>JAXCHO010000131.1:787500-1987500 GCA_036630365.1 Acanthiza pusilla
CATCTCCATAAGGACACACCTCAGATTTTCTTTATTCCACAATTGTTGCACAAGTCTGGGCTTTGGTGCAGCCTGACCTTTCACCCCTGCCGAGGCTGAAACCCCAAAATTCAATCAGATTTCTCTCAGGGTTGGTTCCTGCAGGGCTCCTGACACAGCTCGGGGCTGTGCAAGGACAAAACTACAAAATTCCAACTGGAGCATCTCCTTGAGGAGACACATCAGAATTTATTGACTCCACAATTGTTGCACAAGGCTGGGGTTTGGTGCAGCCTGGCCTTTCACCCCTGCCGAGGCTGAAACCCCAAAATTCAATCAGATTTCTCTCTGGGGGTGGTTCCTGCAGGGTCCCTGAGCAGGAGGATCCCAAAGGCTGATCCCAATTCCCTCATCCCTGGGAATGCTGAGCCAGCCCCAATTCCTGCCAGGCCGGGGATCCCAAAGGGATTTTCCCCCAAAATCGCAGAGCAGATCAGGGTTTGCAGCCACCTCGGGAGCAGATCTGGGCTGTGCAAGGACGAAACTCCTCCAAAATTCCAACTGGAGCATCTCCTTGGAGGAGACACATTGGAATTTCTTGATTCCACAATTCATCAAGGCTGGGGTTTGGTGGTCCTGGCCCAGCCTGAGGCTGAAACCCCAAAATTAAATCAGATTTCTCTCTGGGGTTGGTTCCTGCAGGGCTCCTGGCCCAGCTCGGGGCTGTGCAAGGACAAAATTCCTCCAAAATTCCAACCGGAGCATCTCCTTGAGGACACACCTTGGAATTTATTGACTCCACAATTGTTGCACAAGTCTGGGGTTTGGTGCAGCCTGGCCTTTCACCCTGCTGAGGCTGAAACCCCAAAATTCAATCAGATTTCTCTCTGGGGGTGATTCCTGCAGGGCTCCTGACACAGCTCGGGGCTGTGCAAGGACAAAACTCCTGCAAAATTCCAGCCAGGAGCATCTCCTTGAGGACACACCTCGGAATTTCTTGACTCCACAATTGCTGCACAAGGCTGGGGTTTGATGGTCCCGGCCCAGCCTCAGGGTGAAACCCCAAAATTCAATCAGATTTCTCTCTGGGGTTGGTTCCTGCAGGGCTCCTGGCACAGCTCGGGGCTGTGAAAGGACAAAACTACAAAATTCCAACCAGGAGCATCTCCTTGAGGAGACACATCAGAATTTCTTGACTCTACAATTTTTGCACAAGGCTGGGGTTTGGTGCAGCCTGGCCTTTCACCCTGCCAAGGCTGAAACCCCAAAATTCAATCAGATTTCTCTCTGGGGCTGGTTCCTGCAGGGTCCCCGAGCAGCAGCAACCTCTCCGAGCACATCCTGGTGAAATTCTCCCCACGCAGAGCCCTGCTCTGCCCGAGCCCTGCCGCCGCTGCCGCGGTTATTTTTAAACCTGGGCGCTGTGGCAGCAGCAGGGAGGAGGGAGAGGCTGCCTTAATTACTGCAGATGGAATAAATCAGGGGAATCTCGCCGCAAATGCAGCGCAGACCAGCCCAGCCTCGCTCCCTGAGTCATCCTGCCAAGGAGGGCGCGTGGATTTCCGTGCCAGGGAACAGGATGCTCGTCCAGAGGCACTTCGGGGAGGATTTGGGGATTTGGGATGCTGCTGTGAGCTCAGGATCCAGACGGTGATGTCACCCTGTGCTGGAGGAGAGGTGCCAAAAGGGGACAGACGTGGAAGGATTTTTGAGTGAATTTCGAGCCTGGTTTTGCTTTGTGGTAATTCAGGCTCCCCCCGTCCCTGCCGTGGGTGGATCTTTGGGAGTTCTATTTGTGAAATGCAGTTATTGTCAGGGGATCTGTCGCTCCTCGGGTTCAGAGGTGGTTTTTGTTAATTTGGGTGTGCAGAAATGAGCCTGGGGAGCTCAGGGCCTGGGGCAGGGAATTCAGGATGAAGGAATCTGTGCTCATCCCCAGTCCTGGCGCTTGGGGAAGTCACCTTCTCTCTGATGACATCACTTTGTGCTCTTTCCCCGTCCCTGGGATGTAATAAAACCTCCTGGAGAGCCCTGAACTGTGTCCTTCAGACCTGCAGCTCGTCCTGTCCCCAGCACGGAGAGGTTTTCCTGCAGAATTCCATTTGTTCCAGGGCCAGGGTTGGGCTCCCGGAGATTTGGGGGTTTGAGGGGATGAGAAATCTGCCATGAGAGCCTTGAGTTTTTGATCTGAGTGGAGTTGGGGACCAGAAAAAGCTAAAGAGGGCAGGAAACACAACGATGGAGGAGCAGTTTGTGCCAGAGTGAGAGTGAGAGTGAGAGTGAGAGTGAGAGTGAGAGTGAGAGTGAGAGTGAGAGTGAGAGTCAGAATCAGAATGAGAATCAGAATCAGAATCAGAATCAGAGTCAGAGTCAGAATCAGAGTCAGAACCAGAATCAGAATCTCCTCTCGTGCTTTGCCCAGAGCTGGAGCTGTGAGAACTGCAGGAATTCCCTGCTGGGGCTGCCAGTGAGTTCCGGGAGCCTCCTGCCCTGGGCAACAGCAAATCCTGCCTGGCCAAGGCTGGATTTTGGAGAATCGCAGAGCTGAGGCTGGACAGGCCCTCCCAGCCCACAGAGTCTGAGCTGTGCCCGATGCCCACCTTGTCCCAGCCCAAGGAGAACTCCTGGGACACCTCCAGGGCTGGGCACTCCAAACCTCCCTGGGCAGTTCCAATCCCTGCCCAACCTCTCCATGAGGAAATTCCTCCTAAAATCCACCCTGAGCCTCCCCAGCCCAGCCTGGGGCCGTTCCTCTCCTCCTGTCGCTGTTCCTGGGATCAGATCCCAAATCCCCCCGGCTGTCCCCTCCTGTCAGGAGCTGTGCAGAGCCACAAGGTCCCCCTGATCCCCTTTTCCCCAGGCTGAGCCCCTCCAGCTCCCCCAGGATTCTCCAGACCCTTCCCAGCTCCGTTCCCTTCCCTGGCCTTCCTCCAGCCTCTCCATGTCCTTCCCAAATCCAACCTCGTGTAAAATCTCCAACTTCTCACACAGCCCCACATGGATATCTTCTTCCCTGCTCCTATTTTTTTTTTTTTTAATATATATTTTTCACTTTTTTTTCACTGCTTTAGAAGTGTAAACTGTCACTCAAGTGTTTTCAATTTTTTTAATTTTTTTTTTTCTCTCAACTTGTTTTTTTTTTTAATTTTTTTTTTTTTTCTTTTCTCCCCTCTCTCCCATGGCTCACAGGAAGTTCCCTCCCATCTGTTCCCTCCATATGTTTGGGATGGCGATTTGCGACGCTGGCTCGGAACGTGGCGTTGCAATTTGGGAGAAAAAAAAGAAAAAAAGAAAAAAAAACCGAAAAATCGCTTCTCTTGGCCAAGTGGGGTTTAGATACACCTCAAAAAAAAAAAAAAAAGGAAGAAAAAAGGAAAGAAAAAAGCAAGGTTTGTCGTTTTTTATGGGTTTTTTGCACACTCATCATGGAATGGTTTGCGTTGGAAGGGATTTGAAATAAAAGTGTTATTTTAAATGAAAGTGTGATTTTAAATAAAAGTGTTCTTTTAAATAAAAGTGTGATTTTAAATAAAAGTGTTCTTTTAAATAAAAGTGTAATTTTAAATAAAAGTGTGATTTTAAATAAAAGCGTTATTTTAAATAAAAGTGTTATTTTAAATAAAAGTGTTATTTTAAATAAAAGTGTGACTTTAATTAAAAGTGTGATTTTAAATAAAAGTGTTATTTTAAACAAAAGTGTTATTTTAAATAAAAGCATCCCCACCCTGGGGACACCTCCACTGTCCCAGGGTGCCCCAGCCTGGCCTGGGACACTCCCAGCTCCTCTGGGAATTCCATCCCAGCCTCTCCCAGGGAGGAATTCCTTCCCAAAATCCCACGGAAACCTCTCCCCTTCAGCTCCCCGAGGCCTGACCGAGGCGCTGTGGCTAATTGCATTAATTGCATTAATTGCAGCTCTGATTTTCCCCTGCATTTCCTGCGGCAGGCAATGCAGAGCAGGAGGAGAGGATGCAGGAGGAGCTGCAGAGGAGGAGCTGCAGCCTGGATTTTATTAATTATTAATTCTGGCTGCGTCCTGCCCCTCCAGCAGAGATTTTCTGCAGAAAAACCCTCAGACCCCACCCTGCTCCTGCAGGCTCTGCTCTCAGCTCATTCTGCATCTTTAAATCCAATTTTTCCTTTTCCCAGCGGGAATTTTTCCCTCTGTGGTTCCCCCACCCCACACTCCAAGCTCAGCTTGGAGAGCTCATTCTGGCACTTTAAATCTGAATTTTCCCTTTTCCCAGTGGGAATTCGCTGTCAGATTTCCCTCTGCTGTTCCCCCACACCTCGGCCTGGAGAGCTCATTCTGCCTCTTGAAATCTGATTTTTCCCTTTTCCCGGTGGGAATTTTGGGAATTTTGCCATCAGATTTCCCTCTGTGGTTCCCCCACCCCACACCTCAGCCTGCAGAGCTCATTTTGCCACTTTAAATCTGATTTTTTCCTTTTCCCAGCGGGAATTTTGTCATTGGTTTTCCCTCTGCGGTTCCCCCACACCTCAGCCTGGAGAGCTCATTCTGCCTCTTGAAATCTGAATTTTCCCTTTTCCCAGCGGGAATTTTGGGAATTTTTCCATTGGTTTGCCCTCCACGGTTCCCCCAGACCTCAGCCTGGAGCTGTTTTGGGCTCACAATTTTATTTTCAGTGCCAAAATCCAGTGAGGTTTCCACGAGTGAAAATGGAAATGGACAGAGCACAGAGCAGGGGCAGCTCGTTAATTATTGTAATTAGCGCTGCAGAGCTAATTGGAATCCTGGAGGGCTGGGAGGGGTCCTGAGTTCAGGAGAAATTTGGGATTTTTGGTGAAAATCTCAGGGGAGGCAGAGGGGGAATTCTGCTTTAAATCAAGGTGAATTCTCTCATTTTTGGGTGATTCAAAAATGATCAGTGGGAGCATCCAAAGAGAGACAAATCGAGGTGAATTCTCTCATTTTTGATCCAAAAATGATCAGTGGGAGCAGCCAAAGAGAGACAAAACTCTCCTGGGCACCCCAATCCATGGGACGAGAAACGGGAATTTGCCACCGCCCACTGAGGAGCCTCGTTTATCCTCAAAAATGACAAAAAAACCTCTGAAAACAAACAAAAAACTCCTAAAAACAAAGAAAAAACGTCTAAAAACAAACAAAAAACTTCTAAAAACAGACAAAAAAACCTCTAAAAAGAAACAGAAAATACTAAAAACAAACAGAAAACTCCTAAAAACAAAACAAAAAACTTCTAAAAACAAAGAAAAAACTTCTAAAAACAAAACAAACAAAAAGCTTCTAAAACCAAACAAAAATCTTCCAAAAGCAAACAAAAAGCTTCTAAAAACAAACAAAAAATACCAAAAAACAAAACAAAAAACTTCTAAAACCAAACAAAAAACTTCTAAAAACAAAACAAAAAACTTCTAAAACCAAGCAAAAATACGAAAAACAAAGAAAAAACTTCAAAAGACAAACAAAAAAACCTCCTAAAAACACATTAAAAGCGAGAGGAAATTCGGGTTGAAACCGGAAATAAATTTTCTTGCAAAGGAAGAATATTCGGGGTCGCTAAGCCTTTTCTCCTGCTCTCGTTGCAGTGAGTTCAGAACTCTGAGAGACAGAACTAAAAAAGCAGAATGACTTTAAAAATTCATCTGCACAGCAGAAACACCAAACCAATCTGCACATTCTCTCACTTCAGCACATCTCCCCAAGCCCAGGCTGGGCAGGGCTGCGATTTCATCTTTAAATCTCAGGATTTTGATTTTTTTTTATTTTTTTTTTTTCCTTTCCCCTCATCCACAAACCCCACCCATCTCTCTGCAGTGTCTGCAGCAGGAATTAGAGGCTCCGTGGGGACATGCAGGTCAGCGTGAGCAGATCTGACATCAGCCTGCGGATGATGCCCACGGCCAGCAGCGCTGCAGTTGTTTTTTTCCCTTCCTCCCCCTCCTTGTGCCAGGAAAGAAGTAATGATTTAAAAAAAAAAAAAAAAAAAAAAAAAAATTAAATAAATTTTAAAAAGGGATTCTGGAATGGCAGTGCTAAGAAGGGTAAAGAGCATTTTCAGACAGGGCAGGAGGAATTTCCTGCAGAGGGAGAGATGCTCGGCCTCGAGTGGGGCTGGGGAGGGAGGGGAAGGGCAGGGGGGGAATGAGGGTGAGGATGAGGATGATGCAGAGAGGAAGAGCAAAGCTGAAAATTCGGGGATGGAGGAGGAAGGAGCAGAAAGCTGAGGATGGAGATGTAGGGAGGAAGAATAAAGCTGATGATTAAGGGAGGGAGGAGGAGGGAGATGGAAGCTGAGGATGAGGATGAAGGGAGGAAGAACAAAGCAAATAATTCAGGGAGGGAGGAGGAAGGAATGGAAAGCTGAGGAGGATGAGGATGATGATGAGGATGATGCAGAGGAATGTCAAAGCTGATAATGCAGGGGTGGAAGAAGAGGCAGAAGGAAATTGAGGATGAGGGTGATGATGATGATGATGATGATGATGATGCAGAGGAATGTCGAAGCTGATAATGCAGGGAGGAAGGAGAAGGGAGAAGGAAGCTGAGGATGAGGATGATGATGATGCAGAGAGGAAGAACAAAGCCAGTAATTCAGGGGTGGAGGAGGAAGGAGTGGAAAGCTGAGGATGATGATGATGATGATGATGATGATGATGATGATGATGATGATGATGATGAGGCAGAGGAATATCAAAGTTCATAATCCAGGGGTGGAAGAGGAGGGAGATGGAAGCTGAGGATGAGGATGAAGGGAGGAAGAGCAAAGCAAATAATTCAGGGAGGGAGGAGGAAGGAATGGAAAGCTGAAGATAGTGAGGATGATGATGATGACAATGCAGAGGAATGTCAAAGCTGATAATGCAGGGGTGGAAGAAGAGGCAGAAGGAAATTGAGGATGAGGGTGATGATGATGATGATGATGATGATGATGATGATGATGAGGCAGAGGAATATTGAAGTTCATAATCCAGGGGTGGAAGAGGAGGGAGATGGAAGCTGAGGAGGATGACGATGCAGGGAGGAAGACCAAAGCTGATAATCCATGGGTGGAAGAGGAAGGAATGGAAAGCTGAGGATGATGACGATGACGATGATGATGATGATGATGATGATGATGATGATGATGATGATGATGATGATGCAGAGGAAAAACAAAGCCAGTAATTCAGAGAGGGAGGAGGAGGGAGTGGAAGGCTGAGGATGATGATGCAGGGAGGAAGAGCAAAGCTGAAAATTCAGGGGTGGAGGAGGAAGGAGCAGAAAGCTGAGGATGAGGATGATGAGGATGATGATGATGATGAGGATGATGATGATGATGAGGATGAGGATGATGAGGATGATGCAGAGAGGAAGAACAAAGCTGAAAATTCGGGGATGGAGGAGGAAGGAGCAGAAAGCTGAGGATGATGATGATGAGAGGAAGAGCAAAGCAAATAATTCAGGGAGGGAGGAGGAAGGAATGGAAAGATGAGGATGAGGATGAGGATGAGGATGAGGATGATGCAGAGGAATATTTCAAAGCCGATAATCCAGGGGTGGAAGAGGAGGCAGAAGGAAGCTGAGGATGACAATGATGATGATGATGATGATGCAGAGGAAAAACAAAGCAAATAATTCAGGGATGGACAATGAAGGAGCAGAAAGCTGAGGATGAGGATGCAGAGAGGAAGAACAAAGCTGATGATCCAGGGGTGGAGGAGGAGGGAATGGAAAGCTGAGGAGGATGTTGATGATGTTGATGAGGCAGAGGAATATCAAATCTGATAATCCAGGGGTGGAAGAGGAGGGAGATGGAAGCTGAGGATGATGATGATGATGATGAGGATGATGCAGAGAGGAAGAACAAAGCTGATAATCCAGGGGTGGAAGAGGAGCTCTGGTAGCTCGAGACTTCTTCAGAATTGCTTCGAAAACGAGGCTGGAATTAATCCAAAGCACCAAAAATGCAATGAATTGCTCCGAAAACGAGGCTGGAATTAACCCAAAACACCAAAAATGCGATGAATTGCTTCGAAAACGAGGCTGGAATTAACCCAAAGCACCAAAAACGTGATGAATTCGTGGTGGCGTCACTCTCTGATGTCACCGCCGAGGGCTGGGAGTCAAAAATAAATTGTGGACGCGAAGTTTGGCCTCCAACTGGGGACTGGGGGTCAGGATGGAATCATCCTCCAGCCACGGCCCTGGGGTGTGGAAAATTAACTGAGCCCCAAATAAATTCTGTGTTTTGAAGGCTCAGACAAAGCCTGGGGCTGTCTGGGCTGGGGTGTCAGACCCTAAATGATTAAAAGGTGGCATCTTCTGATCCTTGAACTCCATCCCACGGATGTCTCTGTCCTCGGGGTGTCCTTCCCGCGGCAGTCGGGATTGATGGGAAAAGGTCAAAACCAAAGATCGAGAGGAAAAAAACAGTTAAAAATAAAATAATCATAAAATTCCTGACTGGTTTGGGTCGGAAGGGGATTTAATCCTAAAACCTTAAATCCTGGGACACTTTCCCCTGTCCCAGGGTGCTCCAAAATAGCTTTGGGCTCTCCCAGGGACCCAGGGACAGCCACGGCTCCTCTGGGAATTCCATCCCGGCAGGAATTCCTTCCCAAAATTCCATTTCCCTGCCCTCTCCCAGCCCAAACCCATCCCCCACGTCCCAAATCTCTCCCCACCTTTCCCTCAGCCCCTCCGTCCCCATTTGGGTCACCCCGAGGTTCCTCAGCCCCAGCGCTGCCAGGGTGGAGAGTTTGGGGTGATTCGTGTGGATTTTGGATCGGCAGAGCCCTGGGCACTCCTCAGCTCCTCACGGAGCAGCAATTTAGCATTTCTGCTCCTCCTCACTGAATTTTCCCTTTTTTCTCACTCAAACCGCTGGGGCTGCTCTCGTTAGCCGAACTCCAGGACATGGATTAATTAGTCCAGGCTCTTGTTAGCTGGGCTCCAGGACATTAATTACTCCAGACTCCAGGACATGGATTAATTAGTCCAGGCTCCAGGACATGGATCAATTCCTCCAGGCTCTAGGATATAGATTAATTAGTCCAGGCTCCAGGACATCAACTAATTACTCCAGGCTCCAGGACATGGATTAATTACTCCAGGCTCTCGTTAGCCGGGCTCCAGGACATCAACTAATTACTCCAGGCTCCAGGACATGGATTAATTACTCCAGGCTCTCATTAGCTGGGCTCCAGGACATGGATTAATTACTCCAGGCTCCAGAACATTAATTACTCCAGGCTCCAGGACATGGATTAATTACTCCAGGCTTTCATTAGCCAGGCTCCAGAATATCGATTAATTACCCCAGGCTCTCATTAGCCAGGCTACAGGACATTAATTACTCCAGGCTCTCGTTAACTGGGCTCAGGGACATCGATTAATTACTCCAGGCTCCAGGACATCCATTAATTACTCCAGGCCCACAGAACCAGAACTCCAAGGTGTCACTCAACACATTGAAGGCCTGGGGACAATTTTTGGGAGGGCAGTGCCCCAAACCCAGCGAGCCCTGACCTTGAGCCTCTCCTCGTGGAGATTCCAGAGAATTCCAGAGCCTCAGGCACAGAATTCATTCAATATTTCAATATTCATTATCGAATATTTCAATATTCATTTAATATATTCAATATTTCAATATTCATTCAATATTTCAGAGCCCCTGGAGAGAATTCCAGAGCCTCTGGAGAGAATTCCAGAGCCTCTGGAGAGAATTTCAGAGCCTCTGCCAGAGAATTCATTCAATATTTCAATATTCATTATTCAATATTTCAATATTCATTTAATATATTCAATATTTCAATATTCATTCGATATTTCAGAGCCTCTGGAACAGAATTTTGGAGCTTCTGGAACTTTGTGTCCCTCTCGGACAAAGATTGCCTCACGGAGGAAGTGAGAGGTGATAACATCTCCGATCCATCCCCGAGTCCTGAATTTATTTTTTAATTTATTTTAACGCGCTTGGAGCAGCTCCAGGAGCACTCAATTAATTAATTGGAAAATGCAGAATTCCTCTGTGCCCTGAGCTGAGTTTCTCTCCGGGACAATGACATCCTCAAGGAACAAACATTTCCTTCCCGCGGGGTCACCTCCTGCGCGAAACTCGCGGAATTTTGTGTTTAATTTGGAAACTCGCGGGATTTGGTGCTTAATTTGGAAACTTGCGGAATTTTGTGTTTAATTTGGAAACTCGCGGAATTTTGTGCTTAATTTGGAAACTCGCGGAATTTTGTGCTTAATTTGGAAACTCGCGGAATTTTGTGTTTAATTTGGAAACTCGCGGAATTTTGTGTTTTTCTTGGGACACAGATAGGATAACTCAGATCTCATATTTTCCTGGATAATCTGGAAATCTGTGGAATTTTCTGCTTTTCCCGGGACACAGATGGGATAACTGAGGCCTCATTTTCTTTCCCAGATAATTTGGAAACTCGCGGAATTTTGTGCTGAATTTGGAAACTCGCGGAACTTTGTGCTTAATTTGGAAACTCGCGGGATTTTGTGCTTAATTTGGAAACTCGCGGGATTTTGTGCTTTTCCCAGAACACGGATGGGATAACTCAGATCTCATTTTTTTCCCAGAAAATTTGAAAATTCAGGGAATTCTGTGCTTTTCCCGGGACACAGATGGGATAACTCAGATCTCATTTTTTTCCCAGATAATTTGGAAATTCAGGGAATTTTCTGTTTTTCTCAGGACACAGATAGGATAACTGAGGCCTCATTTTTTTCCTGGATAATTTGGAAATTCAGGGAATTTTGTGCTTTTCCCGGGACACAGATGGGGTAACCCAGATCTCAGATTTTTCCCAGAAAATTTGGAAATCCGAGAATTTCGTGCTTTTCCCGAGACACAGATGGGATAACTCAGGTCTCATTTTTTTCCCAGATAATTTGGAAATTCCGGGAATTTTGTGCTTTTCCCGGGACACAGATAGGATAACTCAGATCTCATATTTTCCTGGATAATTTGGAAACTCGTGGCATTTTGTGCTTTTCCCGGGACACAGATAGGATAACTGAGGCCTCATTTTTTTCCCAGAAAATTTGGAAACTCGCAGAATTTTGCGTTTTTCTCGGGACACAGATGGGGTAACTCATATCTCAGATTTTTCCCAGAAAATTTGGAAATCCGAGAATTTCGTGCTTTTCCCGAGACACAGATAGGATAACTGAGGCCTCATTTTTTTTCCCAGATAATTTGGAAACTTGCGGAATTTTCAGCTTTTCCCGGGACATGGATAGGATAACTCAGATCTCCGTTTTTTCCTGCAAAATTTGGAAACTCGCGGAATTTTGTGCTTTTCCCGGGACACAGATAGGATAACTGAGGCCTCATTTTTTTCCCAGATAATTTGGAAATTCAGGGAATTTTGTGTTTTTCTCGGGACACAGATGGGATAACTCAGATCTCCATTTTTTCCCAGAAAATTTGGAAATCTGTGGAATTTTCTGCTTTTCCCGCCACGCAGATAGGATCACTCAGGCCTCACTTTTTTCCTGGATAATTTGGAAACTCATGGAATTTTGTGCTTTTCCCAGCACACAGATAGGATAACTCAGGCCTCATTTTTTTGATAATTTGGGGCTGCCCTGGATCCTGGAAGCGCCCGAGGCCAGCCTGGGTGGGATTTGGGGCACCCTGGGGTGGTGGAAGCTGTCCCTGCTCAGCTCTGGGTGATTTCCAGCTTCTCCCAACCCAAACCATCCCAAAATTCCCAGATTTGGTGAACCCACGGAGCTGTCAGTGCTGAGAAAAACTCCCTTTTTAAATTTATTTTTTCTTTTTTTTCCTTCTTTTTTCTTTTTTCTTTCTTTTTTCTTCTTTTTTCTTCCTTTTTTCTTTTTTCTTTTTTCTTTCTTATTTCTTCTTTTTTCTTTTTTGCTTTTTTTTTTCTTTTTTCTTCTTTTCATTCTTCTTTCTTAATCTTTTCTTTTTTTCTTTTTTCCTTTCTTTTTTCTTTTTTTTCTTTTTTCCCTTTTTTTCCTTTTTCCCCTTTCTTTTTTTCTTCTTTTTTTCCTTCTATTTTTGTTCTTTTTTTCCTTTTTTAAATTTCTTTTGTCCTTTCTTTTTTTCCATTCTTTTTTCCTTTTTTTCCCTTTTTTTCTTTTTTCTTTTTTTCTTCCTTTTTTCTTTCTTTTTTTCTTTTTTTCCTTTTTCCCTTTTTTCCCTTTCTTTTTTCTTTTTTTGTTCTTTTTTCCTTTCTTTTTTTGTTCTTTTTTTTTGTTCTATTTTACCCTTTTTTCCCCCTTTTTCTTTTTAATTTCTTTTTTTTTCTTTCTTTTTCTTCCTTCTTTTTTTTTTTTTCTTCCCCCTCTTGGTTTTCCTCACTCGCTCAGGACATTTCAGCCGTCGCGGTGTAATCTCCAATTCCCTCTGGGAATGTTCCAACAAAGCTTTCTGCAGAGTCAGCCCTTCTGAAAATAAAATAAAACAAAGCTGAGCACGAGAGGAGCTCTGGAGGTCACATTGCAAAGGTTTTTTTTTTTTTCCTTCCCTGCGTGCAGGAAGGACAAAATTCCCTTAAAATCCTGCAATCCTCCCTGGGTGCCTGGAAAAAAAAATTATTGTAAATTATTGTAAATTATTATTTGAAATTATCTTAATTTATTATTATTATTATTATTATTATTATTATTATTATTATTATTATTGCTGGTTTTTGTGCCTTAAGTTATAATAGGGATAGAGATGATAATGCGGTGGTAATAAAAACCTTGGGAAATAATCAATCCTGATTTTATAAATATAAATATAAGTAATATAAATATAAATATAAATATAAGTAATATAAATATAAATATAAATATAAATATAAATATAAATATAAATATAAATATAAATATAAATATAAATATAAATATAAATATAAACATAAACATAAACACAAACACAAATACAAATATATATACACAAGTATATATGCAAATATATATACAAATACAAATAATACAAATATATATAAATACTGATTTAATAAATATAAATAATAAATATAATAATAAATATAAATAATAAATATAAATAATCGATCCTGATTTATATGCGAAGAAATGTATTTATCCTATTTGGATTCATCAAATCACTCTTTCTGGTAAAAAATAATCCTTTTAATTTTTAGGACAGCTCCAGATTTCACCTTCAGTCCTGAATGATATGAAAAGAAATGTATTTATCATATTTGTGTTCATCAAATGACTTTTTCTGGTAAAAATAATCCTTTTAATTTTCAGGGCAGAAATGGTTTTTATCCTTTTTGGCTTCATGAAATGACTCTTTTTGGTAAAAAATAATCCTTTTAATTTTTAGGGCAGCACCATAAAATATTTTCCAGACAAATACGTTGTTCGAGAGCTGAAAAAGCAGAATTTTATGGGAATTTTATTCCCTTTTTTTGCCAGAGGGGATGGCTGGAAAGGTCACTCGCTGCAGGTCAGCAATTCCCAAAAAAGCTGAGTTTACGGAAAATCCTCCACCCTGGGCTGTGAGCAGAGCGCCGGAAAGGCTCAGCTCGGAGCTGCTCCAGGCAGAGGAGTAGCCCAGGGAATGGTTCTGAGCCAAACCCAGGGGCAGAAAACTTCCCTGGTCCTACCCTGATTCACATCCTGAATCGGTGTGAAATCCCAAATCTGAGTAAAATCCCAAATCTGAGTAAAATCCCAAATCGATGTAAAATCCCGAATTCACATAAAATCCCAAATTCACGCACAATCCTAAATTCGTGTAAAATCCCAAATTCATGTAAAATCCCAAATTCACATAAAATCCTGAATCCGAGTAAAATCCCAAATTCACACACAATCCCCAATTAATGTAAAATCCCAAATTCACATAAAATCCCAAATTCATGAACAATCCCAAATTCACACACAATCCCCAATTAATGTAAAATCCCAAATTCACGTAAAATCCCAAATTCATGAACAATCCCAAATTCATGCACAATCCCAAATTCATGTAAAATCCCAAATTCACATAAAATCCCAAATCCGTGTAAAATCCCAAATTCACGTAGAATCACAAATTCGCACACAATCTCAAATCCATGTAAAATCCCAAATTCATGTAAAATCCTGAATTCACACACAATCCCCAATTCATGCACAGTCCCAAATTCACACACAACCCGAAATCCTTGTAAAATCCCAAATTCACATAAAATCCTAAATTCGTGCACAGTCCCAAATCCATGTAAAATCCCAAATTCATGAAAAATCCCAAATTCACATAAAATCCCAAATTCACACACAATCTCAAATTCACATAAAATCCCAAATTCACGCACAACCATAAATTAGTGTAAAATCCCAAATTAGTGTAAAATCCCACGTTCACATAAAATCCTGAATCCATGTAAAATCCCAAATTCACATAAAATCCCAAATTCACGCACAATCCCAAATCAAATCACAATCCCAAATTCTCCATCCTTTCGCCTGTCCTGCTCTGGCAGGAGAAGATGAAGGAATTGCTTTGTGCCAAATTAATCTTTAGGGGCAGAAGGAATATTCTGAAGGAAAAAGGAGGTGGCAACGTAGGGAAAATATGGGGAAAAATATAGGGAAAAAGTTGTGGCGATGAGCAGGGAGAAAAATGAAAATTTTGGGGATAAAATAGAGGAAATTGGGCAGAGTTTGGTGGGAAAATCCAGAAAATCCAGAAGGGACAGAATGAAGATTTTTGGGAGCAAAGTCTGAGTGAATCTGTAGGGGAGAGAAGGAATATTTTGGGGTAAAAACGAGGCAGAGGAGGGAGCAGGATGGGGAGGAATTGATGAAATTCCCAAATTCAGCGCCTCTGGAAATTGGGCCTTTCCTGCCCTCGGTTTAAACCCTCCAAATAAAAGTTTAATTTAAATTAAATAAACATTTTTCATGTCCATATTTCTGTAGGAAATGAGAAATCCTCGGGGCCCTGGGGTTGGGCGGTGCTTTCCAAACCGAGCCCTCCTCACTGTGGTCAGGCATCAAAAAACACCTAAATGATTCAACACCTCCATAAAAATTCCGATTCATCTAAAATCCTTTGATTTGGGCTTTGTAAGGCTTTAGCATTTTGTTTTTCACCTAAAATAGGACATGGCTTGTTGTTCGCAAAATAATCCCCACGCACACTTTGAATTATTAATTCCTTTTGAGTTCCTTTCTCAAAGAGGGTTTGGAATATTTTTATTTTCCGGGAGGTTCTGTCCCCACCTGCTCAGGGTTTTGATACAAACTCCCTTTCTGTCCTTGCATTATTAAATTATTAATTGAATTTTTAATTCCTCCTCACATCCTTTCGAGTTTGTTTCTCGAGGAGGGTTTGGAAATATATTTATTTTCTGGGAAGTTCTGTCCCCACCTGCTCAGGGTTTTGATACAAATTCCCTTTCTGTCCTTGCATTATTAAATTATTAATTTCATTCTTAATTCCTTTCGATTTCCTTTCTCGAGGAGGGTTTGGGAATATTTTTATTTTCCGGGAGGTTGTGTCCCCACCTGCTCAGGGTTTTGATACAAATTCCCTTTCTGTCCTTGCATTATTAAATTATTAATTTAATTACTAATTCCTCCTTGCGTCTTTTCGATTTCCTTTCTCAAGGAGGGTTGGGAATATATTTATTTATAATTATTTATTTCTGCCCCCACCTGCTCAGGGTTTGATACAAATTCCCTTTCTGTCCTTGCATTATTAAATTATTAATTTCATTCTTAATTCCTTTCGATTTCCTTTCTCGAGGAGGGGTTGGGAATATATTTATTTTCCAGGAGGTTCTGTCCCCACCTGCTCAGGGTTTGATACAAATTCCCTTTCTGTCCTTGCATTATTAAATAATTAATTAAATTACTAATTCCTCCTTGCGTCTTTTCGATTTCCTTTCTCAAGGAGGGTTGGGAATATATTTATTTACAATTATTTATTTCTGTCCCCACCTGCTCAGGGCTCGGTACAAATTCCCTTGCTGTCCTTGCAGATTGCATTAAGCACTCTGGGGCTGATGGACTTTTTAATAAAGTGAATTTCGGTGGCAGATTTGATCAAAGACCTGCCACGACTAACGATGCTTAATGAAAATAAAAGCTTTGGGGTTTGGTGTCCTGCCCATCCCCTTAAGTGGGGTTGGATTTATGGCCATCGGGAGAAAATGGCATTTTAGTGTTCCAGGAAAAAATAGAAACCAGGCCGGCGCTGGGGACAAAGAGGGACTGAAGGGCACAGAAATCCTCGGAATTATCGCTGTGGGGTGGGCTGGGCAGGGCCAGGGAGGAGCGATGGATATTGAAATTCCTGCTGCTGGCTGGGCTGTGGGGGTGACAAAATCCTGCTGCTGTCCCCCATGGTCTCTGCCCCATCCTGGGGGTGCTGGGGATGGAATTTCCTTCTTCCCGGGGAGATTCCCTGGTTGTGGTTGTGGGTGTGACACAGGAACTCCTGCAGCTCCTCCATCCCCTGAGCCAAAGTGTTCCATAAAATATTTACATCCCCAGATCCAAAATATTCCATAAAATATCTCCATCCCCCGATCCAAAATATTCCATATCGCCATCCCCTGCTCCAAAATATTCCATAAAATATCTCCATTCCCCTGTCCCACAGTATTCCATAAAATATCTCCATTCCCCGATTCAAAGTATTCCACAGAATATCTCCATCCCCCCCAATCAAAAATATTCCATGAAATATCTCCATCCCCTGATCCAAAATATTCCGTAAAACATCTCCATCCCCCCAATCAAAAATATTCCATAAAATATCTCCATCCCCTGATCCAAAATATTCCATAAAATATCTCCATCTCCCCAATCAAAAATATTCCATAAAATATCTCCATCCCCTGACCCAAAATATTCAATAAAATATCTCCATCGCCAAACCAAAATATTCCACAAAATATCTCCATCCCCCGATCCAACTTATTCTATAAAATATCTCCATTGCCCTGCACTGAAGTATTCCAAAAAATCTCTCCATCCTCCAATCCAAAATATTCCATATGTGGAAAAATGTGATCATTCCAGGGAATGTGGAAAAATGTGATCATTCCAGGAAATATGGAAAAATGGGATCATTCCAGGGAATGTGGAAAATGGAAAAATGTGATCATTCCAGGGAATATGGAAAATGGAAAAATGTGATCATTTCAGGGAATATGGAAAATGGAAAAATGGGATCATTCCAGGGAATGTGGAAAATGGAAAAATGGGATCATTCCAGGAAATATGGAAAAACGTGATCTGATCATTCCAGGGAATATGGAAAATGGAAAAATGTGATCATTCCAGGAAATATGGAAAAATGTGATCATTCCAGGGAATATGGAAAATGGAAAAATGTGATCATTCCAGGGAATGTGGAAAATGGAAAAATGTGATCATTCCAGGGAAAATGGAAAAATGGGATCATTCCAGGGAAAATGGAAAAATGGGATCATTCCAGGGAATATGGAAAAATGTGATCATTCCAAGCCATGGTGATGGTGAAGGGTTGGGGCTCGGCTCATTCCTGCCCCAGTCAGGTGCAAAGTGAAGGATTTTGGGGTCAGGTTTTATCAGAGAATGGGGAATTCTCCTGCGGCCCTGTGGGTCTGGATGGATGCTGAGATTTATTGATAAATGCAATTTAATCCATTAATTCCCTCCCTTTTCCCATTCTCTGTGGGCTTTGTCCTGCCCAGACCCACAGGAACGAAATTCAGGAATAAAACTCCTTTTTGGGTGTAAATCCAGGACAAATCCTGGCTCAGAAATTCCTAGAGGAGAGTTCAGATAACCCTGAAGTGTCCTAAATCCAACTCTGGACACCCCAAACCCCAAAATCCAGCGGTTTCCCCTCATTTTAACCCACCCATATTTTGTCCAAAAAAAGGAACAAAATTCAGGAATAAAACTCCTTTTGGGTGTAAATCCAGGACAAATCCTGGCTCAGAAATTCCTGAAGAAGGGTTCAGATAACTCCAAATCCAACTCTGGACACCCAAACCCCAAAATCCAGTGTTTTCCCCTCATTTCAACCCACCAATATTTTGTAAAAAAAATGAGGAGTGGCTCCTCGGGGCTGCCTGAGGTTCCCTGTCCTCGTTTGCAGCCTTTCCCTGCCGTGCTGATGAATATTTCAGGATATTTTCCACCCAGCTGATTCCAGCATGAAAAATTCATGGGAAATTCGTGGCAGAGCGCAGAGATCCCAAACTCATCCCGGGATGAGCCCAGCCTGGTCCCACTGAGGCTTTCCTTCTCACGAGCATGGAGAGAAAGCCTCAAGCCGTGCCATTTTAGGGCAAAAATTCACCAAAAATTCACCAAAAATTCACCAAAAATTCACCAAAAATTCACCGATTTTCCAGCACTAAAAGTGGAGTCAGCTTTCCTTTAAAAGGGATTTTAAAATGGGTGTGGGAATGGTTGGATTCGATGGGCTTTGAGGGCTTTAAAATAATTTTATAATTCTCTCTCACCCTTTTTTGGGGTTTTTGGCTCTGCAGAGTCCCTGGGGCTGTGCAGGTTCCTTATTTTCTTCACAGGGATCGCCAAAGATCGATCCCAGTAAGGCACCAGTTTGTGGTGGGAGGTGTGGCCATCAGGGGGAATTTAATAAATGTGCTTTGGTGCTGCTCCTGCAGCTCCTTCTCGCTGTCATTCCCTAAAATCCACCCCCACGGGCCCAGGGAAGGTGTCCTGGAGGGACAGAATTGTGACCTGGAGGGAGGGAAAGTGTCCTGTAGGGACAGAAAGTGTCCTGGAGAGAGGGAATTGTGTCCTGGAGAGAGGGAACTGTGTTCTGGAGGGAGGGAATTTTGTCCTGGAGGGAGGGAAAGTGTCCTGAAGGAATGGAATTGTATCCTGGAGGGATGGAAGGTGTCCTGGAAGGCGGAAATTGTGTCCTGGAGAGAGGGAATTGTGCCCTGGAGGGATGGAAGGTGTCCTGGAGGGGCAGAAAGTGTCCTGAAGGGAAGAAATCGTGTCCTGGAGGGAGGAAAAGTGACCTGGAAGGAGAAAATTGTGTCCTGGAGGGATGGAAAGTGTCCTGGAAGGAGGAAGTTGTGTCCTGGAGGGTCAGAAAGTGTCCTGGAGGAATGGAATCGTGTCCTGGAGGGAGGGAAAATGTCCTGGAGGGACAGAAAGTGTCCTGGAGGGAGTGGATCTTGTCCTGGAGGGAGGAAATTGTGCCCTGGAGGGAGGGAAACGTGTCCTGGAGAGAGGGAATTGTGTTCTGGAGGAAGAGAAAGTGTCCTGGAGGAATGGAATTTTGTCCTGGAGGGGTGGAAGGTGTCCTGAAGGGAGTGGATCTTGTTCTGGAGGGAGGGAATTCTGTCCTGGAGGGAGGGAAAGTGTCCTGAAGAGAGGGAATTGTGTCCTGGAGGGAGAGAATTTTGCCCTGGAGGGATGGAAGGTGTCCTGAAGGGAGGAAATCTTGTCCTGGATGGAGGAAATTATGTCCTGGATGGAGGGAATTGTGTCCTGGATGGAGGAAATTATGTCCTGGATGGAGGAAATTATGTCCTGGATGGAGGGAATTGTGTCCTGGATGGAGGAAATTATGTCCTGGATGGAGGGAATTGTGTCCTGGGGGGGATGGAATTGTCCCCTGGAGGGAGGGAAAATGTCCTGGAGGGAGGGAAAGTGTCCTGGAGGGAGGTAATTGTGTTCTGGAGGGAGGGAAGGTGTCCTGGAGGGGTGGAAGGTGTCCTGAAGGGAGTGGATTTTGTCCTGGAGGGACGGAATTGTGTCCTGAAAGGATGGAAGGTGTCCTGGAGGCAGTGGATCATGTCCTGTCGCAGTCCCTGCCTGGCAGACTCCACCCTGAATTTTTGAATTCCCTGTTCAGCCATCTCACGGCTCTCTCATCTCACGCATCTCCCTCTCCGCAGCCCCGTCACGTTTCGGGGCCGGGCAGGAGGGGTTTTTGGGGTGACCCACTTTGGGAACGCCATCAGGAATTCTCAGCAGAGCTCTGCCGTGCCTTCCCCACCGCTGGGATCCAGAGCCACGGATGGAGCAAAACGGAACACGGAAAACACATTATGGCAGGGCACTCCAGGCCGCGCAAAAATAGCTCCAGAGCGGCGGATCCGTGTCTCGGTGTGGGAACAGCTGTGAGGATGTTGTGTGCAGCCACAGCCCCAAGAAAACTCACCTGAGCTGCTCCTCCAGGCTTTCCCAGGCTGCTGTCCCTGCTGGAGGAGCAATTCCAAAAGCGTTTTTTGTTTTCCGATGGACTGAGGGGAGAAGGAGGAGTGGAATTTGCACTCATCCCAAAAACCAGCCTGAAACCAGCAGGAAATTGCTTTGCGAAAAACAGGGAGAGGTCCAGCCCGTGGCTCGGGCGCAGCAAATTCACTTTTTCCCTGCTGGAGGAGCAGGTTTTGGCCTCCATTTCCCAATTCCTGCTGGGATGGTGTGGGTTTTTATCATTTCTACACTGTCCGCGGCTGTGATCAGATCTGATGTGACCCTGGGGCTCTCCTCCCGGTTGGGATCAGGGCTGGGATCAAGGATGGGATCAGGGCTGGGGTCAAGGATGGGATCAGGGACGGGATCAGGGCTGGGATCAGGGATGGGATCAGGGCTGGGATCAGGGATGGGATCAGGATTGGGATCAGGGATGGGATCAGGATTGGGATCAGGGATGGGATCAGGGCTGGGATCAGGGCTGGGATCAGGGCTGGGATCAGGGATGGGATCAGGGACGGGATCAGGGCTGGGATCAGGGATGGGATCAGGGCTGGGATCAGGGATGGGATCAGGATTGGGATCAGGGATGGGATCAGGATTGGGATCAGGGATGGGATCAGGGCTGGGATCAGGGCTGGGATCAGGGATGGGATCAGGGTTGGGATCAGGATTGGGATCAGGGATGGGATCAGGATTGGGATCAGGGCTGGGATCAGGGACGGGATCAGGGATGGGATCAGGATTGGGATCAGGGCTGGGATCAGGGATGGGATCAGGGATGGGATCAGGGCTGGGATCAGGGCTGGGATCAGGGCCAGGATCAGGGCTGGGATCAGGGTTGGGATCAAGGATCGATCAGGATGTTCATTCCCTCTCTGGTGCCTCCGTGTCTGCAGGTCTGCCCTTCCCGCTGCTGCCGTGTCCCTGTCCCTGTCCTTGTCCCCATCCCAAGGTCAGGGGGCACCGGCAGTGCGGAGCCAATCCCTCAGACCCCATTTCCACACCCCCCAGACTCCAGACCCCATTCCCACACCCCCTCAGACCCCATTCCCAAATCCCACTGACAATTCCCAGAGGAGTTCCAAGGGAATTCAATCTGTTGTGATTCCGCCATTCCCAGAACTCCCTAAAAACCTAAAAACCAACCCAGGGAAGGTTGTGTTTGGGGTGCAGAGGGGAAGGAGTTGGCAGCTCCAGCCCCAGGGACGGATGGAGGGGAAAGTGGGGTGGGAAGGGCGGGAGTGGGGATGGGATATCCCAGAGGGGTGTGGGTTCCCCATTCCCGGGAATTGCTGGGTTGGATGGGGCTTGGGGCAGCCTGGGATCGGGGAAGGCTTTGGGGTCGGAATTGGATGAGCTTTGGGGTCCAACCCAAACCATCCCAGGATTCTGTGAATTCAGAGACTGAAAGGGCAAAAAGACATTTCTGTTTTCCCGTGGAGTGGGGGGAGGAGGAGAGGGGAATATTCCCTCAAAATACCCAAAAACCCTCCCAAAACCCAAAAAGCCTCCTCCCAAAAACCTGCAGGAAATGGCTTTGGGGAAAGGTCCAGCCCGCGGCTCTGCACAGCAAATCCCAGGGGATTTGGGATTTCTCCTCCTGCAGTGGAGGCGTTTGAGCAGCAGATGTCACATTTGTACAGCACAACGAGAGGCTGGGGCTGCACATGAGTAACCGCGGAGTAAGCACGGAGTAACCATGGAATAACCATGGAATAACCTCGGAGTAACCACAGAGTAACCGCGGAATAATCTCAGAGTAACCATGGAATAACCTCGGAGTAACCGCGGAGTAACCGCGGAATAATCTCAGAGTAACCATGGAATAACCTCGGAGTAACCACGGAGTAACCGCGGAATAATCTCAGAGTAACCATGGAATAACCTCGGAGTAACCTCGGAGTAACCACGGAATAACATCAGAGCACGCACAGAGTAACTGCGGAGTAAGCATGGAGTAACTGCAGAGTAACCACGGAATAACCATGGAGTAACCGTGGAGTAACTGTGGCAGGAGGGGCTGGGCCCTGTCCTGGGAGTGCTGAGGCCAAGGGACAATGGAAATCATAAACAGCTCTGGGTGGGAATAAATTAGATATAAAATCATATTGGAATGATATAGAAATATAATCTTTTCCAAATAAATTAGATCTAAAATTATATTGAAATGATATAGAAATGTTATCTTTTTCAAATAAATTAGATATTAAATTGTATAGAAATTATATAGAAAATAAAGTATTTTAAAATAAATTAAATAGAAAATTATATTGAAATTATATAGAGAATACAATATTTTCCAAATAAATTAGATATAAAATTATATTGAAATTATATAGAAAATGCAATATTTTTCCAAAGTTCCTACTCCTGGTCACTCTGAAAGAGGATTTTGCTCTCAGTCCCTGCTCCGTGCTGGGGACTGGGAGAGCTCAGGTGTGAACAGGAATTTTCCTGTTTTCTACAGGAAAAAACAGCCCAGGCTCCATGTTTTGGGACCTGAATCTTGGGAAGGTAATTAAGAAATAACAATTCAATTTCCACTCTCCTCAAAAAATCCCGGAGTGCTCACAAAGGTTGGAAACAAGGAAAAAATAGATTTTAAGGAGGCAGAAAATCCGTGATGGAATTTCCTCATTATAAATTGAATTCAGCTTGGCAGGTCTGACAGCACCTGGGAATGATCATTTCTTAAAAGTTGTCTTTTTTTAAAATGGGGATTTTAAATGATCCCTCTTCACTCTGTTTTTCCCATGGAAATTTCCACGTTTTTCCTGTGGAAATGATGTTTTTTTTAAAAAAACACGACGATTTCTTCCTGTTCAGACAGAACTTTAATACAGAAATCTTTGCAAATACATTAATCACAGCTCAGTAAAAAACAACTCGTGGATTTTTACACCCCCAGTCCAACACGGGTGGAGATTCCAATCTGTTCCTGGCTCAAAAAAAGCAGCAATTCTCCACAGAGGAAGGAAGCTCTGCTCCTCCATCCCCATCCAACACACCCTCAAACCGAGGGCTGGAATTCCATCCCATCCGCAGGGAATTTAAGGATTCTGGAGAGAATCCAACCCCAAAGATCCTCCCAGAACCATTCCCAGCGTGTGTTGTTATTTATTCCACATCCAGCTCAGACCCTGAGGACACAAAGGATTTGTTTTTCTCCAGAGAAGGAGAAACCTTTGTGTTGCTGAGGACAGAGAGGGCTGGAGAAGATCCAGAAATGGAGCCAAAAAAACCCAAAAAACTTTACAATTCCCAAACCTGCAGCAGCCCCACTTCCCCTGATCCCCTCAGCTCTGGTCCCAGAGGAGGAACGGCCTCACCCCACAGAGTTGGGATGAGTTTTGTAACTTACTCCCAGTTTACACCTCGGTGCAAGCAGTGGTTCTGCTGCTCTTCCCTCAGCAGCTCGGGGTCACCACCGCAGCTTCTCGCTGCTGGAAATGCCAACATTTCCTTTCCAAGCAGCTCTCAAGGAGAAGAGGGAGAAGGTCTTGGGTGCCTTTTTGCCAAAAGTGGAGGAATCGAGGGAGAAATTGTCCCCGGAAAGTTCAGGAGTCTCGCGCGAGGAGCCTCAGACCCTGGGGTTCATCGGGGGCTTCAAAGCCTGCGTGGGAAGGAGGAGTTAAATCCCAGCAGTTCCCAGGAATTCCATCCCCCGGGAATTGTTATTCCCATCAGGGTTACCTGGGGCGGAGGCGGAGGTTTCCCTTTGGGCATGGGCACGGGAGGAGCTTTTCTCTCAGGAGCCTGGAACGAAATGGTTTGATGTCACTGGGGTTTGTTTGGAGCTGCAGAGCTCCCAAACCCAGAGGGACACTTTATCCATGGAGCTGCAGAATTCCCAAACCCCACAGTGACACTTTGTCCATCCATGGAGCATCAGAGCTCCCAAACCCAGAGGGACACTTAATCCATGGAGCTGCAGAATTCCCAAACCCCACAGTGACACTTTATCCATCCATGGAGCATCAGAGCTCCCAAACCCAGAGGGACACTTTTTCCATCCATGGAACTGCTGAGCTCCCAAAACCCACAGTGACACTTTATCCATGGAGTGACAGAGCTCCCAAAGCCAGAGGGACACTTTATCCATGGAACTGCAGAGCTCCTAAACCCAGAGGGACACTTTGTCCATGGAGCTGCAGAATTTCCAGAGCCCAGAGGGACACTTTGTCCATGGAGCTGCAGAGCTCCTAAACCCCAAAGTGACACTTTGTCCATGGAGTAACAGAGCTCCCAAATCCCACAGAGACTCTTTTTCCGTCCGTGGAACTGTAGAGCTCCCAAAGCCAGAGGGACACTTTATCCATGGAGCATCAGAGCTCCTAAACCCAGAGTGACACTTTATCCATCCATGGAACTGCAGAGCTCCCAAAGGGACGTGAGAATCTGCAGGGCTGGACTTACAAACTTCTCCTGCGGGTGGGCAGAGCCAGGTTTGGTGGCAGGAACGGGCGGTGGGGGTCCTTTGGGCCTCAGGACAGGCTGGAAAAAGAAAAATATAAACCATTTCACCCTCTGTTGGAAAAAAGCAAAATATAAACCATTTCACCCTCTGTGCACTCCCTGTGCAGATCCATTCCCCATGCAGATCTGCTCCCTGTGCGGATCTGTGTTCCCCATGCAGATCCGTGTTCCCCGTGTGGATCCATTCTCCCCGTGTGGATCTGTGTTCCCTGTGCGGATGTGTTCCCCATGCAGATCTGTGTTCCCTGTGTGGATCTGTTCCCCGTGTGGATCCGTTCTCCCCGTGCAGATCCATTCTCCCCATGCGGATCCGTTCTCCCTGTGCGGATCCGTGCTCCCCGTGCAGATCTGTGTTCCCCCGGCAGATCCGTTCTCCCCGTGCGGATCTGTGTTCCCTGTGTGGATCTGTTCCCCGTGTGGATCCGTTCTCCCCATGCAGATCCATTCTCCCCATGCGGATCCGTTCTCCCCGTGCGGATCCACGTTCCCCGTGCGGATCTGTGTTCCCCATGCGGATCCGTTCTCCCCGTGCGGATCCACGTTCCCTGTGTGGATCTGTGTTTCCCGTGTGGATCTGCTCCCCGTGCGGATCCGTTCTCCCCATGTAGATTCGCGTTCCCCGTGTGGATCCATTCTCCCTGTGCAGATCTGTGTTCCCTGTGTGGATCCGTTCTCCCTGTGCGGATCCGTTCTCCCTGTGCGGATCCGTTCTCCCTGTGAGGATCCGTTCCCCATGCGGATCTGTTCTCCCCGTGCGGATCTGTGTTCCCTGTGTGGATCCGTTCTCCCTGTGAGGATCCGTTCCCCATGGAACGGGCAGCTCGTGTTGGATATCCAATGGAGTTGGGGGTGGGAGGTGCTCTGATCCTGGGGATCAGCCAAGCCTGCTCTGGAAGGCTCAGCCATGTCCCCGAGGGTCCCCGGGGTTGGTGCTGTCCCCAAACCCCCAGCGGTGTTCCCAGAAATACTCACGCTCGGCCGCTGGGGTTTGCTCTCCTGAGGTGGAGGCACGGGAAGGACTTTCTTGTCGATCACCTGGAACAGGGAATGATCCCAAATCGGGAGGAGCCCTTCCCTTATCCCCATGGCACCCCTGGGGGTCCCTTCCCGGCACTGTCCCCCCAGAATTTGGGGAATCTCCTGCTGGGATTCCTCAGCATTTTGGGAATCTCCTGCTGGGATTACCCCCTCAGCATTTGGGGAATCTCCTGCTGGGATTCCCAGCTCTGTCCCTCCCCTCAACATTTTGGGAATATCCTGCTGGGATTCCTCAACATTTTGGGAATCTTGTGCTGGGATTCCTAGCTCCGTCCCTCAGCATTTTGGGGATCTGGCACTGGGATTCCTCAGCATTTTGGGGAATCTTGTGCTGGGATTACCCCCTCAAAATTTGGGACATCTTCTGCTGGGATTCCCAGCTCTGTTCCCTTAGGAATCTGCTGCTGGGATTCCCAGCACCATCCCCTCAGAATTTGGGGAATCTCATGCTAGGATTACCCTCTCAGCATTTTGGGAATCTCCTGCTGGGATTCTTCAGCATTTTGGGAATCTCTTGCTGGGATTCCCAACATTCTCCCCTCAGAATTTGGGGAATCTCCTGCTGGGATTACCCCCTCAGCATTTTGGGAATCTCCTGCTGGGATTCCCAGCTCTGTCCCTCCCCTCAGCATTTTGGGAATTCCGTGGAAGCTCAGCCCGCCTCAGCCGATGGTTTGTGCCCTCGGGACTGTCCCCAGCTGTCCCTGCCCTCACCTTCTGCGCAGGTGGCCCCATCGCCGGCTGCTCCCTGCAGCTCTGCTCGGGATCCACAAACACCTGGTTGGTGGCTCCGGGTCCCCTCCCGCTCCGGCTCCTGTCAAACATTTCACATTGTGGTCAGTTTTTCCTCATGGCTGCAGAAAAAACCTCTCAGCTGAACCCCTGCCCCACTCCTGCTGGTGTTTTGTAGCCGTGTCCTGAATTTCTTTCTTCCCTGTATTTATTTAGGATTATTGAGGATTTATCAAGAGCTCCATTTCCGCTCTTCCACCCCATCCCCGCTGTGGGATTTCTGAACCATTTCCACAAATCTCCTTTCAGTGTCTAATTCCCCCTGTCCAGGATATTCCCTGGCTCTGGTTTGGGGTTTTTGGGAGGATTTTGGGGAGGATTTACCTCTTGCGGAAGCCTCGGAGGCGCGAGAGCAGCACGGCGGCGGCGGCGGTGACAGCCAGCACAGCCAGGACCCCAGCGGCCACAGCCACACCTGCCAGGGACACAGACAGCTCTCAGAACACCCCACAGCCATCAGAGCTGGGAGAAATCCCACAAAATCCACTGGGTTTAAGTTTCCCGGCACCGCTGGAGAAGGATTTTTTAAAAACTTTATTTGTTCTCAGTTATGGCTTCTTCTGCTGCCACAAATGGTGGTGGGAAGGGAGGAATTCCTGCTGGTCCTGCCGTGTTTTAAATCAGTTGTTGCCTGAGCTGTCCTTGGGGTAAACGAGCCCTAAAATCCCTAAAAAACTAAATGAACTCTAAACAAACCCTTTCCATCCCATCCAGCTTCAAAGACCCTTCCTCTCCTCTGTCTTTCCGGTGGGAAAGGACAAATTCCAGAGAGAAAGAACAAATTCTGGTGGGAAAGGACAAATTCCAGCTGGAAAAAGGACAAATTCTGGCAGGAAAGGATAAATTCCAGTGGGAAAGGATGAATTCCAACGGGAAAGGACAAATTGTGTCGGGAAAAGGACAAATTCTGGCGGGAAAGGACAAATTCTAGTGGGAAAGGACAAATTCCAGTGGAAAAGGACAAATTCCAGTGGAAAAGGACAAATTCCAGTGGAAAAGGACAAATTCCAGCAGGAAAGGACAAATTCCAGCAGGAAAGGATAAATTCCAGAGGGAAAGGACAAATTCCGGTGGGAAAGGACAAATTCTGGTGGGAAAGGACAAATTCTGGTGGGAAAGGACAAATTCTAGTGGGAAAAGGACAAATTCTGGCGGGAAAGGACAAATTCTAGTGGGAAAAGGACAAATTCCAGTGGAAAAGGACAAATTCCAGTGGAAAAGGACAAATTCTGGCGGGAAAGGACAAATTCTAGTGGGAAAGGACAAATTCCAGTGGAAAAGGACAAATTCCAGTGGAAAAGGACAAATTCCAGTGGAAAAGGACAAATTCCAGCAGGAAAGGACAAATTCCAGCAGGAAAGGACAAATTCCAGAGGGAAAGGACAAATTCCGGTGGGAAAGGACAAATTCTGGTGGGAAAGGACAAATTCTGGTGGGAAAGGACAAATTCTAGTGGGAAAAGGACAAATTCCAGCGGGAAAGGACAAAATCCAGTGGGAAAGGACAAATTCCAGCAGGAAAGGACAAATTGCAGTGAGAAAGAACAAATTCCAGTGGGGAAAGGACAAATTCCAGCAGGAAAAGGACAAATTGCAGCGGGAAAAGGACAAACAGCAGTGGAAAAGGACAAACAGCAGTGGAAAAGGACAAATTCCAGCCAGGAAATGACAAATTCCAGTGGGGAAAGGACAAATTGTGGCGGGTGGCACTCACCGGTGAAGGTGGAGGAGCTGTCGCAGTTCGGGGGTGCCCATCCCTCCTCGCACTGGCACTGCAGCTCATGGTCACACACCTGCGGGCACAGAGCCAGGGCCACGCTCAGCCAGGAAGGGCAGGCAATTTTTGGGGTTGGGAGGATTCTGGGTGAGGATCCTGAGAGGTTTTCTGAGGCTCTCAGGTTTTTGGGCTTAAATGTAGTGGTTTTGGGTTAAAGACAGCGCTGCTGTTGGGGACCTTGTGTTTCTGCAGTGAGAGCTTCACTATGGAGTTTATTTATTTATCTGTTTATCCCCAAAAGGTCAAACATGAGAAGAATTCTCTTCCCCAAACCAAAATGACCTAAAAAAATTAGCTTTGATACCATGGCCAGGAGCAGGGCCGGACACAGGGGCTGTGTCCATCTCCTGGCAAAAATATCAATGCTCCAACAGGTTAAATTTGTTTTTATAAAAATGTGAGAATTTCCTGACCCCCCAAATCTGACAGATTCGTATGAATGACTGAGACTGAAGTCTCAAGAAGCTCTGAGGGTGATCTGAATCATTTTCTCGCGGTTTTAAAGTGAATAACATCAAATTCTTTTGTCTTACGGCGTGGCCAGAGCACTTGGCAGAGCAGTTGGTGGATCTGAAGACGTCTTCAGCCTGGACACACTCCCCGTGGCTGCACACCTGCGAGGGGAGGAAAGGAGATGGAATATTCCCAATTCTGAGGAGGAAACCACGGGGATTTGGGGCTCCCAGGATGGGCAGAGTTTGTAGATACACAGGAGACACAGGAACAGCTCCCGGAAGCTCCAATCCATTCAGATTTGGGGTTCCTTTTCCACTTGGGGGTTTTATGGAAAGGGGAGGGACAAAAATGTGCAGACGTCACTGATTCCTACCCCAATCCCTCATCCCTCCCTTCCAGGCAGGAACACCCAGGGAAGGGATTGGAAACACCACCCAGTGATGCCTGGCACATCCGTGATGGAAATAATTAAATGGAATCATAATTAATGATCTCCCAAGCCTTCATCCAAAGCTGTGTTTCTGCTGCCACCTCTTTTTGTGCCAGTAAAGAATAATTAATTACACAGCAGCCAAGGCTGAGGAAATGGAATTATGGCAATTCCTGTTTGCTTTGCTGCTGGTTTGGGATAAAAGCTGCGAAAGGAGATCAGCAGAAGTTTGGGGGCCTCCAAATTAAAAATTAACTCAATCCTCCCTATTTAAAATCTCCCTTGCTGTCGAGGTTTGGCCCTGGCTAAACACCAGGCACCTACAACAGCTGCTTGGTTCAGACTTTGCTAGTGAGTAGGGTGGGGTACAAAGGTGGCTCCTGCATGTCCTGAGTAAAGATTCTGGACATGGTGGAAAAATTTCCAGAATCTTTACTCAGGACAGGCAGGAGCCATCTTTGTACCCCACCCTACTCACTGGCAAAAGCTGGGCCAAGCAAAACCACCACACTTGTAAAAGAGATAATGAGGAAATCAAGGCTCAGAGAGGGGGGAGAATAAAGAAAAAGGTTTTCTGCACTGACCATGCCATTGCCACACTTGGTTCCATCGAGGATCATCCCTGGGTCAGTCTCCCCGCTCTTGGAGAAGCTGGCTTTGCAGGAATCGAAGGCCACCAGGCTCCCGTCCCGGGGCATCTCCCTCCCCCCGGAGCAGAACAGCTTTCCGCACATTCTGTCTCTGGAAGGAGAATGGGAGACGTTAAACCAAGGACAAAACCCCTCTGGGCTGGTGGGAATTCCCTGAATTCCAAGGGAACGGCTGCAGGAGGGAATGTTGGCGGATTGGTCTGAGCAGTGAATTAAGAGTTCTTAATTCCCATTGAGCTCATGAAATTCATTAACAGAAATGAGGGTTTAACTGATATTCCTTTGCTTTTGAGTCTCAAATTCCCAATCCCAAAATTCCTTCCCTCGGTTTCCCCACACACTCCTTCTCCCCGCAGATCTCAGTGCACACCTCGGCTCTTTCCCCTCATCATTTAAACCTGAATTTCTCAGAATTAATCTCCCACCATTTTCACACTGAAGGAAAAGGAGCACAGGGACGTGCCACCAAAATAAGATTCTCCTGGCGTCTCCCAACCCGAGCAGGAATGGCCTCTGTTCCCAAATCCCAGCAAGTTCCACTTGAAAAGAAGCCAAGTGCTTACTTTTTCTTGCAGGGGAGGTGAGTGCCCTTCTCCTTCCTGCAGTAACCCCTTTCCCCTCATCATTTAAACCTCATTTTCTCAGAATTAATCTCCCACCATTTTCACACTGAACGAGAAGGAACACAGGGATGTGCCACCAAAATAGGATTCTCCTGGCGTCTGCCTCCTAACCTGAGCAGGAGTTAGGAGTTAGCTCCTAACCCGAGCTCCCAAATCCCAGCGAGTTCCACTAGAAAAGAAGCAAAGTGCTCACTTTTTCTTGCAGGGGAGGTGCGTGCCCTTCTCCTTCCTGCAGTAGCCGTAGTAGGCTCCCCTCTCGTTCATGCGGTAGCACGAGGCCGGGCCCTCCGTGGCCTCTGCAGAGGGAAAGTTTGGGGTGAGTTTGGGAACTGCGAATGTTCCACTCCTGTCCTTGCTCGGGGAATGGCCTTTCCCCGGGAAGAGCCTCCCTGAAGGCTCCAGGGAGAGTTCTGAGCTCTTCCATATATCCATACATCCATATATCTATAGATCTATAGATCTATATATTGATATATCTATATATCTATATATCTATATATCTATATATCCATATATCCATAAATCCATATATATATATATATATATATGTCTATCTAGCTATCTAGCTATAGATATATAGACATATCTCTATCTATATATCTATAGCTATATCTATATCTATATCTAGATCTATAGACCTAGATCTAGATCTATAGATCTATATCTAGACCTAGATCTATATATCTATATATCTCTATCTCTAGCTATATCTATATCTAGATCTAGATCTGTATCTATATCTATATATCTATATATCTATATATCTATATATCTATATATCTATATATCTATATATCTATATATCTATATATGTATCTATCTCTAATCTCTATATCTCTCTATCTCTAAATCTCTATATCTCTATATATCTATCTCTATATCTCTATCTATATATCTATATCTATATCTATATAATTGTATATCTATATCTACATCTACATATCTGTATATCTGTATCTCTATCGCTATCTCTGTATCTCTATCTCTATCTCTATCTATATCTATATCTCTATCTATATCTATATCTATATCTATATCTATCTATATATCTAGATATATCATATAGATATCATATATATAACGTATATTATATATCTATTCCATATATTAAATTATAGAATATATAACTATGTAATAATATAACAATATAATGACATAATTGTGTGTTATATTATTCAATATGTAAATATATATTTTATGCAAATATAAAAATTATAAATTTTAGATTTATAGAAGTATAGCCTGAAAGGGTCTCCAGGGGAGAGACCTAAAGGGGCTCCAAGAGAGCTGGAGAGGGACTGGGGACAAGGGCTGGAGGGACAGGACACAGGGAATGGCTTCCCACTGGGAAAGGGGAGATTTGGGTGGGATTTTGGGAAGGAATGAGGGTGGGGAGGGCTGGGATGGAATTCCCAGAGGAGCTGTGGCTGCCCCTGGATCCCTGCAGTGTCCCAGGGCAGGCTGGAGCACCCTGGGACAGCCGAGGTGTCCCTGGGGTGGCACTGGTGGGATTCCAGTTCCCCTCCCACCGGAGCGTTCCCCATTTGTCGGAAGGGCTGCGGTCAGGAGCAGACAGAGCTCGGCTGCTCGTGAGAAGCACAGACATTTCCACATTTCCTCTTCGCGTGTGGCCCCAGCGCTTCCCCCGCCAGCCCTGCCCTGAGCCCCTGAGGAACAGGAACAGCTCCCACTTCTCCTTTCTCGGGAAGCTCAGAGCACCCACGGCTGAGCTCAGCGCACGAGCCACAGCCACTCACAGGGGAAAGAGAAAAATCATCATGAGTTGTGCTATGAGCTTTTGAAAATAGAAAATTGATACATTTTCTATTTATATAAAATATATATTTACATAAATATAAAATTTATCGATTTTATGTCTGTATAGAATATATATTCATACATTAAATAATATAATATATATCTATATTATCATATTATTGTATCATTTTATTGTATTATTATATAGTTATATATCCTATAATTTATTATATTTTTATATTAATATAATATTAAGGTACAATGACATATTATATTAATATCATATAAAGATGTAATAATATATTTACATATTAATATATAGATATGTATTAATAGAATATATTTATAATTTTAATTATTAAATTTAATTATTATATAATAATATCTTATTGTATATCATTAAATAGATACAACTTCATATAAAAATATATAAATATATAAATATATAAATATATAAATATATAAATATATAAATATATAAATATATAAATATATACATATATACATATATGCATATATACATACATACATATATAAATATATAAATATATAAATATATAAATAAATGTGATTCATCAAAATTATTATATAATACTGTATTAATCTAATATATAAATAATATACAAATACCTTGTTCTATCTTAATTTGTATTAAATGTATATTTATGTTTATATATATATTAGATAAAGATAAAGATAAAGATAAAGATAAAGATAAAGATAAAGATAAAGATAAAGATAAAGATAAAGATAAAGATAAAGATAAAGATAAGATAAAGATAAAGGTAAAGGTAAATGTAAAGGTAAAGGTAAACATAAAGATAGATAAAGATAAAGATAAAGATAAAGATAAAGATAAAGATAAAGATAAAGATAAAGATAAAGATGAAGAGATATATATAATTTTTTAAAATAAATATAAAGTAGTATACCAGTCTATTGTCATGGCTGATTTCTACCAGGCCTTTGAGGATTTGCAGATGCAGAGCTCCCTTCCCTCTCTCTGCCCAACCCAAGATTCCCGTTCTGGGTACTCACGCGGTCCGAAGGCAGCCTGGCACTGGCCCAGGCGGGTGGGACAGGTGCCCATGTAGCAGTAGCCCTGGCCCAGGGCGCAGGGGTGCCCGTTGACGCGGAACCGGTCCTGGGGACACGCGCTGGAGCGGCCCGTGCACATCTCGGCCAGGTCACAGTCGTGCTGCACCGCGCGGCACACCGAGCCCGACTTCTTGTACTGCGGGGGAGAGGACACTGAGCCCCTCGCGCTGCCCAAATCCCTGCCCGGGGTGGAATTTGTCCTCACAGCCACCCCAAAGCTGCCCTGGGTCCTGCCAATATTGCATTTCCAGGGAGCTGATTGCTGAGCACGTTTGAATGTTGAAGGGAAGGAGTTTTTCCTTCCCCTGTGAATTTGCCAATATTGAATTTCCAGGGAGCTGATTTCTGAGCACATTTAAATGTTTTAGGGGTGATAAGGAAGGGGTTTTTTCCTTCTGAGCCGACAAGGGATTCCCTTTAAACTTTGTAGGGAATGGGATTTTCCTTCCCCTGTCTCTTTGCCAATATTGCATTTTCTGAGCACCTTTCAATGTTTAGGGAAGGGGATTTTCCTTCCCCTGTCTCTTCGCCAATATTGAATTTCCAGGGAGCTGATTTCTGAGCACATTTAAATGTTTTAGGGGTGATAGGGAAGGGGTTTTTTCCTTCTGAGCTGACAAGGGATTCCCTTTAAATGTTGTAGGGGTGACTAGGGAAGTCGTTTTTCCTTCCCCTGTCTCTTTGCCAATATTGCATTCCCAGGGAGCTGCTTTCTGAGCACCTTTGAATATTGTAGGGAAGGGGATTTTCCTTTCCCTCTGTCTTTGCCAGTATTGAATTTCCAGGGATCTGATTTCTGAGCACCTTTGAATGTAGGGATGAGTAGGGAAGGAGTTTTTCCTTCTGAGCCGACAAGGGATTCCCTTTAAACTTTGCAGGGAAGGGGATTTTCCTTCCCCTGTCTCTTTGCCAATATTGCATTTGTGAGGAGCTGATTTCTGAGCACATTTAAACGTTGTAGGGGTGACTAGGGAAGGGGTTTTTCCTTTCCCTTTCTCTTTGCCAATATTGAATTCACAGGGAGATGATTTCTGAGCACCTTTAAATGTAGGGGTGAGTAGGCAAGGAGTTTTTCCTTCTGAGCCAACAAGGGATTCCCTTTAAACTTTGTAGGGATGGGTAGGGAAGGAGTTTTTCCTTCCCCTGTTCCTTTGCCAATATTGCATTGGCAGGGAGCTGATTTCTGAGCACATTTAAATGTTTTAGGGATGGGTAGGGAAGGGCTTTTTCCTTCTGAGCTCACAAGGGATTCCCCCCAGAGATGATTCCCCCTTCTTCTTTTGATTCTTGGGATAACGATCTCCCTGTCCCTCTAAAGAGCTCAAACAGGGAAATCTCCTCCTCGCCCCACAGGCTGTGTGAGGAGGACACCAGATCTGTGTCTCTCTTCACCCCGAGTCACCTCACAGGATTTGGGGTTGTGCCACAGCTTTTATTCCCAGGAGGAAATGGCCAATCCAAGCTCTCATTTCTGCTGAATGGTGGAGAATTGAGGGAATTGATGGTGGTGCTGTGGTTTGGGATGGACTGCTGGGCAGGGACAGGACCCAGGGAGCAGCTGGAGCTGTGCCAGGCGAGGTTTAGGGTGGATTTTTGGGAAAAGTTCTTCCCCCAGAGGATGTGGGCGCTGCCCAGGCTCCCCAGGGAATGGTGACATTCCCAAATCTGCCACAGCTCTGCACCCAGGCATGCCCAGGGTGGGATTTTGGGGAGTCAGGGCTCGGATCAGTGATCCCTTTGGTCCCTCCAGCTCAGGACATTCCACGATCCCATGGCAGTGCCACGGAAATCTCAAACACAACTCCAGGGCATCAGTTCTGGGGGCAGGGGAGCTCTGCTTGCTGCCAGCAGCGATGAGGAGCTGCAGAGGGGAGGGTCTCCCTGGCATTTTTTACAGTTTGGGGTCTCCCCTGGCAGTTTTTATGGGGTAAGGGTCTCCCCTGGCAGTTTTTGGGGAGTCAGGCTCTCACCTGGCAGTTCTCACAGTTTGGGGTCTCCCCTGGCTGTTCTCACAGGGTCAGAGTCTCCCCTGACAGTTTTTTGGAGTCAGGCTCTCACCTGGCAGTTCTCACTGGATCAGGGTCTCCCCTGGCAGTTTTTGGGGGGTCAGGGTCTCACCTGGCAGCTCTCACAGGGTGAGGGTCTCTCATGGCAGTTTTTACAGTTTGGGGTCTCCCCTGACAGTTTTTTGGGGTCAGGCTCTCCCCTGGCAGTTTTTTGGGGTCTCCCCTGGCAGTTTTTTGGGTCTCCCCTGGCAGTTTTTTGGGGTCAGGCTCTCACCTGGCAGTTTTTTGGGGTCTCCCCTGGCAGTTTTTTGGGGTCAGGCTCTCACCTGGCAGTTTTTTGGGGTCTCCCCTGGCAGTTTTTTGGAGCCAGGCTCTCACCTGGCAGTTTTTTGGGGTCTCCCCTGGCAGTTTTTTGGGGTCAGGCTCTCACCTGGCAGTTTTTTGGGGTCTCCCCTGGCAGTTTTTGGGGTCAGGCTCTCACCTGGCAGTTTTTTGGGGTCTCCCCTGGCAGTTTTTGGGGTCAGGCTCTCACCTGGCAGTTTTTTGGGGTCTCCCCTGGCAGTTTTTTGGGGTCAGGCTCTCACCTGGCAGTTTTTTGGGGTCTCCCCTGGCAGTTTTTTGGGGTCAGGCTCTCACCTGGCAGTTCTCACAGCAGTCCCCGTGGGCACAGGCAGCTCCCGAGCTCAGCTTGCAGCTCTCGGGGTCGCAGCACTCGTTGGTGCACTCCTGGGACAGAGCCAGCGGTCAGAGCAGGGGACAGGGACACAAACCTCCATCCCTGCCTGGGATGGAGCCTGGAACCTTCCCCGGCCCTGGGTTTGGGGTGGAAGCCGTGCAGGGAACTTGGGGTTTTGGTTGAGACGTGGGGTGGCTTTGTCACCTCTCGGTTCCTCTGTCCCCACCCCTGCCACACCAGGAGCTCATTTCCCACCCTCAGCACAACCCCAGGGCAATCTGATGGCCACAGTTTCTATTTCAGCAAGACTGAAGTGGATTGAAGTGGATGAACCCCTTTGCCTTTCCCAAGGATAAATGTAAAATAAAAGGTTTTATTAAAATTAATTAAATTAAATTAAATATAAATTAAAATTAAACAAAGCCTTGCCCTGGCACTTGATTCCAGTGAGAAAGTAGGAAAATTGAGAAAGCTTTTCCAAGCTTTGAATTCTGAAAAAGCCTCCATTTGATGGCCACAGTTTCTACTTCAGCAAGACTCAAGTGTCCAGCCTGGATGAACCCCTTTGCCTTTCCCAAGGATAAACATAAAATAACAGGTTTTATTAAATATTAATTAAAATTAAACCAAGCCTTGCCCTGGCGCTTGGATCAATTTTCCTACTTCCAATGAGAAAGGAGGAAAATTGAGAAAGCTTTTCCAAGCTTTGAATTCTGAAAAATCCTCACCAAATAAACCACAAAATCTTATTTCCCCCCCCATATTTAAAGAAATTTTAAAAATGGGGTTAAAACACTTGAAAATTCCAGCAGTTTTGGGAGAAATTTGCAAAATAAATCCACATCCCCGCCGCGGGTACCTCGGGCGTGCCGCAGTCGCACTCCTCTCCCTTCTCCACGAAGCCGTTGCCGCAGGACGGAGGGGCGATGATGCTGCTAAGCTCGGGGGTGTTGGTCAGGCACCGAGGCATGTCCCCCAGCATGAACTTCTCGAAGCTCTGCAGGCTGCACGAGCTGAACTCCTTGGGAATCACGGAGCTGCGGCGGGAAATCGGGAATTGTGTTAGGGTCGGAGGACAAACCCTCTTTGGGAGAGAAATGGAGCAGTGGACTGTCCCCACAACCGTTGGGTGCAAATATTTTTCTAAATATAGAATGATTAATCTCTGCAGGCTGCACGAGCTGAACTCCTTGGGAATCACGGAGCTGCGGCGCGAAATCGGGATTTGCGCTAGGGTCAGCTTAGGCAAGGAGAAGGAGCCTTCTTTGGGAGAGAAAAGGAGCAGCTAAGTGTCCCCACAGCTCTTGGGTGCAAATATTTTCTTAAATACAGAACAATTAAACTCTGCAGGCTGCATGAGCTGAACTCCTTGGGAATCACAGAGCTGTGTTGGGAAAATGGGATTTGTGTTAGGGTGAGAGGAGAAACCCCATTTGGGAGAGAAATGGAGCAACAGATTGTCCCCACAATTCTTGGGTACAAATATTTCCCTAAATATAAAAGGATTAAGCTCTGCAGGCTGCATGAGCTGAATTCCTTGGGAATCATTGAGCTGCAGCGGGAAAATGGGATTTATGTTAGGGTGAGAGGAGAAACCCCATTTGGGACAGAAATGGAGCAGCAGACTGTCCCCACAACCCTTGGGTGCAAATATTTTCCTAAATACAGAACAATTAAGCTCTGCAGGCTGCATGAGCTGAATTCCCTGGGAATCATGGCGCTGTCAGGAAATCAGGATTTGTGTTAGGGTCGGAGGAGAAACCCCATTTGGGACAGGAATGCAGCAGCAGACTGTCCCCACAACCGTTGGGTGCAAATATTTTTCTGAATATAGAAGGATTAAGCTCTGCAGGCTGCACAAGCTGAACTCCTTGGGAATCACGGAGCTGTGTGCAAAAGGGATTTGTGTTAGGGTTGGAGGAGAAACCCTCTTTGGGAGAGAAATGGAGCAGCGGACTGTCCCCACAACCGTTGGGTGCAAATATTTTTCTAAATATAGAACGATTAATCTCTGCAGGCTGCACGAGCTGAATTCCTTGGGAATCACAGAGCTGCATCAGGAAATTGGGATTTGTGTCAGGGTTGGCTTAGGCGAGGAAGAGAAACCCCATTTGGGACAGGAATGGAGCACCTGAGTGTCCCTACAACCCTTGGGTGTGAATATTTCCCTAAATACAGAAGGATTCATCTCTGCAGGCTGCACGAGCTGAACTCCTTGGGAATCACGGAGCTGTGCTGGGAAATTGGGATTTGTGTTAGGGTCGGCTTAGGCAAGGAGGAGAAACTCTCTTTGGGAGAGGAAAGGAGCAGCAGATTGTCCTCACAACCCTTGGGTGCAAATATTTTTCTAAATATAAAAGGATTAAGCTCTGCAGGCTGCATGAGCTGAATTCCTTGGGAATCATGGAGCTGCGTCAGGAAATCGGGATTTGTGTTGGAGGAGAAACCCCATCTGGGACAGGAATGGAGCAGCGGACTGTCCCCACAGCTCTTGGGTGCAAATATTTTCCTAAATATAGAAGGATTAAGCTCTGCAGGCTGCATGAGCTGAACTCCTTGGGAATCACGGAGCTGCAGCGGGAAATCAGGATTTGTGTTAGGGTTGGAGGAGAAACCCCCTTTGGGAGAGAAATGGAGCAGCGGACTGTCCCCACAACCCTTGGGTACAAATATTTTCCTAAATATACAAGGATTAAGGTTGTTTTGGGGTTGGATTTTTTGAGGGGTTTATCTCTGGGAATATCTTCCAGAGATAAACTGGAAGATATTTCCAGTAACTTCCTGGGAATATATTTTCCCAGGAAGATATTCCCTGGAATTTCCTTTTTTTTTTTTCTTAAACTATTTGAATGGAATCACCTCCCTGACCAAAAGTACTGCTCAATTTCGGAAGCTGGCAAAATCCATTTTGTCCAAAATCCGTTTTGTCCAAAATCCGTTTTGTCCAAAATCCGTTTTGTCCAAAACCCATTTTGCCCAAAACCCATTTTGTCCAAAATCCATTTTGTCCAAGTTCCATTTTGTCCAAATTCCATTTTGTCCAAAACCCGTTTTGTCCAAAACCCATTCTGTCCAAAACCCGTTTTGTCCAAAACCCATTTTGTCCAAAATCCATTTTGTCCAAGATCCATTTTTTTGTCCAAAACCCATTTTGTCCAAAATCCATTTTGTCCAAGATCCATTTTTTTGTCCAAAACCCATTTTGTCCAAAATCCGTTTTGTCCAAAATCCATTTTTTTGTCCAAAACCGGTTTTCAGCCCGTTTCTGTGCCCAGCCCCACCTGACGGTGTCTGTCATGATGCAGATGTCGTCGCTGCACGCGCAGGCCTCGGTGTCGTGGCTCATGCCCAGGTTGTGTCCCATCTCGTGGGCCATGGTGGCTGCCACGGCAATCTGGTTCCTGTTGTGGTCCTGGGGAGCCAAGGAGAGAGATTTCCGCATTTCCATGGGGTGTTCCAAGCGGGAACGACAAGAAGATAAAAAAAAACAGGAGGATTTTTCTCCGAGCGGAATTGTCCTCACGATGCGCGAGGGCTCGTGTGGTGCTCAATCCATCTGGGCATCTATTTGGATTGGATCCTATTCTTTAATGAAAATATTTATAAAATATTTATTTACATTCTATAAAATGATGTCAAATTTACGCCACGGAGGTGTGTGTATCATGAGTTCTTTCTTCACCCCCAGCACATAATTTAAATTAAAATCTCAGAATGGGTTTGGGTTGGGAGGGACCTTAAAACCCATCCAGTTCCATGGTGGGGACACAAATATTTATTTACATTTCATAAAATTATTTAAAATTTATGCCATTGAGGTGTGTATATCGTGTGTGGTTTCTTTACCCTCTGCACATAATTTAAAATAAAATCGCAGGATCCCAGAATGGGTTTGGGTTGGGAGGGACCTTAAAACCCATCCAGTTCCATGGTGGGGACACAAATATTTATTTACATTTTATAAAATTATGTAAAATTTATACCATTGGGGTGTGTCTATCGTGTTCTTTCTTCACCCCCTGTACATCATTTAAATTAAAATCCCAGAATGGGTTGGGAGGGGCCTTAAAACCCATCCAGTTCCATGGTGGGGACACAAATATTTATTTACATTTTATAAAATGGAGTAAAATTTAGACCATGGAGGTGTGTGTATCGTGTGTGGTTTCTTTACCCTCTGCACATAATTTAAAATAAAATCCCAGAATCCCAGAATGGGTTTAGGTTGGGAGGGACCTTAAAACCCTTCCAGTTCCATGGTGGGGACACAAATATTAATTTACATTTTATAAGATGATGTCAAATTTAGCCCATCCAACCCAACCTTGGGCACTCCCAGAGCTCCGGTTGGGAATTTTTACTCTAATAAAACACTGAGATAAACCACAGAAATTAAAGTGCCCCAAACCCGACAGTTTTCACAAAGGTTTTTCGCTGAAGGAGTAAAAAAACCCATTTAAAAAAAGTGAAATAAAAATGAATCAGACCTGAATAATACCTGCAGAGTATAAATCACTGCATATGGATTTGAGGAAGGCCAAGCCGATGGTGGTGCCCTCGAAGTCCATGCCCCTGGGAGGGAAAAAGGCACAGTGAGACCGAGGGTGGGGAGCTGAGCTCAGGAGAGATTTCCCAGCCAGGCTGGAGGCTCCAGCACATCCCCAGCGCTGGTTGGAATCTCAGATCTAACACTGTTTTTAATTTTAATATCCCTTTAAAAAAAAGAAAAACAAAAAAAAAAAACAAAAAAAAAAAAAAAACAAAAAAAAAAACAAAAAAAAAAAACCAAAAAAAAAGCAGAAAAAAAACCCAAACAAAAAACCCACAAAAAAAACCACAAAAAAACCCAAACAAACAAAAAACACCAAGAAAACAAAAAAAAACCCCAAAAACCCCCAAAAACCCCCAAACAAACAAAAAACCACCAAGAAAACAAAAAAAACCCAAAACCCCAAACAAACAAAAAAACTACCAAGAAAACAAACAAAAAAAAAAAAACCCAAACAAACAAACAAACAAAAAAACCCAAACTACAATAACGAAAAAAAAAACAAAAAAAACAAAAAAAAAACCCCCACCCCAAACAAAAAACCAAACAAAACAATCAAAAAACCCAACCAACCAACCAAAAAAACCCCAATTGAATGCACTTTGCATTTCAATATTGACTGAAATTCTCCGTGGTTGATCAGATTTGAAGCACCCATTGGAGCAAAGAACTGCAGGGCCTGGGTTGAGTCAGGAGCTCTGCATGAGCCACAAAAGTGAGGGCACTGCTGCTTTATGTGGAATTTCCCACATTTTTTTTTAAATTTTATTCCTCATTTCCCTCTTAAATTTCATGTTTAAGTTGTCAGACTTTGCTGCAGTCCCCAGGACACCCAAATTTTGTGATCAAAGCCAGGAAAAAAAACTCTCCGAGAGAGTTTTTTAAGAATACTTACTAACTTTTAATAAGAATTATTTCTGCTAGCGCTGTCATTATTTCTACAAATTCTTTAATTACTTCTACCGACACTTCTGGATATTTCCTTATCTGAACAAACTAAACTTCTCTTTTTTGGGGGGATGGGAACTCACAACTTGTCAGAGAGAGCTCACAAGTTCCCATCCCCTTTTTTGCAGGGATTCACTGGAAAGATTGGATGCTGTGCCCTGCCAGGAATTTATTTGTGCTTTGTGAGAAAAAAGGGGAAAAAAAAAGAAAAAAAAAGGAAAAGAAGGGGGGAAAGGGAGGGGAATGGGGAAAAAAGGAAAAAAAGGGGGGGAAAAAAGGAAAAGAAAAAGAGAAAAGAGAAAAGAGAAAAAAGAGAAAAGAGAAAAGAGAAAAGAGAAAAGAGAAAAGAGAAAAGAGAAAAAAGAAAGAAGAGAAGAGAAGAGAAGAGAAGAGAAGAGAAGAGAAGAGAAGAGAAGAGAAAAGAAAAGAAAAGAAAAGAAAAGAAAAGAAAAGAAAAGAAAAGAAAAGAAAAGAAAAGAAAAGAAAAGAAAAGAAAAGAAAAGAAAAGAAAAGAAAAGAAAAGAAAAGAAAAGAAAAGAAAAGAAAAGAAAAGAAAAGAGAATTTGTAATTTTTTTGCCTTAGAATTGGTCCAACCCAACGTCGGAATGGTGAAATTCCAGCTCAGGGCAGCGCCACGGATCGGTGATGGATTTTAAGGAATAAAAGCGCCTCGAAGGCGTTCAGTGATCGATTTTTACATAATAAAAATGCGTTTGGGAGGGGAAAGGCACCCACGTGATGAGCTGAGCGTTGTCGTTGCGTTTCCTCTTCAGCAGATCCGAGAGGCGCCACTTGGAGAAGGCGTCGAGGGTGAAGCCTGCGTTCCTGCTCAGGGGACACTTGTCCCCGTCCGTCCACACCTCCAGGCCAACCAGGGCCACGTGGATGTTGATGGCCTTGTAAACCTGGAATTAAAAAATTCATTAATTTAAAAAAAAAACCCACATTTTATTAAAAATTATTTCAAATTAAAGCCTCGCGCTTGTGCTTGGTTCAATTTTCCTGTTTCCAATGTCGTCCATTCCAGGCTTGGTAAAGCTTTTCTGAGCTTTGAATTTAAAAAAAAACTCACCAAATAAACAAAATCTTATTCCCCCACACATTTAAAACCGTTATAGAATTAAAATATTTGTTAAAATATTTGAAAATCCCAGCAATTTCCAATATCATCCATTCCAGGTTTGATAAAGCTTTTCCAAAGTTTGAATCCCAATAAAACTCATCAAATAAACCACAAAATCTTATTCCCACACACATGTAAAACAATTGTAAAAATGGGATTAAAATATTTGAAAATTCCACCGATTTCCAGTATCGTCCATTCCAGGTTTGATAAAGCTTTTCCAATATTTGAATTCACAGAAAAACTCATCAAATAAACAAAAAAATCTTATTCCCACACACATTTAAAACAGTTATAAAAATGGGGTTAAAATACTTGAAAATTTCAGGAATTTCCAATATTGTCCAATCCAGACTTGGTAAAGCTTTTCTGAGCTTTGAATTCCCAAAAAGAATCATCAAATAAACCACAAAATCTTATTCTCACACACATTTAAAACAATTATAAAAATGGGGTTAAAATACTTGACAATTTCAGCAATTTCCACTATTGTCCATTCCAGGCTTGATAAAGCTTTTCTGAGGTTTGAATTCCCAAAAAAAAATCATCAAATAAATCACAAAATCTTATTCCCCCACACATTTAAAACATGTGTGTTTCATGTGTTTCAAAACGTGTTTCAAATATTTTAAACCCAATTAGAAAAATGGGGTTAAAATATTTGAAAATTCCAGCAATTTCCAATATTGTCCAATCCAGGTTTGATAAAGCTTTTCCAAGCTTTGAATTCTGAAAAAAATCATCAAATAAACCACAAAATCTTATTCCCACACACATTTAAAACAGTTACAAAAATGGGGTTTAAATATTTGAAAATTCCACCGATTTCCAGTATCTCCCATTCCAGGTTTGATAAAGCTTTTCCAAGCTTTGAATTCCCAAAGCAAAAAAATCAAATAAACCACAAAATCTTATTCCACCACACATTTAGAACAGTTATAAAAATGAGGTTAAAATACTTCACAATTCCAGCAATTTCCAATATTGTCCATTCCAGGCTTGGTAAAACTTTTCCAAGCTTTGAATTCCCAAAGCAAAAAATCAAATAAATCACAAAATCTTATTCCCCCACACATTTAAAACAATTATTAAAATGGGGTTAAAATACTCGAAAATTCCAGCAATTTCCAATACTGTCCAATCCAGGCTTAGTAAAGCTTTTCCAAACTTTGAATTCTGAAAAAAAACCTCATCAAATAAACCAGAAAATCTTATTCCCCCACACATTTAAAACAATTGTAAAAATGGGATTAAAGTACTTGAAAATTCCAGGAATTTTGGAAGAAATTTGCGAAATAAATCAAGACTTGATTTATTATTTTTGAAGGATTTCAGTCATTCACTTTGGAAGTGAAAAGGAAATGTCTGAAAGTGTTAGTAGAACTAATTAAAGAATTGGTAGAAATAATTAAAGTGTTAGCAGAAATAATTCTTAATAAAAATCTCATAAGTGAAGGCGAAGAACAAAATATGGACAGATGTGGGAAATTTGCATCCCAAACTCAATGAATTTGAATTTTCATTCATGCACAGTTAAAATTTGTGATGTTTGCAATAGAAAGAATTTATAAATCGCTTGGACTTCAGTGATTTTCAATACCAAAAAAAAAAAAAAAGAAATCTTTGAATTTCAATGGCTTTAAATAGAAAAAAAACTATAAATCACTTGGATTTCAAAGGCTTTAAATAGAAAAAAATTATAAATCAGTTGGATATCAGTGGCTTTAAATAGAAAAAAATTATGAATCACTTGGATTTCAATGGCTTTAAATAGAAAAAAATTAAAAATCATTTGGATTTCCATGGTTTTCTATAAAAAAGATTTATAAATCAGTTGGATTTCCATGGTTTTCAATAGAAAAAACCTATAAATCACTTGGATTTCAGTGCCACTTGGCTGGGTTTGCTCTCACCGTGTTGATGTAGTTGACAATTCCAAATATCCTTTGTCTTATATTTTTAACATCTTCATCGTATTTCTTGTACTGAAAAGGCAAAGACAGAGTGTCAGGAAAAGGAGAGGGGAAAGGGATTTTTCCAGAAATAAATATCCACAGAAAATCGGTTTGCAAACCACCACGGATTAAAAATTAAACTTTATAAGAAGTTATCTGTTTGATGGAGGATTTTATCAGATGTTGGGTTTTGATATCAGCCCCTCCCAAAATGGGAATTTCTGTGGGGGTGCAGAGTTGGACTCGATTGTCCTTGTGGTCCTTTCCAATTCGGGATATTCCTTTCCTATTTAGGATATTCCCTTCCTATTTAGGATATTCCCTTCCTATTTAGGATATTCCCTTCCTATTTAGGATATTCCCTTCCAGTTCAGGATATTCCTTTCTTATTCAGGATATTCCCTTTCCAATTCAGGATATTCCTTTCCAATTTAAGATATTTGCTTCCAATTTAGGATAATCCCTTCCAATTCAGGGTATTCCCTTCCAGTTCAGGATATTCCTTCCCAGTTCAGGATATTCCCTTCCTATTTAGGATATTCCTTTCCTATTCAGGATAAACCTTTCCAGTTCAGAATATTCCCTTCCAATTCAGGATATTCCCTTCCTATTTAGGATATTCTCTTCCAATTTAGGATAATCCTTTCCAAATTAGGATATTCCTTTCCAGTTCAGGACAATCCTTTCCAAATTAGGATATTCCTTTCCAGTTCAGGACAATCCTTTCCAATTTAGGATATTCCCTTCCAATTCAGGATATTCCCTTCCTATTTAGGATATTCCTTTCCTATTCAGGATAAGCCTTTCAGATTCAGGATATTCCTTTCCAATTCAGGATAATCCTCTCCAGTTCAGAATATTCCCTTCCAATTCAGGATATTCCCTTCCTATTCCAACACAACAAGCACTGCAAGACCTTTTCAGAATTCTTATCCTCTCTGGGTGGGAATTTCAAAATAAATCCTTTAGGAAGCTCTTTTCCCAGCCAGGCTCAGGGTCACCTTGCAGCTGCTGGAGGAGCTCAGGAATTTGAGTTGGGAATCTCCTCCGGAGCTGATCAAACACAAAATAATAATTCCAAAACTCACCAAAGCATTGTCTGCAACGACATAGAGCTCCAGGAACTTCTTGGCTTTCAGGTAGGCTTTCATCTGAGAAATAATTTATTTTAAATTACTTTTAAGAGCCGTTCCCACCCCAACTTTGGCAGTTTTAAAGCTGTTTTATAAATTATTGAGGGCATTTCTTTGGTGAGGTCATTCAGAATGGGTCTGCTTTGGGTTTAAATGATGAAAAGCAGTCTGGATATTCAAATTTTTATTGGGATATGGGAAGTAAGGGAGATATTAATGAGTTTTTAGGTGCTAAAGGTGCATTGGGCACCTGTCAGTAAAGGTTTGAACTCTGAAATCTCCAATCTGGAAGATTTCCTGTAATTTTTAATATCTGACCCCATTTCCCTGCATTTAATCAATCCTTTTGAGGAGGCACCCCCAGAAAAAGCGGAATTTGTGCTATTTCCACTTTTCCTACGGCCACAAATCACCATTTTTTGGCTCAAATCCTCACCTCGGGGCTGTTGCTGGACCTGAAGATGCCGTGGATGGGCCCAGTGGAGTCCTGCTCCCAGGAGTTGTTGAGCAGCCCGCAGGTCTTGATGGGTTCCTCTTTCAGGGCCTCGTATTTGTAAACCACGTGCTCGTCGCTGGCCGAGGCGCCCAGCGGCTCGATCAGGAACTTCTGCCCGCGGCGCTCGAAATAGCCTCTGAAAATGGGGTGGAATGGGAGGTTTTGGGTAAAAGAGTGCTCATCCTGATTTGGGGGGGCTCGATCAGGAATTTTGGCCAATGCGTTAGAAACAGCCTCTGAAAATGGGGTGGAATGGGAGGTTTTGGGTAAAAGAGTGCTCATGCCGATTTGGATCAGGAATTTCTGCCCGCGGCGCTCAAAATAGCCTCTGAAAATGGGGTGGAATTGGAGGTTTTGGGTAAGAAAGTGTTCATCCTGATTTGGGGGGGCTTGATCCTCTGAAAATGGAGTGGAATTAAGGGTTTGGGGTAAGAAAATGTTCATACTGATTTGGGGGCTCGATCGGGAACTTCTGCCCGCGGCGCTCGAAATAGCCTCTGAAAATGGGGTGGAATGAAGGATTTTGGGTCAGAGACTGTTCATCTCGATTTGGGGGGACTCAATGAGGAACTTCTGCCCACGGCGCTCGAAATAGCCTCTGAAAATGGGGTGGAATGAAGGGTTTTGGGTAAAAGAGTGTTCATCCTGATTTGGGGGGACTCAATGAGGAATTTCGGCCAATGCGTTAGAAACAGCCTCTGAAAATGGGGTGGAATGGGAGGTTTTGGGTAAAAGAGTGCTCATGCCGATTTGGATCAGGAACTTCTGCCCGCGGCGCTCAAAATAGCCTCTGAAAATGGGGTGGAATTGGAGGTTTTGGGTAAGAAAGTGTTCATCCTGATTTGGGGGGGCTTGATCCTCTGAAAATAGGGTGGAATGAAGGGTTTGGGGTAAGAAAATGTTCATACTGATTTGGGGGCTCGATCAGGAACTTCTGCCCGCGGCGCTCGAAATAGCCTCTGAAAATGGGGTGGAATGAAGGGTTTTGGGTCAGAGAGTGTTCATCTCATTTTGGGGGGGTTTGATCAGGAATTTCTGCCTGCAGCGCTCAAAATAGCCTCCGAAAATGGGGTGGAATGAAGGGTTTTGGGTCAGAGAGTGTTCATCTCGATTTGGGGGGACTCAATGAGGAACTTCTGCCCGCGGAGCTTGAAATAACCTCTGAAAATGGGTTTGGAACAGGAGGTTTTGGGTAAAAGAGTGTTCATGCCAGTTTGGAGCAGGAACTTCTGCCACAGTGCTCGATATAGCCTCTGGAAATGGGTTTGGAATGGGAGGTTTTGGGTAAGAGGATGTTCATCTCATTTTGGGGGGGTTTGATCAGGGATTTCTGCCCGCGGCGCTAAAAATAGCCGCTGAAAATGGGTTTGGAATGAAGGGTTTTGGGTCAGAGAGTGTTCATCACGATTTGGGGGGACTCAATGAGGAATTTCGGCCAAAGCGTTAGAAACAGCCTCTGAAAATGGGGTGGAATGGGAGGTTTTGGGTAAAAGAGTGCTCATGCTGATTTGGATCAGGAACTTCTGCCCGCGGCGCTCGAAATAGCCTCTGAAAATGGGGTGGAATGAAGGGTTTTGGGTCAGAGAGTGTTCATCTCGATTTGGGGGGACTCAATGAGGAACTTCTGCCCGCGGCGCTCGAAATAGCCTCTGAAAATGGGTTTGGAATGAAGGGTTTTGGGTCAGAGAGTATTCATCCCGATTTGGGGGGACTCGATCCTCTGAAAATGGGGTGGAAGGAAGGGTTTGGGGTAAGAAAATGTTCATACTGATTTGGGGGCTCGATCAGGAACTTCTGCCCGCGGCGCTCGAAATAGCCGCTGAAAATGGGGTGGAGTGGGAGGTTTTGGGTAAAAGAGTGCTCATCCTGATTTGGGGGGACTCAATGAGGAACTTCTGCCCATGGCGCTTGAAATAGCCTCTGAAAATGGGGTGGAATTGGAGGTTTTGGGTCAGAGAGTGTTCATCCCAATTTGGGAGGGCTCAATCAGGAATTTCGGCCAACGCTCTTGAAATAGCCTCAGAAATTGGGTTGGAATGGGAGGTTTTGGGTAAGAGAGTGTTCATCCCGAGATGGGGACCCATGGAATATTCCAGCAGTGCGCGGTGCTTTGAAAGCAGAAATTAATTAATTTCAATTAGTCAATTGGAGGATTTGGGGGCTCAGTGAGGACTCTGAGAGGCAGTCAAAGAGAAGCTGTGTCAGGAATTGATTTGATTTCGAATTTTGGAATTTTGTGCAAACAGAAGTGGCTGAAAAGTGGATTTTGTTCCAGCGGGGAATTCAAAGAAGTTTTCATCCCAAATTGAGGTGAAAAGCTGAAATATTGCAAGGAACTAAGAACAACTATTTTTCTCCCTTCTCCCTCTGTTTTCCTTTAGGAAACGAGTTCCCAAAGCCTGAATAAAAGCTCACATGACCTCTTAAACTCCTGATTCTTTTCCATTGGAACATTTTTCCAGGCCATGGATGTTCTGGGGAATATCCCATGGAATATTCCAGCAGTGCGCGGCGCTTTGAAAGTGGAAATTAATTAATTTCAATTAGTCAATTGGAAGATTTGAGTGCTCAGTGAGGACTCTGAGTGGCAGTCAAAGGGTCAGGAATTGATTTGATTTCGATTTTTGGGACTTCATGCAAAGAGAAGTGGCTGAAAAGCGGATTTCATTTCAGTGGGGAATTCATCCTGATTTGAGGTGAAAATCTCAAATATTGCAAGGAACTAAGAACAACTATTTTTCTCCCTTCTCCCTCTGTTTTTCTTTGGGAAACAAGTTCCCAAAGCCTGAATAAAAGCTCCTGTGACCTCTTTAACTCTTGATTCTTTTCCATTGGAACATTTTTCCAGGCCATGGTTCTGGGGAATATCCCATGGAATATTCCAGCAGCGCGCGGCACTTTGAAAGCGGAAATTAATTAATTTCAATTAGTCAATTGGAAGATTTGAGTGCTCAGTGAGGACTCTGAGTGGCAGTCAAAGGGACAGGAATTGATTTGATTTCGATTTTTGGGACTTCGTGCAAAGAGAAGTGGCTGAAAAGCGGATTTCATTTCAGTGGGGAATTCATCCTGATTTGAGGTGAAAATCTCAAATATTGCAAGGAACTAGAAACAACTATTTTTCTCCCTTCTCCCTCTGTTTTCCTTTGGGAAATGAGTTCCCAAAGCCTGAATAAAAGCTCCCGTGACTCCTTTACATCCTGATTCTTTTCCATCGGAACATTTCCCAGGCCATGGATGGATATTCTGCCCTGGGAACCCAAGCCCCTCCTCACCTGAGCCCCTGGCAGGTGCTGATGCTCGCCACAGCCTCGGCCTCATCCTCCACGTGGCCTCCATAGAAACAGTGATCCTGGGGGAAAAAAAATCCAGTTCCAGGTTGGGTTACATCCATTGACTCGATTGGATCCAGGGATTGCAGAAAATAAATTAAATTATCGATGAACTACAAAAAATAAGCAACATTACTTGAGGAGATCTCCCGTTAGGAGATGTGTAAAATGAATTTTAAAAGTTCAGGGCCATTTCCACGCTTGCTGTGAATCCATTATTTTTATATGGAGTGACCCAAATCATGGCAATTCCAACAATTCTGGGCTCTGGGCACTGCACAGCACAGAAAAATTGGAATATTCTCACTCCCTGCTCCAAATTAAGCTCTGCTCTGCTCAGTTAAAGTCCACACCAAATGGTTTTCTTGTGCCCAAATTTCTCTTTAATTACCCAACGATTAAATGCATTCATTTCAATGAGATTAAAATACAGATATTGTATTAATCATGGTGTAGTCACAGCTTTAATCGTCAGTCAGACAATTAAAGTCACAGACTAAATTGGCTCAAGGATTTAAGGTTTATGTTTCTGTGTTCAGAGAGACTCCAAAGTCACTGAGGGATTGTGGAAAATCTTACCCACAACATTTTCCTGAATGAATTCCTTAAATCCTGAATCCAAACCTTCGTTCCCTGCGCCTTTTGTTTTGGTGTGGATGTTTGGTTTCACTTCACCATTTATTTCGCTTCCTTCCACCACAAAATGCCAACTTTCTCACAGGGAAAAAAGACATCCACGAAGGGAAAATTAAAGGGGAAAAGGGGAGGATTTATCTCCATCATTTAGGGATAGAAGAGGAAAAACTCCTGATCATAATGCAATATCCATAGTGCAGGAATTCCCTGTTCAGCACAGGGAATTTGCTTGAAAAAAGGTCTTTACAAAGGTCTTTAAAAGGTCTTTTAAAAGGTCTTTAAAAAACCTCCAATACAGAGTTCTTCATGCACATTTATTTCATTCAGGATTCTCCTGTTCCTGATAACCCTTCCTAACACAAAAAAAAAAAAAAAAAAAAAAAGAAAAAGGATTTTTATTCCACATGATGTGTGTTAAAACACATCTCCTGAGCTTGGAGGAGAGCTCAGGTGGGAGCTTTGGGGAAAATCTGTGGATTTTTAATTGAAAATTCCCTTCTGCCCTGAGTGCCGTGTGTCTGGAGGTGCAGAAGGGATTTGTCAGGGCTCAGAGAAGGCTCCTGAGCTCCAGAGCGTGGCTGGAAATGTGAGCTGGGAGGAAATGGGAATTTATCAGCTCTGGGATCTCCCCGGGATCGGTGTAAATCAGCTCACGGGGCTGGGCACGAGCGGCAACAGCAGGAGGGCAAAGTCGGGAGGGTGAAGCTTTGGGATGGCCCTGGTTCCTGAGAAAAGGATGGAATTTGATCCAGGAATTGCTCCTCGGCCACTGAGGTGGTGCCTTCCTGGAAGGCAAATTGTGGGGCTGATTCCCGACAGGAATGAGTGACAAATCCCAACTTCCCTTTGGAACAATCCCAAACACAGTCTTAGAAATCCCAACTTCCCTCCAGAGCAATCCCAAATACAGTTTTAGAAATCCCAACTTCCCTCCAGAGCAATCCCAAAGAGCAGCCTTGGAAATCCCAACCTCCTCATCCCTTTGGAACAATCCCAAATTAGAGCCTTAGAAACCCCAACTTCCTCATCCCTCTGGAACAATCCAAAACTGCAGCCTTGGAAATCCCAACCTCCTCATCCCTCCAGAACAATCCCAAATTGCAGCCTCAGAAATCCCAGTTTCCTCATCCCTTGGGAACAATCCCAAATTAGAGCCTTAGAAATCCCAATTTCCTCATCCCTCCAGAAGAATCTCAGATCGCAGCCTAAGAAATCCCAACCTCCCCATCCCTTCAGAACGATCCCAAACTGCAGCCTCTGGAAATCCCAATTTCCCCTTCCCTTCAGAACAATCCCAGCCTTGGAAATCCCAATTTCCTCATCCTTTCAGAACAATCCCAAACTGCAGCCTCAGAAATCCCAACCTCCCTCCAGAACAATCCTAAATTAGAGCCTTGGAAATCCCAACTTCCTTTTGGAACAATCCCAAATTGCAGCCTTAAAAATCCCAATTTCCCCATCCCTTCGGAACAATCCCAAATTAGAAATCCCAACCTCCTCATCCCTTCGGAGCAATCCCAAACTGCAGCCTTGGAAATCCCTTCAGAACAATCCCAAATTAGAGCTTTGGAAATCCCAACCTCCATTCAGAGCAATCCCAAACTGCAGCCTTAGAAATCCCAACTTCCATGTCCTTTCAGAACAATCCCAAATTGCAGCCTCAGAAATCCCAACTTCCATGTCCTTTCAGAACAATCCCAAACTGCAGCCTCGGAAATCCCTTCAGAGCAATCCCAACCTTAGAAATCCCAACCTCCCTATCCCTTGGGAACAATCCCAAATTGCAGCCTTGGCAATCCCAACTTCCTCATCCCTTCAGAACAATCCCAAACTAGAGTTCTAGAAATCCCAACCTCCTCATCCCTTCAGAACAATCCCAAATTAGAGCTTTAGAAATCCCAACCTCCTCATCCCTTCAGAACAATCCCAGCCTTACAAATCCCAACATCCTCATCCCTCCAGAACAATCCCAAACTAGAGCCTTAAAAATCCCAATTTCCCCATCCCTTCAGAACAATCCCAAATTAGAAATCCCAACCTCCTCATCCCTTCAGAACAATCCCAAATTAGAGCCTTGGAAATCCCAACCTCCTTCCTCATCCCTTCGAAACAATCCCAAACTGCAGCCTTGAAAATCCATTCAGAACAATCCCAAACTGCAGCCTTGGAAATCCATTCAGAACAATCCCAAATTTGAGCCTTAGAAATCCCAACCTCCATTCAGAACAATCCCAAACTGCAGCCTTAGAAATCCCAAACTCCTCATCTCTTCAGAACAATCCCAAATTAGAGCCCTGGAAATCCCAACCTCCTCATCCCTTCAGAACAATACCGGCCTCAGAAATCCCATCCTCTCCATCCCTTCAGAACAGTCCCAGCCTTAAAAATCCCAACTTCCCAGTCCTTTCAGAGCAATCCCAAACTGCAGCCTTAGAAATCCCAACCTCCTCATCCCTTCAGAACAATCCCACCCTTAGAAATCCCAGTTTCCCCATCCCTCGGGAACAATCCCAAATTAGAGCCTTGGAAATCTCAATTTCCTCATCCCTTCAGAACAATCCCAAACTATAACCTTGGAAATCCATTCAGAACAATCCCAAATTAGAGCCTCAGAAACTCCAATTTCCCCATCCCTTCAGAACAACCCCAAACTGCAGCCTTGGAAATCAAAAGTTCCTCATCCCTTCAGAACAATCCCAAATTGCAGCCTTAAAAATCCCAATTTCTCCAACCCTTCAGAACAATCCCAAATTGCAGCCTTAAAAATCCCAATTTCTCCAACCCTTCAGAACAATCCCAAATTAGACCCTGGATTTCAAACCTTTCTTTCCGTCTCATATCTCCCATTATTCCACGAATTTGTGGAACTCACGTGGCCCCCAAGACTGGAAGGAAAAGGGGAGAGCCCCTCCTTTCTTACCTTGATGTGAGGAGTGGTTGTGATTCGCCGACCGTCAGCAGAATAAAGAGTTTCGGAATAATCGCCAGCCAGGAGATCCCTGCAAGGAGCCGAGGGCAGCGATTATTCCAAGGAAATTGTTGCCGTGAGGAAATGAGAGAATGACACAGCGCCCCAGGAATGTGGGGAATTCAAACAATCGCTCAGGTTATTCTTAGTATCGGAGAAACTCGGGGAGAAAAAGCTGCAGGGAGGGGAATTCTGCTTGCTCATAATCCCTGCCCAAACAAAAAGGTTTTGCTAAAAGAGGAAAGCAATTAAAGTCTGATTTCACTGGGGTAAACTCATCTCCTGGCAGATCCGGATGCAAATGTAGAATTACTCACAGATTTTTTTTTTTTTTTTTTTTTTTTTTTTGGCCCTTTTTGCGTCTTCCTAAACGATGTGCAGTGACTCCTGTTTGGGCAGCTCCGTGCAAATATAGAATTACTTAGGGATTTTATTTTTTCTTTAATTTTTTTTTTTTTTTGGGCCCTTTTTGCGTCTCACTAAACAATGTGCAGTGACTCCTGTTTGGGCAGCTCCGTGCAAATATAGAATTACTTCGGGATTTTTATTTTTTTAAAATTTTTTTTGGGCGCTTTTTGCGTCTTCCTAAACGGCGTGCAGTGACTCCTGTTTGGGCAGCTCCGTGCAAATATAGAATTACTTCGGGATTTTTTATTTTTTCTCTAAATTTTTTTTTTTTTGGGCACTTTTTGCGTCTTCCTAAACGATGTGCAGTGACTCCTGTTTGGGCAGCTCCGTGCAAATATAGAATTACTTCGGGATTTTTTATTTTTTCTCTAAATTTTTTTTTTTTTGGGCACTTTTTGCGTCTTCCTAAACGATGTGCAGTGACTCCTGTTTGGGCAGCTCCGTGCAAATATAGAATTACTTCGGGATTTTTTATTTTTTCTCTAAATTTTTTTTTTTTGGGGCCCCTTTTGCATCTTCCTAAAAGATGTGCAGTGACTCCTGTTCGGGCAGCTCCGTGCAAATATAGAATTACTTAGAGATTTTTATTTTTTTTTTATTTTTTTTGGGTGCTTTTTGCGTCTTCCTAAACAATGTGCAGTGACTCCTGTTTGGGCAGCTCCGTGCAAATATAGAATTACTTCGGGATTTTTTATTTTTTCTCTAAATTTTTTTTTTTTTGGGCACTTTTTGCGTCTTCCTAAACAATGTGCAGTGACTCCTGTTTGGGCAGCTCCGTGCAAATATAGAATTACTTCGGGATTTTTTTTTTTTCTCTAAATTTTTTTTTTTTGGGCACTTTTTGCGTCTTCCTAAAAGATGTGCAGTGACTCCTGTTTGGGCAGCTCCGTGCAAATATAGAATTACTTAGGGATTTTTATTTTTTTTTTAATTTTTTTTGGGCACTTTTTGCGTCTTCCTAAACAAAGTGCAGTGACTCCTGTTTGGGCAGCTCCGTGCCACTGCCACCATCCCATTCCTCCTCACAGAATAGGATTGAGTTCCACACATTTCCCTCCCCCCACTGCAAATATTTAGATTAGATTAAGCCAGGGGCAGGCAGTTAATTACAGTCTATATTTAACAGGAATTGATTACGGTACTACGGTGTTTGCACAGCTCTGGAGAAGTACCCATTCTTGTCTGAGCGTGGGTGAGGTGTTCTGCTGGAGACAGATTTTCCATTTCCAGCAAGATTTTGGCTTTATTTTGGTTTTATTTGGTTTATTTGGTTCCAAGAGCAGTAGTGCTGAGGTAAATCTATCTATATATTTTTTTAATATATATATATTTTATTTATTTATTTATTTATTTATCTTTGTATATAGATTTTTATACTTTTATATATATGTTTATATTTTATATATTTATATTTATATCTATATCTATATCTGTATTTATTTCTAGATTTATATCTGTATCTATATCTATATCTATATTTATATCTATATTTATATCTGTATCTATTTCTATATCTATACCTATATCTATATCTATTTCTATATCTATATCATCTATATATATTTATATTTATATTTATATTTATATTTATATTTATATTTATATTTATATTTATATTTATATTTATATTTATATTTATATTTATATTTATATTTATATTTATATTTAATGGTGAGATATATAAATATAGAACCAGAGAATGATTAAGGCTGGAAAACCTCCAAAATCACAGAGTTTGTCATGGAATCATGGAATGGTTTGGGTGGGAAAGGACCTGAAACTCATCCTGGGACACCTGCCCCTGTCCCAGGTTATCCCAACCTGGCCTGGGACACTTCAGGGATCCAGGGGCAGCCCCAGCTCCTCTGGGAATTCCATCCCAGCCCCTCCCAGGGAGGAATTTCTCCCTAAAATCCGACGGAAACGGCTGTGTCACAGTTTGGAGCCTCCTGCCCCTCCAGGCTACAGTTCCACAAGCCACAGACTCTCCGTGGCCACAGAAAATGTGTGCAACAGCAGGAAAACATTAAATATGCAGTGAGTTTAAAAATTAAACAAGAAATGGGAGAGCAGAGGGAGCAGGATGGGAAATCTCTCCATCTGGGCAATGTCTCATCCCAAATTCTTACTCCACATTCCCAAAACAGTGAGAGGATCCTTTCCCTCCTCTTTTCTCCTTCCCTCGCCACTGAAATTTTTCATTTCCCAAAACACCTCTGTCCCACAGGGCTCTAATCCCATTTTTTTTGGCATCCTGACCACCCTGCAGCTGCTCCCGGTGAGAAATTAGGGAAGAGGTGAGCTGAACCTACTGATTTTTCCGGAGCTGCAGCACCACTTCCTCTCCGTTGGCTCTGATCCCGTACGTCACCGTGTCATCGTATTTGCTCTGCAAACAGATCGAGGTGTCAGAACAAGCTCTGCTGCAGCTCCTGGGGCTGGAATGCCAACTTTCCCTCGTCTTCCCACCAAAAACAAAAATTCTGGAGCAGAAAGAAGGATTCTGGAGCAAAAACAAGGATTCTGCAGGAGCAGAATAAGCAGCGGTCGCTCCGTTTGAGGGGTTTTAATGAGAGGAATAAATTTGACTTTGCAAACTCATTTCCACCACCAGAAGCACAAATCCTGCAGGTTTGGCAAAGTGCTGAAGGGGATTTTTAGGTTCAAACATTTCCATAACTTCTGGAAGTGCGCAGACCAAAGTTGCTTTTGATTATTGGCTTGATTTAATCCGAATTAAAGTGACCTCAGGTTCCTCATCCCTTCAGAAGAATCCCAAATTTCAGCTTTAGAAATCCCAACTTCCCTGTCCTTTCAGAACAATCCCAGCTTTAGAAATCCCAATTTCCCCATCCCTTGGGAACAATCCCAAATTAGAGCCTTGGAAATCCCAACCTCCTCATCCCTGGATTTCAAACTTTTCCTTTCTGTCTCACATCTCCCATTATTTCACGGATCCATGAACCTCAGGTGAATTCAAAAATTTCCGTAACACTTCCATAACTTCTTCTGGAAGTGCGCAGACCAAAGTTGCTTTTGATTATTGGTTTGATTTAATCCAAATTAAAATGACCTCAGGTTCCTCATCATTTCAGAACAATCCCAAATTGCAGCCTTAGAAATCCCAATTTCCCCATCCCTTGGGAACAATCCCAAATTAGATCCTGGATTTCAAACCTTTCTGTCTCATATCTCCCATTATTTCACGGATCCGTGAATCTCAGGTGAATTCAAACATTTCCATAACTTTTTCTGGAAGTGCACAGACCAAGGTGGCTTTTGATTATTGGTTTAATTTAATCTGAATTAAAGTGACCTCAGGGTCCTCATCCCTTCAGAACAATCCCAAACTTCAGCCTTGGAAATCCCAACCTCCTCATCCCTGGATTTCAAATTTTTTCTTTCTGTCTCATATCTCCCATTATTTCACAGATCCGTGTATCTCATGTGAATTTAAACATTTCCATAAGGAAGTTCACAGACCAAGGTTGTTTTTGATTTAATCCAAATTAAAGTGACCACAGGTTCCTCATCCCTTGGGAACAATCCCAAATTAGAGCCTTGGAAATCCCAATTTCCCCATCCCTTCAGACCAATCCCAAATTAGAAATCCCAATTTCCCCATCCCTTCAGAGCAATCCCAAATTAGATCCTGGATTTCAAACCTTTCTGTCTCGTATCTCCCATTATTTCAGAGATCCGTGAATCTCAGGTGAATTCAAACATTTCCATAACTTCTTCTGGAAGTGCACAGACCAAGGTGGCTTTTGATTATTGGTTTGATTTAATCCAAATTAAAGTGTCCACAGGTTATTAAAAACCTGAGCAGTATGGAATCTTTGCAGATCTGCAGGAATACGAAGTTCAGAAGAGCCGCGATGGCCTGAGGGATTCTCTGCTCCCTGAGCACACCTCAGCTCCTCCTCACTAAATACACCATCACTTTCCAGGGTTTTTCTTTTGGAAGAGCAAAGATTTATCCAAATTCTCTTCCCTTGAAACCCAAGGGTGTTTTCACTCAGAAATCCTTCCCAGAATCACCCAAGGAATTCTCTCCTTTCCTACCTCGGCGCTCCTTCCTGCTGCTCTCCTGTGCACCGAGTGAAGCCTCCGCGGGTGAACGATTTCATATCGCTCAGCTCCAGGGAACTTCCCGCTGCTGCTGCCTGCGGACACACGGGTGGGGATGGGTCACGAAATAAATAACAAAAAATAAAAATAAAAATCAAAAAATTAAAAAGAGATAATAAATAGTACAGTTTTGTGTTGATACTTCCCACTGCTGCTGCCTGGGGACACACGGGTGGGAATGGGTCAAATAATAAAAAATAAATAATAAATCATAAAAAAAATTAAAATAAAAAAGAAAAATAAACAAAAAAGAAAAAATAATAATAAAGATTAAAGAATAAAGAATGAAATACAGTTTTGTGTTAGTACTTCCCACTGCTGCTGCCCGGGGGGCACACAGGTGGGGATGGATCAAATAATAAAAATTAAAAAATAAATTTAAATAAATAAATAAATAATAAAGCACAGTTTTGTGTTAATACTTCCCACTGCTGCTGCCTGCAGACAAACAGGTGGGGATGGATGAAATAATAACTAATAACTGATAACTAATAACTAATAACCAATAAATAATAACTAATAAGCAATAAAAAAGATCTAATAAGCAATAAATAATAAATAATAAAACACAGTTTTGTGTTTATACTTCCCACTGCTGCTGCCTGCAGACAAACAGGTGGGGATGGATCAAATAATAAAAAATAAAAAATAGAACACAGTTTAGTGTTAATGCTTCCCACTACTGCTGCATGGGGGCAAACAGGTGGGGATGGATGAAATAATAAATAATAAAAAATATTTTTAAAAAAATAAATATTAAATAATCAATAATCAACAATCAATAAATCAATAAATAGTAAATAGTAAAGCACAGTTTTGTGTTAATCAACACCCGATTTCATGGCTGCCTAGGTGATTTTTTTGGGGTTCTTGCACCCCTCGTGCTCCCCTGCTTTGCCTCCATCACAAACCTGACAGCAGAGGCTTTCGCATCTTGGATTTCGGAGGAATTGCCCTTCCTGGCTGCTCCCAAACACTTCCTGCAATTCCCTTTGGGTTTGCCTGAGCCGCTCAAGCCCCAACAGGCGAGCCCAGCCCAGCCCAGCCCAGCCCAGCCCAGCCCAGGCAGGACAGCATTTCCCTCATTTCCCAGTGGCAGGAATGAATGGATTTGGGTCTGCAGAACGAGCGATGCCCAAAGCTCAGACAGGCCCAGGCTGGACAGGCAAATCAACTTGGCAAGGAGATTTCTGCCGTGGGAGGCTTTTCCACGGAAATAATTGGGGTGGAGATTTAAATGAGGGTGGGAATAAATTATGGCTTTAGATTTCCCCAGGATTGCAGGAGCTGGCTGAGAGAATTCAGGCAGATGAACCAAGATGGCGAAAGGAGAAACTTTATTTACAGAAACTTCTTTATATATCCATTAATATTCTAGCAATTATTGGTCAGCAGGGAATCCACCTCCTAAAACCATTGGGCACAGCCAAATAACACCTAATGCCAAACAAAGAGATGAGGAAAGTACAAAAATGCAGCTTATCTCTATTCTCCCTGAGAAAGAACAGAAAGATTCTAAAACAGTGCAACTACAATAAATAATAACAATTTTTACCTCTCGAATTGGGTGGAGGGAGGGACAGCAGAAGGGTGGGAGGAGGCATTTGGACATGGCCAGGTCAAATAATGGGAGATGGACAAGAAATTAGGAAAATTTCGAAGGTGGAAGGGATCCAGGAGGTTCCATAACTCCCAAAGCCCTTTTGTGTCTGCAGTGGGTGAGGAAATGCAGAGCTGATAAAAATAATTTCTTTTTGTTTTCTGCTCTGAATTTCAGTCAATCCGGAGCAAAGTAAATTTTGGGGGTTTTGGGATAAAACCTGCCAGGTTTTTGGGAAAAAAGGATTGTACGACGTTTCCACCTAGATAACAGCAGATTTAGGGTGCTCTCCAATCTCCTACAGAGAGATCCTAAAGAGCTCTTTAATTTCCTACAAAAGGGAATTTCATCTGAATTGGTGAATTCCTGAAGTTCGGAGCACCGCAGCCTGACTTTGAAAAAACAACAATGACCAAAAAAACCTCTAAACCCCAACAAAACCCCAAAAACCAAAGGGGTAGAGCACTTCCCATGGTAATTCCTGCCCCAGGGCCAGGTTTTTTCAGGAGTGAGGCCTCCAATTACTGTAATTTTCCCTCTCCGGAAGAGCAGAGCACATCCTCGTGCAAATTGCCTCAGTAAAACAAACAGATCCGTTCTTTTGTAACTGATTTATTGATTCAAGCCTTTCCAAAGTAATTGCAGAGCAAACCTGGCTGGATCTTGATAAAGATGTTGGTTTAATGCTCCTGTGTCAGCTGAGCACATGCTGCGAGCAGCTCTCAGGTGTGACTTTACTGCTGCCGCTCACAGCAATGTTTTCCAATTTTTTTAGTGATTAATTATGTTTATTTTTTAAAAAAATCTTTAGCTTTCTGCACTTTTCAAGTGTGTTCTTATTTAACAATCCCAGGAATATTTCAGGGCTCTCAGAACAGAGATCCCCAATTCTATTTCTCCGCCACTTGTGCAACTCCAGCCCAGAGAGTTCAAGTTAAGGTGAGGTTTAAACAATGTTCTCTAATTTTTCAGCAACTAATTCTGTTTATTTTTTAAAAAATCTTTAGCTTTCCACGCTTTTCAAGTGTGTTCTGATGTAACAATCCCAGGAATATTTCAGGCCTCTCAGAACAGAGATTTCCAATTTTATCTCTCGACCCTTTGTGCAATTCCAGCCCAGAGAGTTCAAGTTAAAGTGAGGTTTAAGCAATGTTTTCTAAGTTTTTTAGCAACAAATTATATATTTTTTTTTTTAAATCTTTTACTTTTCAGCTTCTTTCCACACTTTTCAAGTATTTTCTCATATAACCATCCCAGGAAGATTTCAAGGCTCTCAGAACAGAGATCCCCAATTTTATCTCTCCACCCTTTGTGCAACTCCAGCCCAGAGAGTTCAAGTTAAGGCGAAGTTTAAAGACAAGCTCAGGACTAAACTCATCTCTTCCCTGCAGTCTGATCAGACAGAATTTCGAGGAAAACTGGTTGGTTTTGTTTGGAACAAATCCTTTCTTCGAGGGAGTTTTTTAATCAGCTCATTGTCTTCGCTGCCTTCAGGCTTTGTCTCGAGTCAGGAGCTTGAAGGAGGAAAGAAATTCCTTGGGCCTCGTACAACAAATTGTAATAAGGAACAAATAATTGTGGGCTTTTCCAAGGGCCTCAACCAGCAGAAAAAAAAATCATTAGGGAGGATTTTATTGACAATGAGTTGTGGTTTTGTCAAGAGAAAAAAACACACTTTAATAGTGTGCACATTTTTCGATATTCTGTGCAAAAAACGAAATTGTGGCTTTGTGCCTGAATGCTAATTATATGGTTAATTATGGATATAAATCCTGTGCGTGTCTGTGCAGGCCAAGCCCTGAAAAACTTTGTTCCCTGTTGACAGGAATTGAAAGAATTCGTGTGTGTGAGGGGAAAAAAAAAGTGAGGTCTGCTCAGGTGAAGTCACCTGAACAGAACTCAAAGTATCATGCAGGTAAATAAAAGGTGTTTAGGATTTTAATTCAGGTAATGTTGCTAGTTGAATTCAGACAGAAATCTGTCATTTCATGGCCAAAATGCTGATAAATTTGATAATTGGGTAAATCTCACTCTCCGGGTAAGTGTTGCTTTAGCTGTTGGCAAAACCAATCAGTTTGGGGTCTTTAGGCAATTCATGGCCACTTTTCAAACCAGAAAATACTTCTCTAACTAAAAAATTCATAGAGAATTGCTTGGAACAGAAAGAGAAAATCTAAAATATCCCAAACTCCACCGACACCATTTCCCAGTGCCTTTAACTCACTGATTTTCCCTATTATCTGCCAGTTAATAATTAAAAATTCATCAGCAAAACTGATACAGGACTAAAACAAAAAAAACCACAGTACCTTGATGGAGAAAATGCAGCAGAAGGGCAGAAATGAGGAGGATTTCCATGCCCTGGGTCGCGCTGGGTGGGAATTCCTGGGCTGGGAATGCTCCTGCCCCCAGAGCTCCTCCCGGGCTGTGCAGGAGAGGCAGCGCTGGGCTCAGCTTTATTCCTGTTCCTGCAGGAGGAAGTGTTTGCTGAAGGTGTTGCACAACAGGCGAGTCACAGCCAGAGGAGTTCCTGCTGCTGCTTGGGTCATGCCCCAAATGTCAGGATTGGGATTGGGATCGGTCGGTGTTTTGGGTTTTTCTCGCCTAAAAATGGGGAGAGGAAAATTAGTTGGATCGATGGATTGATAAATGTGGGGATTGGAGAGGTTGTGTTGAGTTGGAGAATGGGTGGGGTGGTCCTGGTTCCGTCTATTCATGGTCTGGCTGACAAAAATTGAAATAGAGAAATTAATAAATCGAGTGGGATGGAGAGGAATGGGAGAATTCCTGGGAAATTTGGGGTGAAAGAGGTCAGCAGGGCTGGGGGTGAAGCCGAGCCTCAATTCTGATATTCACCCCTGAGTGTGGATCAGTGAATCACCAACAGAACAAACACTGAGCTCATCCCTGTTGGTAATGTTTGCTTTGGGTTCGGGGCTGAAATAAAGGAGGCAGAGCAGGGAACAGGTGAGCTCTGCCCAATAAAACCCCGAAAATCTCTGCCAGAAAAGGACCACATTGGAAGAAAGGAGGAATAAAGGTGCTCAGGGCCACTGCTGGCAATACAGAACTGTTTCAGAGAAGTTGAATTTTTATGGTTAAAGTAGGGGTCAGGGAGCTCAGAGAAATGGATAATCTGGATATAAATTGATGTTCATACATGGCAGTGTCAGCAATACACATTACACAGTTCTATATATATATAAAATATATATATATATTCATTATTTATGTTCATTTTCAAATGAATAAATATATCTATATAAATCTACAGGGGAATTATAGCCACAGGAGAATTTTTCTGCCATTACCCTTCTCATACAAGCATTATTAAATAACTATTTCTCTGTTGAAAAATTCTGATTTTTTGAGCATTTTTAAGCCAAACTTTCCCCTTAGATTTTTCCTGGATCTCCAGACATTCTGGGACGGATTGGGAGCTGCAAACAGATGGGGTTGGAGCTTTTATTAAGTGTAGGATGGTGCGAATTGACAGCAAATTTTGGCAGCTGCTTGTTTGGGACTCTTCAGTCAAATCCTTCAGCTCAAGTCACCATCCTAGGTTGGGAAAGAAGCCTCAGGGGAAGAATTCCTGAAGGATTTGGACATAACCCTGCCAAGGTGCTCACTGGAGTCGCTCAAAATCACAGAGGAGCTGTGTCATTAAATTTAAGTTGTTGTCTTTCAATTCTGCACAGATAAAAGTTGGACAATTCACTATTTGAAATGCTCTATGAATAAAAACAAGCCGGGCATCCTCAGACTTGCAAAGAAATAAATAATTCTGAGAAATAACTGTGAACGAGTGGTTTAGAAAACACGTGGCTGCTGTCCCAGCATGGATCTCAGCTCATCGTGTACTTGAAAATGGTGTGTGACCCCCAGAGCTGATGCTCTCGATGAGCTGTGCCTTCCAGCAGCACGGAAGGGACAGTTCCATCCCAGCAGAGCTGCCAGGAGGGAGGGAATGTGGAGAGCTGGAGGTCTTGGAGGGACTTGAAAGGGAAAGGGATGTAATTTCCTTTGGTGTTTGGAGAAGTGTTTGATGTCCCTGCCCTCGCTTTGGCGATTCCGGAATGATCTGATCGCGGCTCCTGCCCCTGGAGGTGCTCACTGAGGTGTCCCTGAGCTCTCAGCTGCCTTGGGGTTTTTGGAAGGCCCTAAACAACTCGGGGAAGTCCACGTGAGCGGTGTTTGTGTTCGTGAGGGGGTAGAAGATTATCTCAGCTCTTGGTAACTGAATGTTGGTGCTTTGAACTCCCTGAGCAATTAAAAGAAAGCAGCACGAGTTGGATTTCAGCCCTGCACTGAGGATCTGCACAAACCCTGCCTGGATTGGGAGTAAAAGGAGAGTTGTGTGGGAAGGACTTGAGAGAGGTCAGGAGAAATCCAGGTTTGAATCAATTCTCTGCTTCTGCCGCGTCCTAAAGCTCACTTGGAGCTGGGTTTGTAAAGGTCCCAAAGCACCGAACAGGGATTGTCAGGAGTAAACAAAGTCTCTAATAAATCCATATTTGGCCACCCCTGGAACCCCTGAGGCAGAGACAAAGCAGCTGAGGGCCAGGATTGTGCCAGGTTCTGTTCCAGGTTCTGCTCCAGGGTCTGTTCATGGTTCTGTTCATGGTTCTGTTCCAGGTTCTGCTCCAGGTTCTGCTCCAGGTTCTGCTCCGTGTTCTGCTCCATGTTCTGCTCCATGTTCTGCTCCATGTTCTGCTCCAGGTTCTGCTCCAGGTTCTGTTCCAGGTTCTGCTCCAGGTTCTGCTCCAGGTTCTGCTCCATGTTCTGCTCCAGGTTCTGCCCCAGGTCCTGCCCCAGGTCCTGCCCCAGGTCCTGCCCCAGGTTCTGCTCGCTCCTGCTGCCCCATGCCACCCCCACAGCTCAGCAGCTCTGCCCAGCACCACATCCTGTTCCTGGGAGCAGCGAAGGGAAGTTTGATTGCACAGCCGACCGCGGCTCTGTCACCCCACGGCTCAGTCACCTCACGGCTCAGCCACCTGAGCCTCCCCCTGCCTCCATTTCCTCCTCCCCAGCTCCATCCCGCAGGTTATTTTTCCTGGGAATGCAATAAATCACACGGCTTTGCCTCTGTCCCAGCCCTTTGCTCCCCTCTGCTTCCTCCCTCCATCCTGGTGTCCCCAAAAACACCTCTCCCTGCCAGCCCCGTCCCTCCCTCTCCCAGAGTGATCCAAAACCCACTGCAGTCAACAGAATGCTTTTTATGCCCTTCCAGGACCCTCGGCTCAGCTCTTGGATCAGCTCCGTTCCTCTTCAAAACCTCCTCTCTACGTAAAACTTCTCCTTGTGCTCGCCTCTGTTGTCTCACGCATTCCCAAAGTGAATCATCCTCCTCAATATTTTGCTTTCTGGGGTTTTGTTGAAGGAAATGATCCAAAGGCACTTTAGACCCGAGTGTTTGGAAAAGTTCCTTCCAGCTGCTCATTACTTACTTCTCAGCTTAAGTACAGCCCTGGCTCTGTTTGTACTACCAGGCTTTAATAGAAAGTAAATATAATTTTTTTTCTCCCTGAAATGGTGATTGAAACTACCTCAGCGAGCAGCAGCTGAGTTGTTTTCGCTGTGTATTTAATCAGGTCACACTCTGTCATCCGAGCCTGACTAATGAAACCTCATCACAAACATTTTACATCTTGGCAGCCCTGGAGACGTTCACAGACATATTTGGGGTTACAAGTGTGCGGTTTCCTTCCTTCCTTCCCTTTTCTTTGAAATGTAGGGTCAAAAATCATTTACTTCATCTTCCCCCTTCGTTAGCTGCGTTTTGCTTAATTATCCTGCCCCAGGGTGCAGCTCCAACCCACCGCAGGCTGCAGGGAGTTAATTGAAGGCATGGGGCCTTGCCATGGATTTTTCAAGAGCCATGAACTCCTTGTAAGTTCTCCACTGGATTAAAGTGATTTTTAAGTGATTTTTGGAAGGTTAATGCAGCTCAGAACACACCTGCAGCCCAATTTCTGGCCGTGGCCCTTGTTGTGTAATTGTGTGCACACGTCCGAGCTGTTTAATGTTCTCCACGGCACGAGTGACAAAGCCGATCATTGTGAATTAAAGAGACCTTTTTTTTTTTTTCTTTTTTTTTTTTCTGCAGGTGTTGCTTGTTTATCCTGGTCCTACGTGAGGGCTGGCTCCCTTTTCCCGAGGGCTGGGGAATTCTGCGGCTCCGACGTGGGGCTGAGCACAATTCAGCGCTGGCTGGGATCCACCAGGCCACGCACGAGGGCTCCTCAATATTTTACTTTCTGGAGTTAATTTCAGGGCTAAGAGGGGCGTGGGTAGAGCCACAATCATGGAATTGGAAGGGATTTTAAATCCCATCCTGTTCCAAACCCCATGGGCAATGACTCTGTTCCGTTTTGCTCCAAGCCCTGTCCCGCCTGGCCTGGGACACTCCCAGGGATCCACAGCTCCTCTGGGAATTCTGTCCCAGCCAGGAATTCCTTCCCAAAATCCCATCCAAACCTACTTTCTATCAGCTTGAAGCCATTTCCCTTCTCCTGTCCCTCCAGGGCCTTGGCGTTGCCTCTCCTCCTCTCGCAGGCTGCTGCAGTTAATGGCGGCCAGGCCTCAACGAGGGCACCCCAAAGCTTCTCCTCTCCAGGCCTCAACGAGGGCACCCCAAAGCTTCTCCTCTCCAGGCCTCAACGAGGGCACCCCAAAGCTTCTCCTCTCCTGGTGAGCGCTCCCAGCTCTCCCAGCCTTTCCTGATTTATCCCTGGGATCATCCTGGAGCTCCTCGGGGCTCTCCCCAGCAGCTCCAGGTGCTTCCCATGCTGGGGAAGCTCTGCAGGTGAGGCCTCACCTGAGCAGATCCAAGCCTAAGGTGAATCCAACCTGGCCGGACAGGGCTTGGAGCAGCCTGGGACAGCAGACATGTCCCTGCCATGGCAGGGGTGGCACTGGGTGGGATTTAAGGTCACTCCAACCCCAATTATTCTGCCCAGCCTCTCCCAGGGAATTCTCCTCTCCCAGGGAATTCTCCTCTCCCAGGGAATTCAGGGAGAGCGGCACACGGTGTTTTTGTCCTGGACAACACCTCCCTGGGACAGCGGAGGTGTCCCTGCCATGGCAGGGGTGGCACTGGGTGGGCTTTAAGGTCACTCCAACCCCAATTATTCTGCCCAGCCTCTCCCAGGGAATTCTCCTCTCCAGGGAATTGTCCTCCCCAGGGAATTCTCCTCTCCAGGGAATTCTCCTCTCCCAGGGAATTCTGCTCCCCCAGGGAATTCAGGGAGCACAGCCGAGGGCACACGGTGTTTCTGTCCTGACAAACAAGAAAAGGGAAGCAGAAGTCTCTTCCCGGGATAATCTGTCCAGGTCTCAGCCCATGGACTCTGATCTTCCCACAGTGAGAGCAAACAGAGATCATTGAGTCATCCCCATGTGCTCGGGGCGAGAACAGAACAAAGGAGAGACTGTCCCAGCTCAGCTCCCTCTGCACACCAGGCTTTTCCCAGCATTGGAATTCGGGACAAAATCCCAGCATTGGAATTAGGGACAAAGATCCTGGCATTGGGATTAGGGGTGAAAATCCTGGCATTGGGATTAGGGGCAGCAATCCTGGCATTGGAATTAGGGACAAAAATCCTGGCATTGGAATTAGGAGTGAAAATCCTTCCTTCCTTCCTTCCTTCCTTCCTTCCTTCCTTCCTTCCTTCCTTCCTTCCTTCCTTCCTTCCTTCCTTCCTTCCTTCCTTCCTTCCTTCCTTCCTTCCTTCCTTCCTTCCTTCCTTCCTTCCTTCCTTCCTTCCTTCCTTCCTCTCTCTCTCTTTCTTTCTCTCTCTCTCTCTTTTTCTCTTCCATTAATTAATTAATTAATTAATTACTGTGATCTCCTGGTCCCTGTTATTTTTTCGGCCTGGCTGATGAGTTTGAAGGCTTGCAGTTGGCAGTCCTGAGTCCTGATCTGAGCATTCCTTTTCCCAAAGAGGCTGCAAGATGTCCAGAACGTGAGATGAGTTAAAGCCTGGATTTAACCCTTGGGTTCCTTGGGCAGGACTTTGGAGAGGTCAGGCCTAAGGACTCAGAGCCTCACAGGAAGTTTGTGGCAGCATAAAGAATTTATGTTTTAAAGAATTGTTTTAAGGCTCTAAATCTCTGAAATGAAGCAGCCTAAAGCCTCCCCTAGCGATGCTGTGCTGCTTCTGGGCACCTCAGAGAAAACTGTATAAAAGTAAAAAGAAAATATAAAAAAATAAAGAAAATATTGCAAATAATCCTTGGTCCTGCAATCCTTAGCCCTGCAAATAATTCCTTGACCGGAATAGATGAGAAATGAGAGCAAGCCCAATGATTTACCCATGGAGGGGACAGTTCCCAGACTCCAACCACCCCAAAAAGTCATCCTCCCCTTGTGATCAGCACTGCTTTCGTGTGGGTCACGTTCCTGGGCAGCAGGGGAGGAACAAAGGCCAAGCTCGGCGCTGTTTGCTCTCTCCACGCTCGGCTGTCTCCCATCAGATAAGCCCCCGGCCGGAGGATGGAACATTTCCAGCTCTGGAGCAGCCGGAGGAGCAGGCAGGCTGCAGACAAACAGCAGAGCTCTCGAGTTTCGTCTGGCTGAGGAATGTTCCTGCACAGTCACATGGTGGGACAGGCTGCCACTGCCAGCTGGTTCCATCCTGCCCCGGGCTGTGCCAATCGCTGCTGCTGCATTTTCCTGCAGTGGGATTTTCCCTGATGGATCTTCTTCCATCAGGATTTTCCCTAATGGATGTTCTTCTATCGGGATTTTACCTGATGGATGTTCTTCTATCGGGATTTTACCTGATGGATGTTCCTGCTGCAGGATTTTATGTTCCTGCTGCAGGATTTTCCCTGATGGGTGTTCCTCCATGAGGATTTTCCCTGATGGATGTTCCTCCATGAGGATTTTACCTGATGGATCTTCTTCCATTGGAATTTTACCTGATGGGTTTTCCTGCAGCAGGATTTTCCCTGATGGGTCTTCTTCCATCAGGATTTTCCCTGATGGATCTTCTTCCATCAGGATTTTCCCTGATGGACCTTCTTCCATCAGGATTTTCCCTGATGGATCTTCTTCCATCAGGATTTTCCCTGATGGATGCTCCTGCTGCAGGATTTTATGTTCCTGCAGCAGGATTTTCCCTGATGGATCTTCTTCCATCAGGATTTCACCTGATGGATCTTCTTCCATCAGGATTTTCCCTGATGGATGTTCCTGCTGCAGGATTTTATGTTCCTGCAGCAGGATTTTCCCTGATGGATCTTCTTCCATCAGGATTTCACCTGATGGATCTTCTTCCATCAGGATTTTCCCTGATGGATGTTCCTGCTGCAGGATTTTATCTGATAGATTATCCTGCAGTAGGATTTTCCCTGAAGGATCTTCCTGCATTGGGATTTTACCCATTTTTCCCCATCAAACTCAATAAAATGATGAGAGGGGTGAAGGAATCAGCTGTTGGGGAGCAAAGCTCACCTGCCCTGTGCTGGGCAGGTTGTGGCTCTGGAATGGCTGAGATCTGAGGTGTGGGAGGTGACAGCAGCCACCTCTGAGGGGACACTTTGGGGGCTGGGGACTGGCAGGTGACAAAATCCAGTGGTGCCTCTGCACAGCCACATCTCCAGAGAGGAGCAGGAGGTTATTCCATCGCCCTGCCCTGCCAGCCAATCCAAAATCTTCCCCTTGCCTTTATTTGGGAACACAGCCAGGATTTCATGGATGCCCTTCAGCCAAAAGTTCTTTTGCTGCTTTCCTTGTGACTTTTGGCCTGTCGGAGTGTTTGAATTGGAGGTGAATTAAATAAATTTGGGTGCAGGAGAGGTTTTTAGGCAGCCTTTGCTGAGAGCCAGCCCAAGTGCGAGCAGGGACGCTCCACAGGAAAGCTCCTTCCCAATTACGATCTGCAGAAGGCAAAATTCTGAAAATTAAACCGAATAAAAATTTTTTAAAAACTTCCAAAAGCATTTAATTGGATTTGGTCCAAAAAACCACCAAAACAACCCCAAAAAACCATCAAAACAACCCAAAAAACCATCAAAACAACCCCAAAAACCATCAAAACAACCCAAAAAAACCATGAAAACAACCCCCAAAAAGCCCATCAAAACAACCCCAAAAAAACATCAAAACAACCCAAAAAAACCATCAAAACAACCCCAAAAACCATCAAAGCAACCCAAAAAACCATCAAAACAACAAAAAAAAATCAATACAACCCAAAAAACCATCAAAATGACCCCAAAAACCATCAGAAAACCCCAAAAAAACCATCAAAATAATCCCAAAAAACCACCAAAACAACCCCAAAAACCATCAAAACGACCCCAAAAACCATCAAAACAACCCAAAAAACCATCAAAACAACCAAAAAAACCCCAAAACAACCCCAAAAACCATCAAAACAACCCCAAAAACCATCAAAACAACCCCAAAAAACCATCAAAACGACCCCAAAAACAATCAGAAAACCCAAACAAACCCATCAAAATTATCCCAAAAAAACACCAAAACAACCCCAAAAACCATCAAAACAACCCCAAAAACCATCAAAACAACCCCAAAAACCATCAAAACAACCCCAAAAAACCCGAAATTCTGCTGTGAACTTGAACCTGCGGCTCTTCGGCCGAGCCTCATTTTTTTTTGGGATTCAGAGGCAACTTTTGGAGCCTCCCCGGTGAGTCTGTGTGGACAAGAGAGGAGGAGAAGGAACCCAGAGAGGATTAAAGCTGAGCAAATACCCCGGGCGGTCTCAGCCTTTGTGCCTGGGGCCGTTCTGGGTTAAACATTTCCAAACTCCTTTCTTCAAATCACTCAGGGAGAGATTTCCCAGCTCGGATCTGATTCCCGGCAAAATTCTTTCCTCTTGTTTTCAATCATAAAAATGTGAGAAGGGCGCAGTGACCTTGGAGGTTTTTGAAGTTACGGATCTGAAGACAGAATTTTAATTTTTTTTTTTATTTTCCTGACGCTCCAGGCAAATATTTTAAAGTGAATAATTTGGTTTTCTTCTGAGCATCTTGGCCTTGGTCAGTTCTGGGCTAAAAGGTGCCAGAATGCCCCAGGCAAGGCTGATTTTGAAGAATTTCCAAATTTCCTGGTGCCATGAAGTAATAAAACAGAATTAATGAGAAAGAAGCATTAAGGAATAAGAAATTTGGAGATGCAGTTGCCCAATTATCCTACAAAATCAACACTATAACTTTTAAGGACTCCTGTCAGCTATGAAACACACAGGAAAAAAAAGAATAAAAACGTTATATTGTTTGTTCATATTAAAGGCACCCAATTTCATTGAAGATTCCAGGGTGAGTCCAATAAGGAATGAATAAAAGTGGAAAAAATATCAGAGGAAATTCTCCTTTCTTGAATTGAAGTGCATTCTTTCTAATACATAAACAACTCCTAGGAGTTTATTCCTCAGTGTAGCCTTTAATTTATTTTGTATTTTATATTTATATTTATATTTATATTTGTATTTATATTTGTATTTATATTTATATTTATATTTATATTTATATTTATATTTATATTTATATTTATATTTGTATTTGTATTTGTATTTATATTTATATTTGTATTTGTATTTATATTTGTATTTATATTTGTATTTGTATTTGTATTTGTATTTGTATTTGTATTTGTATTTATACTTACATTTCTATTTATATTTACATTTCTATTTATATTTACACTTATATTTATATTTATATTTATATTTATATTTATATTTATATTTATATTTATATTTATATCTCTATCTCTATCTCTATCTCTATCTCTATCTCTATCTCTATCTCTATCTCTATATCTCTATATATATATCTATATCTATTATTTTATTTATAATTCTATTTACAGTTCATTTAATTTAATTTTTGGGGCATTCTTTGTGCATTTTAAAAGCAAAACCCTCACTTTTTAATTTTCCTGAGTATGAAACTCCACTGCGGGTGATGAAACAGAAGTTCCTCTGTGCGTTTAACCACCGTGGCTGTCAGCATTCGTGAGAATTTGCAATCAGGGGGAGAGATTTGTCATGGAAATTCCTTGGAAATTTGGATTCCCAGGGATCCTTCACGGGGATTGCTGTGGCTGAGCTCAGAGGGCACCGAGGCACTGGGAAATGGATTTTGGTCATACTGGAAAAGGGATCAGGTTGGAACTGGAGTGGGAAGAGCCAAGGGATGAAAAGTGGGAAAAATGGGATCCTCCCTGCGTGATTTCTATCCACATTTGGGATTTTAAATCCCCAGCTCCCCCTCCTGTCTGTGTCGCTCTCAACTCTCTGCTTCGTCCTCTCTGGAGGTGTTTCGGTCACTGCTGGGAGGAGGAGTTTGGTGTCACCAGGGCTGGGAAGAACCTCCAGGACCATCCAGCCCAGCCCTGGACCCAATCCTCTGCCCATGGACACATCTGCTCATCATTCCGACACCTCAGCACTGCCCTGGGCCAGGCTCCTTCAGTCCTCCTCAGTGAGGAGATTTTCCAGATATCCAACCCGACCCTCCCTGGCACTGCTGGAGGCTCTTCCTCCTTGTTCTGTCCTCTCGTGGAAGAGCCTGAGCCTCCCTCAGCACCAAATCTGCTGGCAGGGAGATCAGTCCAGAGCAACCTGGATCGATCCTGAGCTCCCAGGATCAATCCAAATCAACCTGGATCAATCCAGAGCAACCTGGATCAGTCCAGAGCAACCTGGATCAGTCCAGAGCAACCTGGATCAGTCCAGAGCAACCTGCGTCAATCCAGATTGACCTGGATTGATCCAGAGCTCCCTGGATCAATCCCAAGCAACCTGGATCAATCCCGAGCTCCCTGGTTCAATCCAGAGCTCTGTGGATCAATCCAGAGCAACTTGGATCAGTCCAGAGCTCCCCGGATCAATCCAGAGCAACCTGGATCAATCCTGAGCTCCCCAGATCAATCCCGAGCTCCCCAGATCAATTCAGAGCTCCCTGGATCAATCCAGAACAACCTGGTTGAATCCAGAGCTCCACGGATCGATCCAGAACAACCTGGTTGAATCCGGAGCTCCCCAAATCAATCCAGAGCAACCTGGATCAATCCAGAGCTCCTCCGATCAATCCAGAGCAACTCGGATCAATGCAGAGCTCCCCAGATCAATCTAGAACAACCTGGATCCATCCAGAGCTCCCTGGTTCATTCCCGAGCTCCCTGGATCAATGCAGAGCTCCCCGGATCAATCTAGAACAACCTGGATCCACCCAGAGCTCCCTGGGAATGGTGAATTCACCTGAATTAAGGGTTGATTTCTCTGTGGTTCTTCCCTGACCACACAGGGACACGGAGGGGGAAGAGCCCAGGGTGGAACATTTCCCTTTAACCTCACATAAAGAGCTTTTTGTCCTGCCCTGGGTAATCTCCTGCCCTGGCACCTCACCTTTATCCCCAGGAAGGGAAAACCTCTCCTCGGAAGAACACGAACAATGCCGAGTGCTGTCTGTGCTCAGCATCTCCCCGAGAGCTGGAAAATCCCAACAAAAGCTTTTGTGTGAGCGCTGTGGGAAAACTCCACGCTCGCGGTGAGGTCTGATCCCACAAACAACGCGGGAACATCCCCGCGGTGACGTCAGCCGCTCCCTGTCCTTTTTACGCCCATTAGGGCACAAATGTCACGGAATCGTGGGGTGGGTTGGGTTGGAGGGACCTTAAAGCTCATCAGTGCAGAATTCCTGGGGAATTTGGGAGTGAAGCCCAGCAGGGATGGCTCTCCACATCCCCTGGGAATGCAGAGCCTAAAAGCCAAGGAGGACAAGCCGAATTTTATGGATTTTGGAAGGAAGAAAGGGAATATTTCTGACAGATTGGAGGCCACATCGTCCTTCTCCTGCCCCAGGGCATCTCAGGCTCCTCAGCCCATCATTGTTAAAAAAGTTGTGATGGGCTGAGAAGAATTAAAAATTTAGAAATTCGTGTCGTTCGGGGATTTCAGCGCTGCCGAAGTGTAGTTGCACTGTTTTAGGAATCTTTCTCTTCTTTCTCAGGGAGAACAGAGATAAGCTGCATTTTTGTACTTTCCTAATCTCTGTTTGGTGCTAGGTGTTGTATAGCTGTGCCCAATGGTTTTAGGAGGTGGATTCCCTGCTGACCGATAGTTGCCAGATTATTAATGGATATATAAAGAGGTTTTTGTAAATAAAGTTTCTCCTTTCGCCATCTTGGGTCCTCCTGCCTGCTTCCTCTGGCAGCTTCTGCGAATCCCAGAAAATCTAAACCAACAATGCTCAGCTCTTCCAGAGTTCGGGATGCAATTTCAGCACTCCCAGCTGAGGGATTGGAGATTTTCTTGGGCCAGGAGGTGCCACTTCCCTGAAATTCTCTGCTCCAAAATGCTTTTTGGACAACCCAACCCTGCCAAAATTCCCAAATCCCTCCTCCTCTTGTAGTTGCACTGTTTTAAAACCTTTCTCTTCTTTCTCAGGGAGAACAGAGATAAGCTGCATTTTTGTACTTTCCTAATCTCTGTGTTTGGTGCTAGGTGTTGTACAGCTGTGCCCAATGGTTTTAGGAGGTGGATTCCCTGCTGACCAATAGTTGCCAGATTATTAATGGATATATAAAGAGATTTTTTTAAGTAAAGTTTCTCTTTTCACCATCTGGGGTCCTCCTGCCTGCTTCCTCCGCCAGCTTCTGCGAATCTCAGGAAATCTAAACCAACACCGAAGCACTTCGGAGAAGTTTTGCAAAACCAAAATTCACCCTCACAAATAGAGGGAACAGAGCTCCAGACCCCAACTTCCCTTTCACGCAGGGCTGTGCTCAACCTCCACCAGGACCAGGTAAAACAGAGAAAAAGAGGAGAGGAAGAAGCTGAAGTGACCACAGAGAGTGAGCAAAGCCAGGCCCACGCTTTCCACAGCTGCAAACATTTTTAAAAAGTCCTCCAGGTAAGGATTTATTGCTGCCAGGCTGAGCCGTGCCAGGTTTCACATTGCTGACTAATTCCCCTCGCCCGTTACAAGCCACTGACTCCACATTTGCGTCATCCGAGGCGCTGAGTCCAAATAAATTAAATATTCCGTGGAGGAATCTGCGGCCGAGCCATTCCCTGGAAGGCTTTAAGTCAGGAGCAGGCTGGAACTGCTCTCAGCTCTATTTATCCGAGCACATTCCCACACCCACGGAGCCAAACCGCGCCGGGTCGTGGCCCTGGGCAGGATTATCCACAACAAGGGACACCTGTGTGTCCCTGTGTTCCTCTTGAGCGGTGACAAGGAATTGCCCTTGAATGGCTCCTTTAATTCCCCTTTGAAGTCAGCAATTATTGCCGCGAGAGGAATCTTGTTTACTTTACCCTCCCTGCATCTTGGGCAATTGTCTTTCCTCATTTCAGGTCTGACAGTTTTCCTCTTGGGGGGGCCGGAAAGAGGCGCAGGGTGTTTAATTCTCTTTTTGGTCATCCTCGTGTCCTTCAGGGAGGAATTCTGCTGCTGACAGCTCCTCTGTGCTGTTCTTGGTGCAGGAGATGCCATTGCTGTTGTTTGCCAGCGTAACTGTGCTCAATTTTATCCATAATTTTCAACAGATGCCAGGTTTTTAACCCTTGATTCGTATTTTTCCTAGCACTTCCAGAGAAGCTATTTCATGCACATCTTACTCTTAAATATTTCAAATTTTCTGACAGCAAACTCTGGAAGTGTTACCCATTGCAAGGATGAGACAACAAAGTAATTGTGCTCAATTGTATCCATAGTTTTCAACAGATGCCAGGTTGATTATATTTTTTATATATTTATATATATTATAACCCTTGATTTATATTTTTCCTGACCCTTCCAGAAAAAGAGATTTCATGCACTTCTCAGTCTTAAATATTTCAAATTTTCTGACAGCAAACTCATGAGGATGAGAGAACAAAAGTAATTGTGCTCAATTGTATCCAAAATTTTCAACAGATGCCAGGTTTTTAACCCTTGATTCACATTCTTCCTGGCTCTTCCAGAAAAGCAGATTTTGTGCATATCTCAGTCTTAAATATTTCAAATTTTCTGACAGCAAACTCTGAAAGTGTTGCCCATTGCAAGGATGAGACAATTGCAAATTTTCTGACAGCAAACTCGTGAGGATGAGATAATAAAAGTAATTGTGCTTCACTGTATCCATAACTCTCAACAGATTCCAGGTTTTTAACCCTTGATTATACTCTTCCTGGTGCTTCCAGAAAAACAGATTTCATGCGCACCTCACACTTAAATATTTCAAATTTTCTGACAGCAAACTCTGGATGTGTTGCCCATTGCAAGATGAGACGACAAAATAATTGTGCTCAATTGTATCCATAATTCTCAGGTTTTTAACCCTTGATTACATTTTTCCTGGCACTTCCAGAAAAACAGATTTCATGCACACCTCACTATCAAATATTTTAAATTTTCTGACAGCAAGCTCTGGAAGCGTTGCCCATTGCCAGGATGAGGCAATGAAAGTAATTGTGCTCAATTGCATCCATAATTTTCAGGTTTTTAACCCTTGATTATATTTTTCCTGACCCTTCCAGAAAAACAGATTTCGTGCACATCTCACTCTTAAATATTACAAATTTTCTGACAGCAAACTCGTGAGTATGAGAGAACAAAAGTAATTGTACTTCACTGTATCCAAAATTCTCGACAGATGACAGGTTTTTAACCCTTGATTATATTTTTCCTGGCACTTCCAGAAAAGCAGATTTTGCGCACACCTCACTATTAAATATTTCAAATTTTCTCTCACCGAGCCCATCGCAAGGCGGAGAGAACAAAACAGGAACGCCGAGCGACGCCTGCTAAAAACAGAACGGGCGGGAGAGAGGAAGGATGTGGGAGGAAGGAGATGAAAGAGAGATGATTTCAAAGCTCTTGGCGAGGCTGCCGAGAAGGAGATGCAAAAACCCCGTGAAGCACAAGGTGACAGCACCTCCTGGGCTCTGGGGCAGCGTTTCCGGGCTGAGTCACTGCCAGGGCGAGCTGTGCCCTCAGGTTGGGACAGACGTGAATCAGTTCCGTTAGAAAAACACACAGAACTCACCCAGGCTCGTGGGTCCTTCCTGTGACATGTTGGGGACCCCAGCAGGGACAGATGGTGGCGCAGAAATCGCTTCCTCAGGGGGGTCCAAATCCTCTGGAAAGGTCACTCCTCGTTGGGATGGATTTATTGGAAGTTTTGATTGTTTCGTAAAAACACGAAACTTAAGCGGAGAAAGTTAAATCCCCAAATGGAAGCAGAGAATCTTGGATTAAAGCAGAGAATCTTGGATTCCTGGGATGAAATTGCTTCCTCAGGGGGGTCCAAAGCCTCTGGAGAGGTCACTCCTCGTTGGGATATTTCAGAGGCTGGTTTATTGGCCGAAGTTTTGATCATTCCGTAAAAGCGCGAAACTTAAGCGGAGAAAGTTAAATCCCCAAAATGGTTTTGGAGAGAGTGGGGTTTGCCTTAGAGCAGAGAATCTTGGATTAAAGCAGAGAATCTTGGATTCCTGGAATGAAATTGCTTCCTCAGGGGGGTCCAAACCCTCTGGAAAGGTCACTTCTCGTTGGGATATTTCAGGCACGGCAGGATGGATTTATTGGCCGAAGTTTTGAACATTCTGTAAAAACGCGAAACTTAAGTGGAGAAAGTTAAATCCCCAAATGGAAGCAGAGAATCTTGGATTCCTGGGATGCAATCGCTTCCTCAGGGGGGCTCAAACCCTCCAGAAAGGACACTCCTCGTTGAGATATTTCTAAAAAAGTGAAACTTAAGCAGAGAAAGTTAAATCCCAAAATGGAAATGGTTTTGGGGAGAGTGGGGTTTGCCTTAGAGCAGAGAATCTTGGATTCCTGGGATGGAATCACTTCCTCAGGGGTGTCTAAACCCTCTGGAAATGTCACTCCTCATTGGGATATTTCAAAGACTGGTTTATTGGCTGAAATTTTGATCATTCCATAAAAATGTGAAACTTAAAGGAAGAAAGTTAAATCCCCAAATGGAAATGATTTGGGGGAGAGTGGGGTTTGCCTTAAAGCAGAGATTCCCAGATTCCTGGATTCCTAGAATGGTCATTAAAGACATTAAATGACATTAAAGATCATTTCATGCCACCCCAGGGACACCTCCACTGTCCCAGGGTGCTCCAGCCTGGCCTGGGACACTCCCAGGAATCCACAGCTCCTCCGGGAAAGCTTCGCTGTGCTCCATAAATCAGAACTAAACGGGAATGCAGGGCAGGGATCAGGACCCAACCTCATCCTGGAGTAACAGAATGTCCTCTCCTCCTCGGAGACGTCACTGCCATTCGCTTCTTACTCAATTTTTATTGCCTGGTGATTAGAGCCACGCAGGAACTGCTGGCTACTGATCACCCCAAGTCCCACAAACCCTCCCCGGAACGGCTGTTGGAGTTTAGAAAACCTAAAAAAGTGTGGAAATCACACTCCAAATTCAATTATTCCTCGGTCCTGTTTGGTTCAGCTGCCTCAAGGAACAGGAGAAGTTGAAGTAGAGAAAATCTTCTTTAAGCAATTAGTGTTTGATTAGAGTACAAACCTCTTAAAGATCTTTTCCAACCTAAATAATTCCATTTTCCCATGCCAGTGCTCGGTTTTATTTGGTAGGTTGGGACAGGTGACAAAATTGGAGTTTGTCGATTTAGAGGAGGCTTGGAAATGTCTTTATTTGTATGCTCATGCCTGGGGAAAGCAGAGGGGGCCACTGTAAGGCCTGATTTTGGTGTTGTATGGATTAATTAATGAGGGTATGGATTGATTGATTGATTGATTGATTGATGAGGGTATGGATTGATTGATTGATTAATGAGGGTATGGACTGATAAATTAATGAAGGGATGGATTGATCGATTAATGAGGGTATGGATTGATCAATTAATGAGGGTATGGATTGATTGATTGATTGATTGATTGATTGATGAGGGTATGGATTGATTGATTGATTAATTAATTAGGGTATGGATTGATTAATGAGAGTATGGATTGATCAATTACTGAGGGTATGGATTGATCAATTAATGAGGGTATGGACTGATCAATTAATGAGGGTATGGACTGATCAATTAATGAGGGTATGGACTGATCAATTAATGAGGGTATGGATTGATTAATTAATGAGGGTATGGATTGATTAACGAATGAGGGTATGGGTTGATTAATGAATGAGGGTATGGATTGATCAATGAGGGTATGGATTGATCAATTAATGAGGGTATGGATTGATTGATTGATTGATTGATTGATTAATGGGGGGTAGTTCTGGAAGAACAGGAGAATTAAAAAGGTGGAAGCTCCTTTCTCCACTGAGATGGAAATTGTTCCAGAGGTGTCAGACCCCGGGAAGGACAGGCCAGGGCACAGCTCCGTCCCCAGGGTGTCCCCAGGGTGTCCCCAAGGTGTCCCCAGGACCTGTCCCGGCTCTCCAGCGCTGGGAATTTCCCCGGAGCTGTACCCTGGGCGCTGCTGCCATCCAGAGCCTGCTCGGGGATGTTCTGCTCCTCCACACCTGCCAGGGGAAGCAGAGCCTTGGAAATGCCCAAAATAAGGGATGAGACCCCAAAATATCCTCAGCTCCCAGCCAGAGCTGGGGCTGGAGCTGCCTCTGCCCCCCTGGGGCAGGAATGGCTCCGGTTTTGTTTTAAAGGTTCCATTTTGTATTTTAAGGTTCCATTTTTTGTTTTAAGGGTTCCATTTTTTAAGTGTTCCATTTTATGTCTTAAGGGTTCCATTTTTTGTTTTAAGTGTTCCATTTTTTGTTTTAAGGGTTCCATTTTTTGTTTTAAGAGTTCCATTTTTTTGCTTTAAGGGTTCCATTTTTTGTTTTAAAGGTTCCATTTTTTGTTTTAAAGGTTCCATTTTGTGTTTTAAGGGTTCCATTTTGTGTTTTAAGAGTTCCATTTTTTTGCTTTAAGGGTTCCATTTTTTGTTTTAAAGGTTCCATTTTTTGTTTTAAGGGTTCCATTTTGTGTTTTAAGGGTTCCATTTTGTGTTTTGAGGGTTCCATTTTTTTGCTTTAAGGGTTCCAGTTTTTGTGTTAAGTGTTCCGGTTTTTGTTTTAAGTGTTCCATTTTGTGTTTTAAGGGTTCTGGTTTTTGTTTTCTCTGTTCTCCCCTGCTCTGGCTTCAAGGAGGGAACAGGATCCCTTCAAAGAGAACCTGCAGGAGATCCTTGTTCAAGGATTTGCATTTTTATAATCGATTTTTAAATGTCTCAGTTGTTCTGTGTGAAATCCAGGATCAATTCTGGATTAATGCTGGATTAATTCTGGATTAATTCTGGATCAATTCGGGATTAATTCAGGAGTACTTCTGGATTTATTCTGTATTAGTTCAGGAGTAGTTCTTGATTAATTCAGGGTTAATTCAGGATTATTCAGGAGTAATTCAGGAGTAATTCTGGAGTAATTCTGGATTAATTCAGGGTTAATTCAGGATTAATTCTGGCTGCTGCTGGTGTCTCACAGGAGGGAAGGGAAGCACAGGTTCACCGCTGGTGCCATTCCATGGAACCTTCGGAGCTTTTGTCCTTCCTGCTCATCCTCCTCATCCTCTCCATGCCCTGTGCCCATTCCTGGGCATTCCCGGGAATTCTGGAGCTCAGGAATTCTCTGCCGGCCCAGTGAGCCCAGGGTCCTGCCGGGGCAGGGCAGATTCAGGGTTTAGTGCTGCTCCTGCCTCGTCTAATCCATGTTTTGGGAATTCACAAGGCCAGAGCCCACAGGAGGGAGCCAAACGCTTTGTTCTCGAGTTAAAATAAAATCACTTTTGTGTTCAGGGTCATCACCACGTGCCCAGAGGCGAAAAGGAGGAAAATCCAATGGCAACCTTTAAATACATCAGCAGAGCTTCACATCCAGGGAATTCAGAATTTCCAGGAGATTCACTGAAAGAATTCAGGGGAAAAAAGATCACCCTGAGATATTTTATACAATCGCATCATGGAATCGCGGGTTCCCAGGATGGTTTGACTTTAAACCCATCCAGTGCCACCCCTGCCAGGGCAGGGACACCTCCCAGTGCCCCAGAGGCTGCAGGGAAAGCAGGGATTTGGGATTTGGGAACCTCCTCCCGTGCCTTGTTTTTATTTTCTCGCTCTGAACAGGACTTTGTTTGCTCTGTGGCGGTTGCTGGACGAGGAAAACACAAATCGAGGAGAGCTTTCAACAGGCTAAAAATAAACCATGCTGTTGTGATGTTTTATGGATTTTTCAGAAGGATGAGATTTCTTCATCTTCAGCCTCGCTGGAAACACCAGGGACAACTTTTCCATATTAAAAGGAATCCATCATTTTTTTTTTTTCCCCTATTTGCTGAATTCCACGAGTTTTTGAGCTGCCTGCTGACATCTGCCATTGCTTTGGGATCACGAGAGGCTGGGCACACATTTGGTTTTGCTTTGGGATGGAGGGACCTTTCCCTTTTATCTTCATCCCGAGCTGATAACACCGAGGGACAATCCATCCATCGGTCCCCGGCTGGGATCACCAAAGGAATGACCTGTCCTTGGTTTTTGTCACCTTTAAAGAAGTGGTGGCAAATTGGGAATTGGTAAATCTCACCCTTCCTCAGGGAATTTTTGTAACCTCCTCAGTCCCCAGCCAGGATCACCACAGGAGTGACCTGTCCCTGTTTTTTGTCACCATTAAAGAGGTGGTGGCAGCTGGGAATTGGCAAATCTCATCCTTCCTAAGGGAATATTTTAACCTCCTCAGTCCCTGGCCAGGATCACCACAGGAATGGCCTGTCCCTGTTTGCTGTCACCTTTAAAGAGGTGGTGGCAGATTGGGATTGGCAAATCTCATCCTTCCTCACGGAATATTTATAACCTCCCATCTCCCTGGGAAGATTTAGTCCCAAATTCGTATTTCCTGAAGCTGGATGGAAAATGGCAAATGGAAAATGGAAAGTGGAAAGTGGAAAATGGAAGATGGAAAATGGAAAATGGCAAATGGCAAATGGCAAATGGCAAATGGAAAGTGGAAAACGGAAAACGGGAAATGGCAAATGGCAAATGGAAAATAGAAAATAATGGAAAATGGGAAATGGAAAATGGAAAGTGGAAAATGGAAAATGGGAAATGGGAAATGGAAAGTGGAAAATGGAAAATGGGAAATGGAAAATGGAAAATAATGGAAAATGGAAAACAGAAAACGGCAAATGGCAAATGGCAAATGGCAAATGGAAAATGGAAAATGGAAAATAGAAAATGGAAAATGGAAAGTGGAAAACGGAAAACGGGAAATGGGAAATGGGAAATGGAAAACGGAAAGTGGAAGGTGGAAAATGGGAAATGGGAAATGGAAAGTGGAAAATGGAAAATGGGAAATGGAAAACGGAAAGTGGAAAACAGAAAAAGGAAAGTGGAAAATGAAAAACGGCAAATGGAAAGTGGAAAATGGAAAATGGAAAATAATGGAAAATAATGGAAAATGGCAAATGGCAAATGGAAGATGGGGCTGTGCCTCTCTCAGGCGATGCTGAGAACAGCAAAGGCCATCCCAGCCCCTCCAGGGGCACAGCACATCCTGGGGATGCTGGAGAGACAAAACAAAGGGTGTTTCATCCATTTGATCAGCGATAATGAACTCATTTGGGACGGCCAAAGTGCCCCCACACACAAAAATGCACCAGAACAAACAAGGAGGGAATATTCTGTCCATAATTCAGAACAGCCACGGCATGGAAAAGAAAATAGACATGTCCTGGGCAATGTTTGTTCATATGTGCGAGGAATACATTCCTTTCCCCTGTGCTGGAGTTATGAATTTGTCAGGGTTCACGTTTTTCCTCTTATTATTCCTCATCCTTAAAGGTCACCGAGCTCCGGAAGCTCAGCCTGCCTGCTCTGTGCTCGGATCTGTCACCCTCCGAGGCCGAGGGTCCCATCCTGGCTGAAGGGGACTGGACAGACCCTCTGCTGTCCCTCGGGGACAGGATGGGCGTTGGGGCTCCTTGGAATATGTGACATCGTTCGTGGGAGAATCGTGGATGTCCTGAGCTGGAATCACCCACAGGGATGGCTGATCCAATCCCTGATCCTGCACGGAATCCCCAAAATCCCACCCTGGGCATCACTCCCAGGGAACTCTGGCAATCCTGGAATGTCCTGAGCTGGGATCACCCACAGGGATCTCTGATCCCTGCACAGAATCCCCAAAATCCCACCCTGGGCATCCCTGGGAGTGATGTCCCAGGGAACTCTGGCAATCCTGGAATGTCCTGAGCTGGAATCACCCACAGGGATGGCTGATCCAATCCCTGATCCTGCACGGAATCCCCAAAATCCCACCCTGGGCATCCCTGGGAGCGCTGTCCCTAGTACCAAACACAGAGATTAAGAAAGTACAGAAATGCAGCTTATCTCTATTCTCTCTGAGAAAGAAGAGAAAGATTTCTCAAACAGTGCAACTACAAGAGGAGGAGGGATTTGGGAATTTTGGCAGGGTTGGGTTGTCCAAACAACATTTTGAAGCAGAGAATTTCAGGGAAATGGCACCTCCTGGCCCAAGAAAATCTCCAATCCCTCAGCTGGGAGTGCTGAAATCCCATCCCGAAATCTGGAATAGTTGAGCACAGATTTTAGAGCAAATCCCAGGTCCGGGAGTGTCCATCTTGTTGTCATTTACAGGGACACAGACTGGAGAGGGAATCGTGTTCCCCACGGGGTCATGTTTGTTGTTCAAAGCCAACTCTGATTGCTGAAATTCATTGGCTTCATTGTCCCGGGGTTTGTTTGCCCTTTTTTTTTGGATTTTATTCCCTCCCCCGAGGCAAAAGCAAACACTTGCACTGCTGTGTGAGGAGCTGGGAACGTCCTGTCCTCCCGAGGCACCAAGATCAATTTTAATTCTCACTCTGCAGGGCCAGGATCCCAAAAAGCATTGGCTGGGGAGCTTTTTTCCCAGTTTAAGGAATAACAAGGTGTGTCCAGGCCTAAAATCACCATTTTACTGCAGTTCTAGGGCACAAAACCAGCCTCGATTTGGGTTTGGTGCTCTCCCAGTGAATCCACAGCTGGCCCAGGTTTGGATATTTGACAGTGCCGTGCCCAATTTTTTATGGAAAATCCCCACGGAAGAACTGGGGATGACAAAGGACATCAAAGCCAACTTCTGGTTGATGGCAAAACGCCCCAAGAGCTCAAGAATTGGCCTTAAATTGGTCACAGCTGAGGGAGAGAGAATTGCAGCCACACAGGGAAGGGAATTGGCTGGAAATGAGTTTTGTGGGGGATCCATTGAGAGGGTCCTGCTCCTGGGAATCTCAAATATTCCAGGGATGAGGGGGAGGCAGAGAAGCTTCTGGTCCTCCCCATCGTCTGTTGGGAAACGCAGCCAAAATCACTCAGAAAATCCCTGACAGCAACAGAATTCTGCTCCATTCCCCATTTTTTTAGTCAAAAGTGGTGAAGCTCTTCAGAAACTTCTCCTCTGCTTTAGGATTTGGGATTGGGAGGAGGTGGGAATGAGGAAAGAGTTCCAAAAATCCCACGGATTATTGTTGTTCTTCCATGTGGGTTTTTATTACGTGGTTACCATAAAAAGCTTTTCTCCTCGAGGCCGAAATGTGAGATCTAAGGATGACCCAAAGCATCAAAAGAGAGGACGGATTGAGTGGAGGATAAAAAGGGAAAGAAATGGGGAACTTTCTGTGGTTACGTGCTGGGAGCTCTGGAAAATCACGCTCAAATTGGAAGCATCTGCTCCAGAAAGTTACAACATAGGTATTGCAAAAAATGCATTTTTTCCCAGAGGATGGGGAGGAATTGGGATTTAAAATTATGAAATTATTGGGAGCAGAGCAGCTCTGGCCTCCTGCGCAGGAGAACAAGCTGGGGATGGAGATTAAATGGAGTCTGTGGAGGTGATGGTTTGGAATAAAACACAGATATTGCAAAAAATGCATTTTTTTCCTAGAGGATGGGGAAGAATTGGGATTTAAAATTATGAAATTATGAAATTTTCTGGGGCAGAGTTCTGGCCTCGTGCACAGGAGAACAAGCTGGGGATGGAGATCAAGTGGAGCTCGTGGAGGTGATGGTTTGGAATAAAACATAGGTATTGGAAAAAATTATTTTTTTCCCAGAGGATGGGGAGGAATTGGGAGTTAAAATTATGAAATTATGAAATTATCTGGGGCAGAGCTCTGGCCCCGTGCACAGGAGAACAAGCTGGGGATGGAGATCAAGTGGAGCTCATGGAGGTGATGGTTTGGAATAAAACATAGGTATTGGGAAAAATGCATTTTTTCCCAGAGGATGGGGAGGAATTGGGATTTAAAATTATGAAATTATCTGAGGCAGAGCTCAGATTGAGGAATTCCAGAGCTCAGAATCCTTGAAGAATTTGGGAATTTGCTGTGATTCCCATCCTGATTCCCATTCCCAACCTCCGGGAATTCAGGAATTTGCAGTGATTCCCATCCTGATTCCCATCCTGATTCCCATTCCCATTCCAGATCTCGGAATCCTTGAGGAATTCCAGAATTTGCAGTGATTCCCATCCTGATTGCCATTCCCACTCCAGGAATTCAGGAATTTCCTGTGATTCCCATCCTGATTCCCATTCCCACTCCAGGATTTTGGGAATTTGCAGTGATTCCCATCCTGATTGCCATTCCCACTCCAGGAATTCAGGAATTTGCTGTGATTCCCATCCTGAGCTGCAGGATTTTCTCTCCCCCCGAGCCCAAGTTTGGGGTTGGCTCCAGGTCTTTCTAATTTTATCCCTTTGGAATTCCTAGAAGCTCAGACAGAATTGACTTTCACACAAGAATCTCCTTTGTTTACACACTCGGCTGCTCTGTTCAGTCAACAAAACCTGCTTTTTATTAAGTTCCCCTGGAAAAAAAAATAATTAAAAAAAAAATAATCAGAGAGAGACATTTAAAATTAAAGGGAAAAATGCTGGGTTTGTGTGTTTGGGTGAAACTGGGGGTGGGATGTTGGTGAGCTGAGAATGTTAATGAGAGATCAAAGCCTTTTTTAAAAAAAAATAATTTAAAGGTTATCGAATTCCACAGAAGTTTCTAGGCTGGGATTGCCAGAGGAATCCAGATGGGAAGGGACATGGGCACGGAAAAAGGACAAACTGCAGAGTTGCTCAGGTGGAATTCCAAAATCAGGTTCAAATCTGATTTTTTCTTGTTTTTCTGTGTGCCTTTAAGTGATAAATCAATGTGATTTCTGTGCCTCAGTCGCTGTGCTCACGTGGCTCCTCACAGATTGATGAAAGGAATGACAGAGGAGAATTTCCAAGGACACACCTGGCTGGAAAAATCAGGAATTTGGATCCTTTTTCACCGAATAATAAGCACAGAAGGCAGAAATCCATGGGGAGGAAGATCATTATGGAATTTTTTGGGTGGAAAAGGACCTTAAATCCCATCCCATTCCCACCCTGCCATGGCAGGAACATCTTCCCCCATCCCAGGCTGCTCCAACCCAGCCTGGGACACTTCAGGGATGAGGCATCGAGTCCTTTATTCCCTAAAAAAAACAGAAAAAGGGAAAAAAAAAACCTAAATCCACCCATGGAATTATCATTCCCAAATATCCTGGGGTCAGCCACAGCTTCCCAGGGCAGGGATTTGCTGTTTTCACTTTTCCTCGTGGAATCAAAATGAGTTTGGTCCCTGGGGGAGCTCCGGTGGGAGGGAGGAAGGAAAAAAAAATAGCAAATAAAGCAGAGTAGGAGGAGATTTAAAATCCAGATGGAGGAAATGGAATTTGGGTTGGATGTGGTGATTCCTGTCCAGGCTCCTGGAACAACACCTGAGTTAAAGCTTCACCCAAAAATGGCTTTTTGAGCCATCATCCCTTAAAGATCAATTTGGGACAGCCAAAAATGTGTCATTTGTTGCCATCAGCTCCTGAAGATCAGTTTGGGAGAGCCAAAAATGTCCTTTTGGGCCATCAGCCCCCAAAGATCAATTTGGGATAGATAAAAATGTCCCATCAGCTACTAAGGGTCAGTTTGGGATAGCAAAAAAAGTCCTTTCAATCACTTTGGGATAGCCAAAAATGTCCTTTTTTGCCATCAGCCCCTGAAGATCAATTTGAGAGAGCCAAAAATGTCCAATTTTGTGCCATCAGATCAATTTGGGATAAATAAAAATGTCCAATTTTGTGCCGTCAGCACCTAAAGATCAATTTGGGACAGCCAAAAATGTCCTTCTGTGCCCTCAGCCACTAAAGATCAATTTGGGAGAGCCAAAAATGTCCTTTTGATCACTTTGGGACATCCAAAAATGTCCTTTCAATCAATTTGGGAGAGCCAAAAATGTCCTTTCGATCAATTTGGGAGAGCCAAAAATGTCCTTTCGATCATTTTGGGACATCCAAAAATGTCCTTTCGATAAATTTGGGACATCCAAAAATGTCCTTTTGATCAATTTGGGACATCCAAAAATGTCCTTTTGATCACTCTGGGACATCCAAAAATGTCCTTTCGATCAATTTGGGAGAGCCAAAAATGTCCTTTTGATCACTCTGGGACATCCAAAAATGTCCTTTCAATAAATTTGGGACATCCAAAAACGTCCTTTCGATCAATTTGGGGCATCCAAAAATGTCCTTTTGATCAATTTGGGAGAGCCAAAAATGTCCTTTGTGCCCTCAGCCCCCAAAGATCACTTCCCCAGGGCACACTCAGCTCTGCCCTTTCATTTTCCGCCAAATTTTTCTTTCTGCCATTTCCTTTTTTTCCCTTTCTCCTCCAGCGGTGACATTCGCATTCCTTTTTGCCAAATTCCGAGGCTAAACTAAAAATAATCCTCCATCGGTTTTAGATTAGGCCTAGAGCAGGCCCAGCTTTACTCCAAATTTTTTTGGGGGATTCCTGCCAGGAAATTCCTTTCAGGAATGAGATTCATGAGATTTTTAACATCAGCTGAGGTTGGTTTTGATCACTCAGAGGTCACTGCTATTAATAACTGAGAGAAATCACCTTCTTTCGGGAAAAAATTTATTTAGGATAAATAAGGATATTTAGGGATGGTTTCTGTTCCTGAAACTGAAATCGCTTCCTTTCAGGAAAAAAATGAGTCCAGAAGATGTTCCCTCACTCTTTAAAATTTAAATTTATGTTACGTTATTTAAATTTAAATTATCTTATACCTTTAACATTTGTAGTTTGAGTTAAAAAAAAAATGCAATTTATACCTTTAACATATGGAGTTTGAGTTTAAAAAATGCAATTTATGCTATACCTTTAACATTTGAAGTTTGAGTTTTAAAAAATGCAGTTTATGTTATACCGTTAACATTCGTAGTTTGAGTTTAAAAAATCAAATGATACCTTTAACGTTTGTATTTTGAGTTTAAAAAAATGTAATTTATACCTTTAACATTTGTAGTTTGAGTTTAAAAAAAATGCGATTTATACCTTTAATATTTGGGGTTTGAGTTTAAAAAATTTGCTATTTCTGTTATACCTTTAGCATTCCTATTTTGAGTTTTAAAAAATGCAATTTATGTTATACCTTGAACATTTGGAGTTTGAGTTTAAAAAATGCAATTTATACCTTCAATATTTGGAGTTTGAGTTTTAAAAAAATGCGATTTATACCTTTAATATTTGGAGTTTGAGTTTTTTAGAATTGTAATTTATGTTATACCTTTAACATTTGTCGTTTGAGTTTAAAAAAAATGCAATTTATACCTTTAACATATGGAGTTTGAGTTTAAAAAATGCAATTTATGTTATACCTTTACCATTTGAGTTTAAAAAATTGCAATTTATGCTACACCTGTAACATTTGGAGTTTGAGTTTAAAAAAATGCAATTTATACCTTTAATATTTGCGGTTTGAGTTTTTAAAAATTGCAATTTATGTTATACCTTTAACATTTGGAGTTTGAGTTTAAAAAACATTTTTTTTTTTAAAATGCTATTTATGTTATACCTTTAACATTTGTATTTTGAGTTTAAAAAAATGCAATTTCTGTTATTCCTTTGTGATCCTCAATGGTTCCAGGGTGAATTTGTCATCCAGAGCTTGGTCAAATCGACTTCCGAGGCCTTGTAGAGTTAAAGCAATTATCAATTAATTCGAAATATTAGCAATTCCTCAGCTGGCAGTGCTCCCAGCAATGTGTTTGGGAGCATTAATGACACACGGAAGGATTTGTTCACATCTTGGGGTGAATATTTCTATTTTTAGCTTTCTCATCCTCCGTTTTCAGCCTTTCACAAATCACTTCTCCATGCAAGTGAAATCTAAACCAGGACTCAGCTAATTTCCAAAATCACCTCCGAGATGAGCTGAAATATTCGGGGAAATTGAGCTTTTAAAGAATTCCTCACTTCCTTTGGCCGGGAGGAAGGGAGGTTGTAAATTGGATTTTGGAGCTGTTCGGCTCTGGAATTTTAAAACATTTTACTAAAGGTGAAAAAGGAGTTTAGGTGTGGAGTTCTTGTGATTGTTTTTACATCAAATTCACAGCTCTGCTTCTTCCTTTAGGGCGCGGAACAAGAAGCAGAGGAGAAAAATCACAAAATTTATTTATTAAAGGAGCACAAAAAGTTGATTTCACAGAAAACAATCCCTGAAAAAGCAAAATCTTTCCATTCATTCAAGACCCAACGTGGGTTTGCTCATGTGCTGCCCCACAGCTGCCGTTCCCTCTTAGCCAATTACCAGTGACATTTAATTGGAACTCAAAGGAGCTCTAAAAATAACCCCAAAGCACAAGTGAACAGAGCATTTGTGTGCCTCCAACCCTGGGCAGCACCAAACTCACCCCGGGAGTGACACTGGGATTGAATCTCCAGATTTGGGGGAAATCTTGGCACTTTTGGGGATCATTTGGTCATTTGGGGCACCCTGAGCTTGGCCCTGGAGGTGTTGGCTGTGGGAGACCAAACCTGAGGAATTTCAGGCATTAAATGTTCATTTTAGGTCTTGTTTGAGTCTTTCCTTGGATTCTGGAGGGAGGCTTTGGTGTCCTGGCAGGGAATGAATGAGATTTGGACAATTTCCATGACTTTGGCCCAAATCCTTGTTCAATTTCTGAATTTGGAGCCTTGAATTCTGACTTTCCCACTGCCCGTCCATCAGAGAATGGGATCAGCCAGAGTAAAACCCAGAGTAAAAACTAGAGTAAAAACCAGAGTAAAACCAGAGTAAAACCAGAGTAAAACCCAAGTAAAAACCAGAGTAAAACCAGAGTAAAAACCAGAGTAAAAACCAGAGTAAACCCTGAGTAAACCCCGTGTAAAACTCAGAGTAAACCCTGAGTAAACCCCAGAGTAAAACCCCGAGTAAAACCCAGAGTAAAACCCAGAGCAAAAACCAGAGTAAAACCCAGAGTAAAACCCAGAGTAAAACCCAGACTAAAAACCAGAGTAAAACCAGAGTAAACCCCGAGTAAAACCCAGAGTAAAAACCAGAGTAAAGAGCAGAGTAAACCCTGAGTAAAAACCCGAGTAAAACCAGACTAAAAACCAGAGTAAAACCAGAGTAAACCCTGAGTAAAACCCCGAGTAAAACCCAGAGTAAAACCCAGAATAAAACCCAGAGCAAAAACCAGAGTAAAACCAGAGTAAAACCAGAGTAAACCCCGAGTAAAACCCAAGTAAAAACCAGAGTAAAGACCAGAGTAAACCCAGAGCAAAACCCAAGTAAAAACCAGAGTAAACCCAGAGTAAACCCAGAGTAAAACCCAGAGTAAAACCAGAGTAAAGCCCCTCCCTGAGTCCCCTTCCCAGCACCACTTCCAAAGAGGATTTGTAAATGAGCCAATTTGCAGCTCCATCCGTGGAATTTCCAACAAGCCTTTCCCTGCAGATTCCTGTGAAACACCAAGTGGTTTTTTAATGGCAAAAATGACCCCAGAGCTCTGCCATTCGTGTCCTGTTGCTGTTTAGAATCACAAACGTCAGCTCGCCCACTCCTCCTGCACAGCATTACTCATCCCAGGATCGGGATGGGAGGAAGAGAAGCTTCTGTGCTGTTGTTTTGTAAGCTTCTCCTGTTTCTAAAAGGCACAAACGGTGTGGGGTTAACTCAGCCCCATCCGCTCGTGGTGATGCCTGAAAGAGAAGCCAAAACAAATTAGGAGTAGAAAATGTGGACAGATTTATTCGAGGCCTTCAAGGGACATTTGGGCAAACGAACGTCTCCCTCAGGGACTACACCCAAAATGGACCCTGGGTCAGAACCCTTCACTTTTTATAATTTCTGTCCATTATTGGCCCTTAATTCTCCAATTTCACCCTCGGGTGATGATGTTCACCACCCCAGGCCTGCCCCAAAAAACAAAATATTGTTTACATATTTTCATGCCCCGAGGAAATGAATTTGTCCTTGGATCTGTGTCCAGAGAGCCTTGTTTTGGTTAAAGGTGCTGGGACAGAGGATTTAGCACTTTGTGAGAAGCACAGAACTACAGCAAGTTGCAGGTGCATTAAGAGGAAAAAACCAGAAATATTCAAAGGCATCAGCCCATCTCACAGTTGTTTACATATTTTCAGGCCCTAAAACAATGAATTTGTCCTTGGATCTGTGTCCAGAGAGCCTTGTTTGGCCAAAGGTGCTGGGAACAGAGCATTTTAGCTTTGTGAGAAGCACAGAACTGCAGCAAGCTACAGGTGCAGTAAGAGAAAAAAAACTAGAAATATTCAAAGGCATCAGCGGCCAGCAGAACCTCACTGCTCCTGGGTTTGGGGTTAAATAACCCAAACTGCGTTCCCAGGGGATTCCTGGTGGCTTTGGTGCCCTCTCAGCCGAGCTGAGCAAGGCCAGGATGCTCTCCAACATTTTCCTGTGTGCTGGAAGTTCATTGTGAGCTGCTTTGAAGTTTGTTTGCAAACAAACTTCCGAGAATTATTCACCACCACGATTTTTAGGAACGTGCAGAACCCCAAGCCATTCCAAACGCACTTCTGGCTCTTCAAAATTGTTGATAAATATCTCCAAGAGCTCCCAGGGATCAGGCAGCTGTGGCAGAAGGTAGAGGTCTAAAATTATTGATAAATATCTCAAAGAGTTCCTAGGGAGCTGTGGCAGAAGGTAGAGGTCTAAAATTATTGATAAATATCTCAAAGAGTTCCTAGGGAGCTGTGGCAGAATCCAGAGGTCCAAAATTATTGATAAATATCTCCAGGAGCTCCCAGGGAGCTGTGGCAGAATGCAGAGGTCCAAAATTGTTGATAAATGTCGCCAGGAGCTCCCAAGGAGCTGTGGCACAAGGCAGAGGTCACCAGACAGGGACACCGAGGTGGGCAGGACATGGGACAGGCCATGAGATGAGGCCACGCCATTAATGAGCTGCAGGCTCGTTAAGGCAGCTCTTCCCAGGAGTGCCTTCCCATTGGGAGACTCTTCCTGTGGTGCTCCTGGAGCCTCCAAAGCCCTGGGTGAAGGCTCTGTGCTGGGCCAGCTGTCCTTAGGAACTCGGGGACACACGTGGAATGTGCTCTGACATTCCCTGGGTTGTTCCCAGAGCTTTGAGGGCCTCTGGAAGAGAATAATCCCTGTTTTCCCAGGCTGGGAGGGTCGTTCCTCTGGGATTTTTTGTGCTCCCTGCCTCTCACAGCCCTGCTGAGCAGTGAGCCTCAAAAGAACTCACCAGAGGTGTTGGGGAGGATGAAATAGGAAAGCTTTATAAATATGATTCCCTGGCAAAAGATGCTGAGAATATGGAAACTATGAGCGAGATTGAAATGAAGAGAAGCTTTGAGACACCAAACCCCAGTGACTGAACAACTGGAAACAATGGTGTGGCCACTGAAGGTAATCCCCTTTGGATTAAACAATTCCCTTTGGATTAAACAATTCCCCTTTGGATTAAACAATTCCCCTTTGGATTAAACAATTCCCCTTTGGATTAAACAATTCCCCTTTGGATTAAACAATCCCCTCTGCTTGCAGGCAGCTCCAAGGGTCAGAGCAGACCCTGCCAACTCGGCAGAGGGTCCAAAAAGCAGTTTTTAGAATTTAAAATCTAACGCCGTATGGTAATGCAATGACTCTCCTAGGCTGTGTGTAAATGCTGTAGGATTTGTAGCTTGTTCTAGATTGGTTAGTGAAAATTAGAATATTCAGCACAGAAGATGATTTATTGTATTGTGAATGGCAACCACGGGATTCTATTCTATTCTATTCTATTCTATTCTATTCTATTCTATTCTATTCTATTCTATTCTATTCTATTCTATTCTATTCTGTTTCTGTTTCTATTTCTATTTCTATTTCTATTTCTATTTCTATTTCTATTTCTATTTCTATTTCTATTTCTATTCTATTCTATTCTCTATTCTCTATTCTCTGTTCTCTGTTCTGTCCTCTTTCTGAACACTGAGGGTTGCTCAGCTCTGGGCCAATGAGCTTTGAAACAATGCATCTCTGTGGGTTTGACTGTGTAAAATTTGGGGAAAATCCTGTAAAATTGTGCATCACAGAATGATTCTCCCTGCCCCCCCGGGCTGTGTGTGGATGAGATGATTTCTGTGGCACACCCTGGCCAGAACAACACCCTGGCCAGAAAGTAAAGCAATGCCTTGACTCTCTAACATTAAAAATGTTGTTTTTATTTTTCCCACAGTTTTGGTGACAGTGACCCCTCCATTCCCTGGGCAGCTCCAGCACTCCCCACCAGCTCCAGAAAAAGCCCTCAGCTCTTCTCCCTGCAGGGCTGAGCCCCAGGACAGGAACCATCCATGTGTCCACCATCCATCAGCTCCTCCTGCAGATTCCCCAAACCCACAGCCCCCACAGGAGCTGGGACATGTAAAACCCAAAACAACAGAAAAACTCCCAAATTTCCACTTCCCAGTCACCCAAAATTTCCCACAGAGCCCTCAAATGTCACTGTGAGTGTAACAGTGGGGCTGGAAAGGAAGGAGGCTCTGGGATAATCAGCGTGGCTCAGGCAGTGACCTATGAATCACTGTGCAGGAAGCCCATCCTCCTTCCCCAGCAAAACGTGCCTCGGAGCAGCTCCGCGGGAGCTCGGGGGTCAGAATGAATGGAATAACAAATTGGAATAGTGAATGGCCAAGGATTTCACTGGGAATGTTGAGATTTGTTGTTCTCCCACTTCGTCACCTGAGCTGAGAGAATTTGAGGCTCTGATCTTCACAATTCTTGCTCTGTCCAGCTCCTTCCCTGGCCTGTTTGGGCTGTTTGGAGAAAATTCAGGCTCTTCCAAATTGTTTGTGCAGGAGGGGAGCCCAGGTTTTGCCTGGGAAATATAGAATATTCCTATAGAATATTCCAGAAGCAGAGTTGTAGTGCAGATGCTGTTGGGAAATCTTTGATATCCATGTTATGGTTCAGTTGTTCTCCTTTAAAAACTGACATCAGCTCGGCCTCCAAGTTTCCTCCTGTAATTCCTGACATAATCCACGTTATTCTGACCATGAATTATTAAATCTGGGCTTGCTCAGCAAAGCCCTGCAGTGAGTGCCCTGTGCCCTTCCAGCAGCTGGGGTGGGTTGGGATGCCAGGCAGGGCTGCTGAGTCCAATTATTATTATTATTATTATTATTATTATTATTATTATTATTATTATTATTATCCAATGGGATAATCCCGATGCTCTCACGCTGCTTTTCCTTGCTTTTCTGCGACTTCTGATGCAGATTTTGATGATCTCAAAGGCCTTTTCTCCCCTCGGATGTCGCTGATCCTCTGACATTTAAACAAAAGGCAATCATCCCACGGCTGCTGCTGGGAAGAGCTGGAATGTGGCCAAGCACAATATTCACAATATTCCCTCCTCTTTCCAATGACGCGGGAACTTCGGCCTCGGTGCCTCCGAGGAGGGTCTGAGCAGGGAAAATCCTCTGTGCTGAGAGCTCAAAGTGAATGAGAATGAGCAGGGAAAATCCTCAGCGCTGAGAGTTCAAACTGAGTGGGTCTGAGCAGGGAAAATCCTCAGTGCTGAGGGTTCAAAGTGAATGAGAATGAGCAGGGAAAATCCTCAGTGCTGAGGGTTCAAAATGGATGATTCTGAGCACAGAAAATCCTCAGTGCTGAGAGTTCAAACTGAGTGGGTCTGAGCAGGGAAAATCTGCTGTGCTGAGAGTTCAAAGTGAATGGGTCTGAGCAGGGAAAAGCTTCGGTGCTGAGGGTTCAAAATGGATGAGTCTGAGCAGGGAAAAACCTCAGTGCTGAGGGTTCAAAATGAATGAATCTGAGCAGGGAAAAGCCTCAGAGCTGAGGGTTCAGACTAAGTGAGTCTGAGCTGAGCAAAGCCTCAGTGCTGAGGGTTCAAAGTGAATGAGAGTGAGCAGGGAAAAGCCTCAGTTCAAACTGAGCTGCAACTTCAGGCCCAGGAATGGTGGAGCTGCTCCACCTCCAGCTTCTGGCTCGTGATCCTTAGAGCTGTTAAAATAGTTCATTAAAAATTCAAAGTCCTAATGGAAAGCGCTCAGCTGGACAAAATCGCTTCCTAAACAAGTCCAGAAAAGCAGGGTGTGATTCACAACGAAGTGGATTTAAATATCTGAATGTGCACGAGCTCCACTGGAAGGGCATTTGAACAACCCCCAAATTGGAACATCCAGACATCAGAACATTCAAACTTCAGAACATTCAAACATTGGAACATTCAGACATCGGAACGTTCAAACATTGGAACATTCAAACATCAGAACATTCAAACATTGGAACATTATTAGAACATTCAACCATCAGAACATTCAAACATTGGAACATTCAAACATTAGAACATTCAAACATCAGAACATTCAAACATTGGAACATTCAAACATCAGAACATTCAAACATCAGAACATTCAAACATTGGAACATTATTAGAACATTCAACCATCAGAACATTCAACCATCAGAACATTCAAACATTAGAACATTCAAACATTCGAACAGTCAAACATTGGAACATTCAAACTTTAGAACATTCAAACATCAGAACATTCAAACATTGGAACATTCAAACATTGGAACATTATTAGAACATTCAACCATCAGAACATTCAACCATCAGAACATTCAAACATTGGAACATTCAAACTTCAGAACATTCAAACTTCAGAACATTCAAACATCAGAACATTCAAACATTGGAACATTCAAACATCAGAACATTCAAACATTGGAACATTCAAACACCAGAACATTCAAACACCAGAACATTCAAACATTAGAACATTCAAACATCGAACATTCAAACATCAGAACATTCAAACATCAGAACATTCAAACTCCCCTACAGAAAGGGAAGGTGAAGAGCTCCCAAAATTCCTTGAGCAAATTATTCAGTGCTCAATTTGTGTCTCACCACGGACGAGGAGAGAACTCACAGCTCCCAAACTCTGCAGTTTCCTTCTGCTTTTGCCGTTGCCACCAGCAATGCCACCCAGAGCTCGCTGCTCTCCCCAAATATCAGTGTAGGAGCACGAGATGGTGGAGACGTAAAGCAATAAATCTGATTTAAATAAATCTGATTTCTCACGGAATGTTTGGGGTTCATGGGATTCATGCACAGACTCAGCTCAGTGGTGCTTGGGGACATGGATTAAGGGTGGGCTTGGTTAAAGGTCAGATTTAATGGCCTTAAAGGTCTTTTCCACCCTAAATGGAAAAGGGTGACCCTATGACTGCTCTCCCTCCCTGGAGGGCTCCCCTCCCTCCTCCCGAGGGATCTGCAGTGCCAGGGGTTAATTCCATTCCGAAATTTCATTTTTCCGAAGGAGAACAAAGGACATGGCGGGGCACTCAGGAAGGAATACATTGTCATCATCCAGCAGTCGGGAATAATGGGAAAGGTCAGGAAAACACACAAAAGGCCAAGATTTCAGCTGGGGGAAGCCACTGGTGACACTGGGTCAGAAAATTTTATTGCATGAGGTGCTCCTACCCCATCTGAAACCTCGGACTGCAACCTGTGGAAGAGCAATTCAGGAATAGAAAAAAAAAGAAAACAAATCCCAAAATCCAGCAGGTCCATTGCTTTCACGGCTCTCTGTGCTGCGTTCCCCAGCCTCCAGCTGATGAAACTCCTTTTCAATACATTCCTATTTCCCTTTTTATTGCACAACTGCTTTAAATCCTTGTGAATTCCACCGAGTGCCAGGCCTCGAGTTATTTATCCCAGAGCCCTGCAGCCCTGAAGTGACAATTCCACACGGCACAGACGTCATTCCCTTCAGATGTCCGTCCCTCCAACCTGTGGAGGAGCAATTCAGGAATAGAAAAAAAAAGAAAGGAAAACAAATCCCAAAATCCAGCAGTTCCATTGCTTTCATGGCTCTCTGTGCTGCATTCCCCAGCCTCCAGCTGATGAAACTCCTTTTCAATATATTCCCATTTCCTTCCTCATTACACAACTGCTTTAAATCCTTGTGAATTCCACCGAGTGCCAGGCCTCGAGTTATTTATCCCAGAGCCCTGCAGCCCTGAAGTGACAATTCCACACGGCGCAGATGTCATTCCCTTCAGCTGGAATCTCCCTTAGGGTGGCCTAAAGGGAGATTTTCCCGATCCTATGGATTGCAAAAGGCAAATTCCTGCTGTTCCCTTGGCATCTCAACCGGCACATTTGATAGGAAAAGTGCAAACGGCCCCGAGTTGAGCCGTGGGAGCTCCGGGGTGGATTCAGGGAGAGCTCCTTCACTGGAAGAGTCATGGAGCAGATGGGCCTCGGCATGTGGCACTGGAAAGGGAAAGAAAATGAGCTCATCCCTCGGGATTGGAGAATTTGCACCCCCGTGGGGTTGATCCATTTGTTGTTAGAATGGCAGAGGTGCAGGTGGGATGGCAGAGCTGCTCCCAGCCCTGTGGTTGCACTGTTTTAGAATCTTCCTGTTCTTTCTCACAGAGAACATAGATAAGCTGCATTCTTTTACTTTCTTAATCTCTGTGTTTGGTATTAGGTGTTATTTGGCTGTGCCCAATGGTTTTAGGAGGTGGATTCCCTGCTGACCAAGAGTTGCTAGGTTATTAATGGATATATAAAGAGATTTCTTGTAAATAAAGTTCTCCTTTCGCCATTTTGGTTCATCTGCCTGAATTCTCTCAGCCAGCCTCTGCAACCCTCGGGGACTCTAAAGCCACACCAGCCCAACTGAAGCCAGACCAGTGCAGGATGGTGGTGAGAGCTCCCAGAGCCCAGAAAGGCTGGAAAGGCCTCTGGGATCATCACTGCAGGGCTGCTGTCCCACTGAGCTCCAGACCCAGCACAGCTTATCTCTTAATTCCCAACAAAAGGATAATCAGGCAGAGCCTCCATCTCCTTATCAGCCGCAGGTGAAAATTCACCTTTAGGAGTTTTTAACTCAATAATCCCAAATCTCTGCTCAGCTCCAGAGGCCTGGCTGCTCTGCTGGCCCCAGTCACCGTCACATCATCGGTTCCTCCGGGCAGAATTCGTTCCAGATCCCCATAATTAGCTCCTTCTGTGCCCGCTAACGAAGCGGCAGTCACGTCTGCCTGGCGCGGGGCCGTGGCTGCTCTGTGTCACCGCAGACATCCTGTCCCATCCTCCCTGATATCGCCTGTCCCATTCCTTATCCCCAGGTGTGATTTGAGGATCGATTGAAAGCCCAGCCACGAAACCCCAGTGCAGATGGGGATAACTGGCAGGGCTGGGGAGCTGCAGGAGCACAGAGCTGCAGGAGCGAGAGCCTCTGTGGGATTTGGTGGTTTTGTTTCGGGCGGTTGGGACGGAGACGAGAGATCTCTGGAGTTTGGTCTGAGAGCATGAGGTTTATTGTGAAAGGTGTGGGGGTAGGAGACCTGCCAGGAGCTGCCAGACACAGCTCAGAGCAGGGCAGGGAGGGGAGAGAGAGAGAGAGAGAGAAGAAAGAGGACGGAATACGGAATACGGAATACGGAATACGGAATACGGAATACAAAATAGAATAGAATAGAATAGAATAGAATAGAATAGAATAGAATAGAATAGAATAGAATAGAATAGAATAGAATAGAATAGAATAGAATAGAATAGAATAGAATAGAATAGAATAGAATCCTGTGGTTGCCGTTTACAATACAATAAATCATCTTTGGTGCTGAATATTCTAATTTTCACTAACCAATCTAGAACAAGCTACAAATCCTACAGCATTTACACACAGCCTAGGAGAGTCATTGCATTACCATACGGCGTCAGATTTTAAACTCTAAAAACTGCTTTTTGGACCCTCTGCCGAGTTGGCAGGGTCTGCTCTGACCCTTGGACATGTCTGCAAGCAGAGGGAATTGTTTAATCCAAAGGGGAATTGTTTAATCCAAAGGGAATTGTTTAATCCAAAGGGGAATTGTTTAATCCAAAGGGAATTGTTTAATCCAAAGGGGAATTGTTTAATCCAAAGGGGAATTGTTCAATCCAAAAAGGATTACCTTCAGTGGCCATACCATTGTTTTCCAGTTGTTCAGTCTCTGGGGTTTGGTATCTCAGAGCTTGTCTTCATTTCAATCTCACTCATAGTTTCCATATTCTTAGCATCTTTTGCCAGCTAATCATATTTATAAAGCTTTCCTATTTCATCTTCCCCAACATTTAGGGAATTCTGTTCTCCTAGGTTTTAAAATTCATATATTCTGTCTCTCAATAGTTAACTTGAGTTACCTATTGACCATTCCTTTCTCACCCAGGATCCCAAAAGCCTTTCCCAACCCTAAGGATTTCACAATTCCCTGGTGCTGGGAGGTTTTTTCTCCCTCTGCATTCCCACCCTGGCCACTCCAGTGATTTCCTCCCTGATAATGCCAACATTGTGGAAGTGTCCTTTGGAGAGCGGCAGAGCTTTGAGTGAATCAGAGCTGAATCAGAGCTCTTTCCTCCCTTCCCAGGGCTGTCTTCTTCCCATCCTGGGCAGGAGCTCTGCCAGCTCCAAGGACAGCAGGAAGCCTTGTTTTAAAATGGGAGTTTAAAGGGACAAAAAACCCGCCCAAAAAAACCCTAAAAAACAAAACAAAACAAAAACAAAAATGAAAAAAAAAAAGAGAGAAAGAAAGAGAGAAAGAAAGAGAGAAAGAAAGAGAGAAAGAAAGAAACAAAGAGAAAGAGAGAAAGAAAGAAAGAGAGAGAGAGAAAGAGAGAAAGATAGAAAGAAAGAGAGAGAAAGAAAGGGAGAAAGAAAGAGAGAAAGAGAGAGAGAGAAAGAGAGAGAGAAAGAGAGAGAGAGAGAAAGAAAGAAAGAAAGAAAGAAAGAAAGAAAGAAAGAAAGAAAGAAAGAAAGAAAGAAAGAAAGAAAGAAAGAAAGAAAGAAAGAAAGAAAGAAAGAAAGAAAGAAAGAAAGAAAGAAAGAAAGAAAGAAAGAAAGAAAGAAAGAAAGAAAGAAAGAAAGAAAGAAAGAAAGAAAGAAAGAAAGAAAGAAAGAAAGAAAGAAAGAAAGAAAGAAAGAAAGAAAGAAAGAAAGAAAGAAAGAAAGAAAGAAAGAAAGAAAGAAAGAAAGAAAGAAAGAAAGAAAGAAAAGGAGAAAAAAGGGGAAAAAAGGGAAAAAAAGGAAAAATTCAGAAAGCAAAGCTAGAAAAGCAAAGCATCGCTGCCTCTTGGTGTGCATCCTCCCCTTCCTGCCACAAGTCGGGGGCAGAGGGAACCCAAGGAAATGTCCAAGGTTTAATTTGAACACTTCTGGGCCAAAATTCCCCTGGGAAGGGCTGAGAGAACAGCGAAGATGTTCCCTCCATCAGCTGGGGAGTCCTGCGGGGTTTGTCCCAGTGGGATTCCTGTGGGGTCTGTGTGTTCCTCTGGGATTCCTGTGGGGTTTGTCCCAGTGGGATTCCTGTGGGGTTTTTTCTGCTCCAGTGGGATTCCTGTGGGGTTTTTTCTGCTCCAGTGGGATTCCTGTGGGGTTTGTTCCAGAGGGATTCCTGTGGGTTTTGTCTATTCAAATGGGATTCCTGTGGGATTTGTTCCAGAGGGATTCCTATGAGGTTTTTTCCAGTGGGATTCCTGTGGGGTTTTTTCCAGTGGGATCCCCGTGGGGTTTGTTCTAATGGGATTCCTATGGGGTTTTTCTGCCCCAGTGGGATTCCTGTGGGGTTTGTCCCAGTGGGATTCCTGTGGGGTTTGTCCCAGTGGGATTCCTGTGGGGTTTTTTCCAATGGGATTCCTGTGGGGTTTGTCCCAGTGGGATTCCTGTGGGGTTTTTTCCGATGGGATTCCTGTGGAGTTTATCCCAGTGGGATTCCTGCGGGGGTTTTCTGTTCAAATGGGATTCCTGTGGGGTTTTTTCTGCTCCACTGGGATTCCTGTCCCTCCTGGCCGCTCTGTTTTGGATACCAGGCAGCAGTGTTTGCGCTGTGGAATGGGAGCCCGAGGGGAGCAGGGCTGGGGTGAAGGACAGGGCAGGCTCTGCAGTGAACAGAACAGCTCCAGGAGAGGAGAGGGGAGAGCTGGAGAGGGCAGGGACTGTGGGGGAGTGCAGGAATTGGGGATGGAGACAAAAAAAGGGAAAATAAAAGGAGGAGAGAGACCCCAAGGGACGGAGGCCAAAGGGTCCAGGGATGGCAGACATGGAACATGGAATGGTTTGGGTTGGGAAGGACCTTGAAACTCATCAGTGCCACCCTTCCATGGGCGGGGACACCTCCCACTGTCCCAGGGACACATTCTGCTATCCCAGGGACACATTCTGCTATCCCAGGTGGATCCAAGCCCTGTCCAGCCTGGCCTGGGACACTCCCAGGGCTCCAGGGGCAGCCACAGCTCCTCTGGGAATTCCATCCCATGCCAGCAAAGAGCCATGGCTGGGAGCTGAGGGACTGGGGAGCGGTGACATCCCTGGAGAAGGGGGATGAGCTTCAAGGTCCCTTCCCACCCAAAGCATTCCATATTCCGTGATTCCATGACTCCGTGATTCCGTGATTCCATTATTCCATTATTTCATGATTCCATGATTCCGTGATTCTGTGATTCTGTGATTCCATATTCCGTGATTCTGTGATTACATGTTTCCATATTCCATGATTCCATGATTCCATGATTCCATGATTCTGTGACTCCATGATTCCATGATTCCATGATTCCATATTCCATAATTCCATTATTCCATGATTCCATGCTTCCATGATTCTATATTCTGTGATTCCATTATTCCATGACTCCATAATTCCATGATTCCATGACTCCATGATTCCATATTCTATGATTCCATATTCCATGATTCCATGATTCCATATTCTGTGACTCCATGATTCCATGATTCTGTGATCCCATGATCCCATATTCTGTGATTCCATGACTCCATGATTCCATACTCCATGATTCCATGATTCCCTGACTCCATAATTCCATGATTCCATATTCCACGATTCCACGCCCACCCAGCTGTGAGCCCTGGGAACTGGGCAGGATCTCAGCGGAGGCTGACGGAGGATGATGCAGGGACGAGAGCTCGGATGAGGCAGAAGGAGCCGGAGGTGACCCGGGGGTGACAAAAGCATGGACGGAGCTGTTGTATATTCTGTGATTTCATGATTCCGTGATTCCATAATTCCATGATTCCACATTCCACGATTCCATGGTTCCATGGCTCCATGATTCCATAATTCCATATTCCATGGTTCCATGACTCCATGATTCCATAATTCCACATTCCATGATTCCATGGTTCCATGACTCCATGATTCCATAATTCCATGATTCCTTATTCTGTGATTCCATGTTTCCATATTCCATGATTCTGTGATTCCATGACTCCATGATTCCGTGATTCTGCAATTCCATAATTCTATGATTCCATAATTCCATATTCCGTGATTCCATGACTCCGTGATCCCATGACTCCATGATTACATAATTCCATGACTCCATGACTCCATAATTCCATGATTCCATGGTTCTGTGCCCACCCAGCTGCGAGCCCTGGGAATTGGGCAGGATCTCAGCGGAGGCTGACGGAGGATGATGCAGGGACGAGAGCTCGGATGAGGCAGAAGGAGCCGGAGGTGACCCGGGGGTGACGAAAGCACGGACGGAGCTGTTGTAAACATCCTGCCCGGAAAGAATCCTGCTTTTCCAGACTTCCCACTGGGAAACTGTCCCAGCCACCACCTCCCCAATTTACCAATCTTTCATGTTTCATGTTTCATGTTTCATGTTTCATGTTTCATGTTTCATGTTTCACGTTTCATGTTTCATGTTTCACGTTTCATGTTTCATGTTTCATGTTTCATGTTTCATGTTTCATGTTATTAAACAAATGTTTAGATGACCCCCACTGCCAATCATTATTTTGGCCAAATTTTATGAGGGTTACTCCCCCTTCCCTAAAGTCGTTATTACAATTATTTCATTGTAATAATAAACATCGCAATGTTTATTATTACAATGAAACACTGAATTTCCTAAGAGACTTTTAACGCATCTTTTTTTCCCACTTCTCCAGAAATTCAAAGGAAATTCCCATAAATTCCCTGTGAGCAAGAGAGGGTTGGGTGATTACCCAGGCACATTTTCATGGCTTTATTTACTTTCAAAGCCGCGGTTGCCAATGGCTGGAAAGGATTGGAGCAGGATTTTCCTGGGATGCTCAGCTGCCCAGCTCAGTTACTCTCAGCTTTCGGTGCTTATTTCTGTGTTTGGACTGAAATAGATCCCTATTTTTATTTCCTCAGAACTCCTAGACAATGGAAAGGGTTTGCTTGTGAATGCAGGGGTAAGAAATGTGAATATTTAAGGATTTAGAGCAGCTTTTCCAGCCCGTTCTGAGCAGTTACTCTCAGGAGCTTTACCAGGGACTCCCCTCCAAAAAAATCTATTCCTCCCCTGCTTCCCACAGGGTCAGCAATGCTCATAAAATTGTCTTAAAATTAGAAATTGTCCGCATTCAGAGTTCATAAACCTGGCAGGGCATTCCCTGCCAGGGATTGAGGACACGCCCTCACCTTCCTGCTCAAAAATTGCCCTTTGGCCATAAAGTCGAAGAAATCAGAATTTATCCTCTTGGGCAGCTTGAGGGAAGTCAAGGTTCAGCTTGAGGAGCCATCGGTCTCTAATCACACCCTGCTTTGGGGTTTGGTGTCCAGATTTGCACTCCAACCCCTCAAATTTGGCTCTTGGAGACATCTTTTGATGGAATTAATAGGAATTAAAATACCTGGATCCCAGATTCTTCTTTTCAATGGTTTTCAAAGTGTTTCATGGTGGAGCAACTTGGGATAGGGAAAGGGATGGGATTTAGGATGGGATTCCAGGATGGGACTTAGGATGGGATTTAAGGATGGGATTTAAGATGGGATTTAAGGTGGGATTTAAGATGGGATTTAAGGATGGGATTTAAGATAGGATTTAAGATGGGATTTCAGGTGGGATTTAAGGATGGGATTTAGGATGGGATTTAAGATGGGATTTAAGATGGGATTTAAGGATGGGATTTAAAATGGGATTTCAGGTGGGATTTAAGGTGGGATTTAAGGTGGGATTTAAGATGGGATTTAAGGATGGGATTTAGGATGGGATTTAAGGATGGGATTTAAGATTGGATTTAAGGATGGGGTTTAAGATGGGATTTAAGATGGGATTTAAGGTCCCTTCCAACCCAAACCATTCTGGAATTTCAAGATTCTCTGACGCCACATTGAAAATCCTTAAACAAATCCCAGCCTTGGCCTCTCCCCGAGTTGGAGTTCTCCGAGGCCACAGGGCACAGAGTTTGTGCTGCAGCAGGAGTGACTCAGGCGAAATAGGAGGAAAAACATCCCGGCAATAAAGAAATAAACTTTTCAGAAGAACTTCCACTTCACAAGAAGTTCACAACGAATTTATTGCCTCTCCAGAGCAAATTCCAGCCCCAGCAGGAACGCACAGCAGAAAGAGCTGCTGGGAATGACAGGGACAGAGCTGGTCCCATCTTGGGAGAGGGAGCTGGAGATGACCTGGAGTTCCCTTCTGGCTCAGCTTGGATGAATATTTCCATTTTTTTCCCTGGGAAACGAGGGCAGGGAGCAGAGAAAGGCCAAGGCCAACGTCACGAAGCCAAACTGCAAAGTAGGGCTGAGGTCTCTTCTCTGGGGGGGCGAGGAAGAAAGGGAAAATCAACAGCAGCAGGAAAAGGAAAGTAAATAAAAGCTTCAGTCCAGGCTTTTCCTGGCTCTTCTGTCAAGGTTTCCCTGCATTTTTCAGATATTGAGAGGAATATTTTCAGATTTATCTGAAAGGAATATTTTCCAATTTGTCTGAAAGGAATATTTTCCTTCAGTTCAAGAGCTTATCAAAACCAGCTTATCTTCTCCCTCAGCCTCTCCAGATCTCCATGACTGGATGAGAATATCAGCAGGGAATTAGCAGAATAATAATCAGAATATTCCCAGGGAATGTTGGTCCTGGCAGTGTTGGTGGTTTTCCCTCATTTAGGAACAATCTCAGCCCAAGGTTGCGATGATTCGGTTCAAGAGCTCTGTTCTCAGGCGGAGGTTGCAGTCACTGCTCTCCTCCATTTTTAGAAGTTAAAATTCAGGCAAACCCTGCTGGTTTGAATTGGTTTCCAGCAGTAAATCACTGGGAATGCTGGTGGGACTCAGCTCAGATTATTCCCTCTCAATTCACTTCCCTCTGGATCCAGGCCTGGTGTTGGTGTGCAACTCATAAAGAATTTATTGGGGTGAAACTCCCTCCCACTGCATCCCAAATTCCTTGGATGTGGAGGGAAAAGCAAGACAGAATTCTCTGGATGAAATTCCTCCTGAGACGAACCCAAATCAACCCCCAGCTCTGGGGGAAAATGAAAAAAGAGCCCCAGCCTGGTCCCCTAACCTGGATCTGTTCCAAATCCACATTCCCCACCCTTGTGATGAGTTAAACCAGAGAATTCCAGGCTGTGGGACCGGGAAAAAATTCCTTTGGAACGTTCTTCCCTCATCTCCTCGTGTGAAGCGGAGTTTTGACACTAAATTGAAGCCACGCACGCAAGGCCTGCTCGAGTCGAGGTTTTCATGTTTTCAGCAGAGAGCAGCAAACCCAGGCTGATCTGTAAACAAAGAGCGTCAGCTCCGTGTGTCAAAAGAAAAATAAAATCATAATCGTCGGGTGGAAAATAATCAGGTTTTGATGCAGAGTCGTAATTTTTCCATGGGAAAAGCTCCAAAATTCCATGGCAGGGTAGGTCAGAGGGATGGAGGAGATCGGGGCCAGCCTCAAACCAGTTCCCACCAGTAAAGCCCCGGACTGTGTCAGCCCCACATGGATCCTCTGCCCGTGTTTCCACCCAAAACCAGCCCAAATTAAATCCACATTGGGCAACGGCTCTGCTCCCTCTTTTCCTTTGCTGATGTCTTCTCAAAATCATGAGTGGATTTAGTGATCCAGGAGTTCATCACATCCCTTCTGCCCTCGGGATCAGATATGGCCTGGATGGGCTTTAATTCGGCCTTTCCAACCCAAAACATTCCATAATCCTCTGTTTTCTGGAGCTGCTGATGGAAATTCCAGGTTTTACCCCAGCCAGGAGCTGAATTCTGCTCCCAACCCTTCCCTGCAGCTTCCCCAGAGCAGAGGAGCCACAGCAGGGCTGACCCTTGGGTTTTCCTTGGAAAAAAACCTGGAAAATTCCTGTTTTGGGAATCTCAGCCCCTCAGGTGGGACTTGGGTGAGGAAAGGACCCAGATCTGGATCCATCACTAAACACAAAATGACATTTTCTCCACACAGGGAATTGGAGAAAATTTCAGGTTTTTCTGCTCCCAACCCTTCCCTGCAGCTTCCCCACGGCAGAGGGGCAACAGCAGGGTTGACCCTTGGGTTTTCCTTGGAAAACAACCTGGAAAATTCCTGTTTTGGGAATCTCAGCCCTGCTGATTCTCAACCCCTCAGGTGGAACATGGCTGAGGAAAGGACTCATCACTAAACACAAAATGACATTTTCTCCACGCAGGGAATTGCAGGAAATTTCAGGTTTTACCCCAGCCAGGAGCTGAATTCTGCTCCCAACCCTTCCCTGCAGCTTCCCCGGAGCCGAGGAGCAGCAGCAGGGTTGACCCTTGGGTTTTCCTTGGAAAACAACCTGGAAAATTCCTGTTTTGGGAATCTCAGCCCCTCAGGTGGGACACGGCTGAGGAAAGGACTCATCACTCAACACAAAATGACATTTTCTCCACGCAGGGAATTGGATCTCTGTGCATGCACTGTTCTAAGGTTTTCTCTTCTTTCTCATGGGGAACAAAGATAATTTAACGATGAATTCTTCTTGCTCTTTCCAATCTCTGTTTTGGCGCTGGGTGCTGTGAGGTTCAGCCAATCCCCTCAGGGGAGGATGGCGACTGCTGGACTATTAACACCTAAATAAGAAGAGAATTTTTTTAATAAATCTCTCCTGCCATTTCCATCTGCCTCGATTACCTATGACCTTCCCACAGCAGATCTCAGCTTTGGGAAGAGATTCCAGGGAGCATTTCCCTCTCTGCCCTGCTGGAATCAGGCACAGAGAGCAAAGGATGGCAGATTTTCCTCTCGACCTTTCCGAGATCCGAGGTTGGTTCTGCCGGAGGTCACAGGCACATTGTTCCAGGGAGAATTCCCTCCGGCAGCTCGCGGTGGCCGCTGGTGCTGTTTGCTCAAGGAAACGAGGTCAGCTCCAGGTTATTTTTATTGGGTGCCATCGTTTTTAGCATCCCCACGTCAACGAGGGCCACGAACAATGACTCGTGAGAGGATCCAGGGGTTGCTAAGGAAACCTCTGCAACACCAGAGCCAAACAAAAAACACAGCAGAGCCACCGAGGGCATGGTCCTGAGGATCCTCACCCACTCGGCCTGAGAAAATTCGGGATTTTTTTGAGATGGGAGATGCTCGGCCCTCGGAAAAAGTTGTGGCAGATTCTCCTGGAAGTTTTGTGTGTTTTTTTCCCAGATCAGAGCAGCGGCACGGAGCTGTTTCAGGCTCTGCTGATGGTTCATTGTCGGCTGAAAGCAGCGCTGGAATCTCTGCTGGGATATTGAATTTCCCTGGCAGAGCAGGAAGCGACAACGGCTGTGGGTCTCTGTTAATCTGTGGCGAGGGGAGGGCGGATGGGACACCTTTAATGTCCCCAGAATGTGGCCAGGTGTCCCCAGGGGCTCCAGGGAAGGCTGCTGGGGGTGTGTGTTGTGGGTTTTGGGCCGGGTGGGGAAATCAAAAGATCTGATTTCCAAAATAATGCCAGGGCAGCGCTGTAGGAGTTGTGCAGAGAGGCTTTGCGATGCCAGAATTGGGGAATTCTGGAATGGTTTGGGAGAAAAGGGATTTTAAATGCCAACAGTGCCATGGCTGGGGACAGTTCCCACTGTCCCAGGGTGATCCAGCCTGGCCTGGGACACTCCCAGGGATCCACAGCTCCTCTGAGAATTCCATCCCAGCCCCAAACCACCCTCCCAGTCAGGATTTCCTTCCCAAAATCCATCTCCCCCTGCCCCAAAGAGTCAGGATTTCGTTAAAATCAACAGGCTCTGGGAACTGCTGGGGTTTAACACTGGAGGATTTGAAAGTCAAAAGCCCCACAAAGGCTCTGACCGTGAGGAGAAGCCTCACTCCACCCCGGGGAGCTCCAGCAGAGCTCATCGAGGCTGGGATTTTAACCCAGCTCAGAGAAACCACTGCAAAATGCTGAATAAATATTGATTTTCCACCTCAACCCCACTCAGACCGAGCCAGGAAGGAGAAAACTCAGCCAGAACCACCCCGAGAACAGCACCAGGATAAATCTGCAGCATTTGGAGTGAAGACCTGGGAGATTTGGAGATTAAAGATCTCCCTCCCGAGCATTTTCACAGAGCCGGGACAATGGGACAAGGATCACAGGGTGTGACCATGACACAAAGGAGACACAGCACAGGGACAACACGGGTTGCCATGGAAACAGCTGATAAATGGGCACATGCACAGAAAAATTGGCTTAATTTGCTTGTTTAAGTGGGAGGGGAACTGTTTTGATCCTGCTTAATTGCGGCTGATAGCTTTTAACTGAATTTTCTTCCATCAAGTGCAGTGTCACTGTCAGAGCAGCGACTCTGGGGATCTTTGTCGGGGGAAACTGAGGCAGGGATGGCTGGCTGGGATAATCCAGATAATTCCCAGATTTTGGAGTTCTCCCTGCCTGGATTTAACCCTCTGAGTGGTGCAGGGAAATTCCCCTCAACAAATGCATGAGGGGAAAAAGGATTTGCTCACCTGCTTTGCTTGGGGGGAAATAAATTCAGGTTGTGGAGAGGGAGGGGTTTTGTCTTCTGAATGTAATTTCCAAAGTGTTAATGCTGATTTTGAATAAAATCAGATTGTGGAGAGGAAGGGGTTTTGTCTTCTCCTGAATGTCATTTCTAAGGTGTTAATGCTGATTTTTAATAAAATCAGGTTGTGGAGATGGAGAGGGGTTTTGTCTTCTCCTAAATGTCATTTTTAAGGTGTTAATGCTAATTTTGAATAAATTCAGATTGTGGGGATGGAAGGGTTTTGTCTCCCCCTGAATGTCCTTTCTAAGGTGTTAATGCTAATTTTTAATAAAATCAGGTTGTGGAGAGGGGAGGGATTTTGTCTTCTCCTAAATATAATTTCTAAGGTGTTAATGCTGATTTTGAATAAAATCAGATTGTGGAGATGGGAGGGGTTTTGTCTTCTCCTAAATATAATTTCTAAGGTGTTAATGCTGATTTTGAATAAAATCAGGTTGTGGAGAGGGAGGGGTTTTGTCTCCCCCTGAATGTCCTTTCCAAGGTATTAATGCTAATTTTTAATAAATTCAGGTTGTGGAGAGGAAGGAGTTTTGTCTTCTCCTAAATATCATTTCTAAGGTGTTAATGCTGATTTTTAATAAATTGTGGAGGGGGAGGGGTTTCGTCTTCTCCTAAATGTCTTTCCCGAGGCACCAATGCTGATTTTGGGGTGGCAGGAAGAGCTTTCAGCAGGACAGGAAAGCAGCAGCCGAGTGTGGAGAATTGGAAACCTGACTGGAACAGGAGCAAGCAGATTGTGAGGCCTTTAAATAGAATCCCCACTAATGTAATTAAAACAGGCCCCGAGCTCGTTAAGGACACTAATGGGCGCTGGGGAAATTCTGCTCTGGTTTTTTACCCGAAATGCTGGAGGTGGAAGGAGCAGGGCCCATAAAAGCTGTGCTTTTGGGGTCAGGGCATGAGAAAGGTTTGGGCTTTCTGTGGAAAATTTGGGTATTTTGGGAGGTTTGGCACGGGAAAATAGGGACACTGAAATCGTGGGATCCACGTGGGAGCTGCACAAACCTTCCTCTCCCAGCAGGATGGACTAGGGGAAAATCCTGCAGCATCCCAAGGCTTGTCCAGGCATGGAAATGTCCATATGGAGCAGAGAAATGTCCACATGGAAATGTCCACATGGAGCCATGGAAATGTCCACATGGAAATGTGCACATGGAGCAGGGAAATGTGCACATGGAGCAGGGAAATGTGCACATGGAGCAGGGAAATGTGCACATGGAGCAGGGAAATGTGCACATGGAGCAGGGAAATGTCCACATGGAGCAGGGAAATGTGCGCATGGAGCAGAGAAATGTGCACATGGAGCAGGGAAATGTGCACATGGAGCAGGGAAATGTGCACATTGAAATGTCCACATGGAGCCATGGAAATGTCCACATGGAAATGTCGACATGGAGCAGGGAAATGTGCACATGGAGCAGGGAAATGTGCACATGGAGCATGGAAATGTCCACATGGAGCAGGGAAATGTCCATATGGATCAGGGAAATGTCCACAAGGAGCCATGGAAATGTCCACATGGAGCATGGAAATGTCCACATGGAAATGTCCACATGGAGCCATGGAAATGTTGATATGGAGCAGGGAAATGTCCACATGGAAATATCCACAAGGAGCAGGGAAATGTCTAAATGGAGCCATGGAAATGTCCACATGGAAATGTCCACAAGGAGCAGGGAAATGTCCAAATGGAGCCATGGAAATGTCCACAAGGAGCAATGTCCACATGGAGCCATGGAAATGTCCACATGGACCAGGGAAATGTCCATGCTGGGCCTGGACTCTGTCCTGCAGGGCCTGCTCTGGGAAAAAACCATGTCCAGCTCCCAAAACCCACCTGCAGGGAATTTCTTCCCCCAAAACCCCACCTGCAGGGAATTCCCTTCCCAGATTCCCTCCCTGGCTCTCTCCTCACAGCTTACCCCCCTAAACACAGCTCCTTTCGGCACACAATTATTTCGTTTCAGCAGTCACGGCAGAGATGACATTTTTTTGGACTCTGGGATGGCATTAGCAGCATGGCTGCCCTAACATTTTTCCAAGCTTTGAGGGGAAAAAAAAATTTAAAACTCCCATTGCACATTCTGCTTTCTGCACTGGGAAGGATTAAAAGCAGCTCGTCAACACACGCCCTGGATGTCCTAATTAACTCCTTGCCTTGTGGCTTGGGAGGATTTTTTCCAGCTCCCTGCACGGGGATGGATTTCAGCTCACGGAGCTGGAATTGTGCCATGGGTATCACTCCAGGCAGGATTACCCCTCGGGGCTCCAGAGGATTTACAAACTGCAGGATTTCAGCTGCACAAAGGTGGAACAAGTGCTGGGGAGTGAGAAATGGGAGCTGGGAGAGGGGAAATTCTCTTTTTTGGGAATGTTTCTGCCTGGAGGTGCCGCGGTCACCTCTGGAGGGGGGACGAACACCACAAACTCATTTTTAGCTGCCACAGGCTCCAAATATTCCCATTCCCAGGGGAGGGACTGGGATTTACATGGTCCCACTGCCCAGTGAGACTGGGATCATCATCCCGGTGGGACTGGGAACATTGTATGGATGGGATCATCATCCTGGTGGGACTGGGATCATTGCCCTGGTTGGACTGGGATCATCACCCCAGTGGGACTGGGACCATCACCCCAGTGGGACTGGGATCATGATTCCAGTGGGACTGGGATCACTGCCCAGGTGGGACTGGGATCATTGCATGGATGGGACTGGGATCATCACCCCAATGGGACTGGGATCGTCACCCCAGTGGGACTGGAATCATCGTCCATGTGGGACTGGGATCACTGCCCAGGTGGGACTGGGATCATTGCATGGATGGGACTGGGATCGTCACCCCAGTGGGACTGGGATCGTCACCCCAGTGGGACTGGGATCACTGCCCAGGTGGGACTGGGATCACTGCCCAGGTGGGACTGGGATCACTGCCCAGGTGGGACTGGGACCATCACCCTGGTGGGACTGGGATCCTTTCCCGGTGGGATTGGGATCACTGCCCGGCTCGGGGTGCTGCCCACCAGGAGGAAATTGGTTCCTCAGGCTCAGGTTTTCCTCAGGGTACCCCAGCCATGCCTTGGATGAGCCCCTCCCTCCCAATGACCTTTCCTGAGAAATTTGGGATGTTAGGAAGAGCCGGCTCGGGGCAGAGCCATCCATCCCTGCAGCCAGGAAGTCGAGGTGCAGCCAACTCTGAGCAACTTTTTTGTTGGTTTTTTTTTTTTTTTTTTTTTTTTTAATTGTTTTCCTTTTTTTTCCTCCGTGTGCGATGCCAAGAGATTAGAAATGACAATCAGCACCGGGAACCGGAGCCAGGCCTGGAAAAACAGAGGGAGCCCCTGGCTGCCCCCAGAGCCGCTCAGGGTTCAGGGGCCAAGGGCTCCTCGCGGGGCAGGCGATGCTTTAATGCCGCGATCCTCCGCGGAGAGCGCGATCCCACGGACCCCACCTCTGCTTCCAGTGGGAATGCGGAGCTCCGGCAGCCTCTGACGTGGGCAGTGACGGGAATGGGATGGGAATGGGAGAGCTGAGGGCAGCCCGAGCTGCTGTGAGTGATTGAACAGCTGGGAGAGGCCACGGCCGCCGCGGTTGTTCCGTGGGTTGGGAGCTGCGGTGGCTTCCGAGGGATTTGGGCAATTTGGGGGATGCTCCTGGTGCCTGTGGGAGCCCCAGAGCCCAGCACCTCCTTGGGGGTGTTTTTGAAGGCCCCAGAGAGTGCCCAGGGGAGCGAGGGGAGGGTTTTGAAGAAGCCTTTGGCTTCGCCACATTCGCTTTGGTTGGATCTCCTGGGGAAACGCTCCACAGAAAACCTCATTTGGAACCTTCTGGAGCTCCGTGGGGACTCGGGGTGGGGGCTGCAGGGTGTGAGGGTGGGGAGGGGCTGGGATGGAATTCCCAGAGGAGCTGTGGTTCCCTGGGAGTGTCCCAGGCCAGGCTGGAGCACCCTGGGACAGTGGAGGCGTCCCTGGGGTGGCACTGATGGGATTTAAGTTCCCTTCCAACCCAAACCATTCCAGGATTCTGGGATTCCCTCTTCTCTACAAACCAATCTGCACAAACCCTTCCCTGTTCCCATGGATTTTTCCAGGATTCTGGGATTCCCTTTTCTCTACAAACCAATCTGCACAAACCCTTCCCTGTTCCCATGGATTTTTCCAGGTAGAGCTTCCAACAAAAAGCTTGAGGAAATGTGTTCCTGCCCTGCAGGAATGTGCTGGCTGTTCCTGGGGCAAGAACATTTGGAAGAACCTTTTCAGGAGAAATATCCCAGCACCAAAAACCTGGAAAAAAACCCACGAAACAGCACTTTTCCCTGAAACCCTCTCCCTGCAGCAAAATCTCTTTGCATTTCTTGCATTTCTCCCTTCCAAATCCCAGTCCCGTTGGGGGCAATCCCAGAGCTCCGTGCCAGAGCTGAGGAATCTCTGTCCTTGTCTAAACTTTGCACTGCGGGCCCGAGCTGTCTGCAGAGCGCTGCGATCAATGGGGCATTGTTCAATTCATCATAAAAGCCAAGCAGGTTCCTTTTCAGCCCAGGGTTTTCCCGCAGGAGACACCGTGGAAAAATCCCTGCGGGGTGAGGAATTCCTGCTCTGCAGAGTGGGGGTTAAACTCGGCAGATTTATTCCCAGTGAGACCCCAGCGCCCGAGGGAATTCGTGGTGTCACATGAAATGTAAAGTTGCTTTGGAAGGTGGGATTTTGGTGGGATCTCTCTGTCACGGCTCACAGAGATCCCAGATTTTAGCGACCCTCACAGCACCCAGACTGAGGCTGCGAACACCTCGAGTTTTATCCAATCTGGCCAAATCTCCCCCGGCCCCATTTCTTCCAGGTGGATTTGGGGTGGCTCAGCTGCACTTCCTGAGGGTTTGACCAATGCCGAGGTGAAGATTGTCCTCATCTCTGTGACCTGGAGCCTTTAATCACATCCAGCCGTGAAGATAAAGGCAATTTGCGGAGAGTTTCATTCCCAACAGCTGAGGTGGGACATGCGGAATCATAGCATGGAATTCTAACATGGAATCACAGTGTAGATTCCTAACATGGAATCCTAACATGGAATCCTAACATGGAATCACAGCCTGGAATCCTAACATGGAATCCTAACATGGAATCACAGCATGGAATCCTAACATGGAATCCTAACATGGAATCACAGCCTGGAATCCCAGCATGGAATCAGAGCATGGAATCACAACATAGAATCCTAACATGGAATCCTAACATGGAATCCTCACATGGAACCCCAGCACGGAATCCTGGAGGGCTTTGGGTGGGAAGGGAGCTCAGAACTCGTCCCGTTCCCAGGGACACCTTCCCCCATCCCAGGCTGCTCCCAGCCCCATCCCGGCCGGGCTTGGACACTTCCAGGGATGGGACAGCCGCACCTGAGGGCTCTCCAGCACGGGAGGAATGGCTGATTCAGAGCGAAGGAAAAACCCTTTTGTGCTCCTCACCCTCACCCGGGGCCATGTGCTTAATTGATCCACCTTCGTTAAGAGTTTCGAGACCCTCGGGGGTGCAGAACCTCAATTTCCCTTCTCGCTGAGGAAAGGGATGGAGCGAGGAGGGGACGAGGGGAAGGAAGGGAAGGATGGAAGGGAAGGAGGGGAAGGAGAGGATGGAAGGAGGGGAGGGGAAGGAGGGGAAGAGGGGAGGAGGGAAGGGAAGGAAGGCAGGGAAAGAGGGCAGGGAGGAGGGGAAGAGGAGGGAAGGAGGGGAGGGAAGGAGGGAAAGGGAAAGAGGAGGAGGGGAGGGAAGGAGGGAAGAAGGGAAGGAGGAGAAGGGAGGGAAGGAGGGGAAGGAGGGGAAGGAAGAAGGGGAGGGGAGGGAGGGAGGGGAAGAGGGGAAGAAGGGAAGGAGGGGAGAAGGGGAAGAGGGCAAGGAGGGGAAGAGGGGAAGAAGGGAAGGAGGGGAGAAGGGGAAGAGGGCAAGGAGGGGAAGAGGGGAAGGAGGCTCCGGCTGGATGTTTGCTCAGGTGCAGGGCAGGGGACGCCGCTCTCAGCCAAGGACATCAAAGGGGGACCCTCCCCTGCCCTCCCCTGCCCTCCCCGCGCTCCGGGCCGGGCGGGGCTCGGCCGGGCCGGGAGTGACTCAGAGGGACGGGAGGGGAATGGGAAGGAGCCTTTGTTTGGGAACCTTTGCCGCTCCCCGGGGGAGTTCATCCCGGTGAGCTCAGCGCATGGGGACAGGTGGGGAATGGCCCTGGCCCTGACACCGCGGGGTTTGGGGACACTGGGTGGGGCTGGGAGCTGTTCTCTCTCAGCGAGGCGGTGCTGAGGGCGATCAGATCCTAATCCAGGACCTTTCCTTCGTGGACTCGAGTCCTTCCATCCCAAACCTCCGTTCTGGCAGGGGCAGCACCTTCAGGAGTGCCTCGGTGGGGTGTGCGCAGTGCCAGCTCCGTGCCGGAGTCACCGAACCCCTTGGGAACAAGGAATAAACCCCAGCCCCACCTTCCCACCCCGAACGGGCAGGGCTGGGAGGAGAATCCCCATCCCAGAACCCCAAAATTGGGAGGGCAATCCCGATCCCATAACCCCCAAAGGGGCAGGGTTGGGAGGAGAATCCCCACCCCACACCCCCAAAAGTTGGGAGGACAATCCCCATCCCACACCCCGAAAATGGGCAGGGTTGGGAGGACAATCCCCATCCCACACCCCCAGAAGTTGGGAGGGCAATCCCCATCCCAGAACCCCAAAATTGGGAGGACAATCCTCATCCCACACCCCCAAAGTTGGGAGGAGAATCCCCATCTCACACTCCCAAAATTGGGAGGAAAATCCCGATCCCACAGCCCCCAAAACTGGGAGGACAATCCCCGAACTCCAAAATTGGGAGGGCAATCCCCACCCACACCCCCCAAAATTGGGAGGACAATCGCCATCCCACACCCCCCCAAAAGGGCAAGGCTGGGAGGACAATCCCCACCCCACATCCAGCAGGGCCCGATGGTTTTTGGGGACACTGGGTGGCACAGCAGGGAAATGAGCCCCGGGGGCACACGGGACCCTCTGCCTGTCCCCTGTCCCTTGCCTCGGGGACAGCGACTGACAGCACCGGGATCAGGATCAGATCAGGATCAGGATCAGGATCAGGATCAGGATCAGATCAGGATCAGGATCAGGATCAGATCAGGATCAGGATCAGGATCAGGATCAGGATCAGGATCAGATCAGGATTCTGACTGAGGATTTGGAGCCTCGCGAGCTCACGGAGAGAACACTTTGTGCCGAGGATGGGAAGTCAGGGTGGGACCCGCGCTCCCTCCCGGCCTGCCCGCGCTGATTTGCCATTGTCCGTGCCATTGTCCCCGGGAACGCCGAGCTCGGGGGCACCATGGCTGTTTACACAGCGGGGAATGTTCATTATCCACACAAACCCTTCCAGTCCTGGCTCCGGGGCCGAGCTCCTCACCACCTGCCCTGCCGCTGACATCAGCGCTGTGAAGAAACCCAGGATGATTCAACCTTTTTCTTTTTTTTTAAAATTTTATTTTTGTCTAAATATAAATCCTAAATATAAATCCTTTTTCTTTTTATTTTATTTTATTTTATTTTTGTCTAAATATAAATCCTAGATATAAATCTTTTTTCTTTTTTTATTTTATTTTATTTTTGTCTGAATATAACTCCTAAATATAAATATTTTTTCTTTTTTTTATTTTATTTTTGTCTAAATATAAATCCTAAATATAAATCCTTTTTCTTTTTATTTTATTTTATTTTTGTCTAAATATAAATCCTAGATATAAATCCTTTTTCTTTTTTTATTTTATTTTATTTTATTTTCGTCTGAATATAAATCCTAAATATAAATACTTTTTCTTTTTTTTCTCTTTTTTTTTTTAAATTTTATTTTTGTCTAAATAAAAATCCTAAATATCCAATAATCCCAACCACCCTCAGCCCTTTCCCTCACCCTGGCTTGCTCCATCCTCCTGTAAATTCAAATACTGTGATCCAGCACCAAATCCTCACGGAGCGGCAGCGGCGAGGCCTTGGCCGTCTGCCAGCACTTTGTGACTTTATTCCTTCTTTTTCCATAGCCTTCGGCGTGGCCAGGAGCTCTGCTTTCACTAGCAGCAGCGACGAAGAAGCCGCGGGAGGAAATCATCCAGGGCTGGAGAAATGGAGCTGTGCTGACTGCACAGGGCTCTTGTCTAAGCTGCCCCAGCGCTGGGGCTGGGCTGGGATGGGACTGGGATGGGGCTGGAATTGGGTTGGGATGGGGCTGGGATTGGATTGGGATGGGGCAGGGATTGTGCCGGGATTGTGCCGGGATGAGGCTGGAATTGGGTTTGGATTGGGTTGGGACTGGGCTGGAATTGGGTTGGGAAGGGGCTGGGATGGGGTTGGGATGGGGCTGGAATTGGGTTGGGATGGGGCTGGAATTGGGTTGGGATGGGGCAGGGATTGGATTGGGATGGGGCAGGGATTGGATTGGGATGGGGCAGGGATTGTGCCGGGATGAGGCTGGGATTGGGTTTGGATTGGGTTGGGATTGGGCTGGAATTGGGTTGGGATGGGGCTGGGATGGGGCTGGGCTTGGGTCGGGATGGGAATGGAATTGGGTTGGGATGGGGCAGGGATTGGGTTGGGATGGGGCAGGGATTGGATTGGGATGGGGCAGGGATTGTGCCGGGATTGTGCCAGGATGAGGCTGGGATTGGGTTTGGATTGGGTTGGGATGGGGCAGGGATTGGATTGGGATGGGGCAGGGATTGTGCCGGGATGAGGCTGGGATTGGGTTGGGATTAGATTGGGATGGGGCTGGGATGGGGCTGGAATTGGGTTGGGATGGGGCTGGAATTGGGTTGGGATGGGAACGGAATTGGGCTGGATGGGAATGGAGCTGGGATTGGATTGGGATGGGGCTGGGATTGGATTGGGATGGGGCAGGGATTGTGCCGGGATTGTGCCGGGATGAGGCTGGGATTGGGTTGGGATTGGGTTGGGATGGGGCTGGGATGGGGATGGAATTGGGTTCGGATGGGGCAGGGATTGGATTGGGATGGGGCAGGGATTGTGCCGGGATTGTGCTGGGATGGGGCTGGGATTGGGTTGGGATTGGGTTGGGATTGGGCTGGAATTGGGTTGGGATGGGGCAGGGATGGGGCTGGGCTTGGGTCGGGATGGGGATGGAATTGGGTTGGGATGGGGCTGGGATTGGGTTGGGATGGGGCAGGGATTGTGCCGGGATGAGGCTGGGATTGGGTTTGGATTGGGTTGGGATGGGGCTGGGATGGGGATGGAATTGGGTTGGGATGGGATTGGGATTGGGTTGGGATGGGAATGGAATTGGGCTGGATAGGAATGGAGTTGGGATGGGGATGGGGCTGGGATGGGGCTGGAATGGGGCTGGGATGGGGCTGGGCTTGGGCTGGGATTGATTTGGGATGGGGCTGGGATGGGGTTGGGATGGGGTTGGGATTGTGCCGGGATGGAGCTGGAATTGGGTTGGGATGGGGCTGGGATGGGGCTGGGCTTGGGTCAGGATGGGAATGGAATTGGGTTGGGGTGGGGCAGGGATTGTGCCGGGATGAGGCTGGGATTGGGTTTGGATTAGATTGGGATGGGGCTGGGATGGGGATGGAATTGGGTTGGGATGGGGTTGGGATTGGGTTGGGATGAGAATGGAATTGGGCTGGATGGGAATGGAGTTGGGATGGGGCTGGGATGGGGCTGGGATTGCGTTGGGATGGGGCTGGGATGGGGCTGGGATTGGGTTGGGATGGGGCTGGAATTGGGTTGGGATGGGGCTGGGATTGGATTGGGATGGGGCTGGGATGGGGCTGGGATGGGGCTGGGATTGTACCGGGATGGAGCTGGATTTGGGTTGGGATTGAGCTGGGATTGGGCCAGGATTGGTTTGGGATGGGGCTGGGATTGAGTTGGGGTGGGGCTGGGATGGAGCTGGAATTGGGTTGGGATTGAGTTGGGATTGGGCCTGGATTGGGCCAGAATTAGGTTGGGATTGATTCGGGATTGGGTTGGGATTGGGCTGGGATTGATTTTGGATTGTGCCGGGATTGGGTTGGGATTGGGTTTGCATTGGTTTGGGATTGGATTTGGATCAGTTTGGGATTGGTTTGGGATTGTTCTGGGGGTCTGGGTCTGTGGAGCTGCATCTCCCAACTCTGTGGGGATGACTTTGCCACTTTGGACTTCATCTTGTGCTAAACAGCGAAATCATTTTATCAGTGTCAACCAGGGGAGGGAGAGCACCTCATCCACAGATCCTGCACTTATCTGGGGTTATCCCCTAAAAATGCCGGAAAAATGAGCATTAAACTGTGCTGTTTCCATCCTCATCCCCTCCCCGCACCTCTGGGCTCTCTGTATTTTCATTTTTCTGCGATCTGCTGCAGCCAAGGAGCAGAAACAAAACTTCCCCACATTTTATTCACCTCCCCCGAGAGGGTTTTCCTTCAAACGCTCCCGTTCCACCATTGCTGTTGGTTTTGTGCGGTGCCAATGAGGGTTTGGGGTTGGTTTTGAGGCTGGAATAAATAAATAAATTAATTAATTAATAATTCCAGGCGAGATCCAGAACATCTTTCCTCTCCCAGCTCCGATGTGCTGGGAAGGAGGCGGATGTTGGCACCTGGTGGAAAATAACGCTCCTCCCAACCCCCAGTTATTCCAAACAACTCTCAGTTTGAAGCAGGAGGGTTTTGTGTTCTTTTTCAAACCTTGCCTGGCTCAAAACTGCCTTTTCTTTATCTTTATTCGTGTCTGAGCTCTCTTTCAAAAATCCTCCTACTTGTCTTCAACAATATCTCGCAATTATGAGTCTAATTATGATTTTTTTTTCCTCTCAAAGCTTTAAAAAAAAAAAAGAAAAGAACACGGAAAGTGGAAAAGTTCCAAGCCAAGCTCTGAGGGGTGTGAGCAGCTCCATCCTCAGCTGATCCTGATCCCCAAGTGCTCCTCGCAGAACAGGAGAGGAGCTGGGCACTGGAACCCAACCCGGGAGTGGCCTCGCCTGCCCTGAACTCTCGTTTTTAATGCAGGGCGCTGCAGTTTCGCCGATTTTGGGGGAAATTGCCTCTCTGAGGTGCAGCCCCGGGGTTTTGGGGCGAATCGGAGCCCTCCGGTTCTCCCATCCCGGGGGATTTGCAGTCCAAGGACAGAAAATTCCCCCTCAGCCTCTGACGTTCAGATGAGGCAGAACTCGGCAGCGCCTCGGGCATTGTCTCTTTTACCTGTTAGGACATTTTTCATCTTTTCCCATGTCCTTCTTGCTCCCCAGCCAGCCCGCCCCATTACAGACACAGTGACATCAGCAAATCCCAAAATCCCAAATCCCAAAATTCACCTCCGATCTTATTTCCCAGGGGGGAAAGGAGTGCTGGCAGAGCTCCCCCAGAGATCTTTTTTGGGGTTTGACATCTCAGGCCAGAGGATCCTGAGCTCGGCCGAGGCTTTTAGGGGACGTGGGAGAAAAGGGGAGCCCAAATTGCTCAGCCCATAATGACTGTTCCCGGGACAGAGCGGAGTAATTAGGGTTTCTTTTCTCTTTAATTAGAAAATGGCAAACAGAGATTAATCAATTACAAACGCCTCTTTATCCCGCGGTGCACTGCAATTAACAGCACTTAAATGCGCTCACAAAGCAGGAGGCCTGGATTTGGAAAGGCACTTCTCAATGCTTTTTTTAATTTTTTTTTTTTCTCTTTTCCCGGTTTCCCGACATGTCTGAACCCTTCCCGTCTCCCTTTTCTCCCGCTCATTCCGCGGGGATTTAACCATTCTAGGTGAGGCTTTTAATTGTTAAACAGCGTTAGCAAAACCACATTTTCCAATTTAAAAAAATGGGGAAAAAAGGCCTTTTGGAGAGCTGGAGGAGTGAAAAAGGAGAACGTGGAGTCGGGATTTCACCGGGGTCGCTCCCCACAATGGCAGGGTAAAATCACAGGAAAAACAATCACTTGATTCATGGCCTGCTCCTCCTGCTCTGCCAAAAGCGTGGTGAAGTCCCAAGGGTTCGATTCGGGACACGGCGGAAAAAAAACTCTCCTTGGACTCTCTGGGGCTATTCCTGGAGAACATCCCGAGCCGAGCTGCCGCTGCTCGATCCCCAAAAAATCGGGAGAGAGGGAAGGAAGGATGGATGGATGGATGGAAGGATGGAAGGATGGAAGGATGGAAGGATGGAAGGAAGGATGGAAGGATGGATGGAAGGATGGATGGAAGGATGGATGGAAGGATGGATGGAAGGATGGAAGGATGGAAGGATGGAAGGATGGATGGATGGATGGATGGATGGAAGGATGGAAGGATGGAAGGAAGGAAGGAAGGAAGGAAGGAAGGAAGGAAGGAAGGAAGGAAGGAAGGAAGGAAGGAAGGAAGGAAGGAAGGAAGGAAGGAAGGAAGGAAGGAAGGAAGGAAGGAGCTGCTGATGCTTCCAGGGCACGGAGAGTGGAGCGGGGATGGATCCAGAAGGGGATTCCAAAGGTTCATCCCAGGACTCCATCCCAGGGATGCTCCAGAGGTCCATCCCTGCTCCGTCCCAGGGATGTCTCAAAGGTTTTATCCTGGCCCAGCTCCATCCCAGGGATATTCCAAAGGTTCATCTCAGCCCTGCTCCATCCCAGGGATGTTCCAAAGGGTTTATCCCGGCCCAGCTCCATCCCAGGGATGCTCCAGAGGTCCATCCCGGCCGGCTCCATCCCAGGGATGTTCCAAAGGCTCATCCCAGCTCCATCCCAGGGATGCCCCAAAGGTCCATCCCGGCCCGGCTCCATCCAGGGATGCTCCGGAGGGCCGGGGCTCACCTGCGCGGCCGGAGCGGGGCCGGGGCGGTGCCGGTGGCTCCTCCAGGCATTGCTGCCATCTATTGGGAGCGCTCGGCTCGCTCCATCCCGGTCCCGCCCCGAGCGAGGTTTTGGGAAGGGGAAGGCTCTCCCAGCCCCGCCGGAGGTGTTGCTGTGCCCTGGGGAGTCTTTGGGAGGACCTTCAGCACACGGAGCTTCCAGAAAATCAGGGCATGGTTTGGCTCGGAGGGGATCTTAAAGCTCATCCAATCCCACCCCTGCCACCCCAGGGACACCTCAGACCACCCCAGGGTGCTCCAGCCTGGCCTTGGGCACTTCCCACAGCTCCTTGTGCCTTTCCTTGCATTTTTAGGAATTTTGTGGTGGCCCCAGGTCGCCCTCCCACACTCCCAAGGGCAGGTGGCACAGTCTGGGCCGAGACACGGATGGACAATCTCAGTTTTGTGGTGTGAGAGCTCAGGTTTGGGATTTTGGGAAGGAATTCCAGACTGGGAGGGTGGGGAGGGGCTGGGATGGAATTCCCAGAGGAGCTGTGGATCCCTGGCAGTGTCCCAGGCCAGGCTGGGACAACCTGGGACGGTGAAGGTGTCCCTGCCACGGCTGGGGTGGGACTGGAAGAGCTCTAAATCCATTCCAACACAAACCACGGCAGGATTCTGTTGTTCCAGCAGATACCGGAGCCGAGCACCCCCGGAGTGCCTGACCCCCTGACCCAGGCTCAGGAAGGAGCCCCACGGACTCTCCGGACACATTTCACTTTTTGAAGCAGCCAAGATGTGCAGGGCTGGGGCTGGAGCTGATCAGGGTGCTGGGACCGAGAGTGTGGTTTCAATTTGGGATGTTCCTGGCCCTGCTCCCGGGAAAGAGCCTTTGAACCGGAGCTGTGGCCTCGGCTCCCCGCGGCTCTGCTGACACAGGACGAGATTTTGGCTGCTCTGGGACAAAAGCGCTGGTGGGAGGGGCTGGTTCTGTCACAGAACCATGAGATTTTGAACCCCATCATGGGCAGGGACACCTTCCAATGTGCCAGGGTGCTCCAGGCTGGCCTCGGACTCTCCCAGGATCGGGGGCTGCTCTGGGAAAGCTGTTCCAGGGGGAAAATGTTTGAGTTTTTTTATCCAGCAGTTTTTTATCCCATCACCTTTTTTTATCCCATCACCTTTTTTTATCCCATCACCATTTTTTATCCCATCACCCAAATGTAGCAGGTTTTTATCACATCGCCTTTGGGGTCGGTCAGGCTGGAGCCCCACGGAGCTGCCCCGAGGGCCAGGGGGGAGCAGAGCAGGAATTGGGGTCCTGAAAGCTTTGGGAGGGTTGGGATGCAGGAATTCAGTGGGAAGGATGGGAGTGGGGAATGGGGAATGGGGAATGGGAATAGGAGTAGGAATAGGAATAGGAATAGGAATAGGAACAGGAACAGGAATAGGAATGGGAATAGGAATAGGGAATGGGAATAGGGAATGGGGAATAGGAATAGGAATAAGAATAGGAATAGGAATAGGAATAGGAATAGGAATAGGAATAGGAATAGGAACGGGAATGGGAACGGGAATAGGAATAGGAATAGGAATAGGGAATGGGAATAGGGAATGGGAATAGGGAATAGGGAATAGGAATAGGAACAGGAACGGGAACGGGAACGGGAACAGGAACAGGAACAGGAATAGGAATAGGAATAGGAATGGGAATAGGAATATTGATCCCTCTAGGAAAGGATTTGGATCCACTCGTGCCCACCTCAGGGTGCCTGTCCCAGATCCTCACCCTATTCCCATGGGATTTGGGCATTGATTTTCAATGAGGACAGAGGTTTCCCATGGAAAAAACCCCTGGGACGTCATTAATGGAGTAAACTGAGGGATGGAGGGTGAAAATCCCCTGTTTTTACCCCAATTTCCCACCGAGATTGACCTGTCTGGGGTTTATCCTCCTGAGAACTGAAAAAGGCAAAACCAAAGCAAGCCCTGAAAGTTGGGAAAATCCCATTTTCCTGCGTGCTCAGCAGGAATTGCGCTGCCCATTTCCCATGCCGAGGTGTGTTCCAGCTCTGCTTACTGTGCGTTTCCATAATCGCTTAATTGGAAGGGGTTTATGCTGGGGGAGATTAATTTGGAGCTTCTGAACGCCTCAATTTCCTGGAAACCTCAAAGGAGCAGCTCCTGCTCAGGCCTTTTTTGGTTAAAATTGAGCTGCTGGAGGTAAAATCTCCTAAAAATGCATTTTAAGGTTAATCTAGGAGAAGGGCTGGATTTATTCGGCAGAACTCAGGCACTGAGTGGCTTTTTTGGAGTTGGGAATTTTCTTGCAGGTACCTAAAAATCTCAGTTTCTTCCACAGGAAATTTTTCCTGAAAGAAACAGTTTTGAAAAACACAAACAGCCTGGAGTTGGAATTTTTTTGGGATTTGTTTATCGGGAATTTGTCTGACAACTGGGCTCAGAAATATCCCAAAGAAACTCCAGGCAGCTCCACCAGAAAGTGCAGGAAAAATTGGATCTGAGGCCTTTCTCACCCAGAAATTCCCAGCCTGGTCCGGGGTTTCTCATTTCTCTCAGGGAGAACTCCTGATTGATCGAATTTATTATAAATTTGAGTTTAATATCACAAACTGGGGAATTTGGGAAGTGTTTTCTGAGGGTGGAGGGATCACCGAGGGAATTCCTGGCGATTCCTGATCCACATCCCATAAAAAACAAGGAATGCACAGCCAGGGGATGGAATTCCGTAGGTTCTGAATCACTCCCAGAGCCCCCATAGTGCTCCTTCAGAAAATCCCTGCGTTCATCTCATCCCTAAATGTCCCTAAATGTCCCTAAATACCCCTGGGCTCCATCACTTTGGGTCCAAATTGTCCTTTTATTCCTGCGGCCTTTTATTATAATAAAAGGAAATAAATTCCTTTTATTCCTGGAGGTGTTGGTGGATGGAAAAGGAAAATTTTAACCCAAATTCCACATTCCTTGGTGTTTGGATGGGGCAGGACCCAGCACGGAATGATTTATTTGATTGATTTCATTATAAATTCGTGTTTAATAACACAAATTGGGAATTGGGAATTGGGAATAACACAAATTGGGAATCTGGGAAGTGTTTTCTGAGGGTGGAGAGATCACTGAGGGAATTCCTGGTGATCCCTGATCCACATCCCATAAAAAACAGGGAATGCACAGCCAGGGGATGGAATTCCATAGATTTTCATGAGGGAGGGAGGATTCCTGGGCTCCATGGATTTATTTAGAAAGGATTCTGGGCCTGGACTGGGGCCTTTCCCTGCTCCCCATCTCCAGAATTCCTCCCATCCTTGCCCAAATTTGCACAGGAATTCCCAAGAGGCGCTGGCCTGGAGGGGATGATGGTGCAGATTTTGAGGCTCCGGACCCAAAAATATCCCAAATTCTATTTTTGGGGGCTATTTTTGGGTCCAGAGCATTCTCCAAAGCTTCTCCCCCTCGCTGTTCAGTCATTCCGACAGCGATCCCCAAATCTCACCTGCCCCAGAGAGAAAAGAATCCTCCGTTTCTGCCAATCGCGCTCTTTAATTACGTTTTTTCGTACCCACAATTCTCCTAGCCCGCAATTAAGCGCTGTTAATTAGCCAACCTTCCTCCTGCAGCTCCGGGAGATGTTCGCTACCCCCAGCCCAGGCCTTGGCAAGCATTTCCGAGTGGAAATTTTCCTTTGGAAAAGATCTGAGATAATTTTCGCTCGGTATTCCAGGCCCTCTTCTCTCTCTGGGGAGCAGAGCTTCCAGCTCTGGAAAAATCCCTGGAAAAAACAGCTGTAAATCCTATCCATGAGGAATTCTCCATGGGAAGAGCTGGGAAATTGAGGAATTCCCGGTGAGGGATTGTCAGAAATTTTTCAGAGTGAATTTTTTGGGTCCATAGCTACTCCACTGTGGAGAAATTCCAAGGATTTGGGGTGGCTTTGGTGGTTTGGATTTGGCAGCCAAACTTCCCGTGGATAATTCCCTGCCACAGGAGGGAATCTGAGATCCCAAATCCTTGCCGGTGATTTCTGCAGGGAAGGGTTGGGTTTAACCAGGGGAAAAGTGGGAATTCCCAAAAAAAAAAAAGGCCAAAAGGTGAGGTGGAATGGGAAGAGTGAGAACAAAACCATGCTGGAATCCATCAGCTCATCCTTCCTGGCACAGGTTGGGTCGCTGTGCCTCTTTTCCTAATAAATTCCATCGGGTTCCATATAAAATATATATATATTTGTTACTTTAATATATATATATGCTATTTTATTTTTTTATATATATATTTTTTATATATATGTTTAATGTATCTATATGTTTATCTATTTTTAATATATATGTTACTTTAATATATGTATATGCTATAATATGTATGTTATAAGATATATACGTTTAATATATATGTTTATATATTTTATATATGTGTTACTTTAACATATGTATATGTTACTTTAATATATATATGTTATATATGTTATTTTATATATATGTTTAATATAGCTATATGTTTATATATTTTAAATATGTTGCTTTAATATATGTGTTATAATAAATATATGTTTTTTATATATATGTTTATATATTTTATATACATGTCTTACTTTAACATATATATATATGTTAATTTAATATATATATGTTTGATATATCTATATGTTTATATATTTTATCTATATATGTTACTTTGACATATCTATATGTTACTTTAATATATATATATGTGTTATAATATATATGTAATATATATATATGTTTATTTTATATACATGTATTACTTTAACATATATATGTTACTTTAAAATATATATGTTATAATATATATGTTATAATATATATGTTTAATATATCGATATGTTTATATATTTTATCTGTTTATGTTATTTTAACATGTATGTGTTACTTTAATATATATGTGTTATATATATGTGTTTAATATATATATATGTGTTCATATATTTTATATACATGCGTTACTTTAACATATATATCTTACTTTTTTATATATATGTGTTATAATATATGTGATAATATATATATTTTTTATATATATGTTTATGTATTTTATATATATGTTACTTTAGCATATTTAATAAATTTTAATACCATTAATAAAATAAAATAGAAATTTTTCATTAAAATCAATAAAATTTAAAATAAAATAATAATTAATAAAATTTAACAAAATTAAAAAACACAAACAAACTCCCTTGCCAAACAAATCCCAGCGACCATCAGCTGGAAAAGTTCGTAGAGACTTTCTCAGGAGCGGCGTGGGGACACCACCGCGTCATTCCCTTTTGAATTTAATTTCTTTTTCAAGTCCTGCTGCCCCGACTGAAATCCCCAATCCCTTCTACCTCCTTGCCTCACTCCCACCTGCTCTCCACCCAGGGAATCTCCTCCCGAGGATCCTTCCAGCGCAGGAAATCACAAATGCCAGCCCCGCCAAGGCCGCGGGTGTCGCGGAGCAATGCTCGGCAGCTCCGCGGAATAGTTGGGTTTATTTTAACCTTGAGGAATGACACCAATTTCACAGCTGTTAGCGCCCGAGCGGATCCGAGGGTTGGGATGGGGGAGACAAAATCTCTTTATTCATGGAGAGCTTTGTTCCGAGGCTTTGCTCTCGGCCCTGATGAGAAACCTCACTCAGGATTTTAGCTTCGATATTTTCTGTGTATCTGTAATTTTAATGTGTAACTCTGGGCTCCATATCGGCTGCTAAATTCTCAGTATTTTTATGCAAAACAATTCCTCTCTGAGCCCAAAACCCAAGGACACCTCACTGTCGCAGGCCCCGAGATATGAAACAGCAGTGAATTAATTGGGGGAGCAATCTTGGAGTGATTGACTTCATCACCTGAAGCTGTGATTGGAGGATTAACCCTGATATGCAAATGGACAGAACTTACAAAGTGGGAAAAACTGTGACTTTATAAAAACTTCCAAAGCATGAAAAACTCGTGATCTTATAAAAAACTTATAAAGGATGAAAAACTGTGAACTTATAAAAAACTTACAAAGTATGAAAAACCCATGCCAGGCTGTCCATTTTGGGTGCAGCCCCTGCGTGGCTGTGCCTGCCCTAAATGCACCTGAAGGCCTTCCATAAATTTAATTTTTATTCTCTTCACTTTGTCCAGCCTCTGTTTCAGGTAAGCCAATCAAGGCGAGGCTTTGAAAAGAGCTCCGGGGATAATCTGTGGGGATTTCGGGGGGAAAATACTGGGATTTCAGGGGGTGGAATTCCAGGATTTCAGGGGGTGGAATCCCAGGATTTCAGGGGGAGAATACCAGGATTTTGGGGGTGGAATACTGGGATTTCGGGGGGTGGAATTCCAGGATTTTGGGGGGGCAATATTGGGATTTCAGAAGGTAGAATACCAGGATTTGGCGGGGGGGGGGGTGGAATACTGGGATTTCGGGGGGTGGAATTCCAGGATTTCAGGGTGGAATGGGGCAGGGAATGGGAATGAGGCAGGGAATGGGAATGGGAATGGAATGGGAATGGGAATGGGAATGGGAATGGGAATGGGAATGGAATGGAATGGGAATGGAAATGGAAATGGAAATGGAAACGGGAATGGGGCAGGGAATGGGAATGGGAATGGGAATGGGAATGGGAATGGGAATGGGAATGGGGCAGGGAATGGGGCAGGGAATGGCAACGGGGCAGGGCTGGCGCCTCCAGCTGCTGCCAGGAAGGATCAAAACCACTCTGACTCCTTTTTTTCAGGGACAAATCCAGTCCAAGGCAGTGATCCCAGGTTTGGTTAGTGTGGAGCAAGCCAAACAAAACTAAAAAAAAAACAAAAACAAACAAACAAAAACACCAAGGCAAACAAAAAACAAACTGCACAAAAGGAAAAAAACAAAAAAAATAAACTAATCAAAGCAGTGCTTTGAAGGTCTTTTCCCCCTGCCCAGAGGAGATTTCCAGTGCCTGAGGTGGCAGGAGCTGAGCGCTGGAAGTTCTCGGTGCGTCTCATGCGTGAGGCACATTTGGTTTAAATCAAAATCCCATCGGAACGGGCGGTGGGACTTCCAGGCCAGGATTACAAGCGATTCCAGGTTATTATTAGCAATCACTTTTCATCAGCCATCGCGGTTACAAGATGCGGAAAAACCCCAGCGGAATCAGACTGAAACACGCGGTTCGCGCTGTTTAAAAAATCAGATTGCGCCAAGCGGATCAATCGTAATAATAAAGAAAATCTTTATTTCCAATAAAGCAATTTCCAGTTCACTCAAGCACGGCAGAAGGCAAAAGTTCTTGGAATGGCTGAGGTTGGAAAAGCTCTCCAGGATCAGCGAGTTTGGGGCTCTGAGTGCCGCCTCTGGCTGTCCCTTGGACACCTCCAGGGGTGGGGACCCCAAACCTCCCTGGGCAGCCCTTTTCCGTGTCTAACAACCTTTTCCATGAAGAAATTCCTGCTGATGTCCACCCTGAGCCTCCCCAGGCATTCCCATTTTCCTGTCAATAATTGCCACCTTATTTTGGGCATTAAACAATTTCACCTTCGCCGTGACACAGCTAAACCCACCGTGACTTCCTGCAGCTGAAGCAGAGGCATTAAACCCCTCGATTAATCAGATTTCCAGCAGTTTTTTGCCAGTTTTATGGAGCCTGTAGCCATATCCAAGCGGCTCTGTCGGGGCAGACTCCCCAGGTAATTCCTAAATTTTGGAACGAGTTCTGACACCCGAGCGCAGCCGGGGCTGTTCACCTGCGCTAAGCAAATTCAGAGGTTCTGCTCGGCCTCTCCCTGGCTCTGATTTCTCCTGGAGGGTAATTTCTGCAGCCCTGGGATGGGGAATCGCTCCCCGGCAGCGTGCGGGGACGCGCCGGAGCCATGGCGGGCACGGAGGAGGAGAGGATGGAATGACGGAATTCTGGAATTCCGCGGTCGGGATTAATGTGCACCTGCCGGGGAGCGGCGAGGGAGCGTGGCCCGGGGCCAAGGGCTGCCCGCAGCCAGGTTGGAGCCCTGGAAATCCTGGAGAGCTTCCCGGGAGCACCTGAAAATCCCGGAGAGCTTCCCGAGAGCTTGGGAACACCTGAAATTCCCAGAGAGCCTCCCAGGAGCTCGAGAACACCTGAAAATCCTGGAGAGCTTCCCGGGAGCTCGGGAACACCTGAAAATGCCGGAGAGGAGGAGGAGGAATAACCGCGTGCTGCCGGACGTGAGGCCGGAGGAGTTGTGGGTTCCTCATCCCTTGGGTGGCTGGAGGGGACTGGGAACGAGCTGGGCTGGTGGGATGGGATGGGATGGGATGGGATGGGATGGGATGGGATGGGATGGGATGGGATGGGATGGGATGGGATGGGATGGGATCCATTGTGGTTTTAGATTTCCTGAGATTCACAGGAGCTGGCAGAGGAAGCAGGCAGAAGGACCCAAGATGGCGAAAAGAGAAACTTTATTTACAAAAACCTCTTTATATATCCATTAATAATCTAGCAACTATTGGTCAGCAGGGAATCCACCTCCTAAACCATTGGGCACAGCTGTACAACACCTAGCACCAAACACAGAGATTAGGAAAGTACAGAAATGCAGCTTAGCTCTATTCTCCCTGAGAAAGAAGAGAAAGATTTCTAAAACAGTGCAGCTATAATCCATGGGATGGGATCCATGGGATGGGATGGGATGGGATGGGATGGGATGGGATGGGATGGGATGGGATGGGATGGGATGGGATGGGATGGGATGGGATGGGATGGGATGGGATGGGATCTATGGGATCTATGGGATCTATGGGATCTATGGGATCTATGGGATCTATGGGATCTATGGGATGGGATGGGATGGGATGGGATGGGATGGGATGGAACGGGACAGGACGTGATCCATGGGATGGGATCCATGGGAGGGTATGGGACGGTCCTTGAGGTCCCATCCCGCGGCGCCCCAAATCCCCGCGGTGTCCCCCCGGAGCCGCCGGGGCAGGGCGGGGTGACCTCGCCGCGGTGTCCCCGCGGTGCCGCCGGGGCGGGGGCGATGCGAGGGCAGCTCGGGGCCCGGCCGGGAGCGGAGGGGGTCGGAGCGCCGGGAAGGAGCCGCTGAGGAGGGCGGACCGCGGGAGGACGTGCCGGGCCAGGCAGAGCAGCGTCGCTCGCGGCTGGGGTGATGCAGTTGCTCACGTCCCTCCCGAGCGGGGACCGGAGAGATCCCGGCTGGGAAAAGGGGAGAAAGTGGGAAAGGATCCAATTACACACGGGGGGAGAAGGAAGGGGGGCTCGGCCGCTCCCTGCCAGCCCAGCACAGAGCGAGGGGGCGCTGACTTCGGGTGCCCTTCCTTTTCCCTCCTTTCTCTTTTCCCTCCTTTCTCTTCTCCTCCTTTCTCTTTTCCCTCCTTTCTCTTTTCCCTCCTTTCTCTTTTCCCTCCTTTCTCTTTTTCCTCCTTTCTCTTCTCCTCCTTTATTTTTTCCTCCTTTCTTTCTCCTTCTTTCTTTTTCCTCCGTTCTTTTCTCCTCCTTTCTGTTTTCCTCCTTTCTCTTCTCCTCCTTTATTTTTTCCCTCCTTTCTCTTTTTCCTCCTTTCTCTTTTCTCTCCTTTCTCTTCTCCTCCTTTCTCTTCTCCTTTCTCTTTTCCCTCCTTTCTCTCTTTTTCCTCCTTTCTCCTCTCCCTCCTTTCTCTTCTCCTCTTTTCTCTTCTCCTCCTTTCTTTTCTCCTTTTTCTTTTCGCTCCTTTCTCTTCTTCTCTTTTCTCTTCTCCTCCCTCTCGATTTTCTTTTTTTTGAGTGAGGTTGGATAAAAATCTTAACACCTTGGGAACAGAAGAGCAGCGGCACAAAAGCGCTGCAATTTAATAGTGTCTGCTGAATGGGAACGGAAAGAAGGCGATGATTCTCCCAGGCCGAACAGTGCCTTTCTTTTTTCTCTTTCCCCGGATCGGGCAGGAAAAAAAGCCCTGCAGCGTTTCACCTGCAAGGGAAGCCCCAGGGGAAATGTCCCGAGCTTTTAGGAACAAATAGTGGAACTTCTGATTTTTATTTTTTGGGTTTGTTGGTTTTGTTGGGGGTTTTTTTGTGGGTTTTTTTTGTTTGTTTGCGGGTTTTTTTGGGTTTTTTGGTTTTGTTTTTTTTTTTTTTTTGTGAGCTCCCCAGGCTGTAGAGCAGATGTTACCCGAGATCAGGAGGAAGGAAGATTTTTTCAGGAAAACCTTATCCCATGGAGGCTGTTCCTGTATCCCTAAACCTTCTAGGGACAGTTTGAAAGGGCATGACCCTGGAGTGGGCAAAGCACAGCTTTTGGAACAGTGATTCCAACACTTCATTTTTCCCTTTAAAATCTGAGTCCAGGACTGAAGCCAAGCTCCTCTGCCACCAAACCCCTCGGAAATCCCACAGCGAGGGCAGAACGGAAGTTTGGATGGAATTTCGAGCCCTCGTTGACTCCAAGATGCAAAAGGAATAATCCATTTGGATTATTGGATTTGGACTCCGAGGTCTGGGGCAGAAATTTGCTTGGACGGATCCCCTGCCAAATTTAACAGCGCAGGTCCCTCACCCCTGAAATCATTTCCCCACTATTATAAAGCAAAATAATTAAAATTCTCCCTCCACAGGGTCTCTCTGGAGCCTCCATGGAGTTTTCCTGGTGTGTTAATATTTGTGCCCTGGTCCAACACAACCCACGGGGTCACAGTGACCCCAAACCGAGCCCCACTGTCCTCATACCACCAATAAATGCAGCCCTAAAGGAGCAAATCCCTGGAAAAATGGTCGGAGAAAGACTAAAAATGTGTCAGAATAATCCCAGCGTCCACTTGGTGTTAATTCCTCCCCACGCTGGATGTGGACGTGCTGGGGAGGGCCAGGACAACCTGCCCGGGTTTGCCTCTCCGAGTGCAGCTGGAAAAGCCGAAAAAGCCGAGTGGGAATGTTCACCTTGGGGGTGGAGGGATCAGGCCGGGAGTTTGCAATTCAATTGTGTGGAAAATGCAACGCTTCCCCTGCGAAGGGGACGGCGATGGAGCCGTGATTCATCCCCCATTGAAGTCGCTGCCAGAGTTGCTTTTGATTTAATCAGGATCAAACCCTCTGGGATTATTCTCGCTTCCAAAACTGGACTGGAGCTCTGAAGTGGAGAAACCACAACCCTTTTTCTTTTTTATTTTTTTCCTTTTTTTTTCCTTTTTTTTTTTTTTTTTTTTCCTCTCTATTTAATGGATTTGGCTCGGTGTCCCAAAGCGGAGCCGAAACCCGAAACTCGAAACCCTCCTGTTTCAGGGCTTTTGGAACATCTGGCACAGCTGCTGCCGTGACCCCGAGGCAGGAGCACAACCTCGCTCCTGTTCCCGTTCCAAAGGGAGCGACCCAGCGGGAATGGGACAGAGCCTTCCTAGGACAAATCGGGGACAGGGATGGTCCCATTTTCCCAGGGAAAAAATGCGGGAATGAGGTAAAGTGGGCACAGCTCCATGGGGAAAGAGCCTCCTCCTGCTTCTCTTTAAATCCGTCCTTATCGCCTTTTAAATTTAGCTGATAATAATAAAACCTGGATAAATGCCCCAAAATGAGGGGTTTGCACCTCCATTTCAATGGGATTTGTGGAACTGCTTCGTCAAATGGGAATTCTGTTCCTGCATGGATCCATATCCACCCGAGCTGGGTTTCCTTGCCTGGCCCCACAGAGCTGAGAGTCCTTCCCCTTCCCCAAAACGATGCTGGGGATCAGCAGAGTGAGCCCCAAACAGCTCAGGATCCAAACTACCTCAGCTCTGATCAGCCAGAGCTGAGATTCCTTCCCCAGAAAGACCCTGGGGATCAGCAGAGTGAGCCCCAAACACACTCAGGATCCAAACCGCTTCAGCCCTGATCAGCCAGAGCTGAGATTCCTTCCCCAGAAAGATCCTGGGGGATCAGCAGAGTGAGCCCCAAACAGCTCAGGATCCAAACTACCTCAGTCCTGATCAGCCAGAGCTGAGATTCCTTCCCCAGAAAGATCCTGGGGGATCAGCAGAGTGAGCCCCAGACAGCTCAGCATCCAAACCACTTCAGTCCTGATCAGCCAGAGCTGAGATTCCTTCCCTTTCCCCAAAAAGATCCTGGGGATTGGCAGAGTGAGCCCCAAAAGTGTTCAGGATCCAAACCACTTCAGCTCTGATCAGCCAGAGCTGAGATTCCTTCCCCAGAAAGATCCTGGGGATCAGCAGAGTGAGCCCGAAACAGCTCAGGATCCAAACCACTTCAGCCCTGATCTGCCAGAGCTGAGATTCCTTCCCCAAAACGATGCTGGGGATCAGCAGAGTGAGCCCCAACCAGCTCAGGATCCAAACCACCTCAGCTCTGATCAGCCAGAGCTGATCCCTAAATCCCTAGGTTTATTCTGAGCTGCAGGAATTTTTAACTTTTCCTCTGGAAATCCTTCCCCATGCACCTTTCCCGATTTCCTTTCAGCTTTGCGCTTTCGTCCCTGAGACACCCAGAGCTTTAAATCGTCCCTGGGACCCACGACAATCATTTCTCCAGCGCGTTAATCCTCATTACGTGCCCATTAAAACCCAGATTAAATCAGGCATTAGGGTGCCTCCTCCCGTTACGAAATCTGAAAAACAGGACCGAGTCTGGAGCAGGGAGCGCTCCAGGGGCATGAGGAAAACCACCCAAACCCCTAAAAAAATCGGAATTTGGGACTCAGCAAAAGCGAGGCTGAGGTTTGAACGCCTGATTTGACTGAGGGATGGTGCAGGTGAGGGTTTGGGATTTGGGATTTGCGATTTGCATGTGCCTACGTGCGGCGCGGGGATGATCCCGGGGCTCGCACGTGCTGGGGCAGGAGGAGCGCAGGGAACACAAAGGTGAGCGCCGGGGCAGGTGCGGGAGGGCTCCGTGCCAGCGATCCCCGAGCCCCCCAAATGCTCCCCAGCCCCGCGGCCACCCCCGCACGGACGGGAGGAAGGAATTTCAGCTCTGGCAGATCAGGGCTGAGGTGGTTTGGATCCTGAGTGTGTCTGGGGCTCACTCTGCTGATCCCCAGGGTCTTTTGGGGGAAGGAATCTCAGCTCTGGCAGATCAGAGCTGAAGTGGTTTGGATCCTGAACACTTTTGGGGCTTACTCTGCCAATCCCCAGGATCTTTTTGGGGGAGGGGAAAGAATCTCAACTCTGGCAGATCAGGACTGAGGTAGTTTGGATCCTGAGCTGTTTGGGGCTCACTCTGCTGATCCCCAGGATCGTTTTGGGGAAGGAATCTCAGCTTTGGCAGATCAGGGCTGAAGTGGTTTGGATCCTGAGCTGTCTGGGGCTCACTCTGCTGATCCCCAGGATCTTTCTGGGGAAGGAATCTCAACTCCGGCAGATCAGGACTGAGGTAGTTTGGATCCTGAGCTGTTTGGGGCTCACTCTGCTGATCCCCAGGATCGTTTTGGGGAAGGGGAAGGACTCTCAGCTCTGTGGGGCCAGGCAAGGAAACCCAGCTCGGGTGGATATGGATCCATGCAGGAACAGAATTCCCATTTGATGAAGCAGTTCCACAAATCCCATTGAAGTGGAGGTGCAAACCCCTCATTTTGGGGCATTTATCCAGGTTCTACTATGATCAGCTAAATTTAAAAGGTGATTTTCTTTCGGGCTGGGGGCACGGCGCTGTCATTTCCTCGAGCTCCATTCCCCCCGGGAAGCCTTTCCCCCTCTCCCCTCCCTTCCCCAGCGCTCCTCCGAAGATGAACTTTTCGCTCATTGTTGTTTGGCAGGTACTTTTAATGGGCTGGAAAATATTCTTCCTGTGAAGTTGCAGTTTCGTGGGGCTTGAATGAGTCCAGTCCTCCCCCTGGCTCTGCCCAGCGCCGCCGATTGGCTCCGCAGCCCGGGGGGGACCGATAAGGGTTGCTATAAAAGCCTCGCTGCTCGCGGTCCCCCAGCGAGCAGGAGCCAGAGGGGACACCCGGATCCTGCCAGGATCCTCCTTCCTTCCTTCCCTCCTATCCAGCTCCACATCTTCGCTCCAGCCCGGAGTTGCCGAGAGAGGAGGAGAGGCGCACACATCCCAAAAAAAAAAAAAAAAAAAAAAAATTTTTCAAAGCCACCCAAAAAAAAAAAAAAAAAAAAAAAAAAAAAAAAAAAAAAGCCAACCCCACACACTTAGCGGAAACTTGTCAGAGAATGCTCCTAAAGTCTGGTTTGCTGCTGCTGCTGCTGATCAGTGCGTCCGCGTCCTACGAAGCTGAGCAGAATGACTCTGTGAGCCCCAGGAAAGCGCGGGTGGCAGCGCAGAACTCAGGTAACGCCAGCGAGGACGAGCCCTGACGCCTTAAACTGTCTCCCATTTCTCTGCTGCTGATTTTTCTTCTTCTTTTTCATTTTTTTTTTTCGCTTTTTTTTTCCTTCTAAACGTAACTGCTCCAGGCAGAAATCTTCCTTGCAGGAGGCTGCTGGCAGCAGGAATCTCCTGTCGGAGCCGGGGCAGGGAAGCGCCGGGAGGATGCGATCCAAGCTCTCTCTCCCCTCCTCCCCCACCTCCTCAATGAGTTCCGTGCACTTTTTAATCATTTTTTTTTATTTTCCTGCCTGCATGTCTCCCCCTCCCCGATCGCAGCGCCACTTTGGTGTTCAATCCCTCGCTTTTTAGGAAGTTGATAAAATCCGCGGCGCTGGGGCTGAACCATTGTTCTGCCGAACATCTGTCTGTTCAAAGAGGGGGCGACAGAGCCGCGACTTTGAAGAATGCAATAACCTAGAAACTGTCCCCCGCTCGCTTTTATTGTCACAAACTGATCGCTATCGCTCAGCCGGGACTGGGGAAAAAAAAAAAAAAAAAAACATTTGTGCCATTTAACAAACTTGCTTTCACAATAGAGGGAAAAAAAAAAAATTCTGGCGACTCAGCCCTCGGATGTCTCGACTTTGCAGCTTAGATAACTTGGGAGACATCGCGCGGAACAATGGGAATTAAAAATTTGCCTTCTGCAAAGATATCGAGGCTCTAATTCGGAGCTCATTAGCAGCTGCCTGATTTTAGATCCGCAGGGCTCTGCAGCGCCGTTTGCTCAATTTGCTTTTGTGTTTGGTTGCTATAGGAACCTGGGGTCTCCCTCTCGCTCCGTGCCCAAAACAATGAGAGCTCCGCGCGCCCCGAGCGCAGCTCTCATTCGGACCTGTGGAAAGCTAATTGCGGGGCTGGCTGGGAGAGGATGAATTATTCCGAATTTTCCTCCCTTCAGGCACGTCAGCAAGAGCGAACGAGGAGGTGTTCATGGGGGAGGTTTAAAGAATATTATTTTTCTTTTTTTTCTTTTTTTTTTTTTTGCGGGAAAAATCCTTTTTATGAAGAATGATCTGTAGGATGGAACTCGGTTCTTGTAAGGTGTGCTCTACCCCGGTAAAGTCGCATTTCCCACACCTCGGAGGTGTCTGGGGGACCCCGGGGGTTGAATTTCTGCCCCAAGAATGTCTGGAAACGTGAGCTGCCAAAGTCATGAGCGCGCCTTGCCCAGACACGGGAGGGGACAGATGTTGGGCTCACCAGAAAGGTTAATCCGCGCGGATTTCAGGGCAATCATGTGGCAATTCTGCTGATTCATTGTTCGGATGCATTGGATGCGCTGGGGAAAGCTGGGATGACATGGATAGCCTCGAGTTCAGCCCTGCCACTGCCTCCGGGGTTTTCATTTTTAAATTTTCCCCAGCAGATCCATTGCCTGAACTTTCTCTGCCCAAATCTCCCTTCTCCTCACGGATCTTCACAAAAATGCTTTTTTTTTCCCCTACAAACCATCAGGGCATTTTTAGCACTCGGTTTTCATTACCCCTGGGCAGATCCATTGCCTGAACTTTCTCTGTCCAAATCTTCCCCTCATGGATCTTCACAAAAATTACCTTTTTTGGCTACAAGCCATCAGGGCAGTTTTAGCCTTGGGTTTTCATTATCCCTGGGCAGATCCATTGCCTGAACTTTCTCTCCCCAAATCTCCCTTTCCCCTCACGGATCTCCACAAAAATTACCTTTTTCTGGCTACAAACCATAGATTTAGCACAGAGCGGCTGGATCGAGTCCTTTTGAGTACTGAGAATTGACTCTCAAGCTAAAATCATTCCCAGGTATTTCAAGTTTTTTAGAAAAGCGCGGAAATTTCCAATATCTCCCAAATTTCCTGCCAGCTTGTTGGCATTGCCATCGTTTCTCATCCTCAGCTCTTGGGATAAAGATGCCAATGCCTGGATCTGGAATTGGGTGGGGATGGATATTTAGGTCTCCATCCAACCAAGGACTGTGAGGTGTTGCCTCCTTTAATCTGTGTGTGACCCTGAGGTCGTTGGAGTTTCTGTTCTTGGGGTGTTGGTCATGCCCTCAGTTCAGAGAACCCTGGAATTGGAGAATCCTGGAATTGTAAAATCCAAGAATTATAGAATCCTAGAATTGTAGAATCCTAGAATTGTAGAATCCTGGAATTGTAGAATCCTGGAATTGTAGAATCACAGAATTATAGAAACACAGAATTGTAGAATCCTAGAACTATAGAATCCTGGAATTGTAAAATCCTAGAATTATAGAATCACAGAATTGTAGAATCCTGGAATTGTAGAATCACAGAATTATAGAAACACAGAATTGTAGAATCCTAGAATTATAGAAACACAGAATTGTAGAATCCTAGAACTATAGAATCCTGGAATTGTAGAATCCTAGCATCCTAGACCTTGCCGTGCCTCTGTCCCCGATGAGGATCACTTTGGCCATGGGCTTGGTGTCCCCATGCTGACACTGCCATGCCTCTGACCCCAGTGGGGACCGCTTAGGCCATGGGATGGGCTCGGTGTCCCCATGCTGCCATTGCCGTGGGCTCAGTGCCCCAGTGGGGATTACTTTGGCTGTGGGATGGGATCGGTGTCGCTGTGCTGACATTGCTGTGCCTCTGTCCCCGGTGGGCACGATGTCCCCATGCTGACATTGCTGTGTCTCTGTTCTCGATGGGCTCGGTGTCCCCGTGCTGACCTTGCCGTGCCTCTGACCCCAATGGGGACCACTTTGGCCATGGGATTGATGTCCCCGTGCTGACCTTGCCATGCTTCTGACCCCAATGGGGACCACTTTGGCCATGGGATTGATGTCCCCATGCTGACCTCTGTCCTTGGTGGAGATCGCTTTGGCCATGGGTTCAGTGTCACTGTGCTGTCATTGCCATCCCTCTGTCCCTGATGGGGATGGCTTTGGCCATGGGATCGGTGTCACTGTGGTGTCATTGCCATGCTGCTGTCCCCGATGGGGATGGCTTTGGCCATGGGCTCAGTGTCCCTGTGCCTCTGTCCCATTGTTTTGGCCATGGGCTCGGTGTCCCCGTGCTGACACTGCCGTCCCTCTGTCCCCGTTGGGGAAGGTTTTAGCCACAGGATGGGATCAATGTCCCCGTGCTGACAGTGCTGTCCCTCTGTCCCCCATGGTCTCGGTGTCCCCATGCTGACCTTGCTGTGCCTCTGTCCCCAATGGGGATGGCTTTGGCCATGAGCTCGGTGTCCCCGTGCTGACAGTGCCATACCTCTGTCCCCCATGGGCTCGGTGTCCCCGTGCTGACCTTACCGTCCCTCTGTCCCCCATGGTCTCGGTGTCCCCGTGCTGACCTTGCCGTCCCTCTGTCCCCCATGGTCTCGGTGTCCCCGTGCTGACCTTGCCATCCCTCTGTCCCCCATGGTCTCGGTGTCCCCGTGCTGACAGTGCCATACCTCTGTCCCCCATGGTCTCGGTGTCCCCGTGCTGACCTTGCCGTCCCTCTGTCCCCCATGGTCTCGGTGTCCCCGTGCTGACCTTGCTGTTCCTCTGTCCCCCATGGTCTCGGTGTCCCCATGCTGACCTTGCTGTCCCTCTGTCCCGCAGCCGAGGTGGTCCGCTGTCTGAACAGTGCCCTCCAGGTGGGCTGCGGAGCCTTCGCCTGCCTGGAGAACTCCACGTGCGACACGGACGGCATGTACGACATCTGCAAGTCCTTCCTCTACAGCGCTGCCAAATTCGACACTCAGGTACGGCCCGGCCGCGAACGGACGAGAATAAATCGAGAATAAATCCCAGCCAGGGATTAAACCCGGCCCAGAATAAATTGGAGATGCCTTTTCATGTCCTGGACAAGTCCTGTGGGTTCCAAAGTGCTCTGCTCAGTGCCTGCCTGAATTTAAGCTGTGCTTTGGGCAGGATTAACCCTTCCCTCCCTGCAGCCCTTCCTGCTGCTCAGCCGCTCCTCCCAGCCCCGGTTTTGGCTCCGAACTCATCCTTCGGGGCTTTCTCCACCCCACTCCGTGTGAGGACTTGGCAGGGAGGGCTCTGTGGGGTGGAGAGCGAGGTTTCCTCTGCGGGAGGAAACAGAAATGTTCTTCTGACAAAATCAACCTCCTGCCTGTGTGAGCTGGCACAGGGCCGGGCTTTCGGTTGGAAATGTTTGGATCTGGGAAAACGCGGCCGGATCAGCCTCTCTGGGGCTGCAGGAGGAATAAATGGGATCAGAGGTATCGGAAAATGGTGTCGGAGGGCCGTGGTTCGGCCAAAGTTCCTTCTGCTCCGTGCTTTCCTCCCAAAATTCACACAGGGCCTTGCTCCCTGTGCTCCTGGTCCCAAAGGGAAATTTAAAAGCTCTTTGAGGCTCTGGAGGTTTGAAAATGTGTTAAATCGCTGGTAGATGTTAAATTTGATTTGATTAATTAATTAATTAGTTAATATTAATAATACTAATAAATAATAAATATATAATAAATAAATAATAAATAATAAATAAATAAGATCAATAAATAAATAAATAAATAAATAAATAAATGAAATCATAATTCATTAATTAAGACATTAACAGATTGATGTTAAATCAGTGGGGCAGAGCTGCCCCATCCCCGGCCCGGGCACTTCCAGGTTAAAAATTCCCATTCTTTTGGGAAAATCTTTTGGGAATGGGAGCTCTGGGCTGTGAACATCCCAAGTGCTGTGAGGGACAGCTCCACAATCATCGGGAGAATTAAATCCCATTCCCCACTGTGCCTGAGAAGGGACCCCCTTAATTGCAGGGAGGGTAATTAAACCAGGCCCGGTGGAATATCCACAACATTTCCCTCCCGCGGATCCCCCGGAATTCTGGCTCAGCTGAAGGCCTTCTCCTTCCGTCGGCAGGGAAAAGCTTTCGTGAAGGAAAGCCTGAAGTGCATCGCCAACGGAGTGACGTCCAAGGTGTTCCTGGCCATCCGCAGGTGCTCCACGTTCCAGAGGATGATCTCCGAGGTGCAGGAGGAGTGCTACAGCAAGCTGGACATGTGCGGCATCGCCCGGCGCAACCCCGACGCCATCACCGAGGTGGTGCAGCTGCCGCACCACTTCTCCAACAGGTACGAGGGGCCTGCCGCGGGAATATCGGGAATGGGAATTCCACAGTACGAGGGGCCTGCCGCGGGAATATCGGAATGAGAATTCCACAGTACGAGGGGCCTGCCGCGGGAATATCGGGTATGGGAATTCCACAGTACGAGGGGCCTGCCGTGGGAATATTGAGAATGAGAATTCCACAGTACGAGGGGCCTGCCGCGGGAATATCGGGAATGGGAATTCCCCTGGTACAAGGGGCCTGCCGCGGGAATATCGGGAATGGGAATTCCCCTGGTATGAGGGGCTCACCTCGGGAATATCGGAATGGGAATTCCACAGTACGAGGGGCCTGCTGCGGGAATATCGGGAATGGGAATTCCACGGTACGAGGGGCTCACCTCGGGGATATCGGAATGGGAATTCCACGGTACGAGGGGCCTGCCGCGGGAATATCAGAATGGGAATTCCACGGTACGAGGGGCCTGCCGCGGGAATATTGGGAATGGGAATTCCACGGTATGAGGGGTGTGCCTCAGGAATATCAGGAATGGGAATTCCATGGTACGAGGGGCCTGCCGCGGGAATATCGGGAAGGGGAATTCCACAGCAGGGAGCAGAGGGGCTGAGCTGATTGAGCGCTTGAGAGTCTGAAAATGGCTCGGCCTAGTAAAAGGCTCTGTCTCTTCAAACCCTGCTCGGTTTTAGCAGCTCTTTCTGCTTCTCGTTTTGGGAAATGCATTTATTTCTCTTCCTGGGAAATATATTTATTTCTATTTTTGGGAAATATATTTATTTCTCTTCTTGGGAAATATATTTATTTCTCTTCCTGAGAAATACACTAATTTCTCTCCTTGGGAAATACACTAATTTCTCTTCTTGGGGAAATACATTTATTTCTGTCCTTGGGAAATATATTTATTTCTCTTCTTGAGAAATACATTTGTTCTCTTTTTTGGAAATACATTTATTTCTCTCCTTGGGACATACATTTATTTCTCTTTTTGGGAAATACATTTATTTCTCTTTTTGGGAAATACATTTCTTTCTCTTTTTGGGAAATACATTTATTTCTCTTTTTGGGAAATGCGTTTATTTCTCTTCTTGGGAAATATGTTTAAAAGCATCTCCAGAGAAGAATCATCAAATGAACCACACATCCCTTACTCCAAAGCCTGGAGTTTGTTTAAATGTTGATTTTTTTGGTTTGAGTGCGGTATAACGGTCAATAATTCCAAATCAGGTTGATTAATTGGGCATCTCTGACAGATCGAGCACTTCAGAGCTGCTCATGGAATAGGATCATGGAATCATGGAATGGGTTGGATGGGAAGAGACCTTAAACCCCAATCCCGTCCCATCCCATCCCATCCCATGGATCCCATGGATCCCATGGATCCCATCCCATGGATCCCATCCCATCCCATGGATCCCATCCCATGGATCCCATGGATCCTATGGATCCCATCCCATCCCATCCCATCCCATGGATCCCACGGATTCCATCCCATCCCATCCCATGGATCCCATCCCATCCCATCCCATCCCATCCCATCCCATCCCATCCCATCCCATCCCATCCCATCCCATCCCATCCCATGGATCCCATGGATCCCATGGATCCCATCCCATCCCATCCCTGCCGTGGGCAGTGACACTTCCCCTGTCCCAGGGTGCTCAGAGCTCCATCCAGCCTGGCCTTGTCCATCCACTGCAGACTCACTCCCTTCTCCAGGCCGCAGCCATTTCCTCCCTGGGCTTTATACAGCACCTGGAAAAGGAGCCCTTGCCTTCAGAATTACCACAAAAATTAGGGAAAAACTAAAGGAATCAGCAAATCTGGTCCTGTATGACCCCGTTGTGCTGTGACCTTAATTTCCAGGGACAGTCTGGGGCTGTCCCTGCTCCAATTTGGGGCTCTCTCCTGTCCCTCCTGCCTGCAGGGACAGGAATGTCACGAGGCCAGCCCTGTTCCCAGCCACTGAGGGGACACTCTAGGGCTGTTCCTGCTCCAATTTGGGGCTGTCTCCTGTCCCTCCTGCCTGCGGGGACAGGAATGTCACGAGGCCAGCCCTGTCCCCATCCTCCAAGGACGAGGGACACGGGGGGGCTCCGGGGAGCTGCAAGGGCAGTCACGCTGCAGGGGCAGGGATTTCTTCCTCCAAATCCTGGAACAATCAGTGCTGAGCCTTGTGATCGGCATCAAAGAGACCTTTTGGAGTAGATCTGCTCCAGGATTGGAGTGTGAACAGCTCTGGGTCGTGGGCCTGGCTGTGGCTGAGGTTCACCTCCTCTGGGGTGGCTTTTGGCTGGACCCAGGAGCTCCTCAAACCTCCAGAGCACTCCTAGGACAGGTGTGCAGGTGATAAATGTGTTTTATGTTGCATCAACCAGCAGAAATTTATCCAGAGGATCCCAGAATATCCAGAGTTGGAAGGGACCCACAAGGATCATCGAAATCCATGTCCTGTTATAGAGAAAACTGTTGTGGATAGAGAAATTTTTTCTTGCGTATCCAGCAAATCACACCTGTGGGAAGGCAAAATTGTATCGGGGGGAAATACAAATTAAAATTTTGTATCTTCCCCCGAGCAAATTCGGAAGAGGTTTCCTTGGGGGCTGGGAGAGGAGAGGCAGCTCTGTGGTTGAGTCCATGGATTTTGGGTGCAGGGGACATGGGGACACTCGGGATGCTCCTCTGAGAGCCCCGAGCCCTCCCAAAGCAGAGGAACTCCTCCCCCGGGCCGAGGCAGAGGATATGGTGACCCTCTGAGGAACAACAGCAGCAGGAATTCCCAGCTCCGAGTTGACACCAGGGCTCCGGGAGCATCCTGCTTTCCCAGCCCTGGCCCGGCACCGCCAGGGAATGAATCAGAAAGTGCCACTTGGCCCGCGGAGCCGAGGGGAAGTCGTTAAAGGTCATTGCATCTTCCTGTGATTTAATCTCGGGGCAGGAAAACCTCTGCTCGCAGCCCGAAAGGCTCCGGGGGCAGCTCCAGGCGCTGAATCGCGGGGCTGGGTGGGATGTGGTGTGTGGCGCTGACCCCGGGCTGAGCTGGGTGTGAGGTTGGCTCAGGTTTGCCATCGCTGTCCCAAACCTCGCTCCAGACCCCGAGCCAAACCTCGGTCCTTCTGTGCAGCACAAACTCCGACCTCACCTCACCTCCCCAGGCTGCTCCAAAGGCCGGAGCTGAGTTGGGAAAGGACTTGGAATGGGAACTCTCATTTCCCTCTTCCTTCCCCTCCTCCACCTGCGGGTTATTCTCCTCTCTGCTCCCGTGGAAAAATGTCACCGTGACCTTAAAGTGCTCAAAATAAGTTCCCCGCTGTCCTCTCAGGCAGGAATCCCAGAAAATATGGGACTGCTCCTCTTTTTCCCAACTTTCTCTCCCTGGGAAGGTGTCCCCTGGTGCAGTAGGTGCCATGTGCTCTCCTGGCCGTGCTGGCTCTGTCTGGGCCCTGTGGAGCAGAATTCCTTGGAGGAATTCTGTGGAATTCCTTGGAGGATTTCTCAGCAGGGCTGGGAATGCAGAGCAGCACCATTTCCTGGCTTTTTGGGCGAGGAATTTGTACCCAGGGCTGCTGGAAGGGGAAGGTGCAGCTGCGGAGGAGGCAGGGGAAGCCTCGCTCGGGGTTTTGTGTATGATGGGCTTGGAAGTGACGATGGATTGTGTGTCCTAAAGATTCCCAGGGGAATCCACGGATCTGCCAGGCTTGGGCTGAGCTGCTCTTCCCTCTCCTGGTGCTTGGGAAGGCTGTGCAGGGATAGGGAGGAGAGGGAATGGATCTGTCCCAGTTCGGGCCAGGCTGGGATCCCAGCAGGGATCTGGTGCTAGAAACATCAAATCTTTTCCTTCCCAAAGGTCCAGAACCTCGGGTGTTTAGCAGAGAGTAAAACACACCCTTTCACCCATTCCTACATCTCTTAGCTCCTCATTTTTCCCTTAATCCTTCCTAGGATAACTCCAAACTCACTGCGCTCACACCCTCACCTCCCAGAGCTGGGGCAGTTCTCATTCAGAGCAATTAAATCAGAATTTTGGCGATTGTGATCCCTCCCTGTGCCAGGGGCAGTGACAGCAAGGCTGGACTTGGACTTGGAGGCCTTTCCCGGCCTTAATAATTCTGTGACAACACCATCAAAAATCAATCCAAATCCGCCCTGGATGAGTTAAAAATCCCAATTCTCACAGTTTTGTCACCTGGCTGGGGACACTGTGGGTTGACAGGGGTCCCTCTGCCGCAGGTATTACAACAAACTGGTGCGGAGTTTGCTGGAGTGCGACGAGGAGACTGTGAGCACCATCAAGGACAGCCTGATGGAGAAGATCGGGCCCAACATGGCCAGCCTGTTCCAGCTGCTGCAGAGCGACCACTGCGCCCAGGGCCACCCCCGCGCCGAGCTGCTGCGCCGGAGGATCTCGGAGCCGCAGAAGCTGAAGCTGCTGCTCAGGAAGCTCCGAGGTGAGGGCTCCGCGCCCGCCCACGCCAAGCGCGGCTCCGCCTGACGGGGCCTGTGAGGCCGAGCACGACCAAAGCTGAGGGCTCTGCTCCGGGAGAGCGCTGCCCCCAAAGCCAGGGGACTGTGGATAGCTGGAACCGCCAGGAGCTGGGCTTGGTTCCTTAGGGCTCCTTTAGTTCCTTGATCTTCTCTGTTCCTCTCGAACAAAACTTCTGCATGGGTCTGTGTTCGGTGGCGCGGCCTTCCCCGGCCTTCCCAGGCCTTCCCTTGGCCTTCCCTCAGCCTTCCCAGGCCTTCCTGCAGCTTTCCCTCGGCCTTCCCTCAACCTTCCCGCGGCCTTCCCATGGCCTTCCCATGGCCTTCCCTCCTTCCCTCCGCCTTCCCTCCGCCTTCCTTCAGCCTTCCCTCAGCTTTCCCGCCGCCTTCCTGTCTTCCCTTGGCCTTCCCTCGGCCTTCCCTCAGCCTTCCCATGGCCTTCCTGCGGCCTTCCCGCAGCCAGCTCGCGGCCTTCCCGCCTCCCCTTGGCCCTCCTTCAGCCTTCCCGCCACCTTCCCGCAGCCTTCCCTCGGCCTTCCCTCAGCCTTCCCGCAGCCTTCCCATGGTTTTTCCTCTGGCTTCCCGCCCTCCCATGGCCTTCTGTCGGCCTTCCTGTGGCCTTCCTGCCACCTTCCCTCAGCCCTCCCATGGCCTTCCCTCGGCCTTCCCTTGGCCTTCTTTCAGCCTTTCCGCCTTCCCAGGCCTTCTCTCAGCCTTCCCGCAGCCCTCCCGAGGTCCTCCCTCGGCCTTCCCACAGCCTTTCCAGGCCTTCCTGCCTTCGCTTGGCCTTCCCTTGGCCTTCCCTCAGCCTTCCCTCAGCCTTCTCTTGGTCTTCCTTTAGCCTTCCCACGGCCTTTCTGCCTTCCCTCAGCCTTCCTGCAACCTTCCCACGGCCATCCCTAGGTCTTCCCTCCGCCTTCCCAGGCCTTCCCTCGGCCTTCCTGCCTTCCTGTGGCTTTCCTTTGGCCTTCCCATGGCCTTCCCTCAACCTTCCCTCGGCCTTCCCATGCCCTTCCAGCTGCCTTCCCACCTTCCCTCCACCTTTCCTTGGCCTTCCCGCAGCCTTCCCGTGGTTTTTCCTCAGCCTTCCCTCAGCCTTCCCTCGGTCTTACCCCCACCCTCCTTCAGCCTCCCCACAGCCTTCCCATGGCCTTCCCATGGCCTTCCCACCTTCCCGCCGTTTCCCGGCTCCGTCTCTTCTCTTCCCCACAAAAAACACAAAGTTATCCCAAAAAGTCTTAGTCTTAAGTAGATCCCTACAGCGCTCAGACCTTCAGAAACCAAACTCCCAACGTCTGGAGGCCAAGTTTTGTCCAAAACTCTTGTGCTGACACCACCCAGGCCTGGAGATTCGACACTGAGGGGAGGAGCTGCTCCTCTCCTGCAGGCGACCAGAGATGCACTAAAAACCCTTGCACATCCTAAAAATACCCGTGGGATTCATGTCATGAATCTGTGCTGGCCATGGATGAACATGAATGTCACATCCCTGGTCCTTTCGTGTCACCCTGAGTCCCGATCCTTCCAGCAGAGCTCTGTGAACAAATTGAAATTTGGATTTCCCAAACTCGCTGGCTGGTTTTAGTCACCGGGACCTGGCAAATGAGTTCAAACCACCCCACAAACCCCAAAATCGGGAGAGGGACATTTTCTAGCCTTCAAAGAGGTGCCAGGAGGTGCCGCGATCGTGCGTTGTATTCCCAAGCTCACATCTCTGTACTGTATTTAACTAAAGCTTTAAACGGAACCTAACAGAAACAAAGCCTGTCTTAAGATTAGAGTATTAAAGTCTCGCTCTAACCGTGGTATAAATAGTGCTAAACTCTGTCTGTGCTGTGCAGGAATTCCACCAGAGTCTGCTTCAAAGGAAGCAGAAAATCAGAACTTTATTGCCTAAGCTTAGTTTTGTAAGTCAGCTCTTTCTTTATTCTTTGTTTTGTATTTCCTGGAAGCTGTGTCACAGTCGAGAGTTTCGCGTTCAGCTCTGTGGCCTTTTTAGAAAAGATGATGGGAAATGTTTAGGACAGGAATTGCAGGGCCAGGGACAGCCTTTCAGAGCTAAAATTGAGGAAAAAAATCCATAAAAAAGCCAATTTCAGGCTGGGCAGTCCTATCTCCACTGGGCTGCTGTGAGATGCACTTAGACCCAAGGCAGAGCTGCTGGGAATTTGGGGAATTTTCTGATGCTTTGGGAATCTCACAGGGCAAAACTCCCTTTAGGGTTTTTGGGGAAAGGCAGGAAAAATCCTTCAATTTTTCCTCAAGCTCCAGCAGCAAAGCTGAGGACGCAGGAACGAACGCTCTGGGAGATGCCTTCCTCCATCCTCCTCCTCAGCAGGATCTGGGAAGAGGAGCAGAGCTGGGAGACCCCAAACCCACTCCCCAAAATAGCTCCGGTGAGCCAAAAAAACCCCAATTTTGTGGTGTGGGATCCGCCAGGCCAATCCCAAATCCATCCCCTCGGAGTCTCTGCAGGGATGACTCTTCCTCACCTCACCAGAGAGCCGATAAAGGAGGATCTCTTTTTCTTTTTTTTTTTGGAAACCTAAAGCAATAGAACTTTTTTTTTTTTTGGTGTGTTGTTTGGAAAACCACAAAGCCTTTAAACCAGAACTTGCTGCTAAAACATCCAAACCAGATGTGGCGGCGGCGGCAGCTTTTCAGATGTCGCTGTCTCCACGAAACGCAGCCCAAAAGCGCTGGCAGAAAATTGGAAGCAGCAAAAAAATGTTGCTGACATCGGTGGAGGGTTGGTATCTTCGATTTTTTTTTTTTTTTGGGATGATCCAAATGGAGCCATCCCGGGCAAGGAAGATGCAAAATTCCTGAATTGGGCAGGGATTGAGAGTTCTAAGAGGAGAAACCCAAAATTTCCTGGAATATCCTGACCCTAAAATGAGGTTTATATTTAGGAATCGATCCCAGGGAGCGCAGCTGTTGGGAATTCTGCTGGGTTTGTGCATCCAGGCCAGGCTTCTGTTTGGGAATTCCACACAAAAAGCCTTTCCTGGCTTGGGGCCATGGCCAAACCCCACCTGGAGGCTCTGCTGGTGCTCCAGAGCTCCTGCTGGGAGTTCCCAAAGCTTCCCAGGGCTCTCCAAGGACACCTGGCAGCCACCACCTCCCGTGGGGAGGGACATTCCTCATGGGAAGTGGCTTCTGCGTTCCTCTGGAACCCCAAAGAAACGGCCTGGAGCAGATTTGGGGTCGGGGAGGAGCCTTGGAGCCCCAAACCCATCTTTTCCTGGGGTGCCATACTGAAATTTTCCTTTCCAGTAGCGATTTAAATTTGTCTCTGAATAGGGCTGGGAAGAGGAGTGGGAAAATAATTCCTCCTGGTGGGATTTGCTCTGGTGCCACAGGGGAACATTCCCTGGTTCCACAGGGATTTCCCCCCTGGATCCACAGGGAATCCCCCCTGGATCCATAGGGAATCCCCCCCGGATCCACAGGGAATCCCCCCTGGATCCATAGGGAATCCCCCCAGATCCACAGGGATTTCCACAGGGATTTCCCCCCTGGTTCCACAGGGATTTCCCCCCTGGATCCGCAGGGAATTTTCCCCTTGGATTTCCACAGGGATTTTCCCCTCTGGTTCCTCAGGGATTTCCCCCTGGTTCCGCAGGGGAATATTCCCTGATTCCACAGGGAATTCTCCTCTGATTCCACAGGGAATTCTCCTCTGATTCCACAGGGGAACATTCCCTGGTTCCACAGGGAATTCCACCTGGTTCCATAGGGAAATATTCCTCCCTGGTTCCACAGGGATTTCCACAGGAATTTCCCCCTGATTCCACAGGGAACATTCCCTGGTTCCACAGGGAATTCTCATCTGGTTCCAGAGGGGAACATTCCCTGGTTCCACAGGGATTTCCACAGGGATTTCCCCCCTGGATCCAAAGGGATTTCCCTCCTGCTTCCACAGGGATTTCCACAGGGATATATCCTCTGGATCCAAAGGGATTTCCCCCCATGGTTCCACAGGGAAACATTCCCTGGTCCCACAGGGATTTCCCCCTTGGATCCACAGGGAATTCCCTCTGATTCCATAGGGAATTCTCCTCTGATTCCACAGGAATTTCCCCCCTGGTCCCACAGGGAATCCCCCCTGGATCCAAAGGGATTTCCCCCCTGGATCCACAGGGAATTCTCCCCTTATTCCACAGGGAATCCCCCCATGGTTCCACAGGGAACATTCCCTGGTTCCACAAGGATTTCCCCCCCTGGTTCCATAGGGAATCCCCCCTGGTTCCACAGGGATTTCCCCAAAGGGATTTCCCCCCTGGTTCCACAGGGAATATTCCCTGGATCCACAGGGATTTCCCTCCTGGTTCCACAGGGATTTCCACAGGGATATATCCTCTGGATCCAAAGAGATTTCCCCCCATGGTTCCACAGGGAAACATTCCCTGGTCCCACAGGGATTTCCCCCTTGGATCCACAGGGAATTCCTTCTGATTCCATAGGGAATTCTCCTCTGATTCCACAGGAATTTCCCCCTGGTCCCACAGGGAATCCCCCCTGGATCCACAGGGATTTCCCCCCTGGTTCCACAGGGAATTCCCAGTGCCAGCCAAGTCTCTGCCATGTCCCAAAGACCCCAATTCCCAATTTTTGAGCTGCTTTGAAGCCACTCTTACCCGTGCTGGAGCAGGGAGGAATTTGGGAACTCTCATCCCCCCCGAGCTGGGCACCCCCAGCTCCCCCCAACCCGAGAGGAAATTTGGGAGAAGCTCTTCCCATCCCTCAGGATCCATGGGAGAGTTTGGGTTGAGATTTGAGATCCCTTGGGGTGAGGAATGAGATCGAGTCCAGCGATTTCACCTCGGAGTTCATCTCCAACCCTTGAATTTTCAGTCTCAAAAGAGAATTTTCTCTCGGGGGGCAGGGAGGGTCTTCCCTAGGAAGCTTTGCATGAGTCTCGTCGTGATTCGTTTGCACTTTAGATATTTTTGTGCCATTATAAATTTGCGTTATTTGTATTTATAATTTAAAGAGACCTAGAAAAAGGAGAGAGACTTGGGGGTTTTTTGGGGGGTTTTGGGTTTTTTTTTTCTTTTTTTTTTTTTTGCTGAGTACTGGAATAATCAGTGAGCATATCTGGTATATGTCCTTATTTATTGTTGAAATGACATTTGTAAAGCTCCGCGTGTTCGTACAAAGGTTATTTGAAACATATCATAGCAAGGAGAGAGAGGCAAGTTATTTTCTTTGCTTATTTTTATAATGAAAGATGCATAACATAACGAGGCCTACGTCGGATTTTTCTTCTGCAATGAAATAAAATGTCGAATTTCAGGATTTTTGGTGTCTGAGTCTTTACTGGGCCCAGTATTTATTGGTTGTGGTGGCAGCAGAATAAAAATGTTGGATTTTCCTTGGATTTTTGGGATTTTTTATTCCTTGTTTAATAAATCCTCTGGCAGTGGCCTGCCCTTGTAATTGCATTTTGTTTATGCCACTAATTAAGGCAGAACCACTCATTAATGAATGAAATCAAACACCTGGATTTTTGATTTCCAGGTGCATTTAATTCAGGCAGGAAACCTCAGATTTCCAGGGAACATTAAAATAAATTTCCATAATCAGCAGAGGAAAAGTGGGAGGTTAATTCTGACTTTGTGCCCAAAAGCAAAGTTTAAATAATCTTTTTTTTTTTTTATGATGTGAGTGTGAGAATAAATACTAGGAATACAAGTGGATTAATAAAATATCTCTTGTTGTAAAATCATGGAATGGTTTGGGTTGGAAGGATTTTAAAACTCATCTCATCCCACCCCCTGCATTAAGGTGTTTTATTATTATTATTATTATTATTATTATTATTATTATTATTATTATTATTATTATTTTATTCTCATTACCATTATTATCATTGTTGTTATTATAAATATTATCAGTTTTATCATTTTATTTTAAAAAATAATTTTTTTTTTGTAATTTTTATCATTTTCTATTTTTATCATTTTTATCATTTTTATCATTGTTGCTGCAGCATCATTATTACTAATATTATTATTATTAATATAATTTTCTATTATTCTTATTACCATTATTGTAATTGTTGTCATTATAAATATTATCATTTTTATCATTTTATCATTTTAATAAATATTCTCTTTTAAACATTTTTATAATTTTATATTTTTATCATTTTTATCATTTTTATAATTTTTATCATTGTTGCTGCAGCATTATTATTACTATTATTATTAATATAATTTTCTATTTATTCTCATTACCATTATAATCGTTGTTATTATAAATATTATCATTTTTATCATTTTATCATTTTTATAAATATTATCTTTTTTAGCATTTTTATAATTTTATAATTTTATCATTTTTATCATTTTTATCATTGTTGCTGCAGCATTATTATTACTATTATTATTATTATTATCATTTTATATTTATTCCCATTACCATTATTATCATTGTTGTTATTATAAATATTATAATTTTTATCCTTTTATAATTTTTTATAAATATTATCATTTTATCATTTTTATCATTGTTGCTGCAGCGTTGTTATTATTAATAATAATTTATTAATATTGATATTCCTATTAATATTGGCATTATTAGAATTATTCACACTATTAGGAATCCCTCTGGACACTTCCACCTGCAGCCCCGAATTGTGAAAATATTCCGAAATTCAACAACTTTTTAGGAGCTGAGAATAAAATGTCCCTGTTTGGGTCAGTGCTAAAATTGGGTGTTGAATTCCCAAAAAAATGGAGAAGTGGGGAAATGATCAAAACAGGCACTGGGGTGGAAAAAGTGGGAAGAAAATCATCTTGGGAAAGGAAATTTGGGCTTGGTGACGAAGAAAATCATCCTGGGAAAGGAAATTTGGGCTTGGTGATGAAGAAAATCACCCTGGGAAAGGAAATTTGGGCTTGGTGATGAAGAAAATGATCCTGGAAAAGGAAATTTGGGTCTGATGACAAAAAAAAATGATCCTGGGAAAGAAAATTTGGGCTTGGTGATGAGAAAATGATCCTGGGAAAGGAAATTTGGGCTTGGTGATGAAGGAAAGAGTCCTGGAATAGGAAATCTGGGCTTGATGACGAAGAAAATCATCCTGGGAAGGGAAATTTGGATTTGATGACGAAAAAAATTATCCTGGGAAAGGAAATTTGGGCTTGATGATGAAAAAAATTATCCTGGGAAAGGAAATTTGGGGTTGATGATGAAAAAAATTATCCTGGGAAAGGAAATCTGGGCTTGGTGACGAAGAAAATGATCCTGGAGAAGGAAATTTGGGTTTGATGAAAAAAAAAAATGATCCTGGGAAAGAAAATTTGGGCTTGGTGATGAGAAAATGATCCTGGGAAAGGAAATTTGGGCTTGGTGATGAAGGAAAGAGTCCTGGAATAGGAAATCTGGGCTTGGTGACGAAGAAAATGATCCTGGAGAAGGAAATTTGGGTTTGGTGACAAAAAAAAATGATCCTGGGAAAGAAAATTTGGGCTTGGTGATGAGAAAATGATCCTGGGAAAGGAAATTGGGGCTTGGTGATGAAAGAAAGAGTCCTGGAATAGGAAATCTGGGCTTGATGACGAAGAAAATCATCCTGGGAAGGGAACTTTGGGTTTGATGATGAAAAAAAATTATCCTGGGAAAGGAAATTTGGGGTTGATGACAAAAAAAAATGATCCTGGGAAAGGAAATTTGGGCTTGGTGATGAAAAAAATTATCCTGGGAATGGAAATTTGGGCTTGGTGATGAAGAAAATGATCCTAGAAAAGGAAATTTGGGTTTGATGACAAAAAAAAATGATCCTGGGAAAGAAAATTTGGGCTTGGTGATGAAGGAAAGAGTCCTGGAATAGGAAATCTGGGCTTGATGATGAAGAAAATCATCCTGGGAAGGGAAATTTGGAGTTGATGACGAAAAAAATTATCCTGGGAAAGGAAATTTGGGCTTGATGACAAAAAAAATATCCTGGGAAAGGAAATTTGGGCTTGATGATGAAAAAAATTATCCTGGGAAAGGCAATCTGGGCTTGGTGACGAAGAAAATGATCCTGGAGAAGGAAATTTTGGCTCAGTGACAAAGAAAAGATTCCTGGAAAAGGAAGTGTGGGCTGCACGATGACGGAGATCTTGGGAAGAGTTAAAATCCTGATCTTCCCCTGGAGCAAATTTGATTTGGCTCAGACCCAAAGGATTGAGGGAATGTTCTTGTCTCATCCATGGGGGTTTTTTTTGGGGATTTCATGACGAAACAAAGGGAAAATCATTTCCGAATTTCCGAGCTTTGAGCAAAGGAGAGAATGAGGGAGAGAGGCAGAGGAGGAGTGGGGTCTGAGGAAAGGAAATTCGGGACAGGACTTCCCTTCCTGCCTCCCAGGAACTGCAAAAAACAAAAAACAGGGGGAAAAAAAAACAATTCCCACAGAAATAAAGGATATTGTCTTTGCTGCCGTGATTCAGCAGCTCCGAGCGGGAATAGGAAAGGAGTTAAAAAAAATAGAAGTGGAGCTGCTAAAAATAGAAAATCACCCGGATCCAGGTGGTGATGGCCATCGGGAGAGGCAGGAATCCAAAGGGATGGAGATTTTGCCAGGCTCTGAATCAGAGGATTCTCAGGACCCCGAGATTCTGATATATTTTTAATTCATTTCAGCATAAAGCAGTGGCTACAAATGAATCCGAGGGACTGAGGGCTGGAAATCTCCAAAAATCATGGAATGGGTTGGGATGTGAGGGACAAAATCCTCCAGGAAGGATTCCCAGGACCCCGAGATGTTGATGTTTTTATTGATTTCGGCATAAAGCAGTGACTAAAAACGAACCCAAGGGACTGAGGGGAAAACAGGGCTGGGAATCCCCAAAAACCATGGGATGGCTTGGGGTGCAAGGCACAAAATCCTCCAGGGAGGATTCTCAGGACTCCGAGATTTTGATGTTTTTATCGATTTCGGCATAAAGCAGTGGTTAAAAATGAACCCGAGGGATTGAGGGCTGGAAATGCCTGTACAGCATGGGATGGGTTGGGGTGTGAGGCACAAAATCCCCCAGGGAGGATTCTCAGGACCCCGAGATTTTGATATATTTTTATCAATTTCACCATAAAGCAGTGACTAAAGATGAATCTGAGGGACTGAGGGGATAACAGGGCTGGAAATTGCTGTGCACCATGGGATGGGTTGGGGTGCGAGGCACAAAATCTCCATGGAGGATTCTCAGGACCCTGAGATTTGGATGTTTTTAATTAATTTCAGCATAAAGCAGTGGCTAAAAATCAATCTGAGGGACTGAGGGCTGGAAATCGCCAAAAACCATGGGATGGGTTGGGGCACAAGGCACAAAATCCCCCAGGGAGCATTCCCATGACCCCGAGATTTTGATATATTTTTGATTAATTTCAGCATAAAGCAGTGGCTAGAAATGAACCCAAGGGACTGAGGGCATAACAGGGTTGGGAATCCCCAAAAACCATGGGATGGCTTGGGGTGCAAGGCACAAAACCCTCCAGAGAGGATTCTCTGCACTCACAAAAAATCACTTTTCCCCAGAAATGCTCCTCTCCCGGAGCCCTCGGCACAGGGTGGATTTCCCAGGGCTGGCTCCCCCGAAAACCCTGGCAGACGTTGGGAGGAACTTCAGAGAGGACTGGGGGGATCAGAGAGGAACTCCAGAGAGGATTGGGGGCACCCCCGATCTCCCCAGGAGAGGTGGGAGAAGCTTGGGCACAAAAAACCTGCAGAGACTCAGACTAGGGAGGTTTTTTCCTTCTGGAAAAACCAGTAAAACCAGTTTGAGCTCACCGGGGCATGGCCTGATTTCCACACAGAAAGGATTTTTTTCTCTCTGTTTTCCCTCCTTGGATTTGGTTTTTAGGCTGAGTGGAACTCCAGGATCACCAGGATTTTGGCTCCGAAGGAAGATCCAAAACTGGACATTATTATTATTATTGTTGTTATTGTTATTGATATTGTTATTGTTATTGTTATTATTGTCATTATTGTCATTATTGTCATTATTATTGTTATTATTGATATTTTTTTATTTTTTTATTTTTTTCTATAAATAATCCTTTATATAATATTATAATTATTTATATAATATTATATAATAATGATTTACTACTAGTATTACTACTACTATTACTATTACCACCTTTCGGGGGGTGGGAATGGGGTGAGATTTAAGGTCTGTTCCAACCTAAACCATCCCAGAACCCCATAAAAATAATAATTTAAAAAAAAACCTAAATAAATCTGAGCAATTTCCTGTGTGTTCCCAGGATTGCTCCTGGGAGGCACTGGGCACCGAGGAACCAAAGCTGGGCCAGGAATTTCCCCTAAAATGGGATTGGGACACCCCAAACTGAGGCGGAAAAGTTCCTCAGGATCCCAATCCCAATCCCATCTGGGGCCACAGCCCTGTGCCCATTCCTGAAAAACCTCTCCGTGGGGTCACCAAAAACCCATTTCAGAGCGAACAGGCAACCGAGGGTAGATTTCTTCAAATCCACCCCAAACTGGATTTGGGACACCCCAAACTGAGCCAGAAATCTCCCCATGATCCACATCCCAATCCCGGCTGGGAGCACAGCCCTGTGCCCATTCCCAAAACCCTCTCTGTGGGGTCACCAAAACCCCATTTCAGAGCGAACAGGCAAGGACAAGTAGATTTATTCAAATCCACCCAAAACTTCCCCAAAACGGATTCGGGACACCCCAAACTGAGCCTCCAAAGTTCCTCAGGACCCCCATCCCAATCTGAGCTGGGGCCACAGCCCTGTGCCCACCCATTCCCAAAAACCCTCTCTGCGAGGTCACCAAAAACCCATTTCAGAGCAAACAGGGAACCGAGGGTAGATTTATTCAAATTCACCCCAAACTTCCCTAAAAAATGGATTCGGGACACCCCAAACTGAGCCAGAAATCTCCTCATGATCCACATCCCAATCCTGGCCGGGAGCACAGCCCTGTGCCCATCCATTCCCAAAAAACCTCTCTGTGGGGTCACCAAAACCCCATTTCAGAGCGAACAGGCAAGGAAGGGCTGATTTCTCCAAATGCACCCAAAACTTCCCCAAAACTGATTTGGGACACCCCAAACTGAGCCACCAAAGCTCCTCAGGATCCCCATCCCAATCCTAGTCGGGAGCACAGCCCTGTGCCCATTCCCAAAAAACCTCTCTGTGGGGTCACCAAAACCTCATTTCAGACTGAACAGGCAAGGAAGGGCTGATTTCTCCAAATGCACCCAGAATTTCCCCAAAACTGATTTGGGGCACCCCAAACTGAGCCAGAAAAATTCCTTAGGATCCCAATCCCAGCTGGGACCACAGCCCTGTGCCCATTCCCAAAAACCTCCCTGTGGGGTCACCAAAACCTCATTTCAGAGCAAACAGGCAATGAAGGGCTGATTTCTCCAAATGCACCCAGAACTTCCCCAAAACTGATTTGGGACACCCCAAACTGAGCCAGAAAAATTCCTTAGGATCCACATCCCAATCCTGGCCGAGACCACAGCCCTGTGCCCATTCCCAAAAAACCTCTCTGTGGGGTCACCAAAAACCGTTTCAGAGTGAACAAGGAACCAAGGGTAGACTTCTTCAAATCCACCCAAAATTTCCCCAAAATGGATTTGGGACACCACAAACTGAGCCTGCAAAGCTCCTCAGGACCCCCATCCGGTACCGCAGCCCTGTGCCCATTCCCAAAAACCTCCCTGTGGGGTCACCAAAGAGCCATTTCAGAGCAAACACGCAACCGAGGGTAGACTTCTTCAAAACTTCCCCAAAACAGATTTGGGACACCCCAAGTTGAGCCAGAAATCTCCCCAAGATCCACATCCCAATCTGAGCCGGGACCAGAACCCTGTACCCATTCCCAAAACCCTCTCTGTGGGGTCACCAAAACCCCATCTCAGAGCAAACAAGGAACCGAGGGTAGATTTCTTCAAATCCACCCCAAACTTCCCCAAAACGGCTTTGGGACACCCCAAACTGAGCCACCAAAGTTCCTCAGGATCCCCATCCCAATCCTAGCCGGGAGCACAGCCCTGTGCCCATTCCCAAAAAACCTCTCTGTGGGGTCACCAAAACCTCATTTCAGAGCAAACAGGCAATGAAGGGCTGATTTCTCCAAATCCACCCAAAACTTCCCCAAAACGGATTCGTGACACCCCAAACTGAGCCAGAAAAATTCCTTAGGATCCCAATCCCAGCTGGGACCACAGCCCTGTGCCCATTCCCAAAAACCTCCCTGTGGGGTCACCAAAACCTCATTTCAGAGCGAACAGGCAATGAAGGGCTGATTTCTCCAAATGCACCCAGAACTTCCCCAAAACTGATTTGGGACACCCCAAACTCAGCTTGCAAAGCTCCTCATGATCCACATCCCAATCCTAGCCGGGAGCACAGCCCTGTGCCCATCCATTCCCAAAAAACCTCTCTGTGGGGTCACCAAAAACCGTTTCAGAGCAAACAAGGAACCAAGGGTAGACTTCTTCAAATCCACCCAAAATTTCCCCAAAACAGATTTGGGACACCCCAAACTGAGCCTGCAAAGCTCCTCAGGACCCCCATCCGGTGCCACAGCCCTGTGCCCATTCCCAAAAACCTCCCTGTGGGGTCACCAAAACCTCATTTCAGATCAAACAGGCAAGGAAAGGCTGATTTTTGCACTTTTTTTCCCTTTCCCAGCAGCTCGGCCGCGGCTCTCGTGCCATCTGCTGACCGAAGGCTCCGTGTCCCTGAGCTGTCCGAGGGTTGGCAAATCCTCGCCCCACAAACCTCCCACCCCGAGCCGTGTCCTGTCCCCTCAGGGTGACAAATGGGACCCTCCGGGGCCACCCCAAATCCCGAGGGCGGAGCAGGCTCAGCTCGCTTGAAAGCTTTTTAAAAATACCCCGAAGATTTTTTTATTTCTTTATTTAAAAAGCTCTTGAAAGAGCAGCTGCCTCCCTTTAATGGCGATAATCTCGGCCGGGATCTATCTTTAGAGCTGTGCCAGCAGCCCCGGGGGGGCGGCGGGGGGCGGAACCAGCTGGGGAAGCGAAAAAAGAAAAGGAAAAAAAATACTAAAAAAAAAAAGGGGGGGGGGGAAGGAAAAAAGAAGGGGGGGGAAGGGAAAAAAAAAAAAAGAAAAAAGGAAAAAATGGGTCAGAGTATTCCAAATTCATGGTGGGAAATACACAGTTCTACCCCCGGAGGGTGGGGAGGGACTGGGATGGAATTCCCAGAGAATCCAGCACAGCCCAGTAACTCCCAGTAATTCCCAGTAACTCCCAGTAACACCCAGTACAGCCCAGTAACTCCCAGTAACTCCCAGTAATTCCCAGTAACTCCCAGTAACACCCAGTACAGCCCAGTACAGCCCAGTACAGCCCAGTACAGCCTAGCACAGCCCAGTAACTCCCAGCACAGCCCAGTACAGCCCAGTAACTCCCAGTAATTCCCAGTACAGCCCAGCATAGCCCAGTAACTCCCAGTAACTCCCCGTAATTCCCAGTAACTCCCAGTGCGGCCCAGTACAGCCTAGCACAGCCCAGTAACTCCCAATAACACCCAGTAACTCCCAGTAACTCCCAGTAACGCCCAGTAACTCCCAGTACAGCCACGCTGGAAAGCGCCCAGAGGCAGGAATTCCCTGCCTGCTCCAAACACTGCGTTCCCGGGAAGGAGCAGGGATGCTCCTCAGGAAAATCCACAGCCAACCCCAAAAACCTCAATTTTTTTACTTCAAACTCTCCCTCTCCAGCGCTGGGGACGCTGAATTATTCGTGAAATAATTCCTGTTAGGAATAACTCCTCCGCCGGCTCGGAGCGCTTTGAACCCCGCGCGAGTTTTAAGCAAAGCCCTAAAAATCAGCAATTCCCTCCCGCAGCCACCGCGGGGCTGGAGGGGCACAGAGGGGATTTTCCCACCTTTCCAAGCCTCGAATTTGGGATTTGGAGAAGGCAAACTGCACGTCCCGGCGAGCCAAGCAGAGGGCACTGCTGGCTCGTGGTTGGAGCGCTGTGAGTTCATCCCAAAGTCCTGGGACAGAAAATCTCTCCCGGCAGCAGAAATCGCTGAGAAAGTCTGACTCCACTTCAGCCCTCTCCCCCGATTCCAAAAGTCCCCAAAAATCCGGGAATGACAGGGTAAAAAATTGGGATAAAACCCAGTGAAGCGGAGCGGTGATGGAGAGCACCGGGGAAGCGCTGGATTGGCTCAAAATGGAGAAATTGGTGGAAAAAAAGAGATTAAACTGAGCACAGGGATGAGAGCCCGGCCCGGTTTGTGCCACCCTGCTGGGTCCCAGCTCCACCGCAGAGCTACACACAGATTCTCCACAAAAACACACTCAGGTTCATATTTTTATCCCATGGATTCTGAAACGAAGCTCATTTTTCTCCTTTTCCCCCTCCTGATGTTTGTCAGAAAGCCCTGGGGGGGGAATCTGCTTCCCCTCGTCCCTCTGCTCTCCTCCTCTGCCATCGCTCCCATTTTCTCCACTTTTTGTTTTATTCTGCTGATGGAAAAGGACAGAGAGCAGCTGGGAAGAAGCAGAGGATGCAGAAAACTCTTTTAAGTTGAATTTCAGCTGCATCGAAGCATCCCCAAACTCCTCCGAGGTGTTTTTACTCACGCCCTGTTCTTGCAACCCCCTGGGCATCCAGCTCCCTCTTTACTCCCTTTATTCCCATCACATTTCTATTATTATTATTATTATTATTATTATTATTATTATTATTATTATTATTATTATTATTATTATTATTATTATTATTATTATTATTATTATATTCCAATTAATATTTATAGTATCATATTACCATTTTATATATATTATTATATTCCCATTATTATTATAATATCTACTATCATATTCCCATGATTATATATATAATTATGCTCCCATTATTATATTATCATATTCCCATTATTATAGATATTGTTATATTCCCATTATTATTATATTATCATATTCCCATTATTATATATATTTTATATTCCCATTATTATTATAATATCTATTATCATATTCCCATTATTTTTATTTATATTATATATTCCTACTGTTACATATATTTTATATTCCCATTATTATTATTATATCTATTGTCATATTCCCATTATTTTTATTTATATGATCATATTTCCATTATTTTTATTTATATGATCATATTCCCATTCTTTTTATTTATATGATCATATTTCCATTATTTTTATTTATATGATCATATTCCAATTCTTTTTATTTATACGATCATATTCCCATTATTATACATATATAGCTATATTCCCATTATTATTACAATATCCATTATCACATTCCCATTTTCCCCTCACTCCTGCCCACCCCAAACCCCAGCCCCCAACCCCCAACCCCGGCAGGGCTGAGGTTCCGGGGCCGCCCCTGGCTCCCCGGGCAGGCGGAGTTGAGTTTCCAGGTTTCGGATGCTCGTCCGACGTGGCGCGGCTCCTGATGCATCCCCGCGATAGCTGCCGAAATCAGATCCTCGGGAGCGGCGATTGCCATGGCAATGCTGCCGGTGCGTCCCGCCAGGGCTCACCTAACGCGGTTAGGAGGAGGAGTGATGGCCCCGGGGAGCTCTAACACGATTAGGGCCCCGCGCCGAGCGGAGCCCGTGATTTATGGTCTTTGGGATGGATCCTCTCAGGCTTCTGCCCGGGAATTCCCCGGGGGCAGCTCCGTGCCAAAGCGGAGATTTGGGGAGGGTCTGAGCCCTCGGGAAGGGTCTGAGCCCCTGGGGAGGGTCTGAGCCCTTGGGGAGGGTCTGAGCCCTTGGGGAGGGTCTGAGCCCTTGGGGAAGGGTCTGAGCCCTTGGGGAAGGGTCTGAGCCCTCGGGAAGGGTCTGAGCCCCTGGGGAGGGTCTGAGCCCCTGGGGAAGGGTCTGAGCCCCTGGGGAAGAGTCTGAGCCCTCGGGAAGGGTATGAGCCCCTGGGGGGGGTCTGAGCCCTTGGGGAGGGTCTGAGCCCTCGGGAAGGGTCTGAGCCCCTGGGGGGGGTCTGAGCCCTCGGGAAGGGTCTAGAGCCCCCCGGGAAATGTCTGAGCCCTTGAGGAAGGGTCTGAGCCCCTGGGGAGGGTCTGAGCCCTTGGGGAGGGTCTGAGCCCCTGGGGAAGGGTTTGAGCCTTTGGGGAGGGTCTGAGCCCTTAGGAAGGGTCTGAGCCCCTGGGGAAGGGTCTGAGCACTCAGTGAGGGTCTGAGCCCTTGGGGAAGGTGTGAGCCCTCGGGGAGGGTCTGAGCCCTTGGGGAAGGGTCTGAGCCCTTGAGGAAGGGTCTGAGCCCTCGCGGAGGGTCTGAGCCCTTGGGGAAGGTCTGAGCCCTTGGGGAGGCTCTGAGCACTCGGGGAGGGTCTGAGCCATCGGGAAATGTCTGAGCCCTTGGGGAAGGTCTGAGCCCTCGCGGAGGGTCTGAGCACTCGGGGAGGGTCTGAGCCCTTGGGGAGGGTCTGAGCCCTTGGGGAGGGTCTGAGCCCTCGGGGAGGGTCTGGATCCCCCTGGGAAAAGGCTCTAAAAGGCTCGGGGAAGGGTCGGCGAAGGCTCAGCAACAAGTTTTGCTCGGGGAGCGCCTGTGCGGTGATTTCGGAGCCTCACCCGAGCCTCCGGCAGGGCGGGATGCGATCTGTGGGGCACACGGACAGGGATGGGGACAGCACGCGGCCCCAAAGCCACCCCGGGACACCAACCCTGGGAAAATCCATTTTCCGTCACTCACCGCACCCGCGGGGCCGCAGAGCCCGGCCCGGCCTGCCCATCAATCCCGCAGTCATTAGGGGCGGACAAAGCCACTTCCCCAATTCCTTCCTGCCCGTCTCGATCCCAGCCAAGCATTTCACCTCGGCGCCGGCCGTGCCCCGCCGGCAGCGAGCGAGGTGTTCGATTACCGCCTGTCCCCGTTCGATTACCGTCTGTCCGCTCCCGGCCCCGAACACACCGGCCAGAGTGGCTCTGAGTCCCCCCGGGCACCGGGAGAGGGCTGGATGGGAGTGGGGTGCACTGCTGGGTTTGGGGAAGGGGTTTGGGTGTTGGGGAGGATGAAATAGGAAAGGATTATAAATATGATTCCCTGGCAAAAGATGCTGAGAATATGGAAACTATGAGCGAGATCGAAATGAAGACAAAGCTTTGAGATACCAAACCCCAGTGACTGAACAACTGAAAACAATGGCGTGGCCACTGAAGGTAATCCCCTTTGGATTAAACAATTCCCCTTTGGATTAAACAATTCCCCTTTGGATTAAACAATTCCCCTTTGGATTAAACAATTCCCCTTTGGATTAAACAATTCCCCTTTGGATTAAACAATTCCCTTTGGATTAAACAATTCCCCTTCGGATTAAACAATTCCCCTTTGGATTAAACAATTCCCCTTTGGATTAAACAATTCCCCTTTGGATTAAACAATTCCCCTTTGGATTAAACAATTCCCCTTTGGATTGAACAATTCCCCTTTGGATTAAACAATCCCCTCTGCTTGCAGGCAGCTCCAAGGGTCAGAGCAGACCCTGCCAACTCGGCAGAGGGTCCAAAAAGCAGTTTTTAGAGTTTAAAATCTAACGCTGTACGGTAATGCAATGACTCTCCTAGGCTGTGTGTAAATGCTGTAGGATTTGTAGCTTGTTCTAGATTGGTTAGTGAAAATTAGAATATTCAGCACAGAAGATGATTTATTGTATTGTAAACGGCAACCACAGGATTCTATTCTATTCTATTCTATTCTATTCTATTCTATTCTATTCTATTCTATTCTATTCTATTCTATTCTATTCTATTCTATTCTATTCTATTCTATATTCTGTACTTTTCTTCTCTCTCTCTCTCCCCTCCCTGCCCTGCTCTGAGCTGTGTCTGGCAGCTCCTGGCAGGTGTCCTACCCCCACACCGCTCACAATAAACCTCATGCTCTCAGACCAAACTCCAGAGATCTCTCGTCTCCGTCCCGACCGCCCGAAACAAAACCAGGGACCAAATCCTACATTTGGGGAAGGGAAGCTGCGCCCTGGGGAGCGCTGGGGGCGGGAGAATGGGTGAAGGAGCTGCAGTGTCGCTCCTCTGCGGGATTGGGAATTTTGGGGTGTGGCAGCAAGTGCAATAACCCAAAAATGGGGGGGAAAGGCAAAAAAATGCATCTCGGAGCACAGTGAGTGCTCTGCGGGAGGAGAGAAAGCCCCGAGCAGGGCCCGGGCTTTCCTCACCGGAGGGGTTCGGGAGGCTCTGAGGGGACCCTGAGCTCCCACCGCACTGCCAAACCCTCCCGGGGGGCTAAGGACAGTGATTCCCACCGTGTGCCCACCCAGAATTCCCTCTTTCCAGCGGAGAACAGCAATCATGGAATCACAGCTGTCCCCCGGCTGTGAGAGCCCCCGGAGCGAAACCCCCGGAGCAGAGGGGCCGCGGGTGACCCCGGGAGTGTCCCAGGAATCAGCCCCGACCCGTGGGGGGCTCCGAGCCCTTTTTTCCCCGAGCCACTGTATTTATTTTCCCTCCCCTCGCTTCCTTGCCTGCTTTGGGGCAGTTTATTTATCCAGCCTCCCCCCCCAGGCCGGGCTGGCCCTTCCGTGGGGCGGGGGGCTCCGGCCCGGCCCGGCCGCGATGGAGCTCAGCTCTGTCAGGGCTGTCAGCAAACACCAGCCCCTGAGGCCGGCCAGGAATTTTAATTGAAATCGCCGCTCCCTGCGCTCAGATAAGGCCCAGCGCCACCCCAGGGCCCGAGGGGCTGCCCAGGACCCCCTCGCTGCCCCTCGGGACACCAGGACGCTCCCCGAATTCATGTGGGATGCCCTGACCGCTTTCCGTGCCCTGGCACGGCTCTGTTGGCTCAGCGCCCTCCTGCCAGGGCAGCACTGGGACAAACTGGGAGGCAACTGGGGCCCGGAGCTGTCCCCACGTCGCGAGGGCTCTCCAGCGTCGCCTCCCCTCCCGCAGGAGCTTGGTGGTCTGCGCTCCTTATCAGCGCTTATCTGGCGGAGCCGCTCGCTAATGTGACCTTAATGGAGCTCAAATCGACTCGATTTGTTTTATTGCTCAGCCCAAAGCCCTGCGCCCCCTCCGTCCCTCCCTCCCTCCCTCCCTGCTCCCGCTGCCCTTGTTTTGGAAACACGCCGGGAAGGGGCAGCGCATGGGGAGCAGGGAGAGCCCTCCCGGGGACTGTCCCTCCTTGTCCTGCTGTCCCCGAGCCCCGGGGACCCCCCGAGGCCGGCGGGGCTGCGGGGGTTCGGAGCCCGGAGCGGGGCCGGGAGCGTCCCCCGGGCCCGCACGATGCTGCCCACGCCCTTCTCGGTGAAGGACATCCTCAACCTGCGGCGGCCCGAGCCTCCCGGGGGGCCCCGCGCCTCCCCCGCGCCCCGAGCCGCCCGCAGTCCCGGGGAGGAGGACGAGCCGCGTAAGTGCCCGCGGGACCGCGCGGAGGCGAGCGGCGGAGGCGAGCGGCGGAGGGGAGCGGCGGAGGGGAGCGGGGGGACCCCGCGGAGACCTTCCGTTCCCCCCGAGAGGAACCGCGAGGGCAGCGCTGCAGCCTCGCCCCCGCCGGTGCCGGTGGACCCCGCGGCAGGGCAAGGACAGTTTCCCCCTTTCTCCCTTTTCTCCTTCTTTTTCCCTTTATTCCTCCTTTTTCCCTTTTTCTGCTCCTTTTTCCCCTTTTCTGCTCCTTTTTACCTTTTTTCCTCCTTTCTCCCTTTTTTCCTCCTTTCTCCCTTTTTCCTCCTTTTCCCCCTTTTTCCTCCTTTTCCCCTTTTCTCCTCCTTTCTCTCTTTTTCCCTCCTTTTTCCCTTTTTTCCTCCTTTACCCTCTTTTCCCTCCTTTTCCCCCCTATGATTCGGTATTTTTGCGGTTATTTGGGGGATTTTTCGGGCATCCCGGTATCTCCAGCTCATCCCCTCAATTCCGGCTGCCCTCGGGGAAAAGGCACGGCCCGGGGGGTGGATAGAGCTGGGGGTGGGCATGGAATATTTCCTGGGCTTTTTCCTGAGGAAAATCCCCCATCGATGACCCAACCCCGTGTCGAGTCCCGTAAATTGTCCCTGCTGGGGACACCGAGGCACCACCGGCCCTGGAGCGCGGAGGAGCCGCGGGGATGCTCCGGAGCGCTCCCCGACGGGGATCGGAGCCGTTCCGCCTCTTCCCGCAGCTAAAATCCCGAAAAGTTTCTTTTCCTCGTGTTTCCAGCGGCTGCGGAGCGGGGAAACGGGAAACCAGTAAGGGCAGAGCGGGGCACTGGGAGCACTGGGATGCGGAGGGAGAGGGAGAGGGGAGGATTGTCCCTTTCGCGGCTGCATCCAGAGCGCCCCATTCCCCCAGCAGCCCCCCGAATTCCCGAATTCTCTGCCTGCCGGGACACCCGAGCACTTCCCAGCCCGGGCTGATGCTGATCCTCTGCCGCAGGAAATCCCCGCAAATCAAAAATCCTCCAAACGATCAACTCCTTCGCGTTTTATCTCTCACATTTAATGTTTTTTCTCCTCTCTTCCCAGCCCCTTCGGGCTTTTTGTTTTGCCGGAATTCAGAGCAATTCGCTTTTCCTGGAGCTGGAGGCGAATCCTGCCCGAGCTGCGGTTTCCATCCCTGCGGAGCGGGAGGGTGGGAAGGGAATTTGGGATTTGGGATTTGGGATTTGGGATTTGGGATTTGGAATACTCTAATCTGCTGTGCACCCCCCGTTCCTTGTGCCCCTCAGGCAACGGGGGCAGCCCCAAAACATCAGGGGCGTTATTATGAGGGGAAAATGGGAGGTTTTATTCAGAATTCGTATAACAGCCTAATTCTATCCCCAAAAAAAGAAAAAAAAAAAAAGAAAGAGAAAAAAAGAGAAAAAATTAAGGCATTTGCTTGAATTCTCAATAAATATCACAGGAAAATTCCTATTAAATTTATCAGCTATCAGCCTTAGCTTTACCAACCCTCCCCCACCTCATTCCCAAGGAGCGCCGTTCCCAATTGCATCTCTCCTTCGCGAACCCCCAGAGCTGGCTCCGGCTCTGACCTCGCTCTGTTTTTCTCCTCGCCGCAGGAAAATCCCTCCCCACACCGAGCCTTGAGACCTCGGAGAAGCCAAGGGAGCCCCCCTGCCACCCCCCCGGGCAGCGGCAGCGGCGGAAGCCTCGCGTTCTGTTCTCGCAGGCTCAGGTGCTGGAGCTGGAGCGGCGCTTCCAGCGGCAGAAATACCTGTCCGGGCCCGAGCGGGAGCACCTGGCGGCGCTGCTGCAGCTCAGCCCCACGCAGGTGAAGATCTGGTTCCAGAACCGGCGCTACAAGAGCAAGAGGCAGCGGCAGGACCGGAGCCTGCAGCTGGCCGTGCCCGCGCTGTCCCCGCGCACGGTGGCGGTGCCGGTGCTGGTGCGGGATGGCAGAGCGTGCCCGGGGGGCTCCCGGCCCTTTGCGATAGCCGCGCCTTGCTCCTACGGCTCCGGCTGCGGCGCTTTTGGGCCGGGGTACGGCGAGGGGTACCCCGGGATGTCCCCAAGTGCCACCGCCGGGCTGTCCCCAAGTGCCACCGCCGCGGGGGCGCAGGGCCACTCCCCGGCGCTCACCTGGAGGTGAGAGGGAAGGAGGCCCCGGGAACTCTCCCTGCCCCGGGAACTCTCCCTGCGCTCCAGAGCCGAGCCCCGATGGGGACAGGAGCCCAACCCAAAGGATTTCTGTAGCCTGGACTGTGCGACAATTGTCACATCCCTGGGAAGCTTGGACGCTGCCCCCACAGCACCCAACAACCGGAAATTATTTATTACTAATCACAGAGATTTGGGATCTGGCCCTTTCTCTCCCAAGGGATTTGTTCCTGAGGGATGCCATCGGGAGGATGTGAACGCTGTTTTTTTCCTCAGGAAAGCTGGAAAATAGGGTCCGTGCGCATCCCTGTGCTTCTGTATGGACGGTATTTAGCGCTTTGGGTTCCGACGATTTTTGGGATGTATTTCTGATTTGTGTTTCTTAATATCTCCCAGCACAGGTATCAATCTCTGTCTTTATTATTAGTATTATTATTACTATTATTATTATTTGCAAATAAAAAGCGAATTGGCGAAGCTGTGTTTTCACTCTCTTGTTATTTCTCACTTCACATTTTGAATTTTCCCATCCGCAATTTCCACCTGAGCCAAAGAAAAACAAAAACCAAATCAAATCAAATCCTAATAATCCGGCCAAAAAATCACCTCACGGTCCAAGTCTGGAAATTCCCGAAGTTCAACCCCTCCAAGGTTCAGCTCCGGGTTGCTCCCCCCTCTTCCCACTCCATTCCCGACAATTCCTTATCCTCCAGCCGTTGGAAAAAAGCTCCGCGCGAGGCAATTCAGCTTTTATCTCCCACCCCACTCTCCCCAGCGTTCCCTCACTTCCCAAATGGGACATCCCTGCCACCCACACCAAAGGACAAATCCCTGCCGGGGACAGAGGTCGCTCCTCACCCTGCGGCTCCCGAGGCTTTGGAAGCGCCGCTCCCGCCCCTTCTCGATCCGTCTGCACTCACTCAGGATGTCCCCGCTGGGGCTCGGGGCTCTGTCCCCACCCCGGAGCGGCCAGGGGACACCTCGGGGTCCTTGTGCTCTCGCTGGGAATGGGAATTCCTCCCCTGGAATTCCCAACGGTGCGGAGAGCTCAGCGACAAAACGAGGCGAACCCCAGGGAACTCCCCCGGATTAATACAGAAATCAATGAAGGGAATTGCTTCCCTCCTCAGCTCGGGAAAAAAGCCTGAAAATGGGAATCGCGAGAGGTGAACAATGGGAATCGCGAGAGGTGAACAATGGGAATCGCGAGAGCTGAACAATGGGAATCGCGAGAGCTGAACAATGGGAATCGTGAGAGCTGAACAATGGGAATCGCGAGAGGTGAACAATGGGAATCGCAAGAGGTGAACGATGGGAATTGTGAGAGCTGAACAAAAGGGAATCGTGAGAGCTGAACAATGGGAATCGTGAGAGCTGAACAATGGGAATCGTGAGAGCTGAACAATGGGAATCACGAGAGGTGAACAATGGGAATCGCGAGAGCTGAACGATGGGAATCGCGAGAGCTGAACAATGGGAATCGCGAGAGCTGAACAATGGGAATCGCGAGAGCTGAACAATGGGAATCACGAGAGGTGAACAAAAGGGAATTGTGAGAGCTGAACAATGGGAATCGTGAGAGCTGAACAATGGGAATCGCGAGAGGTGAACAAAAGGGAATCGTGAGAGCTGAACAATGGGAATCGCGAGAGGTGAACGATGGGTATCGCGAGAGCTGAACAAACCCCTCAGGGACAGGGTGGGATTGTTGGGATTGCCCTGGGCAGGGCCAGGATTGGGATGATGATCCTTGGGGGTCCCTTCCAACTCAGGGCATTCCCAATTCCTTCATAGCTCTGCCCAAATTCCCTCTCTCCGCCTGGAACCTCCCCCTGAGGTTTTCCAAGCGTTCCATGACTCCAGGGGGACAACTCCCGACCCAGAGGGTTAAAGAAGGAAAAAGGATCGGATAAAGGCGACTTTGGGGCGCGTTTGCACAACCTGCTCTGCTCCGGGCGGCTGTAACCAAACACCCTCCTAGAAAATCAACAAAGTCCTCAGGGGATTTGAGTGAAATCTTTTGTTTCCCTTTTTAAGGGTAAAAAAAAAAAAAAAAAAAAAAACAAAAACCACAAGCCTGGGATTTGCGGCTGAAGGAAAGGGGCTGGGATTGAGCGAAGGGCTTGGGAATTAAAGAGGGGATCGGCGCTGATGTTCCAGCAGGAAAAGGAGTTTGGGGCCAGCAGGAGCTACAGGAGGTCGCTGATACATTGATAAATTTATTTATAGATATATTTAAATATTAACTGCCCATGATTCCCAAGGATTCTGCTCAGGCATATCGTCAGAGCCAAATTCTGCTTCCCTGGGGTGTCCCTAAAGAGCCTTTTGATGGGGCAAGGTGATTTTTTAATCCCTTGTTCCTCACATTTGGGGGTTCTGAGCCTGTTTAGAATTGTTTTCCGAAGAGAAACTCTGGAAGAACAGCCACAACTAACGGAGATCCTCGGGAAAAGGATTTGTTATATCAGACGCTCCACTCTGGTTTTTCCAGGAGTTGGGAAGGTTTTCTTCCCTTTGGGTGCCCTGGACTGCGTCGTTCAAGGTGTTCAGGCTTCTTAAATGAAGTGAGGAATTCATCTGAGGTTTGGGGTTTGACTTCCAGCCTTTTTCCGTGCAAGGATTTGCCTCTCCTGTCCTTCGTGTCATCGCCGAGCCTCGCCGGAGCAGCTTTGCAAAACTGGCAGAAACATCTTTGACATTTCCCTGCTCTTCAATGCGCTCGAAGTGCATCAAAGTGGAGGCGACTGAGGAAAATAAATTTTAAAAGAACACCCAACACTTATATTTCTTCGATTTCCCCCCTGAAAGCGGTGTTTTCCCGAAGAGCTCAGGAGCAGAACTCATTCCCATAATGGGGAGGCAGCAGAGCTGAGGTTGGGGCGATGGACGCAGAACATCCTCCGAGGATTCTGCTCCCAAAACCCCTCTCCGGGCGCATTTTGATCCCAAAATTCACATCTTTCTCTTCATCACAAAAGCCCAGGGGGGATTTGTGAGCAGAGATTTGTGACCCCAGAAACCCGCGGGGAGGGGCCGCTGTGACCCCACAGACCCTCGGGGAAGGGCGGCTGTGACCCCACAAATCCACGTTAAAGGGTGGCTGTGACCCCACAAACCCTCGGGAAAGTGCGGCTGTGACCCCACAAACTCGCGGGGAAGGGGCGGCTGTGACCCCACAGACCCGCGGGGACACAAAACCGCGGGGAGGGGCGGCTGTGACCCCACAAACTCGCGGGGAGGGGCGGCTGTGACCCCACAAACCCTCGGGGAAGGGCGGCTGTGACCCCACAAATCCACGTTAAAGGGTGGCTGTGACCCTACAAACCCTCGGGGAAGGGCGGCTGTGACCCCACAAATCCACGTTAAAGGGCGGCTGTGACCCCACAGACCCGCGGGGACACAAACCCGCGGGGAAGGGCGGCTGCGACCCCAAAAAACCCGCGGGGAAGGGCGACTGTGACCCCACAAACCCTCGGGGGGGAGCGGCTGTGACCCCACAGACCCGCGGGGACACAAAACCGCGGGGAGGGGCGGCTGTGACCCCACAAACGCACGTTAAAGGGCGCCCCGAGCAGGGCCAGGGGGCAGCGGCCCGAATGCCGCGGGGGCAGGGGACAGCCGCAGGGGAACACTCCCGCGGGGGCAGGGGACAGGCGCGGGGGGACACTCCCGCGGGAGCAGGGGACAGCCGCAGAGGGGACACCCGAGGGGACAGGGGACAGCCGCGGGGGGACAGTCCCGCTGGAGCAGGGGACAGCCGCAGGGGGGGACACTCCCGCGGGGACAGGGGACAGGCGCGGGGCGGACACTCCCGCGGGGCTCTCCAATCAGCCCCGGGGGGTTTGGCCGCCGCCCCGATAAAAGCGGGGCCGCCGTGGGTGGGGATGAGCCGAGAGGGATCGGGGCCCGAGCGCCGGGGGACGGAGCGAGCTCGGCCAGCGCCCCCCGCACCATGAGCGGCGCCCCCGGGGCAGCCCCGCAGCCCCCGCCCGGCCCCGCCCGGCCCCGCACGTCCTTCCTCATCCAGGACATCCTCCGGGACGGGCCCGAGCGAGCCAGGGCCAGAGGGAGTGCGGAGCAGAGCGAGGAGAGGACAGGAGGCAGCCCGGCCCCGGGACACCCCCCTGGGGGTCCCCATCCCGCGGGAGCGTCCCGAGCGGCGGGGACAGCGCAGGGACAGGACACAGGTACGGGAGGGGCTGGATGGGGAGCGGAGCGGGGACAGCTGCGCCGGGGTCGGGAACGGGGCGGGAACGGGTCGGGAACGGGGCGGGAACGGACTGGGAATGTTTGAGCTTGGGTCAGGGAATGGATCGGAAATGTCTGAGCTTGGGTCAGGAATGGATCGGCAATGTCTGAGCTTGGGTCAGGGATCAGGAATGTCTGAGCTTGGGTCAGGAATGGGTCGGGAATGTCTGAGCTTGGGTCAGGAATGGATCGGCAATGTCTGAGCTTGGGTCAGGGAATGGATCGGAAATGTCTGAGCTTGGGTCAGGGATCAGGAATGTCTGAGCTTGGGTCAGGAATGGATCGGAAATGTCTGAGCTTGGGTCAGGGAATGGATCGGAAATGTCTGAGCTTGGGTCAGGGATCAGGAATGTCTGAGCTTGGGTCAGGGAATGGAGCAGGAATGGGTCGGGAATGTCTGTGCTTGGTTCAGGGAATGGATCGGAGATGGGTCGGGAATGTCTGAGCTTCAGTCACGGAATGGATCGGGAATGTCTGAGCTTCGGTCAGGGAATGGATCAGGAATGTCTGTTCTTGGATCAGGGAATGGATTGAGAATTGATTTTGAATGGATTAGGAAAGTCTGTGCTTGGTTCAAGGAATGGACCAGGAATGTCTGAGCTTGGGCCAGGAATGGATCAGGAATGGATCAGGAATGGATCAGGAATGTTTGAGCTTGGGTCAGGGAATGGATCAGTATTGGATTGGGAATGTCTGTTCTTGGATCAGAATGGATCAGGAATGAGCTGGGAATGGATCAGGAATGTCTCTTCTCAGATCGGAATGGATCAGCAAAGTCTGTGCTTCAGTCAGGGATCAGGAATGTCTCTTCTGGATCAGGGAATGGATCAGGAATGGGTCAGGAATGTCTGTCCTTGGGTAAGGGAATGGATCAGGACTTTCTGTGCTTGGATCAGGGAACGGATGAGGAATGTCTGAGCTGGGTCAGTCGGGGAATGGATCAGGAACGGATCAGGAATGGATCGGGAATGTCTGTGCTTGGATCAGGGAACGGATCAGGGCATGGATCAGGAATGGATCAGGGCATGGATCAGGAATGGATCAGGAATGGATCAGGAATGGATCAGGGCATGGATCAGGAATGGATCGGGAATGTCTGTGCTTGGATCAGGGAATGGATCAGGAATGTCTGAGCTGGGTCGGTCAGGGAATGGATCAGGAATGGATCGGGAATGTCTGTGCTTGGATCGGGGAATGGATCAGGAATGTCTGAGCTGGGTCGGTCAGGGAATGGATCAGGAATGGATCGGGAATGTCTGTGCTTGGATCAGGGAATGGATCAGGGCATGGATCAGGGAATGGATCAGGGAATGGATATGGGGATGGATCAGGAATGGATCAGGGAATAGATCAGGGAATGGATCGGGAATGTCTGTGCTTGGATCAGGGAACGGATCAGGGCATGGATCAGGAATGGATCAGGAATGTCTATCCTTGGATCAGGGAATAGATCAGGGAATGTCTGTCCTTGGATCAGGAATGGATCAGGAATGTCTATCCTTGGATCAGGGAATGGATCAGGGAATGGATCAGGAATGTCTTTTCTGAATCAGGAATGGATCAGGGAATGCCTGAGCTGGGTTCAGGGAATGGAGCAGGGTCCAGCCCTGGCCTCTGGCTCCAGACATGCTCGGATTGAGCTCAGGAGCACCCGAGCTGGGCCAGGGGAGGATGAGGAATTCCGGGACTGCATTAAAACTGTTCACCACTCGCCCCAAGAGCTCCCAGCTCAGAATCTCCTCAAGTGTTGTTTAAAAAACCCATTGGATGCATTCCCACATCATCAGGGGAAATAAATTCCCTTTTAAAGCAAAAAATCCCAGAAAAGGCACCTTGGACAAGGCACTGTCCAGAGGGGGAGAAGGAACATCCCAAAATCCCACAGGGACACAAGATTTTGGGATCAGTGCTGGGACTGGGACTGGACTCAGCCTTTCCCTCCCCAAAATCCCAGGCTGAGCTCAAGCAGCCCAAAAATCCTTTTGGAATTCTCCAGAGCTCTCACCCCCGTGGCCTCCCGCAGGGAATTTTTGCTTTCCAGCCCGATTCTATTAAAAGAAATTTCTAGATAAAAACTCTGGGACTTCAGGGACAACCAGGATTCGCAAAGCTGGGAATTAAATCTTTTTTCTCTCTTCGTTCACACCTTGAGAAAATAAACGGAGAAATTACCAACGGCAAAAAAAAAAAAAAAAATTGGCTGATTTCCATCTGGATAATGCACAAAAAGGGATTAAAAAGGGAACATAAATAAATTTAGTTGAGGTGACATTTCCTGAGTCCCCATTCCGGTGATCCATCAGTGCCACAGGGAATTGTTTGGAGATCCAAGGCCAGGTGTGAAGTTTGAGACACGAAGGGTTAAAATTGCCCTAAAATTTCTTGGGGTAGAAAAGGAATTTATTCCCAAAGCTCTCCGCCTGAGCTGCTCTGATTTCCCACTCCAGAGCTGCTCCCTGGAGTTTGAGGATTTGTTTTCTTTGGGAATTCTGATTTTCCCGTGGATATTGAAAAGCAGTGCCTGATAACAGGAATCTTGCAAAAAAAAAAAAAAAAAAAATTAAAAAATTCTTTTGGTGCCGTTTTGGGCCTAACAACAGAACTTTGGGATTTAGGGAGACCTCCACCAGCACTGGGAAATATTCCTTTTGGGGATATTATTCCACTTTATCCTATCCTGGGATATTATTCCAGCCTATCCTTTTTTATTTTGGGATATTCTTCCAGCCTATCCTACTTTATTTTGGGATATTTTTCCATCCTATCCTATTTTATTTTGGGATATTATTCCAGCCTATCCTATTTTATTTGGCGTTGTTATTCCATCCTATCCTATTGTCCTGGGGTGGCATGATGATATTTTGTATTCCCTATCATTTGAATTTTTTCCAAATAGAGATTTTTTCCAAATGCGGATTTTTTTTCCAAGCAGGAATTTTTTCCAAATGGGGATTTTTTCATGAGTGGGAACTTCTTCTAAACAGGAATTTTTTCCAAAGGGGAATTTTTTCCACATGGGGATTTTTTTCCAAGTGGGAATTTTTTCCAAACGGGATTTTTTCCAGATGGGCATTTTTTTCCGAGTGGTTTTTTTTTTCCAAATGGAGATATTTTTCAGGGCAGGAATTTTTTCCAAATGGGGATTTTTTTCCAAACGGTGATTTTTTTCCAAGCGGGATTTTTTCCAAACGCGGCTTTTTTTCCAAGCGGGAATTTTTTCCAAACGGAGACTTTTTCCAAGCATTTCACTCCCAATTTCTCCCTCCCCAGACGCCCCGGTGGAGACTTTCCTGCCCGACTGCGCCCGCCCCGTGCTCCCCATGGCCCCGCGGCCTCCCCGGCAGGGCAAACGCTCCCGAGCAGCCTTTTCCCACAGCCAGGTGATCGAACTGGAGCGCAAATTCAGCCACCAGAAGTACCTGTCGGCCCCGGAGAGAGCTCACCTGGCGCGGCACCTGCAGCTCACCGAGACCCAGGTGAAGATCTGGTTCCAGAACAGGAGGTACAAGACCAAGAGGAAACAGCTCGGGGCCGCCGTGGGCAGCTTGGACTCGCGCGGGAATGTTCCGGACGCGGCGGAATTCCAGGGAATGTCGCTGCTGGCGCTCAGGGCCGCCTGGCCCTACCTGCCCTGCCTCTACTACGTCCACGGCTGGAGCCCCTCCTGGTAGAACCTGCTTTTTTAGGTGGAAAATGGCATTTCTTTCTTAAATTCGCGTGGGGAGGGGTTTGTAGCAGTGGCGGTGTAAAATTCTCTCATCACTAATGCTGAAATAAGCAAAGAAAAGCCTAAAATTTTAATGACAGTGCTCTGGGGAATCCCAATTTCATCCCTGGAATGTCAAAATCCAGGTGGGAAAAGGTTTGGAGCTGAGGGTGCCTGGCCCTACCTGCCCTGCCTCTACTATGTCCAAGGCTGGAGCCCCTCCTGGTAGAAATTGCTTTGTTTAGGTGAAAAATGTCATTTCTTCCTTAAATTTATATGGGCGGGGTTGTAGTAGTGGCGGTGTAAAGTTCTCTCATCACTAACACTGAAATAAGCAAAGAAAAGCCCAAAATTGTAATTACAATGCTCTGGGGAATCCCAATTTCATCCCTGGAATGTCCAAGTCCAGGCTGGATGGGGTTTGGGGTCGTACCTGCCCAATGGCTGAAGCCCTTCCTAATAGAAGCTGCTGGTTTTAGGTAGAAAAGATAATTTTTGCCTTAACTTCAGGTGGGGAGGGGGTTGTAGTAGTGGCAGTGTAGAATTCCCTCATTGCTGACCCTCAAATAAGCAAAGAAAACCCAAAATTGTAATGACAATGCTCTGGGGAATCCCAATTTTATCCCTGGAATTCCAAATCCAGGCTGGAAGGGGCTCAGAGCTGAGGGCACCTGGCCCTGCCTCTACTGCATCAACGGCTGGAGCCCCTGCTGGTAGAAACTGCTTTTTTTTAAGGAGAAAATATAATTTATTCCTTAAATTCACCTGGGGAGGAGTTTGCAGTAGACAGGGTAAAATTCCCTCATTGCTGACCCTCAAATAAGCAAAGAAAACCCAAAATTTTAATGGCAGTGCTCTGGGGAATCCCAGAGAATCCGTGGCTGTTCCATCCCTGGAATTCCAAATCCAGGCTGGATGGGGCTCAGAGCTGAGGGCACCTGGCACTGTTGAGGGGCTGGAGCCCCTCCTGGTTGGCGCAGCTTTTTTAGGCAGAAAACATCATTTTCCCCCCAAATTTGGGATGTTTTAGCACCGTGCTGCTCCTCCTGGAGCCCACGAGGGCAGCACAAACCCCTCTGGCCACCAGCACTGAAATAACCATGGAATTTGGTTAAAAACCCCAAAATATTCACAACCCTTAATCCCGTGTTTTACCGCAATCCTCTGGGAATTCCCTGAGATCCCCCAGCCCTGGCAGTGCCCAAATCCAGGATTTCGCCCCCGGGGGATGCCCAGGGAGCCGTGAGGAGGCAGCCCAGCCCAGCGTGGGGACAAAGGACAATGACAGAAGGGTTTTGCATATCCGGGAGTTGGTCCTGCCCGAGCTCCGAGGGTTTGGCTCCCAGAGCAACTCCTGGGGGGGTGAAATTTGGGGCTTTTGAGTGCCTTTCCGACCTAAATCACCCCAGGATTCTGCGGATCAGCCCAATTCCTGTTGTTGGGACATCGGGGCGGCAGGAGGATGATCCCAACAAATCATTTTTTTAAGGGAAAAACCTCCCATTTGCACTCATTTATTTTCTTTTTGAACAGAATGTGCTTAAAACTCGAGGTGTGGCCAATTCCAATTGCCAATTCCAATTGTCAATTCCAATTGCCAATTCCAATTGCCAATTCCAATTCAATTATTGCCAAATAAAGGAGATTTCCAAGGGAGGAAATGCATTTTCTCAGGTGGAACGACTCTGACGGAGCAGATTTAACCTCCTGGAATTAAAATCCGTGGGAATTAAAATCCATGGGAATTGTTCCTCTCCTTCCACTGAAAATCTCATTGCTCCCGGAGCAGGGAGGGAATTAAACAAAAAAAATTCAGGAATGGGAAGGAATAAGGGATTCGCCCTTTTCCCACAGGATTATTTGGGATCTGTGGGTCCTGTGAGCAGAGAGAGCCAAAATTCCAGGGGCAGAATTGCAGGGGAGGGAGGGCAGGGAGAGGAGGACACTCAGCCTGAGGGCCTTGCAGAGATATGAATTCCTCTCTCGCTATCAGAGCTCCTCTCCGTTTGGAGGCCAAGCTTTTTGAATTGTCTCAAAGTAACTTTTCGCTATCTCCCGCTGACATTTTTCCTCCAAACTCCTTCTCCATGTCCCCCATCCCGAATTCCAGCATCCTCCCATTCCCATCCGCATTGCCAAGAGTTTCCAGCCCTGCCCAGCTCCTTATCCACTTTGGGACAACAAAATGTCCTTTATTTTGCTCAAAGCTGAGTCCCAGGCCCCCCCGAGGGCACCTCCCCCCCAAATCCCACGGATTTCACCCCCGGGATGCTGATGGAATCCAGGCAGGGATGAGGAATTTGCACGGAAAATGCCAAAAAAGAGCTCAGCTCGTCCTGCTCAGCACAGGGAGGTGGGAGGGCTGGACTGGGAAAATGGGAAATTAAATGTGAACTGAAAATTGTATCTGAACTGAACATGAGATCTAAGCTGGAAATGAAATCTGGATGGAAAATTAGATCAAAAGTGAAAATTAGATCTAAACTGGAAGTTAGATCAAAACTGAAAATGAGATCTAAACTGGAAGTTAGATCAAAACTGAAAATGAGATCTAAACTGGAAGTTAGATCAAAACTGAAAATGAGGACTAAATTAAAATTTAGATCTAAACTGAAAATGAGGACTAAATTAAAAATTAGATCTAAACTGAAAATTAGATCTAAAGAAAAAATTAGATCTAACCTGGAAATGAGATCTAAGCTGAAAATGAGAACTAAATTAAAGATTAGATCTAAACTGAAAATTAGGTCTAAACTGAAAACGAGATCTAACCTGGAAATTAGATCTAAATTAAAAATTAGAACTAAACTGGAAATGAGAACTAAATTAAAAATTAGATCTAAACTGAAAATTAGATCTAAACCAGAAATGAGAATTAACCTGGAAATTAGATCTAACCTAAGAATTAGATCTAAACTGGAAATGAGAACTAACGTGGAAATTAGATCTAAGCTAAGAATTAGATCTAACCTAAAAATGAGATCTGAACTGAAAACTAGATCGAAAATGAAAATGAAATCTAAACTGAAAATTAAACTGAAAATCAGATCTAACCTGGAATTAGATCTAACCTAAAAATTCAATGTAACCCAAAAATGAGGTATAAACTAAATTTTTTTGGACGCTTCTTTGGGAAAATGTTGCTGTCACAGCTGATTTTTTTTTCCTGCTGGGGTTTTCCAACCCTAAATCTCCAACCCTAACCCTCCAGGTTCCCCAAACTCGGCTGGGTCAGTGCAGAGTCGCTCGTTCTGTCCCGAATTTTCGGTCCTGTTTGATCTGATCCTTTGGAATTCCTGTCTGGGATCCTCTGCAATAAAGGCTGCAGGATCTGTGCTGCCAGTGAAGCTCTCTGTGGGTTTTTGTCCCTGGTTTGGGGTTTTTCCTCATCCCTGGTCCTGCTGGGAGTGACCCCGAGGGCCCCAGCGGCACCAAAAACTGGGGGAAAATGGAGGGGAAGGGGTGGAAATGGAGGGAAATCTGTGAAAATGGAGGGGAAGGGGTGGAAATCAAAGAAAAGGGGTGGAAATAGAGGGAAAGGGATGGAAATTGAGGAAAAAGGGGTGGAAATGGAGGGAAATTCATGAAAATGGAGGGGAAGGGGTGGAAATGGAGGGGAAAGGGTGAAAATCAAGGGAAGGGGGTGGAAATGGAGGGAAATTTGTGAAAATGGAGGGAAATTTGTGAAAATGGAGGGAAAGGGGTGGAAATGCAGGGGAAAGGGTGAAAATCAAGGGAAGGGGGTGGAAATGGAGGGAAATCTGTGAAAATGGAGGGAAAGGGGTGGAAATGGAGGGAAAGAGGTGAAAATCAAAGAAAAGGGGTGAAAATCGAGGAAAAAAGGGTTGAAAATGGAGGGGAAAGGATGAAAATTGAGGGAAAGGGGTGGAAATGGAGGAAAAGGGTGAAAATGCAAGGAAAGGGGTGAAAAGTAAAGAAAATGGGTGAAATTTGAGGTAAAAGGGGTGAAAATCGAGGAAAAAGAGGTGAAAATGGAGGGAAAGGGGTGAAAATGGAGGGAAAGGGGTGAAAATCGAGGGAAATTTGTGAAAATCGAGGGAAAGGTGAAAATGGAGGAAGGCACCCAGGACCCAGCTCTGCCTCCCTCCAAACCCCCCAAGGAGCCGGGAATGTTTCCCCCCCGGAGCCCAAACCTTCCCTCCGTGCCGGGGGTTTCCAATCCAAACATTTCGGCTGAAATTCCCTTTTTTTTCCCCGCCCGGAGGCCAAGCCCGGGCTGGGCACATCCCTGGGACGATGGCGATGCCCGGGGGAGCTGCCGGGGACAGCAAGGACACAGGGACAAGGACACGGGGACAAGGACACGGGGGAGGCTCCAGGACATTCCCGCGGGAGGTTCCTCCCGCTTTTGCTCGGTTCTGTTCCCACAGAATTGGGAATTGCCGGTGCCTCTCGGAAATCCTGGAACCAGGGATTTTTCTCCAGCGCCGATTCCAAGATTTCTAAGAATTTTCCAATTCTCCTCATCCGGAGGTTTTTGGGACAGTCTGATTCCCAAAAACACAGAGGTTTTGGCCTGTGCTCCAAACAGGGCCCAGGAGCTCTGGGAGCATTCCCGAGGAAATTCCCGGAATTTTGGGATGTTTCCAGCAGGGTTTGGTTTTCCAGGGAGCGGTTTGAGTCGCCCAGAGCTGGTGAGGCTGGAGCAGGGTCTGGAAGGAGGAGAAAGGGATCGTGTCCTGGGGAAGGGATCCTGGGAAAAGGACACTGTCCTGGAAAAGGGATCGTGTCCTGGGAAAGGGACATTGTCCTGGGAAAGGGATCATGTCCTGGGAAAGGGATCGTGTCCTGGGAAAGGGACACAGACCTGGGAAAGGGATCCTGGGAAAGGGACACTGTCCTGGGAAAGGGATCATGTCCTGGGAAAGGGACATTGTCCTGGGAAAGGGATCGTGTCCTGGGAAAGGGATCGTGTCCTGGGAAAGGGATCCTGGAAAAGGGACACTGTCCTGGGGAAGGGATCCTGGAGAAGGGACAGAGTTCTGGGAAAGGGACACTGTCCTGGGAAAAGGACACAGTCCTGGGGAAGGGACACAGATCTGGGAAAGGGATCCTGTACTGGGAAAGGGATCCTGGAGAAGGGACAGAGTTCTGGGAAAGGGATCCTGGGAAAGGGATCCTGTCTTGTGAAAGGGACACAATTCTGGGAAAGGGATCCTAGGAAAAGGACACTGTCCTGGGAAAGGGATCGTGTCCTGGGAAAGGGACATCATCCTGGGAAAGGGATCGTGTCCTGGGGAAGGGATCGTGTCCTGGGAAAGGGATCTTGGGAAAGGGACACCGTCCTGGGGAAGGGACACAGACCTGGGAAAGGGATCCTGGAAAAGGACACTGTCCTGGGGGAAGGATCTTGGGGAAGGGATCCTGTACTGGGAAAGGGACACAGTCCTGGGAAAAGGATCCTGGGGAAGGGACAGTCCTGGGGAAGGGAAACAGTTCTGGGAAAGGGATCCTGTCCTGGGAAAGGGATCCTGCCCTGGGAGAGGGACACAGTTCTGGGGAAGGGACAGTCCTGGGGAAGGGACACACTCCTGGGAAAGGGATCCTGGGAAAGGGACACTGATCTGGGGAAGGGATCCTCTCCTGGGGGAGGGACACTGATCTGGGGAAGGGATCCTGTCCTAGGAAAGGGATTCTGCCCTGGGAAAGGGATCCTGGGGAAGGGACACAGTCTTGGGACAGGGACACAGTTCTGAGGAAGGGACAGTCCTGGAGAAGGGACAGAGTTCTGGGAAAGGGACACAGTCCTGGGAAAAGGACACAGTCCTGGGGAACAGACACCGTCCCGGGGAAGGGACACAGTCCTGGAGAAGGGACACCGTCCTGGAGAAGGGACACAGTCCCGAGGAAGGGACACAGTCCTGGGGAAGGGACTCAGTCCCGGAGAAGGGACACCGTCCCGGGGCAGGGACAGGGACCTGGGGAAGGGACACCGTCCCGGAGAAGGGACACAGTCCCGGAGAAGGGTCACAGCCCCGGGGCAGGGCCCTGCGCAGCAGATCCGAGGTGACAAAAGCAGCGCTGCGGCTCCCTGGAAAGCCTGGACGGTATTTTTCCACCCCCGCGGCGCGGAGGGGAAGCGCAGGGATTAGGGCAGCGAATCCCTGAGCAAACACAGCGCTGGAGCAGCCCCGGCACTCCGGGAATCCCCGGGTCACCGGGAAAAGGCTCCGCGGAGCTTTTCCCACCGGGAGTCGCTTTCCCAGGCTCCCGAGGCCGGGATTTGGAGGAATTCCAGGGAGCAGAGCCTCCCGGGAGGAAATTCCCCGCGGGAGGGTGTCCAGGGGCTCCAAAATCCATCTCGAGGGATCCCGCAGGGATGGAGCTCATTCCCACCCCAAAGGCTGTGGCGAACTCCAGATGTGACCCTGGGATGGAGGCAGATGTTTTCCCGGGAAAACCTGGGCTGCCTTTGGAGGGAATCCTTCTCCAGATTCCGTGTGGAGCATCCCTGGGGTTGGGGGCTGTGGGGTGGGAGATGCACCGATTTTAGGGCCAAAATCCTGGGAATTTTTGACAGGAATTTTTGGCAGGAGCTGCCACAAGCCCAGGCTGGGCAGATCCTCACCCTCTCCAGAAAATGGACCCAGAATTCACCTGAGACTCCAAAAATCTCAGTTTTCACTCATTCCATCATTTTCCACGTCCCAGTTTTCCCCGTTCTGAATTATTTTGGAAATGTCCAGTATTTCCCCCGTCCCTCTGAGCTTTTCCCCGGAGTTTTTTCCAAGGCCAGGAAAGGGATCCAGAGCTCATCTGAGATTCCAAAATCTCAATTTTCACTCATTCCATCATTTTCCCTGCCCCAATTATTTTATATATATTATGTATATAATACTCTGAATTATTTGGGAAATGTCCGATATTTCCCTCTGAGCTTTTCCCCGGAGTTTTTTCCGAGGCCCCAGAGCTTATCTGAGACTCCAAAATCTCAGTTTTCACTCATCCCATCATTTTCCCTGCCCCAGTTATTATATATATTATATTATCTACATTATATGTATATGTATTATATTTTATATATATTATAAATATATTATATATATAATTTATTTATGCATCTATAGCTATATCTATATCCATATCTATATATCTATATGTCTATATATCTATATATCTATATATCTATATATCTATATATCTATATATCTATATATCTATATATCTATATATCTATATATCTATATATCTATATACAGATATTAAAAATACTCTGAATTATTTGGGAAATGTCCAATTTTTCCCTCTGAGCTTTTCCCTGGAGTTTCTTCTGAGGCCAGAAAAGGGACCCAGAGCTTATCTGAGACTCCAAAAATCTCAATTTTCACCCATTCCCATTTTCCCTACCCCAGTTATATATATTATATACATTTTATATATATATGTATTATATTATATATATAATAAATGTATTATATATATTATTTATTTATATATCTATATATCTATGTATCTATATATCTATATATCTATATATCTATATATCTATATATCTATATATATATATATTAAAAATACTCTGAATTTTTTGGGAAATGTCCAATATTTCCCCCAAGTTTTCCCCAGATTTTTTTCCAAGGCACCTCACCCTCCTCAGCCCTTTCTGAGCTGCTGACAGGAGGAATTACCTCTTTATTTATCCATTATTTCCCCACCCCGGGGGCATCAATCCTCACCTTTCTCTTGTCACCTGCTCCGAACCTCGCTGAAAGCAAATAAAATAATAAAAAAATTTAAATAAAGGTGATGGATGGATTTGATGAATTAATTGATCCGGCCTGGGCTGGGCTGGAGTTTTTGGAGGGTTTGGTTTCCTGAAGGTAAAAAAAATAGATTTTTGCTCAGCAAACCTCAGAGCAGGGGAAAAAAACCAAGAGGAAATCTTGGTTTTTAATTCCTACCCAAAAATAGAATTACTGAGGTTTTTCTCTTCCTACCCAAAAATGGGATTATTGAGATTTTTAAATTCAATAAAAATAATTTTCATTTACTTAATAATTATTTAATTATTAATTATTAATAATTTTTAATATTTAGTTCAATTATTAATTATTATTAATCTCAACAATGGGATTAATTAGGTTTTTCCCTTCCTACCCAAAAATGTGATTATTGAGATTTTTTTCTTCCTACCCAAAAATAGGATTATTGAGATTTTTTAATTCATGCCCAAAAATAGGATTATTGAGATTTTTTAATTCCTACCCCAAAATTGGCATTATTGAGGTTGGAAAAAACAAAGGAGGTGAGTGACCCCAAGGTGAGGCTGATGCTCTGGGGGGGTCAGACCTGCCAAATTCCAGGCCTAAAAATCCCCAAATTCTCAATATTTTGGGCTGGAATCACCCCCAGAGCTCGGCCCTGCTGAATTCCAGGCCTAAAAAGCCCCAAATTGTCAATATTTAGGACTGGAATCTGAACTCGGCCCCACTGAATTCCAGGCCTAAAAACCCTAAATTCTCAATATTTAGGGCTAGGGTTGCACCTCAGGCTCAGCCCTGCTGAATTCCAGGCCTAAAACCCCAAATATTCAATATTTAGGGGTGGGATTGCACCCCAGAGCTCGGCCCTGCTGAATTCCAGGCCTAAAAAAACCCAAAATTGTCAATATTTAGGGCTGGAATCTCAGCTCAGCCCCACTGAATTCCAGGCCTAAAAAAAACCATATTTTCAATATTTGGGGCTGGAATCTCAGCTCAGCCCCACCGAAATTCAAGCCTAAAACCCCCAAATTTTCAATATTTAGGGCTGGAATCTGAGCTGGGCCCTGCTCCAGAGCCTCCTCACACCTGCAGGGCCTGGCGGAAAACACTTTCCCCTCTCCGCAGAGCTGTTAAAAGGAATTAAATCCCGCGGATAAACACAAATATTTTCATTCCCGCGGCGGCGGAACGAGGCAGGGAGGGGAAGGCGCGGCCGGAAAACCTTTCCCTCCTCGAGTCCTCCAAGACAAACAGGAAAATCGGGAGAGGGAAAAGGTAAAATGTTTATTTTCATGTTCATTACCTCTGAAAGGAGCGGCAGACGCGGAGAACAAACACAGAACGGATCCTGGATTAGCCCAGGGCTGGGCTGGGCTTTTCTCCTGGGGTGGCATCATGATATTTTGTATTCCCTAGCGTTTGGATACTTGAGCAGAAATATGGTCCTGGAGCTTTAACTGTGTCCCACAGCTGGGAGAAGCTCTGCCAGCGCGGGATGGTTTGAAACTTTTGGGACACTGTTTTTACTTTTTTTTCCCTCAGTCAGTTGCTGCTGCTGGTTGCTGGTGCTACTGGTGTGGCTGCTGCTTGAGTTTTCTTTTTGATTTTTTTTTTCTTTTTTCCCCCTGGGATTGTTTTTTTCATCGTTTTTGGATCCTTTTCTTCGACTTGCTTTCTCATCCGAGAACCTGAGGAGCCCCGGAGGACAGCGGACGAGAATCCTCCAGGGAGCCACTGGAGGAACTCCACCCGACCCCTCCGGGGACCCTGGAAAGGAAAAGGACACTAAAGTTCATCAGCTCTTTGTTCAGGTTTAATGACTCCTTTTTCCCTTTCCCCTTCCACTGTGTGGTCTGTTAATTAAACAGTTCTTTCCCACTTTCTCTGTTAATTAAACAGTTCTTCCCACTTCAGGCTGAGATATTCTGTTGTTGTGGGGGGAAGGGGTGCAAGAAACCTTTGTGGGGGAGGCACCTGTTCGGAGTGCTTTCCACCTAGGAGATTTGTCTCTAATCCAAGACAGCTTTGCCAGGGAATTTGGGGATCCCTGGAAGGCTCTGAGGTTGGGGTTTGGAGCAGAAAGTGTCCCCACAAATGTCCTTTTAAATTTCCTCCCGACCCCAACCGTTCACGGATTTTGGGATTTCTCATCTCATGGCTCCGGCTTGGAGTCATCGCAGGGATTATTCAATTTTTTTCCTCTCTCCTGCACACCTTTTTTCCCTCCAGACCCCTGGGAAAAGTTGGGAATTCTATTAAACACACCCACAAACCCTGCAGGAAATCCCAGGAGCTGCTGAGGTCTCTGGGATGGAAAAATCCCAATAAAATCCCATTCCCAGGATATTTACTGGGATGAATAAACCCCAATAAAAACCCCTTCCCAGGGTATTTACTGGGATGAATAAACCCCAATAAAAACCCCTTCTGAGGATATTTACTGGGATTATTAATTCCCAATAAAAACCCTTTCCAAGAATATTTACTGCGATGAATAAACCCCAATAAAAACCCCTTCTGAGGATATTTACTGGGATGAATAAATCCCAATAAAAATTCCTTCCCAGGATATTTAGTGAGATTAGTAAATCCCATTAAAAACACCTTCCAAGGATATTTTCTGGGATGAATAATTCCAAATAAATTTACTTTTTTGGGGCTATTTACACAAGGATTTGTGGCGGTTCCAAGGGCTCCATTAGTGAAGAATCCGATGCCGTTCCCACCCAGCCCCGAGGGGACAGCAGTGCCACCAGTGCCACTCACCCGCGGGTGGCACCTCAGTGCCACTCACCCGTGGGTGGCACCTGCAGCCGCTCCCCCCTCCTCCTCCTCCTCCTCCTCCTCCTCCTCCTCGGGGCCTTCCCGTGAATTCCGCGGAATTAGGGTCGGGAAAGGCCTCCGGGGTGAGGAATCCGAGCTCTGGATTTGGGTTTTGGGGGTTTCATGTCCCACTCTCGGGACCCTCGAGCATCTCGGACACATCCCAGGGGCAGGAGTTCCCCATTTCCGGAATTACTGATTTCCGAAATTCCCAATTTCTGGAATTCCTACTTTCTGGAAATATCTATTTCTGGAATCCCTAATTTCTGGCATTCCCAATTTCTGGAATTCCTAATTTTCAGCATTCCCAATTTCTGGAATTCGCAATTTCCAGAATTCCCAATTTCTGGAATTCCTAATTTTTGGAAATACCTTTTTCTGGAATTACTGATTTCTGGAAATACCTACTTCTGGAATTCCTAATCTCTGGAATTCCCAATTTCCAGAATCCCCAATTTCTGAAGTTCCCATTTTCTGGATTTCCCAATTTTTTAAATTCCCGATTTCCAGAATCCCCAATTTCTGGAATCCCCAGTTTCTGGAATTCCCAATTTCCGAATTTCCCGATTCCCGGAACCCCCAATTTCCGAAATTCCCAATTTCCAGCATTCCCGATTTCCGGAATTCCCGACTTCTGGAGTTCCCAGCTCCCATTTCAGGTTCCCAGCACAGCCAGGGCGATGCCCACGGTTTGAGGAGGAAAGGAAAGGAAAGGAAAGGAAAGGAAAGGAAAGGAAAGGAAAGGAAAGGAAAGGAAAGGAAAGGAAAGGAAAGGAAAGGAAAGGAAAGGAAAGGAAAGGAAAGGAAAGGAAAGGAAAGGAAAGGAAAGGAAAGGAAAGGAAAGGAAAGGAAAGGAAAGGAAAGGAAAGGAAAGGAAAGGAAAGGAAAGGAAAGGAAAGGAAAGGAAAGGAAAGGAAAGGAAAGGAAAGGAAAGGAAAGGAAAGGAAAGGAAAGGAAAGGAAAGGAAAGGAAAGGAAAGGAAAGGAAAGGAAAGGAAAGGAAAGGAAAGGAAAGGAAAGGAAAGGAAAGGAAAGGAAAGGAAAGGAAAGGAAAGGAAAGGAAAGGAAAGGAAGCCCCGGGAGGCTCTGCCCAATCCCAGCCTCTCCATCCCGGGAAAAACCATTTCCTTCTCCCAGCCCTGGGCTCCGGCGCCTCTTCCCAGCCCACATTTCCTAAAAAAAGCGAATTTTCCTCCAGTCCCGAGCCGAAATGACACCGCAGTGCCCCGAAATAATCCGCATTCGGTCCGGGTGGGAATTCCCTGCTGCGATCCCAAACTCTGCAGCGGCGCCTAGAGGAGCCCGAGCTGGAGCTGCCAGGCTGGGAACTCCTCCAGGAGGAATTCCCTCCTCCCGGGAGAGTTCTGCTCCTCCCAGAAAGATTTTCCTCCTCCCAGAAAGATTTTCCTCCTCCCAGAAAGATTTTCCTCCTCCCAGGGAAGTTCTCCTCCTCCCAGGAGGACTTTCCCCATTGCAGATTTTCCCCATCCCAGAAAGATTTTCCTCCTCCCAAGAGGAATTTCCTCCTCCCAGGAGAGTTCTCCTCCTCCCCAGGAGGATTTTTCCCATTGCAGAAAGGTTTTTCTCCTCCTAGAAAAGATTTTCTTCCTCCCGGGAGAGTTCTCCTCCTCCCAGAAAAGATTTTTCCTCTCCCAGGAGGATTTTCCCCTCCCAGACAGATTTTCCCTCTCCCAGAAAAGATTTTCTCCCAGGAGAGTTCTCCTCCTAGAAAAGGTTTTCCTCCTCCCAGAAACATTTTCCTCCTCCCAGGAAAGTTCTCCTCCTCCCAGGAGGATTTTCCCCATTGCAGAAAGATTTTCCTCCTCCCAGAAAAGATTTTCCTCCTCCTGGGAGAGTTCTCCTCCTCCCAGGAGGATTTTCCCCATCCCAGGAGGATTCTCCCCTTCCCAGAAAGATTTTCCCCATCCCAGGAGAGTTCTCCTCCCTCCCAGGAGGATCTTCCTCCTCCCAGAAAGATTTTTCCTCCCCCCAGAAAAGATTTTCCTCCTCCCAGGAGGATCTTTCTCCTCCCAGACAGATTTTCCTCCCCCAAGAGGAGATTTTTCCCCTCCCAGGAGGATTTTCCCAAGGAAAAACACAACCACGAGCCCCCAGACAATCAGGATATTTTTATTTCCTCAAGCTCCAGTGACACAACTGTAGCAGCATTTCACACCTGTGGATCCTGCAGTGGTAAACAGAGGAAGAAAACACTTTTTAATTTTTTTTTTTAATTATTATTTTATTTTTGCCGATGCAAAAAACAAACAAACAAACAACAACAAAAAAAAAAAGCTGGAATCACCCACATTGTGCTAAATTGGTCTCTTTGGGATTCAAGTGACCCCAAAATTCCATCTCCAAGGGAATATTCCGGGCAGTTCTGGCTCCAAACTCACCCAAACTTGGAGCCTTGGCTGCATTTTCCCACTGTGAGGCACAGGGAGCCTTTGGCTCAGTGATTAATTCCTTTTAATTCCAAAAAAAAAGGCACCAAAAAGTTCATTTTGGGATCGCTCCCACAAGGCACACGTGACACCCCCGGGAGGGGATTCTGGGTTTTCCTTCTCTGAAAACTGGAATTGAAGGGTGAGATCTGCTCAGTGTCACCCTAAAAATAACCCCGTGGGGATGGGGGGACTTGAATTTGTGCATCCAGGCTCCCAAAAATCCCTCCTGATCCATCAGGGAATGGCTAAATGATGGATTTGGGATCGGAAGAGCCATTCCCAGCAGGAAATCGGACCCTGAACCTGAATTTGTGCATCCAGGCTCCCAAAAATCCCTCCTGATCCACCAAGGAGTGCCTAAAGGATGGGTTTGGGTTTGGAAGAGCCATTCCCAGCAGGAAATTGGACCCTGTGACATGAATTTGTGCATCCAGGCTCCCAAAAATCCCTCCTGATCCATCAGGGAATGGCTAAATGATGGATTTGGGATCAGAAGAGCCATTCCCAAGAGAAAACTGGACTTAAAATCCCTCCTGATCCATCAGGGAATGGCTAAATGATGGATTTGGGATCGGAAGAGCCATTCCCAGGAGGAAATTGGACCCTGAAACTGAATTTGTGCATCCAGGCTCCCAAAAATCCCTCCTGATCCGCCAAGAAGTGCCTAAAGGATGGATTCTGGTTTGGAGGAAATCGGACCCTGGAGGAAATTGGACCTAAAATCCCTCCTGATCCATCAAGGGAATGGCTATAGGATGGATTTGGGATCGGAAGAGCCATTCCCAAGAGGAAATTGGATCTGGAATTTGAATTTGCACATCCAGGCTCCTAAAAATCCCTCCCAAGCTCCCCAGGAAATAGCTAAATGATAGATTTGGGATCAGAATAGCCATTCCCAAGAGGAAATTGGACCCTGAGACTTGAATTTGCACACCCAGGCTCCCAAAAATCCCACCTGATCCACCAGGGAATGGCTAAATGATGGATTTTGGATTGGAAGAGCCATTCCCAGCAGGAAATTTGACTCTGAGACTTGAATTTGCACACCCAGGCTCCCAAAAATCCCCCCTGATCTCCCTAAGGAGTGGATAAAGGATGGATTTGGGTTTGGAAAAGCCATTCCCAGCAGGAATTTGGACCCAAAATCCCTCCTGATCCAACAAGGAGTGCCTAAAGGATGGATTTGAGTTTGGAAGAGCAATTCCCATGGGGACATGGACCCTGTGACTTGAATTTGGGCATCCAGGCTCCCAAAAATCCCTCCTGATCCACCAAGGAATGGCTCAAGGATGGATTTTGGATTGGAAAAGCCATTCCCAGAAGGAAATTGGACCTAAAATCCCTCCTGATCCACCAAGGAGTGGATAAGTGATGGATTTTGGATTGGAAAAGCCATTTCCAAGAGGAAATCGGACCTAAAATCCCTCCTGATCTCCCCAGGGATTGGCTCAAGGATGGATTTGGGATCAGAAGAGCCATTCCTAGGAGGAAATCAGACCCTGTGAGTTGAATTTGCAAATCCAGGCTCCGAAAAATCCCTCCTGATCCATCAAGGGAATGGCTAAATGACGGATTTTGGATTGGAAGAGCCATTCCCAAGAGGAAATTGGACCTAAAATCCCTCCTGATCCACCAGGGATCAGCTCAAGGATGGATTTGGGATGGGAAGAGCCATTCCCAGCTGGCGCAGGGCCCACAGGGCACCACACCCTTTCCCAAGCAGGAAAACCCAGCCCAGAAAATGAGGAATTCTCCAGGCTGGGTTTGCCCACCCCAGGATGGATTTTCCCAGCCTTTGCTGGGATGGGATCAGAGCTTTAGGGAGGGAAAAATGGGAATAAATGAGGATGAGGGCTGGGAATTTTCTCTGGGCTGTCACACCCCACAGGAAATGTACCTTTAGGAATCTTGAAAAATAATCTCGGTTAAAAATCTGCATCTTCAAGAGGTGTAAAAAATAGGATTAATTTTTTCCCCACAAAGTGACCACAGAGGTTTTGGGATTGTCCTCAAAATTGTCCCCAAATTGTCCCCATTCCCTGTGGCTTCCAAGTACCTTTGAGGAGAACCCAGGCCACTATTTGGGGGGAAATTCTGGGGAATTAAAGCCAATCTGGCCATAAAAATCAAAGATTTTGGGTGTTCCTTACGCAGGAGGGAAGAACTGAGCCCTTTTTGAACAGCTTCACACGCAGCTGTAAAAGCATTAAAAAACCCTACATAGAAAAATAAAGGATAAACATTATCCAGCTATTTTATATTTATATAAAAATTAAATTCTGTGCCAGGACATTTTTGTTTTTTTGCTGTAAAAATAAAAAAAAAAAAAACCAACCCAAAAAACAAAAAAAACAGCTTAGGTTGGATAACCTAAACCTTCAGCGAGGAATAAACTGCACCTTCCATCTTAATTCCCAGAAAAATAGCAGTTTGCATTTTCACCGCCGCAAAATAAAGTTATTAAATATATATATATATTAATATAAAAGTCTGTATAAACTCTTTTTTTTTCTTTTTTTTGCTGTTGTTTCGAAGGAAGGGAGGCACTCATTGAGCACCACGGGAATCCCTGGGCAGGGAGATGTGAATCCTCCAGACTCACATTATTATTTTATGGGGGAATTTCGGGGTGAAAAAGAACTCTCCACTGGAATTCCAGGGGAATTTTGGGATGAAAAAGGGTTCTCCACTGGAATTCCAGGGGAATTTTGGGATGAGAAAGGGTTCTCCACCGGAATTCCAGGAGAATTTCGGGGTAAAAAAGGGTTCTCCACTGGAATTCCAGAATTTCAGGATGAAAAAGGCTTCTCCACTGGAATTCCAGCACAGAGAGGGAACTTCGGGATGAAAAAGGGTTCTCCACCAGAATTCCAGGAGAATTTCGGGATGAAAAAGGGTCCTCCACCAGAATTCCAGCATGGAGAGGGAAATTCGGGATGAAAAAGGGCTCTCCACTGGAATTCCAGAGGAATTTTGGGATCTAAAAGGGTTCTCCATCGGAATTCAACGTGGAGAGGAAAATTCCTGGTGAAAAAGGGGTCTCCTCCAGAATTCCAGCATGGAGAGGGAACTTTGTGATGAAAAAGGGTTCTCCAGGGGAATTTTGGGATGAAAAAGGGCTCTCCATCAGAATTCCAGGGGAATTTCAGGATGAAAAAGGGGTCTCCACTGGAATTCCAGCATGGAGAGGGAACTTTGGGATGAAAAAGGGCTGTCCACCAGAATTCCAGCATGGAGACTGAAATTCCAGGTGAAAAAGGGTTCTCCACTGGATTTCCAGGGAAATTTTGGGATGAAAAAGGGTTCTCCACCAGAATTCCAGCACGGACAGGTCATGCTGAGCTGCCTGGGAGGAGACACCCGGAACAGGAAGAGGCACGTGGAGATTCCCAATCCTGGAAGGAGTCCCACGGAGATTCCCAATCCTCGTGGGAGGAGTCCCACGGAGATTCCCAATCTTTCCAGGAGGAGTCCCACGGAGATTCCCAATCCTCACAGGAAGAGTCCCACGGAGATTCCCAATCCTCATGGGAGGAGTCCCATGGAGATTCCCAATCTTTCCAGGAGGAGTCCCACGGAGATTCCCAATCCTTGCAGGAGGAGTCCCATGGAGATTCCCAATCCTCACGGGAGGAGGCTCACAGAGATTCCCAATCCTCACAGGAGGAGTCCCATGGAGATTCCCAATCTTTCCAGGAAGAGTCCCACGGAGATTCCCAATCCTCATGGGAGGCCCACGGAGATTCCCAATCCTCACGGGAAGAGTCCCACGGAGATTCCCAATCCTCACGGGAAGAGTCCCACGGAGATTCCCACCCCCTCCTCACAAGGACGTTCTTCTCTCCAGCGAGTGCTTGGTCAGGAAGTACTTGAAGAACTCATAGACCGACCACGCGATGGCCGTGGAGGGCATCTGATAAATGACCCTCGCCTGCACCCCCTTGAAGAACCCCGCCACGCCCCCCAGCTGGTACACCGTGCTGAAGGCGTTGGCCATGCCCGACAGGTGCCCGCGGATGCCCGCCGAGCTCAGGGCCGTGTTCTCCTGCGTGTTGAGCAGCGTCTTGCACACGTCCAGCGGCGTGGTGGCGGCGGCGGCCACGGCGCCGGCCACGGCTCCGGCCACCACGTGGCTCTGGGGGCTGTAGTCGCGGCGAGGGTTGAGGTGCTCCTGCAGCAGCTCGTAGGTGATGAAGTGCAGCGCCTGGAAGGGCACGTTCATGCTCAGCTGCGTGGTGTAGCTGCGGTAGAAGGCGCCCAGCCCCTCGGTCCTGCGCACGGAGCGCACGCAGCTCAGCACCGACGTGTAGGGAGAGTTGAACATCTGCAGCCGCTGCTTCACCACTGCGGGGACAAGGGACAGGGACACTGCTGAGCTGGGACAGCCCCAGAGTGACCCACAGCGTGCCCATCACCACTGCGGGGACAAGGGGACAGGGACACTGCTGAGCTGCGGGGGCTGGGACAGCCTCCAGAGTGACCCACAGCGTCCCCATCACCACTGCAGGGACAAGGGGACAGGGACACTGCTGAGCTGGGACAGCCCCCAGAGGGACCCACAGTGTGTCCATCACCACTGCGGGGACAAGGGGACAGGGACACTGCTGAGCTGGGACAGCCCCCAGAGGGACCCACAGCGTCCCCATCACCACTGCGGGGACACACAGGGACATTGCTGAGCTGGGACAGCCCCAGAGTGAGCCACAGCGTGCCCATCACCACTGCGGGGACACGTGGGGACAGGGACACTGCTGAGCTTCAGGGTCTGGGACAGCCCCAGAGTGACCCCTGGGTGAGCCCCAGCCTCCCCTTCCCCAGCACCACTGTGGGGACAGGTGGGGACAGGGACACTGTTGAGCTGCGGGGGCTGGGACAGTCCCCAGAGTGAGCCACAATGTACCCATCACCACTGCGGGGACACACAGGGACAAGGGACATTGCTGAGGTTGGCCTGGCTGGGACAGCCCCAGAGTGAGCCACAACCTCCCCGTCACCAGTGCAGGGGGACAGGGACATTCCTGAGCTATGGGGTCTGGGACAGCCCCCAGAGTGACCCACAACGTCCCCATCACCACTGCAGGGCACAGGGACATTGCTGAGCTATGGACTCTGGGGACAGCCCCAGAGTGACCCCTGGGCCCAGTCACAACCTCGCCATCACCAGTGCAGGAGGACAGGGACATTCCTGAGCTATAGACTCTGGGGACAGCCCCAGAGTGACCCCTGGGCCCAGTCACAACCTCGCCATCACCAGTGCAGGAGGACAGGGACATTCCTGAGCTTCAGAGTGACACCAGGGCCAAAGCGACCCCTGTGCCCAGCCCCTTCCCAACCTTCCCTTCCCCATCACCACTGCAGGGGGACAGCCAGGGGACAGGGACAGTCCTGAGCTCCAGGGTGTGGCCTGGCTGGGACAGCCCCAGAGTGACCCCGGGCCCGGGCAGACTGCCAGGCGTTACCTTCAGCAGGATTCATCACAGCGTCGTGCAGCAGCGTGGCCACGCTCCCCGCGATGCCTGCGGGACAAGAGCAGCCTTGACACCGAGCCAGAGCCGGCAGGGACAGCCTGCCCTGGCACTGCCACCCACGGGAATGTCCCATCCGTGGGAATTCCATCCGTGGGAATATCCCATCCGTGGGAATTCCATCCACGGGAATGTCCCATCCGTGGGAATTCCATCCGTGGGAATATCCCACCCGCAGGGATCCCATCCATGGGGAACATCACATCCATGGGAATATCCCACCCGCAGGGATCCCATCCATGGGGAACATCACATCCATGGGAATATCCCACCCGCAGGGATCCCATCCATGGGGAACATCACATCCATGGGAATATCCCATCCGCAGGGATCCCATCCATGGGGAACACCACATCCATGGGAATATCCCATCCGAGGGAATTCCATCCATGGCGGATCGCATCCATGGGGATCCCATCCATGGGGGATCCCATTCCCATCCATGGGAATCCTATCCACGGGGAATATGCCATCCATGGGAATCCCATTCCCATCCATGGGGATCCCATCCACGGGAATCCCATTCCTATCCATGAGGATCCCATCCATGGGAATCCCATTCCTATCCATGAGGATCTCATCTATGGGAATCTCATTCCCATCCAGAGGGGATCCCATTCCCATCTATGGGGATCCCATCCATGGGGGATCCCATTCCCATCCATGGGGATCCCATTCCCATCCACGGGGATCCCATTCCCATCCACGGGAACCTATCCACAGGGGATCCCATTCCTATCCATGGGAATCCCATCCATAGGGAATCCCATCCATGGGGATCCCATTCCCATCCATGGAGAATATCCCATCCATGGGAATCCCCTCCCTGCTCCAGGGACCACCCAGGCACCGCCACCCAGGGCCACACAAAAACTCCCAGGGCAGGAACCCCACCCCGAGAGAGCCCAGGACCCTCTCCCAGCCACCCCCTCTGCCAATTTTCTCTCTCCCAGGATTTTCCCTCTCCTGGGAATCACCTCGGCCCTTCCCAACACAACTCCCGACCTTTGCCCACTCCAGCCACCCCCTTCACTGATTTTCGCTCTCCCAGGATTTTCCCTCTCCTGGGAATCACCTCCGCCCTTCCCACCACCAAATCCCAAGGTTTGCTCACTCCCAGCCACCCCCTTCACTGATTTTCGCTCTCCCAGGATTTTCCCTCTCCTGGGAATCACCTCGGCCCTTCCCAACACAACTCCCGAGCTTTGCCCACTCCAGCCACCGCCGGCGCCGGAGCGATCCGTGAGCAATGTTTACCCTCCCTCGGCACAGCCACAATTAGGGATTTTTCCTGCCTTTACTCAGCCTGGTTTGCAACTCTCCTCGCCCTGATTCTGCCAAATCCAGGCAGGCGGGAGCCATCCTGCCCTGGGCTCTGGGGTGAGCCTCTCCAGCCACACCTTCCCCTTTGATGTCGCTTCCCACCCGCGATTCTCTCCTGCCCAAAGGACTTTTGGTCATTCCTCATTGAGGCACAGCTCTGGTTTTCCTGCTGGCCCCAAAGGCTTGTAGCTACTTGAAAGGCAAATGCAGGAATGTGTTCCTAGCAAAAAGGAGCAGCAGGGAGAAGGGATTCTATTCCCTTTACTGAGTTCGGTGACCCCGTGGTGGATTCCTACCAAAAAATCCCATCAAAATCATGGAAATCTCCTGCACAAACCCTGGCTGCTCAGTTCTAGGGTTTCCACTACTATTGCTGGGTTTTAAAGTAAAATATTCCTGCTGTTTCTAGGCTTAAAAGCAAATTATTCCTGCTATTTCTAGGCTTAAAAGTAAAATATTCCTGTTACTTCCAGGCTTAAAAGTAAATTATTCCTGCTATTTCTAGGCTTAAAAGCAAATTATTCCTGCTATTTCTAGGCTTAAAAGTAAAATATTCCTGTTACTTCTAGGCTTAAAAGTAAATTATTCCTGCTATTTCTAGGCTTAAAAGCAGAATATTCCTGCTGAAAAGTAAACGCACAGAGGATGGAGTGCACTCGGTGCTCCCAGGGACACCTGGAACAACCTGAACTTCAAACCTCCAGAGGGTGAGGTGATGCTCTCAGGTAAGGTCACACCTTTAGGTGACACCTCCAGAGCTGAGATTTGATCATCCTGAATTCTTTTTCAACTTTATATTATAATTTAGAACAGCACAGCCACACCTGGACACCTTTTGTGTAGTTGCACTGTTTTAGAATCTTTCTGTTCCTTCTCAGAGAGAATAGAGAGAAGATGCATTCTTTTACTTTCTTAATCTCTTTTTTTTGTTTGTTTTTTGTTTTTTTGGGTTTTGTTTTTTTGTTTTTCTGTTTTTTACAGCAAAGAGGGAAGCTTTATTTACAAGAAACCTCTTTTATATCCATTCATATTCTAGCAACTATTGGCCAGCAAAGAACCCACCTCCTAAACCATTGGTCACAGCCAAATAACACCTAATACCAAACACAGAGATTAAGAAAGTAAAAGAATGCAGCTTATCTCTATTCTCCCTGAGAAGGAACAGAAAGATTCTAAAACAGTGCAACCCCACTTTTGCCCACTCAACTGCGCTGGAATAATTTAAGATTAAATCAGAATTTTAATTGGGAGGCTGAGTGAGAAGCAAGCAGGGGATGAGAGTTATTTTTTCAATTAAAACCCCTAAAATACCATTGGCCAAGTGGCTGTTTCCTCCCTGCTGGAAAATCTCGCTGAGAGATTTTTTCATGTTCTCGTAGCAGGCGAAGTACATGGCGTGGGCAGGGCCAGCGCCCAGCACGGTGACATTGATCCCTCGCAGAGGTCTCCAGAAGCCCTCGGTCACGATCATCTTCCTGAGAGCTTCGTAGACACCGCGGTAGCGAGCCCTGGGGTCAGGCTGCAGGCTCTGCATCCGCGTCTGCAACAGAGCACAGCGGGGAGAGTGGGGTTAGCCAAAAAATCCCTGCCAGAATGACACAAAATCCCTGCCAGAATGACACAAAATCCCTGCCAGAATTCAAAAAAATCCCTGCCAGAATTCAAAAAAACCCCTGCAAAAATCCCCACCAGAATTCCAAAGAATTCCAAAAAACCCCTGCCAGAATTCAAAAAAAATCCCTGCCACAATTCCAAAACACTCCTGCCAGAATTCCAAAAAATCCCTGCCAGAGTTCCAACAAATCCCTGCCACAATTCCAAAACACTCCTGCCAGGATTCCAAAAAATCCCTGCCACAATTCCAAAAAAACCCTGCAAAAATCCCCGCCAGAATTCCAAAGAATTCCAAAAAACCCCCGCCAGAATTACACAAAATCCCTGCCAGAATGCCAAAAAATCCCTGCCGGAATTTCAAACAATCCCTGCCAGAGTTCCAAAAAAACCCCTGCCAGAATTAAAAAAAATTCCTGCCAGAATTCCAAAACATCCCTGCCAGAATTCCAAAAAATCATCCCTGCCAGAATTCCAAAAAACCCCTGCCAGAATTACACAAAATCCCTGCTAGAATTCCAAAACATCCCTGCCAGAATTCAAAAAAAACCCCTGCTGGAATTGGAATAACCAAAAACAGGACAAACAGGCCAAGGAATAACCAAAGCCTGGGTTCAGCAGCCCAAGGAGGAGCCAAAGGAAGGATTCAGCAGAACTTAAAGCACAAGGAATAACCAAAACTAGGATTCAATAGGACAAACTGCCCAAGGAATAACAAAAATCAGGATTGAACAGCACGAACAGCCCACGGAATAACCAAACCTGCGAAAAATGGACCAAAGAATAACCAAAACCAGGAAAAACAACCCACGGAATAACCAAAACTGGGACTGAAGAGATCTGAGGACACGAGGAATAACAAAAATCACGATTGAACAGAACTCAAAGCACAAGGAATAACCAAAACTAGGATTCAACAGGACAAACTGCCCAAGGAATAACAAAAATCGGAATTGAAGAGCACGAAGAGCCCAAGGAATAACCAAAGCTGGGAAAAATGGACCGAAGAATAACCAAAATGAGGACTGAACAGGTCTAGGAACACGAGGAATAACAAAAATCAGGATTGAATAGGTCTGAGAACACGAGGAATAACAAAAATCAGGATTGAATAGGTCTGAGAACACAAGGAATAACCAAAACCAGGACTGAAGAGCACGAAGAGCCCAAGGAATAACCAAAACTGGGAAAAATGGACCGAAGAATAACCAAAATGAGGACTGAACAGGTCTAGGAACATGAGGAATAACAAAAATCAGGATTGAATAGGTCTGAGAACACGAGGAATAACCAAAACCAGGATTCAACAGGACAAACTCCCCAAGGAATAACCAAAACCAGGACTGAAGAGCACGAAGAGCCCAAGGAATAACCAAAGCTGGGAAAAATGGACCAAAGAATAACCAAAATGAGGACTGAACAGGTCTAGGAACATGAGGAATAACAAAAATCAGGATTGAATAGGTCTGAGAACACGAGGAATAACCAAAACCAGGATTCAACAGGACAAACTCCCCAAGGAATAACCAAAATGAGGACTGAAGAGATCAGAGAACATGAGGAATAACAAAAACCAAGACTGAAGAGCATGAAGAGCCCAAGGAATAACCAAAGCTGGGAAAAATGGGCCGAAGAATAACAAAAATGAGGACTGAACAGGTCAGAGAACATGAGGAATAACAAAAATCAGGATTGAAAAGGTCTAAGAACACGAGGAATAACAAAAATTAGGATTGAATAGGTTTAAGAACACAAGGAATAACAAAAATCAGGATTGAATAGGTCTAAGAACACGAGGAATAACCAAAACCAGGACTGAAGAGCACGAAGAGCCCAAGGAATAACCAAAGCTGGGAAAAATGGACCGAAGAATAACCAAAATGAGGACTGAATAGGTCAGAGAACATGAGGAATAACAAAAATCAGGATTGAAAAGGTCTAAGAACACGAGGAGTAACAAAAATCAGGATTGAAAAGGTCTAAGAACACGAGGAATAACAAAAATCAGGATTGAAAAGGTCTGAGAACATGAGGAATAACCAAAATCAGGACGGAAGAGCACGAAGAGCCCAAGGAATAACCAAAGCCAGGATCTTGTGGGCTCTGCCTGAGCGATCTGAGTTTCTCAGCACTGAGGAGATGATCTCCCCGAGCTCTGGGCAGTGCCCCCAGCTCCTCTCACCTATCTGAGGCCAAGCAGCAGCTCCGGGAGCCTCACCCCTGATAAGCAGCCAAGAAATGTCTCTGCACCTCCCTGAAATTAATCCTCATTGCATAAGGAGAGCGCGGGGACGGCCACAGGGGCTGTGCTGGCTGGAAAAAAACACAACCACGAGTGCCAGGGTCAGGTCTGGGCAGTTCTCTCAGCTTTGGGAAGAGCTCTGGGTGAAGCTTGGGCACAGAAAACACCACCAGGGTCAGGTTGGGGCAGTTTTCTGTGCTTTGGGAAGAGCTCTGGCTGCAGCTTGGGCACAAAAAAATACCACCATGAGTGCCAGGGTCAGGTTTGGACACTTCCCTGAACTTTGGGAAGAGCTCTGGGTAAAGCTTGGGCACAAAAAACACCACCATGAGTGCCAGGGTCAGGTTTGGGTGGTTCCCTGCACTTTGGGAAGAGCTCTGGGTGAAGTTTGGGCAGAAAAAAAGATCACGAGTGCCAGGGTCAGGTTTGGGCACTTCTCTGAGCTTTGGGGAGAGCTCTGGGTAAAGCTTGGGCACAAAAAACACCACCAGGAGAGCCAGGGTCAGGTTTGGGCAGTTCTTTGGGCAGAAAAAAACACCACCACGAGTGCCAGGGTCAGGTTTGGGCACTTCTCTGAGCTTTGGGAAGAGCTCCGTCCTCAATTTGGGCAGAAAAAACACCACCACGAGTGCCAGGGTCAGGTTGGGGCAGTTCCCTGAGCTTTGGGAAGAGCTCTGTCCTGCTGGGTGAAGTTTGAGCACAAAAAAAAAACATCACCAGGGTCAGGTTTGGGCAGTTCTCTGAGCTTTGGGAAGAGCTCTGGGTGCAATTCGGGCACAAAAAAATACCACCATGAGTGCCAGGGTCAGGTTTGGGCAGTTCTCTGAGCTTTGGGAAGAGCTCCGTCCTCAATTTGGGCAGAAAAAACACCACCACGAGTGCCAGGGTCAGGTTTGGGCAGTTCTCTGAGCTTTGGGGAGAGCTCTGGGTAAAGCTTGGGCACAAAAAACACCACCACGAGTGCCAGGGTCAGGTTTGGGCAGTTCTTTGGGCAGAAAAAAACACCACCACGAGTGCCAGGGTCAGGTTGGGGCAGTTCTCTGAACTTTGGGAAGAGCTCTGGGTGCAATTTGGGCACAAAAAAATACCACCATGAGTGCCAGGGTCAGGTTTGGGCAGTTCTCTGAGCTTTGGGGAGAGCTCTGGGTAAAGCTTGGGCACAAAAAACACCACCAGGAGAGCCAGGGTCAGGTTTGGGCAGTTCTTTGGGCAGAAAAAAACACCACCACGACTGCCAGGGTCAGGTTTGGGTGGTTCCCTGCACTTTGGGAAGAGCTCTGGGTGAAGTTTGGGCACAAAAAAACACAACCACGAGTGCCAGGGTCAGGTTGGGGCAGTTCTTTGGGCAGAAAAAAACACAACCACGAGTGCCAGGGTCAGGTTGGGGCACTTCCCTGAGCTTTGGGAAGAGCTCTGTCCTGCTGGGTGAAGTTTGAGCACAAAAAAAACATCACCAGGGTCAGGTTTGGGCAGTTCCCTGAACTTTGGGGAGAGCTCTGGGTGCAGTTTGGGCAGAAAAAAACACCACCACGAGTGCCAGGGTCCAGTTAGGGTGGTTCTCTGCACTTTGGGAAGAGCTCTGGGTGCAGCTTGGGCACACAAAACACCACCAGGGTCAGGCTGGGGCACTTCCCTGCACTTTGGGAAGAGCTCTGGCTGCAGTTTGGGAAGAGCCCCAGCCCCCTGCGTTATCCCAGGGTTTTTTTCCAGCCAGAAATGCTCTCCCAGAGGAGTCAGGGCTCTGTCCTGCATATCCTGGCAGAAGGTCACCGATTTGACACCCTAAAAACACCCTCAGACCTCACCTGCCTTTCGTTTGGGGTTTTTTATTGATTTTCTCTGAACTCAGCCTGCTTTTCCCAGCTCCGTGTGGCAGAGCCAGCCTGGCAGAAACTCCCACAGGAACACAATCTCCTTTTAGCAGGAAATAAAGAGAATTTCTGGACCAGGCATGAGCTGGGCTCAAGCTCTGAACCCAAATTTTTGGGAGGTTCAGCTGGAGCAGCAAAGACCCCGTGGGAGGGGAGCCAAGGAGGTTATCCACAATTCCAACATTCCAACTCTCCCTCAGCTGGAACAGGAGCATGGGGGGACACAGAACCCCCAAACCCCAAAAAATCCCCAGCCCCACACCCTCAGCTGTCCCCCTGTGCTCCAGGACCTTCATGCCCAGCAGGGAAGCTCCAAACCAGGCCAGGTTTGCACAAAAAAGGATTTTTTTGTCCCCTGAGTGCCACCCTCTGTGAGAAGGGAGGTGCCAGCCCTGCACCCCCAGCAATTAATTAATCCCCAGGGGAGGAAAACTCTTCCTCACACCCCCAAGGGATCCAATCCTTTGTTTTCCACAGCTCCAGCAGAAAAATCATCACACGGATTGGGGAAAGGAGGAGGAGGAGGAGACTCCAGGGAGTCCTCCAGAGCTCCTTTCCTGCTGCCACCAGGAGTCCTTGACACCTCGATCCCTCCAGATCATTCCCAGAGGGATCAGAGCTCCCAGGACAGCTCCAAACCAAAACAAGCCCGAGAACGCTGAAAAAAAACTCATCAGCACCAGGAAAATCCAAAATGGGAACACGAGCAGTGCTGGGGGGGAGAGGAAAAGAGCTGGAGCTCAAAGGGGCTTTGCCTCACAGCAGATGGGGGAGGAAAAAAAATGTTGTTTATTATTTAATGTTTTATTTAACAATGGAAAATAACGAGAAGAAAAAAGAGTGTGGATTTAAATTGGATGTTGGGAAGGAATTCTGCCCTGGGAGGGTGGGGAGGGGTTGGGATGGAATTCCCTGAGGAGCTGTGGATCCCTGGAGTGTCCCAGGCTGGGATGGAATTCCCAGAGGAGCTGTGGATCCCTGGAGTGTCCCAGGCTGGGATGGAATTCCCAGAGGAGCTGTGGATCCCTGGGAGTGTCCCAGGCTGGGATGGAATTCCCAGAGGAGCTGTGGATCCCTGGAGTGTCCCAGGCTGGGATGGAATTCCCTGAGGAGCTGTGGATCCCTGGAGTGTCCCAGGCTGGGATGGAATTCCCAGAGGAGCTGTGGATCCCTGGGAGTGTCCCAGGCTGGGATGGAATTCCCTGAGGAGCTGTGGATCCCTGGGAGTGTCCAAGGCTGGGATGGAATTCCCAGAGGAGCTGTGGATCCCTGGAGTGTCCCAGGCTGGGATGGAATTCCCAAGGAGCTGTGGATCCCTGGGAGTGTCCCAGGCCAGGCTGGAGCACCCTGGGACAGTGGGAGTGTCCCTGGGGTGGCACTGGGTGATTTTAAGTTCCCTTCCCACCCAAACCATTCCAGGATGTGTGACCTCCCCAAGCCCCGGGGTTGTGCAAGTGTCTGCAGCAAAACAGTCCCCAAATGACGACATTTTCAGTTTCTCTTCGGCAGGAAATGATTCTCTGCAACCCAAACATTTCCCCCACCCGAGCAGGACCTCCCCAGGTGCTGTTCCTGCACATCCCAAGCCCAGGCTGGGATGGATCCAGGCAGTCCCAGTGCTCATTTTCTGCAGGAATTCCACTCCTCTCCCGTGCTGGAGTGACAGAGCTGCTCCTACAACTCATTGTTATTGTTCAACTCCCACTACAGCAAAAATAGAGCTCTTTAGGGATCAAAAAATCCCTTTTTGGGTCAGTTGTCACTTTTCCCAAAGCAGCCAGGTGGTGAGTGCAGGGAGCAGGGATGGATCCAGGCAGTCCCAGTGCTCCTTTCCTGCAGGAATTCCACTCCTCGCCCATGCTGGAGTGACAGAGCTGCTCCCACAAACTCATTGTTATTGAATTACTCCCACTGCAGCAAAAATAAAGCTCTCCAGGGATCAAAAAATCCCTTTTTGGGTCACTTTTCCCAGAGCAGCCAGGTGGTGAGGGCCGGAGCAGGGATGGATCCAGGCAGTCCCAGTGCTCCTTCCCTGCAGGAATTCCACTCCTCTCCCGTGCTGGCGTGACAGAGCTGCTCCTACAACTCATTGTTATTGAATTACTCCCACTACAACAGAAACAAAGCTCTTCAGGATCAAAAAATCCCTTTTTTGGGTCAGTTGTCACCGTTCTCAGAGCAGCCAGGTGGTGAGGGCCGGAGCAGGGATGGATCCAGGCAGTCCCAGTGCTCCTTTCCTGCAGGAATTCTGCCCCTCTCTCATACTGGAACGACAGAGCTGCTCCCACAAACTCATTGTTATTGTTCACCTCCCACTACAACAAAAATAAAGCTCTTCAGGGATCAAAAAATCCCATTTTGGGTCACTTTTCCCCAAGCAGCCAGGCAGCACAGCAGTGAGTGCCTGGAGCAGGATCCCAGCCTGCAGCGCAGGATTCATTTCCCTCTGCCCAGCACACCTTTCCAGGCTCCACGGGAATTTTCCAGCAGCACCAGAGAGTTTTTTTCTGCTCCCCAGCACTTCCAGGCACTTGGCTGAGTGGAATTATCCCAGCCCTGGAGCGAGGAGGGAGTTGAGAGCCCAGGGAGCTTTTCCTGGGAAGCACCTCCCGCTCCGGGAAGTTGGGCGCTGCTTTCATTTTCTCGCTCTCCTCTCCCCGCCGAGGAAATGCCCTCGTGAGCAGCCCCAGAATTCCAGAGTGACAACACCCACGGAGCTGCTCCGGCCATGACTGGGCACAAAACACCTCCTTGGGCTGTGCCAGGGGTTGGTGCCATCTGTGCCACCCCCACATCCAGGGGGACATCCCCAATCTGCGAGACAGGTCCAGCAGGGACAAGACCCAGAGGGAAAACAAAGCAAAAAAAGAAAAAAAATTCCAGGGAATATTTTCTTTGAAATATTTGCAGGACCTGCAGCCTCTCAAAGCCAAAGCATTTCCTCTTCTCTCCCCTTTCTGCTCTTTCAGGGAGCCCTGAAATCGAGGAGGGATTGCAACATCTTGTGATTCACCCGCGGCAGCACCGAGGCAGCCTGGCTGTTCCCAGCTTTTCCTCTTAGTTTTTTAAGGCCCCACAGCAGCAAAATGGCAAGGCAGGGAGAGGAATTACCCTTCAGGGTGCTTCCCAGCACTCTGGAAATATTGGGAATTCTTCCCTCAGTCTGCTGGAGCATCATCAGCTCCCAAAGCCACCCTCAGCCCTTCTCAAACACCCTGACCCCAAAAAAGCCAACACCACGTCCATGCCACCCAGGCTGTCCCCAGCACCTCATCCCCGCAGATTTTCCCTCCTGCTTTAGGATTCTAAAACTCCAGGAGGGAGAAGCTGCCCCGGGGAGCTCCGGATGCAGTTCCAGGCCAGGAGGGCACTGGTGGCATCTCCCAGGGCAGGGAGCAGCGCTGGGATGTCACCTTTGCACCAGGGCTGTGCCAAGCTCCCCGGGCTGCAGGACAGAGCTCCAGATCCAGAGGATTTGGGGGTGACACCTCGGGGACCTGCCCAGCGCATTCCCTGTCCCAGGAACCTCGTGCATCCCAACATTCCATGTACAGTTCCCCCCACGTGCGCCCCGACACTCCCACACGCTTTGCCTGTCTGCACCCCAAAATTCCTCACACATTCCCACCTTTCCCGCACCCCAACGCTCCTTCCACGCTCCTCCCTCTCCTCGGACCCCAATTTCCTGCACACTCTCCTCCTTCACACCCCAACAACTCTCACACATCCCTTACACCCCAACAAGCCCCGGAACCTCCAGCACTTCTGATACTCCAATTTCTCGCATACTTTCCGCCTTTGCACCCCAAAACTCTCGCACATCCCTTACACCCCAACAAGCCCCGGAACCCCCGGTGCTTCTTGCACCCCAAAAACTGCTTCCACACTTCCCCATTTGCACCCCACCAGCGCCTCGCACACCCTCCCCACCTCGCCCTTCCCCGCACCCTAAAACCCTTTGTGCACCCCAATCTGTCCCTTCCCCGCACCCTAAAACCCTTTGCGCACCCCAATCTGTCCCTTCCCCGCACCCTAAAACCCTTTGCACACCCCATACACTCCATCCCTTCCCTGCACCCTAAAAATTCCTTGTGCACCCCCTTACCATCTCCCCCCTTGCACCCCCAGCATTTCCTGCACCCCAAAACCCCTCGCACACCTTTCCACTCTCTCCGCTCCTCCCATCCCCACCCCATCCTTGCACCCCAGCACTTCTGCACCCCAAAACCCCTTGCACACCCCTTGTACCTCCCGCTCCCTGCACCCCAACAATTCCCTGAACCCCAACAATTCCCCCTTGCACCCCAACAGCTCCCTGCACCCCAACAACTCTTTCCACCCCAACAATTCTCTGCACCCCAACAACTTCTGCAGACTTCCCCCCCTGCACCCCAACAACTCTTTCCACCCCAACAACTCCCTGCACCCCAACAACTCCCTGCACCCCAACAGCTCCCTGCACCCCAACAACTCCCAGCACCCCAACAACTCCCTGCACCCCAACAGCTCCCTGCACCCCAACAATTCCCTGCACCCCAACAATTCCCTGGACCCCAACAATTCCCTGCACCCCAACAATTCCCTGCACCCCAACAACTCTCTGCACCCCAACAACTCCCTGCACCCCAATCATTCCCTGCACCCCAACAGCTCCCTGCACCCCAACAACTCCCTGCACACTCCCTCCTGAGCACAGCAGCACCCCACGCGTGCCGTGCCGCTCCCCGCAGCATCCCCGGGACCCCACGCGTGTCCCCCGCTCCATCCCGGACTGCCCGCGTCCCCCGCGCCCCCCGGGCACCCCGTCCCCGCCGCTCGCCGCTGTCCCCGCGCACCTTGACCGAGTCCACGGGGTACATGACCGTGTGCTCCATGATCCCCGCCACGGCCCCGGCCACCATGTGCGTGCCGAGCGCCGCGCCGCTGGGCAGGCTCTCGTACTCCTCGCCCTCCATCAGCCCGGCCCCGGCGGCGGCGGCGGGAGGCCCGGGGCCCGGCGGGGCGGCGGCGCTGCCCCCCATGGCACAGCTCAGCTCCATCCGCCGCCACCGGGGGGACACGGGCGGGGCTTGGGGACACCGCGGGGACACCGGCACGGGGGGGGCGGGGGGGGGGCACTGGGACCGCGCGCCGCCCCGACCCCTCTTTAAAGACGCGCTTGCCACGCCCATTCCGGTTCCACCAATCAGCGCGGGGCGCGCTCAGTGACATCACCCAGCGAGGAATGATTGACAGGAATATAAATTAATAGCAGATGAGCCGCGGCGCGGAGCCGGGCTGTGATTGGCTGCGGTGGCGGAGGGGGCGGGGCGTGGCCCTGAGGGGCGGGCGCTGCTCGGGCCCCGCCGCTGTGGGGACGCGGCCGCGGCTCGGAAATGTCACTCGGAGCGACCAGCGCGGTGTCACACCGAGCCAGCCGCAGCCACCGAGGCTTTGCCGGAGGGAGGAAAGGTGTGGGGATCCCCTGGCTTGTGCCGTGGGGAAAGGTGCGGGGGGAAGGAAGGGGAGATTCAGCCATTCCTGAGGGGTTTGAGTCGCAGCTTTCTCCAGGGTGATGGTCCCTGCAGGGTGGCACGGCTGGGACACCCGAGGTGTCACCTCTGCATGGCCTGTGCGAGGTCACAGCCCTCCTGAGAACGTGTGCGGCCCTCAAAGCTCCCAGCCACCCCTCCTGCAAGGACAGGGACCCTCCTGCCATCGCCCCATGGAGATCCCATGAGCAAAGGTCCCCAAAGCAGCCCCAAATTGTCCCCAAAGCAGCCCCAAATTGTCCCAAAGCAGCCCCAAATTGTCCCCAAAGCAGCCCCAAATTGGCCCCAGAGCAGCCCCAAATTGGCCCCAGAGCAGCCCCAAATTGTCCCCAGAGCAGCCCCAAATTGTCCCAAAGCAGCCCCACATTGTCCCCAAAGCAGCCCCACATTGTCCCCAGAGCAGCCCCAAATTGGCCCCAGAGCAGCCCCAAATTGGCCCCAAAGCAGCCCCACATTGGCCCCAAAGCACAAGCAGGGCGAGCTCAGATCCTGCCTTGCTGACCCAGGGGGAGCTGCCCACAGCAGGGTTTATTTGGGGTTTTTTGGGGGGGGTTTGGAGGTGTCAGCCCTGTGTCCCCTCCTGTCACCACCGCAGGATGAGGTGCCACAGCCATTCCCCTGCCAGGGCTCAGCCTCACCAGGGGGGGAAAAATCCATTAATTTTAATGGATATTTAATCCATAAATTAATCCAAAGCTTCGGAAAGTTTTGTGCCCTTCCCTGAAAGGCTTTTTGGGAAGAAGGGATCCACAGCATCCACATCCCTGTGCTGCAATTCCTTCCTGTGTGTGGGAGGAACGAGCTCCCCCCGTGCCCCTGCTCCCCAAAAATGCTTCTCTCCCCTCATATTTTACACGATTTCCTTGTTCCACCACAAAACCAACCCAATCCAGGTGAATTCGGTGCTCTGCAGGAGAAGGAGGCAAAGTCTTTGCTGCCCAGGGGACAGCTCGGGCTTTATTCCATTCCTCTCCGAAGGATTATTTGGAATTCGACCTTGCAGGGAAGGAGGTGTAGCTCGTACTCAAATCAAGGTTAACCATTCCCGTGATAATGCAGGGCAATTTATTGCTGCGGGGGGCCTTGGGAAGGAGGAAAACCACCCTCAGAGCCTGAAAAAAGCAGGAAAATAAAAGTGTTTGGTTTGGAAATGAGGTGAGAAAATCCAGGTCGGGTGACATCTTGGGCTCCTGGAGAGGTGCTGGGGGCAGCACGTGCTGTTCTCCTCCCTCTTTGCCATATTTGTGCTGGGAATTCTCTGTTCCCCGCGGGAGCTGCTGGAGAAAATAACAACAAAGGGCAGCGTCACGCATGGGACTCGCTCCTGGTGGATCCTGGGGAGCTGGCAGTGCTTCCTGCTCCTGGAAAAACGCTGGCCCGGGAGGTGGGAGAGCTGCAGGTGACAGCCAGCAGCTCCCCCAGGGTGTCCCAGCCCTCCTAGGAAACCCTGACCGTGGAGAGCTGAGAGTAAAAACCCTTCAGTGACACAAAATTTAACTTCAATCTCCCCTTCCTCCCCTCCATCTCACCCTCTGGAAGAAGCCAGGGGATTATCACACCTTGATTTCCTTGGGAAGAGATCAAGCCTGTGCTGCTGGGAAGAAGAAAAACCACCCTCAGAGCCTGAAAAGAGCAGGAAAATAAAAGTGTTTGGTTTGGAAATGAATACACATGAGGTGAGAAAATCCAGGTTTATGACAGGGTTTATGGCTGTGTTTTCCAAATTAAATGACATTTTGGAGCTGGACATCCACCCCAGTGATTCCAGAAGGGAATGATGATCCCAAATTCCCTTCCTGTGATCCGAGGAGATAAAACTGGCAGGGACACATCTCCCAGGATTGCTCCAAGCTTTCCTTCCTGTGATCCGAGGAGATAAAACTGGCAGGGACACATCTCCCAGGATTGCTCCAAGCTTCCCTTCCTGTGATCCCGGGAGATAAAACTGGCAGGGACACATCTCCCAGGATTGCTCCAAGCTTCCCTTCCTGTGATCCAGGGAGATAAAACTGGCAGGGACACATCGCCCAGGATTGCTCCACAGGCTTTATCGAGGTTTTCCTCTCCCTAAGCACCAACCAAGGGCACTTTAATCTCCTCCCCGCGCCTCCAGCAGGGCAGGGAAGGGAGGAGGAATTACAGTGTCACCTTAATGAGCCCTTTCCCTGCACTCTCAGGTCTTGCTCGCTGATAATGACCTGGATCAGGCTGGAGTTCTGCTTCCAGGTAGGATCAGGTTACATTTTAACCCCGGAGCAGTGACATGAGGAATCCTTCCTGCTCCTGCTCCCGTGCTGGGGACCTCAGGGAGCTCAGGTGCCAAAGCAGAGGCTCGGCCTGAGGGGTTTTCCCCATTTTCCTGGAGATGGGATGGAATTATCCACGATTCCTGCCAGGAAAAGGGACAGAGGGGCTGTGGTTTGTGCTGTCACAAGGAAAAGGGACAGAGGGGCTGTGGTTTGTCACCTGTGCCAGGCAGGAAAAGGAGAGTCTGTGTTTCTTGGATGCTGTCCTGGCAAAGAGGACTCATCCCCGGGCAAAGGGAACTCGGCTTCCCTTGAAAAGCTCCCTCTGAAACCAGGCCTGGGCAAGGATTCCCTCGCTCTTCCCTTCCCATTGCTCCCTGTGTCCCATCCTGGAGCTCCCTGGGGTCACGGTGTCCCTTGGGTGCTCCATGAGCCCCAAACTCCATCAGGGAAAGGAAAACAGGGAAGGGCAAAGCTCCTTGTGGTGCTGAAAACTCATTGGGGCTGCAGCAGCCTTGGCCTGGGAGTGTCCAGGGCCAGGCTGGACAGGGTTTGGAGTGGCCTGGGACAGTGGGAGGTGTCCCTGCCCGTGGTGGGTGGCACTGGATGGGATTTGAGGTCCCTCCCAGCCCAAAGCATTCCATGATTCTGTTTTCCCATCCCTCTGCAGCCCTGGGAATCTGCTGGGCAGGAGGGCCTGGAGGGACAGGGCACAGGAATGGCTTCCACTGCCCGAGGGGGAATGGATGGGATTTTGGGAAGGAATTCCTGCCTGGGAGGGGCTGGGATGGAATTCCCAGAGGAGCTGTGGCTGCCCCTGGATCCCTGGAGTGTCCCAGGCCAGGCTGGACAGGGCTTGGAGCAAAACGGAGCAGTGGAAGGTGTTGGGATTGGAACTGGGTGAGCTTTAAGGTCCTTCCAACCCAAACCATTCCACACACGCACAGCTCTCTGATTTATCTCCCAGCAAGTCTCTGCAGAGCCCCCAGTGTGCCACAGCCAAACCAATCCAGGAATCAGAGCCACGGAGCCAAGGGCTGCTCCAGCACCTCCATCCCTCTGCCCCCCGGGGCAGCCCGGGGCCAGCAGGAGCAGGACCAGCCCAGGGCCAGCAGGAGCAGCCCAGGGCCACCAGGAACAGCTCTGGGCCAGCGGGAGCAGCCCAGGGCCAGCAGGAGCAGCCCAGGGCCACCAGGAACAGCTCTGGGCCAGCAGGAGCAGCCCAGGAGCAGCCCAGGGCCAGCAGGAACAGCTCTGGGCCAGCAGGAGCAGCCCAGGAGCAGCCCAGGGCCAGCAGGAACAGCTCTGGGCCACCAGTTTCAGGAGAAATTATTAATTCCCTGCAGGGAAACACTCCCGGCAGGAGGGTCCCTCCCAGGGCAGGTGCCAGGGCCTCTCAGCACCGCCCTGCCCCCCCAGCTGATAAGGGGACCTGGCTCCTTATCAGGACCCTCCGAGGTGCCAGCCGAGGGCTGTCCCCCCCGATAGGGCAGGAGGCTCCAGCTGCGAGCTGGGCACCCTCTCTGGGCTTTATCTCCACCACCCAGGGCCATGAATTGCTATTTTTTTCATTTTTCCAATCTACAATTTCTCTAACAGCTGAGCACCACCTGGATTTGGGGGAGTTTATCCTCCCCACCACAGCCCGGGGCTGCCCTGGGAGCTGCCCAAGCCACGGAGCAGCAAATTAAAAGTGAGTTCATTTTAATTGGCATGTTCAGCATCAGATAATTGTGTTTTTCTTCGCTGTGAGGGGCTGGGATGGAATTCCCAGAGGAGCTGTGGCTGTCCCTGGATCCCTGGAGGTGTCCCAGGCCAGGCTGGAGCACCCTGGGACTGTGGAGGTGATTTTAAGATCCCTCCAAACCCAAACCATCCCAGAATTTTTAATGTGGAAAGGAAAATGCTGCAGTTTATGGCATTTTATAAAAGCTTTAGAAGAGGGATCAGAGGAAATGTAAGTGGTGAATTTGCTTTTAATCTTATTTGCAGTACAACCCACTGGAGTTTTATGTCCACACAGCTTTTTTTTTTTTTTTTATTTTTTTTTTTTTTTTTTTATTTTTTCCTTACAAGTTTGGGTGCCAGATCCTTGCAGGAAAGACAATTTAAATGTGGAAACTAATTCCCCATCCCACAGGACACGGAGCAGCCTTTTCCCAGCACATCCCAGCCCATCCTTCCTAAAAACACAAAATTCACCAAAATAAAAATTAAACAGCGAGGCTGGACCTCACTCCCAACTCCATCCTTCCTTAAAAACACCAAATTCCCCAAAATAAAAATTCAACAGCGAGGCTAGACCTCACTCCCAGCCCCATCCTTCCTAAAAACACTCAATTCCCCAAAATGAAAATTAAACAGTGAGGCTGGACCTCAGTCATAGCCCCATCCTTCCTTAAAAACACCCAATTCCCCCAAATAAAAATAAAAATTCAACAGCGAGGCTGGACCTCACTCCCACCCCATCCTTCCTAAAAACACCCAATTCCCCAAGATAAAAATAAAAATAAAAATAAAAATAAAAATAAAAATAAAAATTCAACAGTGAGGCTGGATCTCACTCCCATCCCCATCCTCCCTTAAAAACACCCAATTCCCCAAGATAAAAATAAAAATAAAAAATAAAAATAAAAATAAAAATAAAAATAAAAATAAAAATAAAAATAAAAATAAAAATAAAAATAAAAATTCAACGGTGAGGCTGGATCTCACTCCCACCCCATCCTTCCTAAAAACACCCAATTCCCCAAGATAATAAAAATAAAAATAAAAATAAAAATAAAAATAAAAATTAAAAATAAAAATAAAAATAAAAATAAAAATAAAAATAAAAATAAAAATAAAAATAAAAATAAAAATTCACCAGCAAGGCTGGACCTCACTCCCGCCCCATCCTTCCTAAAAACACCCAATTCCCCAAGATAAAATTAAAAATAAAAATAAAAATAAAAATAAAAATAAAAATAAAAATAAAAATAAAAATAAAAATTCAACGGTGAGGCTGGACCTCACTCGCTGCCCCATCCTTCCTAAAAACACCCAATTCCCCAAAATACAAATGAAACTGTGACTTCCTCCTCACCCCCAGCCCCATGCTGAGCTCCAGGATGATCCATCAGCCGCGGGAGATCCCTGGAAAAGGCCCCAGCCTGGGTTTTCCTGCCGTGGGGAGATGGAGCTGCTTGGAAACCTGGCGTGGTCCTGTTCTTTTTAATCTTTAATCGACACAAACATTGGTTTGTTTTCGGGGGGACTGAGCCACTTTGGGGAGCACCAGGCCCTGGTGTGAAGCCCCCGCGAGGTGCTGGCATAGGAAAATCAGAAATTCCTGCTCTGCTGCAAGCTCAAAGCAGGGATTAATGTGGTTTTCTTTTTTTTTTTTTAACCCCAAAAAAGTGGTGGAGCCATCAGAATTAAACTCGACCGAGGCCGTGCAGGCAGAGCAGGATCATTCACACTGAACTTTCCCCTTTTCCTGACTCACCCAGGGCTCGGCTCCGCAGGCAGGATTTTGTGTAACACCAAACAGGGCGAGGTGATGCCATCCGCAGAGAAAATCAGAGAATCTGAGCCCCAACAACACTCCAGGGATTATTCCAACCCCAAACCACCCCAAAATGGGCGAAGGCAGCTCCACCAGACCCGGGCAGGGATCTCCAGCCTCCCTGATTTCTGCTCAGGTGTGTGTGGCTTTAAATTCCCCGAGGGTTGCAGGAGCTGGCTGAGAGAATTCAGGCAGACGAACCAAGATGGCGAAAAGAGAAACTTTATTTACAAAAACCTCTTTATATATCCATTAATAATCTAGCAACTATTGGTCAGCAGGGAATCCACCTCCTAAAACCATTGGGCACAGCTGTACTAATATAATATAATATAATATAATATAATATAATATAATATAATATAATATAATATAATATAATATAATATAATATAATATAATATAATATAATATAATATAATATAATATAATATAATATAATATAATATAATATAATATAATATAATATAATATAATATAATATAATATAATATACAATATACCTAATACCAAACACAGATACCAAACACAGAGATTAAGAAAGTAAAAGAATGCAATTTATCTCTATTCTCTGTGAGAAAGAACACAACGATTCTAAACCAGTGCAACTCCAGGTGTGACTGCAGGAATTTGGCTGCTGGATTTTCACATAACCTGACCGAATTCTCCCTTCCCGGGCAGCCTGGGTGGCACCGGGAGGGGCAGTGCCCTCTGTGGGGAGTTAAAGCCGATTTGGGATTATTTCCTGCACCAAAGTGTGGGTTTAGGTTTCTCAGGATTCGCAGAGGCTGGCTGAGAGAATTCAAGCAGACAAACCAAGATGGCGAAAAGAGAAGTTTATTTACAAGAAACTTCTTTATATATCCATTAATAGCCTAGCAACTATTGGTCAGCAGGGAATCCACCTCCTAAAACCATTGGGCACAGCTATACAAATAAAATATATAATATAATATACCTAATACAAAACACAGAGATTAAGAAAGTACAAAAATGCAGCTTATCTCTATTCTCCCTGAGGAAGAACAGAACGATTCTAAACCAGTGCAACTCCAGGTGTGACTGCAGGAATTTGGCTGCTAGGTTTTCACACAACTTGACCGAATTTCCCCTTCCCGGGCAGCCTGGGTGGGGCAGTGCCCACCGTGGGGAATTCAAGGCGATTTGGGATTATTTCCTGCACCGAAGTTATTGGGTTTATTTTTTTTTTTTTTCCCCAACTCGCCTTTCCGGTTTGAAGCCCTGGGGAAACAATGGGAGGGCGAAGCTGGAGGAGCTTCCAGGAGGGACTGGTGGCACTGGGAGGAGCCCTCGGGGGTTGGGTTTGGAGCTCGTTTTTTTGATCAGGGCTTTATTTCCAGCGCTCAGCAAAATTAGAGCAGAAAAGGAGGAGAGAAACCCGGCCTGGGATTCAGGGAATGGAATTTGGGGATGGTCCTGGGGAGGAGAAGGGTCTGGGGAGAGCTCAGAGCTCCTTCCAGGGCTCCAGGAGAGCTGGGGGGGGACTGGGGACAAGGCATGGAGGGACAGGACACAGGGAATGGCTTCCCATGGGAAAGGGGGGATTGAAATGGGATTTGGGAAGGAATGAGGGTGGGGAGGGCTGGGATGGAATTCCCAGAGGAGCTGTGGATCTCTGGGAGTGTCCCAGGCCAGGCTGGAGCACCCTGGGATAATGGAATGTGTCGGGATTGGAACTGGATGAGATTTAAGGTCCTTCCAACCCAAACCATTCCAGAATTTCGTGATCCTGCTCCGCCACCGATCCCTTGCATGGCCTCGGTGAAATTGGTTCATTCTGAGGGGTTTCACCTCTTCCTTTGAGTAAATAAATGGGATTTAAAATGGGGTTAGAAGATGCTGGGGAAAAAGGCTGGAGTGGGGTGTTCTGCAGGTGGAGTCTGAGCCTTCTACCACAGCCCAAACAGGGAAAAAAAAAATCCCTTTATTTCAGCGAAATAAATAAATATTCAGGAAATATTTCTTTCCCTTTATTTCCCCCCAAAACAGCGCAGCTTTGCCATCTCGGGACACTTTGCAATGGGAACGGGAGCCTTTTAACAAATAAACCCAGAAATGGCGGGGGCAAACCCCTCCGGGAGACACTTCCAGCGCCTCCCTCCTCCTCCTCCTCCTCCTCCTCACCCGGGCCAGCCGGGGCCGCTCCCCGCGATCAGCAGCGCCAGCCCTGCCGCTCCCTGCCGGGGCTGCCCGATAGCCCCGAGGGTGCGGCCGGGGGCGTGGGCACCCCAGATAGAGACCCCCACCCACCCCACACCTTCGTGAGGCACAGCATCGCTGTCTCCCCGTGGAAAAGCGCAATTGGCAAATGTTCTCCGAGTCGCTCCCATCCCGGTGGTCCCCGGCGCGGTTGTGTCCCAGGTTCTCCCAAATTTGCGGGGTCTGATGCTCGGGAAACCCTTCCTGCCGCGCTCCTCGGAGCATCCAGGGCAGGATGGCGGCAGGAGCCACAGCCTGGCACTGCTCAGTGCCGCTGAACGAAACCATTCCCAACAATCCGTACTCTCTCTGGCCCTTTGATTTTCTTTTCCTTTCCATTCTTTCGCTTATTCCTCTTCTTATTCCTTTCTCCTTTCCCTTATTCCTTTCCCTTATTCCTTTCCTTCTGTCTTTCCCTTTCCCTTATTCCTTTACCCTTTCCTTATTCCTTTCCTTTCATCTTTCCCCTTTCCTTTTATCCTTTCCCTTTTCTTTTCCCCTTTCCTTATTCCTTTCCCCTTTCCCTTATTCCTTTCCCTTATTCCTTATTCCTTTCCTTCTGTCTTTCCCTTTCCCTTATTCCTTTACTCTTTCCTTTTTTCTTTGCCCTTTCCTTTCCCTTTCGTTTCCCTTTCCCCTTTCCTTATTTTCCCTTATTCCTTATTTCTTTCCTTCCGTCTTTTCCTTTCCCGTATTCCTTTACCCTTTCCTTTTTTCTTTGCCCTTTCCTTATTCCTTTCCTTTTATCTTTCGCCTTTCCCTTTCCCTTTTCTTTTCCCCTTTCCTTTTTCTTTTTCCTTTCCTTTCCTTTCCTTTCCTTTCCTTTCCTTTCCTTTCCTTTCCTTTCCTTTCCTTTCCTTTCCTTTCCTTTCCTTTCCTTTCCTTTCCTTTCCTTTCCTTTCCTTTCCTTTCCTTTCCTTTCCTTTCCTTTCCTTTCCTTTCCTTTCCTTTCCTTTCCTTTCCTTTCCTTTCCTTTCCTTTCCTTTCCTTTCCTTTCCTTTCCTTTCCCTTTCCCTTTCCCTTTCCCTTTCCCTCCCCTCCCCTCCCCTTTCCTAATTTCCCATCCCAAATCTCCTCTCCTTCCCACATCCACATCCAACTTTCCCTTCAAATCCATCAATTTTTTCCCCTAATTTGCACCTTAGCCTTGCCAGGAGAAATTTTTTCCTTCCCTTCTCCGGAGGAATCCTCGCTGCTGCCGCTCAGTGGCAGCGCACGGGAGGTTTCCCTTTCCCCATGGATTTTCTGCCTTTTCCAAGCTCTTTCTTTGTGTTTTTGTTTTTATTTTTTTTAACCAGATTCATTTATTGATTCTTTATATCATAAATATTTGTAGATTTATTACAGGTGCTGCAACACCACTGTATATTTGTAATATATTTTTAAATATCGGCATATTGATGGCTATAAATTGAATATATTCCAAGATATTTAAACGTTCATAGCTGTAAATTTATTCCAAAATATTGACACATTTATAGGATAAGTTTACTTCAAAATATTGGCATATTTATAGGTATAAATTTAATATATTCCAAAATATTGACACATAGCTGTAAATTTAATATATTCCAAAATATTGACACAAAGCTATAAATTTAATATAATCCAAAATATTGACACATTTACAGGATAAGTTTACCTCAAAATATTGGCATATTTATAGGTATAAATTTAATATATTCCAAAATATTGACACAAAGCTATAAATTCAATATATATTCCAAAATTGACTCATTTATAGACATAAGTTGAACACATCACAAAATATTGACATATTTATAACTATGTATTGGATATATTCCAAAATATTGATGCACTTATAGGTATAAATTTTATATATTTTAAAATATTGACAGATTTTTAGCTATATAAAAATATTATATGTATTTTTTACATATTTTATATGTTTCTATATATAAAATATTATTATATTAATATATTATATTATATTAGATTAGATTAGATTAGATTAGATTAGATTATATATTTATATTATTTTTATATTATTATATTATTATATATATTTCTATATATATTCTATATATATTTTATATATTTCTAAAAACTGGCGTATTTACATCCCTAAATTCCCATTTCTGCGGTTAGGCGCTGTTTCAATAGCGATTTTTGGCTATTTTTACCTGCAGCGCACCTGGACCCCTAGCCACGCCCACTCCTGCGATAACCACGCCCCCTTGACCACGCCCCTTCCCGCCAGGCCACGCCCTCGGGGAATCCCTTCCCGGATACACCGTGACGTCAGCGCGCCCGTGCGTCACGTCCGGCGGCGCACCCGGAAGTGGCGCCGGGCCGGTGGAGATGGGGCGGCCCGGGAGGTGAAGTGAGGGAGAGAGGGGAGGGACACACCGGGAATGGGAATGGGAATGGGAATGGGGATGGGAGCGGGAATGGGAGCGGGAATGGGGCCGGGAATGGGAATGGGACCGGGAATGGGGATGGGGCCGGGAATGGGGATGGGGCCGGGAATGGGAATGGGAGCGGGAATGGGGATGGGACCGGGAATGGGGCAGGGAATGGGGCCGGGAATGGCAGCAGCGCCCCGGGACACGCCCCGGCCGCCGTGGGCCCGCGGGGTTTGGGGGGAGCCGCTCCGGGCCCGCCGTGGATGGGCGCGGGGCCTGGGGCGGCTCGTTCCGCCCCGCGGCCCTTCCCCGCGCCGTGTCCGTCCCGTCCCTCCGTGCCGCGGGCTGTCCCTCCGTGCCGCGGGCTGTCCCTCCCGGGCGGGCTGCCGGAGCAGCCGCGGTGCGCTTTGGCACCTGCGCGGCGCCTCCGTGGCACCGCGGGCGGATCTGCCTCAGCCTGGGCGGGGCGGGCGGGAGGGACAGCCCCGGGCTGTGTCCTTGCGGTGCCGTTCCGGCCTTGCTTTGTTTGTTTTGGAACATTGCTGGTGCTTTCTTGTGCCAGGAGCTGTCCCCTTGTCCGGAGTGGCTGTGCAGGTGACAGCAGAGCGCGGGGACACAGAACCCCGGGGTGCTTTGGGCAGGAAATGCCATGCAGTGCCACCCCTGCCATGGCAGGGACACCTCTGCTGTCCCAGGGTGCTCCAGCCTGGCCTGGGACACTCCAGGGGTCCCGGGGCAGATCCAGGGATCCAGGGGCAGCCACAGCTCCTCGGGAATTCCACTCCAGGGTCTCCCCCTAATGGGAGAGTTGATTCAGTGCTTCCATCACCTTTCTGTTCCTGTGCTCCTCATCCTGGGAAGCTCAGAGCTGCACCCACGGCCGGCAGTGCTGAGGGGAGGGAAGGGATCCCATCCTTTGGGGATCCCATCCTTTGGGATCCCATCCTCTGGGGATCCCATCCTTTGGGGATCCCATCCTTTGGGGATCCCATCCTTTGGGGATCCCATCCTTTGGGAATCCCATCCTTGCAGGATCCCATCCTTTGGGGATCCCATCCTTGCAGGATCCCATCCTTTGGGAATCCCATCCTTTGGGGATTCCATCCTTTGAGGATCCCATCCTTGCACGATCCCATCCTTTGGGTTCCCATCGTTTGGGGATCCCATCCTTGCAGGATCCCATCCTTTGGGATCCCATCCTTTGGGGATTCCATCCTTTGGGATCCCATCCTTGCAGGATCCCATCCTTGCAGGATCCCATCCTTTGGGGATCCCATCCTTGCAGGATCCCATCCTTTGGGGATCCCATCCTTTGGGATCCCATTCTTTGAGGATCCCATCCTCTGGGGATCCCATCCTCTGGGGATCCCATCCTTTGGGGATCCCATCCTCTGGGGATCCCATCCTCTGGGGATCCCATCCTTTGGGGATCCCATCCTTGCAGGATCCCATCCTTTGGGATCCCATCCTTTGGGGATCCCATCCTTTGGGATCCCATCCTTTGGGGATCCCATCCTTTGGGATCCCATCCTTTGGGGATCCCATCCTCTGGGGATCCCATCCTTTGGGGATCCCATCCTTTGGGGATCCCATCCTTTGGGATCCCATCCTTTGGGGATCCCATCCTCTGGGGATCCCATCCTTGCAGGATCCCATCCTTTGGGGATCCCATCCTTTGGGAATCCCATCCTCTGGGGATCCCATCCTTGCAGGATCCCATCCTTGCAGGATCCTATCCTTGGGGGATCCCATCCTTTGGGATTGGTTCCTTTGGGATTGGTTCCTTTGGGATTGAATTATTTGGGATTGGATCCTTTGGGATTGGTTCCTTTGGGATTGGATTCTTTGGGATTGGATTCTTTGGGATTCGTTCCTTTTATGATTGGATTCTTTGGGATTGGATTCTTTGGGATTCGTTCCTTTGGGATTTGTTCCTTTGGGATTGGTGTCTTTGGGATTGGATTCTTTGGGATTGGTTCCTTTGGGATTGGTTCCTTTGGGATTGGATTCCTTGGGATTGGATTCTTTGGGATTGGATCCTTTGGGATTGGTTCCTTTGGGATTGGATTCTTTGGGATTGGATTCTTTGGGATCTGTGCAGGCAATCAGCTCTGCTGTGCTTTTCCCTCAGGAGCAGAGCAGCGATGGCTCTGGGAAGGTTGGATGTTCCCTGTCCGTCCGAGGTCACCGGCTGAGCTCCACTGCTGCTCCTTCTGCCCTGACCCCAAAATGGGGAGGTGAGGATCCCAAAAGAGATTTTTTTGGGTTCTCCGGGAGATTTGGGGGGATTTCGCTGGCATTTTTTTTTTATCTCCAAGAGATTTTTTGGGCTCTCCAAGACATTTTGAGGGATTTCTCTGGAGTTGTTTTTTGGATCTCCAAGAGATTTTTTGCGTTCTCCAGGAGATTTTGGAAGATTTCTCCAGAGGTTTTTGTTTTTTTTCCATCTCCAGGGATTTTTTATCTTCTCCAAGATATTTTGGGGGATTTCTCCAAAGTTTGGGTTTTTTTAATCTCCAGGGGTTTTTTTGCTTCTCCAAGACATTTTGGGGGGTTTCTCTGGGGTTTTTTTGGATCTCCAAGAGATCTTTTGGTCTCTCCAAGCCATTTTGGCGATCCCAGGGAGGGAACAGCTGTACCAATCCCACCCCAGCCCCTCCCAGGCATTCCCACCATGCTCAGAACCATTTTTGAAACCTCTTGTGGTTCCTCTGGCTTTAGGATCAGCATCTCCTGCCTGCTGCCAGCCTCGTGGCACTTCAGCCTCTCCCCCGTGGGCTGCTCGCGGATCCTGAACGGTTCCCTGCGGCAGCTGCTGCTCCTGGGGGCCCTGGCGGCAGCCGCGGCTCTGCTGCTCTGCTCCCTGCTGCTGCTGCGGGGCAAGTACGGCCGCGACCGCAGCTGGCACAGGTCAGGGGGACAGAGGGGACAGGGGGGACAGGGGGGACAGGGGAATGGGACAGGAGCTGGCACAGGTCAGGGGGACAGGGAAATGGGACAGGGGAACGGGACAGGAGCTGGCACAGGTCAGGGGGACAGGGGACAGGGGAACGGGACAGGGGAACAGGACAGGAGCTGGCACAGGTCAGGGGGACAGGGGACAGGGGAACGGGACAGGGGAACAGGACAGGAGCTGGCACAGGTCAGGGGGACAGGGGACAGGGGAACGGGACAGGGGAACAGGACAGGAGCTGGCACAGGTCAGGGGGACAGGGGACAGGGGAACGGGACAGGAGCTGGCACAGGTCAGGGGGACAGGGGGGACAGGGGAACGGGACAGGAGCTGGCACAGGTCAGGGGGACAGGGAAATGGTTCAGAGGGGACAGGAGCTGGCACAGGTCAGAGGGACAGAGGGGACAGGGGAACGGGACAGGAGCTGGCACAGGGCAGAGAGACGGGAATTTGGGGACAGGAGCTGGCACAGGGGAGAGGGACGGGAATTCTGTGGGGAACAGGGAGAGGGAGTGTGGGGGGGAAGGAATTCCGTGGAAAAGCGAAAGGGTCGCTCTGCGGGGAAAAAAATCCATGGAAAAGGGAAAGGGAGCAGTGGGGGGTAAAGAATTCCATGGAAAAGGGAAATGAGGTTCTGCAGGGAAAGAATTCCATGGAAAAGAATGAAATTTGATGGAAATTCAATGGAAAAGAATTCCCAGAGGTGCTGCCCCATCCCTGGCAGTGTCCAAGGCCAGGCTGGAGCAGCCTGGGATGGTGGGAGGTGTCCCTGAGGATGGGATTGGGTGGGACTTAAGATCCCTTCCCACCCAGCTCATCCCAGAATCCTCTAAAACCCACGATTCCGATGACAGAAAACCCAATTTCGAGTCTGATTTGACTCCAAACCTCCTTCCAGAGCCGAATTCCCTGCAGCAATTCCCGTTTTTGCCCAGGTACCTGGCCCGGGTGACAGACACGGAAGCCACGGACACCAAGAACCCCAACCTGAACTATGGGATCGTGGTGGACTGCGGCAGCAGCGGCTCCAGGATCTTCGTGTACTGCTGGCCCCGGCACAACGGGAACCCCCACGACCTGCTGGACATCAAACAGATGAGGGACAGCAGCAGGAGGCCCGTGGTGATGAAAATCAAACCAGGTACGGGGAAGGGAGTTCCACACCAGAATTTCCCGGTGGTTTCCTCTCCTGACTGTGCTTCCTGTGCTCCAAAATGTATCTAAAGGATATTTCCAGCATGGAACAGCTCCACGTGCCTTTGGGATTGGTTCCTTTGGGATTGCATTCTTTGGCATTGGTTTGTTTGGGTTTGGTTTCTGTGGGATTGGTTTCTGTGGGATTGGTTTCTGTGGGATTGGCTCCTTTGGGATTGGATTCTTTGGGGATCCCATCCTTTGGGATTGCTTCCTTTGGGATTGGTTCCTTTGGGATTGGATTCTTTGGGGATCCCATCCTTTGGGATTGCTTCCTTTGGGATTGGTTCCTTTGGGATTGGATTCTTTGGGATTGGTTGCTTTGGGATTCGTTCCTTTGGGATTGGATTCGTTGGGATTGGTTTCTGTAGGATTGGATTCTCTGGGATTGGTTTCTGTAGGATTGGATTCTTTGGGATTGGATTCTTTGGGATTGGATCCTTTGGGATTGGATCCTTTGCGATTGGATTCTTTGCGATTGGATCCTTTGGGATTGGATTCTTTGGGGATCCCATCCTTTGGGATTGGATCCTTTGCGATTGGATCCTTTGCGATTGGATTCTTTGGGGATCCCATCCTTTGGGATTGGATCCTTTGGGATTGGATCCTTTGGGATTGGATCCTTTGGGATTGGATTCTTTGCGATTGGTTCCTTTGCGATTGGATCCTTTGGGATTGGATCCTTTGGGATTGGATCCTTTGGGATTGGATCCTTTGGGATTGGATTCTTTGGGATTGGTTTTTGGGGACTTTTGTGGAGCTCAAAGCCCCAAACGAGGCAGGAAGGAGAGGTTTTTCCATGGATAAGTCCTCGCTGGTCCTGTTATCATTTCACTTTATTCTCTTTGTTTCATGGATAAATAATTGGCTTCTGTAAAGTTCTTTGACCTAATTACTGTAAATAATTATAATACTAGAAAAGATTATTAAATAATTATCTATTAATTATAGGAAGAGTTATTAAATAATTATCTATTAATTATAGAAAAGGTTATTAAATAATTATCTATTAATTCTAGAAAAAGTTATTAAATAATTATCATAATTCTAGAGAAGGTCATTACATCAACACAAGTTTTATTTATTGTTTAAAGGATGATTAAATGTCACCTTCATCCCGATTTTCCTATTTTTATAATCAATTTCCCACTTTGCCCTGGGGTTATTCATCCAGGGAAAGCCCCAACTGGAGCAATTCCTGAATTTTTCAACCTCCCGCGAAATTAATTTTCACTAATTGGGAAGAACAGCACCAAAGTCAAACATTTGTTTATTTACACATGGCACTGCTGTAATAACGAATACATTGATTTTTTTCCATCCCACAGCATGATATTCCCCTAATTACCAGTTCCAATTAGCAGAGTAAGACCGAATTGGAGCTTTTTTATGCTTCCCAGGGATCTCAGAGTTCGCCAGCTCCCCCGACAAGGTCAGCGATTACATCTCACCCCTGCTGAGCTTCGCCGCCGAGCACGTGCCGCGCTCCAAGCACAAGGAGACTCCTCTGTACATCCTGTGCACGGCAGGGATGCGCATCCTGCCCGAGAGGTGAGCCCTGCCTTTTTTTGGGGTTCCCTGCCTTTTTTTTGGGGTTCCCAGCAGCCATCCCAGCCCTTTGTGACCTTTCCCTGTGGGATTTCTCAGCCAGCAGAAGGCAATCCTGGAGGATCTGCTCACCGACATCCCCGTGCACTTCGATTTCCTCTTCTCCGACTCGCACGCCGAGGTGATTTCGGGCAAGCAGGAAGGTAGGTGGACCTCGGGAAATATTTGGGGAAGAAGAAATAGAAAAGTCTTATAGAAATTATTGCCTGGCAAAAGATACTAAGAATGTAGAAACCTTAGGAGAAATTGAAACAAAGACAAGTTTTAAAATCCTAATCAGGAGATAGCTGAGAATGTAGAAACCTTAGGAGAAATTGAAACAAAGACAAGTTTGAAAATCCTAATCAGGAGATAGCTGAGAATGTAGAAACCTTAGGAGAAATTGAAACAAAGACAAGTTTTAAAATCCTAATCAGGAGATAGCTGAGAATGTAGAAACCTTAGGAGAAATTGAAACAAAGACAAGTTTTAAAATACTAATCAGGAGATAGCTGAGAATGTAGAAACCTTAGGAGAAATTGAAACAAAGACAAGTTTTAAAATACTAATCAGGAGATAGCTGCAGGGAGAGATTATCAACCTATTGTTCTCACAACAGCTCCTCCGGGGTGGATCCAAAAGTAGAAAAATCAGTTCTGTAGGATCCAAACATGTAACAGCTATGGTAATGTAAGAACTCTCATAGGCTATATGCAAATGATATAAAATTTGTGCTCCTCCCTGATTGGTTAGTAGAAATTAGCATATTCATCATGGAACCTGTTTTATGTGCCTGCAAAGCCAGATTTGGTCTCTGGTAACAACTTCCCCTCCCCTTCCTACCTCACTCCCTCTGGGATCCCCGCGGGAATGTGAAAAGCAGCCACGTGGTGGATCTCACTCCTCCTACCCTTTTTTCCCAAATAAACCTGCGTGCTTTGAAACTGCAGAGAGAGTTCATCTCCATCATTGCAGAGGAAAATCGCTTCGTGCATCTTACAGGAAATATTTGGGATTTCCAGGATGCCTTTGAATATTTCTAGTTTTTTTTTTCTCTTAATGCACCTGTAACTTGCTAAAATCCTCTGTCCCAGCACCTTTAACGAAAACAAGGCTCTCTGAACACAGATCCTAGGACAAATTCATTACCTTGGGGCCTGAAAATATATAAACAACTGTGAGCTGGGGTGACGCCTTTGAATATTTCTAGTTTTTTCTCTTAATGCACCTGCAACTTGCTGCAGTTCTGTGTTTCTCACAAAGTGCTGAAATCCTCTGTTCCAGCACCTTTGGCCAAACAAGGCTCTCTGAACACAGATCCAAGGACAAATTCACTGCCTTAGGGCCTGAAAATGTGTAAAAAACAGTGAGCTGGGGGGAGCAGGCCTGGGGTGGTGAACATCATCACCTGAGGGTGAAATTGGAGAATTAGGAGCCAATAACACAAGCCCTGTGAGGAGCATCTGAGGGAACTGGGGTTGTTTAGCCTGGAGAGAAGGAGACTCAGAGGCGACCTCATCACTCTCTACAACTTCTTGTAAAGTGATTGTAGTGAGGTGGGAGTTGGTCTCTTTATCCAATCATCAGCTGACAGAACAAGAGGACACAGTGTAAAGTTGCACCGAGGAAAACAGAAGTTGGATATTAGAAAAAGGTTTTTTACAGAAAGAGTGATAAAATATTGGGATGGTCTAGCCGGGGAGGTGGTGGAATCACCATCCCTGGACGTGTTTAAAAGGAGATTGGATGTGGCACTCGGTGCCATGGTTTAGTTTAGTTGAGGGTTGGGACATGGCTTGGACTCAATCTTGAAGATCTCTTCCAACCTGGTGATTGTGTGATTCTGTAATATGCTAATAGGACAGAAATTATCAAAGGTGAAGGGTTCTGACCCAGGGTCCGTTTTGGGTGCAGTCCCTGAGGGGGACTTTGCTTGCCCGAACGTACCTTGAAGGCCTCGAATAAATTTGTTTGCATTTTATACTCCTGATTTGTTTTGGCTTCTCTTTTAGGCATCATCCATAGGGATGTTTTGGGGGTTTTTTGGTGCTTTTTCCACTCCTGCTTTGCTTGGGAGTCTTTACTCCTTAGTATATCCAGGGCAGGTGCTGTGAGCTCCTGCTTGGCCAAATTATATTATTATTATTATAATTGCCGTTATTATCCTGCTTGGCCTAATTATTGCTGATTAACCCTGAAAATTGAATGGAATTGGATCCATTTCCTCTGGCTTTGGGGAGGATAAATCCCAACATTCCTGATGGGAGGAGCTTTGCAGCGTGAGATGATCCGCTGGAGCCTTAAAATCCCTTTGGAAGTTCATTTCTTTCCTTTCTTCCCTGAATTTTACACATCGAACTGTCTTTAATTCATTCAGTTTGGAATTTTATCACGGCCTTGACCTGGGAGAGGATTTCTCAGGAATTGCTGATTTCTCAGGAATTGCTGATTTCTCAGGAATTGCTGATTTCTCAGGAATTCTGATTTCTCAAGAATTCTGATTTCTCAGGAAATTCTGATTTCTCAGGAATTGCTGATTTTTCAGGAATTCTGATTTTTCAGGAATTGCCGATTTTTCAGGAATTGCTGATTTCTCAGGAATTCTGATTTCTCAGGAAATTCTGATTTCTCAGGAATTGCTGATTTCTCAGGAATGTTCAACTTCTAAGACTTTATAAAATAAGAGCAATAACAGATCCTAACTCGCATTGAACAAAGAAATCAAAATGTTCAAATTTGCTTTCAAATGGACAATGCAGTGATTCCTGCCCCCCCTGAAATACCCAAATGTGTTTTGTCACCCCTGCAGGAGTCTATGCGTGGATTGGGATCAACTTTGTCCTGGGGAGGTTCGAGCACACGGACGATGGTGAGGATGTGAACCTGGGGGATTCTCACACAGATTTTGGGGTGGATTTCCATCCAGATGTTGGGACATTTCCAGCCAGACGTTGGGGCATTTCCAGCCAGATGTTGGGGCTGTTCCCAGCCAGATGTTGGGACTGTTTCCTGCCAGATGTTCTGGCGTTTCCCACCAGATGTTGAGGCTGTTCCCATCCAGATATTGGGGCATTTCCAGCCAGATGTTGGGGCTGTTTCCTGCCAGATGTTTGGGCTGTTTCCCACCAGATGATTTTTCCCTGTTTCCGCAGAGGACGAGGCCATGGTGGAGGTGCAGGTCCCGGGAAACAAGCCCAGGGATCACATTTTCCCTCCCTGGCTGTTTCCCAGTGATTTTTTCCCTGCTTTCCAGTGTTTTTTTCCATTTTTTCCCTGTTTCCCATTGATTTTCCCTATTTCCCACTGATTTTTTCCCTGTTTCCCCAGAGGATGAGGCCATGGTGGAGGTGCAGGTCCTGGGGAACAGCACAGGGAGCTCATATTCCCCCCCTGGCTGTTTCCCACTGATTTTCTCCATTTCCCACTGATTTTTCCCTGTTTCCCACTGTTTTTTTCCCTGTTTCCCACTGATTTTCCCTATTTCCCACTGATTTTTTCCCTGTTTCCCCAGAGGACGAGGCCATGGTGGAGGTGCAGGTCCCGGGGAACGAGCCCAGGGATCACATTTTCCCTCCCTGCCTGTTTCCCAGTGACTTTTCCCAATATCCCACTGATTTTTTCCCTATTTCCCCATGATTTTTTCCCTATTTCCCACTGATTTTTTCCCTGTTTCCCCAGAGGACGAGGCCATGGTGGAGGTGCAGGTCCCGGGGAAGGAGCCCAGGGATCACATTTTCCCTCCCTGCCTGTTTCTCATGATCTCTCCCTGTTTCCCAGTGACTTTTCCCAATATCCCACTGATTTTTTCCCTATTTCCCCATGATTTTTTCCCTGTATCCCAGTATATTTTCCCTGTTTCCCCAGAGGACGAGGCCATGGTGGAGGTGCAGGTCCCGGGGAACGAGCCCAGGGATCACATTTTCCCTCCCTGCCTGTTTCCCAGTGACTTTCCCCAATATCCCACTGATTTTTTCCCTATTTCCCCATGACTTTTTCCCTGTATCCCAGTATTTTTTCCCTGTTTCCCCAGAGGACGAGGCCATGGTGGAGGTGCAGGTCCCGGGGAACGAGCCCAGGGATCACATTTTCCGCAAGAGGACCGTGGGCATCCTGGACATGGGCGGGGTGTCCACGCAGATCGCGTACGAAGTCCCCAAAAGTGTAAGCTTTGCCTCCCCGCAGCAGGTCATTATCTGTGCAATTCCCTCTTCCCCCTGGGAATTATTTTAATGTGTTTTCCTTTCTTTTCCCTTCGTTTGGAATCCTCCATCCCATCCCATTCCCAAAGCGAGAGACGATGGCAGCGCGAGGCCTCCACCAGCTAAGGCTTCCTTTGTGTTTTCTTCATTTCCATCCCTCCAATCTGTCACTCGGCGTTAATTTTTTAATTGTCTGTGCGTGTTTGTGGAAGTTTGAAATCCCTTAAATGGCAAAATCTGCACCCTGGGGTTTGAAACCCAAAAATCCGTGGTGGTTCTTATATAAAAATTTCCATTAAAATGACTTTTTCCTTTAATTTTTTGAATTATCAGTTGTGTAAATATCACCAAATTGCTTTGTCCCAAATTTTAAATGGAACATAAATTGCTCCAACTCCACTGAATTCTGGAGCAATTCCTGAATTTTTCAACCTCAACCTCCCATGAAATTAATTGGGAATTATCTAAAGGAAAAACAAGATAAAATCCCTGTTACTTAGTGCCCTGTTATAATATGAATATATTGGTTTTTTAAATCCTATGGAATGATGTTTTCCTAATTACAGGTTTTAATTAACAGAGGGCGTAAGAAATAATTTGGGCTATTCAAATCTGGCAATCAGATCCAGAGCAGATCCAATCAAATATCAGTTGGGATTAGGGATGAAAATTCCGGCCGTGGGGTGGTTTTATTTGAACATAAATGGGTACAAAATTGGGATTTTGGTGACGGAAGCTGTCCTGGGGATCAGGATTGGGATGGGGGGAAGTGGAGCACTGAGTTCCACATTTTCTCCTGGGAGAAGAAAATTCCAGCAATTCCTGTGTTCTGTAGCTCCTTGAGTATCAGCGGGGCTGGAAATCTGAAATTCGGAGATTTTGCTCTCCCTATAAAGTGATTTTTTTAGAAATTATTAAAAGGATAATAGCTTTTATATAAAGGGTTTTTTTTAAAAATGATGTGGGAGATGATCATTCCCAAGGAAAACTCCAAGATTTTGCTCTCCCTATAAAGTGGTTTTTAAAAAAATGATGTGGGAGATGATAATTTGATCATTCCCAAGGAAAACTCCAACATTTTGTTCTCCCCATGAAGCAATCCTGTTTTTCTTAAACTAACAATGTGGGAGGTGATCGTTCCCAAGGAAAACTCCAAGATCTTGCTCTCCCTATAAAGTGTTTTTTTAAAAAATTATGTGGGAGATGATCATTCCCAAGGAAAACTCCAAGATTTTGCTCTCCCTATAAAGTGTTTTTTTAAAAAATTATGTGGGAGGTGATCATTCCCAAGGAAAACTCCAAGATTTTGCTCTCCCCATGAATTAATTCTGTTTTTTTTTAAACAAATAACGTGGGATATGATCATGCCAGAGGAAAACCCCTCAAATATACAAATTATAAAGGATTTTAAAGCATTGAAAAGGGCAGTGTGGAGTCCCCATCCCTGGGAATATCCAAAAAACACAGACGTGGATTGCTGATCTCAAAGCCCTTTCCCAACCAGAACACCTCCACGATTCTGTGAACCACCCGACGAGCAGGGGGTGAATCTAAACCCACCCAAAACACCCCAAAAATTCAATTTGGGATCTGCCTCACCCCCGATTTTGCCGCAGGAGGAAGTGGCCAAGAATCTTCTGGCAGAATTCAACCTGGGCTGCGACGCCCACCAGACCGAGCACGTGTACAGAGTCTACGTGGCGACCTTCCTGGGGTTTGGGGGCAACGCCGCCCGCCAGAGGTACCAGGAGAGCCTCTTCTCCAGCACCCTGATCCGGAACAGGTACCTGCCCCGCCCCACAATTCCATCCCTGGGGAATATCTGTCCCTGGAACCGCCTGGGGATGCTGGGAGGGAAGGGATGGGGTGGTCCTGGAGGTTGTGGGGAGAGCTTGAAGTGTTTTGGGGGAAGAGGGAAGGGGAAATGTGCAGGGGAATGAGGATTCCTCCTCAGGAGTGTGGCTTTGAATCCCCCGAGGGTTGCAGGAGCTGGCTGAGAGAACTCAGGCAAACGAACCAAGATGGCGAAAGGAGAACTTTATTTACAAAAACCTCTTTATATATCCATTAATAATCTGGCAACTATTGGTCAGCAGGGAATCCACCTCCTAAAACCATTGGGCACAGCTATACAACACCTAGCACCAAACACAGAGATTAGGAAAGTACAAAAATGCAGCTTAGCTCTATTCTCCCTGAGAAAGAAGAGAAAGATTTCTAAAACAGAGCAACTACAAGAGGAGGAGGGATTTGGGAATTTTCGGCCAGGTTGGGTTGTCCAAACAGCATTTTGGAGCAGAGAATTTCAGGGAAATGGCACCCTCTGGCCCAAAAAAAAATCTCCAATCCCTCAGCTGGGAGTGCTGAAATTGCATCCCGAACTCTGGAAGAGCTGAGCATTGTTGGTTTACATTTTCTGGGATTCGCAGGAGCTGGCAGAGGAAGCAGGCAGGAGGACCCAAGATGGTGAAAAGAGAAACTTTATTTACAAAAACCTCTTTATATATCCATTAATAATCTAGCAACTATTGGTCAGCAGGGAATCCACCTCCTAAAACCATTGGGCACAACCAAATAACACCTAATACCAAACACAGAGATTAGGAAAGTACAAAAATGCAGTTTATCTCCACTCTCTGTGAGAAAGAGCAGAAAGGTTCTAAAACAGTGCAACCACGACTCAGAGCCCCAGCAATGCTCCAGGGGATTATTCCAACCCCAAACCACCCGAAAATGGGCGAAGGCAGTGCCACAGCTCCACCAGACCCGGGCAGGGAACTCCAACCCCCCTGATTTCTGCTCAGGTGTGTGTGGCTTTAAATTCCCCGAGGGTTGCAGAAGCTGGCTGAGAGAATTCAGGCAAATGAACCAAGATGGCAAAAAGAGAAACTTTATTTACAAAAACCTCTTTATATATCCATTAATAACCTAGCAACTCTTGGTCAGCAGGGAATCCACCTCCTAAAACCATTGGGCACAGCTATACAACACCCAGCACCAAACACAGAGATTAGGAAAGTACAAAAATGCAGCTTAGCTCTGTTCTCCCTGAGAAAGAAGAGAAAGATTTCTAAAACAGAGCAACTACAAGAGGAGGAGGGATTTGGGAATTTTCGGCCAGGTTGGGTTGTCCAAACAGCATTTTGGAGCAGAGAATTTCAGGGAAGTGGCACCTCCTGGCCCAAAAAAAAAATCTCCAATCCCTCAGCTGGGAGTGCTGAAATTGCATCCCAAACTCTGGAAGAGCTGAGCATTGTTGGTTTAGATTTCCTGGGATTCGCAGAAGGTGGCAGAGGAAGCAGGCAGATGAACCCAAGATGGCGAAAAGAGAAACTTTATTTACAAAAACCTCTTTATATATCCTTTAATAACCTAGCAACTCTTGGTCAGCAGGGAATCCACCTCCTAAAACCATTGGGCACAGCTATACAACACCTAGCACCAAACACAGAGATTAGGAAAGTACAAAAATGCAGCTTAGCTCTATTCTCCATGAGAAAGAAGAGAAAGATTTCTAAAACAGAGCAGCTACAATGGGGTGGTCCTGGAGGTTGTGGGGAGAGCTCGAAGTGCTTTGTGGGAAGAGAGAGGGGAAAATCTGCAGGGGAATGAGGATTCCTGCTCAGGAGCTGGAGGGATGGGTTCGGCTGAAAAATGGGGAGTTGAGGTTGGATTTGTGGAGGGAATTCTTCCCTGTGAAAATGGGGAGAGTTTCCCTGGGAGGGTGGGGAGGAGCTGGGGTGGAATTCCCGGAGGAGCTGTGGCTGCCCCTGGATCCCTGGGAGTGTCCCAGGCCAGGCTGGAGCACCCTGGGACAGTGGGAGGTGTCCCTGGGGTGGCATTGGATATTTTAATGTCCTTCCCGCCCAAACCAGTGATTAATAAATTAATAATTGTAATTAAAATAATAATTAGAACCATAAAATTTCCGCCATCAATCTGAATTTCCCCCTGAGCAATCCTGAGGTTCTCTAGGTGAGGCTGCTTCTGCTGGAGTTGTTGGATATTCCTGAGCTGTTGGACGTTCCCGATCCATTGGACATTCCCAATCCATTGGATATTCCCAATCCATTGGACATTCCCAATCCATTGAACATTGATCCAATGTCCCAATCTGTTGACCATTCCCGATCCATTGCACATTCCCCATCCGCTGACCATTCCCAATGCACTGACCATTCCTAATCCACTGACCATTCCCCATCCCTTGACCATTCTCCATCCCCTGACCATTCCCATCCCCTGACCATTCCCAATCCCCTGACCATTCCCATCCCCTGACCATTCCCAATGCACTGACCATTCCCCATCCCCTGACCATTCCTAATCCCTTGACCATTCCTAATCCCTTGACCATTCCCCATCCCCTGACCATTCCCAATGCACTGACCATTCCCCATCCCCTGACCATTCCCATCCCCTGACCATTCCCAATCCAGTGACCATTCCCCATCCCCTGACCATTCCCCATCCCCTGACCATTCCCCATCCCCTGACCATTCCCCATCCCCTGACCATTCCCAATGCACTGACCATTCCCAATGCACTGACCATTCCCAATCCCCTGACCGTTCCCCATCCCCTGACCATTCCCAATCCCCTGACCATTCCCCATCCCCTGACCATTCCCCATCCCCTGACCATTCCCAATCTGTCAGACATTCCCAATCCCCTGACCATTCCCAATCTGTCAGACATTCCCAATCCCCTGACCATTCCCCATCCCCTGACCATTCCCCATCCACTGACCATTCCCAATCCCCTGACCATTCCCCATCCCCTGACCATTCCCCATCCACTGACCATTCCCCATCCCTTGACCATTCCCAATCTGTCGGACATTCCCAATCCCCTGACCATTCCCAATCTGTCAGACATTCCCAATCCCCTGACCATTCCCAATCTCCCGTCCTGTCCCCGCAGGGCCCTGGGCACCCAGACGGGCCTGAGCGCCGATTCGCCGTTCCCGGACCCGTGCCTGCCGCGGGACGCGCAGGACGAGGTGCAGCAGGACGGCCTCACTCTGCACCTGCGCGGCACCGGCGACTTCCAGCAGTGCCGGGAGCTGCTGCAGCCTCTGCTCAACAAAACCAACGGCACGCAGACCTCCCTGAACGGCGTTTTCCAGCCCCCCCTGCGCTTCCACGACAGCGAGTTCTACGGATTCTCCGAGTTCTACTACTGCACCGAGGACGTGCTGCGCATGGGCGGCGACTACAACGCGGCCAAGTTCGTCAAAGCTGCCAAGGTAAAGAAAAAAAAAAAAGGTTAAATTCCATAATTTAAAACAAGGGATTCCAAATTCATTAAAGCTGGGAGGTAAAAAAAATCCCTAATTTAAAACAAGGAACTACAACGCGGCCAAGTTCGTCAAAGCTGCCAAGGTAAAAAAAAAAAAAAAAGGATAAATTCCATAATTTAAAACAAGGGATTCCAAATTCATTAAAGCTGCCAAGGTAAAAAAAAAAAAAGGATAAATTCCATAATTTGAAACAAGGGATTCCAAATTCATTAAAGCTGGGAGGTAAAAAAAATCCCTAATTTAAAACAAGGGACTACAGTGTGGCCAAGTTCGTCAAAGCTGCCAAGGTAAAAAAAAAAAAAAAAGGATAAATTCCATAATTTAAAACAAGGGATTCCAAGTTCACTAAAGCTGCCAAGGTAAAAAAATTTCCTGATTTAAAACAAGGAAATTCAACACTGCCGAGTTCATCAAAGCTGTGAAAGTAAAAAAATTCCTTAATTTTAAACAAGGGAGTACAATGCTGCCAAATTCATTAAAACTGCAAAGGTAAAAACAAATAGGGAAAAATTCCGTCATTTAAAATAAGGGATTACAATGTTGCCAAGTTTACTAAAGCTGCAAAGGTAAAAAAAAATAGGGAAAAATTCCCTTATTTAAAACAGGGCACTACAATGATTATAAATTCATTATATTTGCAAAGGTAATAATAAGGATAAATTCCATAATTTAAAACAAGAGACTCCAATGCTGCCAAATTCATCAAAGCTGCAAAGGTAAAAAAAAATAGGGAAAAATTCCCTTATTTAAAACAGGGCACTACAATGATTATAAATTCATTATATTTGCAAAGGTAATAATAAGGATAAATTCCATAATTTAAAACAAGAGACTCCAATGCTGCCAAATTCATTAAAGCTGCAAAGGTAAAAAAAAAAAAAAAGGGAATTTTTTGGTGCCGTTCTCCAGTTTCTTATTTTGTGCCATTTTCCAGGTGTTATTCCTAAAGAATTCAATTCCCTGGGGACAGTAAAAACCACAACATAAAGCAGAGAGGATTGAGACAATTTACCAATGCCCTAAAAATATTTTATTTCTATTTTCCACCTCCAAGGACATTCCCAAAGTCCTTAAGTGCTGCTGAACATCAATTCCACCCCAAATTCCAAGCGTGGATCAAATATTACCATGAAATTTGGGATCTGCCTTACTGCCAGTGCAGGCAGCCGTTATTTTTCAATTTTTGGTGTTTCAGAGCATTTTATCTGATGGGATTTTCCTTCTCCAGGCTGGAATCATTCCCATTTCCCATTTTTTTTTTTTTGTTTCCCTGCAGGATTACTGTGCCACGAAGTGGTCGGTGCTGCGGGAACGCTTTGACCGTGGTCTCTACGCCTCTCACGCCGATCTGCACCGATTGAAGTGAGTGTTTGTCCTGCAATTCCTCCTGCACAGCTGCCAAGGCTGGGCTGTGCCACGGAATTGTTCCATGGAAGTGGGAAAAAAACTGGGAAAAGTCCCGAGGGTGCTGTGTTTGATTGTGCCCTCGGTCGGTGTAATGTGGAGCTGAGCTGATCCCATTGGCCCTGGCTGATCCTATTGCCCCTGATTGATCCTATTGGCCCTGATTGATCCCACTGTCCCTGATTGATCCCACTGTCCCCGATTGATCCCATTGGCCCTGATTGATCCCACTGTCCCCAATTGATCCCATTGGCCCTGATTGATCCCATTGGCCCTGATTGATCCTATTGGCCCTGATTGATCCCACTGTCCCCGATTGATCCCATTGGCCCTGATTGATCCCACTGTCCCCGATTGATCCCATTGGCCCTGATTGATCCCATTGGCCCTGATTGATCCTATTGGCCCTGATTGATCCCACTGTCCCCGATTGATCCCATTGGCCCTGATTGATCCCATTGCCCCTGATTGATCCCACTGATCCTAACTGATCCCACTGTTCCTAACTGATCCCACTGTTCCTAACTGATCCCATTGCCTGTGATTGATCCCACTGTTCCTGACTGATCCCATTGTTCCTGGCTGATCCCACTGTTCCTGATCCCACTGTCCTTTACTGATCCCACTGTCCCTGACTGATCCCACTGTCTCTGATGGATCCCATTATCCCTTACTGATCCCATTGTCCCTGACTGATCCCACTGATCCTAACTGATCCCACTGTTCCTGACTGATCCCATTATCCCTGGCTGATCCCATTGCCCCTGACTGATCCCACTGTCCCTGGCTGATCTGCTCTCCCTGGCTGCTCATGCTCTCCCTGACTGATCCCACTGTTCCTGATTGATCCCACTGTTCCTGACTGATCCCACTGTTCCTGATTGATCCCGCTGTCCTTGACTGATCCCACTGTTCCTGACTGATTCCACTGTCCCTGATTGATCTCATTGTTCCTGACTGGCCCCACTGGCCCTGATCCCATTCTCCCTGACTGTTCCCACTGATCCTAACTGATCCCACTGTTCCTGACTGATCCTGCTCTCCCTGGCTGATCCCACTGTCCCTGACCGATCCCACTGTTTCTGACCAATCCCATTATCCCTGACCAATCCCATTGTCCCCAACCGATCCCATTGTCCCTGACCAATCCCACTGTTCCAAACTGATCCTGCTGTTCCTGACTGATCCTGCTCTCCCACACTGATCCCACTGTCCCTGACTGATCCCATTATCCCTGTCTGATCCCACTGTTCCTATCCCACTGTTCCTGACTGATCCCGTTGCCCCTGACTGATCCCACTGTTCCTGATTGATCCCACTGTTCCTGGCTGATCCTGCTCTCTCTGGCTGCTCATGCTCTCTCTGACTGATCCCACTGTCCCTCACTGATCCCATTGTCCCTGACCGATCCCACTGTTCCTGACTGATCCCACTGCCCCTGATTGATCCCACTGTCCTTGACTGATCCTGCTCTCCCTGACTGATCCCACTGTCCTTAACTGATCCCACTGTTCCTGGCTGATCCTGCTCTCTCTGGCTGCTCATGCTCTCTCTGACTGATCCCACTGTCCCTGACCGACCCCAGTGTCCCTGACCGACCCCAGTGTCCCTGACCGACCCCGCTGTCCCCCGCTGACCGCTGTCCCTCCGCAGGTACCAGTGCTTCAAGTCAGCCTGGATGTTCGAGGTTTTCCACAGAGGCTTCTCCTTCCCCGAGAGCTACGGCAGCCTCAAGACAGCGCTGCAGGTCTATGACAAGGAGGTGCAGTGGACCCTGGGGGCCATCCTCTACCGGACACGCTTCCTGCCCCTGAGGTACCTCCCCAAAATCCCAAAGCCTTTTTCCTGGGAAACCTCCAAACCTTCCTGGATTTGCCTCCTTAATGAGGCCAAAACAAGTTAGGAGTAGAAAATGTGGACAGATTTATTCGAGGCCTTCAAGGGACATTCAGGCAAGCGAAGTCCCCCTCAGGGATGGCACCTAAAATGGACCCTGGGTCACAAACCCTTCACCTTTTATAATTTCTGTCCATTATTGGCCCTTAATTCTCCAATTTCACCCTCAGGTGATGATGTTCACCACCCCAGGCCTGCTCCCCCCAGCTCACAGTTGTTCAGATATTTTCAGGGCCTAAGGCAATGAATTTGTCCTTGGATCTGTGTTCAGAGAGCCTTGTTTGGCCAAAGGTGCTGGGACAGAGGATTTGAGCACTTTGTGAGAAGCACAGAACTGCAGCAAGTCAGAGATACAGGGAGAGTAAAAAACTAGAAATACTTGAAGGCATCAAACCTTTCAGGAGAAGGGTTGGAGGGAGGACAATCCGCGCTGGAATCTCCCATGGAATTCGTGCTCCTGGATTTCCTGGGAAAAGGGAAAACTCAGCACGAGGCATTTTGGGAGGGGAGTTTTGGGAAGGGAAGAGCGTGGCGCTCCCTCAACTTGTGCTTTTTAGGGGTAGGGTTCGAGGTTAAAAAAAATGGGCTCTTCATTTCACCTCCGAATTTCACCTCCAAATCACAACTCCAAATCACGCTCTGCTCTTTCCCAGGGACATCCAGCAGGAGAATTTCCGTGGGAGTCACTCTCACTGGAGGAGCTTCTCCTTCGTTTACAATCACTACCTGTTCTTCGCCTGCTTCCTGGTGGTGCTGCTCTCCATCCTGCTCTACCTGCTGCGGCTGCGGCGCATCCACCGCCGCAAGTTCCACAGCGGAGCCTCCCCCGCGCTCTGGATCGAGGAGGGGCTGCCCCCGCAGAAGATCCCGGGGCCCCTGTGAGGCGCTGGGGTTGGGGACTTTGTCCCGGACTCGGTACGAAAAGAGAAAAAAAAAAGCCATTTTTGCCTCAGGGTTCCTCCTTTTTTTGCCCCTCGAATCCGTCGGAGAAGCAGAGCGCGCGGCCGGGCTTCGGAGCTCCGGGAGAACATCTCCCCGCGAGGGAAAAATGCCAAAAATGACTTTGCTGGGATCTGTGTGTGGAGCAGGAGCGGCTGGAGGTGCTGAGGGATGAGTGTGAGTTCCCAGCTTGGAGGCTGTGACATCCCAGGGTCACTGAGGATTGGATTCTCCGTGCTGGAAAATTCCAAAAATGACTTTGCTGGGATCTGTGAGCGGAGCAGGAGCGGCTGGAGGTGCAGAGGGGATGAGTGTGAGTTCCCAGCTCGGAGCTGTGACATCCCAGGATCAGTGAGGATTCTCCATGCCAAGAAAAATGCCAAAAATGACTTTGCCGGGATCTGCGTGCAGAGCAGGAGCGGCTGGAGGCACGGAGGGGATGGGTGTGAGTTCCCAGCTCGGAGCTGTGACATCCTGGGATGAGAGAGATTGAATTCCCTGTGCCAGGTTCCTGCACTGCCATCGGATCAGTCTCGGAGATCAGGAAGTGCAGGGGTTCCAAAAGCAGGAAAATTCCACTCTTTTAGGACACGGAGGTTCAGAGGGATGAGTGTGAGTTCCCAGCTCGGAGGCTGTGAGATCCTGGGATGAGAGAGCATTCTCCGTGCTGGGAAAATGCCAAAAATGACTTCGCTGGGAATCTCACACTTTGCTCTGTGCGGAGCAGGAGCGGCTGGAGGTGTGGAGGGGATAAGTGTGAGTTCCCAGCTCAGAGGCTGTGACATCCCAGGATCACTGAGGATTCTCCCTGTGGAATTCCAGCGTTGCTGTCCCTGCACTTGGATCAGTCTCGGAGAACAGGAAGTGCAGGGGCTCCCAAAGCAGGAAAACCTCAGTCCTTTAGGACACAGAGGTTCAGAGTGTGAGTTCCCAGCTCGGAGGCTGTGAGATCCCAGGATGAGAGAGGATTCCTCATGCTGGTTCCAGCATTGCCGTCCCCACTCTCATTCCGGAGTCTCAGAGAAGAGGAAGTGCAGGGGTTCCAAAAGCAGGAAAATCTCACTCCTTCAGGACATGGAGGTGTGGAGGGGATAGGTGTGAGTTCCCAGCTCGGAGGCTGTGAGATCCCAGGATCACTGAGGATTGGATTCTCCATGCAGAATTCCAGCATTGCCATCCCTGCTCTCAGAGTCTCAGAGAACAGGAAGTGCAGGAGTTCCAAAAGCAGGAAAATCTCACTCCTTTAGGACACAGAGGTTCAGAGTGTGAGTTCCCAGCTTGGAGGCTGTGAGATCCCAGGATCACTGAGGATTCTCCGTGCAGGATTCCAGCAGTGCTGTCCCCACTCTCAGATCAGTCTCAGAGAACAGGAAGTGCAGGGGTTCCAAAAGCAGGAAAACTCCACCCTTTCAGGACACTCGATGGGATTTTCCCCTCTGGAATCGCTCCTGTGATGGAGAAGGAAAATCCCCTGCATCCGATGCTGTGCTTCCACAAAAATCTGCTTCCATCACTTCTGTTCTTGTGCCAGCTCCGCCTCTTCCCTCGGAAGCTTTACCCTCACAGTGGCGCCCGTCACTGCTTTTTAATCCCAAATTTCTGTTCCATAATCACGGAGAGACCTCCCAGAGACTCCAGGAATGTGAAGAGAACTGGAAAACCCCAGGAGAATGTGCACAGGGTCGTTCTGAGTCCTCTGTTAATTTATATTTTATTTAAAACCGTTGATTTTACTTGAAAGTAAATTTGTCCATGATTAAAAGTGGGATTTATATGAACCTCCAGGGTGTGGATATTTTTATTTTATTTTATTTTATTTTTTTCTTATTCTATTCTATTCTATTCTGTTCTATTTCTACTTCTATTTCTACTTCTATTTCTATTTCTATTTCTACTTCTATTTCTATTCTATTTCTATTCTATTTCTATTCTATTTTATTCTATTTTATTTTATTCTATTTTATTTTAATTTATTCTATTTTATTCTATTTAAATTTATTCTATTTTATTCTATTTTATTTTATTCTATTTCTACTCTACTTCTATTCTATTCTATTCTATTCTATTCTATTCTATTCTATTCTATTCTATTCCATTCCATTCCATTCCATTCCATTCCATTCCATTCCATTCCATTCCATTCCATTCCATTCCATTCCATTCCATTCTATCATTTCTCCAACTGGCAAAACTTCCTGCACTCCTAAGAGGTGGGAATATGCTGGGAAATGGGATCTTTTTGGGAATGTGGATGTGTTTGGGAATGTTGATCTTTTAGGGAATGTGGATGTGTTTGGGGATGTGGATCTTCTAGGGAATGTTGGATCTTTTAGGGAATGTTGGATCTTTTGGGGAATATTGGATTGTTCTGGGAAAGTGGATGTGTTTGGGAATGTGGATGTGTTTGGGAATGTTGATCTTTTAGGGAATGTGGGTCAGTTTGGGAATGTTGATCTTTTAGGGAATGTTGGATCTTTTGGGACTGCAGATGTGTTTGGGAATGTTGAACTTTTAGGGAATGTGGATCTGTTTGGGAATATTGGAACTTTTTGGGGATGTGGACGTGTTTGGGAATGTTGATCTTTTAGGGACTGTGGATGTTTGGGAACGTGGATGTGTTTGGGAATATTGGATTCATTTGGGACTGTGGATGTGTTTGGGAATGTTGATCTTTTAGGGAATGTGGATCTGTTTGGGAATGTGGATCTTTTGGGGCCTGTGGATGTTTGGGACTGTGGATGTGTTTGGGAATGTGGGTCTTTTTGGGAATGTGTGTGTTTGGGAATGTGGATTCATTTGGGAATGTTGATCTTTTAGGGACTGTGGCTGTGTTTGGGAATGTGGATCTTTTGGGGCTTGTGGCTGTGCAGGTGTTCCCTGCTGTCACAAGGTTTATTTTCCTCTCCTTTCTCCAGGAGCTTTATGGACAGGGGAGGACACTGCCCCTGCCCATCCTGGTGACCTGGAACGGGACAGGGAACAACCCCAAACCTTTGGCCTTCCCTTAAACTCATCCCTCTTCTCTTGGTTGTGGTTTTGTGTGTGGAAAATGCCCTAAAATCGGCCCCGGCTGGGAGCAGAGAGTGGGGACGGGAGAGATCCGTGGGGAACGACCGAGGGCTCCTCTGGAATGCTGGCCTGGATCCTCAGGGACAAAAGGAAGGGGACACTTGATGGCAGCACCTCGGTGGCGTTCGGGGCGGGGGCACCTCGTCCTGGTGCAGCTCTTGGGGCCATTGTCCCTCCCGGGGCCCCATTGTCCCTCCCGGGGCCCCATTGTCCCTCCCGGGGCCCCATTGTCCCTCCCCGGGCCCCATTGTCCCTCCCTGGGTCCCATTGTCCCTCCCTGGGTCCCATTGTCCCTCCCCGGGCCCCATTGTCCCTCCCTGGGTCCCTTTGTCCCTCCCCAGGCCCCATTGTTTGGCCATTGTTGCTACCAAATAACGCATGAAGCTCCTGCGGAGCAGGAATGAGCCTGGGAGGACCCGCGGTGGCCCTGTCCCTTCCCTGTGTCCCTTCCCTGTGTCCCTTCCCTGTCCCTGTGTCCCTTCCCTTCCCTGTCCCTGTGTCCCTTCTCTGTGTCCCTTCCCTGTCCCTGTGTCCCTTCCCTTCCCTGTCCCTGTGTCCCTTCCCTGTCCCCTCCCTGTGTCCCTTCCTTGTGTCCCTTCCTTGTGCCCCTTCCCTGTCCCTGTCCCTGTCCCTTCCTTGTGTCCCTTCCTTGTGCCCCTTCCCTGTCCCTGTCCCTGTCCCTTCCTTGTGTCCCTTCCCTGTGTCCCTTCCCTGTGTCCCTTCCCTGTGTCCCTTCCCTGTCCCTGTCCCTCCCACTGTCCCTTCCCACTGTCCTTTACCTGTGTCCCTGTCCCTTCTCTGTCCCTGTGTCCCTGTCCCTGTCTGTCCCTTCCCTGTGTCCCTTCCTGGTGTCCTGCCCCTTCTCACTGTCCCTTCCCTGTGTCCCTCTCCCTGTCGCAGTCACTGTCCCTGTCCCTTCCATGTGTCCCCTCCCTGTGTCCCTTCCCTGTTCCTGTCCCTGTCCCTGTGTCCCTTCCCTGTGTCCCTGTCCCTGTCGCTGTCCCCACCTGCCACAGGCCCTCAGCACCCCCGGCTGTCCCCAAAAGGACAGTCCCTGCGGAGGGATTTGGGATTTCCCGGCGGTGCAGGATCCCAAGCGGTGTCCCTGATCCTCCTCCCCTTTTCCCTCCCGATCCTGTTCTGCTCCTCCTCTCTCCTTTTCCTGGGATGAGCCTTTCCCAAAATCCGTCCCAAGGGTTTTTGGGGTTCCCCACAGGGCCTGAGGAGCCCTCCCCACTCTGCTTTGGGAAGCAGATCCCTCTGGGATTTGGGGTTTGGAGGATTCCTCTGGGATTTGGAAGATCCCTCTGGGATTTGGGGTTTGGAGGATTCCTCTGGGATTTGGGGGATCCTCTGGGATTTGAGGGATCCCTCTGGAATTCGGGGTTGGGAGGATCCCTCTGGGATTTGGAGGATTCCTCTGGGATTTGGGATTTGGAGGATTCCTCTGGGATTTGGGGTTGGGAGGATCCCTCTGGGATTTGGAGGATTCCTCTGGGATTTGGGATTTGGAGGATTCCTCTGGGATTTGGGGTTGGGAGGATCCCTCTGGGATTTGGAGGATTCCTCTGGGATTTGGGATTTGGAGGATTCCTCTGGGATTTGGGGTTGGGAGGATCCCTCTGGAATTCGGGGTTGGAAGGATCCCTCTGGGATTTGGAGGATTCCCCTGGGATTTGGGGTTGGGAGGATTCCTCTGGGATTTGGGGGATCCTCTGGGATTTGGGGGATCCCTCTGGAATTTGGTGTTGGGAGGATCCCTCTGGGATTTGGAGGATTCCTCTGGGATTTGGGATTTGGAGGATTCCTCTGGGATTTGGGGTTTGGAGAATCCCTCTGGGATTCGGGGTTGGGAGGATTCCTCTGGGATTTGGGGGATCCCTCTGGGATTTGGAGGATTCCTCTGGGATTTGGGATTTGGAGGATTCCTCTGGGATTTGGGTTTTTCCCCGCCGTGGTTATGAGACTTTCCGTGGCTTTGGTCAATGGGAGCTGCTCCACCCCTGGAAGTGCCCAAGGCCAGGTTGGGATTGAGGAATTTGGGGCTGGAATGGGACGATTTTAAGGCCCTTCCAACCCAAACCATTCCCTGATTCTAAGCTGGAGAAATTCCCACAGGGATTAAATCCACAGAAATTGCTTTTGGGGTGGGGGGAATTAAGGATTTATTTCTGGGATTCCTCAGCCATCCAGGATTTGGCTCTCCAATCACCAGGAACTTCCCACCAGATCTGTCGGGTGTGAAAACAGCCACGTGTCCCCAAAATTCCGAGGGTCCGCGGGTTTTTGGGAATCTCCGGGCTCGGGGAACAGCTTTTGGGGAGTTGGGAGGATCTGCTCCCTGAATCGGAGAGGTCGAGCCGCCCCAGGGAGCCTCCGGGGTGCGAACACGAGGATTGGGAGGCAATGAGCCTTTCCCTTTCCCAAAGAACGGCAAATTAGGGACATTAGAGGAGCCAGCGGCCCGTGCCTCGATTTTGGGAGCAGGGAGCGTGACCGGGGCTGCTCAGAGCCCAGGGGTGTCCTCAGGGCAGGAAAACCGCGGAGGAAAGGATGTGACCTGGAATGGGCTGGGGATGGATTCAGCTGCGGCTGGGACTGGGATTTGGGGGAAAAAAACCCAACTTGGAAAATCCTTGGGTGGGAAATTCTCCAAACTTGGAAAATCCTTGGGTGGAAAATCGGGGTCTGTCAGGAACCCGGCAGTGCCTTCCCTGTTTCCAAAATCCAGCTGGAGTCAGAATTCCCTGGATTTGGGGTGGAATTTTTTCCCCTTTTCCCCCTTTTCCCCGATTTTTCTCCCTTTTTTTCCCCCTGAGCGCTTTTCCTTCGGCCTTTCCCGGCCGCGGGATGAAGGGGGCAGCAAATTCCCTGAATCCAGCGGGAAGGAGCCCGAGGAGGATTCCCTGGATTCTTCATCCCAGCCTCTGCCATCAGCTGGAATTTTTCACGGTTTATCCTCACCCGACCCGGGCCGGAGGCGCTGACACATTCCATTCCTTCCTCCTGCCTCATTCCCGCCGGGAATCGCTCCCCGGAGCTCCTCCTGGGACACTTTTTCCCCAAGATCGCTGAGCCAGGGGAGGTGGCTCTGCTCAGGGTCAGGATGCTGATCCCATTCCCAGGGTTTGTCCTCTTCCCTGGGAATTCCTGGTGTGGGGAAATCCCATGGATCACATCCCATCCCAGGTTATCCCATGGATCCCATTGATCCCATCCAATCCCATGGATCCCATTGATCTCAGCCCATGGATCCCATGGATCCCATCCCATCCCATCCCATGGATCCCATCCCAGGTTATCCCATGGATCCCATCCCATCCCATCCCATGGATCCCATCCCAGGTTATCCCATGGATCCCATTGATCCCATCCCATTGATCCCATGGATCCCATTGATCCCATCCCATGGATCCCATGGATCCCATGGATCCCATCCCATCCCATGGATCCCATCCCATCCCATCCCATGGATTCCATGGGTCCCATCCCATGGATCCCATCCCATGGATCCCATGGATCCCATCCCATCCCATGAATCTCATCCCATCCCATCCCATCCCATCCCATCCCATCCCATCCCATCCCATCCCATCCCATCCCATCCCATCCCATCCCATCCCATCCAATCCCATGGATCCCATCCCATGGATCCCATGGATCTCATCCCATGGATCCCATCCAATCCCATGGATCCCATCCCATCCCATGGATCCCATCCCATGGATCCCATGGATCCCATCCCAGGTTATCCCAACCTGGCCTGGGTTTCCCAGGGATCCAGGGGCAGCCTCAGCTTCCCTGGGAATTCCATCCCAGCCCCTCCCCACCCTCACAGGGAGGAATTCCTTCCCAATTCCTTCCCAAAATCCCATTTATTCCCTTTAACGACGCTGCCCAGCCCAGTGCAATATCCCTTCCCAGTGAAAGGTGGGAATGTGGGAATTGCTTTTGGAGCAGCTGGAATTGGGACAAAAATATCCCTTCCCAGTGAAAGGTGGGAACGTGGGGAATTTTTTCTGGAGCAGCTGGAATTGGGAAAAAAAAAATCCTTTAGAAATAGAAATAGAAATAGAAATAGAAATAGAAATAGAAATAGAAATAGAAATAGAAATAGAAAATTCCTCAGAATTTGGGGAATTGCTTCCAGAGCAGCTGAAATTGGACAAAAAAAATCTTTTCCCAATAAAAGGTGCCATTAGAACGTGGGGAATTCTTCCAGAGCAGCTGGAATTGGGACAAAAATATCCCTTCCCAATGAAAGGGGTAATCAGAATTTGGGGAATTGTTTCCGGAACAGCTGAAATTGAAACAAAAAAATAATTTCCCAATAAAAGGTGCCATTAGAACATGAGGAATTGTTTCTGGAGCAGCTGAAATTGGGACAAACTCAGCTTTTCCCATGGTTGGGGTTGGGAAGAGTTGGGCCCTGAAGCAGGAATGACCTGGCGAGGATAAATTTGGGAAAAGCTGGCAGAAATGTTTGATGGAAATGTGGCCAGAGCTGGGCGTTAAGGCCTGGAATTTTTAATCCTAACGAACAGATTGGAGCTGGAATTCAGTGCAGGAATATCCCCGAGGAGAATCCAGAGAAATCCCTGCCAGGGAAAGGCTCGCAGGAAAATCCTTTCCAATAGGAACGCTTTGGATAAATGGGAATATTCCTTCAAAATGACCTCTGGGAATTCTTTCTGTGCCCATCAGCTTCTCGCTGACGTGTTTGAAAATCCTCTGAACGCAGATTTAAACACCCAGGGCCAAGGCTGGGGGGAAAATGCCAGGGAATATTTTGGAATCTAGGAAATGCTGACGCTTCAGAAAGCGCTGCCGCCCAAAACTGGGTCAGGAGAGGGAATTTCAGGTTCTTTTCAGAAACTTAAAACCTGTTGGATTTCCTGTTATTTTCCCTCTTGAAGCAAGCGGGAATAAAGAGAATTTTTAGGATAAATTCAAAGCCTGAATGAGCAGGGTGACCTTAAAAACACAACCCTGGGGAGAGGACAGAAGTTCTCAGTGGCCTTGGGATGAGGTGGGATTGATCCAGCTCAGGTTTTTGGGAGAAGAACTGGGAATTCTCCAAGCCAGGATTTGTTCTTTTTCTGTGAGGAATTGTTTTGAGTGCTTGGGACAGCCCTGAGTGTGGAGTGACTGCAGGACAGGTCAGGTTTAACTCCATGGGTTTTATTCCCTGGGTTTTATTCCCTGGGATTAATTCCATGGGTTTTATTCCATGTTTAATCCCATGGGTTTTATTCCCTGGGATTAATTCCATGGGTTTATATCCATGGGTTTAATTCCATGGGTTTAATCCCGTGGGTTTTATTTCCTCGGTTTTATTCCCTGGGATTAATTCCCTGGATTTAACTCCATGGGTTTAATTCCCTGGGTTTTATTCCCTGGGTTCAATCCCATGGGTTTTATTCCCTGGGTTTAATCCCATGGGTTGAATTCCCTGGGATTAATTCCATGGGGTTTATTCCATGTTTAATCCCATGGGTTGAATTCCCTAGGTTTAATTCCCTAGGTTTATATCCATGCATTTTATTCCCTGGGTTTTATTCCACCAGTTTTATTCCATGGGTTTAATTCCATAAATTTTATTCCCTGGGTTTAATCCCATGGGTTTTATTCCCTCCATTTTATTCCATGGGTTTTATTCCCCAGGATTAATTCCCCGGGTTTTATTCCATGGGTTTAATTCCCTGGGTTTTATTCCACAGGTTTAATTCCCTGAATTTAATTCCGTGGGTTTATTCCCTGGGTTTATATCCCTGGGTTTAATTCCATGGGTTTAATCCCATCAGTTTTATTCCATGGGTTGAATTACATGGCGATTATTCCACGGGTTTTATTCCATGGGTTTTATTCCATCGGTTTTATTCCATGGGTTTTATTCCATCGGTTTTATTCCCTGGGTTTATTCCCTGGGATTAATCCCATGGGTTCAATTCCCTGGGTTTAATTCAATTCCCTGGGTTAAATTCCCTGGATTTAATCAATTCCCGGCCGCGGTTTAGGGGATCTGGGGAGCTCTGGGCTTCAGGGTGGGCGAATCCCGGGAGCTGCCAGCGCTGGGAATCACAGAACTGTGCCAGAACCCCTGGAATTTTGGGGGCTCAATGTCTGAGGGGCTCGCACCCCCAAACAAACCCCTCGGGGGTCGGCACAATTCCCACCATTTACCCTCTGGCACCACCCCCAGTCACAAACCCCACCTTTTTTGGGGGAATTTTGGGGGAATTTCGCCCTTTTCCCCCACTCCCCCCGGCGCTGCCCCTGCGCTCGCATTTCGGGAGGAGCGCTGATCTCACGGCTCGGGGAGGGGTTTGCTCCTGCTGCAAATCAGTGAAATTGGGCAGGAAGCAGCAGCTCCTCGGCACTTCTCCCTGCCTGCAGGAGAGCTTTTTCCAGCGCCGAGCAGCGCTCAGCCCGGGGCAGGAATTGGATGAAGCAGGACGGGGCTGAGGCTCCCCCCAGCACCGCTAATTGAGGTAATTTCGGGGTTTTATTGCGACAAAACAGGGGCTGGGTAATTAAACTTTCCTAGCTCCTTCTTGTTTCTGGACTGGTTAATTAATTTAAAGTTTCCTAGCTCCTTCTTGTTTCGGGGCTGGTTGATTAATTTAATCTTTCCTAGCTCGCTCTTGTTTCGGGGTTGGTTAATTAATTTAAACTTTCCTAACTCATTCTCCTTTCGTGGCTGGTTAATTAATTTCAACTTCCCCAGCTCGTTCTCCTTTCGGGACTGAAAGTTTCATTTCCCTCCTTCTCCCTGAACGTGTTTTCCTTCTCTCTCATCATTTTGGGGTAAAAACCACACATTTCTCCAAATTCCCGTCCCCCCAGAGGGGATTTGGCAGCGCTGCGATGCCACACATTTTCAGGGTCTTTTTTTAAAGCTGTCCTGGCCGAGCTGAAGATTTTCTTTTTTATTTTTTTATTTTTTTGCTCCCAGCCATTCCCGGCTGGAATAAAACCAGACGTGTTGCAAACCGCCCGCAAGCCCAGGCGGTGCGGTGTTATTAAAATATACTGAATTTCCAGCCGAATTTCGAGGAGAAAACTCCGCCAGAGTTGTGTAAATGTTCCCCGGGTAAACCGAGTTCTCCTCTCTGGATAATTTATTTTTTTTTCAGAGTGAAAAGCTCCAGGGCAGATGTTTGGCAGGAGGTGCAAAACATGTCATTAATTAAGGATTTTTTTTCTGCTGTCACTGCTCGGTCCCTCGGAGCCTTTCCAAGGGAGTTTTTTAGGATAACTCCGGGATGTCCACCTGGAAAGTTGCCCCAGAGAAACGTGGGATGTTCACTCGGAATATTTCCTTCCCCATGAGTTTTTGTTGTTAATTAAACAGATGGAGATAAAGAAAAGATCCAAGCCCGAGATAATTTAGAACATTAGAGAGGAAGATCCAAGTTTAGATATTTGGGAGTGCGGCAGGGAAAAAACAATTTATCACCTCCGGAATCTGCTCAGGGAGGTGACACCGCCGAGCTTTCAGATTTTCCTGAATTGGGGCTGGAAATCGTGGATTTGGGGCTCCTCCTCGCCAGGTCTGAGCCACCCACGGAGGAGGAATTTCCTCGGCTGGGAGGGAGGGAGGGAGGAAACTGCTAAAAAAACACATTAAATGGACTAAAAGTGTGAATTGATGAAATATCCAAGTGCTGGGGAGAAACCACACCTTGGATGCTCCACGAGGGAATCTCCGTGGCCTCGCTCCTGAGGATATTTGGGAAGCATCCCCAAAAATGAGTTCTTAATGGGAAATTTAATCCTTGACTCGGGCGGCGCTGAGGTCAAACCCAGCAGGAGCTCCGTGGGTGCAGAAAAGAGAATTTTAGGAGGAAAAACCTCCAGGGAAGTTTTAGCAGCTGGAGAAGCCCCCGGGACTGAGGAGTTTTGGTGATTCCATGGAAAATCCATCTTTTCCTGGGAGTTCTCTCCTTCCACAGGCTGAGACCCCAAAATGCTTTCCCAGGAAAGAGCTGTGGATCTTTTATCCCTAACCTGCCCCACTGCTCCCTTCTGTTTCCCAATTTATTTCCCACTGCTCCCTTCTGCTTTCCCTTCTGTTTCCCAATTTTTTAAAATTTATTTCCCACTGCTCCCTTCAGTTTCCCAATTTATATTTATTTATTTCCCACTGCTCCCTTCAGTTTCCCAATTTATATTTATTTATTTCCCACTGCTCCCTTCAGTTTCCCAATTTAAATTTATTTATTTCCCACTGCTCCCTTCAGTTTCCCAAATTGTATTTATTTCCCACTGCTCCCTTCAGTTTTCCAATTTATATATTTATTTCCCCTTTTATTTCTTCTCCTCCCAAACACTTCCAGAGCATTCCCGGTGCAGTTCCAGGCCTGGGATTGTGCCCCAGCTCACCCCAAGCCCTTCTGGGACTCCTTCTGTCCCACATTTTTGGTTTTCCCCACAAAAAACACCCCAGGAGGAGGAAAAGTACCACTCCTAATCTGCTGGAAGTTTGTTATTCTAAGGGAGATTTCCCAGGAATAACAATTTTTGTTTTGGAGTCATTCTGTCCCCGGGGGGATTAGGGAGAATTAATTAAGGCAGCATTACCCAGAGGGTGAGGAATGATCTCCTGCTCCTTGGGGGGTGCTCGGATCCACAGAAATTTGGGAAATTTGGGAAATTCCACACAGAATCGCTCCCTGGGATTCATTCTTCTCCTTTTGGGTGGATTTTTGGTGTTTAATTTAACCAGATAGTACTGTAGATTAAGAAAAATAAATATCTAAAGATATTTAGATATCTTTATATATATTGTATTATATTATAGTATAGTATATTATAGTATATTGTATTGTATTATAATTATTATATTATATTATAGTATAGTGTAGTATATTGTATTGTGTTATAATTATTATAGTATATTATAGTATATTATAGTATATTGTATTGTGTTATAATTATTATAGTATAGTATAGTGTAGTATATTGTATTGTGATATAATTATTTTATTATATTATTATAATATTATTATTATATTATATTATATTATATTATATTATATTATATTATATTATATTATATTATATTATATATTTAGAAAGGGAGAGTTTAGAATGTCATGGAGAAAAATCCCAGTTTAGAAATTTGGGACAAATTTGGAATTTGGGAGCATAGCAGGAAAACTCTTTATCATCTCCCCAGGGATATCTTTATCTCCACAGGGATATATTTTTAAGGATACACTGGTAAGGATAAATGCTCTCCAATTCGCAAGGACACAGAATTTTTCCAGGAACAGCTCCCAGATCCCAAATCCAGGCTGTGGCCTCCTCCCAAATCTCCATCAATTCCCAGTTTGAGCTCTTGGTCCATCCTGGGAGGCACAAAACTCTCCTGGGATGAGAGGGCAGCAGGAGAATCCTCTCCCCGTGGAATTCCACTCGGGAATTCTGCTCGGGAATTGAATTCAGCTTGGGAATTCCACTCGGGAGTTCAGCTTGGGAATTCAGCTTGGGAATTCAGCTTGGGAATTGAATTCAGCTCGGGAATTCCACTCGGGAGTTCAGCTTGGGAATTCAGTTCGGGAATTCTGCTCGAGAATTGAATTCTGCTCGGGAATTCTGGATTTTCCTGCTCCCTTTGCCTGCTGCGGGAGGAGGAGGAGGAATAGAGATGTGAATCTGAGAGCTGCCGCGCTCCAGGGCAGCCCTGCTGGGACCGGGAATGGGAACTGGGAATGGGAACTGGGAACAGGAACCAGGAACTGGGAATGGGAACTGGGAACAGGAACTGGGAATGGGAACTGGGAACAGGAACCAGGAACTGGGAATGGGAACTGGGAATAGGAACCAGGAACTGGGAATGGGAACTGGGAATAGGAACCAGGAACTGGGAATGGGAACTGGGAATAGGAACCAGGAACTGGGAATGGGAACTGGGAATAGGAACCAGGAACTGGGAATGGGAACTGGGAACAGGAACCAGGAACTGGGAATGGGAACTGGGAATAGGAATGGGGAATAGGAACTGGGAATAGGAACTGGGAACAGGAACCGGGAACTGGGAATGGGAACTGGGAATAGAAACCAGGAATAGGAACAGGAAATGGGAACTGGGAACAGGAATGGGGAACAGGAACGGGGAATAGGAACCGGGAACTGGGAACAGGAAAGAGGAATCGGAAATGGGAACTGGGAATGGGAACCGGGAATAGGAACCAGGAATTCCCAGCTCACAGTGGGAAAAGGGGAATGGGTTTGGGCTGAGCGAGCGGAAATTCAGGTTGGATTTGAGGAAAAAATCCCTCCCTGTGAGGGTGGGGAGGGCCTGGGATGGAATTCCCAGAGATCCCTGGAAGTGTCCCAGGCCAGGCTGGGATAACCTGGGATGGGGAAGGGTTTGGGGTTGGGGCTGGATGGGTTTAATTCCCCTCCCACCCAAACCATCCCAGGATTCTCTAACAATCCCACGTTTTTTCCTCTCCATCCCAAACCTCTGCTCCCTCTGAGAGCGGAGTCTGGAAAGGGCTGAGTCAGCAGGCGCCAGGAACACGCCAGAAATCCCAAAATCCCTCATTCCTGTGGGGCTGGGATCAGCTTCCAGCCTGGAGAACATCCCCGAGAGTGCAGAATTCCCTGCCCTGTCCAACGAGGCTTTAAAGGAGCTCTGAATGGAGAGACCAAAACTCCGCTCTGACATCATCCCCAAATCCAGAGGTTATTAGAGGGTGTGAGGGGAGGAATGAGCCTGGAAAAAAAAGGGAAAATCCAACCCAAAGCGAACCTGAGGCGAATTTGAGCCTGGATTTGTTCTCAGGGAGCTCAGCACGTGCGGCTCGGGGGGAAAACGCGTCCAGATGTGGCTGCCAGCAGCAGAGCCGTGGTTTCGTGGAATATTTTCCATGTTGAGTTGTGTTTCTGTGGGATTTCTGGTGCCCCCGTAAATGTGGGAGTGCAGAAGGCTCTGAGCCATCCCTGCTGGAATTGCAGAGTTTGGATATCAATGCCTGGAATGTCTCAGAGCTGAGGAAGGAGATTTGAGGAGGAGGCAGGACAGGATAAATTTGGGATTTCTGTGGGGTGAAGGAGCTGCTGGGCAACTTTCTCTGCTGTTTTATCAACCCTCTGGTCTCGAATCTCGATGGGAATTCCAGGAAAGGCTCTGGCCACGGATCCGGGTGCTGGAAAAATTGCTGTGTCCTTATATCCTTATATGGATAAGGATATAAGGACACAGCAGTTTTTATATCCTTATGTCCTTATGTCCTTATTTCCTTGTATCTTTATATCCTTATATCCTTGTATGGATAAGGATATAAGGACACAGCAGTTTTTATTTCCTTATTTCCTTATATCCTTATATCCATATATCCTTATATCCTTATATCTTTATATCCTTATATCTTTATATGGGTAAGGATATAGGGACACAGCAATTTTTATTTCCTCCTTTCCTCCTTTCCTCCTTTCCTCCTTTCCTCCTTTCCTCCTTTCCTCCTTTCCTCCTTTCCTCCTTTCCTCCTTTCCTCCTTTCCTCCTTTCCTCCTTTCCTCCTTTCCTCCTTTCCTCCTTTCCTCCTTTCCTCCTTTCCTCCTTTCCTCCTTTCCTCCTTTCCTTCTTTCCTTCTTTCGTTATACCCTTATACCCTTATATTCTTATACCCTTATATTCTTATATTTTTATATTCTTATATTCTGATATTCTTATACCCTTATACTCTTATACCCTTATATTCTGATATCCTTGTTTCCTTGTTTCCTTGTTTCCTTGTTTCCTTGTTTCCTTACATCTTTATATCCTTATATCCTTATATCTTTATACCCTTATACCCTTATATTTTTATATTCTGATATCCTTGTATCCTTGTATCCTTATTTCCTTATATGGTATATCCTTATATAGTATGTCCTTATCTGCCGTGTCCTGTTTATCCTCATAAACATCAAAGTATCCTCAGAAATATATTCCTATAGAAAGGGATAAAGATCTCCCTGGAAAGATGATAAAGATTTCTCTAAATTTAGAATTTCCCAGATTTCTAAACCAGGAGTTTTCTCTAGAATATTCCAAACTCTGCTATGGGTGCTGTGGGTCGGAGCCTGGAATGGTTTGGGAGGGAAGGGACCTCAAATCCAATCCATGGCAGGGACACCTTCCCCTGTCCCAGGGTGCTCCCAGCCCTGTCCAGCCTGGCCTGGGACATCCCAGGGACCAGGGGAGCCCCACCCTGAGCTCTCCCGTGCCAGAATTCCCAATTTTCCCGTCACGACGGAAAGCTGAGACCTCATTTCCGTGCCGAAGCCTTGGGGCCTTGGGGATGCTGCTGAGATCCCGAGGTGTCCCCGTGGGACCCAGGCTGCTGTTCCTTGTGGAAATCCCAAACATTCTGGGGACAAATCCTGCTGGGGACAGATCCCGCTGGGGACAAATCCCTCTGGGGACAAACCCCGCTGGGGACAGATCCCTCTGGGGACAAATCCCGCTGGGGACAAATCCCGCTGGGGACAAATCCCTCTGGGGACAAATCCTGCTGGGGACAGATCCCGCTGGGGACAGATCCTGCTGGGGACAGATCCCGCTGGGAGCAAACCCCTCTGGGGACAGATCCCGCTGGGGACAGATCCTGCTGGGGACAAATCCCTCTGGGGACAAGTCCCGCTGGGGACAGATCCCTCTGGGGACAAATCCCTCTGGGGACAAATCCCTCTGGGGACAAATTTTTCCACCTCTGGGACTTTCCTTCTCTCGCTGTGTGTGGCCAGGGCTTGAACTCAGATAATCCTCATGGGTCCCTTCCATCATTCCAAAATCCCCCAATTTTAGGGAATTTTAGAGAACAAAAACAAACCCAATTTGGGCTCCAGGGCTTGAACTCAGATATGTGGGTCCCTTCCAAATGAGGATGCTCCATCATTCCAAAATCCCTCAATTTTGGGGAACAACACGAAGTCTTTTTGGGCTCCAGGGCTTGAGCTGAGAAAATCATTGTGGGTCCTTTCTGACTGCGGATCCTCCATGGTTCCAAAATCCCTCAGCTTCGGGGAACAAAAGCAAACCTTTCTGGGCTCCAGAGCTTGAACTCAGATAATCCTTGTGCATTCCTTCCAGCTGAGGATCCTCTGTGATTCCAAAAGCCCTCAATTTTAGGGAACAAAAACAAAACCTTTTTGGGCTCTGGGGCTTGAACTCAGATAATCCTCTTGGGTCCTTTTGTCTGAGGATGCTCCATCATTCCAAAGTCCCTCAGTTTTGGGGAACAACACAAACTCTTTTTGGGCTCTGGGGCTTGAGCTCAGATAATCCTCATGGGTCCCTTCCAACTGAGGATCCTCTGTGATTCCAAAATCCCTCAGTTTTGGGGAACAGCACAAACCCAATTTGAGATCTGGGGCTTGAACTCAGATATGTGGGTCCCTTCCAACTGAGGATCCTCCATCGTTCCAAAATTCCCCAAATTTGGGGAACAACACAAACCCAGTTTGGGCTTGAACTCAGATAATCCTTGTGGGTCCCTTCTGATTGAAGATCCTCCGTGGTTCCAAAATCCCCAGTTTTGGGGCACAACACAAACCTTTTTGGGCTCTGGGGCAGTCTGGCTCAGCAAGGCTCTGCCAGGAGCACAAATTCCACCTCCCGTGCCTGCTCTAATCTCAATTAACGTCTCCCAGGCTAATCTTGGGACCAATTAAAGCAGCCTGGAAGTCTGCCCTGACCTCCCCTCCCTTCCAGCTGCTCCCGAGCTCTTCCAGCGTGAGTTTTTGGATAGGATTTGGGATTTCTGGCAGCGCTTGGTGCTCTCGCTCGGGTAATTCACACCTCCGGGAGCCGTTCGCAGCCCCGCTCAGGGTGGTTTCCCCAAATCCTTGTGTTTTTTGGCTGCAGTCCTTCCCAAGGCCTGGATCTGCTGGGGGAAAGGCTGGAGAGCAGAGCTCACCCCACGGAGCTGTTCCTGACCCCCAAGGAGGCCCTAGAGCCCTCGCTGTTTGCCCCGGGTGGGGCTGGGGGCACCTGCTGCTCCAGGGCTGTGTTCTCAGCCTTTTCTCCCATCAGATATTCGGGTTTTGTTGGCATTGAGCCTCTGGAGGCTCAGAAATCAAACAAAAAGTGACCCCGAGGGGAATTCGGCACATTCTGTTTGTGGAGTGCTGCCTTATCTCCAGAACTGCAGTTTGACTGCGAGATTCGTCCACTCTTTATCTGCTGTTTTCCTTTCCAGTTCTCCTTCCTTTTTTCTCCCCAAATCTCCTTCCTTTTTCCCTCCCAATTCTCCTTCCTCTCTCCACTCTTTGTTTGCCTCTCTCCTTTCCAAATCTCCTTCTCCCAGGGCTTGAGGTTTGCGAGGTTTCTCCACTCTTTATTTGCCTTTTTCCTTCCCAAATCTCCTTCCTCTCTCCACTCTTTATTTGCCTTTTTCCTTCCCAAATCTCCTTCCTCTCCCCACTCTTCATTTGCCTTTTTTCTTCCTGAATCTCCTTCCTCTCTTTACTCTTTATTTACATTTTTTCTCCCCAAATCTCCTTCTCCCAGGGTCTGACTGTGAGGTTCCTCCACTATTTATTTACCTTTTTCCTTCCCAAATCTCATTCCTTTTTCCTTCCCAAATCTCCTTCCTCTCTCCTTCCCAATTCTTCTTTTTCTCTCCACTCTTCATTTACCTTTTTTTCTCCCCAAAACTCCTTGCTCTCTCCTTCCCAAATTTCTTTCCTCCACTCTTTATTTGCCTTTTTTCTGTCCCAAATCTCCTTCCTCTCTCCACTCTTTATTTACCTTTTTCTTCCCCAAATCACATTCCTCACTCCTCCCCAAATCTCCTTCCTCTCTCCACTCTGTATTTGCCTTTTTCTTCCCAAATCTCCTTCCTTTTTCCTCCCCAGATCTCCTTCCCGTGGCTGCAGGACCATCCAGAAGGTCCCAGCAACAGAAATATTTATATTTACAAACAGAGCTCTGCATTCTCAGTGTGTGGGACAGCCCTGGAAAAGCTTTAATTACTCCTTTAGGAGTAATTACTCATTTTGGAACCAATTTGGGAAATTTTTAGGGAGAGGCTAAGCCCAACTCAGCTTTGGGTCAGGGATTGCTGAGGATTTACAAATTCTGTTTGTGCAAGAACAGCAGTGGAGGATGGAGCAGATCAAAGGAGCTGTTTGGGATGGAGCAGAGCAGATCAGATGTGTGGTTTGGATTCTCAGTGGAAGGAACTGGGGGAGAAAAAAAGGTTCAGTCCTGTCCTGGTGGGGTTTGAACGAAGGTTTCCTGCTGGAGCCACTCGGGATCCAAAGGTGGTTTTGGGCTGGAATTATTTGGATATTTTTATTTGGAATTATTGGGATAGGTGGGGACTGTGTCCAGGGAAACTGGTGATGGTTTTAATCAGAGTTTTTGTCACTTGTCCTTGGTGGATTTTCATTCCCACATGGATAAAGAGCAGAAAAAGCTGTGGGACAGAGCTTTTCCCATTTCCCCAGTCCTTGAGGTTCTGTTTTTTCGCTGCTTTATTCCACTTTACTGAATAAAGATAAATGGGAGAATCAATTGCTTGGATTGGTGGAGAAATGGGAAAATCAATTTATCAGATTGGTGGATAAGTGGGAAAATCGATTTATCAGATTGGTGGAGAAATGGGAAAATTGATTGCTTGGATTGGTGGAGAAATAGGAAAATCAGTTGCTTGGATTGGTAGAGAAAGAGGAAAATCAATTGCTTGGATTGGTGGAGAAATGGGAAAATCAATTTATCAGATTGATGGAGAAATGGGAAAATCAATTTATCAGATTGGTGGAGAAACGGGAAAATCAATTGCTTGGATTGGTGGAGAAATGGGAAAATCAATTTATCAGCTTGATGGAGAAATGGGAAAAACAATTTATCAGATTGGTGGAGAAACGGGAAAATCAATTGCTTGGATTGGTGGAGAAATGGGAAAATCAATTTATCAGCTTGATGGAGAAATGGGAAAAACAATTTATCAGATTGATGGAGAAATGGGAAAATTAATTGCCACAACTCCCAACCGATAGGATTTCACCTGGGGAAAAGGTTTTGGGCTGAAATTATCTGGCGAGTTGACCTAAATGCAGAAATGGGTGAGGTTTTGGATTTTGGGCAAGAAAAATCCACCCTGAGTTTGGTTTCACAGCTCTGTTGGATGCGATCTCTCCATTCCCGAGGGATACAAATTCGATATCATTCCCAAGATTTACCCCAGCTCTGATTTCCTTCCAGAACGTGTCCGGCTCCGAGGACTGGGAGCGCTGGAAATGGGAAGATCGCGAGCTTTTCCCTCCTCCCGCTGCGTCCTGCTGCTCTTCCTGTCCTCGCTGGGCTGTGCCCAGTACGAGCACTGGCCCTACCTGCCCGGCTACCCCGAGCCTGCCCCACAGGTGTTCCAGCCCCCCCAGAGACCCCCGGATGTCCCCAAAATCCAGCTGAGGCTGGCGGGGCAGAAGAGGAAGCACAACGAGGGCCGCGTGGAGGTGTTCTACGGCGGCGAGTGGGGCACGGTGTGCGACGACGACTTCTCCATCCACGCCGCGCACGTGGTGTGCCGCGAGCTGGGCTACCTGGAGGCTGTGTCCTGGCTGCCCGGCTCCAAGTATGGCAAAGGGGAAGGTAAGCGGTCTTGGGGGCTTGTCCGGGTCCAAATAATCTTTAATTTCAGTCTAATTTGTGGCGTTTGGGTGTTCCTTTCTTGGAAGATGGGATATGTGGACATTGTGTCCTGGCTGCCGGGATCCAAGTATGGAAAAGGGGAAGGTAAGGGGTCTGGGGGGCTTTTCCAGGTCCAAATAATCCCTAATTTTCGTCTAATTGATGGTGTTGGAGTGTTGCTTTCTTGCTCTGTGTCGGGAGTTGGGCTACCTGGAGGTCATGTCCCAGCTGCCCAGATCTGAGTATGGAAAAGGAGGAGGGAAGTGGATCCCAGGGCAGTTGGGGGTGTCTTTCCAGGTCCAAATAATGCCTAATTTCAGTCTCATTGGTGGTGTTGGGTGTTGAATTCTCGGGAGCTGGGATATGTGGACATTCCGTCGTGGCTGCCAGGCTCCAAGTATGGCGAAGGGGAAGGTAAGGGGTCTTGGGGGGGATTTCCAGGTCCAAATAATGCCTAATTTTAATCTAATTGATGGTGTTGGGGTGTTGCTTTCTTGCTCTGTGTCGGGAGTTGGGATAGCTGGAGGTCATGTCCCAGCTGCCCAGATCTGAGTATGGAAAAGGAGAAGGTGAAGGGATCTTGGAGAATTGTGGGGGGATCTTTCCAGGTCCCAGGAATCCTTAATTTTAATCTGATTGATAGCATTGGGGTGTTTATTTCTCATTCTGTGTCGGGAGTTGGGCTACCTGGAGGTCATGTCCCAGCTGCCCAGATGTGAGGATGGCAAAGGGGAAGGTAAGGGGTCTTGGGGGCGGATTTTCAGGTCCAAATAATCTGTAATTTTAATCTAATTGGTGGCGTTGGGGTGTTGCTTTCTTGCTTTGTGTCGGGAGTTGGGATATGTGGAGGTTGTGTCCTGGCTGCCCAAATGTGAATATGGCAAAGGGGAAGGTGAGGGGTCTTGGGGGGCTTTTCTAGGTCCAAATAATGCCTGATTTTAATCTAATTGGTGGTGTTGGGGTGTTTATTTCTTGGGAGTTTGGATATGTGGAGGTCATGTCCCAGCTGCCCAAATCCGAGTATGGCAAAGGGGAAGGTAAGGGGTCTTGGGGGGATTTTCAGGTCCAAATAATCCCTAATTTTAGTCTATTTGGTGGTGTTGGGTGTTGTGTTCTCGGGAGCTGGGATATGTGGAGGTCATGTCCCGGCTGCCCAGATCTGAGTATGGAAAAGGAGAAGGGAAAAAGATCTTGGGGTTGTCTTTCCAGGTCCCAATAATCCCTAATTTTAGTCTCATTGAGGGTGTTGGGTGTTGTGTTCTTGGGAGTTCGGATATGTGGCGGTCATGTCCTGGCTGCTGGGGTCCAAGTATGGCAAAGGGGAAGGTAAGGGGTCTTGGGGGGCTTTTCCAGCTCCAAATAATGCCTAATTTTAATCAAATTGGTGGTGTTGGGTGTTGTATTCTCGGGAGCTGAGATATGTGGACATTGTGTCCTGGCTGCCCAACTCAGAGAATGGAAAAGGAGAAGGGAAGAGGATCCCAGGGCTGCAGCAGGATCTTTCCAGGTCCCAATAATCTCTAATTTCTTGTTGATGGTGTTGGGATGTTGCTCTCTCGTGCTGTGCCAGCAGAGAAAACGGTGGGGTTTGAACAAAGGTTTCCTGCTGGAGCCACCCAGCTGCCGGACTGGTGGAGAAATGGGAAAATCAATTGCCACAACTCCCAGCCTATAGAATTTTTCCTGGGGAAAAGGTGGTTTGGGGCTGAAATTATTTGGATATTATTATTTGGAATTACTGGGATACGTGGGGGCTGTGTCCAAGGAAACTGGTGATGGTTTTAATCAAAGTTTTCATCACTCGTCCCCAGAGCAGGACAGGCTGGAGGTGGATTTTCATTCCCACAGGGATAAAGAACAGAAAAAGCTGTGAGACAGAGCTTTTCCCATTTCCCCAATCCTCGAGGTTCTGCTTTTTCGCTGCTTTATTCCACTTCACCAAATAAAGAGAAAGAGGAAAATCAATTGCTTGGATTGGTGGAGAAATGGGAAAATCAATTGCCACAACTCCCAGCCTATAGATTTTTTCCTGGGGAAAAGGTGGTTTTGGGGCTGAAATTATTTGGATATTATTATCTGGAATTATTGGGATACGTGTCCAGGGAAACTGGGGGGAGCTGGTGATGGTTTTAATCAGAGTTTTCATCACTTGTCCTCAGTGGATTTTCATTCCCACAGGGATAAAGGACAGAAAAAGCTGTGGGACAGAGCTTTTCCCATTTCCCCAATCCTCGAAGTTCTCCTTTTTCGCTGCTTAATTCCACTTCACCGAATAAAGATACCAAGACCCAGCGCTTCCCTCGCTCCCAGCCCAGCCCAAATTCCTCCTCTCAGAGTCTCAGATGTATTTTATTCCCACTCCAGGGAGGATTTGGCTGGACAACGTGCACTGCACGGGCAAGGAGAGCAGCCTGGCCGCCTGCGGCTCCAACGGCTGGGGCGTGAGCGACTGCAAGCACAGCGAGGACGTGGGCGTGCTGTGCAGCGAGAAGAGGATCCCTGGCTTCAGGTTCGACAATTCCCTCGTCAACCAGATCGAGGTAAATTGGGAAAACTTAAAAATGGGGAACTTCCTGTGACGGGTATGGGTGGGAATGGCAGAAATGTGAAATTTCACGATTTCCTGATCAATCAGATCGAGGTAAACAGGGAAAATGCTGATCTGGAGGCTTCTGGGATGGGGATGGGTGGGAATGGCAGAAATGTGAAATTTCATAATTCCCTGATCAGTCAGATCGAGGTAAGCGGGGAAAATGGGGATTTGGAACCTGCTGGGACAGGGATGGGTGGGAATGCTATAAATTATAAATATCACGGTTTCCTGATCAATCAAATCGAGGTAAATGGGGAAAATGTGACTCCGGAACTTCCTGGGACAGGGATGGGTGGGAATGCTATAAATGATAAATTTCACATTTCCCTGATCAATCAAATCAAGGTAAATAGGAAAAATGTGACTCTGGAACTTCCTGGGACAGGGATGGGTGGAAATGGCAGAAATGTGAAATTTCACAATTCCCTGATCAATCAAATTGAGGTAAATGGGGAAAATGCTAGTCCAGAGTCTTCTGGGACAGGGATGGGTGGGAATGCTGTAAATGATAAATATCACAATTTCCTGATCAATCAAATCAAGGTAAATGGGGAAAACATGACTGCGGAGGCTCCTGGGACAGGGATGGATGGGAATGGCAGAAATTATAAATTTCTGATAAACTTCACAATTCCCTGATCAGTCAAATCAAAGTAAATGGGGAAAACAGGGCTCTGGAACTTCCTGTGACAGGGATGGGTGGGAATGGCAGAAATGTGAAATTTCACAATTCCCTGATCAATCAAATCGAGGTAAATGGGGAAAAACAGTGATCTGGAGCCCTCTGGGACAGGGGTGGGTGGGAATGCTATAAATGATAAATATCACAATTTCCTGATCAATCAAATCAAGGTAAATGGTGGAAAACATGGCTCCAGAGCCTCCTGGGACAGGCATGGGTGGGAATGGCAGAAATGTGAAATTTCACAATTCCCTGATCAATCAAATTGAGGTAAAAGGAGAAAAATACTGCTGTGGAGCCTGCTGGGAATGCCATAAATCACAATTTTATCTCATATTTATCCCAGCTCCGGGGTTAAACCAAACTCTGGTAGTGCTCCTGTCTGAGCTGGAGGTGCAAAGCTCAGGTTCCAATTCCAGAACATTCGATCGATCGTAAGAGTTTGAAACAGTCTGAGATTTATTTTATTTAATTTTTTTTTTACTATGAGTTATTCCAGTTCCACAGTCGATTTTTTCCAAACGGAAACTCGTTCTTTCAGTATTTCAGAGAATGAATTTAGAGAGCCAAAACGTGCGCTGTGCTCACAGAAATTCCTGATTTTGCTGGCCCACAGGACAAAAATCCCGAATTTTCTCTCCCCTGGTGCCTCCCTATTAATCCTGGAAACAATTCGGAGCTCTCTGGGATAACGGGGGCAGCAGGAAAGGTTGGATTTGGGGTGGAAGGGAAGATATAAATGTATTTTTGCACAGTTTGGATGAGCGATGATGGCGAAACCATGACAAAAGTATGGAAATATTTGTGGGAATGTGGGATTGGAGTGGAAGGGAAGTCGTGGGCTGCTCGTTTTGGGGTCAGAGCAGGAGTCTGAGGGGGAGATTTGGGGAAATGATGAACCGAAGGGCTCCGGCCACATCCCAGTGGGAATTCTACAGGATAAAGGGCGGAGGGAATGCGGGGCTGGGAGGGTCTGGGATGAGCACTTCTGAGGCGAAAGAAAAAAAGGCATTTTTTCCTTCAACTTCACTTTGTGGTGTCTCAGGCAGCACCTCCCTTTCCTCGGATTTTTCCCTCTCTCCATTCCCAGGCTGCCCTCAGCCAAAATTTCTGGGAAGAGCCCCTCAGGAACGTTTTCCAGAGCTCATTTCGAGCAGCCAGCTCAGATTTGTTCTCGACCCGAGCTGGAGATCCCAGAGGGATTTCTGCAGATAAAGGGCTGAGGGAATGCAGGGCTGGGAGGATCTGGGATGAGCACTTCAGAGGGGAAAGAAAAAAAGGCATTTTTTCCTTCAGCTCTTCAGGTTGGGAAGCTTGTGGTGCACCTCCCTTTCCTTGGATTTTTCTGTCTCCATTCCCAGGCTGCCCTCAGCCAAAATTTCTGGGAAGAGCCCCTCGGGAATCATTTTCCAGAGCTTATTTCAAGCAGCCAGGGACCATCCAGGACCATCCAGGCACAAATCCTCAGTTTTTTCCTGACCCGAGCTGGAGATCCCAATGGGATTTCTGCAGGATAAAGGGCTGAGGGAATGAGAGGGTGGAAATTATTTGGGATGAGCACTTCAGAGGGGAAAAAAAAGGCATTTTTTCCTTCAGCTTCACTTTGTGGTGTCTCAGGCAGCACCTCCCTTTCCTCGGATTTTTCCCTCTCTCCATTCCCAGGCTGCCCTCATCCCAAATTTCTGGGAAGAGCCCCTCGGGAACATTTTCCAGAGCTCATTTCGAGGGAACATCCAGGACCATCCCCGTGCAGGTTCCAGGCACAAATCCCTGGATTCGTTCAGGACCCGAGCTGGAGAGCCCAGTGGGATTTCTGCAGGATAAAGGACTGAGGGAATGGGATGAGCACTTCAGAGGGGAAAAAAAAAATAATTTTTTCCTTCAGCTTCACTTTGTGGTGTCTCAGGCAGCACCTCCCTTTCCTCGGATTTTTCCCTCTCTCCATTCCCAGGCTGCCCTCAGCCAAAATTTCTGGGAAGAGCCCCTCGGGAACATTTTCCAGAGCTCATCTGGAGGGAACACCCAGGATGTGCTGCCCATCCCCGTGCGGGTTCCAGGCACGAATCCCTGAATTTGTTCCTGACCCGAGCTGGGGATGGAGATGCGTTCCCGGGAAGGGCCGCAGGGCCAGGATGTGAAGGATTAAATTCCTTTCCTCGCCCTGACCTCGCCTCCCCGGCTGAGCAGATCCTCCCGAGCTGAGCTCCTCCATCAATGGCTCCGTTGTTGCCCCGGGAATGAGGAGTGACCGTGGAGCACCAGGGGTGGCTTTGGCAGCCACAGCTCCTCCAAAGCCACACAGAGTCCTCAAAACACCTGGAAAAAAAAATCAGTTCAGTCTAGACAGAGGTCACCTCGCCCCGGGCTGCTCCAGGAATTAATCATGGCAGCTCTGCTTTTCCATTAGCTCAGCACAGCTCCTTTCCCACCCAAATCACTCCCTGAATTTCTCTAACAACTTCCCACCGTGCTGGTGTAAATTCCAGCTGGTTTTCCCTCTCTGCCTGCAAAATCCCTGGAGCTGAGGGGCTCCGTCCCTGCAGGATTGGGGCTGGAGGTGACGATTTGGAATGTTTGGGATTCCATCGCGGAGCTCCCCGCGGTCACAAGCAGCTGTCAAATGTCTCAGCTCCTTCCCCTCTCAGTTTTCCTTATCTTGTTCTCCTTTCTCCTTTTCTCCTTTCTCCTTTTCTCCTTTCTCCTTTTCTCCTTTCTCCTTTTCTCCTTTCTCCTTTTCTCCTTTCTCCTTTTCTCCTTTCTCCTTTTCTCCTTTCTCCTTTTCTCCTTCCTCCTTTTCTCCTTTCTCCTTTTCTCCTTTTCTCCTTTTCTCCTTTTCTCCTTTTCTCCTTTTCTCCTTTCCTCCTTTCCTCCTTTCCTCCTTTCCTCCTTTCCTCCTTTCCTCCTTTCCTCCTTTCCTCCTTTCCTCCTTTCCTCCTTTCCTCCTTTCCTCCTTTCCTCCTTTCCTCCTTTCCTCCTTTCCTCCTTTCCTCCTTTCCTCCTTTCCTCCTTTCCTCCTTTCCTCCTTTCCTCCTTTCCTCCTTTCCTCCTTTCCTCCTTTCCTCCTTTCCTCCTTTTCTCCTTTTCTCCTTTCCTCCTTTCCTCCTTTCCTCCTTTCCTCCTTTCCTCCTTTCCTCCTTTCTCCTTTTCTCCTTTATTTTTTTTTCTCCTTTATCCTTTTCCCTTCTCGGCGTTATCTCCGGAGCAGCCGCAGCCCATGGGACGCGGCCAGAGCCAAAAATGAGGACCAGGGTGACTCAGGGGGTCCCAAATCCAAACCCAGTGACTCCAAAGCCTCCTGTGAAGGCAAATTTGGAAGTCTCTGCCCTTTCCGGCAGGCCTGGGAATTGTGCAGGTCATTCCTGGCGTTCGTCGGGGGAAACATCATGGCTCGGGAGCCCTGAGCTCATCGCAGTGATGTGTTCCCTCTGGAATGAGGGCCGAGGGCGCTGGAATTTCCTCTGAGCGCTGCTGTGGTCAGGAGTCGCCGTCAGCTTTGCGTCTGACAGCGATGCCAGTGGGGCCGGGCGGAACCAGTGCGATCCCAGTGGGGCAGGGCGGAACCAGTGCGATCCCAGTGCGATCCCAGTGGGGCCGGGCGGAACCAGTGCGATCCCAGTGCGATCCCAGTGCGATCCCAGTGCGATCCCAGTGCGATCCCAGTGCGATCCCAGTGCGATCCCAGTGTGATCCCAGTGGGGCAGGGCGGAACCAGTGCGATCCCAGTGCGATCCCTGTGCGATCCCAGTGCGATCCCAGTGCGATCCCAGTGCGATCCCAGTGTGATCCCAGTGGGGCAGGGCGGAACCTGTGCGATCCCAGTGCGATCCCAGTGCGATCCCAGTGCGATCCCAATGGGGCAGGGCGGAACCAGTGCGATCCCAGTGCGATCCCAGTGCAATCCCAGTGGGGCCGGGCGGAACCAGTGCGATCCCAGTGCGATCCCAGTGCGATCCCAGTGCGATCCCAGTGCGATCCCAGTGTGATCCCAGTGGGGCCGGGCGGAACCTGTGCGATCCCAGTGCGATCCCAGTGCGATCCCAGTGCGATCCCAGTGCGATCCCAGTGCGATCCCAGTGCGATCCCAGTGGGGCAGGGCGGAACCAGTGCGATCCCAGTGCGATCCCAGTGGGGCAGGGCGGAACCAGTGCGATCCCAGTGTGATCCCAGTGCGATCCCAGTGTGATCCCAGTGCGATCCCAGTGGGGCAGGGCGGAACCAGTGCTATCCCAGTGCGATCCCAGTGAGATTCTGGTGGGATAGAGCGGAACCTGTGCGATCCCGGCAGGATTCCAGTGGGACAGAGCAGAACCAGTGTGATCCCAGTGCGATCCCAGTGGGACAGAGCAGAACCAGTGCGATCCCAGTGGGACAGAGCAGAACCAGTGTGATCCCAGTGCGATCCCAGTGGGACAGAGCAGAACCAGTGCGATCCCAGTGGGACAGAGCAGAACCAGTGTGATCCCAGTGGGACAGAACGGAACCAGTGTGATCCCAGTGCGATCCCAGTGGGACAGGGCAGAACCAGTGTGATCCCAGTGCGATCCCAGTGGGACAGAGCGGAACCAGTGTGATCCCAGTGTGATCCCAGTGGGACAGAGGAGAACAGAGCGATCCCGGCGGGACTCCGGTGGGACAGGGCAGAACCAGTGCGACCCCCGTGCGATCCTGGTGGGATTCCCAGTGTGATCCCGGTGGGACTCCAGCAGGACAGAGCAGAACCAGTATGATCCTGGTGAGATTCCCAGTGACCGTCCCAGTGTGATCCCAGTGGGACAGAGCAGAACCAGTATGATCCTGGTGAGATTCCCAGTGGGATTCCAGTGGGACAGAGTGGAACCAGTGTGATCCTGGTGAGATTCCCAGTGACCGTCCCAGTGGGATTCCAGTGGGACAGAGTGGAACCAGTGTGATCTGAGAGGGATTCCCAGTAACCCTCCCACTGGGATTTGGCCACGTTTTGCCCAAATCTGGCCTGGCTGGCTCAGATCTGCCCCAGGAGGAGCCTGATAACCCTCGAGTTGGGTTTATTTATTTATTGGACACTGCGCCCAGCTCCGCTTCCCAGTTTGGAAAAGCCGCGGATGAGAGGGATAGGGTGAGATTTTTCAGATGAGAGTTTTTAGGATGAGATTTCAGGATGAGATTTTTAGGATGAGATTTTTAGGGTGAGATTTTTCAGATGAGATTTTTTAGGATGCGATTTTTTAGGATGAGATTTTCAGGATGAGATTTTTAGGACGAGATTTTTAGGGTGACATTTTCTAGATGAGATTTTTTAGGATGAGATTTTTAGGACGAGATTTTTAGGGTGAGATTTTCTAGATGAGATTTTTTAGGATGAGATTTTCAGGATGAGATTTTTAGGACGAGATTTTTAGGGTGACATTTTCTAGATGAGATTTTTTAGGATGAGATTTTTTCAGATGAGATTTTTTTAGGACGAGACTTTTAGGACGAGATTTTTAGGATGAGATTTTTTTAGGATGAGATTTTTAGGAAGAGATTTTTTTAGGATGAGATTTTTAGGATGAGATTTCTGCGCTGGCCTCACACAGACTCTCGTCCCTCTTGACAAGATTAAGGGAATTCTGTTTTCCTAGGTTTTAGAATTCACATATTCTGTCTCTCAATAGTTACCTATTGCCCACTCGTTTCTCATGATTCCGATCTCACCACATTTTCCCTAAATCCAGAAGGATTTTATTGAACTCACTCCCCCAAACATCCTTAACAAAATATTTGCTGTCCACCTTCCTCCTCCGCCTGCACCCACACGGTTTTAAATAGGCCTGGCTCTAAAAATATCGAATTTCTGCAGCTCCCAGAGGTTCACAAATAGCTCTGTACCTGGGGCCAGCCCAGCCCAGCTCTGCTGCTATTCCTGGCCTTCCCTGGGCCCTCGTGGAGCAGAAAATTCTCACTTCAAAGCCCAGCGGCTCCGAGGTTTTGGTGGTGTTGGTGAAAAATGGGTTTGGCCATCCCTGGAAGTGTCCCAGGCTGGGGCTGGAGCAGCCTGGGAGGGTGGGAGGTGGTGCTGCTCACCAAAATGGGGTTTAAGGTCCTTTTTGTCAGGAAATTAATCCAAAAACGCAGAGGTTTATGTCCGAAAGGAGACAGAGGAGTCCTGTGATTTTATTCGTGAATAAAGGGAGAGGTCATGGCACTCCCAACATGAACCATTCTGTGATTCTGGTTAGTTCCAGGTTTTTAAAAAGTGGGGAAAGGCCCTGCCAAGGCCTGCTCAGGAACTTCCAATGCAACCAAAAACTCTGCCATGGGCTGAGCTGGGAGGGACAGGGTCGTGGTTTGGTCCTTGTCACCAGGGAAATCTCTTTTTTTTCCCAGCTTTTTGCCATGGGATCAGTGAGATCTCTGCCCTCGCTGTGGGGATTTGTCACCCAGGTCACCCCCAGCTCGCCCCTGTGTCCTGCAGCCCTCGGTGTGCCGTTGGATTTTTAAAATCTTTTTCTTTTCTTTTCTTTTCTTTTCTTTTCTTTTCTTTTCTTTTCTTTCCTTTCCTTTCCTTTCCTTTCCTTTCCTTTCCTTTCCTTTCCTTTCCTTTCCTTTCCTTTCCTTTCCTTTCCTTTCCTTTCCTTTCCTTTCCTTTCCTTTCCTTTCCTTTCCTTTCCTTTCCTTTCCTTTCCTTTCCTTTCCTTTCCTTTCCTTTCCTTTCCTTTCCTTTCCTTTCCTTTCCCTTCCTTCTCTTCCTTCTCTTCCTTCTCTTTCCTGTCTTTCCTGTCTTTCCTTTCTTTCTGCATTTCTTTATTTATAATTTCTTTATTTATAATTTCTTTATTAAGAGTTTATTTATTGATAATTAGGGTTGGATTAAGCAGTGTTTTTCTGCCTGTTTACTTTGATTTTTTCCCCCTGGCTGTAAATGTTGAATTCTCCAACCCAAAGCCCAAGTGCAGCACAAATTCTGTCCCCAAACTCTGTCCCATCCTCCCGGGTTTGGTTGACAGCTCAGACCTGGGGCTGACTCAGCTCCAGATATTTAAATCCAAACAATTCCACCCAACTCCGATGGATGTGAAGGAAAAACTCATTTTCCTTTGGTGGCTGAGGTTTTAAAGGAAGGGAAGGTTTTGAAAGTCCCTCTGGGATGAACTTGCCGGAGAATTCCCTGCGGAAAGATATCTATGTTGTGTTCTGAAGGAAAAAACCCAATTTATTTTCCAAGTTTCAGCCTTAATTCCTGATTTTTGGAAGCCGAGAGATGCTGGAGCTCTGTTTTGAGGGGAAAATGTTGAGATAAACAGATTTTTTAGGGGCAGTGGGATTAGGGAATTTTTTAGGGTCAGGATTAGGGAAGGAAAGAGGAGTTAGAGTGGATATTGAGGGCTCTTCAAGCAGGACAGAAACACAAATGAAAAATCCAGGGATGGGGCAGACAGAAATCCAAACTCCTGATTCAGCACCGCGGCGGCGTCTGGGGTTTCTAGGAACAGAATCCTCTCCCTGGACTGAATCCTGAGCATCCTCGGGGCCCTTCCAGCGGAAAGGGAATGGATTTGGACCCTCCCGAGCCACCCTGGGCCAGCTCAGAACGCGTGGCAAGAGGCAAGGGTGAATATTCCCAAAATCGGGAGGGATTTTGCCCTCGGATCCGGAGCTGTGTGCTCGCTTCAGAGGGTGGAAACAAAAGCTGATGTGAAAACTTTTCCGAGCCAGGAATCCTTTTGTGAGGCTCAAAAACAAACACTTTTCTCTCGGCTGAGGCTCGGAGGTTTCGTAACTGAGCCGGAGCCTCTGCCAGAGGTTTTTTTGTGGCCAGGAGGGCCTGGATGTGGCTCCTGGCAAGGGCAGGGTTGGGATGGAGGCAAACGTGGCCCCGTGGGGAAGTTTCACAGATTTTTGCTTCATTTTTGTGCTGATTTGTGCTGTGGGCTGCAGGAGGTTTGTGGAATCCTGGAATGGTTTGGGTGGGAGGGATCTAAACCCACCCAGTGCCACCCCAGGGACATTCTTCCTGTCCCAGGGTGATCCAGCCTGGCCTGGGACACTCCCAGGGATCCACAGCTCCTCTGGGAATTCCATCCCAGCCCTCCCCACCCTCCCAGGACAGGGTTCCTTCCCAAAATCCCATCCAGCCCTGCCCTCTTCCTATCCCAAACCATCCCATCCCTCCATCCCTTGTCCCAAATCCCTTCCCACCCCATCTTCTCTCCCCTGGAACGAGCCATGCTTTATCCCCAGCTCTCTCCCGGAGTTTTCCTCATTTTGGGATCGCTCTCCACGTGTCCATGGATTTTCAGGGCTCTGCTTTATCCATTAGGTGTTGCTTGCTCCTGATTTTCCTGCCGAGTCTGTTTTCCCCATCAGCTCGGCTGCTCCAAAAGGATAAACTCTTCCTGCCTGGATTTGCATTGCCGAGCAGCCCTGGTGAAACAAAACCTCTGCAGAGGAAGAGAGAATTGTTGGGAAAAATCCCAGGGAATTATGGGGAAAAATCCCAGGGAATTGTTGGGAAAAATCCCAGAGAATTACGGGGGAAAATCCCAGAGAATTATTGGGAAAAATCCCAGGGAATTATTGGGGAAAATCCCAGAGAATTGTTGGGGAAAATCCCAGAGAATTGTTGGGAAAAATCCCGGAGAATTATTGGGAAAAATCCCAGAGAATTATGGGGGAAAATCCCAGAGAATTATGGGGGAAAATCCCAGAGAATTATCAGGAAAAATCCCAGGGAATTATTGGGAAAAAATTCCAGAGAATTATTGGGGAAAATCCCAGAGAATTATTGGGAAAAATCCCAGAGAATTATTGGGAAAAATCCCAGAGAATTATTGGGAAAAAGCTCCTGGCAGCTCTTTCTCCTGGAGAACCCTGAATGTGCTGATTCCGATCCTTTGTTCTTTCATTTGCTGATACAAATCTGAGCTCTGCAGGGTCTGGAATTCTTCTCCGAGGTTTTGCTCTTTGTTCAGAGCCAGAGCAAAGCCTTGAGCTGCTCCATGAAAAACCCCCAGCTCTGAGAGGGAAAAGGGAAGGGATTTGGGTAAGTTTTGTCCTCAGGCAGATCCCAAAAATGTCCCTGCGTTCTGCTGGAGCCATCAGGAGCTTCATTCCCTCCAGGGAGTGAAACAATTCCTCATTCCTTGCTGCTTTAGTCATTTTTTTCATCCTCCTTGGCGAACGCAGGCCAAGAAAAAATGATGACAAAAGAGTTGGAGGCACTGAGCAAAATCTCAGAATTTCTTTCTGTGCCTGAGTCAGCACCGCTGGGGCAGAGGGATGAGATGGGAGACTTGTCCGGAGCCTGAGCTGGCACATTTGGGAATATTTTTTTCCCAAATTCGAGAGGGAGAAATTCCATTCGCACCTTATTTTTCACTGCTGTGAAATAACTGACAAGGATGAGCCAGACAGGGGAAAGGGAATGTCCTGTGCCCGGCCTGGAGTGGGAAATGAAGGAAACTTGAGTTCTGGAGTGGGGAATGCAGAAATCTTGAGTTCTGGAGTGGGAAATGCAGAAATGTTGAGTTCTGGAGTGGGAAATGCAGAAATCTTGAGTTCTGGAGTGGGAAATGCAGAAATCTTGAGTTCTGGAGTGGGAGATGCAGAAATGTTGAGTTCTGGAGTGGGAAATGCAGAAATCTTGAGTTCTGGAATGGGAGATGCAGAAATGTTGAGTTCTGGAGTGGGAAACATAAGAATCTTGAGTTCTGGAGTGGGAAATGCAGGAATCTTCGGTTCTGGAGTGGGAAATGCAGGAATCTTGAGTTCTGGAGTGGGAAATGCAGGAATCTCGAGTTCTGGAAGTGGGAGATACAGGAATCTCGAGTTCTGGAGTGGGAAATGCAGGAATCTTTGGTCCTGGAGTGGGAAATGCAGGAATCTTTGGTCCTGGAGTGGGAAATGCAGGAATCTCGAGTTCTAGGAGTGGAAAATGCAGGAAACTTGAGTCCTTCAAGTGGGAAATGCAGGAATCTTTAATTCTGGAGTGTGAAATACAAAAATCCTCAGTCCTGGAGTGGGAAATGCAGGAATCTTGAGTTCTGGAAGTGGGACACACAGGAATCTCGAGTCCTGGAGTGGATTTTGGGGATCCCACTCCTGCAGTGCTCAGAGCTCTTCTGGAAACAGATGGAACAACTTATTTGGATTTGCTAAGCCGCAGAAATAATTGCAAAAATAACAGGCAAATCCTAAGGTACCTCCCAGCATTCCCAAACCTCCCATTTTCCAAGAGGTTTTGGGGGGTTTTTTGCATAATTGATCTTTTTCCTCTCCTCCTCAGCCTCAGTGGTTCTTTCCTCTCTCTGCCTGGTGGTCTGATCCCACAAATCCCAGCATGGCATCCACAGATCCAATATATTTTCACAAAATTAAAATCCACCCTCCGGCTTGGAAAATCCACGAGGTGGAGATGCTGGGGGGAGTGGGGAGAAGGGGAAAATCCCAAATCTGTAGGATCAGGGGAGGAAAATCCAAATATCCTCGATCAGAACGTGGGTGTTTAGGGCTGGGGTTCCGTGGTGTTCCCAGGGGATCTGCGGGAAGAGGTTGGAGGTGAATCCTCGGGATCCTGGATAGGATTCCGTGCCTTCTGGGGCTTTGGAGGAGCTGTTTGCTCTCTCTGCACCTCATTCCCTGCCCCATTCCCACCCCATTCCCATTCCCATTCCCTGCTCCATTCCCTGCCCCATTCCCATTCCATTCCCACCCCCATTCCCAGCCCCGTTCCATTCCCCATTCCCACCCCATTCCCTGCCCCATTCCCATTCCATTCCCAGCTCCATTCCCGTTCTCATTCCCATTCCCAGCCCCATTCCTGGCCCCATTCCATTCCCATTCCCATTTCCATTCCCATTTCCATTCCCTTTTCCATTCCCATTCCCTGCCCCATTCCCATTCCATTCCTATTCCATTCCCATTCCATTCCCATTCCCTGCCCCATTCCATTCCATGCCCCATTCCCTGCCCCATTCCCATTCCTATTCCGTTTCCATTCCCATTCCCAGCCCCATTCCCACCCCTATTCCCTGCCCCATTCCATTCTCAGCCCCATTCCCATTCCAATTCCCGTTCCCAGCCCCATCCCCAGCCCCACAGCCTCTCCCCCTGCCCTCCCCAGGCTCAGTTTTCTGCCCCAGCCCCACTGAAATCCTCTGCAGAACAGCTGAGCCATGGAACCCTGACCAGAGGCCGTGGCCCTTTAAAGCTCGGGGCAATTTTCCTTTTCCGAGCGGCTGAACCCGAGGATTCCTCAGCTCTGATGTAACCCCGAGCGGCACCGCAGAGATTTGACGAGGAAAGAGCTCCTGGAAGGGAAATGATCCATTTTTTCAGCAGCTCTTTTGTAACTGCTCGCCACAGCAGATTTTTTTCCAGCCAGGATTGGCCTCTGGGGCTCTGCAGGGTTGGTTTGTGCCTCGTGGACTTTTCCCAGCCAGGATTTGGGGCTGCTCTGTGCCCTCACGTAGGTGCCACATGTGAAATCCATTCTGCTGCCGTGACTCATTTCTGTCCCAGGCTGAGGACGAGGAGCTGCAGAAACGCTGCTGTCAGCACACTGAAATCCCAAATTCTGCATGAAATCATGGCTGTAATCCCAAATTCCACACAAAATCATGGCTCAGGATCCGAAATCCGGCATGAAATCATGGCTCGGGATCCCAAATTCCACATGAAATCGTGGCTGTAATCCCAAATTCAGCATGAAATCATGGCTCGGGATCCAAAATCCGGCATGAAATCATGGCTCGGGATCCCAAATTCCACATGAAATCATGGCTCGGGATCCCAAATTCCACATGAAATCATGGCTCGGGATCCAAAATTCCACATGAAATCATGGCTCGGGATCCAAAATTCGGCATGAAATCGTGGCTGTAATCCCAAATTCAGCATGAAATCATGGCTCGGGATCCAAAATTCCGCATGAAATCATGGCTGTAATCCCAAATTCCACACAAAATCATGGCTCGGGATCCAAAATCCGGCATGAAATCATGGCTTGGATCCCAAATTCCACATGAAATCATGGCTCGGGATCCAAAATCCGGCATGAAATCATGGCTTGGATCCCAAATTCCACATGAAATCATGTTCGGGATCCCAAATTCTGCATGAAATCGTGGCTGGAATCCCAAATTCCACATGAAATCGTGGCTGGAATCCCAAATTCCACATGAAATCATGGCTCGGGATCACAAATTCTGCATAAAATCATGGCTCGGGTTCCCGAATTCCACGTGGCTTGGGATGAAAACCCCACAGCTTTTCCCTGCCAGGGCTCCCTGCACCCGGAATGATTTTGGGATTAAGGCTGGCCCTAACGAAGCTGAGCTTTAATTTCCACAGACGTTTGGGGCTGGGATTAAATGAAACTTTATTTCCACTGGAATTGGGGCTGGGACTAAATGAAGCTTTATTTCCACTGGAACTGGGACTAAATTAAGGTCGCTGTGCTGGTGAAATCAGCACTTGGGATCGCAGTGACAAAGGAGATTTGTTAGAGGGCTCCTTGTGAAATAAATCCGAGCTTTTTTTTTTTTTTTAATGGGGAAAAAGTGTCCTCTTCCAGAGGATGGAGTTCCATGAAATCCCAGAAAGGTTTGGGTTGGAAAGGATCTTAAAAATCATCTCATGCAGGGACACCTCCACTGTCCCAGGTGCTCCAGCCTGGCCTGGGACACTGCCAGGGATCCACAGCTCCTCTGGGAATTCCATGCCAGCCCCTCACCGGGAGGAATTTCTCCAAATATCGCGTCTAACCAACCCCAATCCCTGCCCCATTCCCTGCCCTATTCCATTCCCTGCCCCATTCCCATTCCCAGCCCCATTCCGTTCCCTGCCCCATTCCATTCCCATTCCCAGCCCCATTCCCTGCTCCATTCCCTGCCCCATTCCATTTCCCATTCCCATTCCATTCCCATTCCCTGTTCCCATTCCCCATTCCCATTCCCTGCCCCATTCCCATTCCATTCCCTACCCCACTCCCAGTCTCTGCCCCATTCAATCCCCAGCTCCATTCCCTACCCCATTCCCATTCCCATTCCCTGTTCCCATTCCCCATTCCCATTCCATTCCCTGCCCCATTCCCTGCTCCCTGCCCCATTCTATTCCATTCCCATTCCCATTCCCCGTTCCCATTCCCTGCCCCATTCCATTCCCTGCCCCATTCCATTCCATTCCCATTCCCTGCCCCATTCCCTGCCCCATTCCATTCCCATTCCCTACCCCATTCCCATTCCCTGCCCCATTCAATCCCCAGCTCCATTCCCTACCCCATTCCCTGCCCCATTCCCATTCCCTGCCCCATTCCCATTCCCTGCCCCATTCCCATTCCCTGCCCCATTCCCATTCACTTCCATTCCCTGCCCCATTCCCATTCCCTGCCCCATTCCCATTCCCTGCCCCATTCAATCCCCAGCTCCATTCCCTACCCCATTCCCTTCCCCATTCCCATTCCCTGCCCCATTCCCTGCCCTCAGGAAGTTCCAATCCCCCTTGTCCCACCCCTCCCTCCTCCCTGCCCTACCCGACCCCCTGTGCTCCCCCCGGAATCTCCACCTCCGTTCCCCTCCGTCCCAGCGCCGTTCCCGTTTGTTTCCCGCCGCAGAACATGAACATCCAGGTGGAGGACATCCGCATCCGCGCCATCCTGGCCACCTACCGCAAGCGCGTCCCTGTCACCGAGGGCTACGTGGAGGTGAAGGACGAGGGCGCCTGGAAGCAGATCTGCGACAAGCACTGGAGCATGAAGAATTCCCGCGTGGTGTGCGGAATGTTCGGCTTCCCCGGCGAGAGGAAATACAACACCAACGTCTACAAGTAAGGGGAGCCCCAGGAACGCTCGGGGTCTTGTTCTGAGTGGGAATTGTCAGGTGGCACTAGGGACACCGCGGTGGGGACAGTTTTGGGTGCTTTGGCCCTCCAGGTTGGATTTTCCGTTTGGAATGTCCTGGTGCAGGCAGGGGAGCTCTCCAGGTTGGATTTTCCCTTTGGAATGTCCTGGTGCAGGCAGCAGAGCCCTCCAGGCTGGATTTTCCATCTGGAATGTCCTGGTGCAGGCAGCAGAGCCCTCCAGGTTGGATTTGCTGTTTGGAATGTCCTGGTGCAGGCAGCAGAGCCCTCCAGGCTGGATTTTCCGTGTGGAATGTCCTGGTGCAGGCAGCAGAGCCCTCCAGGCTGGGTTTTCCGTGTGGAATGTCCTGGTGCAGGCAGCAGAGCCCTCCAGGCTGGGTTTTCCGTGTGGAATGTCCTGGTGCAGGCAGCAGAGCCCTCCAGGCTGGATTTTCCATCTGGAATGTCCTGGTGCAGGCAGGGGAGCCCTCCAGGTTGGATTTTCTGTTTGGAATGTCCTGGTGCAGGCAGCAGAGCCCTCCAGGCTGGATTTTCCATCTGGAATGTCCTGGTGCAGGCAGGGGAGCCCTCCAGGCTGGATTTTCCGTGTGGAATGTCCTGGTGCAGGCAGCAGAGCCCTTCGATCCTCACCCTCGGGATGCAGGTCTTGGCCAGGATCAGTGTTTGATAAGGCCTGGACTGGGATATGGAACTCTTGGAAAAACAAAAAACCTTTTAATTTTGTGGTTCCTTCTCGAGGGTGAGCATTTCCTCCAGCAGGAATGGGTTCTGTGCGGTGGCAGGGCAGGGATGGGATCAAGCAGCTCCCACTGTCCCACGGAATCCATAAAAAAAAAAATCATGGAATCGCGAGAAAATCGTGGAATGGTTTGGGTGGGGAGGGATTTAAACCCACCCAGTGCCACCCCAGGGACATTTTCCCTATCCCAGGGTGCTCCAGCCTGGCCTGGGACACTCCAGGGATCCACAGCTCCTCTGGGAATTCCCTCCCAGTCCCTCCCCACCCTCCCAGGCAGGAATTCCTTCCAAAATCCCCTCTCCCCCTGCCCTGGGGCAGTCTGAAGCCATTCCCTGTGTCCTGTCATTGCACAGTGAGCAGTCTCACTGCTCACCCCCTCCCCGTGCAGAATTCCCAAGGCAGGATCAGTTCTGGATGCGCTGGAAGCTCCAGCCGAGTCACCTGGGAATAAAATGAGCCTCTCTCGGGATAAAATGAGCCTCTCCCGTGCTTCCCTGTGCCCAGGCTCCTCCTGCCCAGTCCTGGGGGCAATTCCTGCTGGGACAAGGACCCTCTGCCACCCCAGGGCTGCTTTCTCTCTGAGATTTGCAGATTCCTTTAAAACTAAGGGAATTTCTCTCCGAGATTTGTAGATTCCTTTAAAACTAAGGGAATTTCTCTCTGAGATTTGCAGATTCCTTTAAAACTAGGGGAATTTCTCTCCAAGATTTGCAGATTCCTTTAAAACTAAGGGAATTTCTCTCCGAGATTTGTAGATTCCTTTAAAACTAAGGGAATTTCTCTCCGAGATTTGCAGATTCCTTTAAAACTAAGGGAATTTCTCTCCGAGATTTGCAGATTCCTTTAAAACTAAGGGAATTTCTCTCCGAGATTTGTAGATTCCTTTAAAACTAGGGGAATTTCTCTCTGAGATTTGTAGATTCCTTTAAAACTAGGGGAATTTCTCTCCGAGATTTGAAGATTCCTTTAAAACTAAGGGAATTTCTCTCCGAGATTTGAAGATTCCTTTAAAACTAGGGGAATTTCTCTCTGAGATTTGTAGATTCCTTTAAAACTAGGGGAATTTCTCTCCGAGATTTGAAGATTCCTTTAAAACTAAGGGAATTTCTCTCCGAGATTTGAAGATTCCTTTAAAACTAAGGGAATTTCTCTCCGAGATTTGCAGATTCCTTTAAAACTGGGGGGGGGGAGGAAAAAAGAAAAAAATAAAAAAAGAAAAAGAAAAAAAAAAAGTAAGCTATGATTTATGGGGAGAACACAGTGTTTTCAGAGCTGCAAGCAGACAGTTTAGGCTGAGTTTCCCATTCCTCAGAGCCAGGAGCTCTGGATGTTTCTGTTGCCGTTTTGCTTCAGTTTGCTTTTTGTCACCAGCCCTCGTCCCAGACCAGGCTCTTCCCTCCCCCTCTTTTCCTAGGGAACAGCGTAAAACCGTTTAAATGAAATTTAACAGCTGTCAAACAGTTTAAATGGAATTCTGTCTCCTTCCTTTCCCACTCGCTGCCCTGGGGAGTGGGAAAGCCTGGCCTGGTCCGGGGCAGAGCTGTGGATTTCCTGCCTGCTCCTTTCGGCCTCTGGAATTGCTATTTCCGAGCATTCCCTCCGGACCTGCCTGGCCACGTTTCGTTCCTTTCATTAGCCAGGTCCTGATCCATTGGAAAAGTTTGGAATGGTTTGGAATGGTTTGGAAAGGTTTGGGAAGGTTTGGGAAGGTTTGGAATGGTTTGGAAAGGTTTGGAATGGTTTGGAAAGGTTTGGAGTGGTTTGGAAAGGTTTGGAATGGTTTGGAATGGTTTGGAATGGTTTGGAATGGTGAATGGTTTGGAAAGGTTTGGAAAGGTTTGGGAAGGTTTGGAATGGTTTGGAATGGTTTGGAAAGGTTTGGAGTGGTTTGGAAAGGTTTGGAATGGTTTGGAATGGTGAATGGTTTGGAAAGGTTTGGAATGGTTTAGAATGGATTGGAAAGGTTTGGACAGGTTTGGAATGGTTTGGGAAGGTTTGGAAAGGTTTGGAATGGATTGGAAAGGTTTGGAAAGGTTTGGAATGGTTTGGAAAGGTTTGGAATGGTTTGGAAAGGTTTGGGATGGTTTGGAATGGTTTGGAAAGGTTTGGAATGGTTTGGAATGGTTTGGAATGGTTTGGAAAGGTTTGGAATGGTTTGGAAAGGTTTGGAATGGTTTGGAAAGGTTTGGGATGGTTTGGAATGGTTTGGAAAGGTTTGGAATGGTTTGGAATGGTTTGGAATGGTTTGGAAAGGTTTGGAATGGTTTGGAAAGGTTTGGGATGGTTTGGAATGGTTTGGAAAGGTTTGGAATGGTTTGGAAAGGTTTGGAATGGTTTGGAAAGGTTTGGGATGGTTTGGAATGGTTTGGGAAGGTTTGGAATGGTTTGGGAAGGTTTGGAAAGGTTTGGAATGGTTTGGAATGGTTTGGAATGGATTGGAATGGCCTGAAATTCCCTGCCACAGGGAATCTGAAATAAAAAAAACATTGGAATTCTGTCTGCAGGATTCCCAGGGAATTCTTTGCCCTGGAGCAGTCTGAGGAGCATTTGCTTCCCTCCAAACCATCCCCGAGATTCCCATCCCCTGCAGGAGCAGGGAATAAATCACCTCCAGACAGACAAAGTGGGTTTTTCCTGCTTCCACTTGTGGCCTTTCCAAGAAAAGCATTAGCTGCAGCATCTGGAGCCATCTGCCTCAAATGAAAACGAAAATCAAAACGAGCTCTCCTGTCCCTCGGACTCGTGGAAATGGAAAAACTGAGGGAAGGTCGTTCAGCACCAATTCAGCTGAAAATCCCACGGATTCCAGCTGGAATTAGGAACATGAAGTGCTCCCAAATCCCACCCTAGAAGATCTCTGCTCCTGTAGAGCCCCAAGACCTCCCTCCCTTTCCTTGTTTTCGGCCTTGCCAGGCTCCAGCACCCACAAATATTTTGGAAAACACGCTGAACTTTATCCCAGGTTGGAAAAAAACCGGGGCTGGCATTTTATTGGATGGGAGAGGCTCGTAAAGCTTCGGCAGCTGCAGGGTTTTGTTTGTCAGCAGAGTTTAAAAGCTGAATTCTTCCTCGGGCTGCTTCCCTTTGTGTTCCCCTGGTGATCCTGAGGGGGAAATCTCCCAGTTCTGGGCTGGGAATGACCTTGGATCATGGCCAGGGGACTGGGGTGACAACCAGGGACATCTTCTCACCTGGGCAGGGCTGCTGGGGTTTTTTGGGCAGGGAAAGGCTCATCCTGGAGCTCAAACTGCTCTCCCCAGGAGTGGGAAGCCTCAGAAAATCCTTTCCCCTCACTCCTCAGGCTTTTCTCCCTCGAATTTCTGGATCCCCTTCCCCCTTGGATTTGTGGATCCTCTTCTCCCTTGAATTTTTGGATCCCCTTCTCCGTTCCGCAGATCTTTCCCTGCTCCTGCTCCAAAGGCCGGGATCGGGATCAGGATCGGGATCAGGATCAGGATGGGGATCAGGATGGGGATGGGGATGGGGATGGGGATCAGGATCGGGATCAGGATCAGGATGGGGATCAGGATGGGGATGGGGATGGGGATGGGGATCAGGATCGGGATCAGGATCAGGATGGGGATGGGGATCAGGATCGGGATGGGGATGGGGATCGGGATCAGGATTGGGATCAGGATCGGGATGGGGATCGGGATCGGGATCAGGACCAGGATGGGGATCAGGGTCAGGATCGGGATGGGGATTGGGATCAGGATAAGGATCAGGAATGGGATCAGGATCGGGATCAGGATCAGGAATGGGATCAGGATCGGGATCAGGATCAGGATCAGGATGGGGATCAGGGTCAGGATCAGGATCGGGATGGGGATCAGGATCACAATCACGATCAGGATCGGGATCAGGATCAGGATGGGGATCAGGATCACGATCACGATCACGATCAGGATCAGGATCAGGATCAGGATGGGGATCAGGATCAGGATCAGGATGGGGATCAGGATGGGGATCAGGATCACGATCACAATCACGATCACAATCAAGATCAGGTTTCTGCTGCCCCTTCCCACATCCCCCAGCCCCATCCCCGCTGAGCTCTGCTCCTGCAGTGCTGGGAGGTGAAACCATTAGCAGATGGGACTTGCCTGAAAGCAAACAAGTGAGTTCATCGCTGTGCTGCTGCCAGGGGCTCAGCGCAGCCGACAGCACGATTTATGTTCGGAAATGGAACAAATCTAGCGCCGATTCCCTGTTCTTGTTCCTTCCTCACTGAGGGTTTTGTTCAGGCACTGCTGAGCTCCTCCTCCCCGTTCCTGCTCTGGCTGGGAAAGCAGAATTTAGTGCACTTTGCTGATGGAGAGAGGAGAGATTTGGGATCAGAGGGATGGAGCTGATGCCTTTTCAAAGCCTTTGTGATTTGAAGAAATGTCTGGAGGAGCTCAGCAGTTCGGGATGTTCCCATCGGTGTCAGTCTGACCAGCAGCTCCCAGTTTAACCAGTCTGGGAGCTCTGGGTGGAACCCACCCCACTCAGAGGTGATGGAGTGGAGATTCTTGTAGGAGAAACCCTGGAGGTTTATTTTTTCCCCGGAAAATTCTGGATCTGAGGGGCTTTGGCAGGCCTGGCTGCCCTCCCGCCTCGCCGAGGCTGAAGGCAGCACCTCGAGGACTTGGGGGAACTTCCCGAGGGTACAAAGCTCTGCTCAGCAGCCTCCGCTCGGTTGGATTTGAGTGAATTTTCCTGGATTTTGTGTGAATTTTCCTGGATTTTGTGTGAATTTTCCTGGATTTTGTGTGAATTTTCCTGGATTTTGTGTGCATTTTCCTGGATTTTGTGTGCATTTTCCTGGATTCCGTTCCGTGGGATGGTGGAATATCCCGAGTGCTCCCTGTCCAACCCCTCAGCCCCTGGGCTCCACCTGAGTTTCGTTCAGCCCCAGTTCAGCTGAAAATCCTGTTCAGAGCCTTTCTGGGGTGAAACTCCCTCTCTCCTCACCAGCAGGAATGGTTTGAGTTCCAACTTGGCCCCGAACTCTCCCAGCAGGAATTCCCATTCCCACCTCTGACCTGAGCAGCCTCACCCCAGGCTCCCTCTGATCCCACTTGCCCTTTTTGTGTCAAAAACCAAACACCGGCAAATCCCTGAGTTTCTGGCTGCAAAGATCAGCTGAATTCTGCTTTTTTTACCCAGATTCAGGCTGGGGACACGAGGTGGGGCTCCGTTTCTCTCTCCCCAGCCTCCCGAGGGCTGCTAATGCCATCCAGATGTTCCTGCCTCATGAAATTTCCAGCATGAGCTCATTGTTTGCTATTCTGAGGCATCCCCGTCCCTGCTGCCCCAAGCCAGGCTCTTTCTTGTCTGCTCTGGAGTTTGTGGAGCTCTCTGGACCTGTCTGGGAAGGGTGAAAATTCTCTTCCAGGTTCTCTTTTCCATCCTGAGCACAGCTGGGAATTTACTGGTGCTTTGTGTCGCCTCCTCCCTGAGTTTGCTTTTTACATTTTAGTTCTCTGTTCCGATTTTCCTATCACTTTTCCCTCAGTTCAGGGGGTCCCTGACCGCTCTGCCGTGCCAGAGGTGAGTTTTATTTCCCACTTTTCCCCCCAGGACAGGCAGGGGATGGAGCTCAGCCCTGCCCCAGCCTTTTCCAGCACCGTGGGATGGAGCTGCAGCTCCCTCTGCATCCCCAACCCTGCAGGGAAATCAACTTCCAGGAGGATTGGTCAGGGGCTGGGAGCAGGAGGGGCTGGGGAAGTGCTGAGCTCTGCGAGCGGAGGGGACAGGAGAGTTTCCTCAAATCCGTGACCCTAAAAATCACAAAATCCAAAGGGATCGGCTGGGAAAAGCTGGACCTGCCTGGTTTAGTTCCACGTGGAGATCCCAGCAGGGCATTCTCGATGCTCTCAGCTCCTTTTCGAGGCCAAAATTCCCTCCCCGTGAGGATGGAGTCGGATTTTTTCCCTTCCCTGTTTGTCACACGTGTCCCTTCCTCCCCAGGAGAGGCTGGGGAAGTGCTGAGCTCAGCGAGCAGAGGGGACAGGAGAGTTTCCTCAAATCTGTGACCCTGCAGATCACAAAATCCAAAGGGATTGGCTAGGAAAACCTGGACCTGCCTGGTTTAATTCCCAAAAAAACCTCTCAGAAGGGCTCTTTGCCCCTTCCCAGCTGCTTCCAAGGCTCTCTGTGCTGCCCTGAACCAGAACCACTGCCTTTTCTCCCCAAATCTCACCCTCCTCGCCGAGCCATCGTTCTCTCTGGGGATGAGGAGCAGCCCCAGGATCACACAGAGCCACGTGGAGATCCCAGCAAGGCATTCCCCGTGCTCTCAGCTCCTTTTCGAGGCCACTCTGAGCTGTATTTTCCCTCCCCATGAGGATGGAGTCAGATTTTTTTCCCTTCCCTGTTTGTCACACGCGTCCCTTCCTCCCCAGGAGAGGCTGGGGAAGTGCTGAGCTCAGCGAGCAGAGGGGACAGGAGAGTCACCTCAAATCCATGACCCTAAAAATCACAAAATCCAAAGGGAAAACCTGGACCTGCCCGGTTTAGTTCCACGTGGAGATCCCAGCAGGGCTTCCCCTGTGCTCTCAGCTCCTTTTCGAGGCTGTATTTTCCCTCCCCGTGAGGATGGAGGTGGATTTTCTGTGCTCTCAGCTCCTTTTCGAGGCTGTATTTTCCCTCCCGGTGAGGATGGAGGTGGATTTTTTCCCTTCCCGCTTTGTCACACGTGCCCTTCCTCCCCAGGAGAGGCTGGAGCAGCTCCAGGCGGTTTGGAGCAGCAGCAGGAGCCTCTGCCAAGCTCTCTGCTGCGAACAAGTCCTGGGGGAACGGCTCCTGCTCTCGGAAATTGCTTCCAGCCTCACGGTTGTTAACACCGAGCCTCGGAGAGCCTCTGGATGCTCCCCAATCGCAGCTGGGAGCTGCTGGTCAGCAAAAGGGGGAGGTTTTTTGGGGTTCTCCAGCCCCATGATCTGCACAAATCCTGTTCTAATTAATCCCTAATCTGTTTGGGGTTAGCTCTCCCTGTCCCTGCTTGGGGAGAGATCTCCTCCTGGGAATGTGGGATTTGCTGTGGATTTCAAACTGATTTTTCAGTTTGTGCAGGGGATCTGTTTCCTCTCCAATGGTTGGATTTGATTCTCCTGGAGGTCTTTTCCATCAGGAATAGTTCCACGATTTTCAGTGACACCTCCACAGATCTATTTCCGATGGTTGGATTTGATTCTTCTGGAGGTCTTTCCCAACCAGAATTGGTCCATGTTTTTAGTGACACCTCCACAGATCTGTTTCCTCTCCAATGGTTCGATTTCATGCTCCTGGAGGTCTTTTCCAACCAGAATAATTCCACAATTTTCAGACACCTCCACAGCGTCTCGGTGTGGATGAACTGATCAGCCTCCAAAAAATCCTGCCCAATCCTCCCTTCACCCCAGGCCATTTTCCCCTCCATTTCCCACCTCCACCTGTGTTTTTTTCATGAATTCCCAACTTTTCTCTCTCTCCATCCTTTCCAGGATGTTCGCCAGCAGGAGGAAGCAGCACTACTGGGCTTACTCCATGGAGTGCACTGGGAACGAGGCTCACATCTCCAGCTGCCGGCTGGGCAAACAGCTCCCGGGGGGCTCGGGGAAGAACGGGAGCTGTGAGAACGGAATGCCGGCCGTGGTCAGCTGCGTGCCCGGCCGGGCCTTCGCCCCCAGCAGCCACAGCGGATTCCGGAAAGCCTTCAGGCAGGAGGTGAGCGGGGAGAGGATGGGTTTGGAAAAGAACAAACGGGTTTGAAAAATACCGGACGGGTTTGAAAAATACCGGACGGGTTTGAAAAATACCGGACGGGTTTGAAAAATACCGGCCGGGTTTGAAAAATACCGGACGGGTTTGAAAAATACCGGAAGGGTTTGAAGAAAGACCAGACAGGTTTGGAAAAGAATGGACAGGTTTGGAAAAAAACTGATAGGTTTGGAAAAAACCGAACAGGTTTGAAAAAGAATGGACAGGTTTGGAAAAGACCGGACGGGTTTGGAAAAAGACTGGATGGGTTTGAAAAATACCAGATGGGTTTGGAAAAAGACCGGACAGGTTTGGGAAGAGATCGGACAGGTTTGGAGAAGACTGGATGGTTTTGAAGAAAGAGCAGATGAGGCACTCGGTGGTGTGGTTGAGTTGGTGAGGAGGTGTTAGGTCATAGGTTGGACTTCATGATCTTAAAGGTCTTTTCTAACTTAAGTCTGTGATTCTGTGGTTCTGGAATCCCAAAATTCGTTGGGAAAGACCTTCAGGATGGTCTGATCCCAGCCCCTGCTGTGGGCAGGGCAGCTTCCACCAGGCTCGGTTCCTTGGGCACTGCCAGGGATCCACAGCTCTTCTGGGAATTCCATCCCAGGGAGGAATTCCTTCCCAAAATCCCATCCAGACCTCCTCCCTGCCCATCTGAAGCCATTCCCTGTGTCCAGGCCCTCCTGGCCAGCAGATTCCCAGTGTCCGGGGCTGCTCCTGCAGACACAGACAGATGGGAAAATGGAATTACGGAATGGTTGGGTGGGAAGGGAGCTCAAAGCCAATCCAATTCCACATCTCCCATTATCCCAGCTTATCCCAGCCTGGCCTGGGACACTCCCAGGGATCCAGGGGCAGCCACAGCTCCTCTGGGAATTCCATCCCAGCCCCTCCCCACCCTCCCAGGGGGGAATTCCTTCCCAAAATTCCACCTATCTGCCAATTCGAGCAGGAAAACCCTGCGGGTGTTAACAGTTCACCCCCACTCCTCCCCCTGGGCCACAGCCACGACCTCCCCCCTGCCATCCCCACCTCCCTGCGCGCCCCCCGGGCTTCCCACCCTCCCAAATTCCCTCCGTTTGGGGCTCCAGAGGGTGGGAGAGCAGCTCCCAGGGCAGCTGGCAGAGCTGCGAGCGAGGAGTGAGAAAATCCCCAGGTCACGTTCCTGTTGGAGCCGCTCGTTCCGAGCCAGCTGAACTCGCGCCCGGCTGCTGCTGCTGCTGCTGCTGCTGCTGCTGCTGGGATTTGCTTCTCCGCAGGCTCTGGAATCCTGCTGGGCTGTTTTCCCTGGAAATCAACTGGAATTTCCTCCATCTATGTCCTCTGGGCTGTTTTTCCCTGGAAATCAGCAGGAATTTCCTCCACATCCATGTCCTCCGGGCTGTTTTTCCCTGGAAATCAGCCAGAATTTCCTCCTGTTTTCCCTGGAAATCAGCTGGAATTCCCTCCACATCCATGTCCTCCGGGCTGGAAATCAGCTGGAATTTCCTCTACATCCATGTCCTTGGGACTGTTTTCCCCTGGAAATCAGCAGGAATTTCCTCCACATCCCTGTCCTCCGGGCTGTTTTTCCTTGGAAATCAGCCAGAATTTCCTCCTGTGTTTCCCTGGAAATCAGCCAGAATTTCCTCCTGTTTTCCCTGGAAATCAGCTGGAATTTCCTCCTGTTTTTCCCTGGAAATCAGCTGGAATTTCCTCCTGTTTTCCCTGGAAATCAGCTGGAATTTCCTCCTGTTTTCCCTGGAAATCAGCTGGAATTTCCTCCTGTTTTCCCTGGAAATCAGCTGGAATTTCCTCCACATCCATGTCCTCCACGAGGAAATGCCCCGCGGGGAGGCTGGGAAAACACGGGAGGAAGGTTGGGAAGCTGAGTTTGTTTAGTCTAGCGAGGAGAGCGCTGAGCAGGGAAAATCCCGGGAGGTGCAGAAGGGTTGGAAATAAGCCTGAGTTGTTCCCAGTTGTTCCCAGTTGTTCCCAGTCGTTCCCAGTGCCCGGGGGAGCTGACTGGAAGGGTGGAAATGCTCCTCCAGGTCCTCCTTTCCACCCTGAGTGCGGCTGGGAATTCGCTGGCGCTTTGTGTCACTTTTTGGGTTTGCTTTTTTACCTTTTAATTCTCTATTCCCGTTTTCCCATCCCTTTTCCTTCGGCTCAGGGAAAGAACAGGAAAAAACAGCTCCACGAGCAGAATTTAGGGTGCCCAGGGAGATTTTCCAGCCGAGGGTAGAGGGGGAATCTTGGAGGATCCTCGCGGGGGAAGGTTTTGCCGCGGATTTTGGGGCCACAGCTGCACCTGGGGGGTTTTGGGGTTTCCAACACCTCTGGGGTGGGAATAATGCAATCCCTGCCTGGATCCCAGGCTCTCCCTGCACGAGAGCTCGCGGGATTTAGGATTTAGGATTATTTAGGATTTAGGGTTTAGGATTTAGGCCCGGGAGGTGAAAGGTTCTGTAAATCGTTGCTGATCTCCTGCACCGCACGCGCTGCCGAGTAATTCCCTAAGCCTTTGTTTGGGATTTGGTGGCCTCGGGGTGACCCCAGCCTGGAGAAAGTGCTCCCAGGTGGAAAAGTTTGGGAATTTTGTGTGTTCTCGAGCCTAAAGATCTCAGATGCGGCAGGAATTGGCACTGGGAGAGGAGGAGGTGATTAATAGATAATAATAAATTATTATTATTATTATTATTATTATTATTATTATTACTACTAACAATATCAATAATAAAATATTAATAATATCAAACAGATATATAATGATTAAAATTAATATTAAAATAATGACAATTAAATATAATATTTATATATAATAATTGCTTATAGAGAATAATTAAATTATTATTAAAATTATAACAGTTACACAAAATAGTTAAATATTATAATTAAAATTATTATTAAAATAATTATAGTAGGTAATAATTAAATCATATAAACCCAGAACTGTTTTTTTCCCATGTTCAGCCCAGAACTAAAAAAGAGTCCTAAACCCAAGCACCTGCAGAGAACTGGGATTAGGTTTTTTTTTAAATTCTCTGCCCCACACATGTGAGATGTGAGAAACAAATCTGTGATAAACAGACATTTATTGTGAGGATAAGGGAATGGAGGAAATGTTGAGAATAAAGGAATGGAGGGAATTTTGAGAATGAAGAATGGAGGAAATTTTGCGAATAAAGGAATGGAGGAAATCTTGAGAAAAAAGGAATGGAGGAAATTTTGAGAATAGAGAAATGGGAGAAATGCTTGGAGACAGGGAGGGAAGGAAACAGCACGTGGGTGTCCCAAGTGTGGAAAGCTTTAAAGCGTGACCTGTCCACTGGATTTGCCAAACCCTCTTGCGGTGGGACGGAATCTGCTGATGCCTTCAAATTGCAGATTTGTTTAACCTCTGCAGATAAAAATCTCCTTTCGCCCTTCACTTCCAGCACCGCAATCACGTGCTGGGTGTTTGCGGTGTCTCAGGTGACCTCGGGATGGTTTTTTGGGCCCAGCTTTCCATAAATAACCCCCGTGAAGGCCGGGATGGTGATGGTGACCCCACCGCGGTGTCTGTCCCCCGCAGCAGCCCCTGGTGAGGCTGAAAGGAGGAGCCAACACGGGCGAAGGTCGCGTGGAGGTGCTGAAGAACGGCGAGTGGGGCACGGTGTGCGACGACAACTGGAACCTGGTGGCTGCCAGCGTGGTGTGCCGCGAGCTGGGCTTCGGCAGCGCCAAGGAGGCCATCGCCGGCGCCAGGCTGGGCCAAGGTGAGCGCAGAGCTCTGCGGGTCCTCGGCGTCCGGAATTAGGGAATGTTCCACCCGCGGCGTTCAGGGCACGGCGGGTTTGCGTCGCGAGTTTGCGTTTGCTGCGGTTTGGGGATGGGGAGTTTGTCCTTTCACCTTAACGAGTCTCTAGAAGAACTCATTCCAGACTGGAATAATGGGATTTTAAAGAGATTCCCTGAAAAAAGTGTGGGAATGATGAGTTTGAGGCCAGATGGGAATGATGGGATTTTCTTTAAAGAGGTTCCCCAAAAAAAGTGTGGGGATGATGAGTTTGAGGCCAGAGCAGAATTATGGGACTTTTTTTAAAGAGATTCCTTGAAAAAAGTGTGGGGATGATCAGTTTGAGGCCCGCGTGGAATTACGTGACTTAAAAAGATTCCCCGAAAAAAGTGTGGGAATGATCAGTTTGAGGCCAGACTGGAATTATGTGACTTTCTTTAAAGAGATTCCCTGAAAAAGGTCTGGGGATGATGATGAGTTTGAGGCCAGAGCAGAATTCTGTGACTTAAAAAGATTCCCTGAAAAAGGTGTGGGGACGATGAGTTTGAGCCAGACTGGAATTACGTGACTTTAAAGAGATTCCCTGAAAAAAGTGTGGGGGTGATGATAAGTTTGAGGCCAGAGCGGAATTCTGTGACTTAAAAAATTCCCCGAAAAAAGCGAGAGGATGATGAGTTTGAGGCCCGCGTGGAATTCTGTGACTTAAAAAGATTCCCCGAAAAAGGTCTGGGGATGATGATGAGTTTGACCTTTTGCTCAGGCAGCTGTCCCAGTAATTAATCCTTAATTATCTCATCCGCTGCTCTGAAATTCCCTTTGAGTCCTCTAGAACCACCCCATGGTGTAATGCATTACTAGAAGGTTCCTGGCAGGAAAGAAGTCCTGGGGCCAGACTTCAAACACTCCAATTTGAGCCCAGGACAGTCATTTCGCTCATTATAAATAGAAGGGCATTTGGGCAGCTCAGAGCCAGGTTTGGGTTTGGATTTCCTGTCTTTTGGAGTTGGTTGGAATCCCAAAATGTGGTCAACAGTAGCTCAAAGGGGAACTGGTGATTCCCACACCTCGTTCCCGTGGTGGAAACACCAAAAAAAAAAAAAATCGGCACCGAACCTTTATTGTGAGAATAAAGGAACGGAGGAACTTTTGAGAATAAAGGAATGGAGGGAATTTTGAGAATAAGGAACGGAGGAAATTTTGAGAGTAAAGGAATGGAGGGAATTTTGAGAATAAAGGAATGGAGGAGCTTTTGAGAATAAAGGAATGGAGGAACTTTTGAGAATGAAGGAATGGAGGGAATTTTGAGAATGAAGGAATGGAAGAACTTCTGAGAATAAAGGAATGGAGGAGCTTTTGAGAATAAAAGAATGGAGGAACTTTTGAGAATAAAGGAATGGAGGGAATTTTGAGAATGAAGGAATGGAAGAACTTCTGAGAATAAAGGAATGGAGGGAATTTTGAGAATGAAGGAATGGAAGAACTTCTGAGAATAAAGGAGTGGAGGAAATTCTGAGAATAAAGGAATGGAGGAACTTTTGCGAATAAAGGAATGGGGGAAGGAAACAGCACGTGGGTGTCCCAAGTGTGGGAGGCTCTAAAACGTGACCTGTCCACTGGATTTGCCAAAACCTTCTTGCGGTGAGATGGAATCTGCTGATGTGTTCGAGTGGATGTAGGAAACAGCTCCATCACATGAAACAGCTGCCACGTGAGGGAGGAGAACGTGGGACTCGCTGTTCCTGCCTGGAATCTCCCACCAGGGGCTGCAGATTCCCACAAAATTCCCTTTCTCTTCGTGCTCATCCATCAGCGCTCCCTGGCAGGAGCATCCCTGGGGGTGGGGACATCCGTTTGGGTTGGAAAAGGAGATTTTTTTGGCCCTGGAGCTCTCCAAGCTCTCAACACCGTGTCCCTGTTTGCCCTTTGTTTTGTTCCAGCTGCATCCCAGGAATTCGGGAGCTCCAGGGCTGCTGTGAAGGCTCCGTGGCCTCACCGTGGCTGGGGAGGTTTCATTTCGCAGGGCAGAGTGAAATCCCTGCTCACCCAGGGCTCAACTGGGAGTCCCAGTTAGGACAAACTGGGGGAGCTCGGGTTATGGGAGGAGGATTTATCCCGCCTTAAATAAATTAGATTAAACAGATTAAACAATTCACCCTTTTCCCACAAGAGGGGAAGACACTGAGCCCCGAGCTCACAAATGTGTTGGAGAGCAAGGAATTCATCTCCAAGTGGAAACTTGGCTTTTCCTGGGGTTCCTGCATGCTGGGATCCTGGAAAATACCAGAAAGAATTTAACGGGGAAATTATTAACAATAATCTTGCAGCTTTTCGTTTTACTTTTACACGAAATCGGTGGATTTTTTCTGGCCTCACCGTGGCTGGGGAGGTTTCATTTCGCAGGGCAGAGCAGCTCCCTGCTCACCCGGGGCTCAACTGGGAGTCCCAGTTTGGACAAACTGGGGGAGCTCAGGTTATGGGAGGAGGATTTATCCTGCCTTTAATAAATTAGATTAAACAGATTAATCAATTCACCCTTTTCCCACAAGAGGGGAAGACACTGAGCCCCGAGCTCACGAATGTGTTGGAGAGCAAGGAATTCATCTCCAAGTGGAAACTTGGCTTTTCCTGGGGTTCCTGCATGCTGGGATCCTGGAATATATACCAGAAAGAATTTAACGGGGAAATTATTAACAATAATCTTGCAGCTTTTCGTTTTACTTTTGCACGAAATCGGTGGATTTTTTCTGGCCTCACCGTGGCTGGGGAGGTTTCATTTCGCAGGGCAGAGCAGCTCCCTGCTCACCCGGGGCTCAACTGGGAGTCCCAGTTAGGACAAACTGGGGGAGCTCGGGTAATGGGAGGAGGATTTATCGTGCCTTTAATAAATTAGGATCAGAGACACAGATTAATCAATTCACCCTTTTCCCACAAGAGGGGAAGACACTGAGCCCCGAGCTCACAAATGTGTTGGAGAGCAAGGAATTCATCTCCAAGTGGAAACTTGGCTTTTCCTGGGGTTCCTGCATGCTGGGATCCTGGAAAATACCAGAAAGAATGTAACAGTGAAATTATTAATGATAATCTTGCAGCTTTTCATTTTACTTTTACACGAAATCGGTGGATTTTTTCCGAGTTCGGAATGCTGGAGGTCACTGCGGTGCTAACAACCTGCTGGGGGTATTCCCTCACCACACAGAAGGACATTTTTTCCTCTATTTTTCCCCAAGGAATGGGTCCCATCCACCTGAACGAGATCGACTGCACGGGCTTCGAGAAGTCGCTCACGGACTGCAAGTTCAACACCGAGTCCCAGGGCTGCAACCACGAGGAGGATGCTGCCGTGAGGTGCAATGTCCCAGCCATGGGCTTCCAGAACCAGGTGGGGAGCTGAGGGATGCAGATCTGAGGGAATTTTGGGGCAGGTGTTCACCCCCCGGAGTAGGGGATTGGGTGGGAATTGTTTCGTGAGTATTTAATTTAGGTTTTAGCTAAAAAAAGGAGGGGAAATGATGACGGTGCTTGCTTTTTATGCTGAGTTTTGAGTTTCTCTGGGCATGGCAGAGGTTTGTAAATGAGGAAGGCCAGGCTGGGTGGGGCTTGGAGCAACCTGGGAGAGTGGAAGGACTCTGCCCGTGGGACCAGGATGGTTTTTAAGGTCCTTTTCCAGCTCAACCATTCCGTGATTCTGTGATAACTGCACAAACCAGACCCAGGATCCTCCAAACGCTCCTTCCAAAGGTCTGAAGGAGCAGAGAAGGGAAGCTTCCCCAGGGAATGTTATTCCTGCAGCTGGCCCAGCCCTTGGAGCTGCTGGGCTTGGCTGGAGCATCGCCAGTCCAGAATGGGAGAAGAACCGAACCTGAGCTGGAGCCTCGAGCAGACTCTGAGCTCTGCTCTGTCCCTGGATGGTTTTCCAGAGCCTTCCCCTCGAGGAGCCTCTCCCAGTCCCACAGAAAAATGGGATCAACCCAATCCTGCTGCTCAACCCGAGTTTCCTGTTTTCCCTAGGATGGGTTGGGAATGTGTCAATGCAGCCTTGTTAGAATTCCTTTTCACCAATCACAATTCTCTTTGTGGAGGGAAAATCCCAGTTTTCTTCTCTCACCCTGCAGGGCCAGGGGTTACACCTGGAGCTATTCAATGATCCCAAAACCCCAAGGATTTTGAGGAACAAAACCTTCCCTCGGGGGGCAGCAGGTGGGGAGTGCTGCCCACACTAAGATGGGACAGTGCTGCACAACCCGAGTTTCCTGTTTTCCCTCGGGATGAGTTGGGAATGTGTCAATGCAGCCTTGTTAGAATTCCTTTTCACCAGTCAGAATTCCCTCTGTGGAGGGAAAATCCCTCCCCAGGATTTCTTCTGCAAAAAAAGGAGTTTTCTTGTCCCACCATGCAAGGCCAGGGCTGCACCTGGGGCTATTCAACGATCCCAAAACCCCTAGGATTTTGAGGAACAAAACCCTCCCCACCTGCTGCCCCTTCCCTGGGGAATTTGCCGTGGATTTACGGGTTCTGTGTCCCCAGCTCCGCCTGAGCGGGGGCCGCAACCCCTACGAGGGCCGCGTGGAGGTGCTGGCCGAGCGCAACGGGACCCTGCGCTGGGGCACGGTCTGCAGCCACAACTGGGGCACCGTGGAGGCCATGGTGGTGTGCCGGCAGCTGGGGCTGGGCTTCGCCAGCCACGCCTTCCAGGTGAGCCCGCGGGGACGGCGACACCTCGGGGGTGCTGGGGGAGGAGGGGTTGTCCCAAATATAGGTTAACGTAAAAATGGTAAATACCAAAAATGGGTTGTCCCAAAAATGGGTTATCCCAAATATGGGCTTTACCAAATATGGGTTGTTCCAAATATGGGCTATCCCAAAAATGGGTTTTACCAAAAATGGGTTTTACCAAAAATGGGCTATCCCAAAAATGGGCTTTACCAAATATGGGTTGTCCCAAATATGGGTTGTCCCAAATATGGGTTTTACCAAAAATGGGTTTTACCAAAAATGGGCTTTACCAAAAATGGGTTTTACCAAAAATGGGTTGTCCCAAATATGGGTTGTCCCAAATATGGGTTTTACCAAAAATGGGTTTTACCAAAAATGGGCTTTACCAAAAATGGGTTTTACCAAAAATGGGTTATCCCAAATATGGGTTGTCCCAAATATGGGCTTTACCAAAAATGGGCTTTACCAAATATGGGTTGTCCCAAATATGGGTTGTCCCAAATACGGGTTTTACCAAAAATGGGCTTTACCAAAAATGGGTTCAAGGGGTGAGCTGGAGAGACCCCGAGGGTTGAATTTTGTTGTCCAGTGGAAGTGGAGGTGGGAATTGGGAGCAGGAGGATTTGGGGCAGCTCGGGGCAGAGCTGCTGTTCACTCCCAGCTCAGGTTTCTCGCGATTCGCTGATCCCTGCTCGGGCTGGTGGCTGCCTGCAGGTTCTTGTCCCTGCCTGGCATGCAGAGGTCAGGTTCAAACTGGTGTCAGGGCACCTGAAAACTGCTGGAATTTGCTCCTGCAGCTGCTCCAGTGCAGCCCTGATCCACTCCAGGAGGTGTTTCTGTTCCCTGCTCCTCTCCTGCCTCAAACCCTCCCAGCTCTGCATGGCCAGGAATGACACCTGAGTTTTGCCCCTGAATCCCTGGAGGTGTCCAAGGCCACTTTGGATAGCAGAAGGTGTCCCTGGGGGTGTCCTGGCTGAGCTTTAAGGTCCTTTCCACCCCAAACCATTCCATGATCTGTGCCGTGCTGGGCTCGAGGACAGATCTCATGTTCTCCATGGCAGGGAGGGAACCTGCAGCTCCCCAGGTGTGGTTGCACTGTTTTAGAATCTTTCTGTTCTTTCTCGCAGAGAATAGAGATAAGTTGCATTCTTTTACTTTCTTAATCTCTTTGTTTGGTGTTGGGTGTTATTTGGCTGTGACCAGTGGTTTAGGAGGTGGATTCTTTGCTGACCAATAGTTGCTAGGTTATTAATGGATATATAAAGAGATTTCTTGTAAATAAACTTCCCTTTTCGCCATCTTGGTTCATCTGCCTGAATTCTCTCAGCCAGCCTCTGCAATCCTCAGGGACTCTAGGGCCACACCCAGGGGCTCTCTGGGGTTGGACACCCAGGAGGGAGAACTCTGGAGCTGCCCCTGTGCTGCTGCTCCAACTGCATCCCATCAAACTTCCCCCATCAAATCCCGGGAGCTGAGGATCCCCACGTCCCCGAGCGTGGCCTTTCCGCCTGCCCAGCTCTGTTGACACAGCCCTGAGAGTCCAGCGAGGAGGAACGAGGCATTTTTTCCTTGAGCTGAGGCTGCTGGAATTAATTCCGAACAGAAAAGGCTCTTATGCTGCCCCGGCTCCAGCAGCATAAAGCCTCAGTGTGCAGAACAGGGCAGCCCTGTGTGCTCCCAGCCTTCCCAAACAGCCAGCACTGATGGGAGCCATGGGGCACGGGGGTTTTCTTTCCCTGGAAATGTACTCCCGGCTTGGAAATGGACAGATCTGATTGGATTTTTTTTTTTTTAAAGTTCTTTCTCCCCTCTCCTTCTTCCAAGTTTTGGGGTTTGGTGTGTTTGGGTTCGGGAGTTAATGTTGTGTCATTCCCCTGAGTTTTGTAGAACTGGGGGGTGATGAGAAGCGGCAGGATTTTATCAGGAACTGGAATTTATCCCTGGATTTTATCCTGGAACTGGAATTTATCCCTGGATTTTACCTGGAACTGGAATTTATCCCTGGATTTTATCAGGAGCTAGAATGGGGGGACAAGGGGGAATGGCTTCCCACTGCCAGAGGACAGAGTTAGGTGGGATATGGGGAGGAAATTCCTCCCTGTGAGGAATGCTTGGGTGTGGAATTCCCAGAGAAGCTGGGACTGCCCCTGGATCCCTGAAGTGTCCCAGGCCAGGCTGGACAGGGCTTGGGGCAGCCTGGGACAGTGGGAGGTGTCCCTGTCCATGGCAGGGGTGGCACTGGATGAGCGTTAAGGTTTTTTAAGGATTTGGTGACAAATTTCTGCTTCCCTGAGCTCTGTGCTCCAGCATCCCTTGGCAAAATCCTCCTCATGGACAGTGTGAGGCCACTGCTCTTCCCTGGGGTGACAATCCACCTTTTAGGGGTACATTTTCCCCTAAGAACCACTGAACACTGTGTGAAATGCCTTTTCCTGCCTTTTCTGCCCAGGAAACGTGGTACTGGCACGGGGACGTCAGCGCTGACGACGTGGTGATGAGCGGGGTCAAGTGCTCGGGGACAGAGATGTCCCTGTCCCACTGCCGGCACGACGGGGCCCACGTGTCCTGCCCCAGGGGAGGGGGACGCTTCGCAGCCGGCGTGTCCTGCTCGGAGAGTGAGGAAATCCGGATTAATGTCACCTGGGCACGCGGGATATGCGCAGGGTGATCCCTGCTGTGCTTTGGATACGGCAAATTCCTCCTGCCAGAGAGCCTTGGGCTGTGCCCCTTCCCTGGAAGTGACCTGGGGTAGTGAGAGGTGTCCCTGCCCAGGGCAGGGGTGGGGTGGGATGGGATCCATGGGATGGGATCCATGGGATGAGATCCATGGGATGAGATCCATGGGATCCATGGGATGGGATCTATGGGATGGGATGGGATCCATGGGATGGGATCCATGGGATGGGATCCATGGGATGAGATGGGATCCATGGGATGCGATCCATGGGATGGGATCCATGGGATGAGATGGGATCCATGGGATGGGATCCATGGGATGGGATCCATGGGATGGGATGGGATCCATGGGATCCATGGGATTGGATCCATGGGATCCATGGGATTGGATTTAAGGTCCATATTCCCATACAGTGAATCATTCCCCTCCCAGGCTTTTCCTACTCAAACTCAGAGTAGGATTAGGTTGGATATTCAGGAGAAACTGTTCCCTCTGCGGGGCTGGGATGGAATTCCCAGAGAAGCTGTGGCTGCCCCATCTCTGCAAGTGTCCCAGGCCAGGCTGGAGGAACCTGGCACAGTGGGAGGTGTCAGGGGTGGAAATGTCCGAATCTTAAGCCCCCTTCCCCCCAAACCATTCCATGATTCCCCCTGGATGAGCCTGAGGAGCACAGCACAGGACAGGACCCTCCTCCCCCTCCAGCAGCCACTTTTGGGGTGATTTTATTTAACCTCAGCTCTGTTCCTCACCGCAGCCGCCCCCGACCTGGTGCTGAACGCGGAGCTGGTGGAGCAGACGTCCTACCTGGAGGACAGGCCCATGTTCCTGCTGCAGTGTGCCCTGGAGGAGAACTGCCTGGCCAGCTCGGCCCAGAACACCTCGCTGACCTCGGGCTACCGCCGCCTGCTGCGCTTCTCCTCGCAGATCCACAACAACGGCCAGTCCGACTTCCGGCCCAAGAACGGCCGCCACGCCTGGGTGTGGCACGACTGCCACCGGTGGGTGTCACGCGGGGGGTGGTGGTGGCACCGTCCGGAGCGGTGGATGAGGTGATGGGATGGGTGGCACCTCTGACAGCCTTAATACGGTGGGAATTGTGGTTAAAAATAGGGATATGGTGAGAAAATGGGGAGTTTCCCTGGGGAGAGGTGTGTGTGAGGGCAGTGTGTCCATGCTCTGTCCCTGGAAGTGTCCAGGTGATGCTGGATGGGGTTTTGAGCAATGTGCAGCCATTCCCCACTCTGAATCCTTTTTTTGGGAAGGGATTCCGTCCCTGGAAGTGTCCAGCTGATGCTGGATGGAGTTTTGAGCAATGTGCAGCCATTCCCCACTCTGAATCCTTTTTTTGGGAAGGGATTCCGTCCCTGGAAGTGTCCAGCTGATGCTGGATGGGGTTTTGAGCAATGTGCAGCCATTCCCCACTCTGAATCCTTTTTTTGGGAAGGGATTCTGTCCCTGGAAGTGTCTAGGTGATGCTGGATGGGGTTTTGAGCAATGGATGTGCAGCCATTCCCCACATTGAATTCATCTTTTTCTGGGAAGGGATATTGCCCTGGGCAGGGCAGCAGCATTAACAGGAATAAATGGGATTTGGGAAGGGATTTGGGAAGGGATTTGGGAAGGCATTTGGGATTTGGGATTTGGGAAGGGATTTGGGAAGGCATTTGGGATTTGGGATTTGGATTTGGGAAGGGATTTGGGAAGGGATTCCATCCCTGGAAGTGTCCAGGTGATGCTGGATGGGGTTTTGAGCAATGTGCAGCCATTCCCCACTCTGAATTCACCCTTTATTGGGAAGGGATATTGCCCTGGGCGGGGCAGCAGTGTGAATGGGAATAAATGGGATTTGGGATTTGGGAAGGGATTCCTCCCTGGGAGAGTGGGGAGGGGCTGGGATGGAATTCCCAGAGGAGCTGTGGCTGCCCCTGGATCCCTGGGAGTGTCCCAGGCCAATCCACGCGCTCTGCTGTGAAATGAGGGCTGGTGCCAGGTTGATTTTCCTCTATTTTGGGGGAAAAGGGAGCAAAGTAGCTCCGTGTACAGCTCTTGTCCTGTGTAAGAAATCCGGAAAAACACCAGAATGGTAAATTTTAAATCTAAGAGTCCTTTATAATCTTCCCAAAGAGCTGAGATGTGCAGGTAGCACTGAAAAAAGGAGAGCTTGGAGCAGTTTTGGGAATGGGGCAGGGTGAGGAAGAGGCCAGGAGCCATCTGTGCTCCAAAGTGGAATTTAGACAGAGAGGGATGAACTCAAGCCCTCTTCAATCTTTCCAGTCTGTAAACAGCAGAGTGTAAACAGCCCTGCAGTGACTCAGACATAGCTCAGCAGCTGAGTCAGACTCGAGAACCTCAAACTCAGGATCAGATTTGTTCATTTGAGCCAAATCTGCCTCAAATCAACAGCCTGGCCTCGGCCTCGGGCCTCTGCTTCCCCTCCTGCCCTGGGAGCTCCTCTTTGCTTGGCTTTGGATGTGGAAGTAGAATAAAAATGGGAAAGACCTGGAGCAGGGGGTGAAAAATTGTTTTATTCTGGCAGATGGCAATTTAGGGATTTTAATTTTTTTAGTGATGGGGGAAAAGCAGGAAAAATTTCCTCCCTTTCCCTCCTCGCTCCTCCCCCATCTGTAAATCCATGAGCAGTGGTGGTGATTGGAAGTGTTTAGGACTTGATTATTTTTACAGCTGGAAAAGGAGAGGATTTATGCCCTTTTTATTTTTTTTTTTTTTTTTTTATTCTTCAGCAACTTTTTTCTGAATTCGGCCCTGTCTGTGCCTCACTCAGAGCTGAGCTTTGCAGCTGAGCTCTGCTGGGTCTCCGTGCAGGATATTCCCAAATATGGGATAGGCATTCCTAAATATGGGATAGACATTCCCAAATGTGGGACAGACATTCCCAAATGTGGGATAGACATTCCTAAATATGGGATAGACATTCCCAAATGTGGGACAGACATTCCCAAATATGGGGTAGACATTCCCAAATGTGGGATAGGCATTCCCAAAGATGGCATAGGCATTCCCAGATATGGGACAGGCATTCCCGAATGTGGGAGAGACATTCCCAAATATGGGATAGGCATTCCCAAATATGGGATAGACTTTCCCAAATATGGGATAGACATTCCCAAATGTGGGATAGACATTCCCAGAGCTGGGATAGGCATTCCCAAATATGGGACAGGCATTCCCAAATATGGGACAGGCATTCCCAAATGTGGGACAGGCATTCCCAAATGTGGGACAGACATTCCCAAATCTGAGATAGACATTCCCAAACCTGGGATTCCAATTCCCAAAGCTGGGATTCCCATTCCCAAAGCTGGGATTCCCATTCCCAAAGCTGGGATTCCCATTCCCAAAGCTGGGATTCCCATTCCCAAGGCTGGGGGTGACACCGAGTGGTTTAAGGTCCCGCTCCTGTTGTTTCCACATTCCCTCTCGCTCTGGATTCGCTCCCAATTCCAAGGCTGGGATCAAATCCAAGGTGTTGCATCAGCATAACCCACACTGCTGTGCCCAGCCAGACCACGTGGAGCCACAGCTGGGCTTTCATCAGGAATTTCCAGCTCATTCCTGCCCTGCAAATCCCATGGAGCCCGATTGGGCTGTGGCACAGCTGAATTTCCTGCTGAGCCAGCGTGGGGCACAAAAACCCCAATGTCCCCTGAGGCCAGCGTCACCCAAACCCTGCTGGGCTCTGGCTTTGCTGAGTGAGGATCTGAACACTCTCTGGGCTCTGTCTTTGCTGAACAGAGATCTGAACACACTCTGGGCTCTGGCTTTGCTGAGTGAGGATCTGAACACACTCTGGGCTCTGGCTTTGCTGAACAGGATCTGAACACACTCTGGGCTCTGGCTTTGCTCAGAAGGGATCTGAACACACTCTGGGCTCCCTCCTGGTTTTTCCTGTGCCCAGCAGCGCTGGAATGTTCCCCAGGCTGGGCTGACACCGACACTTCCGAGTTGAAAATTAGGGAAGGTGCTTTAGATCTGAGCAGGATGAGAGAAGCCAGGTCCAGCTGTTGGGTTTTTGTTTTTTTTTTTCTGATAAATTCACATTCTGCTGCTTAAAAAATGAATCAGTAAAAGCAGCCGGGTGCTGGTCTGGGTACACCCAGCCTGCCTGGAATATTCCTGGGAAATGATGAGGCTGCTCCAAGTGATGACCTGGTGGATTTTTTCCCATTTCTGCCATTATAAAACACTGTGACCCCACAAAAGCTGGAGCAAGGCTCTTCCCCAGAACAGCTTTAGCATTTAATAAATATCCCAGACCAGGCTGGAAGGGGCTGGGAGCAACCTGGGACAGTGGGAGGAGTCCCAGCCCATGGGATGAGACAATCCCTAAAATTCCTTCCCACCCCACCAGCCTGGAATTCCACGGAAATAACCATCCCGGAGGCAGCAGGATGGGTGATGTTCCACACAGGACTATCCCCACCCAAGGGAATATTTCCTGGCTGGATTCCTCCCTGCAGCTCCACTGGCTCTGCTGCCCTCCAGCCCTGCTAATTAATTATTCCCTTGGGATAATTGTCCGTCTGCGCCCCACAGGCACTACCACAGCATGGAGGTGTTCACCCACTACGACCTCCTGAACCTCAACGGCACCAAGGTGGCCGAGGGCCACAAGGCCAGCTTCTGCCTGGAGGACACGGAGTGCGAGGCAGGTCTGTGCCGCGGCCCGCGGGCCTGGAATCCCATCCTGATCCCAAGGGCTCCGTGGGGCTGGTGGGAGCCAGGAACCAGGGGGGAGGGAGGGAGGGATCAATGGACGGAGGATGGAGGGAGGGAGGGAGGGAGGGAGGGAGGGAGGGAGGGAGGGAGGGAGGGAGGGAGGGAGGGAGGGATCCATGCATGGAGGGAGGGATCCATGGATGGAGGGAGGGATCCATGGATGGAGGGAGGGAGGGAGGGAGGGAGGGAGGGAGGGAGGGAGGGAGGGAGGGAGGGAGGGAGGGAGGGAGGGAGGGATGATGGATGATGGATGGATGGATGGATGGATCAGGGATGGATGGATGGATGGATGGAATTCATGGATGGACAGATGGATGAATGGATGGATGGACAGACAGGCAGATGGAGGGATGGATGGAGGGATGGATGATGGAGGGATCCATGGAGGGATGGAGGATGGATGGAGGATGGATGGATGGATGGATGGATGGAGGATGGATGGATGGATGGATGGATGGAGGATGGAGGGATGGATGGATGGATGGATGGATGGAGGATGGAGGGATGGACAGATGGACATGGATGGATGCACGGATGGATGGATGAGAACCCCAAGGTCCCCCATTCCCTTTCCCACCCTCAGCTCCCTTCATCCCTACCCTGAGCTGCTCCAAAAACCCCAACTGTGCATTTCCTGCTCCCTGCCAAGTGAGCAATTCCAAAGGCAGCCTCCAGCTGCTGGGGCTGGATGGAGGCAGCTCCGTAAATCTCCCCCAAATCTCATCCAAAATCCCCTCCCTGCCCACGGGACACACCCAAGAATCCTCTGGGAGCCCTGCTGGGGATTTGACACTTCCTGCCTGTGCCTCTCCCCATTCAGATGTGCAAAAGCAGTACGAGTGTGCCAATTTTGGGGAGCAGGGCATCACCGTGGGCTGCTGGGACGTTTATCGGCACGACATCGACTGCCAGTGGATCGACATCACCGACGTCCCGCCCGGGGATTACCTTTTCCAGGTGGGAAAAAGAACTTTTGGGACACTTCTGCTTTTATCATACCAATTGTAGCAAGGATTTGCCACATTTGGTGATTTGACACCTCCTGCTTCTGATTATAAAGGGATTATAGTCCCAGGATGCATAAAAGATAAAGGATTATCCACTGGGATAAATATAATGTAGAATATTGTATTTAATATATTATATTTATATAATATATTATATTATAAAAATATAATTATATTTTATATATTGTATAAATATATATTATTTTATTTCTATAATATATATTTTTTAAATATTCTTTTTATTATATATTTAGAATATAAATAGTATATATTATATATTATTTTTTCTATAATATATATAATATATAATGCATATAATATATATTCTATATATTGTATTATATTTATATCATTTAGAATAGAAATAGTATATATTATATATTATTTTTTCTATAATATATATAATATATAATGTATATAATATATATTCTATACATATTATTTTGTATTGTATTTATATTATTTATAAATCTATTATTAGTATCATTAATAATAATAATATAGGATATTAATATATGTCTAATATATAATTAACACCCACCCAAGGGAAAAATCAGGGCCCACGACCACAGTTTAGAGATTAAAATCTTTAAAAAATCCATGTCCAGCTAATCCTGGAGAGCCCCAGCCCAGCTGATGGTGTTGGCAGTGCTGTCACATTCCCAGAGCACAGCATCCCACTCTGGAGCTGCTTTTAATCCCTGAATTTTGGGATTGAACTGTGCCATTTGTGGGGTTTTTGCAGGAATTAGGGCTGGGCCTCCCGCGGGTGGAGTGGGGGGAATTCTTTGGGTCTAAAAAGAGCCACCGGCCCTGGAGATGAGGGAAGGGAGAGGAATTATTTCTGTCTGAGCTGTGGGGAATGGAAAATGGAGGTTTGAGGGGAGATTTGGGGGCACGGGGGTGGGAATGTCCAGCCTGGAGAAGGGAAGGCTCCAGGGCCTGAGGGGCTCCAGGAGAGCTGGGGAGGGACAAGGCATGGAGGGACAGGACACAGGGAATGGCTTCCCATTGAAAAAAGGAGAGATTTGGGTGGGATTTTGGGAAGGAATGAGGGTGGGGAGGGGCTGGGATGGAATTCCCAGAGAATCCCTGGATCCCTGGGAGTATCCCAGGCCAGGCTGGAGCTGGGACAGTGGAAGGTATCCCTGCTGAATGGGATTTAAGATATTTTCCAACCCAAACAATTCCAGGATTCCCTGACCGAGGCTTTATCCCCCGATTCCTTTATTCAAACATCTTCTCATAAAATTAATTATGTTTTTTTTCCCGCTAAAATCCCAGCGTGAGCAAACCTCTGATCCTACACCCTTGGAATAACTCCCCAATGTCCCTCCATCCCTCCCAGGTGGTGATCAATCCAAATTTTGAGGTGGCAGAGTCGGATTATTCCAACAACGTCATGAAGTGCCGGAGCCGCTACGACGGGCAGCGCATCTGGATGTACAACTGCCACATAGGTAAAAGCTCCAAGAATTCCTCCTGGATCAGGAATTTTATGTTTTCCCCTCTTGAAAAACTCTGGTGCAATCCCACTGCCCAGCAGGGATCAACCTGGGAAATTTCTCCCCAAATTCAAATTATTTTGCCAACTTGGTACCTCTTCAGGTCCCAAAGTTTCTCTTGGAAAATAAAGAAAGTGGTGGAGAAAAGTCCTCTGCTTCCAGGCAGGAATTAAAATGTTCCTGGAATGTCAGGGAAAACTCTCAGTTTTCTTGGAAAAATGTAGAATATTATCGTTTGGCATCTTCTTTTTGGTCATGGAAATATCAAAGCCAAGCTAATTTGAATTTGGCTTAGTCCATTGTCAAAACCATTTCAAATGGAATTGACTCGGGGGCTTTTGAGGACTCTTTTTACCACAGAAAACAAAAAATGAACAACACAACTCCCTGCCCAGCTCCAAATAAAACCAGCTTTGAAAATTCCCTTCTTCAAGGAATGTTTTTCCTGGGGAAAAAAAAAAAATCCACATAACCACTGATTTTTCTCATTCTTTTTTGGGGTTTTTAGCAGAAAATCCTCATCTTGTGTGTCACATTTCAGACTGTGACCTAGTTCAGAAAACCGAGGTCCTTTCCAGCTCTTGGATTGGCTCTGCAGCTGAGCTTGGAAATATTTCCAGTTAAAAAGAAATGGTTTACATTTCATTGTGCCTTAGTTAGAGAGAAATAAAGTGTCCTAATCAGAGAGAAATAAAGTTCTGGTGAAGAGCAAATACAGCTCTCTCCCCCTCAGCAGCGCTCACAGGCCTTGCTAGGCCTCGCTAGGCCTCACTTCATTTTTTTAAGCAACAAAGTAGTGAAATTTGGGGAGTTTAGCTTTACAAATCCATAAAAGACTAACCCAGCTCTCCTGGGTACTCCTGGCTGTCCCAGTTAGGGAAAGATTTAATTAAAAGCTAACTTAATTCACCCCAGCCCTTTGAGGCCTTCATTCCCAGGGCGCCTGCAGCTCCTCCCTCTCAGTCCTGGTGTTCCCTGGAGCCTTCCCTTCTCCAGGCTGGACAAAATCTCCCCTCAAACCCTCATTTTCCATTCCCCACAGCTCAGACAGAAATAATTCCTCTCCCTTCCTTCCTCTCCAGGGCCAGTGGCTGTTTTTAGACCCAAAGAATTCCCCCCACTCCACCCGCGGGAGGCCCAGCCCTAATTCCTGCAAAAACCCCACAAATGGCACAGTTCAATCCCAAAATTCAGGGATTAAAAGCAGCTCCAGAGTGGGATGCTGTGCTTTGGGAATGTGACAGCACTGCCAACACCATCAGCTGGGCTGGGGCTCTCCAGGATTAGCTGGACATGGATTTTTTTTAAGACTTTAATCTCCAAACTGTGGTCATGGGCCGTGATTTTTCCCTTGGGAGGGTGTTCATTATATATTCTGCATATATTAATATCTATTATTATTATTATTTTTTTTTATTATTATTATTATTATTATTATTATTATTATTATTATTATTATTATTATTATGTTATATATCATCTATTATATGATATATTATATTATATTAATTGTATTGTATTATTATATTGTATTATATTATATTTATATTATAAATTATACTAATAATAGATTTATAAATAATATAAATACAATACAAAAATAATACTAATTATTAGATCATAATATTAATTACCAAAGTAATATTGTTATTAATATTATTAATATTATTATTAATCTTGCTATTATCAATTCTCCTAATAGATTTATAAATAATAGAAATACAATACAAAAATAATATTATTACATAATAATAATTACAAAAGTAATATTATTATTATATTATTAATCTTGCTATTATTAGTTATACTAATAATATATTTATAAATAACATAAACACAATAAAAAATAATTTTCCCTGACCCCGAGCTCTCCCTGTGCCTCTCTCTCCAGGTGGCTCCTTCAGCGAGGAGACAGAGCAGAAGTTCGACCACTTCAGGGGACTCTCAAATAACAACGTGTCCGCCCGGTAGAATTCCCACTAATTTAAGGAAGGCAGGACTCCTGCTCCGGCCCTTCCCGAACCACTGCACCCCCAGGACATCGAGCCTCGGCCAAACTCTCAAATCCCCCAGGAATCAAGTCCTGAAAATTCCTCTCCCTGCCTGGTTTAGGTGCTCAGGGCACCCCTCGGTGCCTCTGCAATTCCAGCCCCGCTCCTGGTTGGAGTTTCCAGCTCCCCTTTTCGTCATTCCAAGGATTTTTCCCTGCTCTTTCCTCGCAGGAAGCACTCGGGAGGGGTACCAGCCACCCCAAAAGTGCCTTTATCCTTCATTTCCAAGGTGGGAAATTTGGGAATTTTCAGCTCTTTTCCACTCCGTTTGTGCCCTGCTGTTTCCTCAGCACTGCCAGGGCCTGGCTGCAGTTTAGCAAAGAAATACACGGAAAGGAAAATAAAAAATTAAAAATAAAAGGAAAAAAGGAGCAGCTTTTTGTGAGCAGAACAGTGTAAAGCTGAATTTAATACCGCAGTGAACGCTCGGATCCAACAATCAGCTCCCAGCGAGCTCCGGAGGGGAGCAGCGAACGCAGAACATGGAATTTCACGCGGAATTTCACATGGAATTTCACACGGAATTTCACACAGAATTTCACATGGAATTTCACGCGGAATTTCACATGGAATTTCACATGGAATTTCACATGGAGTCAGAGCTCCCTTGCCCTCAGCACCCAAAACTCGGCACATTTCCAGGGGATGAGACCTCCGGGCTGGGAATTCCCATCCCACAGGGATTGTCCTTCCCCATCCAAGAATCACCTCCCAAACGGATATTCCATTTTTTTTTTTTCCAGGATGGATTAGCATCGCAGAGGTAATTCCTTGCTCTCATCCCCAGGATCTGCTCCTGTGGAATTCCCAGCGCTGCTCCTCTGTTTGTTTGAGGACACACTTTTGCTCCAGCCACGGCTCCTCCAAGAAAAATCAGGGAAAAAAAAATCTCTTTAGAAGCCCTTGGTGTATTTCTCCTCACAATTCCCGGAATTTTTTTTATTTTTTTCCCTCTTCTAGCCAAAGTCACTTGGATCTTCCAGCTGATTCCACAGGGGATTAAAAGCGACTGCGAACTTCCCAAAAAACTTCACCTCACGGGGTTGTTGTGAGGCTTGAAAACGCAGGAATATTTGGAGTATTTGTCATTTCTCTCTCCCGCGGTGCAGACGGCGGCTGGCCAAGGCTTTTAACCTCCTGACAATTGGAAAATTCCCATTTTTCCCTCGGAATTCCAGGCTGGAGCACGAGGGATGGGGCTGGAAGCTCATCTTAAACACAGGAAAATCCTGCTTTGCTTTCCCTACGGAGCTCAGGAAACCTTTCCTCACCAGCAGGGCGAGTTCAGCCTCTTCAAACTCTGTAAATTAGGAAAAAACTCCCCAAAACTTGCATTCATTGCCTGTCAATTCTCTGGGGTATCTCAACAGTAACGTTACAACAAACACGGAACAGATTTTTTGACTCCTTGCTTAAAGCTGAATTTTGGCCAAAAAACTTCAATTCATTTACTCTTAATGCTTTTTTTTTTTTTTTTTTTTTTAATAACACTCACTCCTGCAGGTTGTTACTCTTAATGCCTATTTTATTATTTTTTTTAAACAGAGCAGGAATAAGGACTAAAGAAACAACCTCACTCCTGCAGGTTGTTACTCTTAATGCCTATATATATATATTTTTTTTTTTTAATTTTTTTTAAACAGAGCAGGAATAAGGAATAAAGTATCCACCTCACTCCTGCAGGTTGTTATTCTTAATGCCTATTTTTTTTTTTTTTAACAGAAATGAGGAATAAAGAAACCACCTCACTCCTGCAGGTTGTCACTCTTAATGTTTTTTGGATTTTTTTTTTTTTTTTTGGGAAAACAGAGCAGGAATGCAGAATAAAGAAATAACCTCACTCCTGCAGGTTGTTACTCTTAAATCCTGTTTTTTTTTTTAACAGAGCAGCAATGCAGAATAAAGAAATAACTTCACTCCCGTAGGTTGTTACTCTTAATTCCTTTTTTTTTTTCTTTTTTTAACAGAGCAGGAATGTGGAATAAAGAAATAACCTCACTCCTGCAGGTTATCACTCTTAATGTCTATTTTTTTTTTTTTTAAACAGAGCAGGAATAAAGAAATAACCTCACTCCTGCAGGTTGTCACTCTTAATGTCTATTTTTTTTAATTTTTTTTTTTTTTTAAACAGAGCAGGAATAAAGAAACAACCTCACTCCTGCAGGTTGTCACTCTTAATGTCTATTTTTTTTAGTTATTTTTTTAAACAAAGCAGGAATAAAGAGATAACCTCACTCCTGCAGGTTATCACTCTTAATGTCTATTTTTTTAAATTTTTTTTTTTAAACAGAGCAGGAATGAAGAAACAACCTCACTCCTGCAGGTGCCCCAACGAAGAATTCCAGCACCTCCCAGGGCTCCAAAAACACCTGAAAAAGGAACTTTTCCCATTGCCAACTCCAAACTGCTGCTGATCCCTAAAGGAACAGCCCCGAGGAACTGAAAGCTCTGCGTGCATTTCATAGCTCAGCCATGCTCATCTTTATGGCCTTTTTTGGGATCTCAGTGGAGTTATTCCTGATGATTTTTCTGGGATCTGTGGGGTTATTCCTGATGATTTTTCCCAGGAACTCAGTGGGGTTTTTCCTGCTGATTTTCCCAAGATCTCAGTGGGTTATTCCTGCTGATTTCCCAGGATCTCAATGGAGTTATTCCCTTTTCTGGGGCTCAGTGGGGTTTTTCCTGCTCATTTTTTTTTTAATCTCAGTGGGGTTATCCTGCTGATTTTCCCGGGAGTTCAGTGGGGTTATTCCTGCTGATTTTTCTGGGATCTCAGTGGGGTTATTTCCTTTTCTGGATCTCAGCGAGGTTATTCTGCTGATTTTCCCAGGATCTGAGTGGGGTTATTCCTGCTGATTTTCCAGGATCGCAGTGGGGTTATTCCTGCTGATCCTTTTCCCAGGAGCTCAGTGGGGTTATTCCTGCTGATTTTCCAGGATCTCAGTGGGTTATTCCTGCTGATCCCTTTTTTCAAAATCTCAGTGGGGTTATTCCTGCTACTCCCTTTTTTTTGGGATTTCAATGGGGTTATTCCTGCTGATTTTCCCAGGATCTCAGTGGGGTTATTCCCTTTTCTGTGGCTCAGTGGGGTTATTCCTGCTGATCCCTTTTTTTTTGGGATTTCAATGGGGTTATTCCTGCTCATTTTATTGGAATCTCAGTGGGGTTTTTCCTGCTGACTTTTCCTGGTAGTTCAATGGGGTTATTCTGCTGATTTTCCCAAGATCTCAGTGGGATTTTTCCTGCTGATTTTCCCGAGATCTCAGTGGGGTAATTCCTACTGATTTTCCGGAATCTCAGTGGGGTTATCCTGCTGATTTTCCAGGATCTCAGTGGGGTTATCCTGCTGATTTTTCCCAGGATCTCAGTGGGGTTATTCCTGCTCATTTTATTGGAATCTCAGTGGGGTTATCCTGCTGATTTTCCAGGATCTCAGTGGGGTTATCCTGCTGATTTTTCCCAGGATCTCAGTGGGGTTATTCCTGCTCATTTTATTGGAATCTCAGTGGGGTTATCCTGCTGATTTTCCAGGATCTCAGTGGGGTTATCCTGCTGATTTTTCCCAGGATCTCAGTGGGGTTATTCCTGCTCATTTTATTGGAATGTCAGTGGGGTTATCCTGCTGATTTTCCAGGATTTCAGTGGGGTTCTTCTGCTGATTTTCCAGGATCTCAGTGGGGTTATCCTGCTGATTTTCCAGGATCTCAGTGGGGTTTCTCCTGCTGATTTTCCAGGATCTCAGTGGGGTTTCTCCTGCTGGTTTTCCAGGATCTCAGTGGGGTTATCCTGCTGATTTTCCAGGATTTCAGTGGGGTTTCTCCTGCTGATTTTCCAGGATTTCAGTGGGGTTATCCTGCTGATTTTCCAGGATCTCAGTGGGGTTTCTCCTGCTGATTTTCCAGGATTTCAGTGTGTTATTCCTGCTGCTCCAAGGCCTCAGGCAGGACAGCCTCGCCCCCCGAGCTCTCGTGCTGCCGCTGCCTCCAGCCCAGCGCGTGCGACACGAGCCTCCTGGCCACGGCCGTGTCCGTCTGCGGCCGCTCCTTTCCCAGCTGGAGGAGCTCTGGGGAAAAATGGGGGAAAATTATCCACTTGGTGCTCGGGCAGGCAGAAATTCCTGCCTAAATCCCAAAATTCAGCCCTGCTCGCTGCTGTTCGGTTGATTTATGGACATCAAATCCTTCTATCGAAAGCAATAAATTGGTTTTTTTCTAGGAATTTGCAAAATGCACATTTTTCTGGCGGAATTTCAAAAGGTCAGCGTAAAACTCCAGGTCTGTTCTGCTGTGGTGGAGAATTGTTCCCCATCCTCCTTCGGGAACAAAATTCCCCACATCCCATCCCTGGGAAAAATCAATTTATTCGTGCACAACAAAGCCTGATCCCAATTGAAAACTCCTCAAAACCAGCAGCCTGAATCCTCGGAAAACAGCAAGGAGAAAAAAGAAATCTGCATTTTAAATAACATCTAAATATTCCAGATGATTTGGGAAGCCCCCTCCGTTTTTTCTAGATTTTTAATTCCATCTGCAAGAAATAAATCCACCAAAATTTTTACCAAATCCACAATAATCTGGATTTGGGAATTAATTAATCTTTCATCCATTTGCAGAGTTATTATCCAATCTGGATTTGGGAATTAATTAATCTTTCATCCATTTGCAGAGTTATTATCCACACAGCCAAGGGGGGAGGGCTTTGTGTTTCCGAAATTTTTATTCATGAAGTTATTAAAAAAAAAATAAAGGAGAGAGACTGTCAGCTAATTAAGATCCAAATTTGTATTTGGAAAAAAAAAAAAAAAATTAAAGTGGATACCAGCGTAATTTCTGTTTAATCGTTATATTTATTAATTTTAATTTAACCTGATTCAGAAGAGTGAATAAATAAAAAAAAAAGATGAAGGGGAGATGCAAATAAATCCAATTTTTGGCTGTTTCACTTCAATGCCGAAAACTCAGGAATTTCACTGTGGCAGTGTCCCTTCAAAGCATTAAAATTGGAATTTATTTCAGCTGCAAAGGGCTGGGAAATCCCAGGAATTGTTGGTTCAGAGTCTCTGCTGCTACTGAGGTTCGTGGCTTTTCTTTCCTGTGGCAACTGTACCTGATCAATCTGATTGGAAATCAATTAAACGGCGTTAATCAATCAACTGACGGCGATCAATCGATGCTAATCGATCAATCGATGGTGCTCAATTCATGGCTCAGCTTTACCATTTCTCCTCCACCTGATCCTGAATAAAATTATGTCAACCACGAGATTGGGTTTGTCTCCTTTGGATTGTGCAGGGGGAGAGGGAGAGAGAAAATCCTTGGGAAATTTGATGGTTTGGGCCACGATTTGCATTGAAAAAAAATCACAATTTCAGCCCAACCCTTCCCCTTCCGCCTCCCCAAATTCCAGCCAATTACACCAAAAAAAAAAACCTAAAAAATATCAGCAAAATTCCACACTCCACACCGCAGCTCAGCGCCAATAAATCCAATTAAAAAAACCAATAAAAATAAATAAATAAATCCAATTTAAAAACAGTAAAAATAAATAAATAAATCCAACAAAAAACCAATAAAAATAAAGAAATAAATCCAATTAAAAAAACAGTAAAAATAAATAAATCTATTTTAAAAACCAATAAAAATAAATAAATGAATCCAATTAAAAAACAATAAAAATAAATAAATCCAATTAAAAAACCAATAAAATAAATAAATGAATCCAATTAAAAAAAAATAAAAATAAATAAATCCAATTTAAAACCCAATAAAAATAAATAAATAAATCCAATTAAAAAACAATAAAAATAAATAAATAAATCCAATAAAAAACCAATAAAAATAAATAAATGAATCCAATAAAAAAGCAATAAAAATTAATAAATAAATCCAATTAAAAAACTAATGAAAATAAATAAATAAATCCAATTTAAAAACTAATAAAAATAAATAAATAAATCCAATTTAAAAACCAATAAAAGTAAACAAATAAATCCAATAAAAAACCCAATAAAAATAAATAAATAAATCCAATTGAAAACCAGTAAAAATAAATAAATAAATCCAATTAAAAAACAATAAAAATAAATAAATAAATCCAATTTTAAAAAACAATTAAAATAAATAAATAAATCCAATTTAAAAAAACAATAAAAATAAATAAATGAATCCAATTAAAAAACAATAAAAATAAATAAATAAATCCAATTTAAAAAAACAATACAAATAAATAAATAAATCCAATTAAAAAAACAATAAAAATAAATAAATCCAATTTAAAAAAACAATAAAAATAAATAAATAAATCCAATTAAAAAACAATAAAAATAAATAAATAAATCCAATTTAAAAAACCAATAAAAATAAATAAATAAATCCAATAAAAAACCCAATAAAAATAAATAAATGAATCCAATAAAAAACAATAAAAATAAATGAATAAAAAAAACCCAATAAAAATAAATAAATCCAATAATAACCCAATAAAAATAAATAAATAAATCTATTTTAAAAACCAATAAAAATAAATAAATGAATCCAATTTAAAAAACCAATAAAATAAATAAATAAATCCAATAAAATACCCAATAAAAATAAATAAATAAATCCAATAAAAAAACCAATCCGACAACCAATCGATTTAATTGCTTGGAATTAACAGGAAAATTAATAGGAATTTTCTCATGGATTCGCCATCAGGACCACTCAGGAGCAGGAAACCGAAGGAATGTTGGATTTATTTAGGAAATCTCGTCTTACTTGGCCTCTGCAGCGCCTTGATCTTGGACTGTTTGCTGGCGTGGATCAGCGGCCGGATCTTCAGGCAGGGGTAGCGCCGGCCCAGGGCTTGGGATGCTGCGGGGAACAAAAATTCCTGCAATTAATCCCAAAATTAATCCCAAAAAAAAATTCAGAATATGGCGCGGTGACGCTCAAGGATTGGGGATTTGATCAGGAATTGGACTAAACCAGCCATGGTGGGCACCTCGGGAAGAATCAAAAAAAATGTTAAAAAAATGTTCTTTTAAGAGGATTTTGTCACTTTTAGAGTAAATCCATTAAAAAAAAAAGAGCAAAATCTGGGATGCAGGAGCTGCTGAATGGAAAGCTCTCCAGGGCTGGCTCTGACCCAAACATGAGGTGTTTGTCCCCAAAAAAAGGTCACTGTGCCCAGAGCTTTGGGGCCATCCATTCCCAAGGTCCCTGGGAGGTGACTGAGTATGTGTAGGAATTTTTTCCAATTGTAGAAGACCCAAAAAAGGGAGAAATGGGGGGGGGGAAATTTTTTTTTTAAAACCAAATAATAATAATAATAATAATAATAATAATAATAATAATAATAATAATAATAATAAAAAAATATCTCTAGTTTCTAAGAGTGCACAAAGGTCAGTGTGCCCAGAGCCCCAAGGTCCCTGGGAGGCGACTGAGTATTTGTAGGGATTTTTTCCAATCATAGAAGACAAAAAAAAAAAAAAAAGTGAAATTATTATTATTATTATTATCATTATTTATTATTACTATCTCTAATTTCTAGGAGTGCACAAAGGTCAGTGTGCCCAGAGCCCCAAGGTACCTGGGAAGTGACTGAGTATTTGTAGGAATTTTTTCCAGTTATAGAAGATTAAAAAAAAAAAAAAAAAAGGAAAAAAAGTGAAAAAAAAACTTTTTTATTTATTTATTAATTATTCTCTCTAATTTTTAAGAGTGCACAAAGGTCAGTGTGCTCAGAGCTTTGGTGCCATCCATTCACAAGGTCCCTGGGAATTCCTATTTGTAGGATTTTTTTTTCCAATTATAGAGGACCAAAAAAAAAAAATTTTAGAAGTAAGTAAGTAATAATAATAATAATAATAATAATAATAATAATATAATTCTGTGAGTGCACAAAGGTCAGTGTGTCCTGAACCCCAAGGTCCCTGGGAGGTGACTATTTGTAGGAATTTCTTCCAATTATAGAAGACCAAAAAAGAAAAAATATAAAGGACAAAATAAAAATAAAAATTAAAATTAAAATTAAAATTAAACCAATAATAATAATAATAATAATAATAATAATAATAATAATAATAATTTTAAATTATCTCTAATTTTTAGGAGCGCACAAAGCTGCACCCAAGGCCATTAAAACCCTGCTGCTCTGGCCTAGCACTTCCAACACTCCACCCCAAAAATTCCACTTTCCCAAAGCCTGGAAGGGAACAGGAAAAATTGGGATGAGCCCTGGGCCCAGTACAACCCCAGTGAAACCAGTACAGGCACTGGGATCGCCAGTGCCCCAGAATCACCTGTGGAGAGGCTGGAGAAGATTCCCAGCGCGTGCGTGTCGTCCACCCACTGGACCTTGAAGCCGCTCTCGCTGCGAAAAAATAAAATAATTTTCATTAATTTCAAGTAAAATGAAGCCCTGATAGAATAATTTTCATTAATTTCAAGTAAAATGAAGCCCTGATAAAACACAGAGGTCCCAAAGGAGTTTTTAGGGTTTTTAGTTGGTGTTTTCCAATGCATTATTCCCATTTAAATGGGGAAAGGAAGGGAAAGGAACAAAGAACATGAAATGTGAATGTGTAAAATGAGCCCAAAAGTGCCCCCAAAATTCTCCTTTTCCTCTCAAAGCCAACCTCACTTTTAGGGATTGGCTTCCAGCACAAAATATTGTCATTTCTGAGGTGAATCCCGAACACTCCCCGAGTGCTCAGGGACAAAAACAAAATTGAGGATTTAGGAAGTGATTCCAGGGAGAAAATCCCATAAGGAGTCAGTGGGAAATGGGAATTTGGGAGCAGAAATTCAGAGGAATCCAATCCCCTCCTCCATGGGATCCATCGTTCCCAGCTCAGCTCCACTCCCAGAGAGCGGAAAAAAAAAACATCTGAGGAAACACACACGGCAGGCAGTGCTGGAATGTATTTTAAAATTTAAAAATATTAATATTTATATTAACATTTAATGTTTAATATTATTATTAATCATACGTACTAATTGTTGTTGTTATTAATATACATATTTATATGTCATATTTCTATTTAAAATATTATTTCTAATAAAATAAATAATCATAATTATAATAATTATAAATGATAACAAATAAAAATAAAAATAAAAATAAAAATAAAAAATAAAAATAGAATAAAGTTAAAATTAAAATTAAAATCAAAATTAAAATTAAAATTAAAATTAAAATTAAATAAAAATATACATAATAAATAATAATTAAAATAGAATTTTAAAATAGAATTCATTGGGTTTAACGTAAGGGATCTGCAGAGTGAATTCTCACATTCAATCCAGGAATTATCCCAGGGGAGAGGAAAAGAGGGAAAGTCTCACAGGAGTGAGAGGAACTCAGAGAATTTCTCTGAGAGGAATTTCTCTGAGTGAGAGGAACTCACTGAATTTCTGCTCCTGCCTCACCCAACCTCATTCCCCGAATTTCTGACAAATCTCATCCCCAGCAGCAGCACTGAGCCCTTTTCCTCAGAAACCCCGAGGGAATCACCTCATTTCCCTCAAAAACCAACCAAAAACTCCGAAAAAAGCGCCTGGATGGAGCCCTGGAGAAAATCTGGGCTTCAAACCACACCTGAACCGCAGGAAATGGAGGAAAAGCGAATTTAGACAGGAAGGGAGACTCAAATTCAGGATTTTGTTGCCCTGAGGTGCTCAGGCTCTCCCCGAGGAGTCACTCACTGAAAATCCGCGAATATTTCCATCAGATCCTCGGTTTTCAGGGCCGAGGGGAAGTCGTAGATTTCGGTGACGTGGCCCAAGTCGCCCTCGCTGACCTGCGCCTCTCCGTAGGGAGAATAATCCACGCTGATCCTCTCGATGCTGATGTCCTTCACCGTCAAATTCCCGACGATCTGCCAGGGTCCAACCCGAGAATTCCAGAAAATAATGAGATAGGGGACAGGATTTCATCAGCTCCAATCCCAGTCCTCACCGCGGCACTGCCAGGACAGGGATTTTCCTCCCAGGCACCAATTCCCTCCCCTCTTTTCCCAAAATTCACTCAAATCCTACACCTGCACCACCCAGGACAGGGATTCTCCACCCAGGCCAATTCCTAACCTTCTTTTCCCCAAAATTCACTCAAATCCTAAATCTGCACCACCCAGGACAGGGATTCTGCACCCAAGCCAACTCCTAACCCTCTTTTCCACCAATTCCTAACCAATTCCACCAATTCCTAACCCTCTTTTCCACCAATTCCCTCACCTCTTTTCCCAAACTTTGCTCAAATCCTACACCTGCACCACCCAGGACAGGGATTCTCCACCCAGGCACCAATTCCTAACCTTCTTTTCCCAAAATTCACTCAAATCCTAAATCTGCACCACCCAGGACAGGGATTCTCCTCCCAGGCCAATTCCTAACCCTCTTTTCCACCAATTCCTAACCAATTCCACCAATTCCTAACCCTCTTTTCCACCAATTCCTAACCAATTCCACCAATTCCTAACCCTCTTTTCCACCAATTCCTAACCAATTCCACCAATTCCTAACCCTCTTTTCCACCAATTCCCTCACCTCTTTTCCCAAACTTTGCTCAAATCCTACACCTGCACCACCCAGGACAGGGATTCTCCACCCAGGCACCAATTCCTAACCTTCTTTTCCCAAAATTCACTCAAATCCTAAATCTGCACCACCCAGGACAGGGATTCTCCACCCAAGCCAACTCCTAACCCTCTTTTCCACCAATTCCTAACCAATTCCTAACCCTCTTTTCCGAAAATCCACTCAAATCCTGCATCTGCACCGCCAGGACAGGGATTTTCCTCGCAGGCACTAATTCCCTCCCCTCTTTTCCCAAAATTCACTCAAATCCTACAGCTGCACCACCAGGGCAGGGATTCTCCTCCCAGGCCAATTCCTAACCCTCTTTTCCACCAATTCCCTCACCTCTTTTCCCAAACTTTGCTCAAATCCTACAGCTGCACCACCTAGGGCAGGGATTCTCCTCCCAGGCCAATTCCTAACCTTCTTTTCCCCAAAATTCACTCAAATCCTAAATCTGCACCACCCAGGACAGGGATTCTCCTCCCAGGCCAATTCCTAACCCTCTTTCCACCAATTCCTAACCAATTCCACCAATTCCTAACCCTCTTTTCCCAAAATTCGCTCAAATCCTACACCTGCACCACCCAGGATGGATTCCTTCCCCTCTCTTCCCCAAATCTGCCCCAGCCCTACCTCTGCCAGGAGCTCTGCCGTGCAGTCATCCTCAAGGCCACTCTGCCGTGTCCCCTCTCTGTCCCCCGCGGCCAAATCCAGGCCCCTGCCCAGCGCCTCGGCCACGTCCGAGTGCTCCTTGTCCTTGTCCTCCTCCATGGGCTCCTTCCCTCCACAAGGAACAGCCTCAGGAGCCAAGGCATCACCGCCACGGAGCAGCTCAGGGGCACCCAGAGCCTCGGCCGGGCCTTCCTCGAGGTTCTGGAGAGGTTTTTGCTCCTCCTGGGCACCGCTGGGGCTCTCCTGTTCGTGGCTTTCCACTCTGGAAAATCCCTGGCGCGGCTCGGCGTTCCCGGAGTCCTGATCTGCAGGAGGGGATTTGTTCCTGCTGCTCTCCGGGCTCCGGGCAGCAGCACCTGGGGGTTCCAGCACGGCCTCTGTCCAGCTCCCGCCGCGGTTTTCCGAGGGGAAAGAGCTTTCTCCGCGCTCCGACCCTCCAGCATCACGGCTGGGTTGGTTCTCCTCTCGCGCTCCGCCCTGGAATTCGCTGCATTCTGGGATAAAGGTGCTGGCACGGTCTGAGCCTCGCTCCTCTGCTTCATCAGACAGGTGTTGGTCGTGTCCAGAGGACAGGGGACAGTCTTTATCGCGATTTTCCTGCTCTCGGGGATCGCTGCTATTCCCTAAGGATGGCACATTTTCATTGCACGGACGACGCTCGGCGCTGCCTTCTCCCGGAGCTTTCCCTTCCCCGGGCTCCTGCTGCTTCCCAGAGCCTTCCCGCGGGGTGTCTCCGATGGAATTTTTCGGGCCGTTGTCACCGTTGTCACCTCCCGGTGCCACATCCTCGCCGGGGCTGTCCCGCTCCCTCCAATTCGCCTTTTTCCGGCTCCCTTTGGGCACGTACAGCGCTTTGTCCGGCTTCCTCCGCGCCGGCCTGGTGATCCTGCCCGAGCCCACCGAGGCGCGGGAGCTGTCCCCGTGGATGTCCCCAGGGTGGCGTGGCCGGAGCCCGCGGCCCCCCCGGCCCCAGGGCTGTGCTGGACGCTGGGAGCGAGGGGCGTTGGGTTTTTGGTCACTCGCGGTGTCACTGGGAAGCCTGGGGAGGAGGGGATGGGGACAGGTGAGGAGGGCAGTGAGAGGGCGTGGGGAGTGCCCGAGGAGAAGGAGAAGTGGCAAAGCTGAAAAGGAGTCAGGGCAGAGGGAAAATCCAACTGCTCATTAGGGTCTGGAAGGTAATGGGGACCTTAAATGGGACACGGTGGCTTTGTCCTTGACCCGAGGGCTGGAGCGAGGCTGGGAGAGCTGGGGGTGCTCACCTGGAGAAGGGAAGGCTCCAGGGAGACTTTGGAGTTCCCTTCCAGGACCTGAAGGGCTCCAGGAGAGCTGGAGAGGGACTGGGGACAAGGGATGGAGGGACAGGACATAGGGAATGGCTTCCCACTGCCACAGGGTGGGGATGGATGGGATTTTGGGAAGGATTTCCTGGCTGGGATGGAATTCCCAGAGGAGCTGTGGCTGCCCCTGGATCCCTGAAGTGTCCCAAGCCAGGCTGGAGCACTCAGGGACAGCAGGAGGTGTCCCTGCCATGGCTGAGGTGGCACTGGGATGAGCCCTGGGTCCCTCCCAAACCATCCCAGCACTCCACGATCGCTGTGAGCTCCAAGAAAAGCCCAGCTCACCTGACGGCCGAGTGACAAATGACCGTCCTCCTCCTCCAGCCCTCTCCCACCGAGAAGCTGCTCAGCAAATCCATGTTCTCCACGGTGCGGTGGATCAGGTAGCGCAGGCGGCTGGACAGGGGCGGGAACAGGAGCACTCTGCAAGGACAGAGGGCTCAGGGTCAGCAGCTCGAAGGGACGGGGATGTGGGAAAAATTTAACAAACTTTGACAAGTTTGTTAAAAAAAATTAAACAAAATTTAACAAGTCATTCCCAGTACAGGATTAAAATGGGAAAAAAGCCAAGCGGGGTCTGATGACGTCAAGGAGCCCAAATTTCTTCCCAGATGTGCAGCCAGACACACTTTAGCCATAAATTGGAGCATGGCCTGACCCCAAGGCCTCTCATTCCTGCCTCTATCCACACCAGCACAAGGCTCCCACTGATCCCCTTCCTCCCAGCCCCAGACCTCCAGAATTGTGGATAAACCGAGAATGGAGAAATAAACACCGCAGTCAATGTCACTGCTGTCACACGGTTTGTCCCCGAGTGTTTGACAACAGCACAGGCAATTCCTCTGCCAAATGTTCGTAACAAACAGCGCTGAAACAAATATTGAAGGTCACAGCAAGATGGGATGGAGCCGAACTCAGCACTGCTCTGTCCAGCAGCCCAGGTTTGGCCACCTGCAGGGCTCCAAAGGTCACTGGGTCAGGGAACAATTCCAGGTGACAGCAGCATGAGCCACGGCCTGGGGTAGGAGCCACCACTGCCCTCCAAAATCTGCCTGAAGGAGTGACCAGAGCAGGGGATCCCACGCCAATCCCTCGGGAATGCTCCGAGCACCTGCAGCTCCACAGCCACACCCCAAATATCGCCACTTCCACCCCAGAAAAATGCCACAAACCGGGGCCAAAGTCACCACGTGTCCCTGCTGCTGCCACCCTCAGGGTCACCCCCGCCCTGCACCCACCGCTGGTGCTGCCCCTGCGCCAGGAAGTGCTCCAGCTCCTCCGCGATCCTGCCCACGAACTCATCCTCCGTGGGCGACAGGAACACGCCATCCATGGGGCGCAGCGCCAGCGTGGCGGCGGGACAGCCTGCGGGGACAGGGACACATAAGGTGGGACAGGGACACGGGGAGGGGCAGGGATATGCAGATAGGGACAGGGACACGCGGGTGGGACAGGGACACGCAGGAGGGACAGGGACACTCGGGTGAGACAGGGACATGGGGAGGGACACACGGGAGGGACAGGGACACGTGGGTGGGACAGGGCCATGGGGAGGGATAGGGACATGGGGAGGGATAGGGACATGGGGAGGGACAGGGACACGCGGGGAGGGACGGCCACAAACCCCACCACGCGTGCCCAGAACCCCCTGTGCTGCTGCACTGACCTGTCTGCACCCCCAGCCCCCATCCCTGGACATCCCAGTATCCCCCGTCCCTGGGCACCCCAACATCCCCCATCCCTGGGCACCCCCAGCCCCCACCCCGCTCTCCGCATCCCTCCGCACCCTCTCCCCGCAGCCCCAGCACCAGCGCTCCCCCTTCCCCCAGCGCCACGTGCTGCCCCCTGTCCCCATCCCTGTCCCCATCCCTGCCCCATCCCTGTCCCCATCCCCATCGCCCCATCGCCCCCATCCCCGCATCCCCGGGCCCCCCGCACCCCCCGATCCCGCACCCCCCCGGTCCCCCCCAGGCTGGGGCCGCCCCGCTCGGGGTCCCCCCGTGTCCTCACCGCCAGGCCCGGCCGAGCGGCGGATGCCGGTGCGGCGCCTGCGCCCGGCCCCGGCTCCTCCCGCTTGATCTCCGCTCCTCCCGCTCGATCCGTGCTCCTCCCGCTTGATCTCCGCTCCTCCCGCCCGTTCCCGGCTCCTCCCGCCCGGCCCCAGCTCCTCCCGCTTGATCCGTGCTCCTCCCGCCCGGCCCCGGCTCCTCCCGCTTGTTCCCGGCTCCTCCCGCTTGATCCGTGCTCCTCCCGCCCGGCCCCGGCTCCTCCCGCTTGTTCCCGGCTCCTCCCGCTTGATCCGTGCTCCTCCCGCCCGGCCCCGGCTCCTCCCGCTTGATCTCCGCTCCTCCCGCTTGATCTCCGCTCCTCCCGCTTGATCTCCGCTCCTCCCGCCCGGCCCCAGCTCCTCCCGCTCGATCCGCGCTCCTCCCGCTTGATCTCCGCTCCTCCCGCCCGTTCCCGGCTCCTCCCGCTTGTTCCCGGCTCCTCCCGCTTGATCCGTGCTCCTCCCGCTTGATCCGTGCTCCTCCCGCCCGTTCCCGGCTCCTCCCGCCCGTTCCCGGCTCCTCCCGCCCGTTCCCGGCTCTTCCCGCCCGGTCACAGCCCCTTTCTCTTGACCCCGGCTTTTCCTCCCCGTCCCGGCTCTTCCCGCTCGGTCCCGGCTCGCCCCTGCGGGCTTTGGTTCCTCCTGCTTGATCCCGACTCTTCTCTCCCCGCCCCGGTTCTTCCCGCTTGGTCTCGGCTCCTCTCGCTCTGTCCTGGCTCTTCCGTCCCCGCCCCGGTTCTTCCCACCCGGTCCCGGTTCTTCCCACCCGGTCCCGGTTCTTCCCACCCGGTCCCGGTTCTTCCCACTCCGTCTCGGTTCTTCCCACCCGGTCCCGGTTCTTCCCGCCCGATCCCAGTTCTTCCCACTCGATCCCGGTTCTTCGCACTCCGTCCCGGCTCTTCCCGCCCCATCCCTACTCTTCCCACCCGATCCCGGTTCTTCCCACTCCGTCTCGGTTCTTCCTGCCCGATCCCGGTTCTTCCCGCCCGATCCCGGTTTGGATTAGGGGGAAACTCAATTTTTTCCCCTCTGTCTGCTCACTTCCATGTGGATTTGATGCTTTCCCTCCCTCCCCTCTTGTAAATCCCACATGGCTCAGATTCCTCTGCTCCGCACCCAAAACCCCAGAACCTGTCCCCATGGCAAACCCGGAGCTCCAGGGTTTTTTTTGGGCAGGATCAGACACAAATCCCAACTCATCCCTGCTCTGGGATCAGGGAGGAATAATTCCCAGGCAGGAATAACTTCACTCACCCTCGTATGTAATTTAGGAGGGAGAAGGAACAGGAGGAGGAAGGTGCTGCCTGCTGGAATTACAGAGAATCCTGCGCAGGAAAATTGTAAAAAACAGCCTCATTCTGCCGCCAGGTAAACAAGGGGCGTCTGTGCCAAAGCAATCCCAAATCACAGCAGCCTGGAGCCGTTCCCGTTTCCCAGTCTGACCACAGGAATGTCTGTGACACGCAGGGATTTGTTCCAGAGCCCGGCAGGTTTTGGGTTGGCTCTGTCACCACCGTGTCCCTTCTGCTGCCAGGCGCGGGGTCAGAGGTGCGGCTGGAGAGAGCTGCTGCAGGTAAATGCGGCAAGAATTAAATACATGGGGTCGAAAAAGGGTCACAGCACAATTTTTGTTGTCTTTCCTTTGCAGGTTCACCCCGCAACTCATCACAGGCACTTCGAGCTGTTTGTTTTCCTCCAATCCCTCTGCAAACAGTCCTGGATTAAGCCCCAGAACTTCGCCACAAATATCAGGAAACTCTTCCGAAACAGTTTTGGGGAAAGCTGGGCACTCCAATTCCCTCCTGCCACCAAGCCAGGAGTCCCAAGTACCACCCCACACCCTGAATTATAAATATTAATCAAAAATATTAATTATATTACAGCGGTGTTCAGATTAAACTATTTGAGGCTTTCCAGATCCATCTCAGACCAACAATCCCTTCTCTAAATTAGGCTGAAAAAGGCTGAGATTGATTTGGATTGACCCAAAATCCCCTGTCCCACAGGGAGATGTCTTGAATCCTGTCCAATTTTTCCCTGGAAAAATCCCAACGAGCTCTGCTCCCGTCCCACGCTGATCTGCCGTACCCCACCCGGGACTGCGCTCTATTTAATAATTAGCAGCGCTCTGTAATTAGCGCTGGCTGATTTCTCCCTCTGTCAGTGTTCACCAGAGAGCTGAGGATGTCTGGGATCTGCACCCCAGGGATGTGCCCGTGCTGCTCCTGGGTTCCTTCAGGGACCAGAACCTTCCCAAAGTCCCAAAGTCCCAAAGTCACCGTCAGGGCTGGAAGGGAGCGCGGGAGGCGCTCCCGACCGCAGCGATCAGACAGAAATTTCCAGAGGCTGATTGGGAGCAAGGAGAGCTTCTGAAGGGCCTTTATTATTGAAATGAGGCAGAGTGGAAGGATCTTTAATGAAATGAAGGAGGAAGGGAATTAGAGGGAGAAAAAAGGCGAAAGGGAATGGAGCAGCTCAGGCAAAGGAGGATCTGAGGGATGGGAGGGTGGCAGAGGCACAGAAGCCAAGGTGGTGTCGTTGATTTTGCGCTGTTCCTCTGCAGGCTCAGAGGTTCCGAACACCCCGGGGCTGCAGCCCTGCTCTGATCCCTGCAGGACCCCCGGGCCAGGCCCTCCCAGCCCCGGGAGGCTCAGGGGAAAGCACTGCTGGGGAGCGGGGGAACCCTCCGCAGCGAGCCCGGCGTTCCGCACTCGGGAAAGGGCTGGGGAGGGGGCGAAGAGCCTGGAGAAACCCCACCCAAGGAACCCTGGTGGTTCTCCAGCTGCAGCACGGCGTGGGGCAGGGGCTGCGGGTGGCTGAGGGTCTCCAGGGCCCCACGCTCGGCCGTGTCCAGCTGGAAGGACACCAGCTCCTTGCTGAAGGTCACCGTCCGCACGGCGCCACCAGGGCACAGGCAGCCCCAGCCCAGCAGCGAGGTGAAAGCCCTGCGGAATTCGGCGTTGAAGGCGTAGATGATGGGGTTGAGGGCAGAGTTGGCCCAGCCCAGCCAGGTGAAGATGCCCAGGACAGTGCCACTGACGCAGGGCTCCCGCGGCTCGGGGTGGCAGAAGGGAACGAGGCAGTTGAGCACGAAGAAGGGCAGCCAGCAGCACACGAACACTCCCACGATGATGGAGAGCGTCTGGAGCACCTTGGTCTCCTTCCTGAAGGAATTTTTCGGGGAGGTTTCCCGAGGGCTGTCACCGCCGGGGCGTCCCGGGGGCCTCTCCGCGGAGGAGATGGCGCGGAGCTGGCGCCGGGCGAGGCGGAAGAGGCGCCCGTAGGTGCCCAGCATGATGGCCACGGGGATGTAGAAGCTGACGAGGGACGAGGAGATGGCGTAGGTCCTGCCCAGGCTGGAATCGCAGCCTCCCTCCTCCATGGAGCCATTCAGTCCTGCAAACTCCCGGTCCTTGTGCCACCGCAGCTGCACGGGGATGAAGGAGATGAGGAGGGACAGCAGCCAAGCCACCCCGATGGCGACGGAGGCCACGCGCGGTGTCACCCTCCCGTGGTGGCGGAAGGCGCCGGCGATGGCGCAGTAGCGCTCGACGCTGATGAGGCACAGGTTGAGGATGGAGGCCGTGCAGCACATGATGTCGAAAGCCACCCAGAGGTCGCAGAAAGCCCCGAAGGGCCAGAAGCCCAGCACGTCGGTGGCCGCTCGCCAGGGCATCACCAGCACGGCCACCAGCAGGTCGGACACGGCCAAGGAGAGCACGAAGAGGTTGGTGACCTTGGAGCGCAGGTGTGTGAAGCGGAGCACAGCCGCGCACACCAGGCTGTTCCCCAGCAGCGTGCAGAGGATCAGGAGGGACAGCGACGTGGCTGTCACCACACGCAGGGACATGGTGGGGTGGCTGTCCCCTGCCCGGCTGGTGTCGTTGGGCACGGCCTGCCCTGCTCCTCCTGCCGAGGGGTGGAATTCATCCATGGCTGATCTGTGATCCACAGGGGATCCTCAGCTGCCGAAATCCCTCAGCACCCTCAGCCCTTTGTCACTGTGTTGGAAAATACACCAGTTTAAAATTTTTGTTTAAGTTTGAACTCTTTGTTTTTGTCTCTCTAGTTAGGGTTGACTTGACTTTGCTATGGGGAGGGGAATTTTCTTTTTATTTAGGAGATATTGCATCACTCTAAAGAGATGGGCTCAGCATATCGGCAGAATGGGAGTAGCCCAAAAATACCCAGAAAGATAAAAACCATCCATGGAACACTGACGGAACATCGGTGGCCATCTCCAAACATCCACCCCAGAGCACCTCTGATTGAGTTGAAGACATCTTTCCCGGAAAGGATTGATAAGAAAATTGAACAACAAAAATCTAATTTACATCGAAGGCGAGGGGATTCGGATCCAATAGAAAACTGAATATTGAAGGTTGCTCAACTCTGGACCAATGAACTTTGAAACAATACAACCCCATGGGTTTTGACTGTATAAAAACTGGAGAAAAATCCTGTAAAAGCATGTGTTTTTGGAATACTTTCCTTGGCACATCCTGGCCAGTAAATAAAGTAATGCCTGATTCTCTATCACTTCAAATATAGTGCTAGAGGGTTTTTTTCATTTCTGCCGATTTTCAGTGACAACTGCTCCCCCAGCGTCCCCAGCTGCAGCCTGGTCCCACTGCCAGCCTGGGGACAAGTGCTGCGAGCCCTCAGTCCTCGCCAGGGCAGCTCCTGACAGCCTTTGGATTGTCCCTCGTGTCCCCAGGCCACCCTCTGCCACTCCCAGGGCTGGCACTCACCTCCGGCAGCTCGGGGGGCTCTGCTGTAAATCCTCCTCCTCTCCTCGCTCCTCTCCGGGTGATCTGTGCAGAATTCCCGGGGATTTGCTGCCAGGAGCAAGAGGGGATGGATCTGAGCTCCCTCTGCTCCTGCAGCCCTTCCCTGCCCACAAATCCTGCTGTTCTCCCCTCTGGATTGTCAGGGATCTGACCCTGCCCCTGGGAATCCACAGCGACAGCCACTGGGAATTCAGTGAGAGCGGCGAGGGGAAAATCACAAAAAAATAACAAATATCCCAGAGGGACTGGAGGGTCCTCAATGCAAATCAGCGCAGAAATTGATTGTGATGGCTGAATAAAAGATTGCTTGATTTCGCTGCCCAGGCACTGAATCACAGCTCACAGATGACCCCAAAGCACTCACTCCTCCCTGCCCTGAGCTGGTGCAAAATTGGCATTGCCTTTCCACTGCAAAATGCCTTCTCCAGAACGGGAAAAAAAAAAAAGAAAAAATATCTAAAAATCCTGTGCAAACCTGGAGGGTTTTTCTTTCTGGAAGTCAAAAAAAAAAAGCATCTCAGAGCATTGTTTTGAACACAGTGAGGATGCTCAGCAGCACCTGGGTATGGTTTTTAATCCTTAATAAATGGATTTTATTTTCAGTAAAGTGCTGTAAAGTCGCTTCTCTTTCAAGTTCGTCACTCTTTCTTTAATTCCACATTGGTTTTCACCTCGGGGAGAACTGACAGCTGGAAACATCGACCAGAAAGCCAAGATGCTTTTCCAGGCAGGTGGGCACGTGGCACTTGGGGACACGGTTTGATGGTGGCCTTGGCACTGGGACCTGATGGTCCTCAAGATAATTTCTAACCTTAACAGCTGCAGGATTCTGCATTTTGGAGCTCAGGAGGAGGAGGAGCTGCTGTGAATCCTCAGGGAGGATTTCCTGGAAGCCACTGCAAAGTTCTGCTGTGATTTCCTGAGGTGACAGATCACTGCCACCCTTGCCGTGTGTGACAGATCACTGCCACCACTGTGTGTGACAGATCACTGCCACTGCTCTGTGTGTGACAGATCACTGCCACCACTGTGTGTGGGACAGATCACTGCCAGTGACAGATCACTACCGTCACCACTGTGTGTGACAGATCACTGCCACTGCTGTGTGACAGATCACTGCCTGTGACAGATCACTGCCATCACCACTGTGTGTGACAGATCATTGCCACCACTGTGTGTGTGACAGATCACTGCCACTGCCATGTGTGTGACAGAGCAGTGCCACCCTGCTGTGTGTGACAGATCACTGCCAGTGACAGATCACTGCCACTGCTGTGTGTGTGACAGATCACTGCCAGTGACAGATCACTGCCACTGCTGTGTGTGACAGATCACTGCCACCACTGTGTGTGTGACAGATCACTGCCACTGCTGTGTGTGACAGATCACTGCCACCACTGTGTGTGTGACAGATCACTGCCACCACTGTGTGTGTGACAGATCACTGCTGTGACAATCACTGCCACCACTGTGTGTGTGACAGATCACTGCCACTGCTGTGTGTGTGACAGATCACTGCCACCACCGTGTGTGTGACAGATCACTGCCAGTGACAAATCTCTGCCACCACTGCCCTCCCGAGGGGAAAATCCTCCCTGCAAAGACCAGGACAGTGTGGGAAAGCTCAGGACAAGCTTTGCCAACCCTGGGCACTCTGAGGAGCTCAGCTCTAATCTCCTCTGTGCCCCGAGCGTGGCCCCGGAGCCTCTGTGTCACCTCCGGAGCAAAGAGCCACCAAAGCACCCAAAATAGAGCCGAGCCCAGAGAGCAGGAGCTGCCCCAGAGGGACATTCCCAACCGGGAGCTCTCATTCCCTGGAATTTTGGGCTATTCCCTGGAATTTCGGGCTGTTCCCTGGAATTTCAGGCTGTTCCCTGGAGTTTCGGGCTGTTCCCTGGAGCTTCGGGCTGTTCCCTGGAGTTTCAGGCTATTCCCTGGAGTTTCGGGCTATTCCCTGGAATTTCGGGCTGTTCCCTGGAGTTTCGGGCTGTTCCCTGGAATTTCGGGCTGTTCCCTGGAGTTTCGGGCTGTTCCCTGGAATTTCGGGCTGCTCCCACAGCCAAGCCCCAGGGCTCGGGGATCGCGGCCAGCGTGTCCCGGCGCTCGCTCGCCAGGGCTCGGGTTAATTAAGCCTCATTAGTTCCGCCGTCTGCAGAGTGCTGTGCCAGGGCTGCTCGGCCAGGGAGCCTCGGTGGCACCAGCGGCTGAGCACGGAGCGGAGCTGCCCTCGGAATTCGGGATTTGGGCAGGAAAGGAAAGGAAAGAGGGAAGGGAAAAGGGAAGGGAAAAGGGAAGGGAAAAAGGGAAGGGAAAAAGGAAAAAGGAAAAAGGAAAGGGAAAAGGAAAGGGAAAAGGAAAGGGAAAAGGAAAGGGAAAAGGAAAGGGAAGGGAAGGAAAGGAAAGGAAAGGAAAGGAAAGGAAAGGAAAGGAAAGGAAAGGAAAGGAAAGGAAAGGAAAGGAAAGGAAAGGAAAGGAAAGGAAAGGAAAGGAAAGGAAAGGAAAGGAAAGGAAAGGAAAGGAAAGGAAAGGAAAGGAAAGGAAAGGAAAGGAAAGGAAAGGAAAGGAAAGGAAAGGAAAGGAAAGGAAAGGAAAGGGAAAAATTCCTCCCCCAGAGGGGGAATTAGCGCTGGGAATGGGCACAGCCCCCGGAGCTCCAGGGATGCGCGGGGTGGGATTTTGGGGGCTCTGATCCGTGATCCCTGAGGGTCCTTCCTGCTCGGGATATTCCGAGAGCTCAGCCCCCCAGGGAAGCTCTGCCCTCTGTGCCCCACAGGGCATTGTCCTCCCCATCCCTGCTCTGGGCACGAGGATTTCCAGGATCTCGGGTGGCACACACAGACTCTGGGATGTCCCCACTGCTCTCCAAGCAAGGACCAGGGATCTTCGGTGGCACATCCAGAGCCAGGAGACTTCCAGGAAATCCTCCCTCGAGATACACGGCAGCTCCTCCTCCTCCCAAATGAAGAATCCTGGAATTGTTAAGGTTGGCAAAGACCTTGAGGACCATCGAGCCCAAGTGTGGCCTCAGCAGCACCAAGGCCACCCCTAAACCTTGTCCCCAAGTGCCACATCCATGTGTTTAGCCTCTCCAGGGACGGTGATTCCACCACGGGGCAGCCCCTGACACTTCCCATGAAGGATTTTCTCCTAAAATCCAATCTAAACCTCCCCAGGCACAACCTGAGGCTGTGAGGATCTCCCCTGGCACTCTCTCAGCCTGGAGCTGCCTCTTAGAGCTGGGTCCGTGTGGGAACGTGGGATAGGAAGGGATCCAGTTTGTCCAAATTCTGTGCATTTTGGAGCACAGCTGATGCAGAAATCCCTCTTGATTCTGATACAGAAATCCCTCTTGGTTCTGGTGCAGAAATTCCTCTTGGTTCTGGCACACAAATCCCTCTTGGTTCTGAGACAGAAATCCCTCTTGGTTCTGGTGCAGAAATTCCTCTTGGTTCTGAGACAGAAATCCCTCTTGGTTCTGGTGCAGAAATCCCTCTTGGTTCTGATACAGAAATCCCTCTTGGTTCTGAGACAGAAATCCCTCTTGGTTCTGGTGCAGAAATCTCTCTTGGTTCTGATTCTTGGTTCTGGCACACAAATCCTCTTGGTTCTGGTGCAGAAATTCCTCTTGGTTCTGGCTCGCAGATCCTGTCCTTGTGCTCCAGCTCAGCTCCTCCTGTGGGAGAGATCAGATCCTCTCCCTGAGGGAGCTGCAGGATTTTATCCTCAACACTTCAGCAGCTATTTTCTCCAGGCTCAAGTTAAGCACTGTTTTCAACAGCTCTCCAGCATTAAAAGATTCCAGTTTGGTGGCAATTCAGCTCGAGGTTTTTATATTTAATTTCCTCACCCAGCAAGAGGCTGCCCTTGATTTCCTTCCCCTGCTGTCTCACCAAAATATCCTGAAAATTCTCCATTCAGCCACCCTGATTACATCCCCCACTTTGCATCAAAGGCAGAAAATTACCAGCCACTCCAAATAAAGCAGCAGCTGCTCGGGTTTAACTCCTAAATGTCACTTCCAGCACAGCTGATGCATCCCAGAATGATGGGAGTGCTCATTCCTGCAGGAGTTCCTTCGGATTTCCAGGGAATGGATGAGTTCTGAGAGCAGGGGAGAAAGGAGGGGGAGTCAGAATTTAAAAATAAAAATCCAGGTGAGACCTGAGCCCTGCAAAAAAAACCATGGGAGCTCTCCAGGGATGAGATCAAACCTCGGCCAGAGGAAACAGCATCAACAGCATGGAAATTCCACGTTTACTTCAGGCATGGTGGTTTTAGAGGGAAATTTGGGTTTTTTTACACCAGATCGCTCCATTTAAATGGATTTTCTTCAGGCAGAGCCAGAGCCAGGCTTTGCCTGCTTAATTACAATTAGAACAAGAAGCTGGGTAAAAACTGTTCCAAAAATCAGTTTTAGGAATTTTCTGGTACAAAATCAAGAGGTTCATCAGAACTGATTTCCTCTTCCCCATGGGCAGAGCAAGGCAGTTTAGGAAAAGGTCTGTGGCTTTGGGGCCTTCAAAAATCAGGTTTGAGATGCAGAGAGATAAAGAAGTGCAAAGAGAAGGAAAAGCAGAAGTGTGTCCAAAATGACACCAGAAATGAAAGCTGTGCCACCCAAAAATCAGCAGAGGCTGCTCAGGAAAAACAGACAAATCATTAAAAATAGTAATGTCAAATAAAGGGCTTTTTTTAAAGGCTTGGGGAAATCAAAGCCTGGTCTGGGCTTGGATAAAGCAGCCCAGGAATGGCCCTGGATTCGAGCACAGCTGGAACAGCAGCTGGGAGCAGCCAAAAAGCACAGGAGGAACAGAGCCCCGCGGGTCCCTCCCTCCCCTCCCTCCCCTCCCGTCCCCTCCGTCACACACAGGCAGGAAACAGCGAGGATTTTCTCCCGTTTACTTCCAAAGGAAAGGAATACAGAGCTTCAGTCATTTACATCATTCCATGGACAGCCTGCGTGAAGTGTGAGCTGCAGCCAGCCAGCCCCGGCCTGGCAGGAGCGAAGGGACAGAGGGGACACGGCCCTGGGGACACCAGAGCCCTGGGGACACCAGAGCCCTGGGGACACTACAGCCCCAGGGACACCCACAGACCTCGGGGACACCATAGCCCCAGGCGACACTACAGCCCCAGGGACACCCACAGACCTCGGGGACACCACAGCCCCAGGCGACACTACAGCCCCAGGGACACCCACAGACCTCGGGGACACAGCCCAGTGGGACAGAGCCTCTGGGGTCACCCACAGCCCTGGGGACACCCACACTCCCTGGGGACACTCACAGCCCCCAGGGACAGCGCGTCTGGGGTCACCCACAGCCCTGGGGACACAGCCCTGGGGACACCCACAGCCCCTGGGGACACCCACAGCCCCTGGGGACACCCACAGCCTCCAGGGGACACCACAGCCCTGGGGACACCCACAGCCTCCACAGGACACCACAGCCCTGGGGACACCCACAGCCCTGGGGACACAGCCCTGGGGACACCACAGCCCTGGGGACACCACAGCCCTGGGGACACCACAGCCCCTGGGGACACAGCCCTGGGGACACCACAGTCCCCAGGGACACCTCCATCCCTGGCCCTGGGGCTGGAGCTCGGTGGACAATAAATAATGACCAGGAGGGGGAACTCCAGCCCCAGTTCCCATTGCCCCAAGCTGCCACCCCCAGGAGTGGAGCTTGGGACAGGCAGCGTGGAAGCAGTGCTGGGAATACATTCCGTGTGGAATACATTCCAAGTGGAGCCGGGAATACATTCTGTGTGGAGCTGGGAATACATTCCGTGTGGGAATATATTCCGAGTGGAGCTGGGAATAAATTCCGAGTGGAGCTGGAATACATTCCCTGTGGAGCTGGAATACATTCCGAGTGGGAATACATTCCGAGTGGAGATGGAATTCATTCCAAGTGGAGCTGGAAATACATTCCTTGTGGAGCTGGGAATACATTCCTTGTGGAGCTGGGAATACATTCCTTGTGGAGCTGGGAATACATTCCGAGTGGAGATGGAATACATTCCCTATAGAGCTGGGAATGCATTCCGTGTGGAACTCGAAATACATTCTGAGTGGAGCTGGGAACACATTCCGTGTGGAATAAATTCCGAGTGGAGCTGGGAACACATTCCCAGTGGAGCTGGAATACATTCCCTGCAGAGATGGGAATACATTCCGAGTGGAGCTGGGAATATACTCCCTGTGGAGCTGGAATACACTCCATGTGGAATAAATTCCGAGTGGAGCTGGGAACACATTCCGAGTCAGGAGGGGGCAGAGGGTGGTGATCCATCCACAGGCAGCCAGGCACTGCCCTGCCACGCTCACAAAGCCCAGGGAAGGGCACATTCCTCCCCAAAATCTCAGTTTTTCAGGGATTTGGCTTCCCACGCTTCCGTGTGCACGCGAGGGATAAAAAAGTGACCTGCAGAAGGTGAGGGCTGGGCTCGTGCTGGGCAGGGCAGCCTCTGGAGCAGCTGCAGGGGCTGTGCTCAGGGTTTGTGCACCAAAAACATCCCCAGGGCTGGGCTGGGGATTCCACAGAATCCGTGGAATCGCAGTGCCAGGACTGAAGGCAAAGCTGTTCCGGAGCTGTGCTCTCCCCCAGAGGGAAAATGGAGCATCCCTTCTCCTCCCACCCCAAATCCCTCCCCGGCAGCTCGGAGCCATCACCCTGCAGCTCCCAAGAGGTTCTGCTAACGGGGAGGACACAAAAATAGCCAGCAGCTCCAATTTCAAGAGGCAGCAGCAAAAAGCTGCGTGGCAGTGCCCAGCCTCGGTCACAAGAGCCTCAAACTCCTCCAGGAAATCTTTTGCAGGTCTCCCTTTTAAGGCCTTAATAGAGAGAGGGATTCTTTTGTCTTGTGCTTGCCATTGCTGCCCTCTCCGAGCAGCACCAAAATCTCCTAAAATTGAGCATTTCCAGGGCCTGGCTGTCTGTGCAGGACACACACAGGGAGGGACACAACTACCACCAGGTGTTCAAGCTCGTTTTGCAAGAATTGATGTGCCAAGTGTTCTAAACAACCACACAAAGAGCCAAATGTTGAGCCACTGCGACGCCGCTGCAACTCAGATTCTCAACATCAGCCACAGCAAAGGAAGAGAAACCAAAATCAAACCCAAAACCGAGCACTGTTATGGACACAGAAGAGTTTATCTTCACTGGAATTGTATTCCCGGGAGGGAAGACTGATGTGGCGGTGACTTGGGGTCACGAGTCAGATTGAGACCAGTGCAGATGTTGGCACAGAGATGACAAACACCAGCTGGGGCCAGTTCCAGAGTGGATTGTCACGGCAGGAGATGCTGCTGCTGAGCAAAGAGAGATCCAGAAGGACAGGGAGGTGTTTCCCCCATCCTTGGAAGTTCTGGTCATGAGTTAAGGAACATTAAGACAACTTCCCAGGCTGCAGCAACAGGATTCTGTTGGCTCCTCAGAGATTCAGTCCCAGAGCTGTTTTGGGTTCAGAAGAAGCAGAGGGAGAGTTTTGTGCCAGATCTGGTGAGAGAATTGCAAGGGGAAAGAGATCAGAACTCAGCAAACACATCCACAAGCACCCAGAGAAATTCCTGAGGGCCTCAGTGCTTTGCTGCTCAGCTCCATGCCCTTGGGAGCACACACTCCATGTTTGATGGGGAATGTTCTGGAAATTGAGGTTTTTGGCTGCCCAAACAGGAGGAAAACCCCGTGGCTAGTCCTGTAGAACTGTTCATGAACAGATTCCTAACAGGAAAATGGGAGCTGTCCAAAACAGGTGTAGGGAAAGCTCTAAACGATAAACTCTGGTCACTCAGTGTTACTAAATCATAGGATATCCTGAGTTGGAAGGGACCCAGAAAGGTCATTAATCAATCATGAATTATGATTTATCATTCTTATTATTTGTTTTATATTTTAAAAAAATATTATAAGATGTATGATATAATATATATAATTATATAAATTATATATAAAATTATATATAAATTATATATAAGTTATATATTAAAATTATAGATGATTTAAATAGAAAATATCATATATAAATATATAATTATTTAAATATATAACTAATATAGATATTTAATATAAATAATTTATAATAAAAAGAATATATTTAATAGAAATAATTTAAATATATAAATATATAGATACATAAATTCTATATAAATTCTATAGCAATTACATAATAAATCTTTATATTTTATATCTTATCAGTAAATAAAGACCACTTTAAGCAGGCCTGTCCTACTTCAGACAGAGTCAGCACTCCAGGCCAGAGAAGCTGCTGAGTGCTGGACAGATCCTGTCAGCTTTCCCCCTTCCAACACTGCCTGGCTCTGTAAAACCACCTGAGGTGTCCAAAGTGCAATCAGAGCAAGCAGAGCTCCCTCCCAGAGCCTTCCACTTTCCCTCCACCCCTGGCAAGGGATGCAGGCAGAATTCCCAGCAGGGAGCAGCTCCCTCAGGACTGCGATTTAGCTTTGCTGTACCCTTTTGGCTGTGCAGGGCTGTCCCAGACCCCAAATCCCAGATCCCAGAGCAGCTCCCTCAGGACTGGGATTCAGTTCTGCTAAACCCCCTCAGCTGTGCAGGGCTGTCCCAGATCCCAAATCCCAGATCCCAGGGCTGTCCCAGACCCCAAATTCGAGATCCCAGGGCTGTCCCAGACCCCAGATCCCAGATCCCATGGCAGTTCCCTCCCAGCCCCGCTACCGTTCCCACCTCCAGCAGACACAGAGAGCTTCTCCAGCTCAGCCTCCAGCTCGGCATCAGAGATGGGAGGGCTCAGGGCCTTCTGGGGAACAGCAGGCAGCTCCACAGAATCCTTGCTCGAGTCCTGCAGGAGACTGTCCAGCTCCTTCTCCAGCTCCTCCGTGTCCATCTCTGCCGAGCAAAGAAAACATTTCAGTGCCGAGGAGAATTCAGTGCCATTCTCCTCATTTCAGTGAGAATTCAGTGCCATTCTCCTCATTTCAGTGAGAATTCAGTGCCATTCTCCTCATTTCAGTGAGAATTCAGTGCCATTCTCCTCATTTCAGTGAGAATTCAGTGCCATTCTCCTCATTTCAGTGAGAATTCAGTGCCATTCTCCTCATTTCAGTGAGAATTCAGTGACACTCTCCTCATTTCACTGAGGAGAATTCAGTGGCACTGTCCTCATTTCACTGAGCAGAATTCAGCGCCATTCTCCTCATTTCACTGAGGAGAATTCGGTGGCATTCTCATTTCTGTGAGGAGAATTCAGTGTTCTCCTCATTTCTGTGAGGAGAATTCAGTGTTCTCCTCATTTCTGTGAGGAGAATTCAGTGCCATTCTCACTTCAGTGAGAATTCAGTGCCATTCTCCTCATTTCACTGAGCAGAATTCAGTATTCTCCTCATTTCAGTGAGGAGAATTCAGTGGCATTCTCATTTCACTGAGCAGAATGCAGTGGCATTCTCATTTCACTGAGAAGAATTCAGTGCCATTCTCCTCATTTCAGTGAGCAGAATTCAGTGCCATTCCCATTTCAGTGAGAATTCAGTGGCATTCTCCTCCTTTCAGTGAGAACTCAGTGGCATTCTCCTCACCTCAGTGAGGATTCAGTGGCATTCTCATTTCAGTGAGAATTCAGTGACATTCTCATTTCAGTGAGAATTCAGTGACATTCTCATTTCACTGAGAATTCAGTGCCATTCTCCTCATTTCAGTGAGAATTCAGTGCCATTCTCCTCATTTCAGTGAGAATTCAGTCCCATTCTCCTCATTTCAGACAGGAGAATTCAGTGACACTCTCCTCACTTCACTGAGGAGAACTCGGTGGCGTTCCCATTTCAGTGAGAATTCAGTATTCTCCTCATTTCACTGAGGAGAATTCAGTGACACTCCTCATTTCAGTGAGAATTCAGTGCCATTCTCCTCATTTCACTGAGCAGAATTCAGTGTTCTCCTCATTTCAGTGAGGAGAATTCAGTGGCATTCTCCTCATTTCACTGAGCAGAATTCAGTATTCTCCTCATTTCAGTGAGCAGAATTCAGTGCCATTCTCCTCATTTCAGTGAGCAGAATTCAGTGCCATTCTCCTCATTTCACTGAGGAGAATTCAGTGTTCTCCTCATTCCAGTGAGGAGAATTCCTCACAGCACAGACTGAAATCCAAGTGAAACAGAGCTGTTATTCCTCCCACCCATTGTAACTCATAAGGAATTTCCTGCACTTCTTTTAAAGGGCTGAAAATTCAGTCCTGATCTCAGGGAGAATTTTTTTTCTGATAGAAAAATATTTGCACCGAGGCCAAGAAGCTCTGGCACCTTTCAGCAGAGGCAAAGAAGCTGCGGCAGCACCCAGACCACAGAAAAAAGCTCATCACTTCAAAAAAACAAAGCAGCAGCCACTCTAAAAATAGATTTCAATCGACATTACGCAGCTTTGAACTGAAATCCAGCCCCAAATGGGGACTGGGAGGATTTGGAGAGGAATAAATGCAATCCTCACTGAGAGAGGGGAGGGCTCCTTGCTCCTCATTCCCTTCAGGGAATCCAAATTTTGGGATTTTGGGAAGAGTTTATTCCACCAGGAGCAAAGGATAAAAACTCAGGACATACCCAGACCGTTGATCCCCACTCCAGCCAGAGTCTGGGCCACTTCATCTTGAGTATCACAGAGCTGAGGGAAAATAATCACAATTAGATAAAGAATAAAAAGTAATCTTACATCTTACCACAGCTGCCTTATCAAAAGTAGAAATAACCAAAAAAAAAAAATCAAAAGTTGACCTAAAGGCTGCAGGAATCAGTGCAAAAGGCATTTCCACTGTGGTTTTCACAAAGAACATGATGATTATTTAATAATGCTTATTATTATTTAATATATAATTATTAGTATTATTATTAATTGTTGTATATTTATAATATATATTTCTATAATATATATTAGCTATAATATATACTATATATAATATAGAATATGTAATATAGAATATAGAATATAGAATATAGACTATGTAATATAGAATATAGAAGATGTAATATATAATATAGAATATATAGTATGTAATATATAATATAGAATATATTTTATATATAAAATATAGTGTATATAATATAATAATTATATATAATAATATATAATTAATAAAAATATTAACATATAACATATAATTTAAAATATACATTTAATAATGTTCTACAAGCCCAAGCGTGGCACATTCGAGGAGCAAACCTAAACCAGAATTTCCCCATGAAAGTAAAAATATCTGTCTCATTTTTAGCTTTTTTCACATAAATAATGAGTTGATCTTGCAGCTTAGGCTACGAAATCAAGAAGCTGAAGACCAACACATCTCAGCTACGACATTTTTCAGCCCCTCAGCTAGAGCTGAAGTCACAGTTTGAGCTGATGGTGCTAAAAAATTAATCCTTTGCTGTTTTTCACACCAGCTCTGCAGCCAGACTGCTCTCTTCACTCCAATTCCTGCAGAATTCACTCCTTTCCCTTGTGGAAATGCACATTGTGGGGCAGGCAGGTTTAAGATTGTTTTATGAACTGAGTTGTATTGGAGCTTGGAAAGGTTTGACTTGAATTTCTTTTTAACACAGCTGAACACTTCCTAGAAAAGCTGAGTGCTTGTCCAATATCACTGAACAAACAAATAAACAAAACAAATAAACAAAAGCAAAAACCAAACAAAAAACACAGAAAAAAAACCACCCCAAAAAACCCAAACAAAAACAAAAAACCCCCTAAAACAAACAAAAAACCAAAAACAAAAAAACCCAAAAACCCAACCAAATAAAAATCCCTAGAAATGCACAAATTCCATGTAAATTAAAAGACATAAAAGCAAAACCAGAAGACACAGAAGTCTTCCTCTTGCTGATCATTTAACTCAAAATTAAGTCAATTCGGTGCCATAAAGGAAAGAAACCAAATAACAAAAAGAACCCAAAGAACTAATAATTAATTAATATCTGGGCAGGTTTCTTGGGAATATGCACTCCCCACTGGCTGTTTCTTTAGCTGTTCCAGTACCTCCTGGATCTGATCCACCAGGTTCTCTGCCCTCTCCACAGTCACATCCTTCATGGACAGCTTCAGAGCTCCCACTCCAGCCTGGTAGGCATTGAACACCTTGAAATAAAAAATAAAAGAGAAAAAAATGCACAATGTCCATGAGGAACAGCAGGAGCTCCTCTCCAGAGCTGTTCTCCCAGCAGAAATTGATGTCTTGATGGGCTTGCCTAAAACAGAGGCTGGACAAAGTGAAGGGAATAAAAATTAAATTTATTGAAGGGCTTCAGGTGCATTTAGGGCAGGCACAGCCCACCCAGGGGCTGCACCCAAAATGGACAGCAGGGCACGTTTTTCATACTTTTTGTTTTTTATAAGGTCACTGGTTTTTCATACTTTATAAGTTTTTTATAAGTTCACAGATTTTTCATACTTTATAAGTTTTTTATAAGGTCAGAGTTTTTCATATTTTGTAAGTTCTGTCCATTTGCATATCAGGGGTTAATCCTCCAATTCCAGCTTCAGGTGATGAAGGAAATCACTCCACATTTGCTCCCCCAATTAATTCACTGTTGTTTATATATCTCGGGGCCTGAGACAGTGAGGTGTCCTTGGATTCTGAGCTTAGAGAGGAATTGTTTTGTCTAAAAATGCTGAGAACTTAGCACCTGATATGGAGCCCAGAGTCACACACTAAAATCACAGACACACAAAAATACAGAAGCTAAAATCCCAAGGCATCAGAACAGCAGGAAACGGATCCAGGTTCATCCAGAGGGAAATTCCAAGGGTAAAATCCCAACCCCTCAGCCCCAGGGGAAGGGATGAGGGGAGGAGAGGGGCTGAAGGAGGAACACGAAGAAGGAGGAGCTCGGTCCCATCTCTCAGCCCCAGGGAAGGGATGATGGGCAGAGAGGGGCTGAAGGAGGAGCTTAGTACCATCTCCCAGCCCCAGGGGAAGGGGTGGGTGGAGGAGAGGGGCTGAAGGAGGAGCCTGGTCCCATCTCTCAGCCCAGGGGAAGGGATGAGGGGAGGACAGGGGCTCAAGGAGGAGCTCGGTACCATCTCTCAGCCCCAGGGAAGGAATGAAGGGAGGAGAGGGGCTGAAGGAGGAGCTCAGTACCATCTCTCAGCCCAGGGGAAGGGATGATAAGAGAGAGGCTCAAGGAGGAGCTCAGTACCATCTCTCAGCCCCAGGGAAGGAATGAAGGGAGGAGAGGGGCTGAAGGAGGAGCTCAGTACCATCTCTCAGCCCAGGGGAAGGGATGATAAGAGAGAGGCTCAAGGAGGAGCTCAGTACCATCTCTCAGCCCAGGGGAAGGGATGAAGGGAGGAGAGGGCTGAAGGAGCAGCTCAGTACCATCTGGTCGGTCTGGGAGGCGTAGATCCGATCCAGGATTCCCTGCACCGCGTCCAGCTTGGAGTGCAGCTCCTCGATGCGCCGCTCCGTCCTCCGCTTGGACTTGAGGCACCTCAGGGCCTGGGCAGGGGCACAGAGCACACACAGCGACATCAGCTCAGCTCCAGACACAGATCTGCAAAGTCTCCCTTTCCCCAGGCTCATTCCCACTTCGGTGAGGGCAGAAATCCTTAATGACACTGCAGTAAAATTGGGATGGAGCTCGAAAAATGGGGAACAGCCAAGTGACCTCCTGGGGTTTATCAGGTATTCCTGCAGGTGTCTACTTTGGAAAGGTCAGGCCAGTTGGCATCTGGAAATATTCACATTTCTGGCTGTTGACGTTTCCTTTAAAAAAAAAGGAATCGTTGTGGAGTTTCATGCAGATTTAAAACAGGTATTTGTAGGCTGCTGCATCATACTGGGAGCAGGAAAAGGCAGAGAAAGGTTGTGAAATGTGGATTCGTGTTTGTGCAGAATTTGTTCAGGAATTATTGTGTCAAAGAAAAAATATGAATGCAAAAAAAAATTAAATATATATATATATTAAAAATAAAGGGCTAGGAGTCAGAGTTTGATGATGCTGACTGGGTCCCTTCCAACCCAGGATATTCTGGGATTGGAAGTGTCATAAAAAAACCCCAAACAAGCAGGAATCCCTGAGGCACTCCCAGAACAAGTGGTTTTAAGAGTTTATTTCCATTTCCCTTCACCAGCTCACTCTGGGAAAATAAATCCTTATCTTCACCTCAAGGAGTGCTTTGGCTTCACCACTTCAGCACCGCTGAGACTCAGCCCCAGCGTTTAACCCTGGGCATTATCTGCAGCTCTGGAGCAGCTCCAGGACATTTCCCTGCTAGTTCCACTCACCAACTGCTTTTTCCCAGCTTTACAAGCACTCCTGGCATCCTCTTTACACCTGGAAGATGGAAAAAGGAAAGGGAATTCATTCCTCAGCCAGCAGGAGTTATTTTACAAACCACAACCACCCTCCCCCTTGCTCTGAGGGGACCACAATGGCACATTTTGGACACAACCACCCTCAAACCACTGCTGATGGCCACAAATCCTTGACTGCATTCCAAATCCTTGCAAACATTCCTCACACCCATCCCCTGCACCTCATTTTCACAGGAACAGGGAACAAAGACTGGAAAAGCTGCCCCAGCACGAGGCTGTGACTATTTTGTTTAGGAACAGAAAGAAAAACACGCGAAAGCAACTTCTAAATGTGTCCCAGAGCTCTCCATCCCACAGATGTTGTTCCCACCACCCTTCCCCAAATTACTTCTCTGCTTCCTGGGAAAGGGACTCCACCTTCTGTGACAGCAGCTGCTCACTCTGCATCAGCTGATAAACCCCGATGTCCACGTCGTTCATCGGGGACACCTTGGCGTGGAGGCCTCGGGCAAACTTCACTATCTAAAATTAGAGAAGAACAGGCTGGAGTCACTTCCCAAAAATCCGGGGTTGCACCAGGAATGCTTTCACTCGGAAGGAAGGAAAAGATGTTTTTACACTCCTGGTTTAGGCCTTGGAGGTGTGAGGATGCCCCAGTCACCACCGTGTTTAATATTAAATTAGGCAGAATCAAGGAAACAAAAAGCCTTAAGGGAATTCCTGGAAGATTGTTCCAGGGCTCTGGAAAAGGATGGGAATGTCACACTTCCAAGGACTTCAGACCCCTACAAGGAACGTGGAATCTCAGAGCTGAGAGTGCCTGCAGCTCTGCAGGTACTGACAGACAGAAAAGCCTTCCACACGAAGTGGAATTCTGCACTGATTCCAGCGGGGTGGAATGATTTGAGGTTGTGGAGCTGTCAAAATTCCTCGGGGATTTTGCTGTCCCCCAGCATGCTGGAGAGGGTCCACTTGAGGGGCTTCAGGATAAAAACTCCCACACCCCAAGAGATCCAGATGCTGTCTACACTGGCCACGAAGTCTGACTCCCTCTGGAGCTTCCCAGCTGCAGGATCTGCCAAGTTTTGAGCTCTTAAATGAAATAAGAATTATTATAAATGTTTCAAGAACCTGCCACCCAAGAATGAGGATTTCTTACCACCCTACAACCAGGTACCAGCGCTGGAGCACACGGAATTTACCTTCCAAAGAACACCCATTTCAGCCAATTCTTTCCAGGCAGATGGAATGCAAGGCAGGGATGAAACCACCCAAAAGCAGTCACCTTGACCCTGTACCTTCTCTCCATTCTGTTCCAGGATGGTGACTCTCTTCTCCTTCTGCAGCTGGAGCAGCAACAAGTAGAAGGTCCTTTCATCTGGGCAGAGCCCGGCACAGAGGGAACGGAGCTCGGAGAGGGCGACCACGGGGTGGGAAGAGAGGGCAGAGTTCTGGTAGAGGCGATAAACTTCCTCTGCCTTCTCCTGCAGGGAATTCGGGGATGCTGTCAGCCCACACAGAATTCCTGCACTTCCCAAATCCACCCACACCTCCTTCCTCCCCAATTTGGACACTTCCTATTTTATTCTGGAGTGGCTTTCAGAATGAGCTGTGGGGAACTTTAAAAATAGTCATCCATGAAAATCAAAACTCCACTATTGACATTGCCTGAAACGCTGAGGAACAGCACAGGAACCACACAGGCAATAAATTGCCTTCCCCTGCGCTTCTTGAAAATGCCTCCCCAGGTTTGAACCAAATAAAAATTCCTGCCTTTAAAGATTTCCTGCACTTCTGTTGGACACAGCAACTCAGACACCACAGCTCATCTTGGGGCTCATTTTCCACAGTCACAGAGCAGCACAGAGAGAAAAGGGGCAGGGACAGGATCCCAGGGCAGTGCTGATCCCATGGGAAAGCACAAACTGCAAGTGAAAGCAGCTTGAACAATGCCCAGGGAAGTTGGGTTGGTGGGACATGGATTGTCAGGCTGGGGCTGCACCATCCCCTGCTCCTCCCTGGAACAGATGGAGCTTGGGCTGAGAGTTCTTCATGTCCTACACAGGAATGAACTCCAGCCTGGGATTTACAGCAGCATCCCAGCACAGCTCTTGCCTTCCCAGACCGGGAATCCTGTCCCTCCCTGTTCCTGGAGTCAGTGAAAAGTCACTGTCATAGAACCACGGAGTAGCTTGGGATGGAAGGACCTTAAATCCCATCAGTGCCACCCTGCCATGGGCAGGGACACCTTCCACTAGCCCAGGGTGCACCAGCCTGGCCTTGGACACTCCCAGGGATCCAGGGGCAGCCACAGCTTCTCTGGGAATTCCATCCCAGCCCCTCCCCACCCTTCCAGGGAACAATTCCTTCCCAATATCCCATCTAAACCTCCTCGCTGTCCATTTGAAGCCATTCCCTATGCCCTGCCCCTCCATCCCTTGTCCCAGGTCCCTCTCCAGCTCTCCTGGGGTCCCTTTAGACACTGAAGCGCTCCCCTGAGCCTTTTCTTCTCCAGGCTGAGCAATCCCAGCCCTTGGAGCATCTCCATTCCTTTCAAGGAACATCTGTAAATCTAAATTACTCCTTACCCCCAAATTACTCCACCCACCTCCCTCCAGACATTTAAACACCTCAGGAGCACCAGTGAAGATCTGCTCAATCCTGACCCTCCCTTCCCAGCACATAAAACAACTCCTGAATTTCCTGGAGATGTATAACCTCGGGAAAGCTCTCAACAACACTCACCTGAAGCAGCTCCACGTAAATCAGAACCTCCTCCTCCTCGGGGATTTTGCTGTCCCCCAGCACGCTGGACAGGGTCCACTTGAGGGGCTTCAGGATGAAAACTCCCACACCCCAAGAGATCCAGCTGCTGTCTACACTGGCCATGAAGTCTGACTCCCTCTGGAGCTTCCCACGTCTAGGGAAAAGATATTCACGTGGAGCTGAATACAATCAGTCTAAACCTTGGATATCCTGCATATCCTCAATTCAAGTCCCATTTTCTATCACCAGATCCAGCTGAAGTTTGAGATCTTATTGCTGGAAGCACACAGAGGTTTCCACTCCTCCCCAGCTTCCTCTGGATCCCAAGTGCCTTTTGTTTACTATTTCTCCCATTTTGCAAGTTTCTCTCAGTTTTCCGACTCAAAACTGATGAGGCATCAAATGAGGAAATCAACGAGGAGGGCCATTTAGGGGGAATCAGCCATTTCAGGATAGCTCTGGTTTTACTTTCAATTGAACACCAGCTTCTCAGATCTGCTGGTTTTAATTTTCAGGTCACCGACAGAGCTCCTGCTGTTTTGAGCCTCTTCGAGGGATCAGTCCGGGGCTCCAATTTCACAACACAGAACCTCTGGTTGCAAACACCTGCTCGACACACCCCCGGTGTCCCTGGCAACTGGGACATCACAACATTCAAGGGAATATCATCTCATTTAACACCAATATTCCTGTGGGATCCGTGCACGACCCACTGCCCTCCCACACCTCTGATTCCCCGTCCAGCTTGACCTCCCAAATTGCACACATAACATCACCCGCAATTCACAGAAGCCCAGATTGGTTTGGGTGGGAAAGGATCTTAAATCCCAGCTCATTCCAAGGGCAGGAATGAGATGGGATTTCCACTATCCCAGGCTGCTCCAAGCCCCGGCGAACCCGGCCTTGGACATTTCCAAGGATGAGGCAGCCACAGCTTCTCCGGGCACACTGTGCCAGGGCCTCACAGCGCAGAATTCACCCTCGGGGCTGGCACAGCACGGATCCATCGCCAGCGGCATCACCCCGACACCTCCCCCGGGGCCCTCCCCGGCCCCTTTACCTGAGCAGCTCCCTGAGCACGGTGCCCAGCCCCAGGGGGACGCTGCCCCGCCGCTCGAAGCCGTTCTGCAGCTCCCTCAGGCAGGTCCGCACCGCGCCCCTCCGGCGGCCGCGGGCCAGCACCAGCCCGACCCAGAAGGCCATCTTGCTGTCCCACTCGGTGCTGTTCACCTCGCGGCTCTGCTTGAAGGCCGAGAACAGGAAGGCCATGCGCTCGTCGTCCGTCTCCCACTCCGGGGGCAGGTCCCCGGCCGGGGCCGGCCCAGGGGGGGCCTCCCCCGGGCTGCACATCTACGCGAGCCCCCGGCTCGGCCGCGGCCTCCGCCCGGCCCGGCCGCCCGCCCGCCTGAGGGGAGCTACGCACGGCGCATGCGCGGAGCCACCCCCGCGCCCCCCTCGCGTCACTTGGTGTGGGCCGGGCTGTCCCCCCCCACCCCAGCCCCGCGGTGGTACAGCCCGGAGGGGCTCAGCCCCCCCCAGCGCCCCCAGGGATCCCGGCGTGGTGACGTCATGCGTGACGGCGCGGTGACGTCACGTGCGATGTCATCGCGGGTGGTGGGAGGGGAGGAGTTTGATTTATTGTTAATAATGATTCTATTTGATTTCTTATTAATAATAAATATATATGCATATAGTTCCCATATATATGATGTAAAAAATACGTGTTATTTATTATTAATTTTAATCATCTCATGTAAAATAATAATTATTGTGATCATATGTAATAATAGATAATAACAGATAACATAATGGACATATAATATAAACTATATAATAACAAAATTTTGTTAATGAATGTATAATATAATAATATTACTTAGCACATAATTATTTTGATATAAATATATTATTTAGATATAAGTACATTATTTATATATAAATCTTATTTTTATCTATAGATATAGATACAGATATTTATCTTATATATAAATACTATTTATTATTATAATATATAAATACACTATAACATAAATATATGTTATATTATACATATAATACTATCATATTATTAATTTATAATGCATCTAATTTGATATGTTGTCATGTAATATATAATAATCCATTATGGTTTGTATTATATAATATTATAATATGCATTGTATATTTTGTATAGCATACAGTTTAATTTTATATAACATATTCTATATTTTATAATACTGTGATGTATATTATAGAGTTTTTATATATACCTGTGTAGTCCCTATATGAATTATTAAATGTATATTTTATACATATGTAAAAAATAAATACATATATGCACACAGCATACCTTTATATTATTGTAGTTACTTTAAAAAATATAGAAAAAATATAGAAAAAAATAGAAAAATATAGAAAAATATAGAAAAACATTGGGACCCTTTTGGCTGGGGTCAGACCTGGAGGCCACTGTGGGTCCCACTCTGGGGCTTCTCACCCTTGTCCCTCCTGATCCAGGCAGGCACATTCTCATCCCCTGTGCCACGGAATTTTGGAATTCCAGACCAGTTTGGGTCAGAAGGACCTTAAATCCCACCCTGTCCCACCCCTGGGACACCTTCCCCTCTCCCAGGCTGCTCCAAGCCCAGCCTTGGACACCTCCAGGGATCCAGGGGCAGCCGCTGCTCCTCCAGGCAGGCACATTCTCGTCCCCTGTGCCACGGAATTTTGGAATTCTACACCGGTTTGGGTGGGAAGGACCTTAAATCCCATCCCATCCCACCCCTGCCATGGGCAGGGACACCTTCCCCTCTCCCAGGCTGCTCCAAGCTCATCCAGCCCAGCCTTGGACACCTCCAGGGATCCACAGCTCCTCCAGGCAGGCACAGTCTCGTCCCCTGGGCCACAGAATCATGGAATTCCAGACCAGTTTGGGTGGGAAGGACCTTAAATCCCATCCTGTCCCACCCCTGGGACACCTTCCCCTCTCCCAGGCTGCTCCAAGCCCAGCCTTGGACACTTCCAGGGATCCACAGCTCCTCCAGGCAGGCACAGTCTCATCCCCTGTGCCACGGAATTTTGGAATTCCAGACCGGTTTGGGTGGGAAGGACCTTAAATCCCATCCCATCCCACTTCCCCTGTCCCAAGCTGCTCCAAGCCCAACCAGCCCAGCCCTGGACACCTCCAGGGATCCACAGCTCCTCCAGGCAGCACCAGCCCTGTCCCTGCACCCCCAGCCCCAAATCTGGAGTTTTTCAGGCAAATTTTGATTCTACTGAAAAAAAGGGAAGCAAACAGAGTCCTCTGGAAATCAAGGAGAGGTTTCAGCCCTCGGGGAGCCGGGATGTGGTGCCTGTGCCGTGGGGAAGGGATTTTCCGAGGCTGCCGAGCCAGGCTGGAGCTCACGCCAGGCTCTGGCAGCCGCGGGTGGAGCTGCTTTCGCTTGGTCACATTTGGAGCCTGGTTCAAAGCGTCCTGGGGAGGAAAGGGAATTGGAATTGGAATAAAAAAGCCGAGGATGGTCCAAATTCCCTGGAATTTGGTGACACCGCCTTGGCCCTGCTCCCCTGGCCGGCCCCAGATGCTGCACAGAGAGAGCAGCAGGTCCCAGAGCTGCTTTCAAACCAATCCGTGGAAATCAGGGAATGACTCAGCACAGGCAGAGCCTGTTTTTAGCTCCTTCCAAACTGAAATGTATTAATCCCTTCAGTTCCAGCCCCAAAACAATGCCTGGAAAACCTGAGGGGCTGGGATCTCTCCCGCCAAAATCCAGCCTGGCCATAAGGAGGGCACATTTTGGGTTTTATCAGCGCAGAAAATGCTGATCCAGGAAGGAAATAGCAGCGTCGGATCACGAGGCTTTGTTCAAAGGAGGCTCCCGGGGCTGTGTTTGTCAACCTGAGAGGTTTGGCCTTGATCCGCAGGCGGTTGGAGCAAGGCATCACATGTTTGGGCTAAAAAAGAGCCAAGGGATGATCTGATCTGCCCTGGCCCGGGTGAGAAAGTCCCCGGAGCGGATGGATCGCGGCTGGAAGCTCAGCTCCCCCGCACAGGGATGGGGGAGAGGCTCGGGAGGGAAGGTGGGAGAGGTGGGGAGGCTTGGATAGGTGAGGAATGCAAAATTCCTGCCACAATTCCCATCTCGGGCAGGAGGTCAGCCCTGCCCCGGGGGAACAGAGATCCCGGGGGAAGGAAAATTCCATGGCTCCAAATGTTCCTGAGCTGTGCCCTGCTCGGGGCTCACCTGCAGGGCTGCCCTGGGAAGGACCTGGAGCTGCTGGAGAGATTCCAGAGCTCAAAATTATTGGAGGGATGGAGGAGAGGCTGGGAGAGTTGGGATTGCTCAGCCTGGAGGAGTTTTGGGGTGACCTTTCAGTTCCTGAAGGGAGAAAAGATGGAGAGAGACAATTTGCAAGGGGTGGAGGGGCAGGACACAGGGAATGCCACAGGGATGGGATTTTGGGAAGGAATTCTGCCCTGGGAGGGTGGGGAGGGCTGGGATGGAAATCCCAGAGGAGCTCTGGATCCCTGGGAGTGTCGCTGGAGCACCCTGGGACAGAGAAAATGTCCCTGGGGTGGCACTGGATGGGTTTAAATCCCTTCCCACCCAAACCATTCCACGATTCTCCCCCAGGTTTGCCCTGCTGAATGTTCCCGTGGTCAGGAACATCCCCGGGCTCAGCTGTCCCAGCCGTGTCCCCTCCCCAAGTCTTGTTTCCTGTCCCACTGGAAGCAGGAAAAGCCTTGAGGCTGCAGAGCTCTGCTCAGCAATACCGAAAACACCTCACTGTAAACAACCTCGTGTGCAGAACAGCCCCAAAATGGCAAAATTAACTCCATCCCTGCCCAAACCAGCACAACCCCCCCGGAAATTCAGCTGTGGGGGGAAAAAAAAAAGTGATATGAGATATAAATTAAAATACAGATTGGCTGGAGAAAGGGTAGATGTTAAATCTTGGTTACAATTCTGCATTTACTGATGGTTTCCCAGTTGTTTTTAGGGCTCTGGGATTTTTAGGGGAAGGACAAGGGTTTTTTAACCCTTTTCCCTGCTGGAAGCTGCCTCTGGAAAGGTGAAGGGAGAAAGGAGGAGAAAATCCACCTGCTCGCCCCGAGCACCTCCCAAAACCCCAAAATCCTGCAGGCAAAGGGAGTGAGGACAGAGAGCTGAGCACCTCTCACTGCAGAGGGAAACTGAGGCACGGAGGGTCAGGGTGGTTAGCCCAGCCTTGCCCAAGGAGGGTGAGGTGGAGAAGTGAGTTCTCATAAAGTTCACGGCCTGCAAGACGGTTGTTCCTGATTTTTTTTTTTTTTTTTTTTTTTTAATTTCTGTTTCAAAGAGGAACTTGGAATTTATGAGACAAATAATCCGTTTGGCAGGAAAGGGGGAGGGGGGGAAGGTCAAAATTATCGCGCGGCCTCAGGTCCCTCCCGGGCACCAAAACAGGTGGGAGGCACCAAAGAGATTTCGCAAAACCAAATGGGGATGTACCAAAATAAACCACAAATTGTCACGTACCCCAGCAGCTCCGGGGGGCTGGGGGTCACTGATGCTCTGCGAGGGGAAATTAGAGCATCCCACGGATCTGAACCTCAGCAGGGTTGGGGATGTTGAGCAAACAGACAGGACAGTGATGGTGGCGATTTTTGTATTTTATTTTATACCCTTTTTATGTATTTTATACCCTTTTTATATATTTTATACCCTTTCCCTCCTCAGCAGGGTTGGGGATGTTGAGCAAACAGACAGGACAGTGATGCTGGTGATTTTTGTATTTAATTTTATACCTTTTTTATATATTTTATACCCTTTTTATATATTTTATACCCTTTTAATATATTTTATACCCTTTCCCTCCTCAGCAGGGATGGGGATGTTGAGCAAACAGACAGGACAGTGATGCTGGTGATTTTTGTATTTTTTTATACCCTTTTTATATCTTTTTATACCCTTTTTATATATTTTTTATACCCTTTCCCTTCCCTGTTACCCTCTACACACACTCCTTGTACCCTGCACAGACACTCCTTGTACTTTAGCCCTATATTTATAATTCTTGTAGTCTGATATTTAGCTTAGTTTGGGGTCCTGCACAGCGAGGAAGACCAAACATTCATATTCTCTCAGAACTAGAGGCTCCAGCCTGTTCTCTCTTGGAACATGTTTTTGTAAACTAGGCTGTAGTCTCATTTGGGGGGGGAGGTTCATTAGAATAGGGGCAATTATTCATTTATTAAGTTTCTCATTGGGGGATTTTGAGTAGATATGCTAATTTTGTGAGGTCCATAAAAATCTCATGTAGTTCATTAGAATAGAGGGCAATTATTCATTTATTAAGTTTCTCATTGGGGGATTCTAAGCAGATATGCTAATTTTTTGAATTCCATAAAATTCAGGTACACATTTTACGGGGAAGGTTCCAGCTCATCGTTCTCTCCTTGGTGTATTTTCCACCTTTGATGAGTCTGGGCACCTCGGATCCTATTAAACTGAGGTAAATTCCCTTTTCCCTGTACTTCATATTTTTACCAGCCTATTTAAGGCATCACCAGGGACATTTGGAGGGCCTGAGCTGCTGGCATGTGGCAGAGAGGAGCTGGGCTGAGGTTACTCATTAACCGTGCCTGCTGAGGCTGAACTGTGCCACTATTGCTCCATCCGTGGGAATTTCAGGCTCCAGGCTCCCTTTTCGAGCCAAGCTCCAACCCTCAGGTTCATCCATCCTCCTGAGCAAGCCAGGGGAGGATTCGACACCCCAAACCCCCCTGTTGTTCCCAATTTCCCCCGGTGTGGGTGCTGGGGTGAGCCTCGAGCCTCGGGGGGACTGCACTGGGGGTGATAAGGACCGGGGGCCACCGGGAGGTCTGGCCCTGGAAGATAAACACACACCCCTTTTTGAGCCAGACAGCCCAAAAATCCACCTTCAATGGGTTTCAGAATGAATTCAACCACGGCAATTTTTCCAGGATGGAAATTTGTAGTTGCGCTGTTTTAGAAATCTTTCTCTTCTTTCTCAGGGAGAATAGAGATAAGCTGCATTTTTGTACTTTCCTAATCTCTGTGTTTGGTACTAGGTATATTATATATATTATATTATATTATATTATATTATATTATATTATATTATATTATATTATATTATATTATATTATATTATATTATATTATATTATATTATATTATATTATATTATATTATATTATATTATATTATATTATATTATATTATATTATATTATATTATATTATATTATATTATATTGTATTGTATTGTATTGTATTATATATGTTATATATTACTTATTATGTATTATATATTATATTATATATTATATATTATATATTATATATTATATATTATATATTATACATTATATTTGTATAGCTGTGCCCAATGGTTTTAGGAGGTGGATTCCCTGCTGACCAAGAGTTGCTAGATTATTAAAGGATATATAAAGAGGTTTTTGTAAATAAAGTTTCTCTTCTCGCCATCTTGGGTCCTCCTGCCTGCTTCCTCTGCCAGCTTCTGTGAATCTCAGGAAATCTAAACCAACAATGCTCAGCTCTTCCAGAGTTCGGGATGAGATTTCAGCACTCCCAGCTGAGGGATTGGAGATTTTCTTGGGCCAGGAGGTGCCACTTCCCTGAAATTCTCTGCTCCAAAATGCTGTTTGGACAACCCAACCTGGCCAAAATTCCCAAATCCCTCCTCCTCTTGTAGTTGCTCTCTTTTAGAAATCTTTCTCTTCTTTCTCATGGAGAATAGAGATAAGCTGCATTTCTGTACTTTTTTAATCTCTTTGTTTTGTATTAGGTATATTCTATTCTATTCTATTCTATTGTTTTATATTGTTTTATATTGTTTTATATTGTTTTATATTATATATTATATTTGTATAGCTGTGCCCAATGGTTTAGGAGGTGGATTCCCTGCTGACAATAGCTGCTAGACTATTAATGGATATATAAAGACATTTTTGAAAATAAAGTTTCTCTTTTCGCCATCTTGGGTTCTCCTGCCTGCTTCCTCTGCCAGCTCCTACGAATCCCAGGAAATCTAAACCAACAAAAATTCTTCCTTTGAGAGGGAATGATGTGTCTGTCCCTGTGTCCCACTCCTTGGGACCGCCCTGACCTCAAACCCCCCCGGGCAGGGCACTGAGCAGCCTTTGTGTGAGGCTGTGTGTAAATATTCTCCCTGCGGTTTGCCAGCGCAGATAACTCAGGGCAAATTTATAAATGGGGGGATTGAGATGGAAAGGGAAAACCCTGCGGCTCCCCAGGCAGGGTTTGGCGGGAGGAGGAGAAGATTCTGGGCTCTGGGTGCCCAGGGGTGGCCTGGGGAGCTGTGGTGCAAGGGAGACTGAAAATGAGTGCCAGGGAGACTGAAAATGAGTGCCAGGGAGCCTGACGGTGCCAGGGAGCCTGAAAATGTGTGCCAGGGAGCCTGACGGTGCCAGGGAGCCTGAAAATGAGTGCCAGGGAGCCTGAAAATGAGAGCCAGGGAGCCTGAAAATGATTTCCAGGGAGCCTGGCAGTGCCAGGGCGCCTGAAAATGAGTGCTAAGGAGCCTGACAGTGCAAGGGAGCCTGAAAATGGGTGCCATACAGACTGAAAATGAGTGCAAGGGTGCCTGAAAATGAGTGCCAGGGAGCCTGAAAATGAGTGCCAGGGAGCCTGGCAGTGCCAGGGAGCCTGAAAATGAGTGCCAGGGAGCCTGAAAATGAGTGCCAGAGAGCCTGAAAATGAGTGCCAGGGAGCCTGAAAATGAGTGCCAGGGAGCCTGAAAATGAGTGCCAGGGAGCCTGAAAATGTGTGCCATACAGACTGAAAATGTGTGCCTGAAAATGGGTGCCAGGGAGCATGGCAGTGCCAGGGTGCCTGAAAATGAGTGCCAAGGAGCCTGAAAATGAGTGCTAAGGAGCCTGATGGTGCCAGGGAGCCTGAAAATGAGTGCCAGGGAGCTCCATTTCCATGTCCCCCTTGCCCCACATCCCAATTCTTCCTGAATTTGGTTCCCTGAAGACCACCAGGTTGGTTTTTCAGAGAGAGGATGACCAGGCCCCATCCCATTTTTGCATCCCATTTAGCTCTAGCCCTAGAACTAAACCTCGTTCCAGTTCTTCTTAATCATTCCCTAAGGACTCCAATGACTTCAGCTGCAGTCAGCGGTGTCCAGAGCACAGAACACATGGTTTTGGTTAGACAAAAGGCCATGCATACTTTTTGGGGTTTGTAATTGAAGTACCCACCCAGGAAACGAACAGGAATTCTTCTTCCCCTTGAAATCACATTTCAGCTTCATTAACTGTGGCACGGACAGGGTGAACAATTCCCCAAGGTGTCCATCGCTTGCCCTGCCATGAGCGCAGCCACAAAAGAGAAATGTCTTCCCAAATCTCCCCATCTGGGGGGGATTAGCTCCGATCCTACTCATCCAGTTGGATCCGGGGAGCCTTCCTGCCTTCCTCCCCTTCCGTGCGGGGGCTGATGGTGGTGCTGGTCAGCACCGCGGGCACTGGGACTGGCCGTGCACGGAGCCCTTTCCCTGGCGAGCAGCGACTTCCCTGGGGAGCAGCAATTCTCCTGCAGCCCTGCCTTGGTCTGGCACTCATTTTCAGGCTCCCTGGCACTCATTTTCAGGCTCCCTGGCACTGTCAGGCTCCCTGGAAATCATTTTCAGGCACTCATTCTCAGGCTCGTTGGCACTCATTTTCAGGCACCCTTGCACTGTCAGGCTCCCTGGAAATCGTTTTCAGGCTCCTTGGCACTCAGTTTCAGTCTGTCTGGCACTCATTTTCAGGCTCCCTGGCACTGTTAGGCTCCCTGGCACTCATTTTCAGGTTCCCTAGCTCTCATTTTCAGGCACCTTTGCACCGTCAGGCTCCCTGGAAATAATTTTCAGGCTCCCTGGCACTCATTTTCAGGCACCCTGGCTCTCATTTTCAGGCTCCCTGGCACTCCTTTTCATGCTCCCTGGCACTGCCAGGCTCCCTGGCACTCATTTTCAGGCTCCCTGGCACTCATTTTCAGGCTCCCTGGCTCTCATTTTCAGGCTCCCTGGCTCTCATTTTCAGGCTCCCTGGCTCTCATTTTCAGGCACCCTGGCACTGCCAGGCTCCCTGGAAATCTTTTTCAGGCTCCCTGACACCCATTTTCAGGCTCCCTGGCACTCATTTTCAGGCACCCTGGCACTCCTTTTCATGCTCCCTGGCACTGCCAGGCTCCCTGGAAATCTTTTTCAGGCTCCCTGACACCCATTTCCAGGCTCCCTTGCACCATCAGGCTCCCTGGAAATCATTTTCAGGCTCCCTGGCACTCATTTTCAGGCACTCATTTTCAGGCTCCCTTGCACTGTCAGGCTCACTGGCACCCATTTTTAGGTTCTCTGGCACTCATTTTGAGGCACTCATTTTCAGGCTTCCTGACACTCATTTTCAGGCACCCTGGCACTCATTTTCAGGCACCCTTGCACCGTCAGGCTCCCTGGCCCTGTCAGTCTCCCTGACACCCATTTTCAGGCTCTCTAGCACCCATTTTCAGGCTCTCTAGCACCCATTTTCAGGCACCCTGGCACTCATTTTCAGGCACCCCTGCACCGTCAGTGTCCCTGGCACTCATTTCCAGGCTCCCTGGCACCCACTTTCAGGATTTAGAAAGGATTTAATGTCAGGATTTCAGATTTCAGATTCCTCTGCCTCGGGCCCTGCTGAGGAGAGCAGCACCGAACATTCTTTCGAACACAACAGCCTCCGGTGAGTCACAGGGGAGGTGACAGGAAGGGAACTCGGGGATTAGTTCGGAGTCCAGGCCTAGGAAAACATTAACAAGACAACCTCTCTGCCTCGGCATTCTCACAGAATCACAATTCTGGAGTGGTTGGGGTTGGAGGAGACCTGGAAAAGCTCTCTTGGACATCCTTTAGGTGCTGGAAGGGCTCTGAAGTCTCCTGTGCCTTTCCTTCTCTTTCCCTCCATTCCATCACTCCCAGCAGCCATGGCAGATCACTTTCCTTGGAATGAATTTTTCTCACACACTCCCCTGATAATGTGGAGCAGCAGAGCCGTTTGTGTAACAGCAGAAAGTCTGAAGATTCAACTTATTATGTTTTTTTTTTTCCCTCTTCATCTCGAGCTCTATCTCACCAAAGCTTTGGATAGAAAGTCTGAATATTTAACTTCTTCTTATTTTTTTTCCCTCTTCATCTCGAGCTCTATCCCACCAAAGCTTCGGACAGAAAGTCCAAAGATTTAACTTATTATTACTTTTTTTTCTTCTCTTCATCTCGAGCTCTATCCCACCAAAGCTTTGAACAGAAAGACCAAAAATTTAACTTATTATGGTGGGTTTTTTTCTCTTCATCTCGAGCTCTATCCCACCAAACCTTTGGACAGAAAGTCCAAAGATTTAACTTATTATGTTTTTTTTTCCCCTCTTCATCTCGAGTTCTAAGGGAAAAAAAAAAAAACACAAAAACAACAACAACAACAACAACAAAAAAAAAAAAACCAAAAAAACAAAAAAAACCAAAAAACTACCAAAAAAAAAAAATCCAAAAGCGAGGCGGAATTTCCCCACTTCTCAGGGGTGAGATGGTGACTGTTTTGCGAGGCTGCCGTGCTGTGCCTTTGCACTTTGAAAACCTCCGAAATTCTCGGATTTCTCACCAGGGCAGACCCACCCCACAGCACCGATCCACCTTCCCTTTCAGCAACGCACAAAGCCCACTGAGCGACAGGAAAAATATGTAATATTGAGAAGGGACACCCCGAAAACCCTTCCCGAGGTCTCCTGGGTGATTTGGGACTTTCGAAAGTCATTTGGCCACTTGTGGTGGTGGTGGGGAGGAAGAGCGAAAAACAAGAAAGCGAGATGTGCTAAAAAAACTAAACTAAATAAATTGTCTGCAAACCAATCTAGTTTTCCAGGCTGGCACCGAGCCGCACGCGAAAAACAAGAAAGCGAGATGCGCTAAAAAACTAAATAAATTGTCTGCAAACCAATCTAGTTTTCCAGGCTGGCACCGAGCCGCACGCGAAAAACTCTTGAGATTTTTTCGGTGGCGAACGCGCACGCAAAGTGAACTTGAAAACCTTCTGCGAGTTCTCGCTCGCTCGCAAAGTGAACCTGAAAACTTTCTGCGAGTTCTCGCTCGCGAACGAACGCGCACGCAAAGTGAACTTGAAAACTTTCTGCGAGTTCTCCCCGCGACCAAAGTGCTGTGGTTTTTCAGCGGCGAATGAACGAACACGCGGAAGACCTGCGCCCGGACAGTCCCTCCTCCTCCTCTTCCTCCCAGTCCCGCGCAGCTTATAAAAGTCCTGCCGGGGACACGCCTTTCCCATTCAGTCGGCGACCGAGGGTGGAGGTGACTGTCCCGGAGGTGAGTTCGGACCTGGCCGGCTCCGTGGTCGCTCCGTGCCCGCTCCGTGCCCGCTCCGTGCCCGCTCCGCGCCCGCCCTGCCCCGCCGCGCTCTGGCCGCTCACGATGCGCCGGCCCCGATGGCGCTGGCTCCCTCCGCTGCTGGTCACGGTGAGTGGCGACCCTCCGGGAGGTGGGACAGGGGGGTCCGGAGCTCTGTCGGGACCGCGCGGTGTTGTCGCGACATGCCCGGACTTGTCGCGCCGTCGAGGGGCTCGGAGCGGCGCGGTGGGACGGGGTGGTGCGGGGGGCTGGGGGGGGGGAGAAGAAGGTGGGAAGGGGTACCGGAGGTGTTTGGGGGCTGCCCTGGTTGGGGTTCACCGAGCGCGGGGAGCTGTGTGGAGGGAGGTGGGGGTACCTGGAGGGGAGCGGCGGATGGGGAGCGCCTTTGGCAGCGATTTTGGGGGGGAGGCTCGTGTGAGTCGGGACAAAACTGGGGTACGGGGGGGCTCACCTGCTCCGGGGGCCGTGGGGGGAGCTGGGGCGCTCACCTGCTCTGGGGGGCCACGGGGAGAACAGGGGCGGTGGGGGCTCAGCGGGGCCGGGGGGTGAGGGATGGAGACGATGGACCGGGGGGCTCAGCTGGGCAGGCGGCGACCCGGGGGGCTCACCCGGGCACCGTTCGGGGGGTTCGGGGCTCACCTGGGCACGGTACAGAGGGGCTCGGGGCAGTTCAGGGGCCCGGTGGGCTCTCCTGGGCACGGTTCGGGAGGTTCGGGGCTCACTTGGGCACGGTATAGGGGCCCCGGGGGCTCACCTGGGCACGGTTCAGGGTCCCCGGGGGGCTCACCTGGGCACGGCTTGGGGCTCACCGGGGCACGGTACAGGGGATCGGGGCGGTTCAGGGGCCCCGGGGGCTCACCTGGGCACGGTTCAGGGGGCTCGGGGCTCACCTGGGCACGGTACAGGGGATTCGGGGCTCACCCGGGCACGGTACCGGGGGTTCGGGGCGGTTCAGGGCCCCGGGGGGCTCACCTGGGCACGGTTCAGGGTCCCCGGGGGGCTCACCTGGGCACGGCTTGGGGCTCACCGGGGCACGGTACAGGGGATCGGGGCGGTTCAGGGGCCCGGGGGGCTCACCTGGGCACGGTACAGGGGTTCGGGGCTCACCCGGGCACGGTACAGGGGTTCGGGGCTCACCCGGGCACGGTACAGGGGATCAGGGCGGTTCAGGGGCCCGGTGGGCTCACTTGGGCACGGTTCAGGGTCCCCGGGGGGCTCACCTGGGCACGGCTTGGGGCTCACCGGGGCACGGTACAGGGGATCGGGGCGGTTCAGGGGCCCGGGGGGCTCACCCGGACACGTTACAGAGGGATTCGGGGGGTTCAGGGGCCCGGGGAGGGAGTGAGGCAGCGGCGGGGAGGGGAAGCAGAGGGAGCGAGGATCTGAGCGCCGCCGGACCGCGCACATGGCCCGGGGGCACGGCGGTCAGGGCCGCGGGCTGGACCTGGGGCTCGGTGCCGGAGCCCGCGGGGAGCACGGGGATTTCCACCGCCGTCCTTTCCATTCCCTTCCCTTCCCATCCGCGTTTGCCATTCCCTGCTGGCATCTGCCGTCGCTGCGACACGGCCGGGGATGTTCTAACACATCGGGCTGGGCTGCGGGCGGCTCGGGGCTGCCCGCTGCAGGAATGCTGCCTCTGCAGCTCGCCCAGAGGATGGCCAAACCCTCCGCAGAGCGGTTCAGGGCGCAAAATTCCGCACGGGCATATCAGATTTCCCCGTGGATCGGGCGGTGGTGGAGAGTTCGGAAATAGCTGAACTCTGTTCTCAGCGAGTTTTATCCACTTCTATCCACTGCCCTGACTTTCATCCCGGGGCTGGTCTGTGATCCGCTGCTCTGAGCGAGCCCAGTGGGCGCTGCTCGCTCGCTGGGATTATGTCAGCCCTGCCCGTTACAGGTTTTTATTGAGAGTTTCTCCTCCAGTTGATTCCCTGTATTGTTTAACAGAATTTACTTACCTTTGCCTTTAAAGCCAAGCCTAACTAAACCCATCACCTAAAGCCATGCTCCTAACAGCCTCAGGTTTTGTTATTTTTTACCCTTTTTAAAACTTTTTTACCCCTTTTTAAACTTTTTTACCCCTTTTTAAAACTTTTTTACCCCTTTTTAAAACATTTTATCCCTTTAAAAAACTTTTTTAACCCCTTTTTTAAACTTTTTTACCCCTTTTTTAAACCTTTTTACCCCTTTTTAAAACTTTTTTACCCCTTTTAAAAACCTTTTTACCCCTTTTTTAAACTTTTTTACCCCTTTTAAAAACTTTTTTACCCCTTTTTTAAACTTCTTTACCCCCTTTTTTTAATGAAAGGGGAGGGGAGCCGCTCAGGCTGATGATTCACACGTCATAGTGGTATGATATTGCGTGTCCTCCGTGTGTCCTCTCTCCCTTGCATCACGGCCTGGACACAGGCCACGTTTTTGAGGATGAATGCCCTGGATCTCTGAGTTTGCCGCAGCTCAGATTCCACGTGCAGGAGCTCCAGGGGAAAATCCCTGCCTGTCCTTGGAGCAGATGACATCAGGTGTGTCCGCCTGGCGTCTCTCCTGTCCCTTGCTGCCATCGGGGGCTGTGGGATGTGTGTCACCCATGTTTGTGTCAGGAGCTCAGCGCGGGCTCTGTCCAGCTCATTTTGGGATCACCTCCGGAGAAAAACAAACCGGGGATGGAAGAAGGTGAAGTTCAAAGCTTGGTGCTTTCCTGAGCTCTGTCTCAGATCCCCCAGAAGGAAGAGGCTTTTAGCTGATGAGGGATTCCTGTGCCTGCTAATTCTTCTGCCCCCAGGCTTCCCTGGGCCCTTTCCTGTGCGTGAAAACTCCTAAATTTCACCACCCGAGGCTGGGCTCTCCAACTGCTGGTTGGGTCAGGGTGCTGCGGGCTGATAACCTTATCGTGCACTTGTTGCCGCTGCCTGGAAAGCAATGAAATCCTGTGCCCGAGGGCCTTTCCCAACAGCAGATAATGCTCTGTTGCCATCATCATCCTCACAGATAATGCTCTGTTGTTGCCATCATCACCCTCACAGCGGCAGGGCTCAGGTGGGGAGGAAAGATGGATTTTTCCCCGTGGAGAAATTGGAATTGGGACAAGTTGTCCCTTCACTCCAGGACTCCCAAGAAAAGGGTGAAGCCCTTGTGGCTGTAGCTCCTCAAAAGGATAAAAAAACGCACTTTACGAACTTTTAGACATTCCTAGCTGGACATTGAGGAGCCAGAAGCCTTTGGAGGGTGTTGGCTCTGATTTTCTGATATTCGTGGAGATTCGCGGAAGCTCGCAGGGAAGTCAGGCAGGCAGCAGCAAGATGGCCAAAAGAGAGAGTTTATTTACAAAACCTTCTTTATATATTCATTAATAATCTAATAATTATTGGTCGACAGTTTTTCCACCCCCGATAACGATTGGTTCCAACCCTAGAGCATCCAGTACCAAAACACAGAGATTAGAAAGCACAAGAATGCAACTTATCTCTATTCTCCATGAGAAAGAAAAAAAAGATTTTTAAAAAACAGTGCAACTACAGGAGGGAGATGGATTTGATGCCCCAAGTCAGGGTCTGGGGCTGGCCCCGTTCCCGAGCTGGGGGCTCGTGGGCATTTGTCCTGCCCATGGCCTGGCCACTGTCACCGTCCCCAACCTGCCTCAGCCAGTTTGGCCTTGTCCTGGCGAGGGAAGTGTCCGAGGAGGAGGAGGAGAGGAGGAGGAGGGGACGGTGCATGCCTTCGCTGGGGACAGCACGGGTTTCTATTGTTCAGCCTTGCAGGCAGCTTCTGACTCACGGGACAAATATTTCCTTGAAAGGGCAGATTTTACCCCGCGCTGGGGAGGGAGGGGGACAGTGCCTCCTCCGGGCTGTCACCCTGTGCCATGTCACTCCTGCTAGCCGGGGAGGAGGGGCAGGTGCTGCAGGTTTGCATCTGTGCAGGTTTATTTCTGTGCAGGTTTATATTTGTGCAGGTTTATTTCTGTGCAGGTTTATATCCATGCAGGTTTATATTCATGCAGATTTATATTTGTGCAGGTTTACATCCATCCAGGTTTATTTCCATCCAGGTTTATATCTGTGCAGGTTTATACATGTGCAGGTTTTTATCCATTCAGGTTCATATCCATCCAGGTTTATATATGTGCAGGTTTTTATCCATGCAGGTTTACATCCATTCAGGTTTATATTTGGGCAGGTTTACATCCATTCAGGTTTACATCCACGCAGGTTTATATTTTTGCAGGTTTATATCTGTGCAGGTTTACATCCATTCAGGTTTATATTTGGGCAGGTTTACATCCATTCAGGTTTATTTCTGTGCAGGTTTATATCTGTGCAGGTTTTTATCCATTCAGGTTCATATCCATTCAGGTTTATATCTGTGCAGGTTTATATCTATGCAGGTTTACATCCATTCAGGTTTATACCTGTGCACGTTTCTATCTGTGCAAGTTTATTTCTGTGCAGGTTTATATTTGTGCAGGTTTGCATCCATTCAGGTTTATATATTTGCAGGTTTGTATCCATTCAGGTTTATTTCCGTGCAGGTTTACATCCATTCGAGTTTATTTCCATGCAGGTTTATACATGTGCAGGTTTATACATGTGCAGGTTTTTATCCATTCAGGTTCATATCCATTCAAGTTTATATCTGTGCAGGTTTTTATCCATGTAGATTTACATCCATTGAGGTTTATTTCCATGCAGGTTTATATTTTTGCAGGTTTATATCTGTGCAGGTTTCTATACATGCAGGTTTACATCCATTCAGATTTATATCCATTCAGGTTTACATCTTTGCAGGTTTATATATGTGCAGATTTATACCTGTGCAGGTTTTTATCCATTCAGGTTTATTTCTGTGCACGTTTATATTTGTGCAGGTTTACATCCATTCAGGTTTATATTTGGGCAGGTTTATATCCATTCAGGTTCATATCCATTCAGGTTTATTTCCATGCAGGTTTATATCTGTTCAGGTTTATATCCATGGATATCATGGAAGAGCCCTAAGCCCTAAGGCCATTGTCCCCGCTGGGGACACTGAGGTGCTCAAACCCCCAAAGCCTGAGGGGACAAATGTCTGTCCCTGCCCAGCGCTGTCCCCCAGAGTGACCCGGCCGGGGCGGAAGGCGCTGAGGCAGCAGAAAAAGGGCGTGGAGAGCTGGCGGAAATGTGATTTTCTTCCTGATCCGCGGCAGGATAACAGGGACAACACAGGGACACGAGGCCGTGCTGTCCCCTGGGAGCCCAGAGTGACAGCCCAGCCGTTTCTGGTGGGCACCAGAGCCACCTTCCAGCCTTGGCACGGGGCTGTTTCCTCCCAAAAACCTGTGCCTGCTCCCAGCTCTTCCACTCGGGGCCGTCGGTTCACCCAGAAATTGGGGAAGGAAGAGAGGCTGTCGGGAGTCTTTGCCTGCTGATAACCTGGCACACGGAATTCCCCTGCAAACCTCTTTGGGAGGCTTTTCCAAGGAAAAACAGACCCTGGCTTGGGGGAAATGCCTTTCCCTGAGTCCGGGGAAGGTTTGGCCGCTGGCTCCAGCGTCTCTGAGCCACCCCAGAGCTCCTCTCGTGCTCCCGCGGGCACAGCAGCTCTCGCCTTTCCCTTTCTCCCCTTGCCCCGTGGGTTGGGGTGGTTTTTAACCCAAGTTTTTCTGTGTTTCTAACAGCTGATCGCTTTAGGGGCCAACGCTGCCACGCTGAAGAGGAGGGACAGCTTGGGTCTGGGTTGGGAAGGGAAAGATCTTTACTACGTGCCAAGCAAAAGTCTCTTCTGCCAGAAGTGTCCTGCAGGTGAGCTGCTCTCGGGGCTGGTCCCACCGCTGCAGCCTCTCCATGTCCCTGTTCTGTGTCCCTGTTCCGTGTCCTCGCTTTTCCTGAGGGCCAGCAGAGCTGTCCCCTGCTCCGCTGGCGCAGGTCTGAGCACTCACTGTGGGAATATTTGCCTTTTGCTGGCTCCTCATTCGCCTCAGAGCTTCACTGGTGGTGGAATCGCAGAATCCTTCAGGTTGGAGGAGCCCTCCAAGGCCATCGAGTCCGAGCTGTGCCTGATCCGCACATTGTCACCGAGTGCCACCTCCAGGGGTGGGCACTCCAAACCTCCCTGGGCAGTTCCAATCCCTGCCCACCCTTTCCATGGGGAAATTCCTGCTGATGTCCACCCTGAGCCTCCCCAGTCCAGCCTGAGGCTGTTCCCTCTCCTCCTGTCCCTGTTCCCTGCGAGCACAGCCCAACCCCCCCGGCTGTCCCCTCCTGTGTAGAGCCACAAGGTCCCCCCCAATCCCCTTTTCTCCAGGCTGAGCCCTTTCCCAGCTCCCCCAGGATTCTCCAGACCCTTCCCATCTCCATTCCTGTGTGTCCCTTTCTCTTCAGGCACCTATGTTGCGGAAGACTGCAAGGAGCAGAGCGGCTCCAGCCGCTGCGTGCCCTGTGAGGATGGGGAGTACATGGAATATCCGAACGGACTGCAGTGGTGCCGGGAATGCCTGAAGTGCCGGGAAGGTACGAGCCGGGGGAGCAGGGCTGGTGGCTCAGGCTGGGTCCGGCTGAGCTCTGCAGTGTCACCTGCAGTGTCCTCAGAGAGTGGCTGGCGCTGCGATTTGTGAAGCATCTGTTAAAGGCCACTGATGCCTTAAACAGGCTGGTAAAAATACGAAGCAGACACAGTAGTACAGGGAAAAGGGAATTTACCTCGGTTTAGTAGGATTTGAGGTGCCCAGACTCATCAAAGGTGGAAAAGACACCAAGGAGCGAGGGATGAGCCCCAACCCCTTGTACAATGCATACCTGATTTTTATGGACTTCACAAAATTAGCATATCTACTCAAAATCCCCCAATAAGAAACTTAATAAATGAATAATTGCCCCTTATTCTAATGAATCCCCCCAACTGAGACTACAGCCTAGTTTACAAAAACATGTTCCCAGAGAGAACAGGTTGGAGCCTCTAGCTCTGAGAGAATACGAATGTTTGGTCTTCCTTGCTTTGCAGGACCCCAAACGAAGCTAAATATCAAACTACAAGGGTTGTAAACATGGGGCTAAGGTACAAGGAGTGTTCATGCAGGGTGCAAGGAGTGTGTGTAGAGGGTAACAGGGAAGGGAAAGGGTATATATAAAAAATATAAAAAGGGTATAAAAAGAAAATAAAAATCACCAGCATCACCACATTCCTCATGCAAAGCTTGGACTCGAGACCTCCCCAAGGTCAGGAGGACGAGGCTCCCAGCGGCTCTGGGAGCTGCTGGTGGAGGTTGATGCTTTTCCTCCCCTGGGTTCGGGCAGTGGCTGGGCTGGCAAGGCTGGAATTCGGCAGCAGGGAGTGCCCGGAGCTCCCGGAGCTGCGGCTCGGTGATGGAGCCGGGATGGACACAGAGCCGTGTCCCCTCTGTCCCGCAGATCAGGTGGAGCTGAGCCCCTGCCAGGCTGACAGGAACACGGTGTGCGCCTGCAGGAACGGCACCTTCTGCACCCCGGACCACCCCTGCGAGATGTGCCAGAAGTGCCAGCCCAGGTGGGTGTGGCTCCTGCGGTCACTCCCGCGGGGTGGGGTCCCTGCTGAGCTCTGACTCTGAGCCCACCCCATCCCTCCTCTCCAGGTGTCCCGAGGGTCAGGTGGTGCTGAAGCCGTGCACGCCCTATAGTGACCTGCAGTGCGGTCCTGCCGCCGACTCCGGCTCCGCGTGTGAGTGGGGAGGGCAGAAAGGCTCAGGGCGGGCTGGGAGCTGCTGCTGAGGGTGGGGCAGGAGCAGCTGCCCACCCCAGCCCTGTTTTATCCTCCTCAGACTCCTGGGTCATTATTCCGGGGATCGCCACTGTGGTCCTGATTGCGATTATTGGGGGCTACATGTGGAAGCGCCGCTGCAGATCCCCAGGTGGGTGCAGGAGACCCCCGGAGCGCCCACCTCGGTCGGGGGCTCTGCTCTGGTGTGGGGCGAGGGGAATAGAGGGGTCACAGCACCATTTCCATCTTCCAGGGGACGGGAGACCCTCGAGCAGGAGGCCCTACGAAATGGTGGTGAGTTCCTGGGATGGCCGCGGGGGATGGGGGGAGGTCCCCAATCCGTGCCCTTGGATCCACGGCAGGGTCCTGCCTTCCCGGGACCACCTGCCACGGTTGGTGCTTGTGTCCCGCCGCAGACGTCCATGCTTTGGAAGCTGCCGTGGAGCAAGAGGGAAAACGCGGGGAGAGAGGACAACGCCGCCAACGAGCGCACGCAGGATCGGCAGCGTGCCACGGCCACCGAGACGGAGGTATGGCAGTGTCACCCTCTGCTCAGCCTGAGGGGATTCCATGGCTGGGCCACTGTCTTGGTTTGAAAGACAGGTGTCTTGTTGAGGAAGGTGAGAGCCTCCTTTAGAATGGATAATGTGACCCCTTCCCCCTGAGTTATTATAACTTTGGAATCAAGGGCTTTCAGACAAAGATATGGGAGAAGGAATAACAGTTTTTACACTAAAATTTAGAGCAAGGCAATAATACAGAAACAACAGTTTAGATAGATAAAGTTAGAATACAACCTGCACCCTGTCAGGGTGGTGCTAGCAGTCCGGTTAACGATGGTGGCTGCAGTCCCATTGGAGTGATGGATGTGCTCTTGTTGGAGTGGTGATCTTGTGGAAAGGTCTCGTTGGTCTCTGGAGGTCCAGCAGTGGCTCTCGAGCTCTTCCCCTCTGGGAATTTAGTGGAAAAGGTAGCCTAATGTTCCAGAGTCTCTCTCTTATATGCCGGCGGGAATGTTCAGTTCCTCCCCTTTGGGCAGGGCATCTCACAATGGCTGATGGAATCTGTGAGTCACTCCTGAGCCCTCGATGGCCATGGGCAGAGATAGCCCCGATGGTGTTAGCAGGGCTGGGTCACTCCTGGGGACACTGATGGCCATGAGCAGAGATAGCCCCGATGGTGTTGGCAGGGCTGGGTCATGCTGAACACAAAGAGCACTGCCCCACCTGTTTTAACAGCTTATGGAGATGGGAATAGAGTACAGACTTTTGGTTACACCTTCCATGTAACCTAGGACAGCCACTCAGGGACATGGCAAAAGGATCAGGATGGCAAAATGTTGCTCTGTTGCATCAAATGCCGGAGTCCTTGAGGGATTTAACGCTGATGCAGAGCAAACACAGCTCCTGTCTCCTCCATCCCAGGGCCATCCCAGAGCCAGGAAACACAGATATCCTGGGGGTGGGCGGTGGGCTCCTGCTGGGCGCTGCTGGACACGCGCCTCAGTGTCCCCAGAGGGGACAATGGCCTTGGCCTTAGGGCTCCTCCATGATATCCATGGATATAAACCTGAATGGATATGAACCTGAATGGATAAAAACCTGCACAGGTATAGATCTGCACATATCTAAACCCCGGGAGAGAGGGAGAGGGTCTCCAATGCCCATAAATCACATGGTGGGTGGGACATCGTCATTCTGGGCCTGCCATTGTCATTGCAGAGGATGCTGCAGAGCGGCAGTGCGATGCCGGAGAGCGCGAGTGGGACACCCAAGAGGACTCTCGTCCCCGGGGATGCAAAGGAAAACCCCATGCAGTGTAAGTGGGGCCCAGGGGACGCGCTGGGGGCTGAGATCCCTGCCCCAGCTCCCCGTGCCGCACGCCATCCTCTGAGCTTTCCCCTTCTCCCTCCAGCGCTGCGCTTGTCCTTCTACATCTTCGCCAGAAAGGTCCCCAGGGACAACTGGAAGAAATTCGGCCGCAGCCTGGACCTGGAGGAGAATGACATCGTCCAGGACCCAAAGGACGCGAAGGACGAGGACTTCTTCGACATGCTCTTGAAGTGGCAGAGCAGAGAAGGCACCAAGTCCTCGGTGAACATGCTGCTGGACACGCTGGAGCGCCTCAACCTCGGCGGGGTGGCAGAGGATGTCACCACCGCTCTGGTCCAGGAAGGACTTTTCAAATACACTGAAACGAGCTGAAGAGCAGGGCAGGCCCCGACCCTCCCTGCTTTGAGCTCAAGCTATGAAATACCTCCCAGAAAACTGGAATTGTAGCTGTTCCTGGCTCTCCCGTGGCTCCTCTCCTTCTGAAGAATTCGGCTGAGCCGGGAGGAGCTGGTCCTCACACGGAGTACGAACCTCGGGGTCCTCTCTGGTGGATTTATGTGTTCCATGTTGGTGCTTCCTCCCGAAATCCAAGCTGGTTTCTTGGTTTTGCTGCGGAGAGCCTCAAATCATTCCAAGCTGCCTTCGGGACCACCTCGCTTGGAAGCGCCGGTACTACACCCAGATCTTCGGGATCAGAGAAGGCCTTTTTCAGACTTTTTAGGGATCCGTGTTTTTTAACTGGATCATCCCTTTCCGAGGATTCCTGGCGCCGTGAAACGGCTTCTGCTTTTAGAACAGCTCCGTTCTGGGCGCTCGGTGGTTCTGCAAGCGCAGCTGGGGCCTCGTGTTACTTTGTCATGGACTGGAGTGTGTTTTAAGTGGTTCTGCTTGCCCTCAGGAACCAGTTCGGAACTGGAGTTGGAGAGTGGGAATGGTTGACTTGCACTATGGCCACTGGGGTTGCCTGGGGAAAGGGACAGTGCAGGGACCGCCCAGTCCAGCCCCTGCCAGGACAAGGGACGTCTTCCACTCCACCAGGCTGCTCCAAGCCCCGTCCAGCCTGGCCTTGAGCATTTCCAGAGATGGGGCTGCTTATCTGGGCCACCTCTGCCAGTGTTTACCCACCCTGGTTGTGAAATTCTCCCTCCTGATATCCAACCCGACGTGACCCTCATCCCGTTTGAAGCCATTCCCGTGTCCTGCCACTCCATGCCTTGTCCCCAGTCCCTCTCCAGCTCTCCTGGAGCCCCTTCAGGCACTGGCAGGGGCTTGAAGGTCTCCTAGAGCCTTCTCTTCTCCCAACTGGACAGTCCCAGCTCTCCCAGCCTGGCTCCAGAGGGGCCTCAGCTCTCAGAGCATCTCATGGTTTTGCCCCAGCCTGTCCTCCCGGGGCTGTTGGAGCCCCAGAGCTGCAGGTGGGGTCACCCCAGAGCTGAGCAGAGGGGGACAGTCCCCTCTGGGAGCTGCTGGCGCCAGGTCGGTTCCACCCCTGGGGTGGCTGAGCTGTCCCCGTGTCCCCAGGCGGCGTGGGGAGCTGAATGCACTGAGGTCCGAGCGGGTACTGCCGTCCGTCCCAGCGCGACGGGCAGCTCCTCCAACGCTCGGCCTCCCACACTGAGCTCAGGGACAATTCCTCACTGGAAAAACTCCTGGATTACTTGAGCTGCCAGCCCAGCCCACCAGGACCTCCCCCAGTGTGGTGGGAGGGGGCCCAGCGCCCCTCCTGCAGCCCCCCCAATTCTCCCCCACTCTCCGACGCCTCAAAAACCCTGAGGCCACAAGCAGAAGTTTTTTGTACTTAATTTATTTAGCAATCGTAAACATTACATATATTAACTTAAAAGCTATATAAAAATATCGGTTTTTTTGTTATGCATGGTTGTGTGTTTGTTTGTACAGAGCTCTGGCCCAGCCAGTTTGCTATTTCCAGTTTTTACATTTCTCTGTTTATGAAGGAAGAGTTAACTTTTTTTTAAAAAAAAAAAAAAAAATCCTCCTGATTTTCTTGTCTGGTTGGTTTTTTCCCCCCCAGAACTCTGGTGAGGGCATGTCCAGGGTCCCAGTGGACACCATGTGGCATTGAGGACTCTGCCCACGGAATTGGTGCTCGGCCACCCCAGTGGCCCACCAGGAATGGTCCCCAAGGGTGCCTTGTGCCAGGGCAAGCCCTCAGCAGCCACCCTGGCCTTGATTTGCCCTACACCACGAGTCCCGCGCTCTTTGTCCCCTGCCGGAGCAGGCGGGTGACACCTGTTCCCGTGGGTGACACCTGTCCCCGTGTCCCTCGTGCTGGGGTGGGACAGGGGTCTCAGAGCTGCTCCCGGGGGCTCCTCCCAGCCAGGGCTCTGTGTGCTGCGGTAGCTGTGTTGCAAATCCATGCAGTGCTGAGTGAGAAAAGGGCTCTGCTCTCCCCCAAAATCCCCGGAGCTGCTCTCCGGCCCCCGCACTGCCGAGGGGATTGGTCAGGGCAGGAAATGTGGTGCCCAGGGGTCTCTCCCGGGGGTTCTCTGTGCCCCCCCGAGCGTGCAGAGCTGGGCAGGAGCTGCTGCTGAGCCTGGCACATGCAGGGCTCAGCGCCAGGGCTCGGCCCCGGCCCGGGGAAGGACTCGGAGCAGCGGCGAGAGCCCGGATCATCGGGAAGGGAGAGAAAGTTGTGGTCCTACCTGCTCGAGGGTGGGGACAGCGAGGGAGAGCTCTCTGGGGCTGCCACCCCGGTGGGCATGCGGAACGAGAGGCTCCAGGGTGCTCTCCGAGGCCAGCGGGAGTGGGAGGGGACACCACCGGAGTGTCCCCAGCTGCTCCTCCAGCAGGTCCGAGGAGCTTTCCCCATCCCAGCTGGGGAGGGGAGCGCAGGTTTGGGTGCCTCGTGCCCTGCCTGGCAGCCCTGCAAAGCCCTGGGGCCGTGCACGGAGTCAGTCCGATGGACAAGCCACCTCGATGGGAAAGCCACCTCGATGAGAAAGCCACCTCGATGGACAAGCCACCTCGATGGGAAAGCCACCTCGAGAGAAAAAGCCACCTCAATGGGAAAGCTACCTCGATGGCAAAGCCACCTTGAGAGAAAAAGCCACCTCGATGGGAAAGCCACCTCGATGGGAAAGCCACCTCGATGGGAAAGCCACCTCGATGGGAAAGCCACCTCGAGAGAAAAAGCCACCTCAATGTCAAAGCCACCTCGATTGCAAAGCCACCTTGGGAAAGCCACCTCAACGGCAAAGCCACCTCGGTGGGAAAGCCACCTCGATGGACGGGTCCTGCAAGGCCTCGCTGTCCCTGCCCGTCCTGGGAGCGCTGGCAGGGGGTGATGGCATCACCCCACGCATGGCACGGGGACGTGCCGTGCCCAGCAGCTCCTCCCACACACACAGGGACCACGCCGGGCTTTTCAAACACCGTTTATTACAATGGAGCCTTCCAGGCTAAAATCCCAAGCCGAGGGCTCGGGGTTGGTTTCTGGTGTGGCAGGTGGAGGGAGTGGGTTTGGGATGGAGTTGGGGTTTGGTTTTTTTTGCTCGAAGTTTGCTTTCTAAACAAAAGTGAAGAGTTAAGAACAGGGAGGAGAGGACTCCGGTCCCCTCCGTGCCCTGAATTCGGACAGACCCCTCTTGTAGGGGAGGTGCTGCAGTGCCTGGAGGCATTTGGGGACAGGGGTCCCCTGCCCTGGGCCTGACCCTGCTGCGAGCTCAGGGGGGTGGCAGGACCCCCACGGTGGCTCCGGGTGGCGAGATGCCATCAGACACCCAAACCACGTCCCAGAGCTTCTGGTTCCAAATCAGAGTGGAAGCAGGATGCGTTTCTTCTTCGTCTTCATCCTCTTCCTCATGCTGCTGACGTTTCGGAAAAAAAAAAAAAAAAAGAAAAAAAAATCCGAAGAAACTTCCGAAATGAAACCACAACACAGCCCTCGTGCTCCTGTAAACGTGAGTTCCTCCTGCTGCTCGGGCTCTGCCAGTCGTGCCGCGGGGAGAGCAGGGCTCCAGGAGCGCCGGGGGCTGCCCCGAGCCCTCCCCAGGGACCACCGCCTCTGCTCGGGGCTTCTGCCGCTGCTGGCCTGGCGCTGGGGCAGGGCATGCCACCCTTCCTCCTCCTCCTCCTCCTCCTCCCCGTCACTGGAGCCAGGGCAAGGACGGGCTTTCAAACCACAGCCGAGGAGGAGGAGGAGGAGGAGGAAGAGGAGGCTGTGGCTGCCGACGACGAAGGAGAGGAAGAAGGGGAGGAGGAGGCGTTCCAGAAGAGCCACCGCCTCTTGGGCTGCCGTTTGAGGTGGAGGTAGTCTTCCTTCTCCCGCTCCTTCTTCGCCCGCTGGTAGTGATCCTCCTCCTTCAGGTACCACACCGGCGGCCAGCGGTGCTTCTCGAAGTACTCCTGGTTCTCTGTGGGGACACGGGGGGGGGGGGGGGGGGTGTGAGGGTGGTGACAGAGCCACCAGGACCCCCCTGCCACCTCAGCCCGGCCGGCACTCACCTCCCGACATGGCCTTCATGTCGCGGGGGAACTTGCGGCAGACATTGTTGTAGTTGGTGCAGATGTGGTGCAGGCACCAGTCGGCGAGCTGGTAGGCGCAGTGGAACTGGGGGACATGGGGACACCAGCTCAGGGCCACCAGGAATGGACCAGCGTGAGCGGGTCACCTCATTTCCCCACGGACGCCCAAGGCCAGGCCTGGTTGTCCAGCTCCCAGAATTGCCAGGCCACTCTGGGTGTCACCTTGAGCACCCCAGCCCTGCCAGACCCTTCTGTGTGTCACCCCAGCCCTACCAGGCCCCCCTGTGTCACCTTGAGCACCTCCAGCCCTGCCAGACCCTCTCAGTGTCACCACCCCAGCCCTGCCAGACCCCTCTGGGTGTCACCCCCCGCCCTGCCAGACCCCTCTGGGTGTCACCCCCAGCCCTGCCAGGCCCCTCTGTGTCACCTCGAGCACCCCCAGCCCTGCCAGGCCTTCTAGGTGTCACCTCAAGCACCCCCAGCCCTGCCAGGCCTTCTAGGTGTCACCCCCAGCCCTGGCAGCACGGGCTCCTGTCCTACCTGAGCCAGCTCCAGGAACACGAGCACGTCCCCATCGATGTCCACCATCATCTGCGCCGCCTCCATCAGGCCGGTGACCGTGTACTGCTCTGCACAGGGGGACACACGGGGTCAGGGGGTGGCCGGGATGGGGTGACAGTCACCCTACCCCGCTGCAGCCACCCCGGCTCACCTGTGAGAGCCACCAGGTGCGGCAGGCAGAGGCGGTTGGCGAGGATGATGAGCTTCATGTCGTCCAGGTCGGGGCTGGAGCTGAACTGCCCCGTGTAGAGGTACTCCAGCACCGCCCGCATGCAGCTCTTGCTGGTGTGAGGAAGTGCCACCTGCCGGACACACAAACTGTCACCTCAGGGCCGTCCCCACCTGTCCCACCCCGGCAGGGAGCTCTGCTCACCTCGTTGGTGGAGCTCTCCACGAAGGGGCCGCCGAACATGGCAGCCATCCAGTCACAGCTGGAGATGAGCAGGGGCTTGTGGGCACTGATAGCACCATCATCCAGCACGAAGGTGACATCTGGGGACAAGCACAGGGGAGCTGCTGGGACTGGCCCTGGCACCTGGACTCAGCCCACAAAACACCTCACCCTGGGGAGTGCAGAGGGAAGGGGACAGAGCCTGGAAAATCCTGTATTTTTCTGAAATAAATCCTGTATTTTCCTGAAATAAATCCTGTATTTTCCTGAAATAAATCCTGTATTTTTCTGAAATAAATCCTGTGTTTTTCCCTGAAATAAATCTCTGTTTTTTATCCAGCGTTCCCTGCCAGCTCGCAGGAGCTCAGGGAAGAACCCCCAGCCTGTTCCAAGGGATTTTCCCAGGTCACACATTTGAAAGAAAGGGGAAAACCTAGGAAGCAAATCTAAGCCTGAGTCCTTGGAGAGCTGGGGATCTCCTGCCCCGCTCTTCACAGCTTCTCCCAGGGCTGTGCCAAGGGCCAGCACACATCTGTCCCCGACAGGGACAGTCTGACCATATTAGGAGCTATCTCCATGAAACAAATCCAGCCAGAGGGAGGCCGGGACATTCACGTCCCCCTGGGATGTCACCTCGTGCTGGTGGCTCGTGGTGCTCGCTGCAAAGCTGAGGAAATCCTACTGAGGGCACTTGCTCCTCATAAATCAGGATGACCCTGTGAAAATCCAGGCCGGGAGAGAAGGAAGTCGCCTTTGCAGCTCTTCCGTAAATAAACAGAGCTGCCGGGCCAGCTGGGAAGCAGGAAACCCTGGGGAAGGGCTTTACACTCACTTTCTTGGGAAAAAAAAAAGTGAGAAAAAATCCCCAAACAGTAAAGTGTGACCGAAAACCCCGCGGGAGGCACGGCCACCTCCTCACACCCAGGAGCTCTGAGCTCCCACCCACCCTCAGAACCGCCCCCAGGGACGAGGGTGCCGTACCCGAGAAAGTCCCCTTGGCCAGGCATTCCTTCACCCGGTTTGTCCTCCGGACGTGGAAGGCTTTGGTGATCTCCTGGTTCATGAACGCCTCGTTGTTGAGGATGTTGGCCACCATCATGCGCAGGTCGAACACCTCGAGCAGCTCGGCGATGTGAGCGATGTGCATGAGGTCCCGCTCGTTCTCGTCCAGCTCCCCCGTGTACAGGTACTTGAGCACGGCCCGGAACGGACCCGGCTGGATGGACGCGTCCATCTTCACCACCACCATCAGCTTGGACTTGTAGGTCAGCGGGTCCTCGGCCATCTCCTCCTGGATGCTGGTGAACGCCCGGCTCCACGAGGAGAGGTTCCGGCCCCGCCGCAGCCCGCGCTCGCCGTTCTCGTAGCGGTTTCCCCGCAGGATGCCGTCACTGGTGGAGGCTCTAAGGCACGGTTTGCGCTGGCCGGGTCCTGCCTCCTCGGCGCTCTCGCAGATGTCGAAGCTGGCGGCCCGCAGGAGGAAATCCCGCCCGTGGTGCCTCTCCTCCTGGTGCAGCATCCGCTCGGCGGCCGCGGTGACGGCCACCCCGAAGCCGTGCCCCGCCGTGCTCTGCTGGTCCTCCTCGCTCAGGTCCATGAGGAACAGGTCGTAAAACTTGGAGGAGGAGGTGGAGAGGTAGATCTTGTGTGCGTAGATTTTGATCTTCTCTTGCAGCACCAGGATGACGTCCGCGCACAGGGGGTCCTCCAGGAGGTGGGCTGGACGCTCCTCGTTGTTGGAAGGGGGGTCCGGGACGATGATGATGGGAGGAGGGGGCTTGGGGGGCAGGAAGGGGGCTTGGAGCAGGGGCCGCTGCACGTTGCGCAGGTGGGACTTCCAGAACTGCAGGTGGCGGCGGGAGATGAGGGCGGCACGGATGGCGTTGTCAAAGACGTCCTTGACGCCAAACTGGGCCACCACGCTCGTCTCGTAATAGGGGATCCCCAGCTCCTTGGCGACCTCCCTGCCCTTCTCGGGGGGGAGGATCTCGTTAGGTTTGATTGGCCTGAAAGAGACGGGAGATAATTAACAAGGAAACCTCCGGAGACGAGGACGGCAGGCTGGGACATCTCCAGGGCGCGAGGGTCCCACCTGGCCAGGGGTCTCCGTGCCCGGTTGACGGCCTCCAGGTCGGCGTAGCGCAGGTCGAGCTGGCAGCCCACCAGGATGACGGGGGCGCGGGGACAGAAGTGTTTGATCTCGGGGTACCACATGGTCTTCACATGGTGCAGGGAGTTGGGGTTGGCGATGGAGAAGCACAAAACCACAACGTCGGACCTGGGGGAGAAGGAGGGTCAAGGTCCAGCCTGGGGGGTCCCTCCCTGCCTGGGGAGTGCCAGGCTCTGCCTGTCCCTACCTGCCGTAGGCAAAGCGCCTGTCCTTGTGGTGGTCACCGAAGGTGTCCCAGAGGCGCAAGGACACGCTGACATCGTCTACCACATCCCGGGAGCGCTCCAGGACCTGTGGGAACACAAACACCACACTCCTGAATCCCCGAGCCTCGCAACAACAACAACAACGGCGCTGTCCCCACCGCGGGGACCAAATCACGAGGGGAGGACGTGGCTCCACCTCCTCGGGATTCCCACGAGCCCTCCCCAGCACCCCAAAGCGCCCTCACCTCCTGACAGACGCGGTACTGGTCGATGGCCCACACCGTGGGCACGTGGGTGGCGAGGAGCTGGTACTGGGTCAAGGTGGCGTTGCAGGCGCGGGCACAGATGAGCCGGGTCTTGCCCACCGCGTTGTCCCCGACCACGACGCACTTGATGGTTTCTACGTTTGGCCTCTCATAATCCATGTCAGAATCCATTAATTGGGACCTGCGGGGGAACGAGGGCTCGGCAAACACAGCCGGGACCTGCCGGGGTGGCTATCTCAAGCCAGGACTGGGCAGCGGAAGGGACAAAGCAGGAGGATGCTGACACTCCCTGGCAGCGCGGGGAAGCTCTGCAGCAGCTGCCCAGCCCTTCCCGGCTCGCTCTCCCCGCCAGTCCCCTTTAAAATTTCATGTGCTGGTGGCAGCGTGGCCGCTGTGCCGCGTCAGACACATGGCCTGCGTTGGATTGCGCCCTCCTCCCTCCCGGCTCTCGGCTCATGCTTGTTCATGTGAGATGAGCCTTTTTTTTTTTTTTCCTCTCCCTTCCTCCTCTTCCTTTTCTCCTTCTCCGGCGTTTGCAAGAGAAGCTTCCAGAGCCGCCTGACCGAGTGCACACGCGGGCACTGCCAGGCTCGGCAGTTTCCCTCGGGGGAAAACGCTGACCTGCCCCCCTTTTCCCACCCCATTCCCAAGGGGATATTTGCTCCCAGCTAAGAGCAGCAAGAAGAAATTCCTCAGGTTTCCCAGAGGCTCAGCAGCCGTTGGGATCGGGAGAGTTCTGAGGTGTGACCCTGGCACTCCTGGGGGGGATGTCAGTGCTGTGGGTGGGTGCTAAAAAGCTGATGTGGAGCACCCAGGTGTGCCCAGGTGTGTCACCCACTCCCTGTTCAAAGCCAGACTCCAAACCACTCAAAATTAACTCATCACAGTGTTAACCAAGGGTTTATGCATTTTCCAGGGGGAAAAACAGCGAGGAAGTTGAGGGACGGTGAAAAGGACAAAAAAAAAACCCCACATCCCAATTTCTCCGAACTTCCCAAGGCCACGGATCTGTTCCCCCTTGTCGCTCCCTCCTGGCAGCGGCCTCCCGAGCTGCTATAATAAACCACCAGCGCAGTGAGCGAAAATACCCGGTAACGATGGCAACCGAGCGCTGCACGTGGGACCACAGCTCCCCAAACCGGCAGCCTGGCAAGGACTTCCCAATGTTAGCACCTCCCTCCGTGCGCAGGCTCCCTGGGCACACCTGGATCCACCGGGCACAGCTGAGCCACGAGCCCCGTGGGCAGCTGGAGGCAACGGCAGGTGGCACAAATCCAGGTGGCTTCGGGTGCCACGGCGGGCTGGTCCCCAGGCAAAACTTCTCCGAGGAGTTGTCGCTGCATTCCACGCCCCCCTTCCGTCCTTTGGGATGCAGGGAATTCATCCCAAAGGGCACCGGAGACCGGGAGCAGCAGCCTCCTTGTGGAAAGGAGGCAGGGCAGGTGGGCTCCTTCCCCAGCAGCCCCCAAAATCTGTTCCATCTCAGGCACACCCCTCTGCTGCCACCCCCAGTGCCCTGCTCCCCCCAGGGATCAGCCGTAGGACTGGGAGATGCAGGAGATCTCCAGGCTGGGGGGTGTGAGTGCTCAGGGAGCTCTGCTGTGGTTATTTTTAGGCCCAGCAGTGCTCCCAGGTCGGCCGAGCTCATTCGGATGGAGGGGGAAGGCGCGGGGAATGACAACCGCAGTTGGCACTTGGGATGTTTGTCCCTCGTGGGGAGCTCAGCCCACCCCGAGCCCAGCCTGCTTGGAAAGGCCAGGGCCTCATGGGAATTAAGGGCTAAATCCTTGTGGGATCAGTGCCTGCCGTGAGGAGAGGAAGGGGGGGACAACAGTGGGGACAAAATGAGATTCTCAGTCAGGCAGAGGCACTGTGGGGGGCTCTGCTGGCCCCACAGAGGGGGAGTCACAGCCCCTCACCCACCAGACCACCCCAGGAGGGGCTGAACCTTTCCAAGCCCCCTCCCCACCTTCCCCACTTTCCCTTCTCTCCTGGGAACAGCTCCAAAACCCACCGGAGAGTAGAAATAACTCGAGATGCCAAGACATTGGAGTTGCCCCTTAAGGAAAAGCTCTTCCCTGGGGATCTGGGCTGCTCCAGCCAGCAGCCCCGCAGCCCTGCTCTCCCTGCCCCCCACCCAAACCACGGGCACCCAATTCACACCCACCCCCCCAAGGAGACCCCCAAAATTCCTCCTTCCAGGCTCCCAGCCCGCGGTTGCCAAGGCAACTGCACCATCACCCCGGGAGCCGTCGCTTAGCAACTCCCCGTCTCCAAATCTTCCATCCCGCACCTCGCCAGGGGAGGAGAACCCCCAAACCGGGGCGAAACCGCCCCAAAACGGCAGCGACGCACAAAAATAACGGGGGCTCGGGGCGGCCGCGGGGTGCGGGAGGAGCGGGGCCCGGGAGGAGGCAGCCGGGGCTGTGGAGGCCGCGGCGGGAGGCGGTGCGGGAGGCGGTGCGGGAGGAACGGGGCCCCGAGCGGGGCTGCAGCACGGCCGGGCCCGGGGGATGCGGCGGGCGGGGGGCACCGGGACGGGCTGCGGGGAGAGCACGGATCGGGGTGCGGGGCATGGCAGAGGGGTCGGGGAGCACCGGGAGAGGGTGCGGGAGTTGGGGAAGGGAGCGGGGAGCAGCCGGATTGGGGTGTCGGGGGTGCTCGGAGCATCCGGATCGGGGGTCCGGGGCATCGCGGAGGGACCGGGGAGCACCGGGAGCGGGCGCGGGGCATCGCAAAGGACATGGGGAGGATCCGGAGAGGGTGCGGGGGTTTCAGGGTGTCCGGAGCACCCGAATCGGGGGTGGGGGGCATCGCAAGGGGGACGGGAAGCAGCGGGAGAGAGTGTGGGGCATGGCCAGGAGGTCGGGGAGGACCCAGGCCAAGGGTGAGGGGCATGGCGAGGAGGTTGGGGGTGCTCGGAGCGCCCAGAGAGAGGGTGCGGGACATCGCAAGGAGACAGAGGAGGACCTAGGCCGGGGGCGTGGGGCACCGCAAGGAGTCTCAGGGGAGCCCGGAGCACTCGCAAGAGGGTGCGGGGCACCGCAAGGAGGTTGGGGGTGCTCGGAGCACCTGGATCGGGGTGCGGGGCACTGCCAGGCGCACGGGAAGCACCGCGAGGGCTGCGGGACACAGAGAGGGGGCTGGAGAGCATCGGGAGCCGCTGCGGGGCATTCCCAGGGGGCTCGGGGGCGCTCGGGCCGCCCGGATCGGGGGTGCGGGCACGGCGGAGGGGCCGGGCCCTCGCTGTCCCCCCTCGGGCCGGGCCGGCGGCGGGGCAGGATGCGCGGAGGCGGAGCGGGACGCGGGGCGGAAGCGCGGGGGGGGTCCCCCGGTACTTACACCAACACAGACGAAGCGGCGGCTCCCAGGGGCCGGGGCCGGGCTCGCCCCTCCGGACATGGCCACGGCGCAGCTTGCGCGGCTCGGCTGGGCACGGCTGGGCGCCGCGCTGCGCGGCTCAGGGCCGGGGCCGCGGGGGCCCATGGCGGCACCTCGGCCGCCCCGATCTCCGCATCCGCGGCCCGCTGCGCTGCGCGGAGCCCTGCGCGGAGCCGTGCGCGGATCGCGGCCCTGCGCGCTGCGCCGAGCGGTGCGCGCTGCCCTGCGCGCTGCAGTCGCGGCCGCCCCGCCTTTCATTCACAAAAAACAAGCGGCCCCGGCCCGGCCCCGCCCCCGAGCCCCCCCCGCTGTCGCGCATTGGCTGAGAGGGACACGGGGGGGCACCCGGGGGGGGTACGGGCGCATCCTGCCGCGGATGGGGACCCTTATCATGTCCCTTGCGGGAGGCTCCGTTGTGCCCCCCCTAATCCTGCCGCGGGACCCCCATCCTGCCCCTAAACCTCCCTTGCGGGGGGCTCTGTCATATCCCCCCAAATCTGCCGTGGGACCCCACAATGTCCTCTCACCCTCCCTTGCAGGGAGCTGAGTTATGTCCCCCAGTCCTGCCTTGGGACCCCATAATGTCCTCCAACTCTCCCTTCCAGAGGGCTCCGTTGTGCCCCCCAATCCTGCCTTCCATGCGGCCCCCATCGCACCCCTAACCCTCCCTCAGAGGGGGCTCCATCCTGGTCCCCAGTCCCGCACTGCATGGATCTCTATCTGCCCTCTGCATGAGCCCCCCACCCTGCCCTCCATCATCTGTGACATCCAAATGGGGGGGGGTGACACCTTCATCCCCCCCTTCATCTCACCTCCACCTCCCTCCACATCTGAGTCCCCCGGCCCCCAATCCCGATCCGGGCAAGGGGCGCACCCTCTCCTGCATCCCTCTGAGCACCTTGCCCTCTCCCCAAATTTCAGGGGGGTGCCAGCTCCCAGCAGGGCCACGTGTGGTGCTGGTGGTGGAGAAGACCCCTCACAAGCCCCACAGACCCCCGGAGCACCCCAAAACCCTCCAGGAATTCTTCTCCCTGGAGGGAGCAAAGCTGCTCCATCCCTCCGAGCACAGGCCACACGCCGCGCCCCTGCCTTTCCCCCTCCCCTGCGGCACTCATCGCAGCCCCCTCCTCACCCCAGGGCAACCCCCCTAAATCTGAACCCTCGGGGCATAAAAAACTCCGAGTCATCTTTGCAGCGCGGCCGCCGGGAAGGCGCTGGGCACCGCTGGCCCCGCTGCTCTGACCCCGCATATCCGCATCATGTGATCCTCGCCATCCCGAGCCTTTCAGCCTCCTTCCCTCGCCATCGCCGCCGCGGAGCCGCGCTAAGCTCGGCCCCCGGGATGCCCTGATCCCTTCCCGATCGGATCGGGCCGGCTGGAGCCTGCACTGATCCTGCCGCTGCTGCGACACCGCATCGGACGGCGGCGGAGCCCGGAGCTCGCCTCGCCCCGGCGCAGCCCCCCCAGCCCGGCCGAGCCCCCCGCCTCACCGAACTCGCAGCACGGGGATCTGTCTCTCCATAGCAGAAGGAGATGGAGCCGCTAATTTGGGGAGGGGAAAGCCCTTTCGGCTTCTGAGCCGGCAAGAGGCAGCTCCCGGTGCTGCCTCGGTGCCCGCGCCGGGACCGGGAGCCGGCGGCGGAGCTGTTGAATCTCTGCCCCGGGAGCTGCGAGCAGCCGAGCCGCAGAGCCTGGAGCTTTCTGCTTCTTGGAGTGGGTCACGGGGAAGGAACACGTAAAGCTTGTTTGCCAGCCGCATGATTTGGCTTATTTGCTCTCTTGTAGCAGGTGCTTAATTGTGGCAGAAAGGGTTCCCGGCAGCTTTCTGGGCAGCCAAATTCCCGCCTGCCCCTCTCGCAGCCAGGCAAAACAAAAGCACGATTGTCACTCGCGGGCGAAACGCTCTTGGCTGCGGAGCTCCCGCGGGCCTCCTTCCCGGGAGAAAGGAGAGAGAGCCGCGGGATGGAGGCACCGGGATGGGCACCGGGGTGGGCACCGGGGTGGGCACAGGGCAGGGCAAGGGGGTCGGGAGCAGCCGTGGAGCTCGTGGGTGCTGCCCGCAGCCCCTCTGCTCCGTGAGAGGAGGAACACAAGGCTCAGCTGACTGCTCCCCAGCGAGCCCACGCTGTGCCACACTTTGGCACGGCACGGAATGGCACAGTTTGGCACGGCACAGCTGCCCATGGCACGGCACAGCTGCCCAGCGAAATCTCCTCTCCCTCAGCACTGCTGTCCCTGGCAGGGCTGCGATTAAAAGGCCTTTGCTCCCTGCTCCTATCCCTCCGATTTGAGCCTCTGGAACCTGTCCCCAGGGAATTCCATCCGTGCTCACCCTGAGTCCCAGGCAGAGAGCTCCACGCCCACGGCTGAGCTCTGGGAGTCGCACCTCTGGGGCCCAACGCCCCTTTCACCCCACAGCATCCTCCTCCCTCCACCTCCTGCTCCCCAGCCAGGAATGAAGAAGCTCTGGGAATATCTGAGATACGAGGGGACATTGCTCCAGCCCCAGTAAAATTTATGACTCTCCAGTTTAATGCCAGGGGCATTTCCACCCCTCCCAGGCGCTGCCAGGGCCCTGCCCAGCCTCGCTGGGGGTGGAGTGCAGTGATCCAGATCCAAACCCATTTTCCTTATGCTCCTTGGAGCAGCAAATGCAAATGCTGCAGCTTCCCTGGCTCTGCCCCCCACCCCGAGCCCCAAATCCAGCGTTATTCACCTTGCAGGGGGCTGAAAGGCTGGGACAGACCAAGGCAATGCATCCCTCGCTGGAAAGAGCAGATTTGGGATGGGGGGACACCCCCACGCCCTCCGGCAGTCCCGGATCACACATTCCCAAAGCCCCGGGGCAGGAGCCTGCCCTTGCCTCGCTCTGACCTAAGCCCTGCGGGTTTTTTCCACCTCATCCATGGGGAACGGAGGCGTTGCGGTGGCGTGTGTGGGGTGGGGGCAAAGAGCAAAGTCCCCGGGGAAAGTGGCCGGAGGAAAAGTGCCAGGGGCAGGAGCAGGAGCAGGAGAAGGAGCAGGAGCAGGAGGTACTCACAGGCTGTGAGCCATGGCAGTCATCTTCCCGGCGGGGCTGCCCTTCCCTGGGCTTTCCATCGCTTTCTCTTGGCAGGCTCTGCAAGGAGAGGGCACAGGGACTGTGTGAGACACCCCAAACATGGGCTCACATCCCAAAGCCACCCCCTCCCCCTGCCCGGTGTCACTCCCGACCCTTCCCAAGGCCTTGGGAAGGCGAGTCCTGGGCTGGCCAAGGAGTGTCCTGGTGTGGGGACAGAGCTGTCCCTCGGCTCCCCACTGTCCCTGAGTCTCACTGCCAGCTCTGCCCTCCTCATGCCACCCTAGAAAGCACCCAAAATCAATCAATCAATCAATCAATCAATCAATCAATCAACCAACCAATCAATCCATGGAACACACTGTCCCCTGCACTGAAGGTTCCACAGTGACACCCTCCCCCCAGCCCCAGGGAGGCTCTCCCAGCTCTCACCCCTCTCCGGGCACCTCACCCTCGGGCTGAGAGCCTTCCCTGTGCGTCTGAGCCCCCTGGGCAGTGCCCGGCTCCCGGCGGGGCCAGCAGGTCACCAAGGGCCCCGGCCTGGTGGCTTTGCCAAGGCTCTGGAGCGAGGCAGGGCTCGGGGCTGTCCCTCCTCCCCCGTCACTGTGCCTGCCCACGTCAGGCTGGAGCAGAGTCCAGCCTGGGATTTGCTCCTGGCAATGCCAGCAGAGTCTCCTGCCAGGGAGGGGTTCCAGGCACCCACCCCGGTGCTGGATCCTTCCATTGAAGGAAGAGCAGGAAGGCTCATCCCTTCGTCTTGCTGCCCTGAAAATCCCAAATCCCAAATCCTGCACTTGTTCTGCCTGGATGATGTTGCAATAGATGTCCTGGCTCAGGACAGCTGCCCCAGGCACCCCCAAGGGCCCCCCAGCCCCATCAGCAGCCAGGGAGGGACGCGGCAGCTCCTAAAAACTGCAATTTTCAGGCTCAATATCCAATTGGAGGCCAGGAAAAATCTCCAACCAGAGGAAAAATCTCCAACCAGAACTTGGCGAAAATAGCAAAACCCAGCCTTGATGGGATGGGGGAGCAGTGGGGACAAAGGGACCCGTTGGGATGTGCCACCACAGCGGTGGGGAGCAGAGGCCATGGCCCCCCCAGCCCCATCAGCAGTGAAGGAGGGACGTGGCAGCTCCTAAAAAATGCAATTTTCAGGCTCAATATCCAATTCGAGGCCAGGAAAAATCTCCAACAAGAGTTTAGCGAAAATAACAAAACCCAGCCTTGATGGGATGGGGAAACAGTGGGGACAAAGGGACCCATTGGGATGTGCCACCACACTGGTGGGGAGCAGAGGCCATGGGCCCCCCAGCCCCATCAGCAGCCAGGAAGGGATGAGGCAGCTCCTAAAAACTGCAATTTTCAGGCTCAATATCCAATTGGAGGCCAGGAAAAAATCTTCAAACACAACTAGCAAAACCCAGCGTTGATGGGGGAGCAGTGGGGACACTGGGATGTGCCACCACAGCAGTGGGGAGCAGTGCCCAGGGAGCAGCTGACAGCAGAAGGAAAGGTCTAAAACAAGCAAAAAAGAACATTTTTGCACCTTCCATCCCCTGTCCTGCCAAAGCAGCAGGGTCTGCCTGCTCGGGGGGGGCTCTGGAAATTCTCCGCAGGCAGGAATTCTCCACCCCAGCTGGATCCCATCTCCCAGCTCTGGAATCAGGCACCTGACACCCGCCGGGTGACAGCTCACCCTGCCACCGATACGGCTGCACAGCTCCACGGATTCATCGCTCAGCTTATAAATATTTAAACCCAGAAGGAGCCGCGTGCTCCTGGAAAACGCAACTCCTCGCACAAGCCCAGCATCCGTCTGCCCCAGCGCTGAGCTAATGAACATTTGGGGCTCTCCAGACGGATCTTTTGCAGCTCAAAACCAGGTCAGGGCGAAACTCAAGGTCTTGATCCATCCGTGCAGGATTTCTGCGCCTTCCCCTTGGGATAAATTGGATTTACCACCCTGAGGGGTGCGGAAAGCGCTGCTGGGATGGAATCACAACCCAGGTTGCTCTTCCAGGTGTCACCCCGGGCAGGTTTTGGGGGGCACGGCCAGCCCCACACCCGGGGAAAGGCCACAGCTGCAGCCTGGAGCACTGACAGGCTCCCGCCGGCTGCTCCAGGCAGGATTCACAGTTTCGTACAGCATTAAGAGCTGCTGACGCCTCGTGAAAAAACTGTGAAAAGCTTCTATTTTGGGGAAAGTTCCTCTTATAACGGTGCATCCTGTGGCTTCTCTGTTTCCCTTTTTCTCCTGGTTTCTCTTGCTATGGAGAGCAGTGCAAAAAATAGGCGGAAAATGTTGCCAACCAGCCTGGGCTCTTCGTCAGGAAAGGAAAATAACCCTCCGAGCCACCCCCAGCCAAGGAATTCATTCTTATGTCGCACCTGGGTGGGGCGTGGGGACAGGAGGGACAAAGCGGGACCCTCCTGGGGCTTGTCCCTGGGTCTGGCTGCCGCCAGCACAGAGCATGGGGGGCTTGGTGGGGGCTGGATATTTCCAGTGGGGGAAAAATGCTGGATTTGCTTATTTTAGACCTTTCCCTTTAGTGTCAGATCATTGCTGGACTCTGCTCCCCAATCCACTCCCAACCTGTGGGGTGGAACATCCCATCCCATCATCTCCTTTGGCCCCCACGGCTTCCCCATTTAAAAAAAAAAATTGATTAAAACATCAAAGAACGAGGAGTCTGTCTCCAAGCAACTGTCTCCAAGTAGGGATGGAGAGCAGAGAAGGAGAAGCTGCGATGTTGAGTGGGGAGAAAACTTCTGGAGATCCCAGCGGGGAGAGGGAGGGCAGGAAAAGAGGGACACGAGGTGACATCCAGCCGGGCCAGGAGGAGCCCCGGGGCACGAGGATCTCCCTCTTTCCTCATCACAGAGCCCGCGGGGCAGCGGCAGTGCCTCGCCCTGGCTTGAGAAACAGCCCCGGGAGCCCAAAGCTATTTCCTACCCCAACGGCAGAGGAAGCGGCGGCAGCGCTGCCTCTCCTCGGGAGGGAGGTGACACTAGCCTTGGTGGCTGCAGGGACACGCTGATGACCTGCCTGGAGCCCTCGGCAGCAGCTAAGCAGCTAACAGAGCCGGGGAGAGGGGCCGGGCTCAGCCGCGCTGTTCCCGCGGGGGTGGAATTCCGAGCTGGAAAATTCTTTGCCCCCACACCTCTGTGTGTGCGCACACGTGGCTCTGCCGGAGCAGCCTCCTCGCGCTTGTCACACCCTGAGGGCCACCAGGGCACCCCACGGGTGCGACACCCCAATCCTCGACAGCTCCAAGGGGCCGTGAGGGGACGAGGGGCTGCGAGTGCCACCCGCTCCGGGGGGCCGCGTCACCCCGGGGGCTGCGAAAAGCCTCAGGGCACCGGGAGGTGTTCCAGGGCAGGATCAGCACAGCCCCCTCGGTCCCCAACCCTCACAGCCTCGGCATCCTCCCCAAATTCCCGGCAGAGAAACCTTCACCCTCTCCGTGCCCCATGGCCAATCCCCGGCGAATCCCCGGGGGGAAACTGGGAAAAGATTTGCTCCGGGAGATGTTACCCGAGATGAGAAAAACCCTCACCCTCTCTGTGCCCCATGGCCTCTCCCCGGCGAATCCCCGGGGGGAAACTGGGGAAAAGATTTGCTCCGGGCGGTGTTACCTGAGCTGAGAAAAACCCTCACCATCTCCACACCCCATGGTCGCTCCCTGGCGAATCTCTGGGGGGAAATTGGGGAAAGATTTGCTCCGGGAGATGTTACCCGAGATGAGAAAAACCTTCACCCTCTCTGTGCCCCATGGCCAGACCTTGGCAAATCTCTGGGGGGAAATTGGGGAAAGATTTGCTCCGGGCGGTGTTACCTGAGCTGAGAAAAACCCTCACCCTCTCCACCCCCCATGGCCAATCCCTGGCGAATCCCTGGGGGCAAACTGGGGAAAGATTTGCTCCGGGAGATGTTACCCGAGATGAGAAAAACCCTCACCCTCTCTGTGCCCCATGGCCAGACCTTGGCAAATCTCTGGCGGGAAATTGGGGAAAGATTTGCTCCGGGCGATGTTACCTGAACTGAGAAAAACCCTCACCATCTCCACCCCCCATGGCCTCTCCCTGGCGAATCCCTGGGGGGAAATTGGGGAAAGATTTGCTCTGGGCGGTGTTACCTGAGCGCAGCGGCCCCGCTCTGTCCCGCAGCGCCTTCCCTTTCCAGGTGCGAACTGGCCTGGACAGGCAGGACCCATTTTTATACTCTCACCCATGTGATCCAAACAAATGCCCTAGGGATGAGTTTTTGCACTGACACAACTAAAGGGGCTGGGACTAAAAAACCTGTTGGACCACAATCCCAGCTCGGCGGACAGGAATTTTCCACTCGGAGCCGTTCAGGCTGGCTCTGTGTGCGCCGGCACGCGCCGGGGCCCGCGTCTCCCTGCTCCCCAAAAAATCCATTTCCCTGCGCTCCCCGAGTCTTTCGGACTCATTCCTAAATGCTTCCTCTGCTGCGGCTGGAGGGAACAAACCACGGGGTGGTTCCACGATGGAGGAAGGGATGGATGGGAAGTGTGAAAGGATATGTTTGAGGCACTGATTTGCATCTAAATTCTTTTATTATTTAAATATTTTATTTTTAAAATCTTTTTGTTATTTAAATCTTCTATTATTTTTCCATGGTCTGTGGAAAAAAAAAAAAAACCAAAACCGAAAACAACAAAATAACAACAAAAAACCATAGCAGGAGATGCCAGCCAGGGTGACAAAGGGAGGAATCCTTTGCTCCTGGAAAAGGAAATTCCCTGCAGCCTGGAGGCTTGGGAGTGGCACTTCTACAGAGGTTGGAAGGTGATTTTAGGATTTTAGGAGCTGCCCAGCCTGAGGGTCCTGCACTGGGATGCTCCTCAGGGATGCAGGGAAGGAAGGCAGGTCCCAGATGAGTCCGAGTGACCCGAAACGCCCGGGATGGGACTGGAAAAGAGAGGTAAGCCCTGCACGGTGAGTCAGTGGGAACCGAGGCACCGGGGAAATGGCCACGGGCCACGGACAGGAGCCACGAGCGTGACTCAGTGGGACCTGCAGTGACTCGGTGGGAAAGGAGGGAGGCGATGAGGGATCATGGGCAGTGCCATGGGATCATGGGCAGTGCCGTGGGATCATGGGCAGTGCCATGGGATCATGTGCCGTGCCATGGGGTCATGGACAGTGCCATGGGATCATGGACAGTGCCATGGGGTCATGGACAGTGCCATGGGATCATGGACAGCGCCATGGGATCATGGACAGTGCCATGGGATCATGGACAGTGCCATGGGATCATGGGCAGTGCCATGGGATCATGGACAGTGCCATGGGATAATGGACACTGCCATGGGGTCATGGACAGTGCCATGGGATCATGGACAGCGCCATGGGATCATGGACAGTGCCATGGGATCATGGACAGTGCCATGGGATCATGTGCCGTGCCATGGGATCATGGGCAGTGCCATGGGATCATGTGCCGTGCCATGGGATCAGGGGCAGCGCCATGGGGTCATGGACAGTGCCATGGGATCATGGACAGTGCCATGGGATCATGGACAGTGCCATGGGATCAGGGGCAGCGCCATGGGGTCATGGACAGTGCCATGGGATCATGGACAGTGCCATGGGATCATGGACAGTGCCATGGGATCATGGACAGCGCCATGGGGTCATGGGCAGTGCCATGGGATCATGGACAGTGCCATGGGATCATGGACACTGCCATGGGATCATGGACACTGCCATGGGATCATGGACAGTGCCATGGGATCATGGACAGTGCCATGGGATCATGGACAGTGCCATGGGATCATGGACAGTGCCATGGGATCAGGGGCAGTTCCATGGGATCAGGGGCAGTTCCATGGGATCATGGGCAGTTCCATGGGATCATGGGCAGCGTCGTGGGATCATGGACACTGCCATGGGATAATGGGCAGTGCCGTGGGATCAGGGGCAGCGCCATGGGGTCACGGACAGTGCCATGGGGTCATGGACAGTGCCATGGGGTCAGGGGCAGCCAGAGCCGGGAGGAGCCCCTCGATCACGCTCCGCTCGGGCTGCTCCCCTCGCAGCAGCGCTGGAGAGCACTCCCGCTGGAGCCGATCCCGATGGGGCTGATAAGAGCAGGAACGTGCGGCTCGGCACACACGGGGCCAGCCCGGGGCTCGCCTCGCCTCCTCGCCGAGGTGCTGCTGTGCCCCGCGCTGGCTCCGCCACCGCCGCTCGCTGCCACCTCCGCGAGGTTCTGTCCTCACTCAAGGCACAGCCGCTCGCTCTGGCCTGCCCTAGCAAGGGAACTCGGGGGGGTTTTGTGCCCAAATTAGTGGCAGATACTGAAAAAGCGCCTGTTCTGCTGGGTCACAGAGCAAGGGTGGCTTTGCCCCTTGGAGCATCTGGAAATTGTGCTGATCTCCCCCAAATCGCCCTCTCCCACTGCAATGATCACCCCGGGGGGATCTCTGGCTCCAGGGACAGTCCTGAGGAGATGGGGCTCTGTCAGAGCCGGCTGGGCACAGGCTCCTCTGGGCCTGGGGACACTGGGGACCCTGGGGACACTGGGGACACTGGGGACACTGGTGCTGGAAAGAGGGGTAGGTGGAAAAGGGGCACCTGGCTGGGTTGGGGGTGCCAGGCTGTTTGCTGTCACTTTGCAGCTGGGGGGTTTGCAGGGGTGTAAATGTGAGGTCTGTGACCCTGCTGGCGTGGGGAACTGTAAATAGGGGAAATTTTGGGGTCCCCTTCAGAGTCAGGGTGCCAAGGGCCTGCGGAAAAACACCTGGGCAGGGGAAGCTGGAGAATGTTCTGGAAGAGGTGCCCATGCTGAAGGGATCCCCCCAAATATGGGGAGTGACCTCATGTCCTCCCAGCCCCCAAACTGCTTTTGGGGGATCCTCTACATGGGGCTGTGATGGGGGCTCAGGGTAACAGCACTGCTGGGACTCCCCGTGAGCTCGTTAAACCTGTCCCAGCCCCTGCTGCAAACCAGTTAAAGCCATTTAGGGAAGGGTTAAGCCAGTTCAGTGTGATGTGGGAGCCCATCGATGCCAAGGTTAATCCGGTGTAAGTGCATCAACATCGGGGATTTGAACCAATTTAACCGTTCCAGCTCCAGCTTTTCCCTGAAGGCCTTGGGGAAGGGCCCAGCCTGCGCTCCCATTCATCCCAGGCTGTGGAGAGGCTTGGGAAGAGGGAGAAAATAACCCAGAGACGGAAGGGAAGAGCCTCATGCAGGCAGAATCTGAAACGCTGCTATTTATAGCCCATCCCTGCCCAGCCGGCCTGAATTCCACGCAGGTCCCGGTGCCCGGCTGGCACAGGGGAGCAGCAGGGTGGGCAGTGAAACCTCCCAGTCCATCCCAGCTCACCAGGGCACCTCGTGGGACCAGGCTGAGCCCGACCTGACTCAGAGCAGAGGATGCTTCTTCCTCATCGCAGCTCCTCATTATCCCTCTGCCCCAGGGCTTTCCCACGAGCCTCATCCAGCCGGGCCGTGGGACCTGCCAGAGGTGTTTGTTTATTTTTTACTGTCATCCCTGAAGGGCTATAATCACAATTAGAGCGTCCACGAGGCACGGGGCAGAGATTTGTCTCCTTCCCAAGGCCACAGTGCCCGGGAGAGCGGCGGGGAAAAGAGGGAAAAGGCGGAAATGTTTCCATAACCCAATCCCCGTGCCCACACAGCATCCCGGGGGAGGTTGGCAGAGGTCACACCTGAGGCTTTCTCAACGCTTTCCCTCCACGCTGCTGTCGCGTGGCGGTGTTGCAGCAATTCCCGGTGGCTTTTCCCGTCTCCAGGAGCCGGGGTGGGGAATTCGAGCCAGGAATTCCAAGAGGCGCTCGGCAGGTCGCCGGTGTGAATGGAGGGACAGGATGGGATCGGGCAGCACCCGGAGAGGCGCGGGATGGCTGTGGCAGCACCGCTGCGAGCCGGGAGCTGCCAGGCTGCGGAGCCGCTGGGGGAGAAGCAGCTCCCGCACCGCGCTGCGCCTGCCTTGTGACTGCGAAATGAGTGTGCTTAATATAGGCCAAGTGAAAACATTCTGCCCAAAATAGCAGCCCTTCCTTCGCCGGCGAGCGCCGCAGCCGCGGCAGGAGCAGTCACAAGGCACCTGCCGGGGCGCGGGGGGCTCTGCCAGGTGTGCCCGAGCGGTGCTGCCCACCCCGCCCGGAGCTGCGGGAGCGCCGGCGGCCCCCGGTGCCACCAAGGTCACCTCCCCGAACGTGCCGGGGCAGTTCATGGATGGGACGGGCGCCCCCGGGATTGGGATGGGGTGCGGGGGTGGGTGGGCACAGCCCCCAATGCTGTGACCACCCGGGTCAGGATCGGGCGCTGCAGGGGTGGGATGCGCTCCTGCCCGGGGTGCTGCTGGGGCTGAGCTCTGGGGTGGGCAGGGGGCGATCCCCGCGTGCTGCGGGGGCTGCGCCAGCCTCGGGGGGCTCACGGTTTTCCCTGGAAAATATCGGGAATTCCTCCTCTCCTGAGTGCCCGGCTGAGGCAGAGGGAGCGGGGCAGGCGCTGGGGGAGGTTTTGGGGTCGCAGCAGCCCCGAATGTGCTCAGTTTGTGCTGCAATGGTGCTTGGGTTGTGCTGCACTGGGGTTCAGTTTGTGCTGCACTGGGGCTCCGTTCGTGCTGCACTGGGGCTCAGTTTGTGCTGCACTGGTGCTCAGTTCGTGCTGCACTGGTGCTCAGTTTGTGCTGCACTAGTGCTCAGTTCGTGCTGCACTGGGGCTCATTTCGTGCTGCACTGGGGCTTGGTTCGTGCTGCACTGGGGCTCCGTTTGTGCTGCACTGGGGCTCATTTCGTGCTGCACTGGGGCTCATTTCGTGCTGCACTGGGGCTCAGTTCGTGCTGCACTGGGGCTCAGTTCGTGCTGCACTGGTGCTCAGTTTGTGCTGCACTGGGGCTCCCTTTGTGCTGCACTGGGGCTCCCTTTGTGCTGCACTGGGGCTCAGTTTGTGCTGCACTGGGGCTCAGTTTGTGCTGCACTGGTGCTCAGTTTGTGCTGCACTGGGGCTCAGTTTGTGCTGCACTGGGGCTTGGTTCGTGCTGCACCGGGGCTTGGTTTTTGTGCTGCACTGCTGCTCTGTGCTGTATTGCTGCTCAGTTCGTGCTGCACTGGTGCTCTGTGCTGCACTGGTGCTTAGTTCGTGCTGCACTGCCGCTCTGGTTCTGCCGCACTGGGGCTCAGTTTGTGTTTCACTGGGGCTCAGTTTGTGTTTCACTGGGGCTCAGTTTGTGTTTCACTGGGGCTCAGTTTGTGTTTCACCGGTGCTCGGTTTGTGCTGCACTGCTGCTCTGTGCTGCACTAGAGCTCAGTTCATGCTGCACTAGTTCTCAGTTTGTGCTGCCCTTGCAGCTTCTCCTGCTGGGATCCTGTGCAGGAGCCGAGGTGCTGCCAAATCCGAAGAGCAGAGCGTGTCCCCTCCCCGATCCTGCAGAGATTTGGGGGATGCTGTGTGTCCAGCCCCCCTTTTCGGGGCTCTGACCCGTCCCCCACAGCCACTCGTGACCTTCGCAGCGCTGCTGGTGACAGATTTTAATCCAGCTTGGCCAGGCACAGCTGCCTGGCAGGAAAATGGGGCAGGAGGGGGTGAGAGTTCAGCGCTGCAGCTTTGGCAGGTATAAAGGGAAAAGCCAGAAATCCTTCCCTGGTAATCTCAGGCTGCACCAGGGATCTGCATTCAGTGTTTAAAGCTCTGCAGCTCCAGCCTGCAGCTCACAGGGGTCTGCTCGGGGGGCTTGGAGGGATAAATTCAACCCCCTCACTCTGTATTTTGCCCTAGCGTCTTATTAATGCTGGAGGAAAAAAAAAAAAAAAAAGAGAAGAAAAAAAAATCAGGCTCAGCCATTGAATTCCTGCCTTTTATGATGTGGGGTCTTTAACCCCTGACCCCAGCGTTGCTCTAGACAAACCCAGGGGAACTCCCGAGCCCAATAAATCTGTCACATCCCTTAAATCCACTTAAAAATCCCCCAAGGAGCAGAGCCAGCCCCACGGATCGGTTGAGATGCAAATTTATGGCGCTGTCCCGGGACAAGTGGGGTTTTTCATTCACAAAGCTCTTGCCCAGGGGCTCGGCCGGGGCAAGGTGAAGGCGACCTTGTGGTTTTTCAGTCGGAGCAGGGACCGGGCAAGGAGGGAAAAGTGAGGACAACCCATGGGGAGGGGAGATAAGAGGCACAGCAGGGCCAGGGCACGGCTGGAGCTGCTGAATGGGGACGGAGGATGTGGGTTTTGTTTCCTTTTCTGATTGCTGTGGAATAAAGGGCTGGAAAATGGGCTTCCTGCAAGGCCAAAAGTGAGGGAATTCCCCCGGCCACCGAGGCTCTGCCAAGTGCTTTGCTTTGTGCTGCCTCTCTGGTTGGTATCGGCAGTGTAAATACATTTTTTTTGTGATTTTTCAGCCTGCAGGAGTTGGATTCTAGGAGCTGCTGAGGTGCTTTGCTCACAGCACCCTGGGGGAAACTGAGGCACACAGGTGCCACCTGGAAATATTCGAATTTCTTCCCAAATCGCAGGGAATTGTGGATTATCCAAGGAGGAGCTGATGCTTGTGGGTCTTGCTGGGAGTGCAGAGAGCATTTTTACTACTCAGAAATATTTTTCCTCCCGAAAAGCAGAATAAACCCTCATTTTCCAGAGCTTTGGCTCGCTGGCAAGGAAGGGGTCGAGTTTTCAACAGCTTCGGTGGGGACTTTAAAGTTTTGTGCAGCCTGAAAGTGGAAGGAAAAAAAAAAAACCAAAAAAAAAAACTCCACACGGCTTCCTGTGTCACGGGACTGGGGACACTGAGCCTGGTGACGCCTCCCTGTCCCTGCAGGCAATTCATGTCTGGGGAGAGCTGAGGTCACTTAACCAAATGGGATGGGAGCGAGCTTAAAATTCCAAGAAAATGGCCTTTTTTATGGCGCGGGGAGAAGATGAATGGAAGCTCGAAGAGAGCTGAGCACGGCGCTGGTTTATCTCGATTTAAATCAACAGGAAGGCGGCTCGGGGGGGGGGAGTTCCAAACAATACTTTCCCGAGAAGTAAAAACAAATTTTTCTACGAACATTTACAGCGAAACTCAGCTCGGGAAGTGAGCGCTTCGCATTAAATAAACAAAGAGTGGAGCTTTGCACGTGTGGGGGAAGCTCTGAGAGCTCCTCGCTCTCAGCTGATGGTCATGGGGAGCCTCGAAAAAATTCTATTTTTGGTCGGCATGGATCCTAAGGCTCCTCGGGGAATATTCTGCCCCCTCGGCAGTATTTTATGTGCCCAGGTGGGATGGGCTGGGGGTTTCACCTTCCTTTCCTTCCCTCTGCAGGGCCCCATTTTTGGCCCCAGGTGGAACTCGGCTCCCAGCTGAGGCCATTTGGCTCTCACAGGTGTTTTGTTGCTGTTAAAACAAGCCCCAGACTTCTCCCTCCCTTCCCTGCCTTTTATTAAGAGCTTTTTCATCTCTGGTGTTAACAGGAAAATAATTTCCTCACCTACATCTGGGTTTTGCCAGCTCCGAAAGGCTTTTGGAGCTGTTTGCTGGGGATGCGAGTGCAAAATAAATTTATTTTTGTATCTCTGTTTAAATATCTGCTCCCAAGTGAACTGATGTTGGGACTGCAGCACTTGGGCTTCACATCCATTCCCTGATTTGATTAATTAAATTAATCTTTTGCTGGGTACTCCAAAAGCTTTATTTTACTCCCAGAATATTGGGAAATATTCCTCGTGGAAGCTGGGAGCACTGGGAAGCAGGAGGGGTTTTTAAACAAGTTTTCAATAATGTTTTTCGCAAAAAAAAAAAGTGAAAATTTTGAAGTGTGGGACAGCATCCCTTGTTTCTCTTCCCCCCCTTGATTAATTAAGTTAATCTTGTGCTGGGTACTCCGAAAGCTTTATTTTATTCCCAGAATATTGGGAAATATTCCTCGTGGAAGCTGGGAGCGCTGGGAAGCAGGAGGGGTTTTTAAACAAGTTTTCAATAATGTTTTTTGCAAAAAAAAAAAGTGAAAATTTTGAAGTGTGGGACAGCATCCCTTGTTTCTCATCCCCCCCTTGATTAATTAAGTTAATCTTGTGCTGGGTACTCCGAAAGCTTTATTTTATTCCCAGAATATTGGGAAATATTCCTCGTGGAAGCTGGGAGCGCTGGGAGGCAGGAGGGGCTTTTAATCAGGTTTTCAATAATATTTTTCGCCCAAAAAAAGTGCGAAAATTTTGAAGGGTGGGACAGCATCCCTTGTTTCTCATCGCCCCCTCGAGCGCGGGGGGAATTCCTGGAGGAACACATTTCCCTCAGCTCTCAACCTCACCTCCAGCTCCGCGCCCGAGGCTTCCCAGCTGGAAAAACGAGATTCCTGCTGAGTCAGGAGAGCGAACAGCCCGGGCCAGGAGCCCGGAGCCGCTGTGACACCACGAGCAGCCTGGCCCACGGGAGGATCCTTCTCCAGAGGGGACTGCAGCCTCTCCCGGGTGGTTTTTGCTTCTCCCCAGCCCGGAGAGCTCCAGGAGTGATGCTGGTGGAAATGGCTCATCCCTGGGTGTTGTTCTGATTTTCATATTCGCGATATTGAGATTGTTCTGATTTTCTGATGTTCGTGGAGATTCGCCGAAGCTCGCAGGGAGGTCAGGCAGGCAGCACCGAGATGGCGAAAAGAGAAACTTTCTTTACAAAAAACTTCTTTATACATCCATTAATAGTCAAATAATTATTGGTCGATAGTTTTTCCACTCCCTGTAGTGATTGGTTCCAACTCTAGAGCATCCAGCACCAAAACAAAGAGATTAGAAAGCACAAGAATGCAACTTATCTCTATTTCTCCATGAGAAAGAAGAGAAAGATTTTTAAAACAGTGCAACTACACCTGGGGTCGCTTTTCCAGGAATTGCGGAATTTCCAGCAACTGTGGGACAGCAAAGTGGCTCTGGAGTCACCCCGGGATGGGTTTAAAAGCCTGGGCTGGGTTTTAAAACACAGGGGTTTAAAAATTAAATATTCCAGTGGCTTCCTGCCCCTCAGGAACATCACACCGGAGCGGATATCGGGCCCTGGCAGAGCTTCCCCTTGGATTTTTTTATCCTGGTTTTTGCTGGCCTTTTAAACTCTGGCTCCTGAGTGGAGGAAATAAAATCTTTGCAAAAAAAAAAAAAAAAAAAAAAAAAAAAAAAAAAAAAAAAAGAAAGAAAGAAAAAGAAAAGGTAGAAATGTGGGGGTTTTTTGTTTTTTGGGGGGGGTGTTTTTGTTTTTTTGGGGTTTTTTTGTTTTTTGGGGTTTTTTTTTTTTGTTGTTGTTGTTCTTTTTAGGGAGGAAGCCATAGTTCCTCATCCATGGGATGCTGTGGAATTTCTTTCCTGTGAGTTTTCTTTCCTGAGCATCCCTGGCAGATCCTCGTGCAGTTTATCTCTTTGGGATGATCTTTAAGAGGTGGAAGTGCCTGATCTTGGCTGTGGGAAGGGCCCCACACAGCTGGGAATGTTCACCTGGAGAAGGGAAGGCTCCAGGGAGAGCTCAGAGCCCTTCCAGGGCCTGAAGGGACTCCAGCAGAGGGACTGGGGACAAGGGATGGAGGGACAGGACACAGGGAATGGGGTCACACTGTGAGAGGGTGGGGATGGATGGGATATTGGGAAGGTATTCCTGGCTGGGATGGAATTCCCAGAGGAGCTGTGGCTGCCCCTGGATCCCTGGCAGTGTCCCAGGCCAGGCTGGAGCACCCTGGGACAGTGGGAATGTCCCTGCCATGGCTGGGATGGCTCTGGATGGGATTTAAGATTTTTTCCAACCCAAACCATTCCACGTTTTCTCAGGAATCCCTAGTCCCCATCCCCACCTCCCCCTGTCTCCAGCTCCCCGTGCCTGCCCTGCCCTGCTGTGTCCTGCTGAACTTCCAGCCACATCTCCATTTCTCCACGAAAATCCTCGCTTTTCCCCCATTCCACCGCCGCATTCCCGGGCGTTTCATGCTAACCAACACCTTCGCCTGGCACTGGGGACCCCAAATTTCCAACCCCCCCCGGGGCCGTGTTGTCACCGAAAATCAGCAGAAATAAAAGAAAACCCTCTAGCACTATATTTGAAGTGATAGAGAATCAGGCATTACTTTATTTACTGGCCAGGATGTGCCAAGGAAAGTATTCCAAAAACACACGCTTTTACAGGATTTTCCCCCAGTTTTTATACAGTCAAAACCCATGGGGATGTATTGTTTCAAAGTTCATTGGTCCAGAGTTGAGCAACCTTCAATATTCAGTTTTCTATTGGATCCGAATCCCCTCACCTTCGATGTAAATTAGATTTTTGTTGTTCAATTTTCTTATCAATCCTTTCCGGGAAAGATGTCTTGAAGTCAATCAGAGGTGGCATCTGGGGTGGATGTTCGGAGATGGCCACCGATGTTCTGTCAGTGTTCCATGGATGGTTTTTATCTCTCTGGGTATTTTTGGGCTACTCCCATTCTGTCGATATGCTGAGCCCATCTCTTTAGAGTGATGCAGTATCTCCTAAATAAAAAGAAAATTCCCCTCCCCATAGCAAAGTCAAGTCAAGCCTAACTAGAGAGACAAAAACAAAGAGTTCAAACTTAAACAAAAATTTCAAACTGGTGTATTTTCCAACAGTGTGACACCGCGAGGGTGCAAAGCCCATCCTGACTCAGGCAGAGCAGCATCCCTGGGAAAAGCCTGACTCAGTGAGCCATTTGCCGGCTCAGGGCTCTAATTACGGGCTCTGCCCATCTCGGCAGCGTGGGAACAGGAGCCATTAAGCCCCTAAAAGCTCCCGATCATTCCCAATACATTAATGTTTCTAATTAGTTAAGCCCGGCGCCTCTTTCTCTCGCTCGTGTTCCCCGAGCGTGCAGCCCCGGCTCCATTACATAATGACACGCTCGCTGCTGTAATCCTCATTCCCAACTCACACCGGGATTTTTCTTTTTTTTTTTAATTTTTTTTTTTAGGGTTTTTTTTTTTTTTTAGATTTTTTTTTTTTTTTAAAAGATTTTTTTTTTCGCATTCGCTTGTGTGCCTCATCCCAGAGCAGATTAGGCAGTGGAGGGGACCAGCAAATCAGAGTTTGGGTCACGTCGCTCCTAATTATCTCCCGGGGGGGTCGGACCGGACCGGACCCGGTGACATTCGGGACAGTTGGGGACAGTTAGGAGCCGTTGGCACATCCGGAGCTCTCGGCTCCCCTTCCCCGGGTTTTGACTTTCATTCCCGCTCCCTTCGTCCCTTCCTGCCAAGGAAACCATCTCCACGGCAACCTCAAAGCTCGGGGCTGTGCTCGGAGCCGCTCGCTGTCCCCAGGACCCCGGTAAGTGGCTCGGCAGGGCTGGCCCTGGTGGCCCTGGTGGCCCCTGGCTAGCGGGGTCCCGTCACTGCTGCAGCCTGGGGAGGAGGTGAGGGCTGGCTCTGGGCTTGGCAGGGGTGGGGGACACAAATCTGTGTCCCCTCGTCCTCCTCGAGGCTTTGTGTGGCTTTAAAGGGTGGCCGGAGTTGTCCCCGTGTGGGAAAAGCCAAGACTCTCAACCCGGCCGGGCCGAGGTGCTGCTCCCCACAGGGACCAGGCCTTGGGCTGGGGACACGTCCTGGTGTCCTGTGTGTCCTTGGTTTTGGACACACCACGAGCCTGATCCCAATTTGCCATCGAGTTTGGGAGGGCAGCAGGGCCAGCGTGTGGCGATGGGGACTGTGTTTGGAGCACGGTGTCCCCAGGATCGCTGCGGTGTCACCATGTGGGCACATCACCGGTGCCACGTGGAGGGGATGGAGGAGCAGCCATGAGGGAAAGGATCCTCTGAGCTGTGGGGGGAAAGGGTCCTCTGAGCTGTGGGGTCTGGCAGGGTTTCCTGGCAAAGGAGAGGGCCAGGGAACACAGCTCATTTCCGGAATAAATTGGATTAAAGGAGGAAGTGATGGGCAGGGATGGGGATGCTCTGCCTGGAACTGGTTTGGGCTGGGAGCTGAACTGGGGAGCGCTGGGGAGGAAAGGCTGAGTCCCAGTGATGCCTTCAAGTATTTCTAGTTTTTATTCTTTGTGTATCTGTGACTTGCTGCAGTTCTGTGCTTCTCACAAAGTGCTGAAATCCTCTGTCCCAGCACCTTTGGCCAAACAAGGCTCTCTGAACACAGATCCAAGGACAAATTCATTGCCTTAGGGCCTGAAAATGTGTAAAAAACAGTGAGCTGGGGGGAGCAGGCCTGGGGTGGTGAACATCATCACCTGAGGGTGCGATTGGAGAATTAAGGGCCAATATTGGGACAGAAATTATAAAAGGTGAAGGGTTTGTGACCCAGGGTCCATTTTGGGTGTCGTCCCTGAATGGGGGCGGCTTTGTAGGCCCGAATGTCCCTTGAAGGCCTTTGCAGGCCTTGAATAAATTATTCACTTTTATACTCCTAATTTGTCATGGCCTCTGTTTCAGGTAGCCTGTTTTAGGCACCACCAGAGGCCTGTCCCCCACTGTCCCTCACTGTCCCCGTGTCCCCAGGCAGGATGAGGCTGCTGGGGGCCATGCTGGTGGTGTCCGGCCTGCTCCTCCCCAGCGCCTGCGGCAACGAGGCCTCCCGGGCCTGCATCTTCCAGACCCTCAGCGAATTCGACCAGGAATTCTGCAGGTGGGTCACCTCTGTCCCCTGCCCTGCCCTTCGTGTCACCTCCTGGCACAGTTCATTCCAGTGTTCCCTCTGCCGGGGCTGGAAATATTGTGTTTTCCTCCTTTTTTTGGGACTCGGGGATGTCTCTGGGCTCCTGGAGTTGTTCCCGGGCCTGTTGGGCGCAGGCTTTAAAAGTGACTTTTGCAGCACAGGGGTGATGGATGTTTTCCATGGAAAACTTCTGAGGAAAGAGGCCACTTTTCCATGGAAAACTTCTGAGGAAAGAGGCCACTTTTCCATGGAAAACTTCTGAGGAAAGAGGCCACTTTTCCATGGAAAACTTCTGAGGAAAGAGGCCACTTTTCCATGGAAAACTTCTGAGGAAAGAGGCCACTTTTCCATGGAAAACTTCTGAGGAAAGAGGCCACTTTTCCATGGAAAACTTCTGAGGAAAGAGGCCACTTTTCCATGGAAAACTTCTGAGGAAAGAGGCCACTTTTCCACAGAAAACCTCAGAGGAAAGAGGCCACTTTTCCATTGAAAACCTCAGAGGAAAGAGGCCACTTTTCCATGGAAAACTTCAGAGGAAAAAAGCCACTTTTCCATGGAAAACCTCAGAGGAAAGAGGCCACTTTTCCATGGAAATCTTCAGAGGAAAGAGGCCACTTTTCCATGGAAAACCTTAGAGAAAAGATGCGACTTTTCCACGGAATCCTGGGATGGTTTGGGTGGGAAGGGGCCTTAAAACCCATCCAGCTCCAACCCCAACATCTCCCACTATTCCAGGCTGCTCCGAGCCCTGTCCAGCCTGGCCTGGGACACTTCCAGGGGTTGGGCAGCCACAACTCCTCTGGGAATTCCATCCCAACCCCTCACAGGGAGGAATTTTTTCCCAAAATCTCCTGAAGAACATTTGAATTCCTGCTGCCTGGGAGAGGAAGCAGAGCCCGTGGCCTCATCATCCCTCCTTTGGTGTCATTGAGTTGCATCCCACAGCTCCCATTCGGAATTCCAACCCCATCCCAAACCTGCCCTGGCTCCCATCCCCACCTCCAGCAGGGCGAGACCTCATTTTTCTCCCTCTCCCCTTTTTCCAGAGGGGATTTGGAAGTCATCTACCCCGAAATGGGCGACGTGAGCTGCTCCTACATCCCCAAGTGCCACGGCTACCGCCGGCGGCTCAGCCGCGAGTGGGGGGCGCCCCGGGTGCGCTACCCCTACGCCAAGAAGGTGAGCCCCGCTCGGGCCTTTCCGCCTTCCCAAAAGTGTAACGGGGTCACGGTCACGGGAGGAATCCCTGTGATCGGGATGGCTTTTTAAGGTTTTTTTTCCTGGGAGGAATCCCTGGGATTGGGGTGGCTTTTTTAAGGTTTTTTTCCAGGAGGAATCTCTGGGATCGGGACGGCTTTTTAAGGTTTTTTTTCCAGGAGGAATCCCTGGGATCGGGATGGCTTTTTAAGGTTTTTTTTTCCTGGGAGGAATCCCTGGGATCGGGATGGCTTTTTAGGGTTTTTTTCTAGGAGGAATCCCTGTGATCAGGATGGCTTTTTAAGGTTTTTTTTCCAGGAGGAATCTCTGGGATTGGGATGACTTTTTAAGGTTTTTTCCAGGAGGAATTCTCTGCGATTGGGATGGCTTTTGAGGTTTTTTCCCAGGAGGAATTCCCTGGGATTGGGATGGCTTTTTAGGGTTTTTTTCTAGGAGGAATTCCCTGGGATTGTGATGGCTTTTGAAGTTTTTCCTAGGAGGAATTCCTTGGGATTGGGATGACTTTTTTTCTGGGAGGAATTCCCTGCGATCCGATCGGGATGGCTTTTTAAGGTTTTTTTTTTTTTTCCCCATGTGTCCTCATTGCTTCAGGGGTTTGTTGGAGGCTGAGCTGTGGATAAATGCAATTGCATTTTTTTGTGATAGTTTTATAATTTCTTTAAGTTTTCTCCTACAGTTGCCCATTTCTCGTAATATTTTTATGATTTCTTTTTGTTTTCTCCTACACTGTGGCCATCAAATCACCTTTTCCCACATTCAGACCTTTTTTTACTACCCTCAAACCACATCTGTTTTTTTCCATTTGCTAAATATTTTTTCCTACACATATTTTTCCTACCCATTTGATTTTTACCCGTTCCAGCCACGTTGCAGCCATTTAATAAATTATTTTCACCATATCCTCATATTTCAATTAAGAATATTTGCTGCATTACAACCATTATTTCCCCTATAAATGCAGCCATTTATAATTTCCCCTACATTAACTTTTAAAACAATTAATTAATTTTTTTTTGTATAATGTGACCATTTAATTAAGTGGCCAGAAGGTAGCAAACAAACTAAATTATTTTTTCTGCTATGTGTGGCCACTTAACGATTTCATTTTTTTTGCTATTTGTGGCCTCCTAATGATTTAATTTTTTTGCTCCTTCATGGCTATTTTTAAAAAGGGAATTAAATGGCCATGATGTAGGAAAAATAAGAATTAAGTGGCCACATGGAGGGAAAATTTTAATTCATTTTATTTCTATGTTTGTGGCCACGGAATTTCTTTTGGGGTTGTTTTTTGTGTTTTGTTTTGGTTTTGTTTTGGTTTTTTGTTTGGGTTTGGGGTTTTGTTGTTTTGGTTTTTTGTTTGGGTTTGGGGTTGTTTTGTTTTGGTTTGGTTTTTGCTGCATTTTGGACATTTCAATTTTGTTTCCTCTATTTTGGCCACGTAATTTTTGGTATATTCTGATTTTTTTTCCCCCTGCACTGTGGCTGGTTTTTCTCTTTTGCCACAATATATTAGAAAAAAAAAAAATTAGAAAAAAAAAAAATTCCACAGCACATTTTAATTTTACAAATTTTTTCAGTCAACCTTTTAAAGCCATCCCTGTCTCGGGCCGGGCTCTGGGGGTCTCCTGTCGGGGATCGCGATAGATCGCGATGGAATTTGGGGTCTGGGGGAGTCGAGGGTCCTGTGACCCCCCCGAGCTCCGAGCGCTGCTGTTCCCCTCTGTCACCACCGGGTGGCAGCATTGAACTGCCCGAGCTCCAGCGCCGCCCGGACTGGGAGAACTGGGAGCAACTGGGGGGAGCTGGGGGGAACTGGGAGGAACTGGGAGGAAATGGGAGGAACTGGGGGGAACTGGGAGCAACTGGGAGGAACTGGGGAGAACTGGGAGGAACTGGGGGGAGCTGGGGGGATCTGGGAGGAACTGGGAGAAAATGGGAGGAACTGGGGGGAACTGGGAGCAACTGGGAGGAACTGGGGAGAACTGGGAGCAACTGGGAGGAACTGGGGGGAGCTGGGAGGAACTGGGGAGAACTGGGAGGAACTGGGAGGAACTGGGGGGAACTGGGAGCAACTGGGAGGAACTGGGCGGAACTGGGAGCAACTGGGGGGGAACTGGGATCCCCCGGTGCTGTGCTGGAAGTACCGCGGGCAGGCGACAATAAATGAGGTGACACGGGGGTATTTTGGGGGGGGGGGACCCTGCGCCGCGCCCCGCTGCCATCCCAAAGCTGTCCCAGGATGTGGCGCCGTCTGCTAAGGTCCCCAAATCCCATCGCAATCCTCGCCGGCACCCCAAAAAGCGCCGTGTCCCAATGACTGCCGTAATTCCCATCCCCAGCTCCATCCCCGGCAGCTGATAAGGGAGAGCTCAGCCCTGGTGGCGTTGCCTCGGAGCGTGGACAATCCGTTTTTCCGGCTCGGCTCTTCCCCGCCGTCTGGAAAGTCTCTTCCCCCCGTGGATCACATGGTTGGAAGTAGAACTTTTCCTTAAAGATGTCTGATTCTTCCAAAATAATCCTCCTCGCTGGCAGAGCCTGCTGCACACGGAGCCGTCCCCGGCTCCAGGAGTTTGAAGTTTCCCGGGGATGTAGGCAGTTGTTTTTCCTTTTATTTTAGTCCTGGAAAGCAGAGCAGGGCCGGGAGAAGGGAAGGGACTCTCCGGGATGGTGCTGGAGGATGGAACGCTGCCGTGGGAAGGATTTTGGGGATAGGAGCCAGACCTTCCCGGGATGTGCATCCTGAAATCCTCCCTGGCTGAGCGAGGAGCGGGGCGGGTGTGACCCGTTTATTTTGGGATGGGGTTCCAGCTGTGCCTCGGGGGGGTGGCAGGTCCCCAGGGAGCCCCTGGCAGGGCCGGCAGCTCCCGCTGGCATCGGGAATGGCTCCGCTGATGGATTTGGCAGCGATTCCTTCCGAGACATCTCGGCACATCTTGCGCTGAGGCGGCATCTGAGGACACGGGGCCCTGCTGTTCCCGGGGCTCCTGGGGGGTTCCTCCTCTGGCCCTCCCCAAAAACGCCCCCCCAGCTCCACACAGCTGGGAATGATCCAGAGGATCATTTTGGGAGTGGCCTTAAACCTGTCACAGAGAACTGGCTCGGAATTTCCTCAGGATTTTTTATAGGAATACACAATTTCCTTCCTCCTGAACCTCTAAGGATGCTTTGGGATGATATTCTTCCCTCCTAAACTCACCCTAAATTGAGTGGGAACAAGAGCAGTGTCAGGGCTGAGGCACGAGAGTTGTTTTTGTGCTTCATAGGGGTATCCCTAAACCCAGGAAATTTGATTATTCCCCCAATTTATCCCCAAGTGAGAGTGGGAAACCTCACTTTGGCAGAGTTCTCTCCATCCCTACACGAAGCTCCGGCTCAGTGATCCCTGGATGGAGCAGGGAGGACTGGCTCAAGGGCTGGAGATGCTTTTCCCATCCAAATCCGTGGCAGAAAATCTCGGGGTTTGAGGATGCAAACTTGTGTAGGAAGTGTCGGCTTTCTGTGGAACACTTTGTCTCTTCAAGAAAAACAACCACCGAAAAAGCCAAATGCGGAGTGTTTGTTTTTCTCTCTAGAAATATTTATCAGTTTTCCGAAGGGGCGGGGGGAGGGGGAATGGGAGGTTTCCCATCCTTGTCCTAGATATTTGGGATGGGTTTGGGGGTCACCTTTGTGCCCGAGGTCCCTCCCCACAGCCTCGGTGCTCCTCAGGGAAGGGAGCATCGATGGTTTGGGGTGCAGGAGCTGAAAGTGGGGTGGCATCTGGCAAAGCTGAGCTCTGATGGCAGCAAAACCCAGCCTGGGAAACTTTAATGCATCATTTCAGGGTGGGTTTTAATATTTTGTGGTGTTTATCCAGTTTAAACAACGCGTTGAGAAATCCAGCTTTATCAAACATCATTTTTCTGTGCAAAAACCCCATTTTTGGGCGGTTTTTAGTGCTGTGAGGGCACCTGGTGTGTGTGGCTGCACCTCTGAGAGCCACAGGCTCAGGGAGAGGAGCGAGGCATGCACTGCCAGGCATGGGGGATGGTTATGGAGGGCTTGGGTACCCTGGGAAACCTTCGGCTGCTCTGTCCTGGTGGATAGAGGTCTGGGAGCTTGGGAGATGTGGGCCTGGGGTGTTCAGGGTGTGGAATCCATGGGAGATCAGCCCTGGAATGTTCAGGATGCTGAATCCATGGGCGATCTGCCCTGGCATGTTCAATCCATGGGATTGATGCAGCCCTGGGATGTTCAGGGTGTTTGATCCATGGGCAATCTGCCCTGGGATATTCAGGATATTCCAGCCCTGGGATATTCAGGATGCTGAATCCATGGGAGATGCAGCCCTGGGGTGTTCAGGGTGTTCAATCCATGGGAGATGCCCTGGGATGTTCAATCCATGGGATTGATGTAGCCCTGGGGTGTTCAGGGTGTTCAATCCATGGGAGATCAGCCCTGTGATGCTCAGGATATTCCAGCCCTGGGGTGTTCAGGATGCTGAATCCATGGGAGATGCAGCCCTGGGGTGTTCAGGGTGTTCAATCCATGGGAGATGCCCTGGGATCTTCAATCCATGGGATTGATGTAGCCCTGGGGTGTTCAGGATGTTCCATCCATGGGAGATCAGCCCTAGGATTTTCAGGATATTCCAGCCCTGGGTTATTCAGGATATTCCAGCCCTGGGATATTCAGGATATTCCAGCCCTGGGATATTCAGGATATTCCAGCCCTAGGATTTTCAGGATATTCCAGCCCTGAGATATTCAGGATATTCCAGCCCTGAAATATTGCTGAATCCACAGGAGTTGTGGACCTGGGATGTTCAGGATGTTCGACCCATGGGAGATCAGCCCTGGGATGCTCAGGATGCTGAACCCATGGGAGATGTGGACCTGGGATATTCAGGATATTCCAGCTCTGGGATGCTCAGGATGTTTCATCCATGGGAAATGCAGCCCTGGCATGCTCCATCCTTACTGGAAGACTCTCCCGAGCACATCCCAATCCCCTTTGGCTCCCACTGCAAAGATCCGATCTCAAAACCCTAAATATTCCAGTACCCTCAGCACCTTCCCAAAATCCCCTCCGGAGGAGCTGCCAGAGGCCCTTTCCCAAGCTGGGGAAGCGCGAGAACATCTGGAACGACGGGAAACGCGTCCTCCTTGTCCTGCCTCGATATTGCTTCGCTCAAGCAAAAATAAATTGGAAAAGAAAATTGGCCCCGGCACCAATTTGGGGCAGGTTTCTCGATTGCGCAGCGAAGCAAAGCCCCGACGGTGATGGATCGCTGCATTAACCCAAACCCCCGGCCCCTGATTCCCTTTTATTACCACTCGTGGTGGCAGACAGAAAAACAGATTACACTGGAGATCAAATCGATAGGAACTTTATTTACTGGCCTTTTAAAAACATATTTCTGGGCTTTATAAAAACATACGGCAGATGCCAGGGATGGGCCTTGTCTCCTTGTTAAAAAGCAATTTACCTGTGCTGGAGCTGCTACCTTTTACCTGCTGCTCCAGATTTGTTTTCATCCCGTGGCTTGACAACTTCCTTAGAGGCTTCTTTGGGCTGTGCCATCAGATTTTTAGGATATGGGAAGGAATTGGATTTTTTTTTTTCCTGACAAAATCTCGAAATGAAACTCTTTTAAAGTTGTTTTTGGAAGAAACCGCTCTGAGCAGCCAATGTGCATATCCCTGAGCTAAACCTCTCCATCTCACTGGGATGAAGGCACTTCCATGCTGGGATGAACTGGAGCTGAGCGGGAAGCTGTGATCCACAGGATGGGACCCTCAGGGGTGGCATTGAGTGGCTTTTTGTCCCTAAAACCATGCCCAGTGCCCAGGGGTGCTTCTGTGGATCTGGAGAAGTCCTTGGGAAGGGATCAGAGCCCAAGAAGAAGGAGACTCTCCACAGCAAGCCCACCGTGGTTCTATCCCAGCCCTGTCCCCCATTGTCCCCCTCTGTGAAGCCCTTGGTGGCCTGGCTGGGGATAGGCGTGATTTATAAATTCTGTGCCCTGGGAGCCATTATTTGGTCAATTATTCCTGTGAGGAAACCCACGAACAGTGAACAAAGGCAGGAGAAGCTCTGCTCAGCCTCCTCCCGGCCACAGCGGTGGCAGGAGGGGACACACAGCTGGCGGGACAGGGACCTTTCAGTGGCACTCAGGTTCCATCCAAGCCGTGTTTGTGGAGATGGTTGGAAGCAGAAGATTCCTGACAGTTTGTGTATCCCTGCTGGCTCGTGGAGCCGTCTGGAGCTGAGGAGCCACCAGCGTGGTTTTCTGCCTCTCCCAGTCGTGTCTGGGCTCCTCAGAAACAATGCCCGGCATTCCTCCCGCTGCTGCCAGCCCGACATTCCCGGGATTAGCCCGAGCCGCCGGTGGTGAACGCCTCCCTCCGTGCCCCGGGACACTCGGTGGCATTTCAGCAGCCCGGACTTCAGAGGGGAGAGGGAACAGGGCGAGGGAAGGCCTCCGAAGGGCTCTTTGAGGGCTTTAGTTGGGGTGGCAGAGCCGAAACAAATGTGTGTGTCTCAGCCTGTCCTCCGCTGACCCCCGGCGCTGCTTCCATGGGGAATTCCCTCGGGATGTGACCCCTCCGAGCCGAGCCCCGCTGGGATTCCCATCCTTTTGGGGAGCAGGAGGGTTTTCCCCCTCGTGGGAAAGGTTTAACAACAGAACCGGGGGTGTTATCCCCACCGCGGGGGGACCGACGGGCAGCTGGTGCCACACGCCAGGAGAGCCTCGTTCCATGAGCAATCCTGGCAGGAATGTCACTTCACATTTATCTCCTGACCTCGCCGTTCGCCGGACCTTTCACCATCCTGGACAACCAGCGTTCCCCCGGGGGCCGGGAAGCACCTCCAGGTCATCCCCGTGCGTTGGCATCTCTCTCCCGCTCCTCTTTTTCGGCAGCAAAAACGTTTGAAGGCGCCGCTGATTTTTCCCTTTGATCCCTGTAAACACTATACAGTAATCAAAGTTTAAGCTGCTTTGGGTGAAATAATTGCTTAACAATCATATAAGACAAAGTGATTCAACAAATGACAATTAGGACTTGTGATCTACAGAACAGATGCATTCAGTGTAGCATATTATAATGTGCTAATAGGAGATTGACAGCACAATAATAGGAGAGAACAGCCACTCAGCCTATAATTCCCAACCAAATGTGAGGCTGTCCACAGAGCTCAAATCCGAACAGGCTGTAAAATTAGAGGTAAGAAGGCACAAGTTTCACAAAGACTCATTAGCAGGTTGGCTGTGAATTTCCAAGGAAGGGGGGAAAATTCCTGCTGGAGGATTTACTCGCGAAAAGGCGGGAAGGGGAGGGGGGGACCTCAACCTCCGCACGTCTTTACGTTGGGAATGAGTAACCTATATCACACTGGGCTCCAACAGGCTGGAGCTGCCGCCGGATGCCAGCCAGGTTTTGGAGCAGAGGGTGGCTCCCGTGCTGCCGGGGGCCGGGAAGCATCGCTCGGTGTTACCGTTCAGCGCGGGATGCGCCGAGCAGACAACGGTGCGAAGGACCGAAGGAAATTAAGGCTGATATGAGCACAGAGCTCCACCGGGCATTCCCGACGGGAATTGGGCACTTCCCAAGCCTTAAATGATACTGATGGGTGACAGGGGCACCCTTTAGCCCTGTCCATGGGAATTAAGGCTTGCGCTGGCTCTTCTCTTTGGGGACATCAGGGGACAGGGACGTGTGCGGGAGCGGAGGCTGTCAATCTCCAGGGCCCCGGCACGTGCAGAGGCAGGAGCTGGGATCCATCCCTGACCCTCTCCACACCCTGGAATAGCATTCCGTGCGTGCTGCTCTCTCCTCTCTCCTTCCCGAGCAGCTTTGGGATCAAAGGAACCGAAATTTCCAGCCCTGGTGACAAAACAGATTTTCAGCTCGTCTCGTACTTCCCGTGCCCCGCGCACGTGTTCCACCAACATGGAATTTGACCATATTTTATTATTAAATAAACATGCCAGAAAATGCACTTTTTGTGCACGGGGGAGGATGAGAAGGTTTGGTAATTAAAACTTCCATCCATCAACGCTTCACTCGCAGGGATAATTGTGCGGCTCCCGCAGATGTATATTTTGTGTGGAATTAACCAGCTGGAATTGGAGCTGGTGTGTCTGAGGGGATGGCATTCCAGTGGGATGTCCTGGGGAAGGTGTGACGGTGCTCCGGTTGGGAATTTGTTGGGAATTTGTGGCTTTTTGTCTCGGTTTATTGCATGGGCAGGTCCTTTGTACCTTCTTTATTTTCACCTGTTAATCCCAAAGCTGCAGGGATGCACCTGCCAGGTGGATCTGTCATAAAAAATCGCGATTTGATATGAATATTACTAATTGCAGAGCCAAACTGTGTTGTGGAAACAGACGAATCTGTTGAAAACAACCTGATTTTTCTTTCCCCCTGCCCCATCTCTGGGATTTTCCCGGGATGCCACAGCCTGTGCTGTGCCAATGTGGGCATCGGGAATTTCTGAGCCTTTAGCCGAGGTGACACCGGAGAAAAACCTGCAGAGATCCCTCCCCTCATCCTAATTCCAGGATTTATTTTTGAGGAGAACCTTCTGAAGTGCTGCTCCTGCAGGGCCTGGGGCCAGATGCAGAGCCCGTCTGGGTCTCAGAGCTTCCCGGGGGTGATCAATGGGAGATCAATGACCCCCAAGGGGCTGTGTCACCATCGTGGTGTCCCCTGACGTTCCCTGGACCCGCCAGGGTTTTTTCCAAAAGAATTAACGACATTTTGGGTGGGCAGGAGGGTTTATAGCAGCAGACAGGTTCCCGGCACTCGAAATTTGGATTTGTGGGGTCTGGGATTGTGTTTAATTGTGGGGGAGCTGGGCATGGCTCCCCTTCATCTTCCTCATCTCCCTGGAATCCTCCTCGTCTCCCCAGCTCCTCCCGATTCCAGGGTGAGCTCCTGCCCCCCGGCTCTGGCCTTGGGCTTCGTTTGGGCTGGGAAAAGCTCAGAACGGTGGGTTTGGTGTCCTGGGGGTCTCTGCTCTGCCTCTCTCCCCGTTCCAGGCAGACATTGCTCCCCCTGATTTCCAGAGGGCCCTGGGAGCAGCCAGGCTCTCCCGGGATTCTCTGGGATGTGGTGACTCGCTGGGAAAATGTGGGAATTGGGAACTGCCGGGCGGAGGGCAGCGAGGTGCGGGAGAGCTGTTTGCCTGTCGAGCACACCCTGACCCCTCTGCCACCCTCCCCCGGGGTGATCCGAGCATTTCCCACCCCAGCTCTGCCATCCGGGATGCCTCCAGCCTGCTCCGAGCCCAAATTTTGGCAGCGGATGCCCTTTGGCAGCCCTTGCCAGGTCCCTTCCTGCCAGGGAATCCTGCTCCGTCCTGCTTTCCCACTCCAGCTGCACTTCCCAAACATCACCTCCCACTCGCGGGAGCATCCCGGGGAGCTCAGCCTCACCCCTGGGCTCGGAGCATCATTCCGGGAGCCTTCCCTCCTCCCCTGCAGCATCTTCCCCGGTGCCTCCCCGCCAGCACAGGAGCCTTTTTCCATGGATGAGTAATTCCTCCCGATTTGGGGGCTCCTTCCTGCGCTGTGACAACCCCGAGCTCGCCTGCCTCTTTCCAGCTGCCAATCTGCAGCAGAAATTCCCCCCTTTTTTTAATTTTTTTTTCCTTTTTTTTCCTTTTTTTTTTTTTTTCCCGGCGGGAGGGGAGGGATCTCGGTTATACAATCCGGGGTTGGGGCGACTATTTTGGATCCCTCCTTCCTGCCTCCAAATTGCAGCTCCGAATGTGACAAGTTACAAAACACTTGAGTCATTTCTCTCTCTCTCTCTCTCTCTCTCCTCGCGCGCGCTGCCTTTTTCCCCCACAAGGGTTTGGGTTGGTTTAAAAAAGGGGAAAAAAAAAAAAAAATCGGGATGGGGATGAGGATGGGGATGAGGATGGGGATGGGGAGGGGGAAAAGGCGGCTCCAAGCGTTCCCTCCCAGCCCGGGGGGCTGCGGGCAGCCCCCGCGCAGGGGAACTCGCGGGGCTGTTTATGTAAGATGCTCATGTTCTGCTGAGCTGCAGCGAGAGCTGTTGTCGATTCCCAGGAAAACCCACGTCTGCCCACGTAGGATCTCCCGAGCAGGGTTGTGTAACGGGGAGCCAGGCAGCCGGGGGGGTCGGGAGATCCTGCCCGGGGGGAAAAGCAGCGATGGATGCGTTTGGAGGAGTGGGGAAATTCCGCGGGGCCGGGGGAAGTCCTCTTGGATGCTCTGCGGGTGCCCGGCAGGAGGTTCGGGGGTGCCCGGGGGGTCCTGCCCTGAGCTGGTGTCACCTCTCAGCACAGATTTGAAATTAATTGAGTCACTAGGTGACTTCCCAGCATCCCCGTGCCTTCGGATGTCGGGAGCAAAGGGATTTTTGTGATGAGATTCACCGTTGGGCTCGAGGAAAATTCAGTGATGTCTCCTTGAGGGAGGAGGTGGCCTCATCCCGACCGCTCCCCGAGCTCGTGGGGCCATCGCTGTGCCCCCCGGCAGGGGAGGCTCGGGGTGGGCACCTCCGGAGGGATTTCCGCATGGAAATGGATGTTCAACACTGGAAAAATTTGGGATCCCCATCCCTGGCGGTGTCCAGCCTGGCTGTGGCACTCGGGGCTCCGAGCTGGGGATGGGGCACATTTTGAGCTCAGTGATCCTGAACCTCTTCTCCAACCTAAATGATCCCATGATTTTGGGGGAAAAAACCCATTTTTCACTGTCCCCAGCGGGTTGGCACCACCAGCCCCAATTTTTGAGGGGGGGGGGGGCGCATCCACATCTCCACTGCCCCCCCAAATCACCATTTCAACACTCCTTTCTCTAAATCCCCAAAATCTGGGAATGCTGGCGGCTTGTGCCGCTCCGGGTGTGGGGATCGGAGTTGTGTGTGCAGCGTTACATTTTTATCTCTATTTATTCATGCAGAGCAGAGGCGCGGGGCGAGGCGCCCTGCTCGGGAGCGCTGCTCTCTCCAGGAGAACGCTCCTTCATTTACATCCTCCCTCCTTCCCCACAATTGAACTTATCCGGGTTATTTTTATTCCTCATGTGTATTTAAAAAAAAAAAAAAAAAGAAAAAGAAAAAAAAAAAGGTTGGGGGAAGGGGAGGAGAAAAGAAAAAAAAAAACAAACCCAACCATCACCACCCATCTAAATTCACCTTATTTTTACTTCTAAAACAAACCCAACCATCACCACCCATCTAAATTCACCTTATTTTTACTTCTATTAAAATTTCCCCTCCGGAATTTTGATAAGCCGGGAAAAAAAAATGAGGCACATGAGTGAGCTTCACCCGAGGGGAGAGCTGAGGCCCGGGGATGAGGGGGAGGAATGTGTTTTGGGGCAAAGAGTAAGTTTAGAACTATTTTTCTCTTAACTGGAGCACTTAGCTGCACTGCAAGCCATTCATCTTGTGCTTTAATAACTCATTCTCCCTGCGAGATGGGATATTACAGCCCTGGATATTGCTTTTCTTGGGATCTGGGATCAAAGATGAATCTACTTCCTCTAATAAAATACGTTTTCATTGGAATTGAAATAATTTTCAGCACTCTGCTTTTCCCCATTATTTTGGGTGCTGAGCTCTTCTTTGCCCCAAATCTCTCTTCCCGGCCTAGCATTTATTTATTTCCCTTCCCAAACGATGGAAATGCAAATTCCTTCATTTCCCCCCATCCCAGGGGAGCTCGAACTGCTGCCATTTGCCTTGGGCTGCCTCTAATCAATCGATAAATCAGATATTTATTATTTATAGAGCAGATTTTACATCCAGGGGTCTCCCCTGCTGTGGGGGCTCGTGCATTTCTGGGGTATCGCAGGGTTTGTGACCATTTTACCCTTTTTTTGCCACTTTCTTATCAACAATTCATCCCCTGGAGCAAACATTTCCCTGTGCAGCAGCTTGTGCTTGTCCCCTGGGGGTGTGATGAGTTTGCAGGGCCTCGGGGCCGGGCCGGGGAAGGAGGGTGGGAGCGTTTGGGATCCTGCGAGGCTTTCCTGGGAGTGTTTGGGATCCGGGAAGGATTTCCTGGGAGCGTTGGGAGCCATGGAAGGTTTTCCTAGGGCCGTTTGGGATCCTGCGAGGCTTTCCTGGGATCATTTGGGATCTGGGAAGGCTTTCCTGGGAGCGTTTGGGATGCTGCACGGCTTTCCTGGGAGCGTTTAGGATCTGGGAAGGTTTTTCTGGGATCATTTGGGATCCTGCAAGGTTTTTCTGGGAGCGTTTGGAATCCTGCAAGGCTTTCCTGTGATCATTTGGGATCCGGGAAGGCTTTCCCGGGAGTGTTTAGGGTCCGGGAAGGTTTTTCTGGGATCATTTGGGATCCTGCAAGGCTTTCCTGTGATCATTTGGGATCCTGCAAGGCTTTCCTGGGAGCATTTGGGATCCTGCAAGGTTTTCCTGGGAGCTCTGGGAGCCGTGGAAGATTTTCCGGGGAGCGTTTGGGATCCTGCAAGGTTTTCCTGGGAGCGTTGGGAGCCGTGGAAGGTTTTTCTGGGAGCAGAGGGAGCTCTCGGCTCGCAGCTCCGCCGCTTCCCGGCGCCGCCTCGCCGGGGTTAAAATCCTGAAACAAAACTTCTCCTTTCATGTTCCCCTCGCCCGACAGTCTCTTAACTACGCATTTGATCTCGGCGTCTCCGCGAGAAGGTTCAGAGCCTGATCAGGAATTAATGGGAAGCGGGAGCGCAGCCGCGGATCAAAGCGCGACGCGTTTGGGGGGCCGTGCGGCGGTGGCCGGCGGGTGACGCGTGGGGGTGGCACCGGGGGACACAGGGGACACGGGGGAGGTGGCTCCGGTGCTCCAGGAGTGAAGCCACCCCTCAGAGGGTCTGCGCCCCACTGCGCTGTGGGGCTCGTGGCTCTCTCTCCCCGGAGGTTTCGCGGCGTTTGGGAATGCTGGAGGCGCCGGAGCCCACGGGCGTGCGGCAGGAATTGCCTCCTCAAACAAATATTGGGAGAGTGGGGAGGGGAGGGGAGGGGGGGCAGCAGCGCTGCTGAGCCCCCCGAGGTGCTCCAGCCCCACGAAATTCTGAGCCCCACAAAATTCTGAGCTCCGCAAAGTTCTGAGCCCCCCAAACCACCCGAAGGTGCTGCAGCCCCACAAAATTCTGAACTCCCTGAGATGCTGCAGACCCCAAGGATACTGCAGCCCCACGAAATTCTGAGCCCCACAAAATTCTGAGCTCCCCACAAAATTCTGAGCTCCCCAAACCACTGCAGACCCACAAAATTCTGAGCCCCCCAAACTGCTGCGGACCCCAAAGATGCTGCAGCCCCACAAAATTCTGAGCCCCACAAAATTCTGAGCTCCCCAAACCACTGCAGACCCACAAAATTCTGAGCCCCATAAACTGCTGCAGACCCCAAAGATGCTGCAGCCCCACAGAATTACGAGCCCCACAAAATTCTGAGTCCCCCAAACTGCTGCAGCCCCACAAAGTTCTGAGCCCCCCAAACCACTGCAGACCCCCAAAGTTCTGAGCCCCCCAAACCACTGCAGACCCCGAAGATGCTGCAGCCCCACAGAATTCTGAACCCCCTGAGATGCTGCAGACCCCAAAGATGCTGCAGTCCCACAAAATTCGCAGCCCCCCCAAACTGCTGCAGACCCCAAGATGTTGAGCCCCCCAGGATGCTGAACCCCCTGTGCTTCTGAGCTCCCCAAAATGCTGCAGCCCCTCGAGATGCCTCTGCCCCCCAAAATTCTGCCGCCCCCCACGATGCTGCCCAGCCCCATCCCCATCGCTCACAGCCCACGGGGAGGACAATAGCAGAGCCACAATGACCCTGGGGTGGGGGCAGCCTCTTGCACCCACCAGATTTGCAAAACCAGAGCTTTTCTCCACTAAAACTCTCACAATTCCTGCCCGGACCCGGCTGTTTTGGGGGGGATAATCCAAGGTGGGAATGGGGTCACACACCAGCACCAGGGGCTGGGATTGAGCTGCTGCTCGAGGCTTTGCCCTGCAGGGTTTGTCGTGCAGCTGCTGGAGCTCATCCTGTCCTCATCGCTCCCGGGAGCTGTCCCTCCTCGAGGAGGGGCAGGTCACACGCAGCCCAGGGATTTGCCAGATTTCTTCCAGCTGGAGTGAAAAGCCTGGGAATTTGGGTGGGAGGAACGTGGTTTTTGGGGAGAGGAGCAGTTTGGCCGCTGGGCTCGTGGGCAGTTCAGCCTTTCCGGGGATAGCCATGGATGAGCCAGAGCAGGAGAGGGAAACCCGGGAGGTGCAGCCCTGCCAACCTGGCACCTTTCCCCACTGGAAAGTGCAGGAAAACAGGACTTTTGTTACCTTCTCTTGTTGGAATTTCACTGCGGTGACAGAGGAGAGGTGTGCAAAGCCACCCCGCAGTGAGCACAGCCTTCACACACGTGGTTTTCCCAGCAAAATCCAGAATTTGGGAGGGGGATCCTTGCAGGTGGATGAGGAGGGGGATTCCTGTGGGGTCCCCACCTGAGCAGTGCAATCCATGTCCCACCGAGCCCCAAGAGATGCCGTCTTTCCAGGAAAATCCTTTATAAACCATTTAATCGTCGGCATCCAGGCTATGAATTGCACTCCAAGAGCTGTTTTTCCCAAGGGCCTGAGGCCACGAGGCCGAGATGTGGCCAAGGAACAGGGGGAGAGTCTCTGCCCCTCCTCTGGACACCTCCCCACCTGAGCAGGGTAATCCATGTCCCACCCAGCCCCAACAGATGCCGGCTTTCCAGGAAAATCCTTTATAAACCATTTAATCATCGGCATCCAGGCTATGAATTGCACTCAAGGGCATTTTTCCCAGGGGCCTGAGGCCATGAGGCCAAGATGTGGCCAAGGAAAAGGGGAGAGAATCTCTGCCCCTTCTCTGCACACCTCAACACCCAAAAAAACCTCCTCTATGAGGACAACCATGCAATTAAAACCCTTAAAACCCCACCACGCACACACACACACACAAACCCATGGCAGTCTCCAAACAGTGAATTAAACGAGGATGAAAGGCAAATGCCAGCTCTGGCAAAACCCTAGGAGAGGAGCCATCAGCTCTCCGCAGCGTCCTGGGATTTTCAAGCCACGCCAATGGAATTTGGCCGCTTCATTTCATTCACTGTCAATCAGCGTCGCTGCTACTGATGCTTCCTCCTCTTTTTAGATCCCCCATTTCTTTTGGCGATGCCCAGAGCGCAGTTGTATCCCAGCCAGGCAGCCCTCATCACCAAGCGATTAAATCATCGGGAAAAAAACCAGGAGAGACGGCTCTTCTCAGACATAATAGTAAAAAGGGGGCGGTGGGGACAGGGACAGGGAGGGGGGGATGGCTTGGGCTCTATTTCTGCTCCGATATGTCCTGGCACCGCCGGAGCTGTCCCCGAGTGCCGAGCCGTGCCGGCGGATCACCGCTGCAGGTGGCAAAGAGGGATGTGCAGGGAAGGCTCCTGCGCAGAGCTGGGTGCTCCTGTGTCCCAAAGTCCCCAGGGACAGGGGTTGGATCTCCTTTGGGGCCGGGTCCTGCTGCCGCCGTGCCGCGTTCCCACAGGCGTGGAGGGATTGGGGTGGTGGGGAATGTGGACATCAGAGCCAGGCCTGAGTGCTCTGATATGCAAGTGTCCTGATCTCTGAGCATCCCGGGCTTGGAAAATCCTGAGCCCTGAGCATCCTGAGCCCTGAGCATCCTGAGCCCTGATCATCCTGGGCTTGGAGCATCTGATCCCTGAGCATCCCAACCCCTGAGCATCCTGAGCCCTGAGCATCCCAGGCCTGGAAAATCCTGATCCCAGAGCATCCTGAGCCCTGAGCATCCTGAGCCCTGAGCATCCCAGGCCTGGAAAATCCTGATCCCAGAGCATCCTGAGCCCTGAGCATCCTGAGCCCTGAGCATCCCAGGCCTGGAAAATCCTGATCCCAGAGCATCCTGAGCCCTGAGCATCCTGATCCCTGAGCATCCTGGGCTTGGAGCATCTGATCCCTGAGCATCCCAACCCCTGAGCATCCTGAGCCCTGAGCATCCCGGGCTTGGAAAATCCTGATCCCAGAGCATCCTGAGCCCTGAGCATCCTGGGCTTGGAGCATCTGATCCCTGAGCATCCCAACCCCTGAGCATCCTGAGCCCTGAGCATCCCAGGCCTGGAAAATCCTGATCCCAGAGCATCCTGAGCCCTGAGCATCCTGAGCCCTGAGCATCCCAGGCCTGGAAAATCCTGATCCCAGAGCATCCTGATCCCTGAGCATCCTGGGCTTCGAACATCCTGATCCCTGAGCATCCCAGGCCTGGAAAATCCTGATCCCTGAGCGTCCTGATCCCTGAGCATCCTGGGCTTGGAGCATCCCGGAGCATCCTAACCCCTTGGAGCATCCTTGGAGCATCCTGGGCTTGGAGCATCCTGATCCCTGAGCATCCTGGGCTTGGAGCATCTGATCCCAGAGCATCCTGATCCTTGAGCATCCTGGGCTTGGAGCATCTGATCCCAGAGCATCCTGATCCTTGAGCATCCCGGGCTTGGAAAATCCTGATCCCTGAGCATCCTGATCCCAGAACATCCCAACCCCTTAACATCCTGACCCCTGAGCATCCTGGGCTCTGAGCATCCCAGCATCTGAGTATTCACAGCCCTGGGAGTTCTGATCCCTGAGCTTCCCAACACCCAGGCATTCCAGACTCTGAGCATCCTGATTGCCAAGCATCCCATCCTCCCAGTACCTCATCTTCTGAGCATCCCAGCCTTTGAGAATCCTGCTCCCTGAGCATCCTGACCCCCGAGCATCCCAATCCCTGAGCATCCTGACCCCCGAGCATCCCAATCCCTGAGCATCCCGACCCCCGAGCATCCTGACTCCCAAGCATTCCATCCCACGAGCCACCCAGTTTTTGGAGATCCTGCCCCTCCAGCATCCCAGTCCCTGATCATCCTGGCTCTGTGCCTTCCCCGAGGGCAGCTTCCTCCCAGACTCTAAAATGGAGTGCTTTAATAATGTGCTGTAAAGGGACCGTGGAGAGAGGGGGGAAATCATTGTGTGCTCCGGGGTTATCAGGTCACCGAGTGCTTCCTGGCCTGGATTTAGCCATTCCCAGGATGAAACCGAGCGATGAGGGATGTTTTAATGAAAATGCCTGTCCCTGGGAAACACCAGTGTGACCGTTCCAACCCCGTTGTGTCCAAGTGTTCCCGAACCCCTTTTTCCTGCAGGAATTGGCAGCAGCAGCGTGACCCTGGCTTTGTGCGTCAGGGCTGTTGGAAGTTGCTTTTATTTATTTTACATTTGCTTTTATTTATTTTTAAGGATTTCATGTGTAAACATAAAGATTTAGGAAATCCCATCCTGCCTGTGACATGCCTGGGGCTGCTCCAGCCACTGCCACCACACCTGGCCCTGTCCTGAGTGGCCAAATTGGGCTCAAATCCCAACTTTTCCCACACCAAACAAAACCCCTCGGGGTGGGAATCCAAAACTTGCCATCCCAAGGGATTGTCCCCAAGTGGCTTCACATTCAGGGTGGGGCTGGCTCTGGGGGGTTGTTTGTTTGGGAGATAGAATCCAAACTCAGCCGTGGGGTGCTGGCGTGGCTGCCGAGCAGGGCAGCGCAGGGCTGGGCCAGCCACTGCTTTTCAATCCCAGAAATGTCACTGAGTCACGAATGACTCACAATTATAATGGGAGACATTTCCAACCCCGTGCATGACTCGGAGACGTCTTCCAGGGATATTAGAGCTGTTTGTAAAACCCAGGCCTTGCCCCGGCGCTGTCCCTCCCTGCCTGGCTGCTTTGTGTCCCCCCCTCAGCCAAGGTGACAGCCAGGATGTGGCTGGGGACGCTCCTCCGTGTCCCAAGGGATCGGGGGGACATCCCGCGGGATCAGGGGGATGCATTAACGCTCCCCATCAGGTGACAGGTGTCTATTAACGTGACTGCCATCGCCGCTGCCTCCGGCCTGCCCCCGACCCGGGGCTGGCCCAGCAGACAGCTCCGTGTCACGCGTGACCTCCGCGGTGACCTCCGCGCCGAGGTGGCCGCGGCTCCCGGGATTTGGGCCGGGTGAGGGGCAGCGGGGCGGGATCTGTGTCTGAGCATCATCTGGGCTCGGTGTGCCACCGTTCCCTCCTCTTCCCTCACGGGGAAATTGTCCTTCCAGCTCCCAGGGTGACGGGGAAGGGACAGATCCGCTGAGGTGTCCCCCCTCACGGATGGCACCCAGCACAGCGTTCCCCTCAGAGATTCCTCAGCCTCTTCCCACAGCTCACCTTCTCCCTTCCTCCAGAGCCAATTAATTAACCAGGATTGGTCTGAATGAAACGAGGGAGGTGTTCCATCCGGTCAGACCAGTTCAGGGCTCTGGGGTGACTGGTGTGGGGCCGCTGCGATGGCCGCGAGCCGCGCTCGGGGAGCCGCGCGCTTCCCTCCTCGCTGGAAATACTTTCTCACCAAATAGCATTAAATATTCCTGAGCTGTGAACATCTTGGACTGATTTTATTTTCCATAAATAAACTTGTTGGGAGATATTTGGAGATGGGCCTAAGCTGCAGAGCTTGGACTGGCTCCCAAATCTCGCTGCTGTTTGGGCTCGAGGGGTTGGTTCAGGATTGTTTCGAGCTTTATTTCGGTTTCAAGGGGTTGGGATTAAAGAGGTGCCTTCAAACAGGGCCCTCTCAGTGCTTTCCCAAAATTCCTGAGCCCCTCAAGTGCTGCTGATGGCAGGAGAGGGGACACAGGTGTCCCCTCACCTCCAGACATGGCTGTAGGGTTATATCTCCAGGGGCTGGGCGTTTTGGAAGTGGCGTTTCCAGTGGGATCAGCTGGATCCTTCAAGAGGTACCAAATCCCAATTCCTTGGACTGGGACTGTGGATAATCCACGTTTTAGGTGCTGTGGGGTTTTTGGGGTGCAAACCTTTCCCTGTCACGCAGACAAGGTGCCTCTCACCCACCCAGCCCCAGCTGGAAAAGCCTCCCGTCTGTCCCAGCTGGAATTCCTTCGCTTTCCAGATTGGACAAAGAAAAAGCAGAAAAAGAGAGATTTAAAAAAAAAAAAACAAAACAAAAAACCAAAAAACCAAACAATGATGTTTATTTATTTTCCAATGGGGAAACGAAGTGGGAGAGCTGCAAGGATGTGTTTGCAAACCTCCTCCCGGCGCGGCGCATCCAGAGGAGGCTGAATCCGTGGGGCAGCGAGGCTGAATTCCCTTCCCTTCCCTTCCCGGCAGGGCCGAGCGTTTCCCCGCGCCTGATTAACAGTGACAAGTACAGCATTGCTCTTTTGGTGAGCGCACATGCTCCCCGAACCCCCGGCCGTCCCTCAGCCTCGCCTTTCCTTCTTCTCCCTCAGCTCCAGCTTCGTTCCGGGGGCAGAGGAATGATCCGCGCCGTAAACTCTGTCACATCCTCATTAATTTGGCCATGTCTCCCCTGGTCGCCTTAGGGAAGCGTCACATTTTTAACGAGGCTCCGGGGGGGCCACGGCCGCGTTTTGACAGCTGAGGTGGGAAAGGTGCAGCGTCAGGGCTCGCGGAGCTCCCGCGGCCGATCCGCGGAAGGGAATTCTGTGCCGGGGTGAATTTCTCCTGAATTTCCTGGGGTTTAAAGATGGGCACGGACCCGGAGCCCAGGGGTGCTGCTGGTTTTCCAAAATCCTGTGGGATTTTCGTTCGCATCCCAGTGTGAGGCACTTCCAAGCCTTTAGGAAGGGAATTCTGTGTCGGGGTGAGGCCTCTGCTCCTGAATTTCCTGGGGGGTTAAAGATGGGCACGGACCCAGAGCCCAGGGGTGATGCTGGTTTTCCAAAATCCTGTGGGATTTCTGCTCGCATCCCAGTATGAGGCACTTCCAAGGCTTTAGAAGAGCCCCAGGGGGTGGGATCAGGGCTCAGGACCAGCTGCCCTGGCTAATTCCGGCCAGTTCTGCTTTTTTTCCGCCGTTATTCCCAAATCCGAGCATTTTGTTGTGATATCTCACGGCATGGTCTTATTCCCAAAAAATATTGTGAATATATCCATGTTCCAATTAACATTACATATATATTATGTATATTCCCAATGAATTTCATTGATATATTATGTATATTCCAAATATATTATATCTAATATCTCTATTCCAAATATATTACATACAAAACAGCTTTCCTATACATTTATTTTCTATTCCATCTATTAAACGCTGTATCTGGCACTGCATCCCTGGGCGTTTTTGTGCTCAGGGCAAGGATCCGTGGCTTTTCTGTGTAAGGCCAGCGGCTGATCCGTAGGGATCTTGCTCCATCCCGGGAGCTCTTCTAACCCATTCTAATGCAAATGTGCATTAGCTGATAATCGGAATGTTGAGTAGATTATTTCACTCCCAGACAAGCTGCTGCAAGGCACATTTTTTTTTCTGTCTTTAATATATTAAAAAAAAAAAAAAGGAAAAAATCCAAACCAACCCTTCCTGCCACAAAGAAAGCCACCTTGGGATTAGGATTGATCCCCAGGGATCTGGGCAGGAAGCAGGATCTCTCTTTTTGCCTCTCAAGGCCAAGAATCAGTGAAGACTCAGGACCTGGTGACACCCCCTAACAGCTTTACGGCATGTGCACCGTAATTGCATCAGCAAACATTTGTGTTGTAATTAAAGCCAGGAGCCGCCAAACCATGAGAAATCAATTAAAAGGTATCCTGGCTGTGGGAACAGCATCCCAGCCCTCCTGCCTGTCCTGCTGAAATGCTGCTTCATCCTTTCTCTCCCCACCCAAAAAAAAAAAATCCCACAGAAGGGGTTGTCCCCCTAAATTGGGAAATTCTTATAATTTCCGGGATGCTGGAGCATCCCTGCCCTGCGGTGTCCCAGCATCACCGCCAGTGTTGATTTTGGTGGATTTTGGGAATTGCCCTGGGTGCTGCAGGACAGGAGCAGAGGCCGATCCCGATGTCCGTGTGGGATGTGGGGTTTGGGAGCAGCAGCAGCAGCAGCTCGGGTTGGGTGCTTGGTTAGAGGCGCCGGGCTCAGCTCCCGTCAGGAGCAAATGGAAATGTGCAGGAAATGGGTGTTTTTTCCAGCAGGGTTTGGGTTTTGGGGTACAAACAGGGAAAAGGAATGACCATCCTGCTTTGGGAATCCAGCCCCATGGAATGCTGCTGCTGCCTCTGCTCCAACCCCTCAGCATCTTCCCAAAACCCCCAGGAGCAGCTTTTGGGAATCCAGCCCCATGGAATACTGCTGCCTCTGTTCCAACCCCTCAGCATCTTCCCAAAATCCCCAGGAGCAGCTTTTGGGAATCCAGCCCCATGGAATGCTCCTTGCCTCTGCTCCAACCCCTCCAACCCCTCCAACCTCAGCATCTTCCCAAAACCCCCAGGAGCAGCTTTTGGCTCAACCCCTCACCCCAAATCCCGGGATCTGACTGGCATCCCCCCCATCCTGCCCCAACCACGGGACACTTCACCCACGGAGATTCAGCTCCCCCCATGCTCTGGGAGCTTGGAGAAAGGAGCTGAATCCACCAAAACAAACCCTTTCCCTGCACGTGCGGCTGCTTCCCCCGGGAGAGGCTGAAAGAGAGACTGAAGCGCATGTGACAGATGTTAATCGCATCATTTAATGCACTCCTGGAAGGCACTTGGATACAGGGATGGGGAGGAAGAGGAGAATAGACTATTGTCTCCTGTTTCCGGCAGCGTCCCCAGGGAATGGATAACCCCGGGATGCACAATCCACCCGGGGTTTGGAGGGGAGCTGGGAATGGCAGCGCTGAAATTCAGGAGTTTTCTGATGCATCCGCGGTGAATGCGCCCATTTTGATACAAAGAAATCATTAAAAAAGGCATAAAAATCGGTTTTGTTTGGTCCCCAAAGGGCTGTTTGGGGGGGATACAGGAGAGGGGGAAATAGGGATCATGGGATCGTGTTTGATCCACACCCTGGACCAAACCTGGACACAGGAGAGGGAAAATTGTGATGGAGGGATCACACCTGGACCACACCTGAGCATCCCTGGTGTGAACAGGGAACACAGGAGGGGGAAAAATAGCGATGGAGGGATTGCATCTGAGCACCCCTGGAGCAAACACAGATATGAGAGAAGGAAAAATAGTGATGGAGGGATTGCACCTGATCCTCACCTGAGCATCCCTGGAATGAATAGGGAATATAGGAAAGGGAAAAATAGGGATGGAGGGATCACACCTGATCCACACCTGAGCATCCCTGGAATGAATAGGGAATACAGGAGAGTGGAGAATTGGGATCACACCTGGTCCACACCTGAGCATCCCTGGAGCAAAGAGGGAATACAGGAGAATGGGGAATTGGGATCACATCTGATCCACGCCTGAGCATCTCTGGAGCAAACATGGATATGGGAGAAGGAAAAATAGCGATGGAGGGATCACACCTGGTCCACACCTGAGCGCCCCGGAGCAAATGGGGTACAGAGAAGGGAAATAGGGATGGAGGGATCGCATCTGAACATTCCTGTACTGAATGAAGGATACAAGAAAGAAAATTGGGATGGAAGGATCATTCCTGATCCACGCCTGAGCACCCCTGGAGCAAACACCTCCTGCTCAGCCTGGGGAATGGCAAAACCCCATCCAATATCCATCGTGGGCTGGAGAGGGGACATTTACCGGCGGCAGGGAATTGCATTTCCAAGGCAGAAGCAGCATCCCATGGGCTCCTTCCCTGATTGAATTCCCCCTTGGTGACCCGGGAAGGTAATTGAGGCTCGGGGGAGCTGGGGCCGATCACATCCCCCTGGAAATCAGCACCTCCAGCCACCCCCCGACCCGGGGAGCAATTGAGGCGAGCTGCCTTCAAGGTGCCTAAAAGTAACCAACTTATTGCCTAATAGATTTCCCAGTCATGAATTCCCCGTGCTCCATATGCCCCCCAATCAGAGCAATTATGGATTTAAATGGAGCTGGAATCCACGGCGCAGAAAATGCCTGTTTGAGCGGGAGATTGGCCAGAGGTGAGGGACCTGGAACACCCCTGGTAATGAAAGCTCTTCACAGCTTGCCGTGTTCCACCCGGGAATAATTGCTGCAGCCTGTGATACGGATCCGGCTGCGTTAATGATGCCCTGTTCCTTTTCGCAGGACTCATTGCAGCTTCCCTCATTTTATTTTATTTTTTTTTTCCCCGGGATTTCAAAGCGCCGAGGCATCGTGGGAATTAACGCATTAACGCGGCCGTTGCGGCGCTCGGGGGATTTCGAATGTTATTCCCATTTTTTCGTCCGGGATCGATTAACAAAGTGCCGGGGATCGGGAGCCTCGGGAAAGGGTGGCTGGAGGGGAATGGAGTGTGACACGGGTGTCATCCTCTCGTCCATCCCTTTTGGGATTTATTCGCCGTGACAGCATGGATTTATCAGAACAAAACATGCATCAGGATTTTAAAAAATGGAAATTTAAAAAAAAAAAAAAAAAAAGAAAAGATGTTTTGGATTGGAAAGAAAACTCCCATTAACTTCCAAATGAAAACCACATCCAAGGGAGACAGTTGGCTTCTCCTCTGAGTTTATTATTAAATATTTTACCAGGGAGGGAAGTTCTGAGCTGAGCATCTTTTCCCTCCTGTTCCTGGCAAGAGCAGTTTGTGTGGAGGGAGGGTGAGCTCTTGGTCGTTTTCCCAAAGCACTTTCTGGGGGTAGATGGGTGTAGATTTCTCCCATTATTCCTAGATTTACACAGTTTTTTTTAATGAGATCTCAAGGCAGGGTCTTATTCCTAAGTAATATTGGGAATAGGTCTGTATTTCCAATATCTCTCTATCTGGAATATAGTCTATATTTCCATATAGATAATTTATAAATATATGTATAGAATTTATAGATAATATATAGAGAATATACATAGAATATATGTAGAGCATAGCTATATTTCCATATAGAATATACAAAAATATGGCTAGAAATATATATTAAAATATGCACATTTATATTCTATATGGAAATATATATGTATTTGTATTGAAATATATATATGTGTGTGAGTGTGTGTATATAGAGATTATATATTCTATATTGAAATATATATGTGTGTGTGAGTGTGTGTCTATAGATACATACATATATAAATATATATATAAAAATATAAATATATATATGCATTCCCAATTTATTATATATGTTATAACATATGATATTTGGTGCACAGGGGTGGGAGAAAGGCCCTGGCTGTGCTTTTGGATACTCACAACTCAGAAGCAGCAAATTCCAGCTGCTGGGAAGGGATTCCAGCAGGTCCATGGATGCCGTGGGTGGCCGAGGCTTCATCCCCAGGGACGAAGCCGGACCGAGCCGCTCCCGAAATGCTTTAATTTCCCCCCAAATGGAGCCGAGAGCTCTTCTTTCCTCCCCGCCTGAGGCTCCCAAGGGGCTCCGGGATTAATTTCCTCGGGTGACCCCAGCGGCGGAGGGGCCGCGAGGTCGCGGCGAGGGAGCAGAGGGGACCCGCGGCCGCTGATAAGGAGCTCGGGGCGCTCGGGGGTTTGGAGAGTGCGGAAATGGCATTTCCAGTGAACTCAATCGCGGAGCGGCTCCGGAGCCATCGCAGCGCTCAGATTCAATTATCAGCCCCGCCAGCGCCGTCCCTGGGGACAGCAGTGTCACCGTCCCCCCCCCCGGCAGTGCGCGGCCGCCCCGGGACCCCCCGGTGGCCTCGGGGGCGGGCGGGGGTCCCTGCGGAGGGGTCGGGGCTGGCGAGGGGTCAGGGCTGGCGGCGAGGGGTCGGGGCGTGTTAGGGAATGATCAATGAGCAGGGGAGAGAGGTGGGAGATTGTAGGGACGGGAGTTTGTCCCACTGTTCTCCCTGGGAGGAATCGAGCTGTGGTTTTCTCTTGGAGACAGGGATTGGAAAAGCCCTCGAGGTTGGAAAAGCCCTCGGGATTGGAAAAGCCCTCGGGGTTTGGGCCTCCAAGGCCATCGAGTCCGAGCTGTGCCCATGCCCACATTGTCACTCAGTGCCACGTCCAGGCCTTCCTTGGACACCTCCAGGGATGGGCACTCCAAACCTCCCTGGGCAGTTCCAATCCCTGCCCACCTTTTCCATGGAGAAATTCCTGCTGATGTCCACCCTGAGCCTCCCCAGTCCAGCCTGAGGCCGTTCCCTCTCCTCCTGTCCCTGTTCCCTGCGAGCACAGCCCGATCCCCCCAGCTGTCCCCTCAAAAGGTCCCTCCTGATCCCCTTCTCTCCAGGCTGAGCCCTTTCCCAGCTCCCCCAGCCTCTCCTGGGGCTCCAGACCCTTCCCAGCTCCATTTCTCCATGGTCGGTTTGGGACACGTGAGCTGGGATTGCAACAATGGGATAATTCCACTTGTGCTGGAGCCTGTGAAAATGCTCTTTCTTTTCACAGAGCAAAATCTAATCCGGAAGAGAAGAAAACACTCATTATTTAATTTTCCCCAGTATTTTTGTGTGCTCATGGGATTTTAATGGTATTAATTATTATTTAATTTACGCTTTGGCAATTCATTTGTGCTGAGCTATTCTTTTATTGGAGAGCCAGCAATGCTCAATCCCTTTTGCATTTCCATCCGTGCTGAAGGGCCTCCAGCCCTCCTTCCCAGATATCCATGCATCCCCCAGTCCCATCCACCTTTCCTCCAGGTTCCCATCCCGTTCCATCCAAAGCATCTCCACATTGTCCACCTCCTCCTTTTTTGGATTCTCTTTGTGATCTCTGGGCTGTGACCCCAGCTGGGAAAATCATCAGCTTGGAGTCACAAAGCGGAGGAGCTGGTCCCTCTTGGGTGTTCCTGGTGCTGGAGCATCCCTGTGCCCCATCTCTGGGGCGAGCATCCCTCAGTCTCCATGGGAACAGCCCTCCATCTCCCTGTGAGCATCCCTGAATCCTCATCCCTCCATCTCTGTCTGAGCATCCCTCAATTCCCCTCTCTCCATCTCCATGTGAGCATCCTTTCATCTCCACACATTCCACAACATTCTTCCATCCCATCCCATCCCATCCCATCCCATCCCATCCCATCCACATTTTTCCATTCCTCCTTCCCCGTCCCCACGTGAGATTCCCTCCGTCTCCACACAAAGCATGCCTCCATTCCCATCGCTCCAGCTCCACAGGAGCATCATTCTGTGTCCACAGGAGCATCCCTCCATCTCCATGTGAGCATCCCTCCGTTCCCATCCCTCCATTCCCATCCCTCCATCTCCATTCCCATCCCTCCAGCTCCACAGGAGCATCATTCTGTGTCCACAGGAACATCCCTCCATCTCCATGTAAGCATTCCCTCCATTCTCATCCCTCCATCTCCATTCCAATCCCTCCATCTCTGTGTGAGCACCCCTCCATTCTCATCGCTCCAGCTCCACAGGAGCATCACTCTGTGTCCACAGGAGCATCCCTCCATCTCTGGGTGACCATCCCTCCATTCCCATCCCTCCATCTCCATGTGAGTGTTCCTCCATTCCCATTCCTCCATCTCCGTGTGAGCATCCCTGAATGCTCATCCCTCCATCTCTGTGAGCATCCCTCCATTCCCATCCCTCCATTCCCATCCCTCCATCTCCATTTGAACGTTCCTCCATTCCCATCCCTCCATCTCCATGTGAGCATCCCTCCATTCCCATCCCTCCATCTCCACAGGACCATCCCTCCATTCCCACCCCTCCATTCCCATCCCTCCATTCCTCCACTCCCACCCCTCCATTCCCATCCCTCCATCCCTCCACTCCCATCCCTCCATTCCCATCCCTCCATCTCCACAGGACCATCCCTCCGCCCCAATCCTCCCCTTCCATGTGAACATCCTTTCATCCTCTGCAAAATTCCATCCCCGCCTCTCCATTTCCATTCGCACACCCCTCCATCCCTTCCCAGCCCCTCTCCATCCCCACCTGAGCACCCCTCCATCCCCACCCCACCTTTCCCAGCCCTCATCCCTCCATCCCAGGCGAGCCTCCCTCCATCCCCCTCCATCCCCGCCACTTCCCCAGATAATGAGAGCGAGTTTAAAAAACTTAAAGCCTCTTCCTGCCCGCGGTGAGTGACACAAATGGAGTTCATATTTAATCATCTGTTAACTCGTTGTCTATTATAGCTCTTTAATAGCACCAGAGATATTCTTAATGAAGCATGATTTAAGGTATTTACAGCTCTAGGACCGACAGACATCACTCACAGTGTGCAGGTAATGAGGCGTAAAACAGCTCTGGAAACCGTAAAAATGGGAGAGAGAGAGTGAGGAGGGAGAGAAAGCAGGCGAGGAGTTCGGAGCTGAATTGTTCCAGGGTTTGTTTTAAAATGTTTAGGCATTTAAAGTCATTTCAGCTTCTCCGAGGTGTCTGGTAGCACCGAGTTCAGCAATTCCCAGCGCTGAGAACCCCTGGCTTGCCAGGAGGGGTCTGGCCCCCCGATGCTCCCGAGCTGGGACATCTCAGCAATCACAGGAGGGAGCAGGAAAAAAGCTTTTGGAGGGTCCCCAAGGGCCGTGCGGGTGCATGGGAGCAAAGCCTGGAATTTTTGGGTGCATTTTCCCCCTTTTTCTCCCACTTGGTGGCACAGCCACAACCCCTTTGCTCACAGAAGGGACATGCTGACCCTTCCCTTTGCTCGCCTGCAAATGCCACCCCCGTTCAAGCCTTTTATTTTTTTAATTTTTTTCCCCCAGGAGAAAAAAAATTTAAAAAAAAAAAAAAACACCAGAACCCAAGCCAAGTTTTGGAAAATAATTTGTGACGGAGGTGCCATTTTGCATCAAAATATTGTGCAGAAAATGTCAAATGTCACCAATCCATGTGTCCCCCCGCGTGATAGTAATTGGGCTGGAAGGCTGCGCTCTGCCACCGCGGCCGCTCGCCGCCGCCTCCTCCTCCTCCTCCTCACACACCGCTCGGGAAATGTGTCGCTTCCCGAGTCCATCCCGGCCGCCCTGCCTGCGGAGCGGGGCCAGCCGCGGTGTCCCCAGCCCGGGGACGAGTGCGTGGTGCTCATTAGCTCGAGTGGTGACAAACAGCTCCTGGGGAAGAAGGGGGGCAGCTGCAGCAGGGCCTTCTCGGGGTGCTGGTTCCCTCCTGGATTTCTCTCCTGCCCGGGAGATGTGGCCCCATTCCCCCGGCGTTTTCCCCTTGATGAGGAGGATGGTGATTTAGAGGGAAATCGATTTGGGGAACCCAAGGCACGGCCCGCAGATTTAGATGGAAATCAATTTGGGGAACCCAAAGCACGGCCCGCAGTGGCGTCTGTGAGCGAGAAATCCCAGCCTGTTGCTCCCCTCGCTCCCCAAAAGTGCTCCAGAGGCACCATCACCTGCATTTCCATCACCGTGGACCCTCTGGAAGATTTATCCCAATTTCTGCCTGGCTGTATTGGGTGTGTATCACCCCCATTGCAGATTTTGATTGCGCAGAGCTGCTTGAATTTGCTACGAGGGAAAACAAACTGTTCATGCTGAGCAAACAACCCATTCCTTAACGCATCCCAAACCCTTAATCTGGGAACAGACCTTTCACACACACTCCTTAACAACCCTGGATGAATCAATCCTCATTAGGACATTAGGCTGCATAAATATTTGGCCGGTGAGCGAGCCCCAAGGGAGAGCAGAGGGATGGGGAGAGTTGCAGTTGGAAATTCAATGAAGTTCCCTTCAGCAGCAGGAGCCGGGGGGGAGCCAGGCCTGGGAGAGTTGGGTCAAGCCTTCAGCCGGTGCCACTTGTCCCCTTGGGCAAGTCCTGCGGAGCAGGGTTAATTTTGCTGACCTATTTTTTTTTGCCCGTGGAAGTGGCGAGGCGCAGGTGGAAAATGAGGTGAAATCCTGCCGCGCTCGGCAGCTCCTTCCCCAAGCCACAACACAACTCGGGCGCAAACAAATTCCTTTGCCGCCGAGGAAGGAGCTGGAATTTCTCTCTGGCGAGGCAGCAGCAGCAGGATTGCGAAGTCGGTGCCTGTTATAGAAACTTTTTAGTACTGGGGACAAGCCAAGAAAAAAGCCCAGATTGGTCTCAACTCTCAGCTGGTGCTGGCGGCGCTTCCCCCTCCGACTCCTGCGCTGATGGGACGTGAGCTGGACCCTCCAGCCATCCCTTAGGAGGGCTGGGGTGACGTTTCCCAGCTTTCCGGGTTCCCTTCCCATCTCCCTGCCCTGCTCTGGAAGGGGTTTTGGGGTAGATTTAGGTTTTCTGGTTTGTCACTGGATAAACGCAGCTCCTCCCTGGCTCCAGCGCTGTGTGCTCGGGTTGTGTCCCCCACCCCATCTCCACACCAGTGGGGCTGGCCTGGATCATCTCCTGCCATCAGCCACCCCAAAACCCTTCCCGCTGGGATCATCCAGGCTGTGGCAGAGCCAGGCTGCAGCTCCCAGGGGGGTGAAAGGTTTTTTGGCTCACAACCTGTCCGTGCTGTGATTTCCTTCAGTGCCCGGCGAAATTCCTCGGGAGCTGCCAAGGATTCGGGTGGCAGTGGGGCAGCTGGGAATGTCACCTCGTCCCTGGCGCAGGGAACATCCCATGCTCGGGTGGGCATGGGCAGGGCACGGCTCTGGGAGGATCCAGATGGGATCCATCCAAACCCGTTCGTTCCCCGTGTTGGGAAGCAGGAGCTGCGCTGGGGCTTTGCCCGTCACCGCTCCTTCGTTTTGGGATGGAATTCCTAAGGCAAAGCTGGGCACTCTCCACCTCCCCTTCACGGAATAAAGCACATTTTAATCCGTTTTACCTCCGTGCCCTGGAGAAACGGATGCCAACAGGATGAAGCCACCAAGGCAGGCACCCCTGAGCTCCCCCAGCTCCATCCCAAACCCAAGCCGGGCATCCCGGGCAGGGCAGAGCTCCGGGGCCGCCCCGGCGCTGCCGAAAATGCCGGAGCACTGCATGTGTGCCGCTTCCATGTGCGCTGGTTTCCAAGGAAACCGCTCGCTCTACATGTGTGTCGCTTAACACCCTATTTGCTTTCATTTGGATAAGTCTTTAATTCCTGTGCAGCCCCGGCTCCGCGGGATCTGTTGAGCTCCGCGTGTATCCTCAGCGCACAAAATCCTTCTCCTGCCTGCCTTGCCTCTTGGAAAAGTCCCTGCCCGCTCGGAGCGAGTTTCCTAAACCTGTGCCTAATTGGAGCAGCTAATGCTTTCTGCGGGAATAACTGGATATTCCTCTGCTGCTTCCCCCCTAGAAACAATTAGCGGGGGAAACACAGAATGCGGGGCTCTCGTCACCTGCCACCGGCTCTGCGGCTCCGGCTCCGTGTGGGGTGGAGGAGAAGGGCAGGGTGCCCCTTCCCGGGGATGTGGGGGGCCAAACTGGGGGGTGGAGACATGGATTTGAGTCCTTGGGATAGCAGCAGGTTTAAATGTGGATTTGAAAGTGTCCTGGGGTGAGGAAAAAGGGAAGGGTGGCCTTGGAAGGGTGACCCAATTGGTGTCACACATCAGCCTGGAGAAGGGAAGGGTCTGGGGACACCTCAGAGACCCTGGCAGGACCTGAAGGGCTCCAGGAGAGCTGGAGAGGGACTGGGGACAAGGGATGGAGGGACAGGACACAGGGAATGGCTTCCCATTGGCAGTGCTGGGTTGGATGGGATATTGGGATGGAATTCCCAGAGGAGCTGTGGCTGCCCCTGGATCCCTGAAGTGTCCCAGGCCAGGCTGGAGCACCCTGGGACAGTGGGAGGTGTCCCTGCCAGGCATGGGATGTGTTTAAATCCTTCTCCACCCAAACCATTCCATGATTCCGTGACACTCCTGGGCCGCCCCGTGTCCCACTGGGCCCGGCACTGCTGCAGGGCTGAGCAGGAATGGGTGACAAAGCTCTGGGGGTGTTTGGTTCCCCCAAATTCTCATCTGCAGCAGCCCAAGGTGGCTTCCTCTTCCCTGTCCCCCTTCCTTCCCTCCTTCCTCCCTTCTCTCTGCACAGCAAGATGCCTCCTGTTCTCGTGCACTGGAGGAATTTTCTGATCCAAAGCCACTTTCCTCCTCTCCCAAAATCCCCGGGGCTGGTTCATGCTTGTAAAGCTGAGCAGCTCCCGTGTCACTCGGGGCTGGCTCCCGTCTGCAGCCCTGACAGCAGCTAATGCTGTTAGCCTGTGTCGAGGAGGGATTTCAGCATTAAAAACCCCAAAAATCGCCACACCGGGGCCGCTCTGCTGCTTGCAAGCAGCTCCAAAACACCTCCCCCGTGTTTGGGGTGCCCAGCACCGCCCGGGGACCTCGTGCAGGGGGTTTGGGGTGGGTTTGGGGAGGTTTGGGGTGGGTTTGGGGAGGTTTGGGGGCTGGTGCAGCCTCAGGAACAGCACGGGATGAGCAGCCGGGATTAACTCGGCTCGGGGAGGGCTTTGCTATCTTTAGGTGGAAGGTGAGGGATTGCGGCTCTTAGGGTGGCCGGCAGGTGAGGAGAGAGAAAAATCCACGGGGCCAGCGTGGCTCAGGGCGCTGACCCCAGCTCCTGTCCCCACGGGGGTCTGGCCCCGCCGGCCCCCGGCCGCGTGCGCTGTCACCTTTCTAGGCCACAATCTGTCCCCAATTCCGAGCCTGCTGTTAGCTTCACTTGCACTCTATTCTCGTGTTTGCTGTTATTTTTTAACACTTTTTTTTTCCCCCCTTTTTTTTTTTCTCCTAATTTTTTTTCTTTTTTTTTTTTTTTTTCCCTGCATAAAAGCACTATCCTCTCCCCAGAGCCTGCCTGGAGCGAAGGCATGGTCTGTACAACTGCAATTATTTCGAAGAACAGATGGAGTGAGGAGCAGAAAGTCTGTTAATAGTAATAGAAATGCTACATGTTAACCTGGACAGCACACGATGACAGTCCCATGACTACACGTTCTGTTCCCACCAGCTGGGCTCCGAGCGGAGCCGAGAGATTCAGAAACGCCGAGCTCGGCTCCGCACCCTCCCCAAAGTTAGAGCTCAAATTCCTTCACACTTCCAGCGTAGGGTTTTTGGGTTGTCGGGCTTCTTCTCCCCCTCCCCTCTCCTCCTTCTCCTCCTCCTCCTCCTCCTCCTCCTTCCCATTAAACGCTGATTTAGGCGCCGTGAGGAATTTTCCTGGGGTTTTTTTTCCCTTCGGGATGCAGCTGGGGAGGGAGGTGGCGGCTCAGCCTCGAGGTCCTGACCTTGAGCCTCACGTGGTGACGCCAGCGCGACCCTTTTCCCACGCTCACATCTGCAGGGTTGATGTAATTCCCCACCCTGGATGATGCCAGGCTGGGATTTATGGAGCGGGGCCGTGGCACGGCCACACTCCCGGGTGGGGAGGTTGCGGGAGTTTGGGATTTTCTCCTCAACTGTTGTGAGCTGTAGGCCAAATGGGTCGAAATCCATGATTTCTGGTTAAAAATGGCGCTCCCTGTGGAGGTGGGGTGTCCAAGAGGTTTAGGGGATGTGTGGGATGCCAAGGGAAGGGGCGCAGGGGGTCTGTGGTTATGGCATCACTCCAGGCTTTGCTTGCCCCGTTGACCCCAAACAGAGGTTGGGAAACGCAGCAAAAACATTGACCAACCGCAAAACCTCACCGTGCACATCCCTGCTGGTTTCACAAGCAGCCAGGGGCTGCAGGCTGCAGCAATTCCAGCGGGAATTGCGGGGCTGAATCGCAGGGCTGTTTGTGAAAGCCCAGCCCCGGGGCGGCCGGGCCGAGCGTGGCACCGCTGGCGCCCTGGCAGCCACACCTGCGGGTTTTATTCGGATATAGATCCCTTAATCCGGCTGCTTGCAGGATAATCCGGTGCCTGAGGTGCTGCCAAATCCCTGGAGATCAGCAGGTTTTCCCTCCACAGCCTCCTCCAGAGGTCACTTCCAATGCGGCTCCGTCCTCAACACACCGAAATATCCACGTGGGCTCCGTGCTGGTGGCACATTTGGGTGCTGGGGTGGGCTCTGGGGGTTTTCCCGGAGGTTTCCAATGTGATCCATAAATCCCAGCTCTCTCTGCCCGATTCCATCACCCAGGGGTGGTACCTGACCTCCAGGTGCTGCTCCCTGCAGCATGCTGGGAATATCTTTTGGCTATTTTGGGATGCGTGGGGTAGAGTTCGGCTCTCCACAGCCACGCCCGTGGGGGATGGAGCATCCAGCCTGTCCCCACGGGATCCCAAAAACATCCCTGGGGCTGCAGCTGAGGCTCATCCTCAGTGGGATGTGGCTGGAAACAGAGGGAATTCTCCTCAGTGCCTTTTCTTTGGAGCAGGCAGAACCCACATTTTTCCTCTGGAAAGATTTAGGATTAAATCATCCCAAGGGAGGTTGTGGCCTCTCCCGGCACCCATTCCCCGCTCCCCTCTGGGGTGATGCAACCCTCAAAGTGCACCTGTGTGGGAAACAGTGGAAAAATCAGGATTTTGGGGCTTCTTGCCATCACCCCATGCCCACAGCGTTGCCCCTCTTGTCTTGCAGCACAAGAAATACGTCCTGGTGATGGTGGACGCCGACCCTCCCAACAGAGCCAACCCCATCCACCGCTTCTGGAGGCACTGGCTGGTCACCAACATCCGGGTGAGTCCCTCTGGGTCTCCATCCATCCTCGGGGTCATTCCCAGCGATCCGGGCAGGGCTGGATTCCCATGGGATGCAAACTCCTCCCGGCGAAATCCCGGAGGACGAGTGTTTGCAAGAGAAATGTAAATGGTGCCGGGCGTGTAGGTAGGGAAGTGCTTCCTCAGGCTATATAGAGCCAGGCTGGTCCAAAAATATTGCTGCTTGGGTTTTTTTTTTTTTCCCCTCCTTCTCCTAAGGAAATGCTGGGGAAAAAAAAAAAATTCCCACTTTGCCAACTCCCCACCACCGGTTTTCTCTGCGGAGACAACGCGTCCTTCCAAACAGCTCCTGCTGCCGGTTGGGTTTTGTGGTTAAAAAAGTGGGTTTGGTGAAAATCTGAATTCCCTTTTCTAGTTTTTAATTTCGTTCGGTTAAAAATGGTTTGAATTCAGTGAGAAAACAGGGGGGGAATGGGTTTGGGATGAATTATGCTCTGTGTCCATGGGATGAGTCCTTCTCCCTGCCCTGGTGTGTCGCGGCATTGCTCCCAGAAATATTTTGGAAATATTTCAGTTTTTTCCCCTCCTGCTTGCATTTCTCTCTTCAAAAAATGAGATGTTGCAGCCGTGAATCAATCTAACTGATAATCTGGGTACTAAAGCCTAATTAAGATATCAATTAATTTGCAGCATGCATTTAACAAGAAATATCGTGTCGTTCTCCTCTATTATTCTCTGAAATTACTGCTGAGGGCTCTTTGTACAGATACCTTAATTAGACTTTTTATTGTTAATGGGCATATTAAGCAAATTAAAACGGGATATTAATACTTTCCATGAATTCCATAATTGGCTGAAAAATAGGAAGCGTCGGGAATAATTGCGGGAATTTGTGTACAGGGCTTGTTGGGTTTTTTTGTGTTGTTTTGTGTTTTAATCCTTCACAGAAACCCTTCTGCATTTCTAACAACAGGGTCCTGAAAGTCTCTCATTAATTTTAATATTTACCAAACGCAAAGGAGCCCAAGCTCCTGTGTTTCCTTCTGTACACAGATCCTTCGGAGCCGTTCCCTCTTGCTAATTATTGTGGTTTTCCTTTTTTTTTTTTTTTTTGCTTTGGGAGTATAAAATCCTTTAAGCAAAAAGGGAAATGTGGGATTAAAACCTCCAGCACGAATGGAAGGTGGGTTTTTTCCCCCCTGGCGTTTGGGCGATGCGGTTTGTGATCTCTAAGGTCAAAAATTCCATGTCGGGCCATGCAGGAGGGCGGAAAAATTAGGTTTTTGGAAAGGGAAAGGGTTTTCCCCATCTGCCTGATCCCAGCCCCAACTATTCCTCAGGCTTTCTTATCACGAGATAAATATAAATATAAACACACATATCCAAGCAGGGATTTGGCCTCGATGCTCCTGATGGTCCTTTCCAACGTGAGATATTCACTGATTCCATGCGATACTCTATATAAAACATATATATTGATATGATCCCTATAATGATGGGATAAATATATCCCATCTATCTCCCGTGGGTGTGTGTATGTGTATCTCTCCTCTACACACAGACAGAAAAACGCAGATAAATCCCCAAAATCCCATAAATGCACAATAAACCACCAAAAACCGTCCCCATCCCAGCAGGGCACGGCGACAAAACCACCTCAGGTCGGTCCCTGCAGCCGGGGGTGCCGTGGGGGGGTCCTGGCATGTCCCACCGGGGCTGGAGCCGGAGTTTTCCCGATCCCCCAGCCCCAGATCCGGGTGGGGAGCCGGCGGGCTCAGCCACATGGTGTCTCGTTGAGATGCAGATCTTTGGGGGGATCTGGGAGTCTTGGCTCGGCGGAGCTTCAGCTGACAGGCTTATTTGCACACTGGCTCTAAAATAACCGTGTAGGCTTTACATGACACCTTCTGTTGCTTTGGTGCAGAGAGGGGCTGCAAGTGCCTTTCTCCGGGAGGGACGGGGCGGCCGGCGCCGTGCCGGGGGGCTGGCGGAGCCCCCGCAGCCGCCGCTGCCCCGGCGTCACCCCGGCGTCGCCCAGCGTCACCCCAGTATGGCCCAGCATCCCTTGGGTGTCACCCCAGTATGGCCCAGCATCCCTTGGGTGTCACCCCAGTATGGCCCAGCATCCCTTGGGTGTCACCCCAGTATGGCCCAGCATCCCTTGGGTGTCACCCCAGTATGGCCCAGCATCCCTTGGGTATCACCCCAGTATCGCCAAGCATCCCTTGGATATCACCACACTATCTCCCAGCATTCCCTGGATATAACCCCAGCATCTCCCAGTATCACCCCAGCATCACCCCAGTATGGCCCAGCATCGCCCAGCAGTGCTTGGGTGTCATCCCAGCATCGCCCAGCATCCCTTGGGTATCACCCCAGTATTGCCCAGCATCCTTTGGGTATCATCCCATCAACCCCCAGTATCACCCAGCATTCCCTGGATATCACCCCAGCATCCCTTGGGTATCACACAAGCATCTCCCAGTATCACCCAGCATTCCCTGGGTATCACCCTGCCATCCCCCCAGCATCACTTGGGTATTGCCTTGGGTATCACCCCAGTATCACTTAGGTTTGGCCCTGGCATCATCCCAGCATCCCTCGGGTGTTGCCATGGCATCCCCCCAGCATCCCCCAAAATCCCTTGGGTACCACCTCCCCACCCTCCTGGTATCCCCCCAACATGCCCCTGATATTCTTTGGGTACCACCCCAGCGTCCCCCCAGTATCATTTAGGTACTTGGGTATCACCCCTGCATTCCCCCAGCATCCCTTGGGTACCACCCCTCCATCCTCCTGGTATCCCCCTGATATCCCTTGGGTACCACCCCAGCCTCCCCCAATATCCCTTGGGTATCGCCCCTGCATCCCCCCAGCATCCCTTGGGTACCACCCCTCCATCCTCCTGGTATCCCCCTGATATCCCTTGGGTACCACCCCAGCCTCCCCCAATATCCCTTGGGTATCGCCCCAGCATCCCCCCAGCATCCCTTGGGTACCACCCCTCCATCCTCCTGGTATCCCCCTGATATCCCTTGGGTACCACCCCAGCCTCCCCCAATATCCCTTGGGTATCGCCCCTGCATCCCCCCAGCATCCCTTGGGTACCACCCCTCCATCCTCCTGGTATCCCCCCGATATTCCATGGGTACCGCCCCAGCCTCCCCCCGGCGTCACTCTCGCGTCGCCCTGGCATCCCTCCGGCATCACCCAGGCTCTGCCATCCCCCGGTTTGGAGGCAAGCAGCTCCAGCAGCACTAAATGCCACTCCTGGGTGCTGCAGTACTTTGGCACGCCACCAAGTTTGGGGTTTGGCTCGGGATTTGCTCTCCCAGGTGGGATTTCGGGATGGAACATCCCATCCCCTCGGCGCCGCTAGCCATTCCTTATCAGCCGCTGCTCCGTCGCCGCTCCGATTGTCAAACACGAGGGATGCTTTCACTCCTATTCAAAATAATTTAAATAAAAATGTTGCTACAAAGTGGAATAATATCTTTTGATGAATGTTTTTAAAGCCCTTTAGGTTTTCATGGTAATTTGCAGTGTAAAATTATTTAGAGATAAGAGCCAAATTAGCTCTTATAGGCGGAGGTCGATATGTCCCGTTATCCATGGAAGCAGTGTTTAAATATAATCAGCCTTTACTCTAATGCAGCATAATTGTTCATTTGAAATAGCTTTTTTTTTTGCCTTTTTTTTTTTTTTTTTACTCCATTCAATGAGTCATTAAAATATTCAAAGGATAATGCAGTGAATTGGAAATGAATTTATCACATTATCCTGTACATACTGTAGAGCATCAGGTAACCAGGCAGAGTCGGAACCGGTTTACAGAGAATTCCCGGTAAACAAGGTTTTCCATTTTGTATTCAGTGGGGAAAGAAAAAGAAGGGAGAAAATACTGCCCTTCAAATGGAAAGCTTTCCGTCTTTATTCCCCCTCCTCGGGGAGGAGGAAGGGGGAGGGCGAGAGCAGCGAATTTGTACTCCACTAAAGCCTCGCCGCTTTAACTTTATTTTTATCAAAATATGTTTGTAACAGAAAGTCGTTATGGAAACGGATTCTGCCAGCCGGGAGAAATCCTGCGCCAGGCTGGAACCGAGCGGGACCCGCGGGGCGCTGCCGCCGCCGGCACCGCTTGGATCATCCACCAAGCCCTTCCCGGGGCAGGGCCTTGGGGAAACTGAGGCACAGAGCTGCCGTGGTCAGCTCTGGGGTTGGATATGGGAAATGCATCCAGAGTTTTTGATGGAGAGCCATTCCCACCCTTGTCCCATCCTGGATTTTTTCCCACTGTGGGTGCAGCTCTTGTGGCTCCGACCACTCCCGCGGCTTTGTGGGGCGGAGTGGGGAGCCCACGGAGGCGGAGTGGCGCATTTGGGTGCCGAGGGATGGTGGCATCCCCATCCCCAGAGGTGCTGGCAGCACCGCTGGCCTTCCCCGTGGTGCCGTCCCCGGCGGTGGCCGCGTTTGTCACCGCGTTTGTCACCGCGCTCGGCGTCGCCGTGGATAAACAGGCTCCGGGTTGAAGTGTCACCATAGAAACAGGTGCTGTCATAAGCAAACAAGGGCTTTATTAACCTTCAAAATTATGGGGTTTTTGCACAAGGAAAGGGTGGGAATGGAGCTGTGGGGGACAGGCTGCTCGCCCATGCCCGTGGCCTTGTCCCCTGTCCCTGTCCCCATCCCAAAGGGACACGTGCTCTGCAGGAAACTTTTCCTCTGTAGCACATGGAACGCGGCTCCGGCTTATCCAGAATGCTTGGATTTATCAAAAATCTGAGAGATCAGCTGTGAATTGCTGGCTGCTGCTCCATGAAGAGTCATTGGGACACCTTGGGGACACTTTTGCAGAGCACTCCTGGTCCAGGCGCATTCGGCATCCCAGCAGGAGCAAAACCTCATCAGGGCCAGGAGTGATTTTTATCATTAATTGATGCTAGAGGGTAAAAAAATCAGCTTTTGAGTACCCTGCAGACAGGAGGGTTCCACATTTTGGGAGGTGCTGGAGTGCTGGGACAGCTCTCCTTGCCTATGCCATCTGTCACCCATGATCCCCACGGATCCGTGGCACTGTGGGATCGCTGATCCTCGCCTCACCGGGCGGGGGAAGGGGCAGGTGTAGGAGTTGGTGCCCTGCTATTGTTCCTCCTCGCTGGAGCCCTCTCAGCTCCCCTTTTTGGTGATGAAACCGAGGGTTTGAAAGGGAAAGAACAGAGGGAAATGTTGGTTTAATTGATGACTTGGCTCCTTGGAATACTCAGTTCCCTGGTGTGAGTTTCTGTCGCTGCTCGTTAATGAAGCCTTTATTAATAAAAGAAAATTTTGAAAAACCTAAGAGAAAAACAAAATAAGCAAAGAGGCTGCTGCTCAGGGGAAGTTTTCTTTGGGCTCCAAGATTCTGTGGATGGAGCTGTTCCTTGTGAGGGTGCTGAGGGGCTGGGATGGAATTCCCAGAGGAGATGTGGCTGCCCCTGGATCCCTGGGAGTGCCCAAGGCCAGTTTTGATGGAGCTTGGAGCAGCCTAGGATAGGGGAAGGTGTCCCTGCCCACGTAAATCGGTGGAACTGGGTAAGCTTTAAGGTCCCTTTCAACCCAAACCATTCCCAAATTCTATCAATTCCTCATCCTGAAAAACATGTGAAGGAAATTCTGTGCCTGAAAGGAGCTTGGAGACAGTCAGGGGTCAGCTTCTTCTCCCAGGTAACAGGGACAAAAGTCATGCCAGGAGAGGTTTAGGTTGGATATTGGGAAAATTTCTTCCCTGGAAAGGCTGTCCAGCCCTGGCACAGCTGGTGGATTCAGTAGGGATTGCCAGCCGTGGGGATGTGGCACTTGGGGACACAGCTTGGTGGTGGCCCTGGCAGTTCTGCAGGAGCGATTGGACTCGCCGATCTCAGAGGGCTTTTCCAACCCAAACGATTCCATGATTCCGTGATTCCATCACTCCTGGGGTGCTCCTGGGATGGCAGAGGGTTGATCCTGCTGCTGCATCCCCGCAAATCCCAGCATTCCCACCCCGCAGGAGCTGCTGCCTGCTCAGCTCTGCGCTCCCCTGGAGTGTAATTAATGCTCCCAGGTAATTACACTGCCAAAGCCTCTGGGGAGAGCTGCCACCGAGCAATTCCTGCTGGGCCAGCAAGAGCTGGAAGCTCCCGGGGGACCGGCGATGGCTGTGCCGTGTTTTGGGAATGGCCATCCCACAGCCGGGATGCAGCGGAGACAGGGAGGATGGAAGGGGCAGGAAAAAGGGAAAAAAATCCCAAAATCTCCTTTCCTCCTCCCCGTGCTCCGTTCTGGGAGGGCAGGGCTGGCGCGGGACACTCAGCCGTGGTTTTGTCCCCCGCGAATGCTGCTCCCTCCCCCCAGCCCCGGGAGCCGGGGGATGACAGACGTGCGCTATAGGATTATTATCGTTATAGTGCCGGGGATCCTCTCGGATTTATCCACATCCCAGCCTCGTCCGCCGGTGATCCTGACCCCACCAGTCCCTAGGGATGGATTTAGGGGCAGCCACAGTGCTGTTCAGCACTCAGAAACCCTCCTGGTTCTGGGGTTATTTGGGATTTTTCCGGTGTCGCACTGGCCGGGAGCTGCCCCAGGAGTTGTTCCCTCTGCTCCGTGTCCACAGCAGGGATCGTTATCCAGATGGGAATTCAGGTTTTTTTCCCTCGATGCTTCTGTTTCATTTAACATGCAGAGGCTACTAATTTGTCACAATTCAATAAAGCCGAGGTTACAAACACTCTGGCTGCTGTTTATTTAAACGATGGTTTGTTAATTAGCTCCTCTTAACGAGGAGAGAATAAATCAGATAGAACCTACCAAAAACGGCAGGGAGAGATTTCGCAGAATAATTTTATTTTCCAGCCGAGGTATTCCTGGCAGCCAAGCGCTCGCTGGCTCCCAGTTCCATCCCAGTCTGCTTCCCTGGGCAGGTACAGGTGTGTGAGGAGGCCCTGGGATGATGCTCAGCCTCGTGGCATTTCACTCACCATGGCTCCAAAAAGGACTTTTTTGGCTCTTTTATGGCTCATTTATGACTTTTTTTCTGCTGTTGGGCTCTGTCCCTCCCATCTGGTCACAGTGGGGGTGACCCCACGGCCCTCCAGCTTTCCCTCTGTTTGTTTAATCTAAGGAAGTTTGGGACTGAAGCAAAAATCCGATCGTGAATAAAGTTGTACTGATGCAATTGGGAGTTCGGGGAGGGTTTATCCATCCCCCTCCGATTCCATCGCTGGCTCCTATCTCCAACCTGCCCCGCCGCCTTGGGAATATTTCATTTACAGCCTATCAAACCCGCCCGGGGATGGGATTTCTTACAAACTCTCGCCTGTGTCCCTTATTTGGGGACGCTCGTGAGCATCCAGGGACCTCAGGAGCATCCGGGTCCCCGCGGCGGTGGCCGGAGGAGAGCGCTGGGGCCGGGCGTACCTCGCGGAAGAGACACTGATCAATGATTAATCGGGCATGTGTGGTTGTGTGGGAGCGATTTGTGTTGGAGGAGGGAACTCCTACAGCACCCCGGTCATGAATCATTTGAAGAGCAAATTTGTGCAGTTACCAAGGGAACGGAAGAAAGGAAGGGACTTCCCTTGCCGAAATGACTCGCGCTCTGATGCGGCTGAGAAAATCGCTCCAAAAAAAAAAAAAAAAAAAAAAAGGGAAAGGGGGAAAAAAAAAAAAAAGAGTCGAAGCTGTGACTAAGCAGCAGAAGTTATGTAAAGTGCTCGCTGGGAAGTGCAGGGGAGGGACAGCACATCCTGCCGCTGCCCACGGCGGTGGCGGGGGGCGGCCGCCGGCCCCCTTCTCGCCTCCCCGGGGAGCGGGGGCGAAGCCGCCGGCAGGGCCGGTCCCGCTCTCGCCTCTTGCCCTGGCTCCTGCAGCCTCTTTAAAAGGCCAGGAAGAGCCTCGGTGTCCCCGTGGAGCGGGGCAGTGTCCCCAGGCTGGGACCACCCCGCGCCTCCGTGTCACCCTCGCCCACCATCCCCCGGGGGGTTGCGTTGCGCCAGGAAAACGTCCTTGCTCCGGGCGAGGGGCGCACTTTTGGGGTGTTTGGGATCCCCCGTGTGCTGTGCCTCACCCTCACCCAGACGGTGCCTGGAGCTGAGCTTTGTCCGTAGGGAGAGGGAGGCTGTGGGAGGAGATGTTCTCGTGGGGCTCACGGCGATGATCTTGGAGTGATCAGTGGTCAGTTTGGAACATCTCTGCCAGGGCTGGACCCGCGGCCGAGGGTGGGAAACTCTGCCCTGCCCCCTCTCAAGGGCCGCACACTCCTGCGGGGGCTCGGCATCCAAATTTAACCGCGCTCGCCCCAATTTGGGGACGCTCACCCAAAGGGCACAAAAGCACCAACCTCCCCTCCACGGCAGGGGATGCGCCGGGCACCTAAAACCCCAGGAATGAGCTTCCCCTCGGAAAAAGTTACCCCGGGGCTGTGCGAGGGAGAGCAGCAGCGGCTGCGGCAGCAGCGAGAGCCGCAGCGGCAGCGGCAGCGGCATCGCCGCGGAGCCCCAGCCACGCCGGAAAGATGCTTGGGATCTTTCCAACTTCCGCCCGGGAGCCCCCGAGCCCGGCGGGGAGCCGCAATATCTCCCGAAAAGGGAATGCAGAGGCAGCTGCACGGCGAAGGAAAACCCTCTGCCTGCCCTCCCCTGGTGCCACAGACACCCGGTGTGTCTGAGCGATTAGTCACCGCCGAGGCTTCCCTCCTCCACAGCAGAGCCTGTCCCCCCACACAGGGAGCCAGCGGAATGCTTAATTGGAGTTCCTCACACCTACCCGGGGGTAGCCTGAAACGAAATGACAGCGCCGAGCAAAGCGCTGGAGTCAGACCCCGGGAGCTGCGGGTTGCTATGGAGTCCCCGGGTTTGGATTTTAGGAGGAAAGGAATTGTGTGTGGGGAGAGGTGGTGGTCCCGACGACCCCCGAGGGATGGGGAGGATGCAGGGTTGGTCCTTGGGGGGTTCTGCTCCTTGGTGGGATGCTCGGCCCCAAAAAGGTGTTTTCTGCCCCGTGAAACTGCCAGGATTTGGGATTGGTAAGAAACGCCGTAAGACTTGTGCATCCTGTGTGTGGCAGAGGTAGGGAACTCATCCCTGTGGATGGGGAAGGGTGGGAAAGCTCATCCCTGCCTTCCGTGCACGGGGAAGAGGTTGGGAAAGCTGATCCCTGCATCCCATACACGGCAAGGGCTAGGAAAACTCATTCCTTCCCTCTGCAGTCCGGGAAGGGCGCAGGGAATCTCATCCCTGCATCCCGCGCAGGGGAGGAGGTAGGGAGGCTCGGCATGGCAGGGAGCATCCCACGGGATCCAGGCAAGGCTTTTCCTTCCCCGTGACCCAAGGAATGTCCTTGGAATGGATCAGGATGTCCTTGGATTCATCAGGAAAGTCACTGTGACCGTGTCCCAGGGGTGGGAAGTCTGTCCTGGGGGTGGGAGGGCAGTCCCCACAGCCCGGGGACAGAGGCAGCAGGGCTGGAATTTGCCCAAAGGAGACATTTTCCTGCCCGAAATTCCCAGGAAGGACTTTAAGCTGTTTAAAAACAGTTTCTCCTCCCAGTGGGGTCAAGCATCAGGGTCTGGTTTGATCAGCCAAGGGGACAGAGCATCACTGGGATCTCCCTAAATGCCCCATGTCCCCCCTCTTAGAGCAGCCCATCACCTTCATCTTCCTCCAAAAAATGTGTGGCTTCAACTTCCAGGTGGTTTTTGAATTTAAAATGTGGGGAGTGGGGTCCCAGGACCTGCGTCCCCACCAGTGCCCCTCACCTGGGGGAGCCCAGAAGTTTGCCTTCCCTCAGGAGAAGGAAATTATGGCTTCATTCCCGTCAGGAACAACTTCTCTTCCCAAAACAGAGCAGGAAAACAGGATATCGTTTGTGGTTTCATGAAAAAGTCATCTTCTTCTTTTTTTTTTTTTTTTTTTTTTTTTATTCTCGTCACTTTAGGTTCTATTTAAAATTTGGGTATTCTGAGATGGAAAGTTATTTCAAAAGGGCAAAACCACGTCAAACTCCAGAAAATGGTGAAATCAGCTCCATGGTGGCTTTTTTTTTTTTCCTTTTTTTTTTTTGGAAGCACAGTTCTCCCCCAAACTCCCCCAGTGCAGGATCCAACCCCATCCTGCTGCATCCTGCCTTTGCCCCGGTGCTGCTCAAGGCACCAAAATATCATTTTTCACCCCAATTTCTCCCCCAGCTGATGGCCTGGGTGTATTCCTGAGGGATTTTCCACTCTCCACAACTCCGGAGCCTCTCAGACCCCAAACCCGCGGGGGTGGCAAGGGGCGATCGTTGCAGCCCCATCGATCCCGGCTAAAGGGCCCCTCATCGATAAGGCATCGACTCTCCCGGGGCGTTCCCACCTCGGAAAGATCATCTGGAAGCGAGAGCTTTCGCTTCGCGGTGATTAATTAATGTCTCCTAAACGACTCGGGGAGGAGGTGGCCGCTAAATGCGAGAGCAATTAAATCCGCGGTGCCCCAACGCCTCCGACCCCTCGGCCGCCGCTTCGATCTCACTCTGGGGCGGGTTGGGCCGGGCTCGGACCCCCCAGGAATGGGAAAAAGGACTTTTCCCGGGCTGGGATGAGCTCCCGGCTCTCCGTTTGGCCCTGCCGTGTTCGTTCCCCGCTGCTTCTGAACGAGAGGGATGTAACAAGGTAGGAGAGCGAGGGAAAACCCTCCGCTGGCTTCCCTTGATGAACTGAGCTAATTTCTCTCTTAATGGTTAGCTCCGGAGCTGAATGTGAGGCTTTCCTCCTGCACAGCAAACCCTCTCCCACACACAGACAAATAGGCTGAATATTTAATTGGAATTCCTCACACCTACAGGGTAAAGCCTTGTCAGTAGAAATAGAGCCCATCGCCAGCTGGCATCCCCGCACGCCACCCACCTTCGCTCGGAAAAAGAAATCCCTCCCCGTCCTCCCCCCTTTCCCGCACACCCACGGCCCCCCCGGCCCCGGCAGGATCTGCCCCCCGCTCCCGGGATGCCCTCTCGGGGACCGGGATGCCGTGGGAGGGTGCCCGGGCAGCGCCCGGCCCAGCAGGTCCTGCCGGGAGAACATTCCCGAGGTCCATCCCCTGCTGGGCACTGCCCGGGATGCCCCAGGGAGCTCCGCCGGGGCGGTGGTGACCCCAGGGCGGTGCCAGGCTGGTGGCAGGGGACCGGGAGCACCAGAGGGCACTGCCGGGCTGTCCACCCGTGCCACCCCGGAGCGAGGGAGAGCTGGGAAGGGCAGATCCCAACCTTCCGGAGCGTGGCCGGGATGGAGGTTGGCAGAGGGGGTGGAATCCTCCCTGTCTGCCACCCCCGGAGCCTCCCAGGGGGCCAAACCGCAGTGCCCACTCCCAAAAGTGACTGTCCCTCCTGTTCCCACGCTGGCCTGGCCGCTGTGGGGTGTGATCCTCGCGGGAGGATGTAGGAGGTGGAGCCCTGCCCGCAAGGTGCCCCCCTTGGGGGGTCTGGGGTCTCCCTTGGGGGGTCTGGGGTCTCCCTTGGGGGGTCTGGGGTCTCCCTTGGGGCCGCAGGTGCTGCTGACACAGCCCAGGGTTCCCCCAGTTCAGGTTTTCCAGGGATGGATGAAGTGGGGTGAGGAAGGAGTGACCACATGTCCTTCCCTGCGCCAGGGGGGACCAGGCGGTGCCACGGTAGAGCATGGCAGTGTCCCCGTGGTGGCACTGCCGCCGTGGTGGCACTGTCCCCGTGGTGGCATTGCCCCCGTGGTGGCATTGCCCCCGTGGTGGCACTGTCCCCGTGCTGGCACTGCCCCCGTGGTGGCACTGCCCCCGTGGTGGCACGGTCGCCGTGGTGGCACTGCCCCCGTGGTGGCACTGCCCCCGTGGTGGCACTGTCCCCATGGTGGCACTGTCCCCATGGTGGCATTGCCCCCGTGGTGGCACTGTCCCCGTGGTGGCACTGTCCCCATGGTGGCACGGCACAGCCAGGCCCTCCCCTCGTCCCCTGGGGATCCTGTGAGGATGCACAGCCCCGATCCGCAGGATTTGGGGTGCGGTGGGAGCAGTGCAGAGAGAGGCACGGAGCCGCTGGGGACAGGGACGCTCCATCCCCAATTTCCTGACCCTCGGCATCGCCAGGCTGGGAACGGCCCTGCCTGTCCTGCTCCTGTCCCTGCCCCTGCCCATCCTGCCCCTGTCCCTGTCCCTGCCCCTGCCCATCCTGCCCCTGCCCATCCTGCCCCTGCCCCTGCCCCTGCCCCTGCCCCTGCCCCTGCCCACCTTCATCCCGAGGGGCAGCTCTGGCTCCAGAGCTTCCCTGGGCAGGGAGTTGGGTTTGATCCTCAGCGGAAAGGATTTCCCGAGGGATGTGGAGCCTCCAGTGCTCCCAGAGGAGGAGGAGGAGGAGGAAGGCACTCACCACCCCCGGGACACTCCAGCCCTGTGCTCTGCTGTTCGCTCTGGACTCTGCCGGGAGGGCACCACCCGTGTCCCCCTCATCCCCCCAAACCTCCTCTGCTTTCCCAAAGAATTGCTCTTTTCTCATCCCCCTCTTTTTCCCTCTCTCCTCGTACCTCTCTCATCCCAGGTTTCAAAGACCCCCCCCATCCATCCCCTGCAGGGACCTGCCACCATCTGCGGTTTTTCTTTTCCCTTTTTTTTCCCCCCCTTCTTTTTAAAGTTTCCCCGTGTCTTTGTCTTAACGAGCCAGGTTAAATATTCTGTAATCAGTGTAATAATACACCTGGACTCGCTCGCGAGATATCTGCCTTTTGTACTGCGACAGGACATTAATAGTAATTATTCTGCTTTGTAATTGGAGCTTTAAATACTAATTCAAACAGCCAGAGGAAAACCAATTAGTGCTAATTTATCTCTATGTGTTTTGGAGAGCCTGTGTCTGTCATACTGTGAAGAAATAGGTTGGTAATTAGTACAGTTGGGTGGTAGATAGAAGTAATTATCAGATTCTTTCATGTTCTTTAAAGGAAGGGAGAAAAAAAAAAACTCTAAAGGCTGCATGACTCTTCCTTTCCGACGAAGTTTGCACCTCGAAGGAAGGGCCCAGCCAGCGCCGACGTTCCCGACGCTCCTGCCCGGATCCGTGGGCACCTGGTGCCGTGTGGAATGGGATTAATCCTGGAATGGGGCCCCGTGGGCATGGACAGAATGTCCAAGAGTGCTGGGTCAGCCCGGGCAGGGCAGGGGGTGGCCTTGCGGTGACACACGTGGGACAAAGTGTCTGTGGCAGGAGGAGCTGTGCCCTCGGGATAGTCCTGGGGGTGCTGTGTCCAGTTCTGGGACCCTCACTGCGGGGCTGGACTAAGTCCAGGGAAGGGAATGGAGCTGGGAAGGGTCTGGAGAATCCTGGGGGAGCTGGGAAAGGGCTCAGCCTGGGGAAAAGGGGATCAGGGGGACCTTGTGGCTCTGCACAGCTCCTGACAGGAGGGGACAGCCGGGGGGGTCGGGCTGTGCTCCAGGGAACAGGGACAGGAGGAGAGGGAACAGCCTCAGGCTGGACTGGGGAGGCTCAGGGTGGACAGCAGCAGGAATTTCCCCATGGAAAGGGTGGGCAGGGATTGGAACTGCCCAGGGAGGTTTGGAGTGCCCATCCCTGGAGGTGTCCCAGGAAGGCACTGAGTGACAATGTGGGCATCGGGCACAGGTGGGACTCGATGGCCTTGGAGAGCTTTTCCAAGGTGGAAAATTCTGAGACTCTGGGGTTCTGTGATTCTGTAACCTGCGCCTTTGAGCTGCAACCTTTGCGTGTGAATCCAACTCGATTTGTTTGAGCAGACCCTGCGCTTACAGAACCAACACTGAGCATTTGGGATCCTCCAATTCCAGAGTGGGTTGGGCTGGAAGGGACCTTAAATCCCATCCCATCCCATCCCATCCCATCCCATCCCATCCCATCCCATCCCATCCCATCCCATCCCATCCCATCCCATCCCATCCCATCCCATCCCATCCCATCCCATCCCATCCCATCCCATCCCATCCCATCCCATCCCATCCCATGGATCCCATTCCATCCCATGGATCCCATCCCATGGATCCCATTCCATCCCATCCCATCCCATCCCATGGATCCCATCCCATCCCATCCCATCCCATCCCATCCCATCCCATCCCATCCCATCCCATCCCATCCCATGGATCCCATTCCATCCCATCCCATCCCATCCCATGGATCCCATCCCATGGATCCCATTCCATCCCATCCCATCCCATCCCATGGATCCCATCCCATGGATCCCATCCCATGGATCCCATCCCATCCCATCCCATCCCATGGATCCCATTCCATCCCATCCCATCCCATGGATCCCATTCCATCCCATCCCATCCCATCCCATCCCATCCCATCCCATCCCATCCCATCCCATCCCATCCCATCCCATCCCATCCCATCCCATCCCATCCCATCCCATCCCATCCCATCCCATCCCATCCCCTCTCTGCCAGGGACAGGGACACTTTCCACCATCCCAGGCTGCTCCAAGCCCTGTCCAGCCTGGCCTGGGACACTTCCAGGGATCCAGGGACGGCCACAGCTTCTCTGGGAATTCCATTCCAACCCTCGCAGGGAGGAATTCCTTCGTGATTTCTCAGCTAAATTTCCCCCCCTTCAGTCTGAATCCACTACTCCTCGTCCTGGCACTAAAATTCCTGATGAAAAGTCCCTCTCCCTCTTCCTTGGAGCTTCTTCATACCCCCAGCAGGTCCTGGGGGGCAGGAATGTCACTGTTTGGGGCAGATCCTCTGTGTTTGAGCCATTCCTTACAAATTTCAGCCACACCTTGAGCTTTTGAGCCAGACCTTGACCATTTTGGAGATATTTGTGATCAAACAGTCCCTGTCCCCCTCATCCCTGTCCCCACCACCCCTTCCCAGCTTTCCCTTCGCTTCCCAGGAGGAAGGAGCAGGTTCCTCGAGGACACCAGGCCCTGTCACACGCTGCTCTTTTCTTTTCCCACTTCTCATGGATGAGAGGATCTCGAGGTTTTCAGTGCGGGGAGGATTTATTTGTGGTGATTTCAATCTCCCCCCCCCTCCCTCCGCCCAAGTTGTGCTATTAAAAAAATAAATAATTCATGGAGTAGTTGTTCACCCCATCAGGAATTCGGGCCGAGCCAGACCAGGAGTGCAGCAGGATCTGCAGGAATTCATTAATGGCCCATTCTGTATTTCCTTTCCCCTTTAAAACCCCAGCGGAGTTACCTTGGTAATAATAAAGTGCACGATTCCAGGAGGGAGGGAACAGGTTCTTATTTGGATTAAACGGATTTCTCCTCCTCCCCTCTTTTACCCCTTTTTATTCCTGCCAATTTAAAAAAAAAAAAAAAATTGTTTAGGGGGAAGAAAAAAAAAATTATAAGTAAATTCTAATGCCAGAAAGAAAAAAAAAAAAAGCACATTTTTTTCCAGGGAGGGGAGAAAATGCCTTTGGAAGTGTTCTATGCAAAGAGATGCCGGGGGGCACGATATATCAAAGAAAATATAATACACCCAGGTTAAAACTAATGATTGCCATATAATTAGATGTGAAGCATTGTGCTATAAATGTGTATTCTTCAGCGTGCTGTGATTTTACAGTAAAAGAGAGAGAGAGAGAAAGAAAGACAGAAAAACACAGAACCCAGCAACATACTATAAAAAGCACTCTGTTGACTTTTCGGCTGTTTAGTATTCCTTGCCCGTACTCCCCCGGGAGTATGTAATTAGTGCTTTATGAAGAGTGCATTTAAAGCAGTTTAATATTCACCTCATTCAGTCTGAAACAATGTGATCACTGCTTAGACAAATCACTGCTCCTCACTGACATCCTCTGTCAGAACATTACCTCTGAAAAGACCTTTCAAGAGGCTCCGATGTTAATTAGTTGTCTGTCATGGATAAACAGAGCAGTGAGCAGAAGGGCTGCGCCAGGCCACAGACACACAGGGAAATACTGGGAATGCTGTGGGATTTTTTTTTTTTCCCCCCTTCATCTCTCTCTCTTCCTTTTCGTGAAAATTCCTGGCTTTCTCCCCCGGCTTCGCGGAGTTTGGCGTGGCCTGGAGTGGAGCCTGGGTTTTCCCGGGAGCCTTGGGATGCTGAGCCAGGCTGGCACTGCCAAATGGATCCCGAATGGATCCCGAACGGATCCGGGAGAATCCTTTGCTCTGGCTGGGCACCTGCTGAGTGTGAACATCCCAGTGCTAAATCCCAGCCCTGCACCCTGGGCCTGTGTCCTAGTATTTCATCCCAACTCTGCATCCCAGTGCTAAATCCTGGTCCTGCATCCTGGTCCTGTGTCCCAGTATTACATCCCAATATTGCATCCTAACCCTGCATCCCAAATCCCAGTCCCAAAGGTGTATCCCAGCCCTGCATCCCAGTATTACATCCCAATATTGCATCCTAACCCTGCATCCCAGCCCTGAATCCCACACCCAAAGGTGTATCCCAGACCCAAATCCCAGCCCCAAATCCCAGTCCCAAAGGTGTATCCCAGACCCAAATCCCAGCCCCAAATCCCAGTCCCAAAGGTGTATCCCAGCCCCAAATCCCAGCCCCAAATCCCAGTCCCAAAGGTGTATCCCAGCCCCAAATCCCAGCCCCAAATCCCAGTCCCAAAGGTGTATCCCAGACCCAAATCCCAGCCCCAAATCCCAGTCCCAAAGGTGTATCCCAGCCCCAAATCCCAGCCCCAAATCCCAGTCCCAAAGGTGTATCCCAGCCCCAAATCCCAGCCCCAAATCCCAGTCCCAAAGGTGTATCCCAGACCCAAATCCCAGTCCCAAATCCCAGTCCCAAAGGTGTATTCCAGACTGAAATCCCAGACCCAAATCCCAGTCCCAAAGGTGTATCCTAGCCCCAAATCCCAGTCCCAAAGGTGTATTCCAGCCCCAAATCCCAGTCCCAAAGGTGTATCCCAGCCCCAAATCCCTGCACTACATCCCCATATCAAACCCCAAAACATCTCTTTAGCCTTTCCAAGAGACTCTTCCCACTCTCCATCCTGTATAAAATGTTGGATAACAGCGTCACCTTGTCCCACCCACTCCTGGCTTTAATTTCTCAGAAAAACCAGCAGGTTTGGGGCAGTGCCGTGCCTCGCTCATCCCCATCCAGCCACACCCCTGCAGGATGCTCCCCCTGCCACCTGTGGGCTTCCAGCCCTGATTCCTCCTTCCCTGCCTGCATCTCTGAGCCCTTCCCGTGTCCCTCTGTGGATTCCCAGTGTCCCCGGTGTCCCTTGGTGACACAAGGTGGATCCAAGGCGCTGTCCCAAGAGCCGCTCCCGGCCCTGCTTGTGGCTCCTCCAGCCTCCGTGGTGGGGATGGGGGCCTGGGAACCACAGGAATTCAATTTCCAGCCTCCATCTGGCAGCTCCCAGGTGCTTGGGAGCCAAATCCAGCAAATCCAGCCCTTCCCATGTCCCCCTGTGGGTTCCCAGTGCCCCCGGTGCCCCTTGGTGGCACAAGGTGGATCCAAGGCACCATCCTGGGAGCCGCTCCCGGCCCTGCTTGTGGCTCCTCCAGCCTCTCTGGTGGGGATGGGGGCCTGGGCACCACAGGAATTCAATTTCCAGCCCCCATCTGGCAGCTCCCAGGTGCTTGGGAGCCAAATCCAGCAAATCCAGCCCTTCCCATGTCCCCCTGTGGGTTCCCAGTGCCCCCGGTGCCCCTTGGTGACACAAGGTGGATCCAAGGCACCATCCTGGGAGCCGCTCCCGGCCCTGCTCGTGGCTCCTCCAGCCTCCGTGGTGGGGATGGAGGGCTGGGAACCAGGGGAATTCAATTTCCAGCCCCCATCTGGCAGCCCCCAGGTGCTTGGGAGCCAAATCCAGTGAATCTAACCCTTCCTGTGTCCCCCCGTGGGTTCCCGGTGTCCCTGGTGCCCCTTGGTGGCACAAGGTGGATCCAAGGCACCATCCCGGCCCTGCTCGTGGCTCCTCCAGCCTCCGTGGTGGGGATGGAGGGCTGGGAACCAGGGGAATTCTATTTCCAATCCCCATCTGGCAGCCCCCAGGTGCTTGGGAGCCAAATCCAGCGAATCCAGCCCTTCCCAGGGCTGGGGGAGCTGCCAGATCCTCGCTGAGGTGTCTAAGGGGCACACAAGGTCCAATTCCATCCTTTCCCTTCAGGAATGAGCGCACAGGGAACGCTGCTCACTGCACTCCTGGGAACAACAGCCAAGGCTCAGAACCTCGGGTGGGTGTGGGTGGGATACCCCCACACGCCGTGAGGAGCTCCACGCCTGCATCCCCATGCACATCCCATCGGAGCAGCCCTACGGGACAGCTTCCCAAGCCTTCCCGAGCCTTCTCGAGCCCTCCAGCTCGGGGTTTTTCCCCCTTTCACTCCCTTCTCCAGCAGTTTGTTTCCCTGGCTCTCTTAGTCACCAAGGTGAGGCCCTGACAGAGACACAGACATCAAAAACAAGAGGTGATGAAACGCCGGGAATAATTAAGTTGCACTAAATCACCGGCCCCGGCGGAACGCTGCCAGGGAGCTCGGGAAAACTGGAGCACCGCGGAGCCGAGTTATTATTAATAATCACCAGCGCCCTGGTGAACAACAACCCATCCTGCGCCGATTTTTTGGGAAGGGGCAGAGAACCTCCAGCGCGAGGGCGAGGTTTGCTTCCCGCCGCACATCCCGGGATATTCCGGCTCCGATCCATCCGCGGCACGGTCGGGGGCAAGTCTGCTCCCGCCGCGGATCCTCCACGCAACCCCGGGCCTTACGTAAGGGCAGCTTTATCCGCCTGCCATCGGGGCCCGGCCTGGAGCTCCCGTTCCCAGCGTGTGGGCGAGCGCTCGCCCCGGGCTGGGAATTGCACAGCTCCCGCGCCTCGGCCTCGCTGCACGCATGCAATTCCCGATGGGCAGCCGATAGCAGCCCTGCCTTTGCAGGGTGTTTGGGATGTGTTTCCCTCGCGTCCTGCTGGGATTTATCCTCGGGAAGGTTTGGGAAGGGCTGTGGGGTGTGCGGGATTTGCACACCTCGCGCACACCTCGCGTCGGTTTTGGGATTTGAGGACAGCCAAAATCTGCTGGAGGTGCTGGTGGAAGGGATGCTCCAACTCCTAAAAACCTTCTGGGGTGCCACTGGGGGTTTTGGGGAGAGAAAAGAGACTTTAGTGCAAAGATTTCTTCTCCAATGAACGCCGAACCGATGGCGTCACCCCGTGTGGCTTTAGGGTCTGATCCCACTTGGCTCCATCTCTGCAAAAACCCAGACAGGATCAGAATTTGGGGCTGATCTCGGCCGTGGGTAAAGTCTGAGCCTCAATTCCCATCCCCGTTCCCACCAGGTTTCATCAGGAGAACCATCCAGACCTGGTCAAAATCCTCCCTGGCGGGGTAAACCCGAGGGTGTCGAAATTTGGGAGAGCTGTAAATCTCGTGTGTTTGTAAAATCTTTGAGCCTCCGTCTGCAACGCACAGGTAAACCTTTAATTCCCTGACAATGCTGAGCTAACTCCCAGCTAAATCCTTAATTCCCGTGCACAGGAGCCCTGTGGATTCACCCGTCTGCAGCCCAGGCCTCGTCTGCAGCATCCACACTCTTCGGATGTGGAAAAATCCCCCCAAAAAATAGCTGTGCACGAGGTGCTGGTGCTGGAAAAATCCCCCAAAAATAGCTGTGCCCGAGGTGCTGGAAAAATGCCCCCAAAAAATAGCTGTGCCCCTGGTTCTGGTGCTGGAAAAATAGCTGTGCCCAAGGTTCTGGAAAATTCCCCCAAAAAAATGGCTGTGCCCAAGGTTCTGGTGGTGGAAAAATGCCCCCAAAATAGCTGTGTGCAAGGTTCTGGGGCTGGAAAAATCCCCCAAAAAATAGCTGTGCCCAAGGTTCTGGTGCTGGAAAAATGCCCAAAAAATAGCCATGCCCAAGGTTCTGGAAAAATCCTGTAGAAATAGCTGTGCCCAAGGTTCTGGAAAAATCCCCAAAAATAGATGCGCCCCAAATTTTGGGGCTGGAAAAATCCCCAAAAATAGCTGTGCCCCAGGTTCTGGGGCTGGAAAAATCCCCCCAAAATAGCTGTGCCCAGGGTTCTGGAAAATTCCCCCAGAAATAGCTGTGCCCAAGGTTCTGGAAAAATCCCCCCAAAATAGCTGTACCCCAAGTTCTGGGGTTTTTGCTATGTTGATCAAAACCTCGGAAATGCTCTTACACCTCTTAAAAACAGGAGTAAGGACGGATCCTGCATCCCTGCAGTGTCCTGAGGTCCCAGCGTGCAGGGGGACAGTGGAAACCCCCAAATTTGGGATCTGAATCCAAACCCCGTGTGGGAACGATCCCATTGCTGCTCCAGCGTCACCAGCAGCCGCTGACAGACTTTCCCCCAATCCAACCGGATCCGATCCCGCGGCGATAGGGACAGCAGGAGGGGGACACAGAGGAGCCTGACGGGTTTGGGAGCTCGTCAGCCCCGTGATGACAGCCGGGCTGGGATTGGGATTGCTCCACGCGGGTCCCAGCCGCTGGCAGGACATTTCCCAACCTGGAGAAACCTGTATGGACGACCACCCTTTCTTGGGCAATTTTCCTGACTCAAGATCCCATCCCAAATCAGCAGGAGATGGATCTCTGCTGCCTCTTACAACACAGCTCCATCCAAACTGGTTTTCCCATTAATCCCTCTTCCAGTGATTTTTTTTTCCCCTTTTTTGGGGTGCTGTTGGCTCTTCGGGAGGGTTTTGGTGCTGCTTTGGCTTTCCTTGAATGGGGGGCTGAGCCCACCCAGCACAGATGAGCCAAAATTGTGGTTTTTATGACACAGTTCCTGAGGCAGGAGGGAAAGGAATGACTCCTCTGGGAACTGGGCAGGTGGGACACAGGGAGGGACAGTCCAGGAACCTTTTTTTTTAACATTAGTTGCCCAAATATTGACCTGGAGCAAATCCAGAGGCCAACACCGTGTCCATCCCCTTGGATTTACAGCTGAATTCTAAAGGGTGAATAATTTTGTAGAGGAGTGAGAAGTTGGTGATTTATTTCAGTGCCCAACAAATCATAGAATTGTGGAATATCCCGAGTTGGATATCAGAGGGATCAAGGATGATGACCCCAGTGGCTAATCCCAAGTTGGACATCAGAGGGATCAAGGATAATGACCCCAGTGGGCTAAACGCCCTTCACAACAAACCCCAAATATCAATGAAAGCCTCAGCAGCGATTTCCACCTTGCCTAACCCACTTTCAAATTAATTTTACGGTCCGGGGGACCCCCCTCCACCACCTCACCTTGGTCCTGCCAGGCCCTGCGCCAGGTCCTGGCAGCTGAAGGGTTACTCGGCCCCATCTGCTCAGCTCCCCATTTCACAAGGGCGGGTTTGGAGTTTTACTACAAGTTTCAGACAATGAAGGTGTGTCTGCGCTCCGAGCCTCGTTTGCCCGTTGTGTAGGCGTCGGGTTCAGCGCCGTCTTGTCAACACTTGAATATGTTGAGCATCACTCACGGGGCATTCTGTAAGAAACCTATTAAGTTAATTACCGAGGCTGTGTGTGAGAGAGAGAGAGAGCGTGTGTGCTGCTCCTGTAAAAAATTTGGCTTTCTTCGTTGCAAGACACTTGTGATGCAAGCCCCGGGCTCTCGGTGTGATGACATCTCGTCTGCTGCTGTAACTGAGCCGGGGCTGGGGCGAGCTGCCTGCCGCAGAGGGGGGGTCAAGGGGGGGACCCCCACTTGTCCTGCCTTGGGGACACTCGGACGGACACAGGGACCTGCTAGAGTGTCCCTGGGTATAGCCCCCGAGGGGATTGGGATGTAAATCCCAAATTTGGGGGGTTTGAACTCAGAGCAGTTGGAGCATCTCTGTGGGGAAGAGCAGCTCTGCTTGTTGGGCTTTACCTCTCTGCCTCATCCAAACTCCTGGGAAAAGGCAATTTCATGGAATCATGGAGTGCTTTGGGTTGGAAGGACCCTAAAGCTCATCCCATTCCTCACCTCCCACCGGAGCAGTGTGTCCAACCCCACCCAACCCGGCCTCGGACACTTCCAGGGATGGGGCGGCCGCAGCTCCTCCGGGAGACCCCTCGGTTTGGGAAGAGAGCTGGGGACAGACCCCTGGGTTTGGGAAAAGGGCTGGGGACAGACCCCTCGGTTTGGGAAGAGGGCTGGGGACAGACCCCTGGGTTTGGGAAAAGGGCTGGGGACAGACCCCTCGCTCTTTAACTTTGCACCACCACCCTCAGGTGGCCCAAAATAATCCACGCTGGAAGGGAGGAGCTGTTCTGGGGGCGCTGGGAGGTCCAAGCCCAGTTTGGGAAGGGGATGGAGCAGAAAGAGGCTCCATGGGGGGACACCCCTTCTGCTTTTCCTCTCCCCGCTCCCCAGCGGCCTCTCCAGCGCCTTCCCACCGCGTGGAGAAGGAGCCGGGGGTCTCCGGTGGGGGTCTCCGGTGGGGGTTTCCGGGGGTCTCCCGGGGGGGAGCGGGGCTGATGGAGCGATGCTGGAACTCCGTGAGGAGCAGCTCCGGCCACCCCTTCCCAGATTTTCCCCACATCCCTTTCCAGCCGCGCTGCAAACGGGGCCGCCTCACTCTTCGCCTCCCCCCAAAAAAAAACGTTTCAAAGATGAGGTTTTTCCCCGAGCCAGGGCAGGGAGCGGGGCCAGCGCTGGCTCCCGGCGCCCGAGGGGCTTTTTTTGGGAGGCGCACGGGGCATTGCACAAACAGCCCCCGGCCCCGCACGCGCCCCAGGTAGGGCGGCTCGGCCCCCTCCTTCCCATCCCACGGGAGCGCGGATCCGGTGGACTTTTATGGAAGAAAGGGAAGTCCATGGCACCGCCGGAGCGGCTTTGGCAGCCGAGCAGCGGCAGCGGCGCTGCCGTTAACCCCTCATCCTCCTCCCGCTGCCGGGGATGCGATTTTTGGGGGGGTGGGGAGGGTCAGCAGCTCCTCTGCGGCTCTGCCAAGAGCCCGCGGGTCACGGGATGCTCAGCAGCCAAAAAACTGCATTTTAAAAAGGCGCATTTGGCTCCTCCTCATCCCCTAAATCAATGCAAAGGGTTCCTGAGCATCCCAACCTTCCCGAGCACCCCCTCCCCGAGCAAAATCCCGAGCAGGAGGGGAAAAGTGAGGAAAGCTTCATGCTGCTCCAGAGAAAGACGTTTCCGGTCGGAGTTTCTCCCGTCCCAAGGGCAGCTCTGGACTCTCCCTGCTAGTGCTGCCAATTCCAGCCGTCAGGAAGCGGCGTGGGGGGGTCCGGGGGGGACGGCGGGGGCCGGGCAGCGCGGTCCCCTCCCGGCCGGGGCTGCCGTCATCGGGGGCGAGAAGGGAGATTTTTTGGCCAGCCAGCGGAAGGAAGGGAAAAGAAAAAAGAAAAAATTTAAAAAACCCAACCCCTGGAGGAATAAATGAGCCCCCCAAGGCCGCGCTCCCGCTCCCATCAGATTAGGGAAGCCGAAATAGCCGAGTTGGCCCAGAGCGGGAGCAGGGCTGGCACGCGCGGGCTTTGATCCACCCCCGCGCCCGGGAAGGTGCCTGGGACGGGGATCAGACACCCCAGGGAGGAGGAATTTGCAGGGGAGGATTTTGCGGCGTGTGCGAGCACCCCCGGAGCCCCGGCAGCCCCCCCAGCCCGGCTGGCAGGGCAGGGTTCGGTGTCCTTGGGGAGGGATGGGCTCAGCGCCTGACCCCCCAAATCCCACCGACCCCAAATCCCTCCAACCCCAAATCCCTCCGACCCCAAATCCCACCGACCCCAAATCCCACCGACCCCAAATCCCTCCGACCCCAAATCCCACCGACCCCAAATCCCTCCGACCTCAAATCCCTCCTACCCCAAATCCCACCGGGAATTGTTGGCGGCCGTGGCTGGGCACAACCCCCCAAAATCACCCACAGCACAGCCAGAAAGTCCGGGGAGGGATTGTCCCCCTCTGCCCTGCTCAGGTGAGACCCCACCTGCAGCTCGGGGTCCCCAACATCACAGGACGTGGAGCTGCTGGAGAGGGTCCAGAGGAAGCCATGGAGATGCTCCAAGACTGGAGCCCCTCTGGAGCCAGGCTGGGAGAGCTGGGGGGGCTCACCTGGAGAAGAGAAGGCTCCAGGGAGAGCTCAGAGCCCCTGGCAGGGCCTGAAGGGCTCCAGGAGAGGGACTGGGGACAAGGCATGGAGGGACAGGACACAGGGGATGGCTTCCCACTGCCACAGGGGAGGGCTGGGTCGGATATTGGGAAGGAATTCCTGGCTGGGATGGAATTCCCAGAGAAGCTGTGGCTGCCCCTGGATCCCTGAAGTGTCCCAGGCCAGGCTGGAGCACCCTGAGACCTCGGGAGGTGTCCCTGCCATGGCAGGGATGGCACTGGATGGCTTTAAATCCCTCCCCACCCAAAGCATTCCACCATCCCGGGCTGGCTGTGCCTCCCCGAGGGATGTGTGGCTCAGGAGTGAGGATCGAGGCCCACGTGCCCCACGGCCGTGGTTTTTGCTGCTGACCACGGTGGCAGCGCCAGGAATGCGCTGGCGCTTCCCAACCACCAAAGGAAATTATCCCAGTCCCCAACGGCGGCGCAGCAGCGGAGTCTCCCCACGGACACATCCCAAGGGAAGGTTCCAGTGCAGGCTCTGCTCTCTTCACACAGAATTCAGGCTACGGGCCTTTAAATGACTGAATTAGGCAAAATTTGGTGTTTCTCCAAGAATCCTCCGGAAATCTGCTGCTGGAAAAGCAAGCTCATCTTAAAGCTACACGCACGCAGGGCGAGAGAGTTTTCCACTCTCAGGGACTGGGATGGAAAAGACCTTTCCAGTCCCACCCAGCCCTTTTTTCTGGCCAGCTCAAGCTTGTTCCTCGTGGTGGAATCTCAGGGGATTTGTGGAAAGCTCTCATAGTTCACCTTCCCCGGTGGTTCTTGTGGCATTTTGGGGGTGACTGGGACATCGGGGGAGCCCAGATCCATAGGGTGGATGGAGGGAGATCCTGGTGGAGCTCCCGGGAAGGACCTGGTGACAAAGCCCAGGTGCGGTCTGGGAAAATGGTGGCATTTGAGTGGTGGCAGCAAGGGGCAAGAGGTGCCCTTCTCCTTCTGCCCCTCGTGCCCCTCATCCCTTCCTCCTCCCCCAGATCCAGCCCTGCTCCCCACCCTGTTATCCCTCCGAGGAGGCGGAGGATGCTCCAGGGGAGTCCTGGCTGGATCCTGAGCCGGACAAACCCCAGCCCTGGCCAGCCCAGCGCGGGGCCAGTGGGTCAGGGTGGCTCAGGCAGGAGGCAGCTCCGCCGGGAGCTCGCCCGGAATTGCGACAGCGCGGGGCTGGCGAAGGCAGGCAGCTCCTCACACACCCCTGGGGTTGCTATCAACATCCCTGTTGTTTTAGCGATCGCATCCATCATTTCTCATCCCGGTTTACAACAGAGGCCCGGGGCCGCCAGCCGGGGCGTGACTGCGCGGGACGCGATTGCAGCGCTCCTGAAAGGGGCTTGGGGTGCAGCCACCCCGAATTCCCGGGATCCGGAGCGTGCATGGCCCTTTCCATAACCTGCTGCAGCCATCATTTTATGCAACCTTCATTTTACTCAATTTTCATTTTATTCAACCTTCATTTTATTCAACTTCCGTTTTATTCAACCTTCATTTTATTCAACTTCCGTTTTATTCAACCTTCATTTTATTCAACTTTCATTTTATTCAACCTTCATTTTATTCAACTTTCATTTTATTGAACCTTCATTTTATTCAACCTTCATTTTATTCAACTTCCGTTTTATGCAACCTTTATTTTATTCAACTTCCGTCTTATTCAACCTTCATTTTATTCAACTTTCGTTTTGTTCAGTCTTCATCTTACTCAACTTTCTCGCTTTGACAAAGCCCCGGTGCTTCCCAGCCGGGGATGCAGAGGGAAGGGGTGGCAGGGAACTCCTCCGTGGAGTTTTTTGGCAAAGCCATCAGCCTCGGCTCCCAAATCCAGCACTGCAGCCCACGCCTGAGTGTCCTGGCAAAGGCACATTTCCCGTGCCCTCCCACAGCAGCTCGGCTGCACTTTTGGGAAGGCAGCCCAGCATCCTGCATCCCATTCCCCCCACATCTGCCTCTGCCATCCCACAGGTGTTTTATAAAAAAAACCCAACCCCAAAAAAAAATCCTTCTCCTTTTTCAACACCAATGTTTTGTCTGAGGTTTCAAAACCCTCCGAGTGTCATCAGAGCCTCCGCCCCGCTGGCTCGGACCCCTCACCTACATCCTGCAGGAAAGGTGCAGATGGGCACAGCGGCCGTGCCAGCAACGCCTAAGCCGGGCAGGGATCTGTCTCTCGCTGGAAATCCACCCAGCACTGCCTCCCTCTTTGCAAAACGGAGCTTCTGGCACTGGGAATGCCATCCTCGGGCTGCCAGGAGCGAGGCAGGAGCCCAGGAAGGTCCTTGCCAGGGATGGTTGGGGTTGTGGAGTGCAGGGTTTTGTCTCTAGATTAAAAAAACCTCACAGAGCCAGGCACGGAGGTGATTTATGTTTATTTTGCTCAGTTAATAACCCGTGGCACGTCCTCCCCTGCGGCGTTAGGGTGGATCAGACAAAGCTGCATTTAAATTACAACCGTGCCCGATATTTATTTTTTAATATATTTTTATGGTCGCCTTCCCCATTTATTGTGAGCTAGAAAAAATGTCCAGGCTGTGCCAAGAATCCTAAAGGCTGTAGGGGTAAATCCTTGGAGTTCAGACCCTGGAAAAGTGGGAGAGGCTCTTTGGGTCCGTGTTGGGGACTCAAGGGTGACAAAGGGACCTCAGCAAGTTTTCCCAAGAGTTCTGATGAGCATCAGGGAATTTTTTGGGATGAGGGTGTGCAGTCAGTGTTGGTCAGTGCCTGCTGGGGTGGGAAGTCCTGGCATAATTTTGGGATTAAAATCCCCCGGGTTTGGTGTAGCAGTGTCAGTTGGGATGGAGACATGGGGTAGCTGTGTTTTGGAGCAGAGAAATGCTGGGAATCATTCCTGCCTCAGGTCTGGGGTGGCCTGGGCCATCCTGACCCATTCCACCCCAGAGCGAAACTGGCTGGGAGCACAGGCCTGAGTCACGGCAGGATCCAGGAACTGGGGCTGCGGGGAAGCACCCGAGCGGCAGGCTGAGGATGAGGTTTGGGAAAGCTGGGCTGGGTCCAGCAGGAAGGGGAGGTTTCTCTGCGTTTGGGGTGTGATGGGATCCAACCTCTGCGGGGTCTCGGCCTTGGGTTGTCATTCCCTGCCCTGGGAATGCTGTCAAAATTCCCTTTGGAGTATTGGTGCAGCCAGGAGAGGCCTTTCCCAACGTGGCTGGAGGTGACTTTCCCACCTTGGTTCTTCCACAAACTCCTGCGTTTCTCTGCATTTTCCTCTTCCCCCCAATCCCTTTCCTGACGGAGACACCACGACAATCCAGCAGCATAGCAAGGCTGGCGTAACGGGATGTGACATTTCTCGTCACACAAGGACCGGCAGGGTCGGGGCTGACAGGCTCCTTCGGGCACCAAACCAGGGTGACAATGATGGGAACGGTGAGGGTGGGCTGGAGCCGCGCCGGCAGCGAGAGGGTCGGGGCGGCGTGGGCGAGCCGGAGCCGTGCGGGAGCATCGCCTGCCCCAGATCCAGCACCAGGACGGCCGTGGAAATGAGCTGATGAGCAAACAGTCAGCGGAGCTGGGAAATGCCAGAGTTTGGGAGTGCTGGGAGCTGGCCGGGCCCTGCCCTGCTCTGTCCTGGCCTCCCTGCACGCGGGGATAATTGGAGGGAGAGTTTCTCTTGGATCGGCTGTTTGCTCACATGCTTTTTGTTGGAAAGCAGGGCGAGCCTGAATGTTTTTGGGAGCTGGGGTAGGAGCGGTCCTCCCCACTGCTGCTGGATTCGGTGGCGAGGAGGAAACTCCAAAACGTTCACCTTCCTCTGCAAGGACACGGTGGAACAGATCCACATCCACCTGCAATTAGCATCCCAAGCCTTTTTTCCCTGTCCCAACCTCCACTCCGCTTGCAGGGAGGCTGAGTTGCCATCCCGGCGGCTCTGCCCTTCCCGGGATGCTCCCGAGCCGATTCCTCCATCCTGACCTCATTACAAAGATCACAGAAAGAGAGGAGAGCAGATCTGGGCTCCTGCTGGGCTGGCTTTGAAGCCGTGAGGAGCAGCGCCGGAGCAGCCCGGGCTGCTTGGGATCAGCTCTGGCTGTTCGGGATCAGCTCCGGCTGTTCGGGATCAGCCCAGGCTGTTCGGGATCAGCTCTGGCTGTTCGGGATCAGCTCTGGCTGTTCGGGATCAGCCCCGGCTGTTTGGGATCAGCTCTGGCTGTTCGGGATCAGCCCAGGCTGTTCGGGATCAGCTCTGGCTGTTCGGGATCAGCCCAGGCTGTTCGGGATCAGCTCTGGCTGTTTGGGATCAGCTCTGGCTGTTCGGGATCAGCTCTGGCTGTTTGGGATCAGCTCTGGCTGTTCGGGATCAGCCCAGGCTGTTCGGGATCAGCCCAGGCTGTTCGGGATCAGCTCTGGCTGTTCGGGATCAGCCCAGGCTGTTCGGGATCAGCTCTGGCTGTTCGGGATCAGCCCAGGCTGTTCGGGATCAGCTCTGGCTGTTCGGGATCAGCCCAGGCTGTTCGGGATCAGCCCGGGCTGTTCGGGATCAGCCCCAACTGTTCGAGATCAGCTCTGGCTGTTCGGGATCAGCCCCGACTGTTCGAGATCAGCTCTGGCTGTTCGGGATCAGCTCTGAGTGTTCGGGATCAGCTCTGGCTGTTCGGGATCAGCCCAGGCTGTTCGGGATCAGCTCTGGCTGTTCGGGATCAGCCCAGGCTCTTCGGGATCAGCCCGGGCTGTTCGGGATCACCTCCCCCCTTGGAGGGTTGGCCGATGCCGGGTGGGTCTCTCGGCCGCTTCCCGTGGGGTGCAGCCCCCGCACCTGGCTGAGCCCCCATTGTCCAGAGGTCCCCGGGCCGGGTTGGGACGCGCTCCCGGCGAGGCAGGAGCAGCCCAGCCCTGCTCGGCTGCACTTCCCTGGGTCCCATCCGTCATCTGTTTGTCCTGGTCCCCTGCCAGCGATTGTGCCGATTCCCACACCCACTTTCCATAACCCTCCGTCCTCGCCCGGGCGAATCGCTGGCGAGAGCTCGCCACCCATCCCTTTCCCCTCCTCTCCGATGGGATCAGACACGTTCAGGAGAGGGGGAAGAAAGGGAAGGGGCGGGGGGGGGAGAAAAGAAAACAAAAAGATCAAGAGGAGAACACAACGTGACTCACTGCCTTTAATTTATTTGTGTTTGTTTATTTATTTATTCCCCCCACCCTCCGCTGCGACGTGCAGGCAGCACCGATCTTCCAGGGAGCCTCGCTCGGTGTCCAGGGCACCAGGGACGATAAAATTTCCCACTTTTTGGCCATGGAAAAGATCGCAGAGAGGAACTCCTGTCACTCAAACCGTGTGGCACAGATTTTTCAGGCTGCCCAGGTCTCTGCACGAGCATCCCGTGCCCCGCCAGCTCTCGACACCACTCCGGCACAGACCGGAGGGTGGGAATATCTAATTCCACCTCCTACACTGTGTCCTCGGCAGGGGAAAGAGAGAAAGAGGAGATAAAAGGCTGGGAAGCTCAAATGGTGTCATTAGGAACTATTAATGCTCTCATAAAAGGGCATTAATAAACGCGGCAGCTCATCAGTGTCCATTAGCTCGGCTCGTGGCAGGGATCTTTGGGAGCTGCCGGAGTGTGATGCCCCCCTCGCCCTCACTGGCGTGTCAGCAAAGGGGAAAGGGGCTGGAGGGGGGGTTATTCGTCCTACAAACCATTCCCTCCGCAAAAAAAACGGGAAAAAATGTCGCAGGGCGTCACACCCGACCCTTCCCATCCCTCCTGTATCCCGGCAGCCGTGCCCAGAGCTTGCTCCTTGCTCCCAGGATAGCTGTTTACTATTAAAAAAAAAAACAGGCAGGGTTTGGAGTGCTCATCCCTACTTTCTCCCTCCCGCCCTCTTCCTGTTCTCGCCTCTTAAAAAGGAGCTTTATCCTTTGACTCTCCCATGCCCGGGGCTAGCGAGAACCCGCAGCATCTCGGGGCGAGCACGCAGCCCACATCAGCGGGCAGGGAAGCAGGGAGGAGGCCCGGCCGCTCCCGATAAGCCCATGGCAAAGCCAGGAATAGCAGCGCGGTCCCCGCACGGGAGCGTTCCTGCCAGGAGCGCAGAGAAACCCTCAGTCCTTGCCTTTGAAGAGCTGGGGCTGGCAGCAGGCCCGGCGAGCTCGGCATGAGCTCGGCATGAGCTCGGGGTGCTCCGGGAGCACAGCTGGGCGAGCAGGCACAGCTGGAGGGCTCGGGCACGTGTGCACATCTGGGCGGAGGAGGCGTGGGTGGGCTGGCGGTGCACATCTGGATGGGCGCTGGGGAGCATCTGCATGGAGGGGGTGCGCGCATCTGGAACGGGTGTGCACATCTGGATGGCGCGGGGTTGCACATCTGGGCAGGGTCAGAGCAGCTGGCACAGCCCCAGGGTCCCCTCCAGCACCCCCGGGTGCCTCTCCCCCCACATCCTGCCTTCCCGGGCATCTGAACCTGCCCAAATCCTTCCTCATCACCTCCCTGTCACCGGAGGGATATTTTGGGCTCCGGCTGCCGAGGTGGCGAGCCAGCATCAGGGAGAGGATCTCCAGGGATCTGCGCGGGCTCTTGGCTCCGCGGTGACCTTTGGTGTGCCAGGGGCAGCTGGCAGGAGGCTGTCACCGGCCGTGACTCAGTGCGGAGCAGGTTCCTTCGGAGGGAAAGGGAAGCTTTGATCCCGGGGAGCACCGAGCCCTGTTCCCCGCGTGCACTTTTGCTGGGAGTTATCTGAGGCATCTTTTTTTCGGGATAATAACTCCCAGGGCAGGTTAGGACGGAGGAGCCCTGGCAGCGGAGCGTGTGTGGGCAGGACTGGAATAACGGGTGCCGTAGGAGAGGATTTACGAGCGCTGGCGGCGCTGGGAGGTTGGGAATAGCCGGGAATAGCACGGCAGGTCAGGGGTGAGGTGGGATGTGCGGGGAGGGATGTGGCCGGAGCTCTTGTTGTTGTCCCTTTGTCATTCATCCTGTCCCCACAGGATGCTGGGTGTCCCAGCAAAGCCACGCTGCTCCCGGGAAGCATCCCAGGCCTCCAGTGGGGCTGGCCCTGCCAGCAGGAGTTTCTGTTGAGGGCAAAGCCAAAGCTTTGCCATGGGAATCACCACAATCCCACCTGGAATGGGCCAGCCTTCCCAAATACCAGAGTGCCGAGCAGCACCGAGGATTTTAACAGAATTATTGTGACTTTCCTGCTGTGCCACAGCCCCGATCAGACCATCGGTGGCCTCCATGTGCAGGTGACAGCAGTGGCACCTGTGTGCCAGGGCATGGTGGATCGAGCCCCTTAATTCCAAGCAGCTAAAGAAAAGCCCCGGAACACTCAGTCCCACTCTGAGAAGTTGCTCCCAAACGATCTTTTCAAGAAAAACACGAAATGTTGGAAAAGGAATCCCTGGGGAGACAGGAGGGGTCCATCCCACTGTGTGTTTCTCCTGAGGATCACAGTTTCATCTATCCTCCCTCTTTTTTTCCTTCCAGGGCTCGGATCTGAGGGCTGGGAAGGTCAGAGGGAGGGTCCTGACAAGTGAGTGCAGACCCCCAGTGAGGGGTTGGGGTCTCAGAGAGCTGGGACAAGGGGTGGCAGTGCTGGCTGGGGTGGGCACACCAGGACACGAGGGAGGGACACAAGGAATTCCCCAGGGCACAGCTGGGGCACTGTCTGAGACAGGAGCCACTTTTTCTCTTATTTTTTCTAGAGGCAAAGTGGTTAAAAAACTCCCCAATGGTTGGAAGGGCTCCAAACCAGTGCGAAAGAGGGGGGAGGGATAAAACCCCAAAGAAAGACACAAGATAAAAGCGGGTGAATCCCAACAACTCCTGTGATGTTGCACAAAGGTTTTCAGTTCAAAACGAGCCAGACGTGGCTCGGGGAGGTCATACCCCAGGGGGTGATGAGTCCTGGAGGAGCTTCAGCCTTTGTCCCTCGGTGTCACATCCTCCTGCCCCTGATGGAGACCGAGGGGTGGCTGTGCTGTGCATCACGGGGGTCTTCCCACGGCTGTCCCTTTTCCTGGGACAACTCTCTGTCCTCACCAGCTGGAGATGCCCTGAGCCAGCTGCAGGCCCCACATCTGGGCAGATGTGCACTGCTCTCTCCCACTTGGGCTGTGCCTGGAGCACAGGGAGGACCCCGAGACCCCCTTGGACTGCCCCACAGGGCTGGGGGTCTAAGGTTTGTCCCCACCCCAGCAGGTTCCCTAAACAGGGGAGGCTGCACCCAGCGTGGGGAGGGTCTTGGGGGGCGTTCAGGGGTGGGAACGGGATGGAGGGGAGGGGAGGGTGGTCCAGGAGGTGGTGAGGGGCTGTTTTGGGTGGGCACAGTGGGTGCTCTGCCCACAGAACGCCTGAGCTGTACCTGGTGTAATCCCCCACGGCGCAGGGGGTGGGGAGGGCTGATCCCGGCCTGGAGGAGGGCGATGGGCCTGGTCCCGGGGGGAATCCTGCCTCGGGGGGACGCTCAGCCCTTCTCCTCTTCCCACCAGGTTACATCCGGCCCAATCCCCCGCGCTACAATGGATACCACCGCTACCAGTTCCGCCTGTACCGGCAGCCATCGCAGGAGACCATCACCCTGAGCCCCGATGATCAGAACTCGCTGAGTAAGGACCCTCTGTGCCCTCGATCCCGGCCCCGAGGGGCTTTTCCAGGGGGATGGACCATGCCGTGTGTTCGGGCAGGCTGGGGATGCTCGCCTGGCGCAGAGGGGATGCGGATGAGGTGTTAAATCCTTGCCAGGCAGCAGAAAGCCTCGGAGAACGCCTGCTAACGGCGTGGCTAGCGGGATCGGAAGCAGGGAGAGATGCGGGCTGTGAAATCCATCCCTCGCTGGCACATCCCCCCGGCCCCAGCCCGGCCGCGGGTGTTGCATCACCAGCACCTCGGAGCAGGCGGATAAGGATCAGCCCTGGAGAAGGTTTAGCAAGGCATTGCTCAAACAGGGCTGACACAACGCCCGCCAACTCCCAGCTCCCCAACTCCCTTCCACCGCCTCCTCCCAAAATCCTGCATGGCAGGGACGGAGCGGCCGAGACCCCCGAGACCCCGGGGGACAATCCCTGCTGCTCCATCCTGGGGCACCCCCGGGGTGGGCAGCGATCCGTCCTGCCCGGTGCCAAGCGTGGCTTCCTCCCTGCCCTGCCCGGAACTCGGGGCTCTGTGCCTCACGTGGCCTCCACAAGGGAAATTTCAAAACTTTCCCAGCTGGGACCACATGAGCCGAGCTCGACGGGCAGGTCAGGTCGGTGCGTCTGGGCTGCACTGCCTGACTCACGCCGTGCCTGTTAACCCACAGCGCACATCGCCGAGCGCGGGGCTGCTCCGGGGGGCTCTGGGAGAGCCCCTGACCGCCCCCCCCCCAGGGTTCATCCCTGCCGGAGCCGCCGCGAATCTTCCTGCGGGTTCTCCCCGCCCTTGGCTTTGTTTTCTGGCTCATTAGCTCCGCTGCTTAATGACAGCGCTGATGTCACCCCCCTGCCAGCGGAGCGGGCCCTTCATTCCCGAGGGTTCAGGGACGAGGGCTCCGTGCTGTCCCCACATTTCCACCGCAGCATCCAGGAGCTGGGGAGGCATGCTGAGACACCCACCAAGGAGCTTTTTCTGGATAAATCCTGTTATCAGTAGGATTTGCGGATCCAGCCCCCAAATTTCACCCCCGTGGGGTGGCCGGGCATTCCCCACCGGCGCTGTCTCCATCCCATCCGAGTTTCCCAGCCCTTCCTGCGCTTCCTGGGAAAGACCCAGCGGATATTTTTCCACAACATCCGATGCCTGAGCAGCTGCGGGGGTCTGGCGGGGGCTGGTGTTTGAGAAGTTGGCTGAAGGTTATCTTTAACCATTTCTCTGCCGCATCACATCCTCGGCCTGTCCAGTGGGTGCTGCTGGATTGAGACACCGGCAGTCTTTATTCTCAGGGAATGAGCCCTAAAAGCAGCCGAGGGATGAGATTTCGGTGTCGCAAGGGTTTTAAATAAATCCATCCCCAAGGCAGTGGGATGAAGGTGATGGATCCGCTGGCGCATCCAGCCCTGCATGGCTGAGCCCTGCGGTGCAAAGGCAGCAAACACCTTTGGCAGCAGGCAGGAACAAGGAGGGGGTGACCCCAATCCCAAAGGATCACGGATGAGAGCCCAGCCAGCCCCTCCGTGGCTCTGCCTCGCTCCTCTCCTGCGGAAGAAGCCATGCAGGTTCTCCCGGCGATGCCGCAGGCACAGTTCCCATCCTTGCTCGGAATTTCCCATCTTATTTGGCCTTAAACGAACCCTTCTTGCTGCTTTTACTTTGTCCTACATCTGGTGGCAGCGACTTCTCTGTCTCACCGAGGCTGGGGTCACCCATTGTCACCAGCCCCAGAGAGGGACATGTCCTGGCGGGGCACAGGGAGTGGCGCTGGCCCATCCCAGCCTCGGGACACATCCCCTGCAGTGCCACATCCCTGTGCCATGCGTCCCTCCCTCCGGCCGAGCTCAGCCCCACGAGAATTTCTGCTCAGCTCCCAGAAAAATTCCCTCCTGGCACTTGAAGGCCAGAGCAGGGAAGGTCCCGGGCCGAGCGTGGCCGAGCCGGGGGAGGTGACAGTGCCAGGCGGGATGGCAGGAGCTCGGCCGGAGCCTCCAGAAGAGGGCACTAAACCAGGACCTGCCCGCGTCGCCTGTCCCCGCTCCTGGGGACGATCCCTGGGAACGTAAAACGCGAGGGGCAATGGCGAGTGTGGAAAACAAATCCCTGTTTTTCTCCCTCCTTGCCTGGCTGTGCAGCGCCAGCAGCTCGCAGCGAGCGAGGACACTTCAGGGCGGCTCCGGTGCCCACCCTGCCCTGGGGATGTCCCGGCTGGGGTGGCACTGATGGGGACAGGTCAGGTGCTGGACAGCAGGACCAGGTCACATCCCCCATCACTCGTGGCAATGTGGAAATATTTTATTTATGGCCGAGGTGTTTCTCCAGGGTGGCTCTTGAGCAAAAAGCTCGTTTCATCTGGGGAAAAAAAACCACCCTGATCCTTCCCTGTGTTTCTGATCAATCCTGCACCAGCCGGCTGCGTGTGACCTCGGGCAAGCAACGCCGAGCCTCAGTTTCTCCTCCGGAGTCTGATTCACTTCGCTTTTTGGCCATGCCAAAATTGAGCTGTCTGACTGAATTGTCACCGAGCACCATCTCTGTCCCCACTCAGGACCGAAGGTGGGGACATTTGGGTGTCCCCACAGCTCTTCCTGCCGCTCTCCCCACTTCCCTCACAGCCAGGAGTGTTTCAAGCCGTGGTTGTGTTTTGGGGAGATGCGAGATCATAATTTGCGGTCTGTGAAATGTCACAGCCGCTGTCGCAGCCCGAGGCGGCAGCGCTCGCCACAGGCTCTCGATCCACGGGAAATCCCTCAGCCAGGGGAATTCAGGCACCCACCAGAGCCCGGCTGTGGCACTGGGCTTGAAGTTCCTCCACAGCTTTCATCGAGGGGCATCTTTAATTAGGACAAAATCTTGAGGTTTAATTGCATCTGTGTGCATCCCTTTGCTTGTCCCACCTGCTCTGGTGAGCACTGGGAGATGTTCCGGCATCCCCAAACTCCCTCCTGCCCTCGGCAGATGTTTCACAACTGAGAATGGATGTTTTTCCTCCCAGAAATTTTGCCTGCGGGAAGCAACAAGTCCTTTTTGGGGAGCAGGGAGTGGGATGAGCCCGGCCGGCCGCCCTCGCTGCGGCTCCACATCCCTCCCCAGCTCCAGCTCGGCATCGGGGCCGCCGCATTGACTCATGAGCCGACCTTGCGCGCCTCCAATCCGATCCACCCAGCTGGAAAATCGGGTTGGACTGGGCCCCGGCGGGGAGGGAAAGGCTGCGGCTGGGACGGGAGGCGGCCAAGGGCTGCGGGGAGAGCGCGGTGCCGGCCCAAGTCCCCGGGTGTCACTTGACGGTGACCAAAGCAGCTGCCGGCCTGCCGCCCACCTCCGCTGGGACATCATTAATCTTGGCAGAGAAGCATCAAGGCTCCCATCAGGAGAACATCGCTGATAAATTACAGCCGGGGGGCCGGGGGAGGAGGGCAGCAGCGTTCGGGGGGTGGGCAGGAGACGATGGCAGCGCTGGGAAAGCTGTGGGATCAGAGGGATGCCGAGCTCCCCGAGCCCAGCTGTTGCCTCGTGCCTCAGTTTCCCCATCGGGCGCTCCGGGCTCAGGCGGCCGCGCACGTGTGGGTGTCAGCGGGCACTCCTCTTCCTCCGGCGGGTGCTCAGATAAGGGCCAAGTGGGATGATATAATCCTTTGGGAAATGAGCTTGAAAACGGACCAAGGCACGGATGAAACGCCCTATTGTTGTGGCAGGGAGAGGGGACAGTGGCACCGCGACCTCGGCTCCCCGGCCGGCCCCCCGGCTCCGTGATCCCAGTGACTCAGAGTCCCCAGCCCCGGGAGCCAGCCGGGCTCATTTGGGCTGGTCGGCTCAGGGATGTCACCCTGTCACCCTGTGCTGGGAATTGGGGACACCGGGATGGGGCACTCGCTTGGGATTTGGTGTGGGGGGGACGCGGACCCTCGGGTGTGGCATCCCCCCGGTGATCCCCCGTTTGCTGCCCCGGTGCTTTCCCTGCCCTGCAGAGCTGGGCACAGCCGGTGCCACGGCAGGTAGGAAAGTAGGTCAGGAAAAACCCCGGCCCCACGCGCGGGGCGAGAGCCGCGGCCGGCGCCTGCAGCCCCGCAGAGGCTCTGCCTCCCCCGGCTCCTTTCATCCGCGCCTCTCCGGAGGCTCCGCGAACATCAGTGACAACTCCGGCACCCCTGGGAGTCGGGGGTGCCGCGTCTCGCTCTCACCCCGGTCCCACGTGGCCCCGGCTGCTCTCCCGTGGGCTTTTCCCAGCGCTTTGAAAGCCTCGGGATGAAAGGCACCCGGCAAAGGCTGCGGGCGCCGCGGGAGCAGCCCCCCCTGAGGCTCCTTCCCCTGGTGCCACCCTCAGCGGGACCCCCAGCGCTGAGGGGGCTGGGATGAGACCCCGAAGTGAGGAGCTGCCCTTGCTGCCGAGGTGGAATTCGGGGATGGAGGTGTTTGTGGCTCTGTGTCCCGGCTGGCGCTGACCCCAGCGCAGGACATTGGGACTGTCCTTGCTCTCAGCTTGGTTTGGGTCCTCAGAGGGTGGCAGGGGGCACCTGGGACCCTCCAGCAGCATTCCAGCATCTCATCCCAGCCGGAATGAGGGATTCAGGTCCTTCCCGAGCATCCTGTGACCTCCTTCCCGGGCCCCGGAGCATCCCAGCACAGCCTCCCGCAGCTCCGGGAGGTCACAGGGTGCGGTGCCGTCACGGCGAGAATCTCCGGAGCTTTTTTTGGAGCTCCGAGCCCGAGGTGGGGAGCAGGTGGGAGCTCCAGCAGCTCCCCAGGCCATCACCACCCCACGCAGGTGATGCAGCAGCTCAGGTTTTGCTCAGCACTTTTGCAAGAGCGAAGGGGACGCTCTGCTCCAGTCGGGGCTGAGATGTGACAGCAGATAAGGACTGCGAGGCTGCCGCGTGACATTAACGAGCAGCCAGGAAGAGGAGAGGACAGGTTTCAGATAAACAGCGGTCCCCTTTCCCCGGCACCCCACAAGGAGAGCTGTTTGGGTGCCAGGGAAAGCCCCTCGGCTCAGGGCAGGGTGCTCCGGCAGCCACCAGCCAGAGCCAGGCTCGGTGCCCAACCCTGGCAGGGCACAGGGGGATTTCTGGCCCACGGGGGCCGGGTATGAGGGAATCCCTGCTGCCCTTCGCCCTGGAGAGGTTTCCCTGCTGCCTGCGTGGGAAAAGCCACGGCAGGATCCACCACGAGCTGCCCCCGGAGCTCCGGGCTGCTGGGACAGGGCAGGCAGCAGGGGAGGGGGGTCGGGAATGAGGAGCCCCCTTGGCTCCAGCAGTCTGTGGAGCAGGAGTGAGTGCCCGTGAGGGGCGCAGGGGATGTCCTGTGACTCCCCCAGGGGGATTTCCAGCCAGGCCACCGCAGTGTGGGCTCGTAGGAAGCCGTAGGAAGGTTTGCTCCAAAGGTCAGGGGGCAGGAGAGGAGCCAACCCCGCGTGCCCTGGGACGCTCAGAGCTGATCCCCATGGCTCCCTGTGTCCCCAGGGCCTCCCGGGGTGTGCAGGATGTGGTTTGGGGCAGAGCTGCAGCCTCACGGGGCTGCTCCCCCTCCGGCCCTGTCACTCCTTTTCCTCTCTCCGCAGGCGATTGGGACTTGGGTGACTTCCTGGACGACTTTCACCTGGACCACTTGGTGGCCTCGACCCAGTTCCTCACCAAACACTACAAGGACTGACCGCGGCCATCCCTCCGTGCCCTGCACACCCCAACAGCACAGAGCCAGCTCTGCCGGGGGCAGAGGGGACCCGGGACCCACCGAGGAGGAAGCCACCCTGCTCCCAGCCCAGACCCACGGCACCAACCCCGATCCCTCTGCTCCCAAAGCTGAGTTCTCTACCTCTGGGGAATGTGCTGAGAGTTGTCCCAGCTCGCGTGGGTATCCCAGGAATTATGGGATGGCCCCTTCTCCTCCCTTCACCCCGTTTCTGACCCCCTGCATGTCCCCCTGGCACTTTGGGGACTTCGGGTTTAACACCTGCAGCTTCCTGAATAAAATTTGGGTGGAGCACACGGGGCTCTGTGCTGGCAGCGAGTGTAGGGCAGCAGCAGTGAATCCTGGATTTTGGGATCTGCACGGGATGAGCAGACCCCTGTGGGTGATGGGAGCAGGGGTGGCCAGCCAGACCCTCATGTAGGTGACCCCAGGAGGGCACAGGGACAGCGGGGCCTGTCCAGGGGTCCCTTGGTGGCCCCGCGTGGGAACTGGGCTCAGAACCGACCACTGCCCTGGCCCTGCCCTGCCTTTGCCCTCAGCCCGTTTCTCTTGGAAAGCAAAACCAAAATTAAAGGCATAAATCAGCAGAGCTCTGCCTACTGGCCACTTAGCCGGACCTCCCCTTTAATTAGCTCCTTAATTAGGCTTTCATCTAAGGCTCAGTTTTCTCCGGGGCTCGGATTCACCTGCCTGCAGGTCCTCCTCGAAGCTCATCCCGACGTCTGCGCTGTGACAAAGCCACCTCAGTCCTGCCCTTGGCCAGGAATAACATTCCCCTTGGAATGAGCAAGACCCCAGGACATTTTGCGGGCATGGGGAAACTGAGGCACGAGGGAATGATTTGCTCAGGGAGGTCTGGGATCCTGCAGAGGGATGCGATGATCTGGTTGCTGCATCCCAGCTCTGCATCAGTGCCTGGGTGTGGAACAGAGCAACCTGATCCCGAAAAATCAGGTCTGTGCCATCCTGCTGGTCACCTTCCCTGGCTGTGAGAGAGGATTTCAGTCCTGCCTCGGGGGTTAAACAAGGCCCGGACTTTCCCTCCAGGAAGTGGTTGTTTGCCTCGGAGGGGCCAAATCGCCCCGGGGTCCTGCAGAGCTCGTGTCCCCTCCAGGAAGGATCAGGGCACCCAGGAGGGATGCAGCAGCAGGATCCCAGCTCGCCCCGGGCACACAGCGCTGGGTGAAGCTGCAGGAGCCGGTGGGAAGGAAAGCGACAAAAAAAAGGAAGCTGGGTAACACCACAGCCCAGGGAAAAAAACACGAACCCCGCTGCCACCGGCGCTAAGATTAGCAGCAGAGGAAATGACACTGCGAGATGTCATGGAAGTCTGCTAAAGTTGGATTTCTCCTTCTCTTTTTCTATCCCTGCCCTCGGAGCAGGGTGTAATTGGCCCGGCAGGTCGGAGCGAGGCTCCGGAGTAAATGAGAGGTCACGGCTCCGCTGACATCCTGCAGCCAAACTCCATCACCCGTTCCTCCCTGCCCTCAGTTCCTTGTGGCTGGGGGAGTTATTTTTGGTGGAGAAAAGGCAATCGGATGTTTATCCTTCTAGGAATTATCACTGTCACTCCTGGGTTTAATTGAGATGAGAGGAGTCGGATGCACACCCGGGCTGAGCCGGGATTGGGATCGCTGGGAGCCAGAGCCCAGAGTGATCCAGAGCCCTGTGTGACACTGATGGGGTGGGAATGGGGTGGAGAATGGGAATGGGAATGGGGACAGAGATGGAGAATGGGAATGGGGATGGGGATGGGAATGGGGATGGGAATGGGAATGGGAATGGGAATGGGAATGGGAATGGGAATGGGAATGGGGACAGAGATGGAGAATGGGAATGGGGATGGGAATGGGAATGGGGATGGGAATGGGAATGGGAATGGGAATGGGAATGGGAATGGGAATGGGAATGGGAATGGGGACAGAGATGGAGAACGGGAATGGGGATGGGGATGGGAATGGGAATGGAAATGGGAATGGGAATGGGGATGGGAATGGGGATGGGGATGGGGATGAGAACAGAGATGGAGAACGGGAATGGGGATGGAAATGGGAATGGAGGTGGGGATGGGGATGGGATGGGATGGGATGGGATGGGATGGGATGGGATGGGATGGGATGGGATGGGATGGGATGGGATGGGATGGGATGGGATGGGATGGGATGGGATGGGATGGGATGGGTAGAGGTGGGATGGAGAACAGGGATGGGGATGAGGACAGGGATGGGGAATGGGAATGGGGATGAAGACAGTGATGGAGAGGGGATAGGGATGGGGATGGAGATGATGGGGATGGGGATGGGGATGGGGATGGGATGGGGATGGGGATGGGGATGGGGATGGGGATGGGGATGGGATGGGGATGGGGATGGAGAGGATGGGGACGGGATGGGGGTGGGATGGAGATGGGTGGAGATGGGGATAGAGATGAGAATAGAGATGGAGATGATGGGGATGGGGATGGGGATGGAGATGATGGAGATGGAAATGATGGAGATGGGGATGGAGATGATGTGGATGGGGATGCGATGGGGATGGGGATGGGGATGGGGATGGGGATGGGGATGGGGATGGGGATGGGGATGGGGATGGGGATGGGGATGGGGATGGGGATGGGGATGGGGATGGGGATGGGGATGGGGATGGGATGGGGATGGGGACAGGGATAGCGATGATCTGGATCAGGAATCTGCCCAGGTGGCTGCACTATTCCTGTGGGGGATGATCCCTGCTGTGACACAGGACCAGGCACCGGTGGCCTCATGTCAGGCCCTTGGGCCCACTCAGGGCTGCAAGCACAGCAGCCTTGGCCAACCCCGAGCCACAAACTCTCACTGGGATGCACACGAGGCCTCCACGGCGTGGAAAATATTAATTGTGTGTTTTTCTGGTTCGCTTTTCGATTATTTAGAAAGAACGGAGGAAAAAACTAAAAAGGAGGAAGCCATGGACAGTCACTTTGTGCTGGTCCCACCTCTTTTATCTCTCCTTCCATTCGCTCACCATCGGCGCGAGAGAGAAAAGAGAAGCCGAGCCTCTCAGCTGCCTAAATGTAGAAAGTTTTGCTTCTAAATCAGTTTGTGATGGAAAGGAAACACGTCACGTCCCTGGGGAAGTGGCTGGTTTTGAGCAGCCACAACCCCAGCGCCGAGTGCTGCAATGGAACAGCCCAGCACTGAAATAGCTCTGCTCTCTGTTATTGTCACCCAGAGAAGTTTTTTTCGCTGTCTACGGGTGTCATTTTTAGCCTCCAGAGGAAGTTTTATTTGTATTTGTTACCTCGACTTTCCACTGTCGTGGCTTTTTTGACTTTTTCGTGTGAAGGGCCGGGAGAAAACAGAGTGGGGTGAGCTCAGGTGTGGGGTCAAGGTGGGACCTGCAGCACCTAGGGCATGTTCCAGGAATTCCTGCATGGATTCACCAGCTCGGCTGAATTCCAAGGCCACAAATCCACGGAAACACAGAGTGCCAGGGATTTTGGGGGGCTGTGAGCTCGGCTGAAGGTACAGCTCCCCTGTGCCCCCCCAGGATGGGGCTCTGAGCTGGATTTGGGCACTTCCCGAAGCAAAGCCACCCACTCCATGGGATGACTGAGGGAGAGGAGTTTAAAAAAAAAAATAATAAAGAACTCGTGAAAATTGAGTGTTCCTGGTGAGCAACAGCAGCGCCCAGCAGCACATGAGGGGTGTTCCTTCCCAAAACTGGGCTGGAGGCCAGCAGGAGCTCGTGCTAAACACGATCCCGAAGTCAACAGGGTAGCAATTACCTATTTTTAATAATCACTGAAATAATTGATGAGGGAAAATCTCAGCCGCTGGCTCAAGGGGGTCTGATGCAGAGCAAGAGGCACCTCCCCTCTGGTGGGACCAGCCTGGGAAAATGCAGATTTAGGGCCGGGGGATCTTCAGGAGCAGGGGGCACCTCTTTTACCCCCAAAGCCCGGGTGGCACTTGGGGATGCCACAGGGACACCCCAGCTGCCAGGAGCTGGCGATGGCAGGCAGCAGCTCCCCCTCAGCCGGGGCCTTGCTCAAGAAGGGATTAGCAGGATCAGCTGATGATGATCTCAGCGCATAGCTATATCAACCTGCGAATTAATTACTGATATCTCACACCTCGGAGCGCCTCTATCTGCACATCTCCGCACTCCTCAAGCGTTCCCTGAGCCAAGCCCGGCTGCACCCCCCGGGAAATAGGTCAGGAGGGATAATCCCCACGTGCTGCTGGGGACGCAGGGGACAAAGAGCACTGCCAATTTTGGGTGCCGACGTGGGAGAATCCCCCGGCCGGCTGAGCATCAGCAGCCCCACGGGATGCTGATGCTGATGCTCCCCACGTCAGCCGCGGGGTGGGTGGCGCTGGGATGAGCCGTGAGGAGCTCCCAGCCCTCATCCTCGTGCTGGGGACATGCAGAGTCCCCGGCTTGGGGTCCCCACGTGCCCCACGGGGATGGGGGTGGAACTGGGAGCTGCTGGCTTGGTTTTGCTGGTCCGGGAGCCGGGCGGGCCCTGGGAGAGGCACCTGGGCCCCAGCAGGAATTTAGGGCTCCTGAAGTAATAGGGCAGGCAGGCGAGGCGAGGACAGGGACATGTCCCCACCTCTGTGCCTGTGCGAGCACCCAGAGGGGACCGGCGGGCAGCAAGGGGCACAAGGGCCAGTCCTGCAGTGATGGCATCATTAATTAGCAGTAATGAATTATTATTGGGCCCCCAAGTGCTGTGTAACATCAGATGAGCTTTGCTGGGCTGTCTGAGGACCCCTCAGTGCCCAGTTGGTTTGTGGGTCCTGGACTCCCATCCACCCTCTGGGGCTGGACAACTCAGCTGGGCTCTGCAGCATCCCGGGATGCAAATTCCAGCTGTTCCTGAGGGAAAGAAGCAGCTCAGCTGTGCCCGGAGGCGCTGCCAGGCACCCCGGGCTGAGCATCCCAGCGATGCTCCGTGGGGAGAAACTCAGCCCAGGTTTTGTTTCCTCTTTCAGCTGCTCCCCGAGTCGGTTTGGGCTGGGTTTGTCCGCGGCGGTGGGAAGCTCCCAGCCTCTCCCACTCCTCCGGGAGCCACGAGCACCTTCAGATGTGGTTTGCCCCAAAACGCTCCTCGGCAGAACAAAAAAACCCAACGCGTTTTTGATACGGCGGTCCCAGCGCACCGACCCCGCTCCTGCCCAGGAGCTGCCGTGCCCGAGCGCCTGGCGCTGCCCTGTTTATCCCAGCTGGCTGCGGGATCAGGCGGATGCCTCCCGGGGTTTTTTTACATCCCAAGGTGTGGTGGAAAGAGCAGGATGGCTCCGCCAGCCGCCCCTGCTGCTCCGCGGCCGGGACGGACGGACTCGCCCCGCGGCCCCGGCCCGGCCTGCCCTCACTTGTCGGCGGCTCTCGCTTCCCATTCCCTGCCCGCAGCCCTCAGCCAACCTCCCATTTCCTCATTGCTAGGAAATGGCGAATTCCCCCCGGGCTGGTTTCAATGGCTCACGGATCCCTCGCCTTTGGCCTCTCCCCAGTTTCTCCTGCAGCCCTCGGGAGCAGAGCTTTTTTTTCCCAGGCACGCAGCCTTTGGAATTCTCTGTCTGGGAGGACACCCATCCCCTCACCCAGGATCGTGAGGTGGATTCCCCCACGCCGGGCTCTCCCCTCTGTGCTCACACAACACCGAGCCCTTTTTCCATCGGATGAAGCAGATTTTGGGGGGCTCTGACGTCCTTCGCCCCTCTCCGTCAGGGCATGGCTCACATCCCCGGAGTGTTGTGTCATGGCACAGCTCTGAGAGCCGCGATTTCAGCGTTCGCTTCCTCTTCTGTTTCTTGGTTTCGCACTAAAAAAAGCCTTCGTGGTCCCTCTCTGCCAACCCCTCGTGGGGCCACTCCTGCCTGGGGCCACCACGCCGAGGTTGTCACTTGTCCCACAACATCATCCTTGGGTTTGCAGCCTGCTCCTGGCTGGAATCCCATCCTTCCCACCGGTGCTGCTCCCTCGGGACCACTTTCACTCCGGACCTCCTGTGTAGTTTTCCTGCTAATCAGCCTCCTCCTTATCTGCAGGTCACACTGCGCCAGCTGCCACCACTATTGTTCCCCAGCTGGATAATAACAGGAAAGACCTCCGGGCTCGGAAAACGAGACCTGTGCAGGACTGAGGTGACCCAGAGGTTCCCAGCTCCCCTTGCTGCCCCAGCCCGGGGTCACCCACCTCTGGAGCAGCAGGAAATTGTGGGATGTTCTTCGGGAAAGCCTCCCCCCACAGCACCCCGAACGCTCCTGCAGGTGCACCCCTGGCCTGCAGCCATCTCCCAGGGCTGTTCCCTTCGGGGACCAATCCCAACATCCCAGAGCCCATTTTCCCGGGGTGTGGGGTGCCCCAGGATCAGCAGGATGCGTTCACAGCTGTTCTCTGCTCCAAAGGGCTTTTCCTCCCCATCCCAAGCTTTTCATCCTGCTGCCACACAGGGTGAGGCAAGGCTGATCCTCGCCTTGCCACGGGGGAAACTGAGGCAGGAAAGGGCTTCCCACAGCCACCCACAGCGCTCCCACAGTTCCCCCCACCAGCCACGCTGGGTTTGGTTTATTTTGGGGATCTGTCCTTTGGGATCAACCCAGGGACACCGCAGGGCAGCGAGGTCTGCCCGTGGGTCCTGCAGGAGGAGAGAGATGCTCATCTCCTTTTCCATGAATATTTCAGCGCGAGTGTTTCCGAGTATTTCCGGAGGAGGAGGGCGTGGAGTTTTCACAGGCAAATCAGGAAAACCAAGGTGAGGCGGGAGACGGCGTTGGGAAGGACACAGGCCGTGCTGGAGGGTGTTGGGCCGGGATCAGGAAAGCTGCCCAGCAGTTTCTCCTGGCTCAAGTTCCCTCAGCCGGAGTTTGGCCCCAGTCAAGGATTTCCCACGCCCGACAGCAAAACAGTGAAAGTTCCTCCTCCTCCAGAAACTACAGATTGCCCTGAATCCCATCCCTGCCAGTGCCGAGCGTCTTTCATGCCAGGCCATGGGAGGGATGCTCAGGGAATAAATTTCTGCTGGTGCAGAAATCTGGTCAGTGCTTTTTGCCAGAGGAAACCGACACCCCTGAAGTGGCACATCAGCTCAGCGCTTGCAAACAAAACAAAACTCACAGCCCTGAGAAACCACCGTGGCTTGATCAGACACCCCTGCAATGCCCACCCCGTGGTTTGGGTAGCTCGGGGTGTGTTTTTTCCCTCTCCGAGCTGCTCGAGAAGGGTTTGTGTTGTTGACCGTCCAGGCAGCCGCCTACACACGTGGCCCTGTCACAGTAGTCCCCCGGGGGTGGGAGGCCGGTGACCTTTCAGGTCCCCACCAGCCACACTCTGTTTACGACTCTGTGACCTTACCAGCCCCAGATCTGCATCTCCAGCGAATCCGAGGGCTGGGGAGGAAAGGCTCCGTGTTCTGGTGTGCGCCTCAGGCTCCGTGCCTGAGCATCCTTTGTGATCCAGGATGAGGTGACAATGGTGGTGATCATCGCCATCATTACCGACGATCCACCTCTCCCTCTGTGGAGTTAAAAGCCTGAAATCCACAGCCAAGCACCGTGTGGGGCTTTCCAGAGCTCCTGAGACGCTGAACAGGACGGTGATTCCCTCGTGATGTCCCTCAGCCTGCAAGGCTCAGCTCTGTCCACTCTCAGGTCCCAGCTCAGGTGAGGTTTAGAGAACGAGCATCCCATCAGCCTCGCCACAAGGCACGAGAACCGTGTTCCCGTCCCTCTAAGTACAATTACGGTGTCGTTAATTAGGTGAAAAACCCCGGCGAATTCCCCTTTTCGAAGCCCCGGAGTCCCCCGAGCGTGGCCACAGCACAGCCTCGAGCACCTGCAGGGCTCCCGCGCATGAATCAGGGCCCGCTCGGTCACAAGACCGAGAGGAGCGGGGACAAGTCACCCGTCAGGTGACAGCACCCAGGGGGACACGGTCCCGGCCCCAGGGGGACCAGCGGGGTTTTGGCACGGGGGTGGGGGTGTGGCTGCTCTCAGCATCGCACTGACCCCATGGGAGGATCGGGGTGGGACAAGGAGCTATTCCCCCTTGTCCTGTCCCTCCCTCCCTTGTCCCCAGTCCTCTCCAGATCTTCTGGAGCCCCTTTAGGCACTGGAAGGTCTCCCTGGAGCCTCCTCCTCTCCAGGTGAGCACCCCCAGCTCTCCCAGCCTGGCTCCAGGGGGGCTCCAGCCTTTGGAACATCGCCGTGACCTCCTCTGGACCCTCTCCAGCAGCTCCACGTCCTGGACCCAGCACTGCAGGTGGGGTCTCACCTGAGTGGGGCAGGGGAGGAGATCCACGCGCATGGAATACAACGATTATCTGACACTGAAACACCCGGATCGGGATGGGGTTCACATGAGGCAGGCGTGTGGGATGGCGAAAAAAAAGAGAAACCTCTCGGCTGCAGACTCCATCCAGCCTGGGCTGTAATTTAAAACCATCCAGAGCATCCCAGGTGAGATTCTCTATTTTTTTTTTTTCCTCCTCCTGTTGGGTAAAGAACTCTGCTCGGGATGCTCCGACCCATTAAGCTGAGCTGTAACTAAGGCAGTCCAACCCCCATGCGGCCGATTTCGTGCCAGTCTGGGTTTGTCTCGGTTTATTTTGGCTTAAGGCCGTTCCCAATCAAACCGCTGTCAGTGCCTGAGCTGTCCCGCTCTCCCCAGCCGCGTTTACCGGCAGCTCGTCGTGACTCAGGGGCTTTAAACCCAGCCTGAACCCCACCACGAGGGTTTGGGGTGCACCCACAGCCCCGACTGGGCAGGAAACTGCTGCGTTCCCAGCGGGAAGCAGGTGCCACTCGAGTCGGGGGGGCAGGTGCCTGTTCACGTTCCGGTGTCACTGTCACCTGCGGGGGGCAGAACACCCACCCGCGTCGGTGTGAGCCGAGATTGGGGCTGGAATTCGTGGGGATGTTGAGTTTTCCAGCGCAGGGCGAGGAATCGGGAATTCCCCACGGGACCCTGGCCCGCGGTGCCGATGAAGCTGAGCAAACCCGCACCCCTCCGCTGTAAATCAGGAGGAACTGCGGGGTGATGGTGTTACCGGCCACAATTAATGGTTGGGGAGGGGCGGTTTAATTTTGGGGAGGGTCCTGCTCTGACCTGCGTGGCCGTGGGAGTCAGACACGCAGCGGGGGCTCCGCAGCATCCCCGGCGCTGCGGCTGCGGGCGCGCTCCCACCGTGGGAATGCGGGGACGGGGGGCCCGCGTGGGGGTCCGGGGTGTCGGAGGGACCCCCTCCTCACCCCCGCGGCTCGGGGCGGCGCTGCCCGGGGGGCGCGGGCTGTGGATCTCTCTCCGCGCCCCGCGCCCGCCCCGCACCTCGGCAGCGCCGGGGGCGCCGGAACCGGCGGCCAAAGAAGGGAGCGGAGGCGGGGCCGGATCCAGGCCTTGTATGGCGCTTCCCCTCGGCCGCCCGCCCGCCGCCGCCCCGCTCCCCCCCGGCCCCCCCGCCGCCGCCGCCGCCGCCGCCGCGCTCCCCCCGGGCCGCGCCGGGCCACGGGCGGGGCGGGCGGGGGATGCGCTGGAGAGGGGGGGCTGCGGCTTGGGGGGGCGGCGGGAGGGGGGCAAGGTGGGGGGAGAGAGGGAAAGAGGGGGTGCGAAACAAGGAGAGTGCCCCGCAAAGGATGGGGGTGATAAGGGTGCGAGGGAGGGGGGCTCGGTGCAAGATGGGGGGCTCTGTGCAGGATGGGGGGGTCTGTGTACTATGGGGGGCTCTGTACAGGATGGGGGGGGGTCTGTGCAGGATGAGGGGCTCTGCAGGATGGGGGGGTCTGTGCAGGATGGGGGGGTCAGTGCAGGATGGGGGGCTCTGTGCAGGATGGGGGGGTCAGTGCAGGATGGGGGGGTCAGTGTAGGATGGGGGGCTCTGTGCAGGATGGGGGGTCAGTGCAGGATGGGGGGTCAGTGTAGGATGGGGGGCTCTGTGCAGGATGGGGGGGTCAGTGCAGGATGGGGGGGTCAGTGCAGGATGGGGGGATCTGTACAGGATGGGGGGGTCAGTGCAGGATGGGGGGGGGTCTGTGCAGGATGGGGGGGTCTATACAGGATGGGGGGCTCTGTGCAGGGTGGGGGGTCAGTGCAGGTTGGAGGGCTCTGCAGAGAACGGGGGTGCTCTGCACACGATGGGGGGTTCTCTGCAAGATGGGGGGGCTCCACAAAGCGTGGGGGCTCTGCACAGGGTCGGGGAGACTTCTAATGAAAGCGGGGTCCGTCGGTGGGTGGGCAGCGGTTGGGGTCGCAGTGCCTGGGGGGCTGCAGTGGATGAGCGGCCCTGAAGTGCACGGGGGGCCCTGAAGTGGATGTGGGGGGCCCTGAAGTGGATGTGGGGGGCCCTGAAGTGGATGTGGGGGGCTCTGGAGTGAATGGTGACCCTGAAGCTGGTGGCACACACGGAGCGCTCCGCCCCCCGCGGTCACAAACAGGCCGAGCCGGGGCTCGCTGCCCCCCACCCCCGGTCCCCGCTCCCCCCGCCCTGCGCACCGCAGCACCCCCCGCCCACCCCGCCCCCCACCCCGAGCGGCTGCCGGCACCGCGCAGCGACAGTGCCCGGGCCTCGCAGCGCCTCCACAGCCCCCGGGGTGCCCGTGCCCCCCGTCCCCGCAGAGAGTGCCCGGTCCCCTCCCGCCGCAGCCCTCCCGTAGCCCGGATTTCACTCCCATGGCAAAGCCGGCCCTGCAGGAATTGGGTAAGTGGAGCTATTGCAACACAGCATTTTTCCATACATTTGCTATATAACTCGGAGGGTTTTAAAGATAGCATCAGTTGGCACACTTAGCACGAAACCACCTAATTACTGACGCCTTGGAAGTGCCAAACTTTTAAAGGGGGGAGGTGAGGTTAAAATCACAGGCGACCAACAAGTGTTACCTGTTTTTAAAGTATTCCAAGCGCTGTTCTCCACGGGAGCCGGGACATGGGGAGGGGGCGGCTCGGGGCAGAGCCATCCCCTCTGTCACCACTGCCACCACCACAGCGAGGGGCTGGAGGCTCCTGCAGTCCCCCCGTTCTGACCCTCTCCTTCCCACCAAACTCCACTGCCTGGCGCTGTGGTTTTCCCCGCACAGCTCCCATCCCGTTCCTGGGCCATCCCGGGCTGCGGGATGGGGTTTGTGGCTGGCCCTGGTCTCCAGTGGAGGAAAAAGCCTCCCGGGAAGAGCCTGGCTCTGAGCAGCCCCGGGGGCGGCCGCAGGGTCAGGCACGGCGGGGGCGGACTGTCCCCGCGCCCCCGCTCCTTCCCGGGGGGAACGATCCGGGATCATTCCCGGAATGATCCGGGCTGGAAGCGCTGGAGCCGCCGCCACCTGCCCTCCGCAGGGGCACGGCATCGCTCGGCGCGGGGGATGCAGCGCACAGGGGGAGACCCCCGGTCCGGTGCATTGTGTCCGGTGCCCTGTGCCCAGCGCCCAGTGCGGAGTGCCCGGTGCAGCATGCCTGATGCACGCCCGGTGCCCTGCGACCCGCTCGGTGTTCCCGGTGCCTGGTGCCCATTGTCCGGTGCAGGGTGCCCAGTGCTTGGTGCAGGATGCCCGGTGCCCCTTTTCCGGTGCAGGATGCCCGGTGCTTGGTGCAGCAAGCCCGGTACCCACTGCCCGGTGCGGGATGCCCGGTCCCCGGTCCCCGTTCCCCGGTGCAGGATGCCCGGTAGCCGGCACCCCTTCCCCGGCGCAGGATGCCCGGTGCCCTGTCCCCTTTGCGCGGCGTCCGGTGCCCTGTCCCCCTCACTCGGTGCAAGATGCCACGTTCCCGGTCCCCCTCGCCCGGTGCAGGGTCCCCGGTCCCCCTTGCCCGGTCCCCTGTCCCCCGTCCCCGCGCGCGCCGGCCCCGCTTCCTGCTCGCTTCAACGTTCCATTGTGCGGAGCTTCCATTGTGACGTCTCGGCCTCGGCTCGGCTTTGTCTGTCCATATATGGGCAGCTACGTCACGGAGCGCTCCCGCATAAAGGCCCCGCGGAGTCCCCGGCGGAGCAGTCGGGCGGCAGCGAAGGAAGCGGCGAGCGGAGCGGGGCCGAGCGCGGGGGGAGCGGGGCCGGGGCCGGGAGCCGGCGAGAGAGAGAGAGAGGAGGGGTTAAATCCTCCCCCCCCCCCCCCCCCAGCTTCTACAACCACATCTGCCAGCCAGATCGCCCCCTCCCCCTCGAGGAAACACCACCAAGGGACCCACGGAGGACCGCGCCCCCCCCGCGCCCCCTCCTCCGCGGCCACCCCCGGCCCCCCCCCCGCCGCCTCCTCCTCCTCCCCCCCGCCGCCCCCGCCCCAACTTTTCTTCTTGCATGATTTCCCTCGCACGGATTTGCCACTCGGATGTTGTTTCCTCGGGAGCTGAGCTCGGAGCCACGTTGAACCAGCCTTTTCCTCCAGTGCTATGACAGGCAAACTACTGGAGAAGCTGCCGGGGACCATGAACACTTTGATGAACCAATTGCCTGACAATCTGTACCCAGAGGAGATCCCCAACTCTTTGAATATCTTCTCCAGCACCAGCGACTCGGTGGCTCACTACAACCAGATGGCTGCAGGTAAAGGTGGGGGGGGCAGGAAAATGGGGAAAAGGCAGGAGGGGGGGGAGCCGGTGGGGCGAGGAGGAGGATGCTGTGGGTAGGGTGTCATGGAGCCTCGGAGGGAAGAGCTGGGGCTGGGGAGCGTCCCCCCCCCGCACCCACCCACCCCTTTCCTCGCCGTGTCTCCGCGCGATCGCTGCAGGGCTCCGCCGAGCGCTGCCGCCGCCGAGCCGCCGCCGCCGCAGGTACGGGGACGGCGGCCGCGCTCCGTGGGGAGGAGGACCCGGGTGGAAAAGCTGGAGGGCCGAGGGGACGGGGAGAAGGCCGGGGACCCCCGTGTCGCGCAGGGGCCACCCGCCCGCGCCGGGATCCGCGCGGCTGCGGAGGCGCCGCGGACGCGCGTGGCCGTGGCAGCCGCCCCCCCACACCCCGCAGCGGCGGCGGCGGCAGCGTGGGCTCCCCGGGACGCGGCGCCGACTTTCCCGGAGCGCGGGACTGGGGGAAACAGGGGGGGGGACAGCAGAGGGAGGATCTGGGGGCACAGGTGAGCGCCGAGGGCGGCGGGGGCGGGTGCTCCCCGCGTGTCCCCGCTCCTACGCGGAGCCCCGCCAGGCTAAACCCCCCCCTCCATCCCCGTGTTTCTCCTCGCCGGGGCTCGGCGCAGGGAAGGCGGCGAGTTGGTAACGGCGTCGGCGGTCGCAGCCCCGGCTCCGCGGAGTGCCCAGCGCTGCCGGGGCTGGACGGGGAGGAAGCCTACCTGTAGCCGCAGGTACCTCCTTCCCCCGGCGGGGCGGCGGTGGGGTGTCCCCCCACCCATCCACCCACCCACCCAGGGCAGCTCCTCGCGGGGGCGGCGCGGGCGGCCCCGCATCGTCGGGACCCCCGGCAGGCAGCGCCGCATACGCGGGGTGGAAGCAGTGAGGGGAAGGGGGGGAGCGGGGCGAGGGGGAACCGGTGCATCCCCGCTCCCCGGAGCATCCCCCGGTGCGTCCCCGGTGCTCCCCCCCGGGCCCTCCCGGCTCACCCTGCCCCGCTTCTCTCGCACTTTGCAGATAATGTTATGGACATTGGCTTAGCGAACGAAAAAGCCGGTCAGGAATTGTCCTCCTACTCGGGCACTTTTCAACCCGCCCCGGGCAACAAGACTGTCACCTACCTGGGGAAATTCGCTTTCGACTCGCCCTCCAACTGGTGCCAGGACAACATCATCAGCCTGATGAGCGCCGGCATCCTGGGGGTGCCGCCGTCCTCGGGCGCGCTCACCAGCACGCAGAGCTCGGCGGGCAGCATGGGGCCGCCGCAGGGCGAGGTGGACCAGATGTACCCCGCGTTGCCGCCCTACTCCTCCTGCAGTGACCTCTACCCAGAGCCCGTCTCCTTCCACGACCCCCAGAGCAACCCCGGCCTCACCTACTCCCCCCAGGATTACCAGGCGGCCAAGCCCGCCTTGGACAGCAACCTCTTCCCCATGATCCCAGACTATAACCTCTACCACCACCCCAACGACATGGGCACCATCACGGAGCACAAACCCTTCCAGAGCTTGGACCCCATCCGCGTCAACCCACCCCCCATAACCCCGCTGGAGACCATCAAGGCCTTCAAGGACAAGCAGATCCACCCGGGTTTCGGGGGGCTGCCGCAGCCACCCCTCACCCTCAAGCCCATCCGACCCCGCAAGTATCCCAACCGGCCCAGCAAGACGCCGCTCCACGAGCGGCCCCACGCCTGCCCCGCCGAGGGTTGCGACCGCCGCTTCTCCCGCTCCGACGAGCTCACCCGCCACCTCCGCATCCACACGGGCCACAAGCCCTTCCAGTGCCGCATCTGCATGCGGAGCTTCAGCCGCAGCGACCACCTCACCACCCACATCCGCACCCACACCGGCGAGAAGCCCTTCGCCTGCGAGTTCTGCGGCCGCAAGTTCGCCCGCTCCGACGAGCGCAAGCGGCACGCCAAGATCCACCTCAAGCAGAAGGAGAAGAAGGCCGAGAAGGGCTCGGGAGGGCAGCCCCCCGCCGCGCCCCCCACTGCCACCGCCACCACCTCGCCCCCCGTCGCCCTCGCCCCCGCCGTCACCACGTGCGCTTGAGGGATTGTGGGGGGCGGCGCGGTGGCACCCCTTCTCCTCCCCTTGCCCTCGGCACCGCTCCGGGGGGAACCCCGCGGTGTTCAGGATACCGGGGTTGTGCTGCGACGGGTCCGCTCTGCCCGCACCCGGATTGACCGGGTCCAGACTGCCCGCAGCTGGATCCTGCCTGCACTTGGATCGACGGGACCCGCACTGCCCGCACCCGGATTGCCCGGACTCGCGCTGCCCGCGCTGGGATTGCCCGCACCACCTGGATCCCGGCTGCCTGCTCCCGCACCTTCCACACGCCGGCTGCTTCCACCCGCACCGCCCGGGGCCGGGCCGCCCGCACCGCCCGGATCCCGGCTGCTTCCACCCGCACGGCCCGGGGCCGGGCCGCCCGCACCGCCCGGATCCCGGCTGCCCACACCCGCACGGCCCGGGGCCGGGCTGTCCGCACCCTCCTTGCCCGGCTCTCCCGGATCCCTGCCGCCCGCACCCTGCTCCCGGATCCCTGCTCCCGCAGCTGGATTACTCGCACGGCCCGGATCCCGCCTGGATTGCCCCATCCCGGCTCTCCCGCACCCCACGGCCCGCACCCGGCACCTCCCGGCTCCATCCCGCCCGCCTCCGGGCTGCCCGGGCGGCGGATCCCGGGAATAATCGCGGCTGACCTGGATGCCAGGGCTCGGTCCGACCCGCCCTGCCCGGGCTGGGTGCTCCAGGACCGGGACCCCCCCGGTCCCATCCCGCCCGACTGCCCCGGGGCTGGGCGCTCCAGGATCCGCGAGGGGATGGACGCATGGATGGATGGATGGATGGATGGATGGATGGATGGATGGATGGATGGATGGATGGATGGAGCTGATCCAGCTCCTCTCCTCGCCGGGCCTGGACCCCCGTTGCCCCCTCCCCCGGCCCCGTGTCCCCCCCGTGTCCCCAAGCACCGGCTCCCCGTGCTGGAGGTAAGAGGGCTCGGCCCCCCAAGCCGGGCTGGTGGGGCGGGGGGCGGCTCTGCGGGTCCCCCCAACTCCGGGGGGCGGCGGGGAGCGATGTCCCGGCAGCAGCTTTTGGGTTTGTTTTCTTATTTTTGTTTTCTTTTTCTTTTTATTGATTTTTTTTTGTTGTTGTTGTTTGTTTTCAGCAGAAGGGAAATTCTTTACAGAAATACAGAAAAAAAAAAAAGCACCCCAGTATTTTGCTGAATACTTTTTATAATGTGAGATATTTTTATTTTATTTTATTTGGTCACTTTAAAACAACCACCCAACTACGGAGGAGAAAAATCAATTAGTCCTCTATTTTATTATTTTATTTTTTTTTCTTTCTCCTTCTGGTATGTGCATGTCATTGCATGACTGCTCTGATTTTTTTCTTCTTTTGTTTTAATAAAACTGTGCTCAGACATTTAAGCTAAACTAAGCAAAAATAATAATGACTTAAAAAGAAAAAAAAATCTTTGTTGCCAAAAGGTCGTGCTATCCAGGTTTGATGTCTGCATGTGAAAAAAAAAAACACAAAAAAACACATTAAAAACGTACAAAAAATAAAGAGAAGAGGAAGAATGCAGTCTAATTTATGTGAACTGAAAGGAACAAAAAAAAAAAAACAAACCACAATCAGGTTTAACCACACAAACCTAAGGGAATGATATTTTTTGAAAGACTTTTGTATAAAGTTGAGTACTTAGAGAAAAAAAAATCATACCAGATGTAATATATTTTGTGGATGTTTTTATTTCTTGGATTTATAGTACCTTATACTAAGGTTAAAAAAAAATTATGCTTGATATTGTGAAAAGGTGATAATTTTCACACACATTTCATTTGCTCATTTGTCATGTTGTAATGCAAATATGATAGTTAATGCATACAGCATTTTTAAGGGAAAAAATCAGAAATATTGAACTGATGTATTGTTGTACCATTTGCACTGTGAGCAAATGCTAATGCAGTAAATATATTGTGTTTGCTGACAATCAAAATCTGTAGTAAATATCTTTATTTGCTTAAAAATGATCTATATTGGTTTGGAAAGTGAAAAAAAAGGCTTTAATGTGTAAGGGGAGTGTAAAAAGGGCTGAAATGTTCAGGGAAGTGGGTGCTGTGTCTCTTTACGGGTGCCTTTGAAACCTGTCTGTACAGAATTTTTTCTCCTAGTGCTGTATTTCCTGAAATATTATTTTTTTATATGTTTTTTTTTCAAAAAAAGAATAACCCACTTTTTTTCTCAGTCCCCCTCCCTCTCCTTCAGTTCTATCCACAGGACGGCACAGCAAGACCCCGCTGGGTGACCCCGAAGGCGACCTGCTCCGTCCTCGCGTCCCCTCTTCCCCGGGATGGCGGGAACCCAACCAGGATCGGGGGCACCCAACCGGGATTGGGGACACCCACCCACCCCCCAAAAAAACCCACCACGTCCTTGCTTTGCCCTTGACCTCCCACCCCGTTTTTCCCTGCTCGTGCCGTCGCCGCCTTGACCCCGTCACCATTTTGCCGGCGGCTTCCGCGGCTGCCGGGATAACTTTGGGCCACCAAAGAGGATCGCGCCGCTTCAGCCGGTAATGCCCCCGCGCCCTTCGCCCGCCAAATCGCCCCCGGGGGCAGCGCCCGCTGGGGATTTTTTTTCCCAGCCTGGATCTCTCGGGATAAAAATAACCTGCCGGGTTTCAGCGCTGGCGCTCGCACGGGCACGAGGAACGAGTGGGAGAAGGAGTTTTGGAGGCGCTTGGATGTTTGGAGTGGTGGCGTGTGGTGGTTGGATCCTTCCCCAGGGATGGGGATGGAGGCTCCCGGAGCTGGGATTGTGCTGGAGGATCCCAGGCCGGGGGTCTGGGGGTCCCTCGGTCCGCGCGGGTCTGGCTCTGCTGGGGTGGAGTGTGACCGGTTGGGCACCCCAGGAATGTCCTCTTTGCCAAGGCCTTGCTGGCAGTGCTGGCGGCTGCCGTTGGCACCGCGGTCTTTCCAGGTGTTCCCAGGGCATGAAGGTGTTAGCATCGTTGTCAGATTTCCTGGTTTTTGGTTTGGATTTGCAGCCGGGCCTGGAGGAGCTGCCCATTCCAGAGGGTTTGTAGAGCTCCCTGGCTTGGAAAGGCTTTAATTTGGGGAGGATCCGAGGTCTGGCGGTGACTCAGGGCACAGCTGACCCAGCCAGGGATGGCATCTCGTGGCACTGGGGCCTTGGCTTTGGAGCCCACAGGGACTTTGCCAGGTGACTCCGGTGTCTCCGCGTGGATTCTCGGTGGTTGAGTTTGGTGACCACGCGAGGCTGGATCGCGATGAGCTGGAATTGTCCTTCCCTCTGTGCTCTGGAGGTCCTGCAGCCATCAGGGGCTGCGGGATGGTTTGGGAGCCGCCGGTGTCCCCGTGTGTGGCTCGGATGGGCCGAGGGGGATGGCAGGAACCAGAACCACCTCACACAGGGACAGCCACCATGGCCCCCAGCGTCACCTGAGGGTGCCGTGGCGGTGCTGCTGGCGCTGGAGTTGCCCACCTCCACCGGTGGCTCGTGCTGGAAAACGCTGGAGGTGCAGGGAATGGGCACGGCAGAGGAGCTGCCCCAGCGAGGAGCCACCCAAGGCTGCACTGACGCTTTGGGCTCCTTCTGTGGGCGAGGAGGAGGAGGGCAGGAGCCCACCAAGCCCTGGGGACCTGCTCTGCCACCCGGGCACCCCGCCGGGCAGGACCCCCCGGCGCGGAGCAGGAAGGTGAGGAGCACCCTTGGGTGGCAAAGCGCGGGGAGTGCGTGCAGCACCTTGCACGAAAAATGTTGGTTGCTACGGAAACACGGCACTTTCCATCCCCGTTCTGGGCTATCTGTGTTCTGGGGAGGAGGGAAGGGCTTCCAGTCACGTACCAGCTCCACGGAACTTGCTGCCTCTCCCTGCTCGACGGGAGCGCCGGGGTCCTGAGGAGGCCACCAGCACCTCGCTCCTCCCCGCCGAGGCTCTGCAGGATGTGGTTGGACCCAAAAGCTCTCCACGGGATGGGATTTGCTGCTCAGGAGGAGCACCAAGAGCCGAGACCCTGTCCCCGGGGTTGGGATTGACGAGGACCTGCACCAGAAGCTCCTGGTGTGCAGCTGGAGCTACAGATGTTGGTGGGATCCTTCCCTGATCTTCTCACCTCCGGCTCGGCTTCTGGCAGGAGACATCACCCACAGGAGGTCTGGATGGTTCTGGATGGCCTGACCCTCATTTCCCACCCCGTGGGACAGTGTGGATCCATCGCCCCTTCCTCCCCATCCCCGGATGAGCGTTTTGGAGGAAGGGGACAGACTTGACCTCCCAGCACGTGCCTGGGACAGGGGGACAAACACCAGAGCTGCCACAGAAGATCCTCCCGGAGGCCCGTGGCCATCGGGATGACAGATCCAGGCTCGTTCATCCCTGCTCTGCCTTGTCATGTCCCCTGCACCCCGAGGTGACAGCATGGGGCATCACGGTGGGGACAGGGCCAGGAGCAGCGGCCTGGCAGCAGGAACCGCCGGCAAAACCTTCCTGGCCCAGCCTTCCTCTTCCTCCTCACCCTGCCCACACCTGGAAGGGACGTGGGGACCCTCCTGGCTGCCCCCCCGGGGTTTGCTCCGACACCCACCAGCACCCCAAACTCAATCCCTGTCCCTCAGGCCACCTTGCGACCTCCCCTGTGCCCCCATCCCGGCACAAAATGGGACAACTGGTGGGGGCTGGCACCCTCCCCACTGCCAGATCCCCCCAGATCTGCCCCCCCTGCTCCTTTTGGGCTAATCCCTGTCCTCACCGGTGTCGGTAACACCTTCCCAGTTTAGCATCATCCTCCCTGGCTGTAATTACCGTGCTGTTTACCTCCACCTGCTAATTGATAAAGCCACCCCTGGCGCCTGGCCCGGGCCTCCGCCCCGTGTGCTGGCATGTGGCTGGTGTCACCAGCCCGGTGTCACCAAGCCCGTTCCTACCCCCGGGATGTCACTCCCGGCTGACAATGGGGGTCCGAGGCCACCCAGAGCTTGGGGGGCTTGGCTCCATCCCGGGGTCATGGATGGTGGTGGCTGATGGCATCAGCGCTGAGGACACGGTGGGTCTTTGTCACCAAAACGACATTGCTGCTCCTTCCGCCCCTGTCCAGCCTCCTCAAGATGGATTTGGGGGGTTCTCCCCAAAATTGGGTGCTCCTGCTCTTCCAAAGGTGTGGCACATCCCTGCTGCCTTACCCTTGGGTTTCCTTGATTGGGGCAGTGCTGCTCCTCCCCATGCCCCCGCCCTGGGCACCCCCTGCCCACGCTCACCTGGGCATGCTCCCGGGAATCCCTTCCCTGTGCCCTCGCCCACCCCAGGGATACCCCCGGGCGTTCTCTCTCCATGCCCTCACCCACCTCAGGATGCTCCCAGGCAATTCTTTCCCCTCGCCCACCCCAGGGACGCTCCTGGGCAATCCTTCCACTGCATCCTCGCCCACCTCAGGGATGATCCCCAGTGATTCCTTCCCCTTGCCCACCCCAGGGATGCTCCTGAGCATCCTCTCCCTGTGCCACTGCCCTGTGCCACTCTGGGATGCTCCTGGGCACTCCATGCTCGTGTCCTCACCCACTTTTGGGATGATCCTGGGCATTCCCTCCCTGTGCCACTGCCCTGTGCCACTCTGGGGTGCTCTTATGCCCTCCATGCTCGTGTCCTCACCCACTTTTGGGATGATCCTGAGCATCCCCTCTCCCTGTGCCCTTGCCCACCCCATGGTGATCCAGGCAATTCCTTCTCCTTGCCCACCCCATGGTGATCCAGGCAATTCCTTCTCCTCGCCCACCCCATGGGTGATCCAGGTGATTCCTTCTCCTCGCCCACCCCATGGGTGATCCAGGTGATTCCTTCTCCTCGCCCGCCCCAAGGGTGATCCAGGCAATTCCTTCTCGCCCCATGGTGATCCAGGCAATTCCTTCTCCTCGCCCACCCCAAGGGTGATCCAGGCAATTCCTTCTCCTCGCCCACCCCAAGGGTGATCCAGGCAATTCCTTCTCCTCGCCCACCCCATGGTGATCCAGGCAGTTCCTTCTCCTCGCCCGCCCTAAGGGTGATCCAGGCAACTCCTTCTCCTCGCCCACCCCAAGGGTGATCCAGGCAATTCCTTCTCGCCCCATGGTGATCCAGGCAATTCCTTCTCCTCGCCCCATGGTGATCCAGGCAATTCCTTCTCCTCGCCCCATGCTGATCCAGGCGATTCCTTCTCCTCGCCCATCCCGGGGATGCTCCACAGCTCCCAGAGGTTTTACTCCACCCCCTCCCGCCCCATTCCCAGCCTTTCCACCGAAATCGGACGAATTTCAGCGCCTTCTCCCCGCGCGCCTTACCCGTGACGTCACGCCCCCCTCCCATGTGACGTCACGCCCCCGCGTGGCGTCACATCGGCGCGCGGCCCGGCGATCGCTCCCGGAAGGGGCGGGGCCGAAAGCGGCGGCACTTCCGGGAGCGGCGCGGGGCGGCGGGGGAACATGAGCTGGTGAGTGCGGGGGGACCCCCGGGGCACCGGGAGCGGGGCTGGGCCGGGGAACCGGGAGTACCGGGCTAGGGTGGAGGAACCGGGACCAGTGGCACCGGGAGCGGGGCAGGACCAGAGCACCGGCACCCGGAGCGGGGCAGGGCCAGGGAACCGGGACCGACACCGGCTCCTCACCGCGGGCACTGCGGCCGAGGGAGAGCCGGGGATGGTCCCGGAGCGAGCCCCGGAGCTGAGCGGCCTTGGCCCGGTGGGAGCCCCGGTGGAGGGCCTGGAGCGGAGCTGGTGCTGGTCAGGCTCATCCCGGCGGTGGCCTGGAGAGAGTCCCGGTGCTGGCCCGGACTGTGTCCCGGTGCTGGCCAGGGTGGCCTCGGTGCTGGCCCTGGACTGTGTCCCGGTGCTGGCCCCGGACTGTGTCCCGGTGCTGGCCCGGACTGTGTCCCGGTGCTGGCCCCGGACTGTGTCCCGGTGCTGTCCCCAGAGCGTGTCCCAGTGCTGGCCCGGACTGTGTCCCGGTGCTGGTCCCGGTAATGGACCCAGAGTGTGTCCCGGTGCTGGCCCCGGAGAGTGTCCCGGTGCTGGCCAGGGTGGCCTCGGTGCTGGGTCTGGAGCTGGCCTGGAGCAGAGCCTGGTGCTGGCAGGGCTTGTCCTGGGGGAGACCCTGGAAAGGGCCCTGGAGGGGTCCCCAGTGCTGTCCCAGTCCTGTCCCCATCCTGGCCGGACTTGTCCCAGTCCTACCTGGGTATGTCCCAGTCCTGCCTGGGTTTGTCCCAGTCCTGCCTGGGTTTGTCCCAGTCCTGGCTGGACTTGTCCCAGTCCTGCCTGGCTTTGTCCCAGTCCTGCCTGGCTTTGTCCCAGTCCTGGCCAGGCCTGTCCCTGCTGTCCCTGTGGTCACCCACACAGGTGTGCAGCCCTCACCTGTGCCTCCCACAGCACCCCTGACCCCTTGCCACCCTCCCAGCTCCTCCCTGCCCCATCCTGCAGGTACATGGAGGGTCCCCAAATGTTCCCATTGGCTCTGTGGTCTGAATTGCTGTAGAACCACCTTCAGCTCCATGAAAGTAAAGCTTTTTCCTTCAAAAAAGGGGAAAGAAGAGTTCCCACCTGTGTTTGAACCACACTGGTGTGGGTTCAGTTTGGACAGTTCCTTTGGTGCTTATTTAATTGAATTGTATTGGAAATTAATATTGTTAGAAATTAATCTTAGTGCCATGCATGATTTCTCATCCAGTGCTGTTGTGAGAGGTGAATGCTGAGATGGATTAAGGAGAAAAAGGCCTTTTCCTCGCCTGGAAGGTTGAGTTCTGTGGTGACAATGGAAAATTTTTTGGGTTAGGAGCTGTGGAAGTTGTGGTTTGGAAATGTACTGCAAGAGTATAATGAGGCACACACAGGTACTGATTAAAATGGGGCATTTGGGCTAAAAATACTCATTTATCCCCTGGAATCACTTGGGTTGTGCTTTACTCAGAACAGCAGTAATTATGGATGGTGTTGGCTAACGAGGTCTCGGAGCCACCTTTTCCCAGGGAGTCTGTGGGAAGGGACTCTGGAAGAGACCCTGCCCCACTGCCCTGGTCCAGGAGGAGTTTCAGAGCCAAAAATGCAAGGGATAAGTAATCCCTTCACGTGTTGGGTGTGGAATAATTTGGCTGTGGAATATCCTCACTTCCATTTGCACTTCTCAGTGTCCATCCAATCCTGGGAGCCTCGCTGGGAACTGTCACATGCCACCACAGCACACGTGGCTTTTCTGGGGGACCTTTTGCCAGGAGATTGGGTGCTTTTGCCTCTTTCTGGGGAGGAATCCGAGGTCGTTGCCAGGCGAAGGGGGAACTGGGGACTCAGGGGAATTCTGAGTCTCCTCTTTCTTCTCCGGCCGCGTCAGCCTCGGGAGCGCGGCGGCTCCGCTGACGCACAAGGGGCTCGGGGCCCGCGGGGTTCCAGCGCCGTGGCAGCCACACAATCGCCCTCAGTCCGGCCCTGGACCGTCCACCCTCCCGGGCAGTCCTTCCCGGAGCTGCCCCTCTGGGATGAATCGAGCCATTCATGGGGGCCGCGGTTCAGGGCCTGGCGTGACGTCCACGGCGGCGCTGACACACGTCGGGGTCGTGCCCCACTCCTGAAATGTCACACTGAGGCACGTCCGGCCCTGCTGCCGCTGCTCTGCCGTCCCTTTGGAGCAGAGAGCTTTGTTCCAGCGCCGGCTGCTTTGGGAAGCAGGGAATTTGCTCAGCTTCCCTGTGCCTCTCTCTGGCGTTGGGTGCTGTTAGTTCTGGGTTGATCCTCCTTTTTACAAGGGTTGGCTGCTGCAGCTGAGGAAGAGGATGGAGCTTCCTCCTCAGCTCTGTCCTGCAGAGCGGGGAAGTGGCACAAACTGGACACTCGTATCCTTAATTTTTTGTAAAGGATGTCCCTAGAGATTTAAGGGCTGTGGGTAGGTTGATGCCTTTTTGAGTTGTGTGGGGTTAATCCTGGGCCATCCCTCGCTCCTTGGGAGCTCTCTGTGCTGCATGAGGGCTGGGAACGCAGGGAACGCTGTCAGGAACTCAGGAAATTATCCCAGGAACACAGGGAATGGTCCTAGGAACATAGGGAATGATCCCAGGAACTCAGGAAATGATCCCAGGAGCACAGGGAATGATCCCAGGAACACAGGGAACGCTGTCAGGAACACAGGGAATGATCCTAGGAACACAGGGAATGCTCCCAGGAACACAGGGAATGCTCCCAGGAACACAGGGAATGCTCTCAGGAACACAGGGAACGCTGTCAGGAACACAGGGAATGCTCCCAGGAACACAGGGAATGCTCTCAGGAGCACAGGGATCACTCCAGGAACACGATGACGACCTTTGTACCAACACCGGAAAACTGCTCCAGAGGGTTCAGAGGATCCTGCTGGTGACAGAGCTGTGATTAAACCCCCAAATTCCCAATTCCTGCCCCCAGGCAGTGAGGCAGCGCTGTCTTTCCAGGCTGAGCTGTTTTTAGAGCAGGAGTAGGCTTGTTTTGGGACACAGCCTCCATGGACGGCTGAGATGTTTTTGGAATCTCAGCAGAGCTCCGTGGCTTCCTTTAGGCCTTGGCGCTGTGGATTGGGATCTCTTGGATCATCCTCATCCCTCTCTCCCTGATGTGCAATCCAGTGATTTCCTTGGCCATCACCCCTAAAAATAAAGGGAACAGAATGCTGGATTTTACTGTAGCATCTCCTTATTGCCCCGAGTGCCTCATCCTTGACTTTATTAAGCATTTTTTGAAGGCTCCTGAAACCACCTCAAACCAAACCTCATAACCAGCCTCCCAAATATCCCCTGCTTCGGTTTCCCACTTTCCCACGGGGAAAAGGGGATTTTCAGCAGCGTGCCAGCTCCATCTCCGAGCTCTGCCTCCCGGCACCGCTGCAACAGCTGCTATTTACTGGGGAGGAAAAACCACGGGAAGCAAATGTTGACAGGGAGCGCGAAGCACGTGCGCCCGCGGTGCTCGGGGCAGCGCTGGGGACCATATGCCTCTTGGCAGGGAGCTCTCCAAGTGGACTCCGGAGCTGGCATCCATGGCAAGGCAGAGTGGGAAACGGGTGCTGACGCAATGTTTAACTCCCCGGAGCTCTGGGAGTGATTTCTGGAATATTTAAGGATGGAGGTGAGGAGGAGTGCCTGTCTCTGGGAGGATGGATGGATTTCCACAGGCTAAAAGTGGGTTTGTTGGTTATTCCCGGTGTTTTCTGTGCTCTGAACGCCGGTCAGGTGCGATGCAAACACAGCCCCGGGCGCTGTTTTCTTCCCTCTGAATCAATATTGATGTTTTTTGGAGCCCAGCGTGGCCAATGGCAACGCTCCCCCTTCCCTGCAGGTTTCAGTGATACTGGGATCGGGAAGATGAGCACAGGATAAAATTAGCTGGGATGAAGCAAGTGGATACCAGAGCGGTGAGCGAGGCTCCCAAACACCTCCCTGTCACCTGGAGCACCTGGGCAAGGCGCTTTGCACATCCCCAAGTTTTTATCGTGGTGAAACTGGAGCACCAGCCGGGCATCTCCCAGGGTGGAGCAGCCAGGAAGAGCCACTTGTCACCTCCCCTGCCACCATTGTGAGATTCCCAGAGTGGTTGTTCCTTAATTGTTCATTTTTCCACCTGTTTTGTCCAGGTAGCTCAAACCCAGTGCTCTGGTTGAGCCACAACCGTGTTTCACAACCGTGCTTAAAATGGATATTTTTGTAGCATAGTCAGGGCCTAAAACAGCCCTGCAAAATTCTGCTCGCCCACGCGCCTGGCGTGAGTAATTTTCTTTTGATGGGTGAGTAAAATATCATTATTTTTTTCATGCTTCTCTTGGAATGGGTGGGAGAGAGGATTCTGACATTATTTTTGATTTGCTTAACACTGACACCGTGCCTGGCTCCGTGCAGGATGCAGAGGGACCTGCTCCCAGGAGCTCATCCCTCCACTGCCAAACTTCAGGAAGGTGCCTCCTTTTCCCTGGCCTGACCTAAAATCCAGAAAATCGATGTTTACACCTCTTTTTCTTTTTTTTTCACTTTTTACACCTCTTCTTTTCTCCTTCTCCCCCGCTGCAGCAGCTCGCCCTGACATCCCTGCGTGGCTCTGAGCCTCCAAATTTCCAGGGCTGGGGTCGGAATCCAGGTGGGAGCGCTCACCTGTGCGATGGGCAAGGGATCCCATCCCCACATCCCTCCCATCCTCAGCCCCTGACCTCCCCTCCCATCTCCACCGAGGAGAGCACCCAAACGGGGATTTGGCGCAGAGTCTCCCTCGACAGAAGCTGTTTGTGATCCGTTGGAATAATTTTTTTTTCCCTTTTTTTTTTTTTAATTTTTTTTTTTTTTTTTTGCCTCGGCGCTGTGTTTGGAGCGGTTGCCATGAGTTCCTGGGAGGGGGGAGAGGGGTGGGACGGTGCCTGCGGTTTCCATGGACACGCCGGGAGCTCAGCGAGGAGGATCCTCGGGATTGATGCCTAACCTGAGCCTGCCTTCCTGTCCTGCTCACCTGGGCACGGCTGGGATCCCCTCCCAGCCACCTTTGGGTGTTTTTAGGGAGCCCAGGGAACGCGTGGCTCCCCAGGGTTGGTTTCCTCGGTGTTCACAGCTCCCTCTCCTCGTGCAGGCTGGGATTAGATTGGGGAATGCTGCTCAGCAAAGCCCTCTCAGCTCCCTTTGAACTTCCTGCCTTCCCCATACCATGGAAAAGTCCTTCCCGAGCACCTCCATCTCGCAGGGAAGCTTTAGCTGAGCGCAGAGGGGAAAGGAAGCAGAACTGAGTTCATAACAGAGTGGGAAAGTGAAGGTTCACATCCTTCCTCGCGTGCTCCCGACCTTCCTGTTGGTGTTTCAGGAGCGCTTTGATCCCTCTGGGATGATCCCATGACCTGGCAATTTTTCTGGATGCATCTCGAGCTGAATCCGTTCCCAAAGCAGGAAATTCCGAAGGGAAGGGCTCGGGGAAGGGCCCTGTCACGGTTTCAGGGCAGGTTTTGTCAGCATGGGGGATCAGGTGTAAAGGGCTGGGTTTGTAGGATCCCTCATCATCCCATACCCCAAAATCCTTGGGAAAATCAGGCTCGGAGGGTCGGGGTCACCCCGGCAGCGCGGGAGGCTGGGTGTTGTCCTCCTGCCTGCAGGCACAGAGAGGTTTCTTTCCGGTGAAGGAATTGAGATTTTTGGTGGAAATTCAAAGAGTGAGAAGCTCTGGCGGGGATCCAGGCTGTGCTGGCGCTTGGGGTTTCGATGAGAGAGAGAGAAAGGGAAAAAAAAGCCCTGAAACTTTCCATGGGAAGCGGGCACTTCCCACAAAACATGGATTTAGTTGATGGTGTGGCCGTGGTACCAGTAAAAACCAGTTGTGGCCACCAGTTCATACCACAGCGAGATCTGTGGGCCCCCAGCAAATGCTACTCGTGCCCACCTGGGGCAGGAATATTGAATTCAGGGTCACTTTTCCCAAATTAATTAATATCCAAACGGCCCCAGCCTCTGCTGTCCCTGTCCCTGCTTGTCCGTCTGTCTGTCCATCCTTCCTCCCTTCCCTCCCCAGCCCCTGCTTGGCAGCTCAGCACCCCCAGGGGCAGCGTTTTATCAGCTGTGGGTGAAAATATTTGGTGTTTATCCCTTGCTTGTCTGCCAAGGGTCTTCTGGGGCCTGATTAGGGGTGGCAAAGCCACACTCAGCTGGAACGAGCCAGGAAAAAGGAAAAAGGGGCACATCCCACGGGGATTTATCCCCTGGACACTCTCTGAGCTCCATCCCTGCTCCCCACCGCCAGCGATGGTGCCAAGGTTTGATGTCCTGCTCAGTCCAGCCTAGGAAAGGCCCATTCCTCCCAAATTTTGCAAGGATTGGGTCTGATTCCTGCTGGCAATTCCTGCGTGCCTCCGTTCCAGGGGACTGGCGCGGAGTGGGAGGGGGAGCTCCGTGTTTTAAGCTGCAGCTCCCCGCAGACCTCATTGAGCTGAATCCCCCCCCTGGCCCGGGAGGTTTGTTTCCAACTCTCCTGTGCATCCAGAGGAGAATTAACTGCTTTGGTGTGTGTGTGTGGCCCTGGGTTTGCACATGGAAAAGCCAAGTAAATAGATGAGATTGCTGGGGAAACTTCAGAGAAAAATCAGCCACAGCTTCTCCCACCTTCCCCTCCCTGGGGTTCCTGAGCATCCCCGAGTAGAGCTCGCAGGATTCTCTCCACCCACACTTTTTTTCCTTACTTTAAGCTCTTCCCACCCTCTCCCTGCAGTGCTTCGCTCTCCTCCCTCCCCGCTGAACCCCACTGCTTTCCCAAAGTGGCGGTGCCCTCGCGGGGAGGGGGCTGCGAGGGGCCGGGATGCTCCCCCAGCCCCGCGGGGTGGGAACGTCTCCGGCTGTGACTCAGCACGCTCGGCTCTTCAGGAACGGGATTTCAAGGGATTTCACACCCCAAACACAACCCCAGCTTTCTCTCGCTCAGCAGAAACGAGACATTAAAAAAAAAAAAAAATAGAAGGGAAAAAAAAAAAAAAAACCACCGATTCTGGTTTTGCTTTGGTGTTTATAGAGCTGGGCTCAGCTTTTAAGGTACCAGGGAGATCCGTGCCACGCTGAGAGTCCGTGGCAGCGATGGATATGGATCCATCTCCCCCCAATTTATTCACCTTATCCCCATCATGTGTTTTCTAATCAGAAAAAAACTCTAAATTTCGAAGCAAATGGTTGTGATGTTGCTGTGGCAGCTGCACTTTGTCCCCCCCCAGTTTTGCAGGCAGGGACACAACTCCCAGAGGGACGAAAATTCGGTGCCAGCGGCAGTTTTGAGGCGTGGGGTGAATCCATTTGGTTTAAAAGCTCCAATAAAATCCATACCTCTCATCATTTTTTTCTTCCTTACTGCTTTCTTTCCTGCTCACCCATCTTCCTCCCCCCCCTTCAGAGAACCATATTAAAAGGCAGTGCTTTAGAAACCAGGAAAATTATGTAAAATTGTAAAATAGAACAAAAAAAAATCCCCCAATAAGTGGGGAACAGACCTGACTTGCACGGGGTTATTTTTTAGAGGTTTTACTGAGACAGACATAATTACCAAGTGGCATCACGATGCTGATGGAGATATTTACTGCTGCACGGGGAATTTGCAGCGCTCCACTGACTTCCCTTTGTTTCTGGGGGAAAAGAAGGGATTTTGGGGGTTCCTTCTCCTCCGTGGTGGGGAATGGGATGGGACAGGACCCCCTGTGCTCTCTCTGCCTAGCTCTGATCCCCAACCAGTGCTGATTCCTGGCTTTTCCTACCCCACATCCCTTTTTTACCACAATTCCCTCGATTTAACCATTTTCCCAGTGGGCAGCACCACTTTGGAACTCTCTGAATCCCCCAGACAAGGCAGAGGGGCAGGTTGTGCACAGGTAATGCTTTAATCACCTTTTTAATTGTCCTTTCCCGCTAGGAACCAGGTTCCAGTTCCCTGCCAGACTGGTTTTAACTGGGATAACACTCCCCTGGGTAAAATCCCCACTTTTTTATCCTCCCACCACCAAGTTGGTGCCATCACTTCCAAAAACATCAAGTGACAGCACCTGGCTGTGGATGGCAGGCGGGAGGTGCCTCATTTTAGTTTATATTTGACCCGCGGAGGAAAATAAATCCGCAAAGGAAAAAAAAATCCTTATATTTTTGTTTTCTTCCTGTAAGGCACCACACCCCCAGTTATTGACGGGGAAATTATACAGCAGAGTGGTGTTTGTTTAGAAAAGAAGGGTGATTCACACTGCCACAGGAGCTGGAAAGGGTTAAACCCAAAATTACACCGGGCCGAGCGGACAACCATAAACAGGAAGTTCTCTCGAAAAAAAAAATTTAAATTTAAACCTGGTGACTCAGGTTGGCTCCAGAGCTGCTCAGGGAGGGACACGGGGGGTGCAGCCCTGGATTATTCCCGGTGGGTAATTACACCGTTGGTTCGAAAACAACGGGGAAGGTGGGAAGAGCCAGGCTCAGAGTTTGGATAATCCTTTTTTTTTTTTTTTTTTTTTTTTTTTTGTTTCGTCCTGCACGTTCTTCCATTGCAAACTCTTTCTCCTGTCTCACACTTGGGTTTTGCAGCAGGTTATGCTGATGAAAATGTTTCCTGGGGGTCCAGTTGTGGGAATGAACAGTGTTGGAGCAGTGCTGGGGCTTGGAAGATAAGCTTAGGTGGGAAGCAAATGGAAAACCAGCAGTGGGAAAAGCCAGACTGGGAAGAGCAGCCAAGCCAGTCCCAAAATCCATGGTTTTAGCTCAAGTTTTGTGTAGGAGCGTGAGAATTTGGACTGGTCCAGTCCAAATTCTTGGAGGGGGACTCAGACAGCTTCCCAGGAAGCTTCTGGTGCAGATTTGGGATGGGATGGGATGGGATGGGATCCATGGGATGGGATGGGATGGGATCCATGGGATCTATGGGATGGGATCCATGGGATGGGATGGGATGAGATGGGATGGGATGGGATGGGATGGGATGGGATGGGATGGGATGGGATGGGATGGGATGGGATGGGATGGGATGGGATCCATGGGATCTATGGGATGGGATGGGATGGGATGGGATGGGATGGGATGGGATGGGATGGGATGGGATCCATGGGATGGGATGGGATGGGATGGGATGGGATGGGATGGGATGGGATGGGATGGGATGGGATGGGATGGAATCCATGGGATAGGATGGGATGGGATCCATGGGATCCATGGGATCCATGGGATGGGATCCATGGGATGGGATGGGATGGGATGGGATGGGATGGGATGGGATGGGACGGGATGGGATGGAATCCATGGGATAGGATGGGATGGGATCCATGGGATAGGATGGGATGGGATCCATGGGATCCATGGGATCCATGGGATGGGATCCATGGGATAGGATGAAGCTGAGCTGTGGGTGAAGCATCTCTGGCAAACACTTTAATGTCATTAAGACCTCAATTTTTTCTATTTTTTTAAAGCACCACAACCCAGAAAACATTGGGAGATTTTGGCTGAGATGCTTTAACCAAGCAGCACCTCTTTAACTTAATTAAATCCATTGACAACAGCAGTCGAATTCCCAGATTTTCATTATACTGATAGGTGAAAGAAATCCAATTATTTTCAGGCCGCCTGCATGGCTGCTCCCAGCTGACCCAGCCACCCTTACATATGTTGTGTAATTTATTTAGAGTACTCTTCACCTCTGAGAAAACCATTCAGGTAACCCAGATTTTCCTGGGAATTAGGGATTTTAAGAATGAAGGCTGTGCTGGCAGGTGAGCCGCTCCTCCAGCTGTTGGAGCAGAGGAATCCTTTGAAGCAGCTCACAGCTCCAGACACCGAGTTGTTACTTTTTTTAATACCCTCTTTCTAAATATTTACAGGGTTTGTTTGGGGTTTTTTTAGGATTATTTTATCCTCCCCATCAGATTTGGTTTTAAGCAGAGCGGGTTCTTCAGCTGCTTGTGGAGCATCCTGGCGTGGATTTGGGGCAGAGGGAGGGTGGGGAGGATGTGTGGGGCTGAGCTTAGGGGTGACAGTGGAATCGTGGAATATCCTGAGCTGGAAGGGATTGTTGATCATTGATCCCTTCAGGCCCTGCACAGACATCCCAAAATCCCACCCTGGGTGCGTTGTCTGAACACCCCTGGAGCTGTGGCAGATTTGGGAATGTCACCATTCCCTGGGGAGCCTGGGCAGTGCCCACACCCTCTGGGGGAAGAACCTTTCCCTAAAATCCATCCCAACCACTCTGGCTCAGATCCAGCCATTCCCTGTCCCCATCCCAGGGCAGAGATCAGAGCTGCCCCTCTGGAGAAAGCTGTGCAATGCTCTGAGCTCTCCCCACAATTTCATCCACCCTTTCCCCTCTCCAGGGTGTCCACAGTGCCTGGAATGTGGGGCTGCCCCCCAGGACAATCCCCCCTGCCCCAAACCCAGCCCAGCACGGGGCCAGGCCGCCCCAGCCCTGCAGCAGTGCCGCTCACACGTTCCCTTCTCCTCTCTCTTTTCCAGGATCCCGTTCAAGATCGGGCAGCCCAAGAAACAGATTGTACCCAAGACAGTGAGTAAACCAGCTCCCCCTTTTTAGCTCCAGCCTTGGATCATGTGGCTGATGAGTCAAGCCGGCACTTTGACTCGTCCCATTTTGCAGCGTGTGGGAGGGAGCTGGAGCAGCAGAACCTGTTGCCGCGTGTGACCAGCGCTCGGCTCCTCGTGCGAGGAGCGAGGGGGAGCCCCATGCAGGGAGAATATTTTGGTTTGGGATCTGTTGAAATTATAATTTTTTTTTTAAATTTTTTTTTTTTTTGGGAGGGGTTTGCGGGTGGGGGGTGGGGGAAAAGAGCTCTCTTGGTCTGGCACAGTTTTCCTCGGAGATGGCTGAACGGGTTTGCTTCCTTCCTTCCTTCCTTCCTTCTTTCAGCAATGGCTTGTTTGTTCATCCTTTCGGAGCAGATGGAGGAGGAGGAGTGGTTCAGATCGCTGAATATAACTGTTTCCAAAGAAAGGCTTATAAGCTGAGATGCTTAGTGCTCGGGCGTGAATTAATTTGTGCTGCACAGCATTTGCTTTAAAAGCAAATTAAAAAAGCATTTTGTATTCCCGTGGATTTGAGGCTCCTACCCCAAGTGCTGCTGCTCGCAGCTGGCTGTGGTATTTTCCCTCCTTAAGCAGCTTGGCTTTGCATTTGTCCCGTGCCAAAAAAAAACCAAAAAAAAATCCATGGAACCTCCAGGGAGCTGGCCCTGAACACTCACCTGGACACCTGCTCTAAAATGAGAGCCCTGAGAGGCAGCGTGGGGCAGAGTTTGTCCCTCTAACAGCATTGGTGACCTAATCCCCTGAACAGACTGACATCCCTGATCCTTCCTCTCCGGGACACAGCTAATTCCGCAGGATGCGTGGGCACCCGCGTTTGTGGGGCAGTTTCTCCTTGGGACATGACATTTTCCCTGGAGGCAGAGGGCTAATCCCACCACTCCCTTCAAGGCTTGATTGTCATGTTTTATTTTAAAGGATTTGGTGGTTGTCTGCTGCCGTGGAGCAGCAATTTTCTGTAACAGCTCCAAACTGTCAGTACAGAATTTAAGCCAGGCAGGCGACGAATATGGGGACTGGTAAAATTCCCCCGTGGATTTCGTGGGGGAATTTTTTTGCAGGGGCTGGTGATCCACCAGGAAGGTGCTGTTGTCCCTCAGGTGAGGCAGCCCAGCCTCAGGTCTTCATTTCCCTCCCAGCTCGTGCCAGGAGCCCCCACATTCCTCTCTCCATGACATTTCCCGGTGTCCCCAACGCCGGAGTCCTTCCAGGCTGGTGCCCTGCAGCTCTGGGTGTCTCCAGCCCACCCAATCTCCCATCCCAGTTGAATATATTCTATTTCCTTGCTCTGATTTCCCTCACCTCCTGCTGCATTCACTGTTGGGAGAGGTTTGCCTCCCCTAAAATCAGCCATCCCTGAGCTTGGGCTCCCTGCAGATGAACGGTGGCACCTTTGAGATCTTCCCTTCCCCGGAGCTGCTGGAATGTGCTGTTCTGAAGCAGTTGGCAGGCTTTGCTTATATATACATGTGTGTGTATTAAATAGAACAGCTCAGAATATCTGGCAGGCAGAGGTTCATTCAGCACCCGGAGCGTTTCCAGGCCTTTTCCTTTTCCTTCCTTCCTTCCTCAGCTCCCCAAGGACAAGATTTTGTGTCAACAGAGTTGGGAACTGATTTCTAAATGGCTTCCACTTGCCCTGCGATGATGATGATGATGATGATGATGATGATGATGATGAAGATGATATTGCTCTCCAGGCAGCAGATACAGGGAAAGCAGAAAACAGGAAGCCCAAAACCTTGGAACTTCACACTAAGCACAGAGTGCAGCTCTTCAAAGCAGAACAAACAGCAGGAAACCACCGATATCCCCCAGGATCAGGCATTCCATGGAAGGGTTGGGGTTGCTTTGTAGCTTCAGCGAGCTGCAGGGCCCCAAATTCACCTCCCAGTTGCAGGCTGAGATGCTCCATCTGTGCAGGCTTTTGGGAACAGCAGCAGCCAAGGTTTGGGATGTTCCAGATGTTGGGCTCTGCAGGAAGTGGGAAGGTGTGGCATCTCCAGGGCTGCATCCCAAGCCCATCGGAAGGGAAGTGGTTGTGGGTAGAGGATCTCCCACTCACACAGACCGGACCACAAAAGAGGATGGTGACGGGGAAGGATAAAAAAAAAACCAGCATTTGTTAGGATGTAACTTTGTCTCTCCGTGAGGCCTGGGACTGGAGTCAGGAGAGAGGGATAGCTTTGCCGAGAGGCTCGGCGAGCCAGAGAGGCTTTTTTGTTGTCTTGATGCTGGGGCTGGTGTCAGATCTAGGCCGGCAGTAGTCCTGAAAAGCAATTTGCCTGGGCTGCCGAGGAATTAGTCATGACTCCCTGTGCCCACTCGCTTGTGATCCTTTGGAGAAGGGCACGGTGTCAGCCACAGTTTAGCTCTTGAGGGAGAAGGAAACCCCGGCAGAAAATATCAGCTGGTGAACTGAGGTGATCTCCCCCTCCCCAGACATGGCTCTGCTTTGTTTCCACCTTAACCTGGGCAAATCCAATTCCAGACAGCATAATCTCTCCCCTCCTCTTCCCTGAAAAGAGCAGCTGTCACCGGGCTCGGGGAGCCGGGTGGGAGGATCTAATGCTCCGAGAGGACCTGCTGTCAGCAGGGCCACGGGCCCACAGCCCAATTAAACTAATGCCCAGTGATAGGAGTTAAACCTGTTAGAATTATATCTCTGCATGGTTATTGCTCGGCCACGAAGCTTCTTATGGTGGAGATGTTCTTCCCTCCCTCGGGACAGCTCCGCTCCCAGCAGAGGTTGCGCTGCTGTCTCGTCTCCCCAGCTCTCCAGCTGAAGTTCACCTGTGTCCCCCCGAGGTTGTTCCTGCCCTTCACCGGGGCTGGGGTGATCCGAGCAGGCAGGGAGCCGGGCAGCAGAGCCATCCCCGCGGGGCACAGAGCTGGGGCGAGCTGAGGTTCCATCCCTTCTCCCTCCCTGCTTCCTCGTCCCTGCTCTGGCCTGGGCTGACTCAGACCACTCGCCCTCCTCCTCCTCCTCGCTGGCCTGAGTCAGCTTGGCAGGGAGGGGAGACCTGAGCTGCCAAACCTCCCTTCCTTGACTCATCCCAGCAGCTCTGCCTTCCCCGGGGATGTCGGCCGGAGGAGCTCAGGATTCCGCTGCAGCTGTGGCCGTCAGCACCTTTCCATTGGGCTCCAGCAGTGAGCTGGAAATCCCAAAACCATGGAGTGAATGTCACAGGAGCGGTGAGGTCGATTTGAGTGATGCAATTTAAATCATTTCGCTCATTTTCACTCAATTCCTTCAATCTCTTCTGACCAAACTGCTCTCTGCAGTCAGGAGGTTCATCCTTTTTCCCTTTGCCACCTTCCTGGGAAGATTTCTTGCAGGATGGGGATGTGGAGAGCTTTCTCACAGGGTGAAGTCTGTGCCATCCCAGATCCACCTGCGCTCTGCAGCTCTGGCTCAGAATATTCACCAGCAGGACTTACCTTGAATCTCTTGATGGGATAGCAAAAGCTCAGCAGAAATTCCATTTTATTTTGAATTCATGGCCTAATTCTGTGGGTTCCTTTTCTTTGGAGAGGAGGGAGGAGGAAACACACTTTCCTCTTTTTCCCAAGATCCATGAAGAGGCAGAAATCAGCTCATCTTCCTCCTCCAGGAAAAAACATGAGCCCCAGAGGGATAGGAAGGTTCCTCACAGTCCCTTATTTCCATCTCTGTGTAGTGCAGGATTTGGTCTTTCTCCATTGCCTCATAGCCACGGGTGGTGATGATGACCCTGCCCTCCACGCAGGAGGGATCTTACCCCAGTGTTTGCAAACAAAAAAACAAACTGGGTGAAGGAGAGAACGTTGTTTTATTTCAAAGCTTTCGAGAGCTCGTCGCTCTTGATGTAGATTTAAATAAAAACCCCGAGACGAGCGATTTTTGCATTACCCAGCCCCTGTGCCTGGAAGAAAAAAAGGTTCAATACAGAAAGCACGGTTTGATTTGGAGTTTTCAGAAAGAGGCTGCGGAGCTGTGGGATTATTTTAATAATACGGAAACTTCCCTTCAGGATATTGTAATTTTCTTGCCTGTACTTCTTGTTCTCGTTACTCTTAACGTGATAATCCTCTCCACAGCCTCTGTCGGCTGCGTGTGACCATGGATAGCTACTGGGAATGGGAATTACTGTGTGCTCTGCAAAATGTTCCCAGCCTGTCCTCCTTGCACGGCTCTGCCTGTGACTCTGCAGGGTGGGAGCACGTGAGAGCAGAGGTTTTCCCTCTCCAGGGCACGGGGGGCCCTGCTCCGAGCTGGTTTTGTGGGATATCCAAGCTCCAGCCACGACTCGGTGAGCTCCAGACTGTGGGGACTGGGAGCCAGTTGCTGCCTGTGGGCGTGAAAAATAAGAGCAATCCTTGGGCAGCTGTCTGTGAGATGGGGCTGGGGATGTGAGTCAGGCCAGGCAGCTGAAGTTTGTCTGTGTGGAGCCACCTCGATCCCGTGGGGAGCCTGCTCGGGCACTGGGGTGGGGATTTTGGGGGGCCTGGGTAGGTTTGGGGGGTCACAGCACCCAGAGGGTCACGGGGTGGGGAGGTTTTGCCTTTATGGAATGAATCCTGAAATCCCACAATGGTTTGGGTGGGAAGGGAGCTTAAAGCTCATCCCATCCCACCCCTGCCTTGGCAGGGACACCTTCCCACCGTCCCAGGCTGCTCCAAGCCCCGTCCAGCCTGGCCTGGGACACTTCAAGGATCCAGGGGAAGCCACAGCTCCTCTGGGAATTCCATCCCAGCCCTCCCCACCCTCACAGGGAAGAATTCTTTCCCAATATCCCATCCATCCCCACCCTCTGGCAGTGAGAAGCCATTCCCTGTGTCCTGTCCCTCCATCCCTTGTCCAAATCCCTCTCCAGCTCTCCTTTAAGCTCCAGAATGCTCTGTATCCATTAAACAAGGATGCCTTTTGCTTATGGCACAGAAATGGGCGAATCCGACAGCAAAAAGGGACAGAAACCCTGAATATTTACAGGTATTTCGCAGCCAAACCCTCCAGCTTTCAGAGGAATCAGTTGCTGAGCAGATCCTCCTAAACGCAGCGAGGGTGCGAGAAGGCAACGACACCCCCAGCCTTCAAAGGGGAGCATATTTTTATGTCGTGCCCGACCCCGCGCGGTTTGCAACCAAAACAATTCACACCTAAGGCTTATAAATAGAGTGCAATAGTCGCTGGATTTTTCAGCAGCCGGAACAGGCCCGGGGATGGAGGGTGAGTTTTACTACGTGCCGGTTACCTGAGCTGCGGGCGCCAGCTGCCGCGGATTGCTGCGGAGCGCCGAACGCCAGGCACAAAGTCGTGTGAGCTGCCCCCACACTGCTCCGTGGCTGTTCTCTCTCCAGCACCCAATTTTAGCAGCACGAAAAGGGAGCTGGAGCACCGGGGAGGGTTTTTTGGAGCAGAGGGGGAGAGAGGCAGCTCGCATCCCCCGGATGGTGGGAGCGGATGGTGCGGACAGCTGGGCGCTGGGATGGGGCTGGAATGTGGCTGGTCACTGCCTGCCCTCGGATCAGGCTGGTGGAGTTCGAGTGCAGCCCAAAAAGATGTTTAAAAAAGGAGATTTCGAGAAAACCGAGCTCCATCTTTAACCCCCAAGCTTCTAGCAGCAATTCCGCTCGAAAAGCAAATGTCCTTATTAAGCGTTCTGGTGTCGCATCGAGGCTGGGATTGAAATCCCGGGGCCAGCAGGAAGAATTGGAACAAACCTTTGGATGCTTCTAGTCCTGGCTGCTCCCAGCACTCCGCATTTCCTTAATAGCACGGGAGCTTGACAACACAACTGAACCCAGCGCTGATCCCATGACAACAAACGCGCATGGATTTACTCTTGGCTGGTCAATTGAAATCCATTTGCTTCTCTGGTTGACGAGGTGTGGAATGAATGTTTTAAGTGTGTTAAAACAGTCAGCATGGAAAGAAAGTTCCTTAAAATATCTCCTATCGCTGGAGGTTTGCTGCCAGCTAGCAAGTAGGAGGGAGCAGGCTCTGAGGTAGCATTGGGAGAAGGCTGTGCTGGAGCTCGGAGCTCGGAGCACAGGTTCCCCCTCCCTTTTTGGGGTGTCACAGGCCGCTGGGGTCCTTGCTGTCCCCAAGAATTTCACGGCAGGGAGGTGGTGTGGGCATAAGGAGTGTGCGGAGGGGTGAATAATGCGGAGATGGGAGGGCTCAGTGGTGCCTGGGGGGAGTTTCGCCATCTCGGGGAGGATGAGGAAGGAGGAAGCAGCCAGACCCTCCTCAGTGGGGCTGAGGGAAGCAGCTCCTCTGTTTTTGGGGGAGAGCACAGGCTCGAACCCCCAGCACTAAGCCACGCTGGGTTGTCACCCCCCTGCTTTACAGCATTCCCATTTATTCCATCAGCTTCCAATCCGTGTGCTGGAGCACATCCTGGGATGGAGCTGATGTGTTTGGTGGCAGTGACTCTGCCCCGAGAGACTCTGGAGTTCAAAAGCCCCAAGATTCCTTTGCTTTTGAGGCGTAACTCCCATTAAAGCTTCAGCCTGTGCTTCCCTGGGCTCGGGTCAGCATTTCCCAGGGCCAACTTTCCCTGCCTTTGCCTCTCCAGGCTGCCCTGCAGTCCCCTGGAGCTGATTTCCATCTCTTCTTTTCGCAGGTGGAGAGAGACTTTGAAAGGGAATATGGAAAGCTGCAGCAGTGAGTATCAACCACACTGGTCCGACAGGACCGGCCGCGTGCTTCCCTGCCGTGTCCTCTCGTGGCATCTTCCCAGGGAATTCTAGCCAGTGATGCTCTTCCCAGTGAGCAAATCCCTCAGAAATTACTGCCCTGTAATTTCTAATTCTTCAGGGTTTCTCTGGGCGTTCAAAGGTGTCCTGAGAAGGATTTGCAGATGATGGCAGCTCTAAAAAATGTGTAAAATTGCCAGAAAACTGCAGGGTCCCTGAGCAGCCCAACACCTCTGAGGACCAGGAGGGGCTGTGCCATCCTGCCTGTGTCACAGGAGCTCACACGGATCATCTGGAAGCGTTTGGCTTTACCATTTGTGTTAAGTGGGAGAACTTTCAGGAAATATGTGAACTATGAATAAGAGATCACCAACTTGAAAAGGTTAAAAACCATCTGAAAACAACCCGAAAGGGTTGAGCTGCACTGAACTTCATCGAGCCTTGCCTGGATATTTTTAACTCCCACCAGAAGCCAGCATATTCAGCCCGTAAATGATTTGTTGCACGTATGATACACTTGGGTTTCTTTCTTTCCAAGATTCCGACTTTGCCTTCTTTCTCCCATCTTTCAGATTGGAAGATCAGACCAAAAAACTTCAGAAGGATATGAAGAAAAGCACAGATGCAGATTTGGGTAAGTGACTGGAGGATACATAGACTGTGAACTTGGCCACAGAGAGATGAAGTGACTTTTCTCGAGATCACATGAGTAATGTGTGACAAGTCTGGAAAACAAATCCAGAGCTCAGTCCCACTCAGTTTGCTTAGTTACAAGGCCATCTGCGAGAGGGCTGCGAGCAGCAGCTCAGCCCAGGGAACACAGAGAGTGCTGCGGGCTCAGTCCCTGTCTCCTGAGCTCCACGGCCTTGGACAAATCCCTTTCTTTTCTTTGCCTCAGTTTCTGCCACTGAAAAAAGCCAGGAGTCGTTATTCCAGGTCTCATTCCCCAGCAGGAGCAGCTCCAGCTGAGCCTATTGTGCCAGCAGAGCTTTTTGAGCTCCTTCACTCAAGGGCATGGAGCTCTCTCTGGAGCCCCAGGAAGGTGGGCTGAGGCTTTGGGGGTCTCAGGGCTCAGGTGGACAGGGCTGTCCGAGTTTCCCGTGGGAAATGCTCCCCTGGCAGCTCTCCTTGGGGAATAACCCAGCTCATTCCCTGGGTGGCTGCTTGTTTTGGCTTCCCCTGGTGCCAGTGGGCGATGGAGGAAGCAATAAACACGTTTGGGGTGGCATCCACCCCTGCAGGTGTCCTGTCCCTTGTCCCAGCTCCCTTCATGTCCCTCTGCTGTGCCCAGGGACTGATCCAGCAGAGAGGAGCTGGATTTGTTGAGCTGAGCAGGGCAGGGACCTGCAGCCAGGAGCTGTTCCAGCCCCAGATGGTTTTTCCCAGCGCGTGGTTTGGAGCAGTCCCTGCCTCCCCCCACAGCTCCACAGCCAAGGCAGAGGCAGCAGCACAAACAGGTGTGGGTGGTGGGCTCGGGGTCACAGCGGGGCAGGGAGGTGGCAAGGAGGCAAATTTGGGGCTTCCCATGATGCAGCCTCTCACCTGTGTGTGGGTGTGGGCACTGCCAGGCACAAACACAGAGCCAGGCTCTTCCCGTGCTCTTCCCAGCTCGGGGACAGGGCTGGGAGAGGCACCAGGCACGCAGGACTCTTTTCCAGGGTGAAAACTGCCCTTCCCGAGGACTCTGGTCATTGTCAGGGATCCTTGGTAAGTTTTTCCTTGTTAAGGATTCCCCTCCCCTCCCTTGCAGTGGGCGTTGTTTATATGGAGCATTTCAAGTCCCAGAGGAGCTGTGGGAGGACTTTCTTTTTCCGTTCTGTTACATGGCAGAGTCACAAATGAGCCTTGGCCAGAGCCAGGAAGATCTGATTTCTCATTTAAAGGCTTGAAATCCTGAGTGCAGGGAGAGGCTCTGCACACAGCGTGGGGAGGGATGGCTGAAGGAGAATCAGATCAATCCCTGAGGATGGCTCTCCTCACCTGGCAGGGCCCATTCCCAAAATCCAGCGAGGATGGCAGTGTCCCCATGGCACTGTGTCCTCCTGTCTCATCCCTCTGGGCTCAGGGGTTGGTTCTTCACTGCCTGCAAACACTCCCTGGCAAAGTGGGACTGGTGGCTCGAGTCTCCACCTTCTTCCCAAAAATCTCAGCTCAGGATGAGAGTGATTCCTGTGCAGGGAAATGTCTCTGCGAGGGGAATGGGATGTGAGCAGCAGTCCCTGAGCCGTGCCTGGGGACTCACCCTTCCCCACCCTCTTTCCGAACAAAATAGGACCTGAAGGAGCAGGAGGATGTGCTTCAGCTGGAGATGAAAGCTCTGATTGAATTGAGGTGCAGGGAGCCCACAGGATCCCCATAGCTCAGGTTTGCTCTCGGGCTGTTCTGGACTCTAAAATCTGAAATTCCTTTAATTGGAGCTGCATCTCACGTGGTTTGTGAGCAAAGAGCAGTGCAGACCCTCCTGGAGCCCACCCACCCTGAGGGACAGGCGATCCTTTCTCCTTCTCCTCCTTCTCCTCCTTCTCCTCCTCCTCCTCCTCCTCCTCCTCCTCCTTCTCCTTCTCCTTCTCCTTCTCCTTCTCCTTCTCCTTCTCCTTCTCCTTCTCCTTCTCCTTCTCCTTCTCCTTCTCCTTCTCCTTCTCCTTCTCCTTCTCCTTCTCCTTCTCCTTCTCCTTCTCCTTCTCCTTCTCCTTCTCCTCCCTGCCCCAGGACCCTCAGACCACACTTTTTCAGCTCCATACAGGTGAGGTCAATGATGCAGAGGAAATTCCTGACCCAAATTCCCCCCGGCCATGCCCAAAATCCCCCAATTCCTGACCTCCCAGCATGACCCGGCCTCTCCCTCCCTCCCTCCACTTCACTCCCAATCCTCTCCTGTGAAAGGAAACTCAATTTTTCTTCCAGCTCAAGGAGTTCTGCCATTCTTAACTCCGTCCCATTCTGGCACAAATCCCTCCTCAGATGTGGTCACACATATGGATTATATCCCATCTGTTTAAAGGTTTAAATGCCTAAAGCCTTAATGTTTGGATAATAGATGGATACGGTAGCTTTGTTATTCCGGAGTGAGAGGCTCGTTCTGCGTTGAGCTCCTCAGCTCTGCAGCTTCTGAGCTCTCTCTGTTATAATTGTGTGTAACCTTTAAATCAGAATGTTTAACCCCTTGATTTATGATCTTAAGCCCCATTATTCAGATGACTTTAACTTTTAATATCTGAGGGAGTCTTTCCAAAGCTCCTCCGTAGCACGGCTCGAGCATCTGGCTTTGTGATCTCCAACTGGAATAACTTCCAGCACTGAGGAAAAAGAACAATTTTTCTTTTAGTACCCCTGGGTTTTTGGTTTTTTTTTAATTTTAGTCTATTTTATCCCTGTTTATATTGATACTTTCCTTTCTATTACTCTTTTTTTTCCACTCTGTACCTTCCCTAATTCCTCGCTCATTTGTAGTTCTGTCATTGAATTTTCCCTTTGCAGTCCAAGTGTTTGGATAAAGAGGGATGTGGCTGATGGAAAACGAGCAGAATGCTCAGTCAGACCATGACCTGGTGCTTCTGGATTTCTTTCTGGCACTCCCAGGGCCTGAAGGGACTTTGGATTCCCCCCTGGCTCGTTCTCCACAGGCACAACATTTAGGCTTATTGAGGGAAAATGCTTAACTTGTGTCCCTGCTCTTTGTGTTTGGAGAGGAACAGAGAAACCTCATCTCCCAGCCCTGCCAGCCTGGTCCTTTCCCACTAAATCCACTTCAAATACATGTTTTTTTTTTTTTTTTTTTTTTGTAAAGCCATTTGAAAGACTTAATGGACTGTGATTTTTCTCGTTGTGGAAAGAGCTGTAGTGAGGCTGAGAGTGACACTTAATAGTCTGTCGAGAGAAGATGTATAAAAACCCCCATCTCTGGGTTTTTTTTGAGAGAACAGCGCTTTTGTTAGTCTGGGATTATTTCTGGCAGCATCACAAGCCTCACATTGGAGTGGTTCAGCCTTAACTTCTATAAAAACACTTCTCTGGGTGTTTACATGAATGAATTGGTGCCTTTTCCTTGCTTTTCTCTCAGCCACCAGCGAGATCTCCCCGCAAGGTTGCTCCGAGCCCCTCCTGCCTTGCTCAACTCACTAATTTTCGCCCTGTGGAGATGAAATGTGACCCTCCCTTGTTTCTTTTCCCTTCAGCCATGTCCAAATCTGCTGTGAAGATCTCCTCAGACCTGCTGGCCAACCCTCTGTGTGAGCAGGAGCCTGCCTTCCTTGAGATGGTCACGGCTTTTGACACAGCCATGAAGAGGATGGACTCCTTCAACCAGGAGAAGGTGAATTAGGCTCGGCTGGAAAATGGCACTGCTGGGGCTGTGCTGGGATGGTGGAATGGTTTAGGTTGGGAGGATCTCAAACTTGTCCAGTTCAGCCCCTCCTGTGGGTAGGGACACCTTCCATTGGAGCAGGGTGCTCCAGCCTGGCCTGGGACACTCCCAGGGATCCAGGGGCAGCCACAGCTCCTCTGGGAGTTCCATCCTTCTCTGGGAGTTCCATCCGTCTCTGGGAATTCCATCCTTCTCTGGGAGTTCCATCCTTCCCTGGGAGTTCCATCCTTCTCTGGGAATTCCATCCTTCTCTGGGAATTCCATCCTTCTCTGGGAATTCCATCCCAACCCCTCACTGCCCTCACAGGGAAGGATTTCTTCCCCAAATCCCACCTAGCCCTGCCCTGTGGCAGTGGGGAGCCATTTCCCCTCATCACTCCATCCCTTGTCCAGGATCCTCCTTCCCTTTTTATCATCACAAATTTCTCAGATCTTCCCCTGAGCACCTGGGAGAAATTTCCTCTTTTTTGGTTAAACAATGATCTTAATCCCCATTTTTCAGATGATTTGAACTTTTAATATCCCTTGTCCAGAATCCTCATGTCTCACCTCCTTCCCTTTTTATCATCATCACCCCCAAGACTTTCGCCATACAAATTTCTCAGATCTCCCCCTGAGCACCTGGGGTAAATTTCCTCTTTTTTGGTTAAAAAATTATCTTAAGCCCCATTATTCAGATGATTTGAACTTTAAATATCCCTTGTCCAGAATCCTCCTTCCCTTTTTATCATCACCCCCAAGACCTTCCCCACACAAATTTCTCAGCTCTCCCCCTGAGCACCTGGGGAAAATTTCCTCTTTTTTGGTTAAAAAACACTGTGATTGTGCCCAGAATTTGCCCCAATCCCGTGGTGGGCTCTGTGCAAACCCATCCTCGTGCAAATGGGATTTTCCAACAATCCTGACTTGCAATCCTCCCCTTTTTGCTTTCCACAGGTGAATCAGATCCAAAAGACAGTCATAGAGCCTTTGAAAAAGTGAGTACCAAAATCACCTCGTGAGCCACGTGGGGTTTGTCATCACCCTGAGCTTTGGGGAGGTGGATCCTGGAGAGAGTCAGGAAATCAGAGAGGGACAAGGTCCTGCCAGCCACACTAATTTTGGTACCTTAATTCATAATAATTTTAACCTTTTTGGCCACTTGGATTCACTGTACCTTAAAGAACTCCTGAGATATAAAATCATGGAGCATCCTGGGCTGCAGGACACCCCCAAAAGGTGAATAATTTGACTTTCTCTCTGTTCATGTGTTGGTTTTTACCAACTCCAGCAAAGGAACAAAACCCCCTGGAGATCTCCCCATGGGCACCAGAGAGAGCCATCCAGGGGGGTCAGAAATTGGCAGGTTGAGCAAAAGTTTCTTTCCTTTGGAAGTTTTCCTAAAGAAAAAGGAGAAAGTGAAAGTTCCTGCATGTTTATAGAAAATATTTCCATGCAAAGAAGGAAGAGAGGTTACAGAGCCTTGGTGGGAAATAAGGAGGGGAAAACACCCAAATCCCACAGTTTTGTCACATCTGGCCTGCAAAATTCCCACCTTTTCCAGGGGCTGCACCCCCAAACCTTTAAGGATAACTTCAGTTCTCTCCCAAATATCCTCTTAAATCCCGAGATTCGCTGTTTTGTTACAGGAGCAGAGCCAGCGAGCAAAAATAAAATGAAATTACTTTAATATGACAGTAAGTGTTGCAAATTGCTGAATAACAATTTTAGTTTAGCTTTGACACACGGAGGGCTTGTCGTGGTTTAGGTTTTTTTTTTTTTTTCCCCCTGAAGTTGTTGTTTCTGCCCAAATCTGAAAGTGAAATCTCATGGATCACTTAACACCTGAGGTTACAACATGTTCCTGTCTGGGGGATGTTTGGTGACTCAAGTTTTACCTTGGTCCTCTCTCCACGACCAGAAATTCCTGCTTATTTAAGGGAGGAAAAAAAAAAACGAAGAAAGAAAGAAAGAAAAAGGGAAAAAAAAATCCCAGCCTTTTGCTGTGGAATTGTGTTGCTTATTATCTAGATTGTCCTCATGAAAGATACATTAACTTTTTCTTCCAGCATTCTGTTAAAATTGGAAGAACTTGTGTTTCTGAGATATTCTGGGTTTTTTTTTTTTTTTTTTCCCCAGCTTGTGTTAGTTGGTGAAATGAAAGACAACCCCTTCCCCTGCAAACCTGCCTTGGGTTTTAAATCCTGGGGTGGCGAATTCAGGGGAATTCAGGACACTGAAGCCATTTCCATGGGCTGGAGAGAGGAAAAGGCTCCAGGGAGAGCTTCCAGAGCCTGAAGGGCTCCAGGAGAGCTGAAGAGGGACAAGGGATGGAGGGACAGGACACAGGGAATGGTTTCCACTGGGAAAGGGGAGATTGAAATGGGATTTGGGAAGGGATGAGCGTGGGGAGGGGCTGGGGTGGAATTCCCAGAGGATGCCCCTGGGTCCTGGAAGGCCCAAGGCCAGGCTGGGATAACCTGGGACAGTGGGAGGGGCTGGGGTGGAATTCTCTGAGGATGCCCCTGGATCCCTGGAAGGCCCAAGGCCAGGTTGGGATAACCTGGGGCAGTGGGAAGGGCTGGATTGGGGTGGTCCCTGAGCTCCCTCCCCACCCACCCCATTCCATGATTCCATGACTCTTATCTGCCCAGACCTTAGTTCAACACCAGTCCAACCTCCTGGCTGCTTTCCAAGCTCTCCAATCCTCTCCAACTTCCTGAATTTCCACTGGTCCAGAAAATGAGAGGTTTTTTTCCCCTTTTCCTGCCCTTTGGCACCTGCAAAGCTTCACCCTGTGTGCCTTTAACCAGCTTATGCTCCATGCCGGGGAAGCTTCATCCCCACACCGAGAACAAAAATTTTGCCTTCCCTTCCCTCCTTCTTCCCTTTGTAGGTGCATCCCTGGCCAGGAACATTTCCAAGGAGCCCAAGGGTCCATTTTGAGGCTAATGAGATGCAGGAGAGAAATGCAGAGCTTGCACCTCCCTCCCCTTGTCCTGCTGGCAGATAAACCCCAGCGACGGTTCTGGGAGAAAAGTTCCAGATTAATGAAAGCTGCCTTGAGGAGCTCTTCTTATTTCCACTTAGGTTTTCCTTCCCCTCGCCCAGGCAGCTCTCCCAACTTTGCTCTGACCTAGAAAAAAAAGAGAAAAAAAAAGGCTTTTTTTTTTTTTTTTAATGCTCCAACAGCTGCACTTTATTACATCTTCACTGGTGGTCTTTTATAGTTTATTAGCCAAAGAAACAGATAAGTATAATCCAGACAATTATCATTAGTGGTAATATATTGTAATCAGAGGCACATGGGCAGTAAAATCTCCATTCAGTTGTCCAGGGATTGGAGTTTCCAGGCAAATATTGGGGAATTTGTTAAACCATGTTGAAAAAAAGCAGTAGTAGATTTAGTGAGGGGGGGGTGGAGGCTCGTATTGTTTCAGTCCTTCTGCTTCTGGGCTCGTAGGGTTATTCACAATTTAGCTTTTTGGGCCCCAAGAACCCTTTGGCTGGGAATGACTCATTTATTTTCAGGGAAAGAGCAAAGCTCCAGTGAGAATTTTGCATTTTTCCGTGGATGGGTTGGGCGAGGAGCTGGGCAGGAGGGATGGGCTCCTCTTTGGGAGCCTTTTTAAATCTTTTGTAATCTCACACCAGAGCAGCGGATTTGAGGCAAAGGGGGACAAACCCAACTGGTTTGGACTTCACTCTCCCAGTTCTTCCCAGTCACAGCAGGGTCAGGGACTGGGGAGTCTTAGAGTTCCATATTGTGTGTCCTCATTTAAGGAAGGAAGCGGCTTAGCTGAGCCAGGTGGTTTGGAAATCCATGGGATTTAGGGCCTTTCACGTTGGGAGCCGATTTCCAGGGCCACAGGGCTCGATTTAACAGACTCTGTCTGACCCTCTCGGAGCAGGGGGGTGGCCTGGTCCCCTTGGCTCGGTGCCATCCCTTTGGAGCATTGTCCTGATCCCAAAATTGGAGGGGTTTGGCCACAAGGATGTCATGGCCACCCTGGATCAGTGCCATCTCCTTGGAGCATTGTCCTCTTCTCAAAACTGGAGGGGTTTGGCCATGGTGCCATCCCTTTGGAGCATCATCCTGATCCCAAAATTGTAGAGGTTTGGCCATGGGGATGTCATGGTCACCCTTGGCTCGGTGCCATTCCCTTGTCCTGATCCCAAAACTGGAGAGGTTTGGCCTTGGGGATGTCATTGGTGTCATCCCCTTGGAGCATTGTCCTGATCCCAAAATTGGAAAGGTTTGGCCATGGGGATGTCCGGTCACCCTGGCTCGGTGCCATTCCCTTGTCCTGATCCCAAAATTGGAAAGGCTTTGGCCACAGGGATGTCATTGGTGCCATCCCCTTGGAGCATCGTCCTGATCCCAAAATTGTAGAGGTTTGGCCATGGGGATGTCATGGTCACCCTGGCTCAGTGCCATCCCCTTGGAGCATCTTCCTGATCCCAAAACTGGAGGGGTTTGGCCATGGGGATGTTTTGGTCACCCTGGCTTAGGCAGGGGTGACACAGAGGGTACTGCCACCGGGATGCCACCGCCCAGGGGTGGGTGCCAGCCCTGTGGGACATCCCAGAGGTGCAGTCCATGGGGATGTCATGGTCACCCTGGCTCAGTGCCATCCCCTTGGAGCATCATCCTTATCCCAAAATTGGAAAGGCTTTGGTCACAGGGATGTCATGACCACCCTGGCTTAGGCAAGGGTGACACAGAGGGTGCTGCCACTGGGATTCCACCACCCAGGGGTGGGTGCCAGCCCCGTGGGACATCCCAGAGGTTTGGCTATGGGGATGTCATCAGTGCCATTCACTTTGGAGCATCGTCCTGATCCCAAAACTGGCAGGGTTTGGCCATAAGGATGTCATTGGTCACCCTGGCTCAGTGCCATCCCCTTGGAGCATCTTTCTGATCCCAAAATTGGAAAGGCTTTGGCCATGGGGATGTCATCGGTGCCATCCCTTTGGAGCATTGTCCTGATCCCAAAATGGGAGGGGTTTCGCCGTGGGGATGTCATGGCCACCCTGGCTTGGTGCCATTCCCTTATCCTGATCCCAAAATTGGAAAGGCTTTGGCCACAGGGATGTCCTGGTTACCCTGGCTTAGGCAGGGGTGACACAGAGGGTACTGCCACCAGAGTGCCACCACCCAGGGGTGGGTGACAGCCCTGTGGGACATCCCAGAGGTTTGGCCATGGGGATGTCATCGGTGCCATTCACTTGGAGCATCGTCCTGATCCCAAAACTGGAGAGGTTTGGCCATGGGGATGTCATTGGCCACCCTGGCTTAGGCAGGGGTGACACAGAGGGTGCTGCCACCAGGGTGCCACCACCCAGGGGTGGGTGCCAGCCCCGTGGGACATCCCAGAGGTGCAGTCCTGGAGCCACTCAGAGCAGGGATGGATAAATTCCATCAGAGCTGCGTGTCACCAACATCTGCTGGTGACAGCGATGGGGAGCAGGGATCCCTCACTCCATCTCCTCCCACCATTCCCTCAGGCTGCCAGGAGAAGGCAGCCAGAGCTGGCCACGAGCAGCTCCAGGGGTGCCGGACCGGAAGCAGGAAAAGCTGCTTTCGTGGCCTTAACGAGCCCCTAATGAGGATTTGGAGCAGCCACATGGCCACCTAATCCCCAGCGCGCCGCTTCCTCAGCCTCTCCTGCGCCTTTTCCCTCCAGGAGGAAGGGCTGGGTTTGATTTCCCCTGTCCTGGTGCCCTGGTGGACGTGTGGGCACAGGCTGGGGAATGGCAGGAATCTCCTCCCTCCATGCTCCTGGGCCATCCTGGTGCCTCTCCAAACTTCCCCTCACCTCATCCACTGTCACTTTCTTTGACATCCTTCCCAGCTCTGTAATTTCTTTTTTTTTTTGACCTGTCCAACACCAGCCGTAGATCTTGTCCACTTCCTTTTGGTTTCTCATCCAAGCCAGCATCCCAAAAATAATGCCACAGGGAAGAGCCACGTGTGTGCCAGCCTAGCCCAGCTCACAGACTGTTAATAAGGGTGTTGGAGATGCTTGAAAACAGGGAAAATTAAAGGTTTTACTGTGATTTTTCCCTGTGCCAAAGCTCCAGCACCTCTTTCCCACTGCTGGCACTACAAATGGGGGCTGGAGGAAGCCGTGAGACGAGGATTTGGGGTGGAGAGGGCGAGGTGTTCCCACTCCTCGAGCATCCCCAGGGCTTCCCAGTGGAGAGATGGGAGGAAGTTTCCGATTTCCAAGCCCCAGACGTGTCGGCTGTGCTGAGTAACAAATGGATGGGGCAGCACTGGGAATTCTGGGGACACTTTTGTCTCCCGTGGCAGCCTCTCTCCAACCCCATCCTTTAATTATGGGGAGCTGAAGGGAGGCTGGCATGGAGACAAGGTGGCAACATGATTTGGAATGCAGGGACCGGGGTGATTTAGATGTTTTTCCAAGGATAACCTGTCATCCAGAGAGGAGTTCACCAGCAGGTTCCCCCTCTCCCCCCGCAGCCACGGGCAGAGTAATTTGTATTTTCTTTTCGTTATCCCTGCGTATCTCCCCTCACCTGCTCCTCTTAAGCCGCCTGGGCTGTAATCCCTCTCAGCAGCCTTCCCTAAAAAGTGACAGGGAACAACAGCAGCTTATTCCACAAGCTGCTTTCGTGGCAGGGCCTCTAATACCCCGTGTGCTGTTTTACCTTCACTTCACCACCGTTCCCACCAAATTTGCTTCCGAGTCGGCTTGGATTTTTCGGGGTTTGCATTAAAAACGGGAAGTTTTGAGAAACAGAGGGCAGTGGCGGTTGGGGTGGGATTTGGGAGTGGTTGTGGCTGTCAGACCCTCCCCATCCCTGGTGAAATAACCAGGATTCGCTTGTGAGGCTTCCCTGCTCCTTCTCCATGTCTCTGCTTCCCTAAAATCCTGTCTGGAGTTGTTCAGGCCCCATTTCCAAAGGGGAGTTTGGCTGTTGCTCCCCTCCCATGGCCCTGATGCTGATCCCTGTCTATTTGCTGCCAGGAGGGGTTGGAGGTTCTTCTCCAAAGGCTTTGGAAAACACTCCTGATCCCCTCTTGGAGGGTTTGGCCGTGTCTGGGGATGGCAGAGGCTCTGCAGAGCCTTTGTGCCCAGCTCTGCCCCGGGAGCAGTTGTCCACAACGTGCGTGAGATGGTTGTGAAGACACTGGCGCCACGTGCGGAGTTAGGAATTCCTCGGAATAACTTGGCACCGCCGGGAGCTCATCTCTCCCTCTCCCCCTGCACCCCTGGCACTCGCCTTGGGATCAGATTTCTGTCCACGCAGGGAGAAAACCTGGGCAGGGCTTGAAACTCCTTCTCGGTGAACCCCGGGGGATTTCAGGGCTCACAGGGAATTCAGGCAGAGGCATTCTGTGATTTCTTCAGGAGCTGGAGGCAGCTTTGCCTCCATGCTGAGCAGTCCAAGGAAGGACTGTCCTTCCCTGCTGGAGCTGAGCTGGTCCTGCGTGGAAATGGAACCATGGGGAGAGTGTGGCTGCCGTGGGAAGAGTTCTGTGGGCACAGGGAGAGCTCAGCAGGACTTCGGTGGTGTCCAGAAAAGCCACAGCTGACCCAATCCTTCTGCTGGTGCTGGTGGAGAAGGACAACCACCCTGAGGGAGCCTCAGACAGTGATAGAGTTGGTTCTGAACTAAAGATTTAAATGAGATATTGGGAAGGAATTCTTCCCTGTGGAGATGGGGATGGCACAGAGAAGCTGGAAAAGGCTTCCTCATCCCTGGAATTGTCCAAGGCCAGCTTGGAGCAGCCTGGGACACTGAGAGGTGTCCCTGCCATGTGGAATGGGGTGATTTAAGGTCTCTTCCCACCCAGCCCAGTGTGGGATTCGATGATTGCCATCACCCAGGCTGGAACTCAGGACACTCGGAGCCGGGCACGGCTGCGGCTCCGGGAGCTGTGCCCCCCCTGCTCTCGGAAATGCAGCGTATAATCTATGCATTAAAAGTCCTTGTGAGACAGGAGTTTGCTGTGCCTACACAGTCACAGCCTCTTCAGATCCAGCCCTGTAGATATTTTTTAAAGCTCTGCCGGAGCACAGTGTCCTTCCATTACGGGCTGCGAAATTGCACCGAGTCGATACCGGGAATAAAAAAGGGGGGAAAAAAAAATCAAAATCGAGCTTTTTTCTTCCCTTTTTAAAACCCAGATTTAACTTCAAAGTAAATGGAAACTGCGTCGCTGATCGTCTTGTGCGTCCTCCCTCGCTGCTTTTTCCCAGGGAAAGGGTTGGCTCTTCCCAGTGGAGTGGGATTGGGGTGGGAGTGACTGCTGGAGTTTCGTGGCTCTCTTCAGGCAGGAGTGCCATGGAAGTGCCAGGGAGAGGCTGAGCCGTCGGGAAAACACCACCAGCAGCTGGGGCTCGGTGGTTTGGGGACATCTCAGGAGGGGTTTCGGGGATTTTCGGGGTGTGACGGCCACGCTGGGTGGTGTCCGTGCTCAGGGCTTGGTGCACAGCAGGGACAGGAGGATTTCCCATCCTCCAGCCTGGAATCTCCTCTGGCATTCCCATGGATTCCTGGGGAGGAGCAGCTCAGCTCATCCCCATGGTCTTTATTCCTGCCTTTGGTGTGAGGTTCTGTGTCCTTCCCAAACCTCCCCCACCAGGGACAGAATGTAAAATAAACCAGGAGTTTATTAATAAACCCTCTGGACTGATGGGACCAGTCCTTCCCATCGTTAATTATTGGGAAAAAAAAATTCCTGCAGAAGCTGTGGCCTCAAGCTGGGAAGGGGCATCCCATAGTGAGCAGTCCTGGCAGAAAAACATCCCTGGGAGTGTTCCAGGCCAGGCTGGAGTAGCCTTGGAGCCTCCTGGGCCACTGGAAGTGTCCCTGCCCCAGCCAGAGAGTCCTGAGGGTCCCTTCTGACCCAAACCATTCCATGATTTGTGAACCCAAACCATTCCATGACTCGTGAACCCAAACCATTCCAGGATTCGTGAACCCAAACCATTCCAGGATTCGTGAACCCAAACCATTCCAGGATTCACGAACCCAAACCATTCCAGGATTCGTGAACCCAAACCATTCCATGATTCGTGAACCCAAACCATTCCATGATTCGTGAACCCAAACCATTCCAGGATTCACGACCCAAACCATTCCAGGATTCACGACCCAAACCATTCCAGGATTCGTGAACCCAAGCCATTCCAGGATTCACGACCCAAACCATTCCAGGATTCACGACCCAAACCATTCCAGGATTCACGACCCAAACCATTCCAGGATTCGTGAACCCAAACCATTCCAGGATTCGTGAGCCCAAACCATTCCAGGATTCGTGAACCCAAACCATTCCATGATTCGTGAGCCCAAACCATTCCAGGATTCGTGAACCCAAACCATTCCAGGACTCGTGAGCCCAAACCATTATTCCATGAGACCCCCTCATCCAGGCGACCCCTCCCTGCCCTCCTCTCCCATCCCTATTTCCCTAACCCCTCTCCGAGTGGATTTTCGGACTTTTTGAAGAGGTCAGGGATATTTTAGCAGCCCCAGAGCTGGTGAGGCCATGCCTGGAGCCCGCTGTGTCCAGGACATGTCTCCCATTTAAATATAATGGGATCGTGTGGGCCGGTGGCCATAAAAAGCAATGTCAGGGCAGAGCATCTGATCCGCCCTGGGCAGCTGGAGCTGCTCCTGATGACTTTTCCAGGTTGTTCCTCATCCCCAGTGTGTTGCAACAGAGGGAGAATATCATGCGATACATATTTCTATTTATTTATACATATATATAATGTTATATTGTGTTTTATCTTATAAATTTATATCGGATATAAATATATAATATATTTGTAGATAAGATAAATATAATATATAAAATATAATATATAAAATATATATTTATATATAATATGAAAATACTTTAAAGATATATTTAATTGATTTTAAAATATTTATTTTTATATATTATATATAAAATATATATTATATAAATATAATATATAATCTAATATATATTTATATATTATCCATATCCTATAGATATATTATATATAACGTATATAATATATAATATCTATAATATATATAATATAATATATATTATATTTATATATTATATATTTATATTTATATAAATACATAATATATATACATATAATATAAATATAATATATATAATATAATATAAATATAAATAATATAATGTATTTGTATATGAGATATGTATATATTTTGAAATAATATTAAATTATATATTATATTTTATATTTATACATATTTATATTTTATATAAATCCATTATATATATTTCTAATACATAATATATCTTATATATTATATATATGTCATTTATATAATATATATACAAATATATAAATATATATAAAATTTTTATGTGTATATATATATAAAAAAATTTTATGTGTGTATATATATGTGTATATATATATAAATTTTTGTGTTTATATATATATAAAATTTCTAGGTAGGTATATATATGTGTGTGTGTGTATATATAAATATATATATAAAATTTTTATGTGTATATATATATATATAAAAAATTTTTAGGTAGGTATATATATGTGTGTGTATATATAAATATAAATATAAATATAAATATAAATATAAATATAAATATAAATATAAATATAAATATAAATATAAATATAAATATAAATATAAATATAAATATAAATATAAATATTTTATGTGTGTGTGTATATATATATAAAATTTTTAGGTAGGGATATATATATGAGTGTGCGTATATATATATATATACACATATATACACACACACATACACACACATATATATGTATATATATGTAAAATATTCTATTTCTCTGGATTTTTCCGGTGCCATCCCTGGGCAATGTGCAGGCCTGCTCAGCACCGCAGGCTCACCCCAGCCCAGCCTCTCCCCGCAGGACGCTGCACACAACCTCAGCTAAAACATCCCCACTCTCCTCCCTCCCGGCGCTTGCCCTCTGCAAACCGCGGCTCAGGGATGGAAGTTCTCCTCGGCACCCACCGGCCCAGCCCATCAGCCTCCTCCGGAGCCGCGGAAAATGGGATTTTAATGGGGCTGCGGCGGCCGGGAACACCCGTGGTTCCGCTTGAACCGTGGATTTAGGTCACATCTGAAGCAAATGACACTCGTCAAGTGACATCCGCGTCTTCTTTTTTGCTAATGGGCCCCCCGGTTTGATTTATATTTGTATTTTTTTTCCACTTGAAGAGGTGGGAAAGCTCTTGGGGGTTAAATCCATCACCAGGGTGCTCACACATGTTTTTCACGATCAATTCCTGGCCTTGACCCCCACCCAAATCACCCTGGAATTTATGAATATTAAATTATTATCTCTAGAGGGAGCATCACCCATTTGATCCCAACCCACAGCCCTGGTATCGCCTGGGATAATTTGATTTCCTGGAATTAAGAGACAGGAGCAACGTTCCAGTTCCTGCTTTTCCCCTTTTCTGTCACATTCAAAAATATTCTCCATCAGATGTTCATGTTTCCTCAATTTGTAACACATTTTAATAATAGGAATCTTTCCCATAGCCTGGATAAATTGTTGGATGCTGTGAATCTTTCTGGGGAGGGCTCAGGGCTCCTCTTCGGTTGGGTTTGCGACCCCAAAAGAGCAAAAGTTTGCCCAAAAAAGGCGAAAAAGTAATCAGAAGAAAGAAAAAAAAATTTCAGAAAAAAGAAAAAAATTACCTAAAAACCCCTCAAAAATTGACCAGAAAAACCCCACCAAAAATCAACTAAAAAAGAAAAAAAAAAAAAAAAAAGGAAAAAAAAAGCAAAATATTGTGCAAAAAATAAAAAAGGAGAAATTATTTATTTATTTTACACTTATTATTTATTTTTCCTGGACTTCTGTTTTAACTTCTCTACCTCTTCTTTCCCTTTTCAAGCAGGAATTTGGGAAACACAACATTAAATGAAGTATATTATATATATATTTTTATATATATACGCACACACACATATATATATGTATATATGAAATATTTAATTTAGATTAATTTTTATATATTATCTGTATTAATAATGAATTGATATCTTTATATATTAATTTATTGTATTTATATTAATTTATATTAATTTATATCTGCAAATTAAGACTCCTGGGTTGCTTTGGCTTGGAAAATCTCACTCCATTCCACAGGCAGAGAACTTCCCACCAGTCCAGGGCACTCCAAATTCCCTCGGGTGCTCCATCCACCCAAACCATCCCATCCCAAGTCCTTCCCATCCTTTTTTCCAGGTTCAGCAGTGTCTTCCCCAGCCTGAACATGGCCGTGAAGCGCCGGGAGCAGACTCTGCAGGACTACAAACGCCTGCAATCCAAAGTGGAAAAATACGAGGAGAAGGAGAGAACAGGCCCTGTCCTGGCCAAGCTGCACCAGGTACTGAGAAATCCCCAGGGTGGCATTCCCGGGAAAATTTGGGAAAAATTTTCTCCTTCTATCCGACATCCACGTCGTGAATAGAACATTTTGGGAGGATGTCTTTTCTCCGTGTAAAAAATCACGTTTTTGACAGCACCGAAATGTTTTCCAGCGCTCGGTGAAGGGAAGGAGCCTCTTTTCCAAGAGAAAATGGAACGTTTTCCAAGATGAAATGGAACCAGAGCCCCCGGGGAGCTCTGGGGATGCTCGGAGCCAGCGCTGAGGTCGGGGCACAGGGGGGATCCCTCCGACCTCCGCGGCTGAGCGAGCAGCTGGATGGGGAAGGGAACAGATCAGAGCCTTTATGTTTGCCACCTGTTCCCAAAAAATTTGTCTTGGAAAATTGCAGTAATTGGTTAACAGGAAGTTTTGCCAGATTCTTTTTGCTCTCTCCCTGAATTTTAGAGAAATCGTGATGAGTTTGTTGTTCTTTTTTTTTTTTTTTTAAATCCAATCTTCCCCCAGCATTTTTCCCCCAAAATCTGTCGCTCCAGCAGCACGTGGCTTGATCCTCCCAGGAACAATTGATTCTCAGAGTCAAAGAAAATGCATTTTTCTGATGAATTTCCCCCCCCAAAAAATGAAGTTTTGTGTTAAAGAACAGCCTGAACAAAAGACACCTCTGGTTTAACAGTAAGCAGCTTATTTTGCTCAGCCTCAGCGACTAAAGCTGGGGCTGGAAAAATGGAAATTCTTTTGTCCTGGTGATTAAGCAGGGTTTAGTTATTTCATTTATTTTTTCCCCTTAATGAACTTTTGATCTAATTCCTCCCCCCTCCAAAAAAAAGTCTTAATCAAACACTGAGTTTAAACACCTGTCGGAGGGAGCCTTGAGCAAACCCAGGGTATCCAGAGGGTCCAGATTGGATAGAAAGCAGCCCCATCTCATCCAGGTATTGAATTATTGAGCTGCAAATTTACATCTGTGGTTTGCTGCAGCTTTTCTGCTCTTCTGCCACCTGTGCACTCCATCCCGGGAGTTTTTCCCATGAGCTCCATCCTGGGAATTCTCCCCATGACCTCCATCCCAAGAATTTTCCCCATGAACTCCATCCCAGGAGTTTTCCCCATGAGCTCCATCCCAGGAGTTTTCCCCATGAGCTCCATCCCGGGAGTTGTCCCCATGAGCTCCATCCCGGGAGTTGTCCCCATGAGCTCCACCCCAGGAATTTTCCCCATGAGCTCCATCCCGGGAGTTTTCCCCATGAGCTCCATCCCAGGAATTTTCCCCATGAGCTCCATCCCGGGAGTTGTCCCCATGAGCTCCATCCCGGGAGTTGTCCCCATGAGCTCCACCCCAGGAATTTTCCCCATGAGCTCCATCCCGGGAGTTGTCCCCATGAGCTCCACCCCAGGAATTTTCCCCATGAGCTCCATCCCGGGAGTTTTCCCCATGAGCTCCATCCCAGGAATTTTCCCCATGAGCTCCATCCCAGGAATTTTCCCCATGAGCTCCATCCCGGGAATTTTCCCCATGAACTCCATCCCAGGAATTCTCCCTATGAACTCCATCCCGGGAATTTTCCCCATGAACTCCATCCCAGGAGTTTTCCCCATGAGCTCCATCCCAGGAATTTTCCCCATGACCTCCATCCCAGGAATTTTCCCCATGAACTCCATCCCAGGAATTTTCCCCATGAGCTCCATCCCAGGAATTGTCCCCATGAACACCATCCCAGGAGTTGTCCCCATGACCTCCATCTCAGGAATTTTCCGCATGAACTCCCTCCCAGGAGTTCCCCCCATGAGCTCCATCCCAGGAACTCTCCCTATGAACTCCATCCCGGGAATTTTCCCCATGAACTCCATCCCAGGAATTTTCCCCATGAACACCATCCTAGGAGTTGTCCCCATGACCTCCATCTCAGGAATTTTCCGCATGAACTCCTTCCCAGGAGTTCCCCCCATGACCTCCATCCGGGGAGTTTTCCCCAGGAATTCCATCCCAGGAGTTTCAACACTCCCAGTTTTAAGGCAAATGCTGAATTTGCCCCTTTGCTGGGATGATTCCAGGCTTTTCCAGCCTGGAGCCCAGTCCATGCCACCCCTTGGCACGCTGTTCCTGTCCCCAGGGCCGGCGCCGCGGCCGGGCTGGGCTCTCCCACACCCCCTCCCATCGGAATGGCACTGGGATTAAGTGGCAGACTTGAACCGCTCTAATATTTCACAGCCCACCCCCTCCTGCCCTTTTCCACACCATCCCGGAGACATTTCCCGTTCTCCCCACGCTCTGTTTAGAGGAACCACTGAGCTGAAGGTCACGGTGACGGTGGGGACAGGATCCTGGAGCGATGCTCCTGGGAATCGCAGGGTGAGGGGACATGGATGTGGCCGGGGACGTTCTGCAGCCTGGCTGAGCTCTGGAGCTGGTTTTTGTCCGTGTTTTTCCAAAGGAGAGAGGATTCACAGCCTCTCTGGGTGTGCTGTGGCTCTCCAGGGTCATCACTTGGGTCCCTCCAGGATCCATTGGATGATCACATGGGTCCCACCAGATCCCATTGGATGGTCACTTGGGTCCCACCAGATCCCATTGGATGGTCACTTGGGTCCCACCAGGGTCCATTGGGTGGTCACCTGGGTCCCACCAGATCCCATTGGATGGTCACTTGGGTCCCACCAGGGTCCACTCGATGATCCCATGGGTCCCACCAGGGTCCATTGGATGGTCATTTGGGACCCACCAGGGACCATTAACTGGTCACTTGAGTCCCACCAGATTCCATTAACTGGTCACATGGGTCCCACCAGGCTCTGTTGGATGGTCCCATGGGTCCCAGCAGGTCCCATTGGATGGTCCCATCAGGATCCTTTAACTGGTCACATGGGTCCCACCAGATTCCATTGGATGGTCACTTGAGTCCCATCAGGTCCCATTGAATGGTCACTTGGGTCCCACCATATTCCATAGGACCATGGGTCCCACCAGGCTCTGTTTGGAGGATCCCATGGGTCCCACCAGGATGATCCCGTGGGTCCCACCATATTCTGTAGGATCATGGGTCCCACCAGATTCCATTGGATGGTCCCATGGGTCCCACCAGGGTCTCTTGGATGATCCCATGGGTCCCACCAGGTTCCATTGGATGGTCAGTTGGGTCCCACCAGGCTTTGTTGGATGATCCCATGGGTCCCACCAGATTCCATTGGATGATCCCATGGGTCCCACCAGGCTCTGTTGGATGATCCCATGGGTCCCACCAGGCTCTGTTGGATGATCCCATGGGTCCCACCAGGTTGCTCACTGGCTGTCCTCACATCAAAGCAAATCCCACTGTCCTGGGATGGCCTCTGTGCCAGGAAGGTCCTTTTCCCAGGAGTCTGACTTGGTCCCTGTCCCTCCGCAGGCGCGGGAGGAGCTGCGCCCGGTGAAGGAGGACTTTGAGGCCAAGAACAAGCAGCTCCTGGAGGAGATGCCCAAGTTCTACAGCAGCCGCATCGATTACTTCAAACCCAGCTTCGAGTCACTGGTCCGGGCACAGGTGAGACCTTGTCCCTTCCTGGTACCTGTGTCATGTCCTGTCCCGCAGTTCCAGCCCCGCCTGTGCATTATCCACTGGAATTCCATGGCCTTACCCACCTGGGAATGCCATCTCTGTGAATTTGGCTGGATCTGCTTTGAGGTGTTTGTGCTCATCTGAAGGGTCACTTGCAGCCCCCGGTGAGCAGAGAAGAGGCTCCTGGGACATCTCCACACCAAGGATTTGGTGGCCTAAATATCCCCCAGCTTCCATTTCCATCCTCCAGCTTCCTTCGGGAGTGTGCCGCCGCTCCTCCTCCTCCTCCTCCCTTCTCCTTTCACCCTTTCCCTTAGGCTGCAGAGGGGCAGCTTGGGATCTCCCCAAGCTTTGAGAACCTCTGCCATCCCATGCCACGGAACCCAGGGCGGTCCAGCGCCGGCAGGAGGACGGAACCGAGCTCTGCCCGCACCGTGGGCGTTCTCCTGCGGCATTTTGGGGCCGCAGGGACCCAGGTGCGTGGCGGGGGGGCTGCGGGAGGTGCTGGGAGCACGTGTTCCATCTCACCTCCGACTTGGGGGGGCCTCTCGGCGGAGCTGCCAGCGAGTTGTCTGCAGGCTGATTCACCTACCAGATGGTGCCGATGCTCCCTGCGCCGCAGGGTGGGTGCTGGGGATGCTGTTCCTGCTGTTCCCTTAGCAATCGGGCGCAGGGCTCCCTGTTCCAGCCCGGAATAACCACAATTCCCGGAGCCACCGCAGAGTCTCGCCAGCCCTTTCCCCCCATGGGTGAGGCCTTGAAACCCCAATGTTCTCTGCCCTCTCCGGGGCTTTGTGATCCGTGAGTTTCCTCGGCTTTGCCCCTCTGGTTTCTCCCGCTCCGTTTGTGTCCCAATTCCCAAGGAACTCGGGATGAGAAGGATGTTGGGATGGGATCACCCGGAGATGTGAGCAGGGTGTCACTGCAGGGGCCGTTTGTGAGACTCTCCATCCTCATCCCTCTTCTTCCTCGGGAATCCTCGGCTTTCTTTCCCTTCTATCTGCCCTGCCTCTCTTCAGGTGAGGAATTTGTTGGGAAAACCGAGTGAAATCCCGTTTTTAACACCCAAAAAGGCAGCGTCACAACGGAGCTGATGCATCTCCCGTAGGCAGGACTAAAGCTGGTCCCAGATGGATGCAGCTCACATCCCTCCCTCCCTGCCAGCCTCCATGGGAGCTGCATCTCTCCTTCCCAGCACTGGCTGCATCCTTCCACCCCCGGGGAGGAGAGCTTGGAGTGTTTGAGCTCAGGCTGTGTGTGTCCCGCTGGCTCGGGAGCTCTGGGAAGCCTTTTCCCATCGAAGTGGCTGAAATAAAATGGAAAAGGGATGCGATTTGCCCAAGGTAATGAGTCAGTGGCGAGCCAGGAATAGCACCCGGAGCCCTGAGTCAGCTCGGCAGCTGCTCACCTGCAGGCACCTGGCTGGGAAGGGCAGCCCCAGGGATGCCAGGAGCATCCCCATCCCGGTGTGGGAATGCTGCCCAGCCAGCCTGGTCCTTCCCAGGCTTCCCTCCCTCCCTGAGCTGATTTAGCATCTGGATGGGGTCGTGTTCCTCGATGGAATTTCTGTTTTCAGCCTTTTCTGTGGGCACCTCTCCGGGAGTGATGTTGGGATGAGGCTGGAGGTGCTTCCCTCGAGGAGAGGGATGGATGGGGTGGCACTGGGATCAGCAGGCACCGTGCAGGGGGCCGTGACTTTGGGATGGGATCAAACCCACCATCCGAAGGCAAAACTGTGTGTTTTCCCCATTTTTTGGCCCTGGAGAAAGCTGCGAGTTAAAACAAGACAAATTGTGTGACAGTGACACTGTCCAGCACCACGAGGAGCTGGGAAGGGACCAGCTGCCTCTCTGGAAAAGGGAAGGACCCTTCTCCCAAGCACCTCCATGGCTTTGACCCAGGGAGACCCTCCCAGGCCTCCTCCCTGGGCGGGCGAGTTCCCATGGCCCGGGCTGGCCGCGCTCCCGGGCCCGGGTGTCTCCTGACGCCGGGACATGTCCCGAGCTCGCAGGGCTGTAACATTCAACACCGAATTCTTCTCTCCACCCACGGGCCCGGGCCAAGCCAAGGGAGGCAAATATTTCCCTGGCTGGGGGCTTTGAAGTGGCCACATGGAGATGAAAGGGGGGGATTTTGGAGCTGTCGGTGGTGTCAGGCGTGAACAGCACTTCCTTCCCGCTTTGGGCTTTATTCTCCAGCTAGAAAACGGGAGATTCCTTTGGATTTTAGTGAAATGGGGGCAAGGGATGGTGCTGTGGGCTGGGGGAGCCCAGCCCTGGCAGAGCCCCTGGGTTTGTTTTGGGCAGGGCTGCCCCAAACACGAGCGGCCGCTGCCCAGCTGGGCCATTGTGGCCGGGATCTCTAGAAAATCCGCGGAACACCGTGTCCCCAAACAGAATTAGTTCAAGACAGGTGGACTCGGGGCCGTTGGCTCGGGCTCAAAGGCGAGCTGGGGATGGGATTTGATGGGATGGGGACGGAGCATATGGTATCCATAGCTGGAAAAGTACTGGGCTGGCGGGAGCAGGTAGGGCAGGGCGAGCTCTGTGGGTCCCCCGCTGTCCCTGTCACCAGTTTGGGATTCATCCCCTCCCTGGGACCCCCCTGTGGAGGCAGGGAGGGTTTTCACTCTGGTTTCAACAGGAGGAATCATGGGGGGATCGATGCCAGTGGGATTTTGTTGATGAAGCTCAGGAGAGGCACAGCAGCGCCCAGATGGTGCCAGCTGGTTCTGCACTGGGGCCTGCTGGGGGAGAGGAGCATCCCCAGGGACACTGCCAGGCCCTGGGGACACGGGTGTCCCTCGGGAAGGGAGCAGTGGCTGTGGGATGTGGGCGGAGGGGGAGCAGCACCAAAGAATTCGCTCTGCTCTGCCCATTCAGTCCAGGGGATTGCTGGAGGCAATCCTGGGGACAATCCTGAGGGACAGTTGTCCCCAGATCTTGGGGGACAATCCTGGGGGCAGCATCTGCCTCCAGCCCTGCCACCCCAGCGAGATCCATTCCAATGCTCCGGTGCTTTTTCTGTACTGGACTGGCAGTGCCTCTTGGCCACGAGTGACCGAGCCAGCCCAGCTGGCTCCAGGCTGGGGACAGGGGACACAGGGGGCTGCTCCAGGGCCCTGGCACCCCCCTTGGCATCCCTCCCCCCCAGACCCCGCTCACCTCACGGATTTCGGGCATTTTCAGCATCTCTTGCTCACGGGGGGCTCCAGAGGACATTGGGCTGACCCAGCTGTGGGGCTGTGCTTTGGGGGGGCTGCAGGGATTTTGGGGGGCCCTGCCAGCTCAGCCCCGTGTGGGGTTCGTTAGTCACTGTGTAAATGAGCACTGCTGTGACTCAGCCGGCGCTGCTGCGTGGGGAGCCCCGGCCACGGAGCAGCCCCCGGACCCCCGGCACGGCCAGGCCTGGGGAGGGGGGCTCGGGCAGGCGGCGATGCAGCGTGGGGGCCCAACGTCGCCCCTGGGGCCTGCCCAAATTCGGCATCGTTCTGAGCAGGATTAGGGGAGCTGGTCTCCATGGAGACCGTGTGTCTCCGCACTGGTGCTGCTGGAGATGCTGGGGCCCCTCTGGGAAATGGGGGCAACGCTGGCATTGCCCACCCCGGGGGGCAGCGCTCCCCAGTCCCTCCCAGTGGGGTCGGTGGAGGTCCGGGGTGGGATCCCACACGTGCCACAGCACCGGGGGTCCCACAGCACCGGGGGTCCTGCAGCGCCAGGGGTCCCACGGGCAGGGCTGGGGGTCCTGTGGAGGTCCCGCAGTGGGAGGTGTTCTGTGGTACCCAGAGGTTCTCCAGCTCCTGGGGTCTCACAGGCAGCACGGGGGTCCCCCAGCACCGGGGCTCCCTCAGTCACGGCCGGACATCCCCCAGGGTGGGTGTCCCGCAGTGCCGGGGGTCCCACGAGACCGAGGGGGGTCCCACAGCTCCGGGGGTCCCGCAGGCAGGGCTGGGAGCCCCCCTGCCGTCGCTGGAGCCCGCGCCCGAGCAGCCACCCCGCTGCCATCTGCCTCGCTGACCCACGGGCTCCCGCGCCGGCAAGCGCTGCTCGCTGCCGGAGATAATTGGCGGTGCTAATTAGCACGTTATTAACACACCCCTCCTCCTCCTCCTCCCCGTGCTTCGCACGGGGCACGGCCCCGCCGGGCGTGCCCCTCACCGTGCCCACCGAGCCCCTCGCCCTGCCCACCGTGCCCACCGAGCCGCGGGCAGCGCGGGCGGGCGGCTCGTGCCGGTGGCACCGGTGACAAGCACGGGGCCCAGGCGGCTGCGGGAGGGTGGCGGGTGCCGGTGGCAGCCCCGCACGCGCGGCTCCCAGATGGGAAGCGAGCGGAGAAGGGCAGCGTGTTATTAAAATGTGTTGAGTTGTAATAATCCAAGGGGGTGGCATCGCCACATGGGAGGGAGCTATTTTAGACACCGACGCTGCGGCGAGGGGCTGCCGAGGGCACCCGCGGGGGGGTGGGCGGGGAGGAGACCCCCGTTCCCCTCCCTCCCCGATCCCCCCTTCTCCAACAGGTTGTCTACTACACGGAGATGCACAAGATTTTTGGGGACCTGACGGCGCAGATCGACCGGCCCGGGCTGAGCGACGAGCAGCGCGAGCGCGAGAACGACGCCAAGCTCAGCGAGCTGCGCGCCCTCTCCATCGTGGCCGACGACTGAGGCCAGGGTGGGGATGGGGAGGGGATGGGGATCCCCCCCTTCACCCCAGCCCCATCCCGGGGATGGACTCGGGGGGCTGGAGCTGCTCCCGTCACCCCACGGCCCTGCGCTCCTGCTCGGATGAGGAGCAGGGCTGCTCCTGCCAGGGTTGGGGTTGTGCTGCTCCACAAATTGAGTTTTGCCTTAAATTGGGGGTGTGGAGGAGCAGGAAAAGGAGCCATCCGTGGGGAGTGGGATGTGGGGTGCTGGGTTTGCCCAAGTTCCGGCCTCCCTTGGCACCCCCAGAGGGTGAGACCCCCACTCCTACCCTCGTTTCGTGCCTTAGGAGCCCCGTGCCCCCCGCAGGGGAGGGCAAAAGCACTCAAATCACACTTTTGGTGGCATGGGGAGAGGGTGATGCTTCCCGGGGTGAGCATCCATCCCTCTTTTCCCAGGAATGGTACAAAGAGCCTCTGCCCCAGAGCTGGGGGGTGCCCAGGGAGGGGGACAGGGGACCCCAGAGCCCAGAGCAGGGACAGGCAGGGGGTCCCAAAGGGAGACAACGCCACCAGGACCAATCTGTGGAGAACTGGGGGGCTGCAGCCCCTCCTCGGTGTGCGGGGAGGGGGCACGGGGGCTCCGTCACTTGTCCCCAATAAAGTTCTTGGCAGCGCAGCGCGGCCGGGGCCGTGTCGGTGCCACCGCCGGGGCCGTGTCGGTGTCGCTGTCACCGCCGGGCCGCTGTCGCCCTCTGCCGCCGCCCGGCCGCCACTGCAGGGGGACACGGGGGGGCTTGGGGCGTCACCTGGAGGGGAAAAATTGGGAAGGAAACGGCGTCAGAGCACGAGGAGTGGAGTTTTTCAGTTAAACAGAGGGAATTTAGGGCCGAGCATAAGGAGAGGCTGCCTGCTGTGTCCTGGGGTGCTGCTGGATGGGGTCAGGGGTGGGAAGCCCACCCTGGTGGGGTCTGGTGGAGCTGACGAGGGTCCCTTCTCTGCCCTGGGGTGGCAGGAGGCTCCTGCTGCTCCAGGTGAGGGCACACGGCTCCGGACGTCAGGAAAACATCACCACCTCTTCCTGGGTTTGGCAAACGCGACCCTGCACGAGACAGGGCACAGCGGTCGGGGGTCCTGGAAATCCCAGCAGGAAACGGGGAGATGGACGCCCTAAAACCAAACCTCTGTGCCCAGATGGACAAAAAGGAGCGGGACAGAGCCCTGGGAGTGCTGGTGGCTGTCCCCAGCGAGGTCCCCTCCGAGAGCATCCCGTGCCACATCCCGTGCCGAGGCTCCTCCCCCGATCCCAGCACGGAGAATTTCATCCCTCCTTCTCCCCTCGGCTGTTCCTTCCCAACCGCATCACATGCCAGGCCAGGTTTAAGCAAAATAAACCCAGTTGCCACGGTTACCAAGAGCAGGGATGCTAAATATATAGAATATAGATATAGATATTTATATATATATTTAACTGCCGTGTGCCCGAGCAGGGGACACACTTTCCCACGGGATCGGAGCCCTGCAGACCTCGGGATGGCTCCCAAGTGGGCAAAGGTCCACGGCAGCCTGGAGGTGTTGATTCCTCACGGATTCAACCCCACCTGGGCTCACCTGAACCCACCTGGTGGCTTTGTCTGCGTCACTGTCACCCTGTGTGGCACAGCCAGACCTCCCCAGCATCCCAGAGTATCCACAAATCCCAGCTCCTCCTGCCCGCAGGACAGCGATTTCACCCCTGGAAACTTAACCCAGGCGTTCCCAGGGATTCACTCCGCGTACTCCGCACCGGCTGGGGAGGAGAATTCCATCTTTTATAGTAAAAAGTGGATAATTACCGGGTTTTGCACCACCCACCAGATCCCAGCGTTAATAGGGAGGGCTGGCAGGAAGGGAAAATTAACTCTACGATGTGGAATGCGCTCAGCCTCGGTGTCTGAGGCACCCCTGGGTGAGGTTCATGGGCACTGCGGGAGCAGAGGGAGGGAAGCACCGCTGCAGGAGGATCGTGTGAGTGACGCTGGGGCCATCCCGGGATGGCAAAGCTTCCTCCTCTTTCGTCCCCAGCAGGAATTCCGGGTGAGCCCAGCGGTGTTGCAGCAATCACGACTGTCCCCATTCTTCCCCTTGGGGACAGGGACAGGTTTGGCAGATGCCAAATCCAGTGCCACCAGTGCCAAGGGTTTTCCTCACCAGTGGGATGGATTAACCCTGTCCAGGCCTGCCAACACCAGCACACATCGGGGTCCACACTTCGGTTTTCCTTGTCAGGTGCTCGGGAGCTTCCCTTTGCTCCGGGGGTGCCAAGGGGGGAGAGAGAGGCACAGACCCTCCCTCCTGCTCCTCCTCCTCCTCCTCACCTGGGCCCTGAAAGGAGAATCAGCATCACCTGGAGCGGCCTCAGCATCCCCCTTGGGATCAGCCGGAGCCCCCCAGGTGAGGAGGAAGGGATCCAGGTGGAGGTGGCAGGGGACAGCAGGGGAGGGGTGCCCAGACTCGCACCCCGCAGTGAGAACACCCAATTCTGTCCCTTCCCCACCTCCCCAAGCCCCTCCCCGCTGATCCTCACCCCGGGGGGCTCAGGAGAGCAGAGGGGTGACGGGAAGAGTTTTGATTCTGGAAAGGAGGGGGACAAGGATAAGACCCCCCCAGACCACCTCCAAAATCCCTCCAGCACCCCCCGATCAGGCTGTGACCCGGGGGGACTGCCAGGGACCCCCTGCCCCCCAAACCCAGCCCCTGCCGTGAGGATGGAGCCGCAGGAGGAGCACTCACGTTTCCCGGGAAGCAGCGCTGCGGTGCGGGAGGCTGCAGCTCCAGGGATGCCCCGGGGGTATCCGGGGGGGAGCGGTGCCGCAGGGCTCGGGAGGCGCTGCAGGAAGGGAAAATCCCAAGTGACGGTAGGAAATCAGCAGGAAAGGGGTGAAAGCGAGGGATAATGGGATACCTGATGGGAGAGCGCCTGGCCGGGGCTCGGGGCTGCATCTTCTTCCCCTGCGGCACCAGCCCGACCCGCGAGGAGCTGGCGACACCGTGAGGGGCTCCAGCAGCGCCGGAACAGCATCGCCCCCTCTTCACCCTCCTGCTCTACCCCCAGAACTGGGGACCCCCCTCCGAAGAGGAAGGAAGAGCCGCTCCTTCCTCCCCACCCCCTATGCGCCCGCGAGCATCATCCCAGCCCCACGGCCCCTTCCCCACCCGCGGAGCGGCTTGAGGGGCTTGGGGGCTCAGGTTTGGGGGGAGGACGAGCTTTACCCCCACCCCGGGACAGCGGGAGCCCTCCGGAGCGGAGCCGGGAGGGGGCTCGGCGGGGACCCGGGGGAAGGGGCTCGGGAGGGGCGGCAGCGGCTTGAACCGTCCGTGGGACCGGGCCCGCTCGGACAAAAGGGGCGGAAAAGCCCTCGGAAGTGATGCGGCGGTGACGCGCCCTCGCGTGACGTCACGCCGGGTTTAGGAGAGTGACGTCACGGCGCGACAGCAACCACCTCGTTGAGAGCCGCTTCTTTATCAGTGAAAATACTTTATTATGGGGAAAAAAATAAAGGTGAAGGGTGTGCGCCGGGCCGGGGACCGGCCCCGGGTGGGCGTGACGTCATAGGGCGGGGTGTGACGCAGTTCCTCCATCCAGGTGCGGCGGTGGGAGCGGGACCCTCCCGTCCTACCTGCAGCGGCTGCCCCGCAGCGAGCGGCGCGTCAGGCGGGTGAGCAGCACCTTCACCCGGCCCCAGTGCGAGCGCCCGTCCTGCCGGGAGACGTGGGGGGGTCAGCGGGGACGCCCCGGGACCCCCCCGCTGCACCCCCACACCCCCCGGCCGTACCTTGTCCGGTGCCGGGGCGCCCGCCCCGCCCTCGGCCGGGTCCAGCAGGCTGGGGGAGCTGACCGAGTGACCCCAAATCCTCCGGCACGGCCCGGGCTCGGCTGCTGCATGGGGGACAGAGCTGCTCAAGCGCGGGGGCATCGTCCTGCCGTGCCACACCCCAGATGGCGCTGCCATTCCCGCATCCCCCAGTGCTCCCCCGGCCCGTCATTCCCGCATCCCCCAGTGCTCCCCGGCCCGCCATTCCCGCATCCCCCAGCGGTCCCCCGTCCCGTCATTCCCGCATCCCGCCCCGCTCACCTGGCGCTGCCATTCCCGCATCCCCCAGCGCTCCCCGGCCCGTCATTCCCGCATCCCCCAGTGCTCCCCAGCCCGTCATTCCCGCATCCCTCAATGCTCCCCCGGCCCCGTCATTCCCGCATCCCTCAATGCTCCCCCGTCCCGTCATTCCCGCATCCCGCCCCGCTCACCTGGCGCTGCCATTCCCGCATCCCCCAGTGCTCCCCAGGCCCCGTCAATCCCGCATCCCCCAGTCCACCCCCGTCAATCCCGCATCCCCCAGTGCCCCCCCGGCATTCCCGCATCCCCCAGTACCCTCCCGGCATTCCCGCACCCCGCTCCGCTCACCCGGCGCTTGGCTGTCCGAGCAGGAGCGCGGCCGGAACCCCTCACCCCTCCACGTGCCCAAATCGTGCCTCCGAGGCTGCCGGGTGGGCTGCGGGCGAGGAGAGGACAGGCAGGCTGTGAGCTGGGACCCCCTCACCTCCTCCCCGTGCATCCCCCCATCCTGCCGGCCTCACCAGGGTGCCCGGGCGGGTGCCCCGGGCTCCGGCCGCCTGCTGCCGGAGGACGCGGCTGTCCTGCTGCAGCCGTGCCAGGCGCTCCAGCATCTGGCACACGTGCTCCAGGTAGCGCAGCCCCTGCCCCGACGCCGCGGCCTCGGGCACAGCCCGGGGGTCTTGAGGGCTGCCGGGCGGCCGAACCCCCCCAGCCGCAGCCGCCGCCGCCCCCTCGGGCTCCTCGGGGTCCCTCGGTGGCTCCGCCAGGTCGGCGGCGCTGGCGCTGCGCCGGCTGAGCTGTCGTGGGCAGCGCTGCCTCCTGCTCCGCTGCGCTGCCTGCAGCAGCCTCCTGCTGGCCGAGCGGCTCCGGGCTGGCCTGGGGGGCTCCTCTCCGGGGGGCTTCTCCGCCGGGAAGCCGTCGAGGGAGAAGCTGCTCTCGGAGCCCAGCGGGGTGGAAGGCGAGTGCTCGTTGCTGGCCATCTCCACGCCGGAATCCTCGGACTCGGACTTGAGGAGCCTCCCGCCGGCCGGGGGGCTGCTGGGGGGCTGCGGGGGCAGTCCCCGGGTGCTCATCCCCCGCGGGGGCTGCCGCGGGCTCTCCTGCAGCCGGCGGTAGACGCTGGCGGAGGTGCGCACGATGCAGCTCTCGGCCGACTCCCAGGGACCATCTGCGGGGGAGGCAGGACGGGGGATCTCAACTGGCGGGTCCCTGGACAGAGAACTGGTGCCCACTGCCCCTCCAAGCCCCCCGAGCCTCTTACAGCAGCTCCGGCCAGGGGGAGTTGCAGCCCCGCTGCCCAGAGGGTCCCTGCAGCCAGGGTTGTGCTCCTACAACCACAGCGTGTTGTCGCTGCTCCCCAAAAACACGGCCCCGGCCTCCACCGCCCTCCTCCTCCTCCCAAGCCGCGCTGCTGAGCTGCTGGGGGGCACCCCCGGCCCCCACCCCGGCCTGGCCGGGGCTGTGAGAGCCAAGACTCTCCCTGTGTCCCACTCCAGCTCGGTGCCGGCAGCGCAGACACAGTGCGGCCACGGGACCCCGAGCACGGCACGGCTCCAGGGACCGCCAGCTCCTCGCACTTGTCCCCGCAGGATGGGGGGCATCACCGACCGGGATGTGCCCCCCACCGCCCCGCAGCTCCAGATGGGGTTGTGGCACATCCCTGGGGCTCTCGGCATTCCTTATCCCGGCACTCCTTCCCAGCCAGGCCGCGGCGAAGGGCTCAGGGAGGAGCGAGCAGGTCTTTGTCCCCTCCTGGGGGCTGTCCACCCCCCAAAAGCCCCGCTCGGGGGGCTGAGCCCCCCCAAACACACTCACAGCAGCTGAACCTCCTCTTCCAGACGGCGCGGGAGCCACCCCACATCGCCGAGAGCCTCAGCCGAGTGCCGGGCGCTCGTCCCGGCGCTCCCTTTTATAGCCACCCCAGCCGGCGACGGGCCCTGTATCCAGAGGCACCTCATTACAGGACTGGTTCCCAACTGGTTCCTCGCAGGGTTTGGGATCGGCGATACTGGCTGGGCCAGTGGTTAAGGACTCCCTTCCCACCCCAGCTGGGAAGGCGAGAGGGTTGTTCGGGCGCCGGCAGGCAGCCAGGTGCCGGCTGCATCCCACCGAATTCCACAAAACTCACTCAGGGCTCCAGCGTGGGCTGAATTCACCGGTGTGGGGTCCCAGGGCTCCCAAATTCCTGTCCCTGCCGCAGCCACGCCACTCACCGTGCATCCCTCAGGGGCTGGAGAGGCCGAGGGAGCCGGGGAGCCTCAGCCAGCCCCGGGACAATCCGGCCCTTCAGTGGGATTGAATCCCAGCTATGCCGGGGGGCAGCCCGTCCGCCCCAGCACGATTGAATCCCAGGAATTCCGGGGGGCAGCCCCTCCGCCGCAGCTGCCGGCGGCTCGGATCCCACACGCCGCAATTCCACAGGCTCCGGGACCCCACGTGCCAAGGGGGTGCTCCCCCCGCCACCACGGGGGTGTCACCGGAGCCACACCGGGGCGTGGGGGGTCCCCATCAGCTCCTCCTGGGGGTCCCCCCCGCGTTGGCAGCTCCAGCTCAGCCCCCCCCAGATGTCGCTGCCGGAGGGGGTCCCAGCACAGCCGGAGCTGGGGCACTCACGGAGATGGGCCCAGGCTTTTGGGGACCCAGCGGGCTCTGGGGGCAGGCACCGGCCCCCAAACACGGGAAGGGAAAACCTGAATTCCCAGCACAGCCCCTCCCAGCAGGGAGGGGATGAAAACCAGGGGTCCAGGGACCCTCTTCAGCACAAATCGGAGGCTGCAGGGAACTCCCAGGTTCCTTCTCAAGCACAGACACCTCAAACGAGAGATCCCTGAGGATCCCCTGCAGCATGAGCCTGGCGGGTTGGATACCCCGGGGTACCCCCGCGGCTCCAGGGGCCACCGACTCACCGAGGTCACCACGGGGAGGCTGCATCGTGAAGGCTCCGCTGCGGCGCAGCATCCTCGGGATGTACCGGGAGCAAAACCGGGGATAAAACCGGGAATACGGTACGGGGAGCTGGGAACCGGCAGGGAGCACCGGGAGCCGAGCAGGGAGCACCGGGAGCCGAGCAGGGAGCACCGGGAGCCGGGCAGGGAGCACCGGGAGCCGGGCAAGGAGTACTGGGAGCTGCTCCTCAGCTCTTTTATGGGGCAGGGCTGGGGGGCGGCACAGCCCCGGGGCGGGGCGGGGTTGGGGGGGCCGCCCTCTGCCCGGGCAGCCCCCAGCCCCAGCTGTGTTATCCCAGGCGGGTTCAAGGCGTTTGTTCCTTTTTCCCGTGGCAGAGGGCGGGAGAAGGGCAGGACCATCCTCATCCTCCCTCCCTGAGTGTCACAGGGCCGTGGAATGGTTTGGGTGACAAGAGACCCTAAAGACAATCCAGTCCCACCCTTCCCATGGGCAGGGACACCTTCCCCCATCCCAGGGTGCTCCAAGCCCTGTCCAGCCTGGCCCTGGACACTTCCAGGGATCCCGGGGCAGCCACAGCTTCTTTGGAATGTTGAATTGGGAATTCGATGGTGAGAGCTCCATGGCCGAGCCCGGGGGGCTGCGGCGTGCCCCAAACAGACCCCAGTGAGACCCCAGGCAGGAGGGGACAGGGATCCTGGCTGTCCCCGCTGCGGAGGGACAGGGGAAGGGACAGGTCCCTCCCAGGCCGCTGATAACAGCCAATCCCAGATAAGAGCAAATCGCAGATAAGAGCAAAGCCATCTCCGTGCGCGCGGACACGGAGGGCGGGGAGCGGCGATAAGAGCACCTGGAGCAGGACAAAGGCCTCGGCCAACAGCCCCCAATAAACCCGGACACCTCCCAGGGCCGACGGGAGAGGCCATCCAGCCCTGCGGGGAGCCCTGACCTTCCCGGGAGTAGGACAAGGCCGTCTGGAACATCACCTGAGCACCCTGCCAAGCGCTGGATCCCCACCCCGGGCGCAGGCAGGAGGGCTGAGGGGTCTGGGGGGTCTCTGTCTGCACCCTGGGATTGGGGGAGACCCCCCTTCCCCCGCCCTGGGGTCGCGGCACAGAGCACAAACGGCGGTGGAGCAAATATATATTATATTTATAGAGAATCTGGTTTAATTCCTCGGAGAAGCCCTTGCAGTCAGTGCACAAGCGGTGCCAGCGCCCTCTCCGGTACCCAAGTGCTCAAGCGACCCCTCCCCAACGTCCCCTCGGTGTCCCCCGGGCTGAGAACTCACCCAGCTCATCACACAGACCCACCAAGGGGTGAAGATGGGTATCTGCAGCGCATCCCCCCCAAATCCCACCCAACCCCAGCCCGGCAGCGCCCTCAGCCCCCAGCCCAGCCCTACCGCAGCGGGGTGGGACAGCCCTGGGGACACGGGGGATGCTGGCGGTGACCCCATCGCACGGCGCCGGTGGCCGGGGCTCAGGAGCGGGGGGACACGGGGCGGGGCACGGCCCCCCCCGGGGGTCCCTGGTAGCGCAGGCGGGCGTGTTTCTCGCAGAACAGCTCGTCCCCCACCCAGAAGTGGCCGCGCATCTTCAGGCTGAGGCCGCAGTCGGCGCAGGTGTAGCAGGACGGGTGGCGGTAGCGACCCTCCTGGATCCGCACCGCCTGTGTCCTGGGGGGAGGCGACAGGGGGTCAGCCGGGGCTCCTGCTGCGTCCCCAGGGTCCCCTCCCACCCATCGTGGCCCTGGAGCGATGGCAGGGATGGATCCTGCCCAGGTACCCCCCAGCCCCATTCCCACCCCAAGACCCGTCGGGGGTCACAGCAGGGATCGATCCTGCCCCGGGACCCCCGGGGGGGCCCCCAGCCTCATTCCCACCCCAGGACTTGCCGGGGGTCACAGCAGGGATCTATTGCGCCCCGGGACCCCCTGGCCCCCAGCCCCATTCCCACCCCAGGACCTTCCAGGGGTCACAGCAGGGATCTATTGTGCCCCGGGACTGCCAAGGGTGCCCCCACTCCCACCCCAGGACCTGCCGGGGGTCACAGCAGGGATCGATCCTGCCCAGGGACCCCCGGGGGGACCCCAGCCCCATTCCCACCCCGGGACCCGTCGGGGGTCACAGCAGGGATCGATCGTGCCCCGGGACCTGCCCCACCCACCCCCAGGATCAGCCACACTTTATCCCTGCCCGGAGCAATGTCAGGGACGGGCCCCGCCCCGGGACACCCTCGGCCCTGAACGCAGCTCCTTTTTGGCTTTGCCAGGAGGGGTGGCAAGGACAGACCCCGCCCCGGGACCCCCCGAGCCCCCAGCCCCACTCACGCGATGCTGCTCCCGCACTTCTCACACACGTGCAGCTTCTGCACCCCGGCCAGGGGTTTGCGGGCAGCGGCCGAGAGCCTGCTGGGGAAGGGGGCTGCGGGACCACCTGGGGGGGACACGAGGCCATCAGGGTCCTGCCACCCCCGTGCCAGCCCCCCTGTGCCCCCCGCGCCCCCCTCACCTCCTTCCTCATCCTCCAGAGCCTCCTGGAGCAGGCGGAAGGTGCTGGATTGCCGCGGGGCCGCCCGCAGCTCGCGGTTCTCCTGCAGCATCTTGTAGACCTCCGAGTCCTCCTCCAAGCGCCTCATGGCCGGCTCCGAGCCCAGGCTGTGGGGCAGGGCCCGAGGGGAGGTTTCTGGGGGGTTCCCAGCACCCCAATTCCCGGATCCACCCGGCTGCACCCCAAACCCCTTCCGCCACCTGCTCCCTCCACCCCGGGAGCTGCCCCAGCCTGCCCGGCCCTCCCACGGCCCCACCTGCCTGCAGGTGACTTAACCCTTTCCCCGGGCTCCCTCAGCACCCACGGGTGACAAACCGGCGTGGGGACACGGGGCTGGGGGCTTCCCTGCCGCAGAGCCCCCCCCAGAGCCCCCAGACCGTTCCGTACCTGTGGCAGGTGTTGGCAGAGGGGGAGGAGAGGCGCCGCCTTCTGGGTGTTTCCCAGGGGTTCTGGGGGGCTCCGAGCCCCGGCGAGGGTGGGCAGGGGGGTGGAGGAAGGATGGGTCCCTGGGAGCTGTTCTGGTGGCTCAGGAATCCTCGCTCCTGGCAGGGGGAGAAGGGATGGATGCCCTGTGGGGAGCTGGGCTGGGATGGGGGCCTGCAACAGCCCCCCAAAATGGACTGAGGGTGCCCACAGACCCTCCCTTCACCCCAAGGACACACAGACCAGGCCCAGGGGCCTTTCCCAAGCCCAGGTGCCCAGAGAGATGCAGGGATGCTCCGTGGGGGAGCTCCTTCTCCTTCCCACCCAGGCTGCGGCCACCGGGACCCCCCAGAGGGGCCACGGCAGCACCCCCACCCCAAAACCCCGCGGCCGCGCCCCTCCTCTCCCCAGCATCTGCTCCCGCTTAGCGGCCCCGGCGCGGCCAGGAAGCGGAACCCCGGATAAGTGGAAGCTGATGTTCCCGGGAGCAGCTGCCGCGCAGATGGGAATGAATCCCGGCGGGACCCCGCGATGGGCACAGGGACCCCGCGATGGGCACAGGGACCCGCGCAGGGGGAGAGGGGCAGCACCGGCGCTCGGTGGGGTCACGGGGATGAGCTAAATTAGGCACGGGAGGAGCCGGGCCCTGGCCCCGTCCCTGGTGACATCCAGCGCCAGCTCTGGGATGCGAGGAGGAGTGCGATGGATCGGAGGGCAGCATTCCCTCAGCACCCCTCGGGCAAAGGGAGTTGGGGTGGGGGGCTTCGGGCACGGCATCCTCGTGCCGGGAGGGACCCTCGGGGGCAGGGAGGGACCCTCGGGGGCAGGGATGGACCCTTCGGGGCCAGCACCAAAGCAAACACGGAGCTGGGGGGAAGGAGGGAGCGGCGGCCCGAGGAGCCAAGGGGCGGCCGGGGCTGCGGCCAAAGGCAGCTGGGAAGGGCCGCGCTCGGGGCCGCGGCGCTTCCCAATTTGGGCTTGAAAAACAAGAAAAAGAGAAAGCAGGGAGGGAGGAGAGGAGGGAGACGCCAAGCCCGGAGCCAGCGGCTGCCCGCAGGGAGGGATGGCGCGGCCGCGGGCATCCTGGGACCGAGCTGGGGGTGGAGGAGGCATCCACCCCCCCGGGCGTCTCGATCCCACTCCCGGAGCATCCCGATCGCACTCCCGGGGTGTCCCACCGCGGCGGGGGCCGGCGGCAGGGCCGGGGGTGCGCCGGGCCCTGGGTCCCTGCCCGGCCAACACCCCAGTGCCCCGGGCTGGCGGGAGCGGGGCTGGGCCTCCCCAAACTGGTTTGGCCTCCCCGGGCTGGCGCCGCTGCCAAGAGGAGCAAAACATCCCTGGGCAGGTGCGGCGGTGCCCGCGGGGCCGGGGGCGCTGCCAGCGCGGCGGGGAGGGGACAGCGGCGGCACCCGCGGCTCCCACCGCAGACGGGGACCCTGAGGGACAGCAAGGCTGGGCGGTGACGTGGCCATGAGGGTGCACGGGGAGTGGTTTGGGGCTCACAGGGGGATGATTTTAGGGTTCAGAGGGGCATGGTTTGGGGGTTCTAAAGGTTTCGGTGCACCGGCACCACCCTCTGCCCGGCCCCTGCAACCCCCAGCTCCCTGCTCACCTGGCGGGCACAGGTGAACTCCTGCTCCAGGGCTTGTGAGCTGGGGAGAGAAGGGAGACATCAGAAGGGTCCCTGGCCCTCCCCAGACCCCTGCCCACCCCCCAGCCCCACACGCAGCCGGGCGCAGCCTTACCTGGCACTGCCAGAGGGGTGGGCGAGGGATGCCATGCTGGGGTCGGGGGTTCTCAGGGCGCCCTGGCTCCCGTTCTGCATCTGCAGCGTGTCCTGGGGAGGGGAGGGTGACACCAGCAGCTGCCACCAGCCCTGGGCGGGGGGCCGGGGTGCGCGGGGGCTGCCCAGGGCTCACCTGGAAGCGCGTGGCCAACCTCTCCGGTGAGGTGTCCCCGTTGGTGTGGCTGGGAGGTGGCACCGGGGACCTGCGGCCAAGGGAGAGCAGCGGCGTCCGGAATGTCACAAAACCCCTGTGCCTTGGGCGGTGTGACCCTTCCCCTGCAGCCCCCCGGGAGATGGCGACAGGCAGCATCTCGGTCCCCAACTGGGACCAGTTGGCCAAGTAACGGCTGCCAGCGCTGCCTGGCCTCGTTAGCATCCGACTGCTTAATTAGGGAGCCGGGACAGCCTCCCGCGGGGATGGCACAGCCCCAAAATCACCGCGGAGGGGAAACGAGCGCCACACACGTGGCTGGGGACCCCAACCCAGGTGGGGACACCGCCAGGCCCCAGGTCCAGGTGTCCGGGCCCAGCACTCACCTCTCCACCTCCAGCCGCAGCTCCCCGGGGCTCTGCTTGATCTTGTTCTGCGCCTCCACGTTGAGCATCTCGGCCGTGCTCTCCCCGTTGATGGTGACGATGACATCCCCCGGCCGGAGGTCTCCCGCGGCCGCCTTCCCGTGCTCCATCACCTCCATGGAGAAGGGGACACGGGGACAGCCCCGGTGACCCCCGTGCAGCGCAGCATCCCTCAGTCCCCGAGCCCCACCCTGCCGGGATGCTCCCACCCACTGCAATCCCTGACAGAACAGCTCCAGACCCTCTGCCAGGAGGGGATCGCGGCCTTGGAAACAACACCCGGAAATTTGGCACGGCCCTGCCCAGCCCGGGGGCCACCGGAGCCCCCGCTGCCGCCGTCGCCCGCCGTGGGCCGTTCCCACGGAGCAGGATCCCCCAAGGACAGCAAACAGGATCCGCTCCCCGGAGCAGCCCGGCCCGCCCGGCGCCCGGGGGGCACGCGGGGGGCTCCTACCTTGGAGACGGTGATGGGCTTCCTGAAATCTCTTCCCCCGGAGATGCGGAAGCCCCACGGGGCCGGGCCGGGCAGTGTCACCGTCACCGGCATGGCAGCAGCGGCTCTGGGCGGGCAGGAGCGAGGTGTCAGCGATGCGAGGGGGCGAGGCAGAGGGACCCTCCTCCTCCTACCCACAGACCACCCAGGCAGGGCTTCCCTGTCCCCACCGCACCCCGAGGGTCCCCAGCGGCGGCAGCGCTTTCCTTCCGGGGAGGGGACCCAGCTCTTCGCAGGGTGTCAGCAGCCACCGCCGCTTCCTCTTGTGCCCCAAGGCTGGCGCCTTCCTCCCCCGGGGCCGGGGGGTCCCAGGCACTCGGTGGTGCAGCTGGGACAGCCAAGGTCGTTCCCAGGAGCTGGAGCAGGGCTGGAAATCGGTGACGCCTTGGCAGCAAGGCCAGCGCTGTGGCCTGGCAGGGCCGAGCCAGTGGGTTTTGGAGAGGAGGATGTGGCCGCGAGGGACGGGTCCTGCTGCTCACCACGGACCAGCACCCCCAGGCCTTCATCCCGCAGCAAATCCGCTGGGAAAGGACCCTGAAGGTCCCCTGAGGGTCCCCATGGCACCCCAGGGAGCTGCACAGCCCTTGGCTCCGATGGGGTGGGTGGGAATGGGCAGCCCCATCCCCTAAATCCACAGCAGATGCCATCCCGTCCCGCCGCAGTTCGGGAGAGCTGGGCAGCCCATCTGGAGCCGGGCACCCTGTCCGGCACCGGGCACCCCGTCCGCAGCCGCCGGGAATGTTAAAAATCCCAAGCGCACAAAGAGGGGCTTGAGAGGCTGCCTGGAAGAATTTCCTGGGCTGGGCTTCCAGCGCCGGGAGGAAACCCCAAACCCCCTCCCCACGCCCAGCCCCGCTCAGCATCCCTGGGCAGCGAGGGCTGCCAGCCTGGGGACCTCCACACCCGGCTGGGCACCAATCCCAGACCCCCCAGGAGTCCTGCACCTCTTTTCCAGACCCTGCTGCCCTTCCCCATCCCCTGCACCCCTCCTGCATCCCTGCAGCTCTTCTCCATCCCCTGCATCCCCCCTTCGTGTCCTGCACCCCTTCTCCGTCCCCTGTCCCGTGTTCCCTGTCTCTGTCCCCCCTTCGCCCCTTCTCCAGCCCCCCCGATCTCCATCCCCTGCTCCCCTCCTCGGTCCCCCACACCCCACCTGTGTCCCCGCTGCCTCCCGGCTCTGTCCCCGCCGCACAGCGCTGTCTTTGTGCCCGCGGCGACTGGCGGTGCCGCCTGGCACCCGCGGGGCGAGCGGCAGCGACGGGCGATGCCAGGAGGCGCGGGGACGTGGGGACACGGGGACTTGGCACCCGCGGGGATGTGGGGACGTGGGGACACAGCGGCGGGACAGGCTGCCCGCACATCCCTCTCCACCCCCGGGCACCGAGACCCCCGACGGACGGATGGACGGACGGAGGGACACCCCGAGCCCCGCACCCCCGATGCCCCCCGCACCTCCCAGTCCCCCGTGCCCCCCGCACCTCCGCGCACTCACCGGGGCGGCCGAGCCGGGCGGCCCCGCGGGGCTGCGGAGCCGAGCGCGGCCCCGGGACGGCACCGCCTCCTCGGGAGGAGCCGGGCCGAGCCGGGCCGGGGCGGGCTGCGGGCACGGCCCCCCCCGACGGGGCGCACGGCGGCGGCTGGGCCCGCCCCGGCACCGACCGGGACCGCCCGTGGGCGTGGGGGGATCCCCGCGGCCCCACGCAGCGGCCTCCCCCCTCCCCGCCCCACGGCTCCGGTGGGACGTGTCCCGGGAGCGGCTCCTCCCCAATGCTGGCACTCCCAGAGTCGGGCTGAGCTGAGCTTTAATGATGGAAAGGAAGCGAAGGCGACTCCCGGACACGGACCCGCAGCCCGGGTCACGGCCGTCATGGTCAGGCCCGGCACCGGACAGACCCCCGGGGCGACCCCCGGGGCGGTGGGCACCGGGCAGCGCTGAGGAGGGGGCGGGTTAAGGCACTGGGGTGGGGGAGACCCCCCGCGCCGGGGGGATTTGTCCCTGTTAGAGGCAGCCCCATAGGGGCGGGAGGGAGCTGGAGGCACTTCATCCCCGCGGGGGGACACGGCGGGGACACAGAGTGGCCGAGGCGGGACAGTGGGAGGCCCCCAGCCCCACTCCTCCCACCGGGGTCCCCATCGCCGCGGGTCACACCGGCGCCACGTAATTCCCGGGGAAAGTGCCGAATTTCTGCGTCCTCCTGGACACACCTGTGGGGGTGAAGACACGGAGAGGGGGTGAGGGGCCATGGTAGCACCTCGTCCTCATCCCTGTCGCCATCGCGGTGGCCACGCACCCACGAACCAGCCGTCGTCGCACTGCTGCATGACATCCACCCTGTCCCCCTCCAGCAGCTCCAGCTCGTCGGCGTTTTGGGGCCGGTACTGGTAGAGCGCCTGGTACCTGCGAGACACAGCGTGGGCACAGCCCGCCCCGCCACGGCTCCCTGGCGGGGACACCGCGCCCTGGGGACACTCGGGGCCCTACTTACGGAGTCCACCGGATTTCGGAGCCGTTGTAGGACGGGGCGGGCTCGGGGCGGGCGCTGGTGGGTGCCCCCGGGCTCACGTGCTGTGGGGGGACAGGGTGGGGTCAGAGCAGCACCCACAGCCCCGGCGGTGCCGGGGGACGATGCCAGGGCGGGGACACGATGCCAGGGTGGGGGGCACTCACCTGCTCGGGGGTCCAGGCTGGACGCCGGGGCTCCTGAGGGTGGGCGGCCGCAGGGTGTGGGGGGCTGGCAGAGGCCACCAAGGGGCTGGGGGTGCCCGCGTGGGGCAGCTTTGGGGAGGGGGAGAAGGTGGCGCCGAGGTGGCGCGGAGAGGAGGGACGCCCGCCCGTCACCCCCGGACCCCGCTCCGCTGCCCGCGGGGAGCCGGTGGGAGCCTGGGGGATCCGGGGACCGGGCGAGCGCTGCAGGGACGGGGATCCGGCCGCGGGCCGGGGGCTGGCGGGGGTGGGGGACGAGGGTATGTCCTCGGCTGTGGCTTTGACCCGCGGCTCCTTCAGCACCTGCACGTAGGTGGCGGGGAAGATGCCCTGGCGGCTGGTGCCCGAGATCCGCCCCTCGTACCAGTTCTCGTTCACCCTCCGCACCAGGCAGATCCGCTCGCCCTGCCGGGGGAGCACAGGGAGGGTCAGCACGGAGCCGCACGGAGCGGCACGGAGCGGCACGGAACCGCATCGAGTGGCACGGAGCCGCACGGAGCCGCACGGAGCGGCGCGGAGAGGCGCGGAGCGGCGCGGAACGAGCGGCGGTACCTTGCGGAAAGAGAGCTCCACGTGCAGATCCCCTCGGAAGTTGTAGAGCGCCAGCGCCTCGCCGTATTCCAGCACCTGGAGCGTGGGAGCCTTGATGGGCTTGGGCACCTCCGTGGGGGGCAGGATCTGGGGGGACACACGGGTGAGGGACAGCAACAGGACCCCTCCCCGGCCCCGCTGTCCCCTCCACGCCCCGGGCTCACCTCCACGTAGTTGGAGGGGAAGATGCCCACGCGGCCGTGGTGCTCCCCCTCCAGCCAGTTCCTGTCCACCTCCTTATGGATGTACACAATGTCGCCCTTCTGCAGCGTCAGCTCCCTGCAAGGGACACTGTCACACCTGCCCGGGGTCCCCAGCCTGGCTGGCAGGGCCACCCCACATCCCGGGGCTGGCCAAGTCCCCATCCATCACCCGAGGGGCACCCCAGGAGTGACCCCAGGTAGCTCCAGCTCTTACTTGGGAGACTCAGCTTGGAAGTTGAACTTGAGGCGAGCAGCTTTCATCTGGGGAGGGAGAGGAGGGGTTAGCGAGACCCCCCATTCCCAGCCACCCCAAATCCCACACGGGATGGGACCATCCCAGCCTCACCTTCTTCTCCTCCCTCTTGACGGTCTCCACGGGGTCCCCCAGGTCCGACAAGCTGGGGAGGGTCCCTGGCCTGAGGGTGTCTGCGAAGAGCAGGGTGTCACCAGCCGGGGTGCTTGGGGTGCCCCACGGCACGGCTTGGGGGCTCAGGGGGGTTCAAGGGGGGCTCACCTCTGCCGGGGGCCGCATGGCTCCGGTCACTGGCCAGCCCCAGCGCACCCCGCTCCATGCTGGGGGCGGCAGGTGAGCGGTGGGTCACGGGGGGGCTCCACAGCCGGTGGGGTGACAGGGGGCTCCTGTGGGGTCACAGGGCCTCAGGGCAGGGCTGAGCCTCGTGTCCAGCTGCCGTGAGCCCTCCCTGCCCTGACCCCACTGCCCTTGGGGGCAGTACCCGTGAGGATATTGGGGTGAGGATATTGGGGTTCCCCAAAACCAGGACCCCTGCGTCCCATGGCTGAGAATATTGGGGTCCCGCAGACCCAGGACCCCTGCGTCCCACGGATGAGGATATTGGGATCCCCCAGAACCAGGACCCCTGCGTCCCATGGCTGAGAATATTGGGGTCCCGCAGACCCAGGACCCCTGAGTACCCCAATACCAGGACTCTGGGGTCCCCCAGGACCAGATGCCGCGGTCTGCTCTCTGCACCCCTCCAGGGTCTCATCCCAGAGGCAGCCAAGCGGGACAGGTCCAAAGTTTTCCGGCACTGCCGGCAGCACGTCCCCGGCGCCGCCGAGCAGGAAGCACGGAGCAGGCAAGCGCCGGGAAGGGCGGGCTGGCTAATGGATAACCCCGCTCCGGGGGGCACTTAAAGAGCCCAAATGGCCCCCCAGGCCGAAGGAGGGGTTGGGGAGAGGGGAAACGATCCCCCCCGTGCGCCCCTGGGGGTTACGGTAGGTCCTACAAGAGGTGGCGCTTGTTTGTTTGTTTTCCTCCCGCTAGCGGGGCAGAGAGGGGTCTGTGAGGACACCCCGGGGTGCCCACCTCATCCCGGGGTGCCCACCCCATCCCGGGGCTCTTCGGCACCCGCGGGCACAGCTGTCCCCTCGCTGTGTCCGTGGGGACGTGGGGAGCCAGCGGTGGGAATCCGACCGCCGTCACCTCCCCTGGGACGGAGCCAAGCCCCGGGACACGGCGTCCCTGCTCCGGGGACGGGGGAAAGGGTCAGCCGCGCTCCGGCCCCGTCCCACCCAGCGGGCAGCCCGCCCGGCGCCGGGACCCACCCGTGCCGGGGTGTGGGGGGACCAGCGGTGCCGCGGGGGGTCCGTGGGGAGCCCATGGGGGATGCGCACCCCGCGGGACGCTGGAGGGACAGCCCACCCGCCACCCGCAGAGTGGGGTCCTGTCCCTCAGCTCCAGTGGGGTCCGGGGAGGGGAATTTGGGGGTCCGGGGGGTGGCAGCAGCCGCTGAACTCACCGAGCAGCCGCGGAGGCCGGAGCAGGGGAGCGAGCGGTGGGAGCAGCCGCCGGGCTCTGCCGGGAGGAGCGGGAGGGGGTGGGAGAGAAAAATTAATCATCCAGGAGGCCGAGTCTCGGCGGGAAGCGAAGGAGTCCAGCTCGGCTGCGCCAATAAACTGCCGGCCGGACGGGCGGGAGGGCTGGGTCCTAGAGCCCCACGGCCACGGCCACGGCTCCAGGCCGCCGAGCGGCCGTGCGTGGATCCAGATGTGCGTGGGCCCAGACAGGCAGGCACCGAGCTGTGCACGCATCCAAATGTGCACGCGGCTAGTAGGCGTTCATCTGGATGTGCAGGCATCCAGATGTGCAGGGATCCAGGCACACACACATCCAGCCATGCACACGCCCAGCCGTGCATGCACCCAGATGTGCACACGCCCAGCCGTGCATGCACCCAGATGTGTGCACACCCACCCACGCATGCACACAGATGTGCACACACACATCCCCAGCCATGCATGCACCCAGATGTGTGCACACCCACCCATGCATGCACACAGATGTGTACACGCCCAGCCATGCATGTGCCCAGATGTGCACGCATGCATCCAGGCGTTATTCCAGACATGCACACATCCAGCTGTGCATCCCACCGTGTGCGTGTTCAAGCCTTGCACAAAGGCTGAGCCCACAGCTGGATGTGCCCCCAGCTGGATGTGCCCACCGCTGGATGTGCCCTGCGAGGACCAGGGGGCAGGAGGAGGGGCTCGGGGTACCTGGCGGGGGGTCCGGCGCGTCTCCATGTCCCTCATGTCCTTGTCCAGCTCCTCGCTGAGCTGCTCCAGCTCCTGCTCCAGCAGCACCTGCACGGGCAGGATGGGGATGTGGCAGGCTAGGCTGGCACTGCCCGCGGGCACCGGGACCCTGCTGCCACCCCTGGTCCCCGCCCGCCACCACCACCTCACCTCGATGGACTGAGCCCGCTTTGGCCACGCTGCTGGCGGGGTCTGGAAAGGGCGAGGGGACAGTCAGGTGTGTGCCCACTCTGGTGCCCACTGCCCTCCCCTGGTGCCAGGACCTGCCTACCTGCTCCAGCACAGAGAATTTCCCTGGTTCGTAGTCGAAAATGCTGCCAGGCTCGGCGGTGGCACCGGTGGCACCCCAGCGGGTCCTGTGGGGAGGCGGGAGGTGTTCAGCCACCGCAGCCCCCACGCCGTGTCCACCCACGAGTGTGTCCCTGTGCCACACTCACCAGTCCATCCCGTTGGGCATTCCGGGGGGCTCAGCCGGGGCCGAGCCCCTCCGCCGCGGCTTGGCGGGCGATGGCGGCCCCGTGGTGGGGCAGGAATGGGTGTCCCAGTCGGGCTCTGAGGACGGAGGAGGTGAGCGGTGCCGAGCCGTGCCGCTCCGTGCCACCCCCGCGCACCGCGACTCACCTGGCAGCTTGCGGTGGATCTGCCGGAACATGCTGCGGTACCAATCCCGGGGGCTGTCGACGCTCTGCGGGGACACATCGGGGTGGTGAGGGGGTGACAGCGGGGTGACACCCCCGCCCTGCGCCCCCACTCACCGAGCGCGAGGCCAGGGGCATCCCCGTCTCGTCCACGGGCCCGATGCCGTCGTACTTCACCCAGCGCCTCTCCCGCCGCTTGCTGTCCTTGGTCCAGGTGGCTGACCAGCCTGGTGGCCGTGGGCAGGTGGGAGCGGCCCTGGGGCTGGGCGTGGGGTGGGCTGGCACCGGAGTGCTGGGGGCTTTCGTCTCCTTGGCCGGCCAGGTCTGGTACCACTCATTCACTGGGGACAAGGTGAGCATCTCTCAGGTGAGCATCGCTCAGGAGTGTCCCCAGGGGTGTCCCCAGGGGTGTCCCCAGGGATGCTCGGGGCCGTACCTGAGCTCTTGGGAGCTCCCTTGCCAGACTCGGCCGTGCCGTGGCTCTCGGGGTCGTGGAAGTGGAAGTTGAGGGTGTTGGAGCCGCGGTGGCGGATGATGGGCACCTGGGGCACAGGAAGGGACTGGCACAGGGGCAGCGCCGGGGGGGGCAAAGGGATGGAGGGGTGCAGCCCCCGAGTCCCCCGGCACGTGACAGTCCCCAGCCACACTCACCCGTGTCACCGTGTGCTGCGGGGACACCTGCAGAGGCGGCTGGAGGCAGGGAATGTTCTCCACACCCGGAGCCGGGCCGGTGTCGGGGGGCAGGAGCCGGCCCGCCATGGCCGGGGGGAGCCGGGGCGGGGCCGCGGGGCTGTCTGCTCCCTGTGCGAAAAGCAGCCGCGCTCATGGGGGTCCTGCGTCCCCCTTTCTGGGCATTCCCAAGCTTTTCCAGAGAGATGGGGGTTCGGAGGACACCCAACCCCACCGCTGGGAGCATCCTGTGTACTCAGAGGCGCAGGGGACACCCCGTGTGGGGCGACAATGACCCTAACTCTAACCCTAACCACGGTGACGCCATCCCCAGCTCAGAGAGCCTCGCGGTGCCGGGGAAGCGGCTGTTCCCGGTCGGAACCAGCCCTGGCACGGCTCCCCAGCTCCTTCCCCATGCGGGTGCAGACCACCCGCCCCCTCCCCGCCCGGACGGATCCAGCCCGCCGGGCTCTTGGGGAAGAACACGCCCGGAGCGGGTCGGGGCGATGGCTGTGCCGGCTCCCATCGCCCCGGCATCCCGGCGCGGTGCCCTCCCGCCCGGGCACGTGGCGGCAGCAGCGTCGCCCGCCCGGGAGCGCTGCCAGTGCCGGGAACACGACAGGGCAGAAATATTTCCCCGCCCTGCAGCGCAAACAGGGAGGGAGAGGGGACGGGGGGCCGAGGATTCGGGCACCGCCCGCCGGGAGGGCGATGCTGTGACTCACCGCGGACAGCACGGGGGGCAGCTGGGGGGGGACGGGACCCCCCGAGCGGCTCCCGACACCGGGGGGGCTCCCGGGGCGAGCGCAGTGCCGGCGCCTTCGGGGGACACCTGTGCCCTGGCTCGTCCCTCGTGTCTCCGTCCCCTCCGGGTCACCGGCGCTCGCAGGTGCCCACCACGGCCAGAGCTCGCCTCAAGCCGGGGGGATGGAGGGGCTGCCGGGGTGCTGCCTGCTCAACACGGTGCCCTGTGAGTCTGGGACCCCCAAATCGGGCTGGGGACCCCCTCAGGGCCCTGTTCCCCGCACCGCCGGAGGGTCCGCAGCCCCAGGGCTGTAATTAATGTTCATCACCCCCTGGGGAAACTGAGGAACGGGGAAGGATGTGCCCCGGGGCACAGAAAGTGAGGTGCAGACTCCCATCCCCCCAGGGCACCCCAAAAACCTCCACGCCGTTCCCAGCGCAGCGCCCGCACGGGGCTCGGCCCCGTCCTTCTCCTCCTTTGGAGTGCCCCCCAAAACCTGTTCCCGGGGGTCTCCTCGGGGCTCCCCCCCTCGCCGGCCCCCCCAGCCAGCTCTTACCTCCTGGGCGGTGCCAGCGGGGACCCCCGGGAAGCGCCGGGGTTTTGGGGAGCCCCGGGGCGAGCGGGACGGAGCTGCGAGCGGCGGGGAAGAAAACTCCACGGCACGAACTTGACCGGGAGAAGGAGCGGGGGGGCCTCAGCGCATCGTGGGGGGCGGGAAGGGAGAGCCCCCCAAGAGCATCCCCCGGGAGGGTCGGGAGGCACCGTCCTGCCGGTTCTGGGTCCCCGTGTGCCCCGGCCCCCCCGGGGTGCGCTGCCCCCCCAGCGCTCCCCGCTCTGGAGCGGGGCCGGCCCATTCAGAGTTTCCAGTGACATTTCCAGGGATGGGATCCAGGGAACGGAGCCAGGAGGCTGAACTCATCCCACGCCCCGCGCACGCGTTCCCGCGCACCCGGCCCCCGCTTACGAAACGGGGCGAGCCCGGCGTCGCCGGCCCCCCGCCGCGATGGAGACGGGGACTCGGGGGGGATTTTCGGGAAAGGACGGGCAGGGAAGTGATGGGTGGAGGTCGGGATTGAGGTGAGGAGTGGGGTCTGTGCTCCCGTGGAGCTCCGAGCGCCGGGATGGGGGACGCGGTGGGAGCAGAGCCCCCATGCCCACTGCCACCCACTTTCCCACGGGTGACCCCCCGTCCCCTCCTCCCTCTCCATTTCCCCATCCCCTCTATCCCCTCAATCTCTCCATCCTCCAGGGACATGGGCGCTGGGGACCCCCACGTAAGACCCCCGTGTCCTATGTCCCACCTCACCCCCTCCAGTGTCACCAGCTCCCCATCCGATGGAGAAAAGGGATTTGGGGGAGATTTTTGGAAGAGGATGAGGAGGGAAATGCTGAGAGGAGGTGAGGAACAAAGTGGGGAGTGGGATCTGTGCCCCGGTGCCCCCAAGCCGTGGTGTGGGGGACACAGTCAGAGCCTCCCCTGCACCCCTCCATCCCCCCCCCCTCCATTCCAAAGGAATCCGGACGTGGGGAACCCCATGGGACAACCCCGTGCCCTGCTCTGGGGGTGCCCCGTGTCCCCCCTCGCCCCCTCGGGCACTGCCCGCACCCACCACTCACCCGCCGGCCACTTCCTGCTCCCCAGAACTGCTGACACCCCCAAAACAGGGCTGCCCCAGCCCTTCCTCATCCCGTGAGCTCCCACGTGAGCTCCCGGGGGATGGTGGCTTCGCTGCCACCCCTCGGTCCCCACCAAGCCACCCGCCCTCTGCTGCTGGGGACCAGGGGGAGGATGGCAGGAGCCCTGTCCGCTGCGCCCGGGGGATGTGGGGGACGCCGGGGACACAGGGGACAAGGTCGGGTGTCCTCCCCCCTGCCACGGCCCTGGGGGACGCAGCGCCCACCCAAATGCCGGGGGAAGGAGGCAGCTCCTCGCTGCCAGCTGGGGACACCGTGGCGGGGACACAGGCTGGGGACAGGGGCTGATCCTGCCGGAGAATCCCGGGGTGACAAGGGCAGGGAGGGCAGCAGGGCTGGGGAGGGTTCGACCCTGCAAGGGGACCCCAAACCCCATCAGCGCTGCCCAGGAGTGACCATCCCCTCCGGGTCCCCTCCAGCCCCCCAAGTGACACCTCGGGAGGTCGCGGCGCCCGCTGGCGATGAGAGCAGCAGCCCCTTCCCCACAGCCCACCCTGGGGTGCCAACACCCCCACCCGGACCCCGCTCACCTCCTGTCCCCACGCACCGTCCCCGTGCCCGGCCGGGAGCCTCCAGCGCCGGCCCTGCCTCCGTCCCTCCCTCCCCGCGGCTCCCAGCACCAGCCTCCGCTCACAGATAAATATTTAACGCGCAGCCCGGGCCGGGATTAACAAAGGGCGAGTGTTTCCTGTTTGCTCAGCGCGGCGATGCCAGCCGGGAGCGTGCGGCCGAGCCCAGGGATGCTCCCCGGGATGCTCCCGCGGGCAGGGATGCGCCGGGAGGCTGCCGGAGCCCCCCGCAGCCGAGAGCGGGGTCTGGGAGCGGTGCTGTGGGCTGGGGGCTCCCCGGTTTTGGTGGGAACACCCAGGAAAAGGGTGGGAGAGCCGGAGCGTCCTGCCCCGGGCGCGCCCTGGATGCTTCCGGCGGCTGGAGCGGGAATGCCGTCGGGAAATGGGGGGCACGTGGTGAGCCGAGCTCGAGGAGAGGCGATGAATTCCCGCAGGAAAAGGTGCTGTGATTGGGATAATCCCCCGAGGCCCTCCAGAGCTCATCCCGAATATTCGGGGGCCACCTGGGAGGAGGGGGTGGATCGCAGGTGTGGGGGTGCGGGCGGGAGCACAGCCGCTCCCCGGGGATGGAGGGGAGCGGTGGTGCTGGAGCGGAGATGGGGACCCCTGGGCAGGATCCAGAGCCGGAACTATGACCCACAGATCCATCCGATGGATCCCATCTGGCACCGAGCTCGGGGCTGCAGGGAAATGGTGGTGCTGGAGCGGAGATGGAGATCCCTGGGCAGGATCCAGAGCCGGAGCTGTGACCCACAGATCCATCCGATGGATCCCGGCCAGCACAGAGCCCGGGGCTGCAGGGAAATGGTGATGCTGGAGCGGGGATGGAGATCCCTGGGCAGGATCGAGCACTGGAGTTGTGACCCATGGATCCATCCGATGGATCCCGGCCAGCACAGAGCCCGGGGCTGCAGGGAAGTGGTGGAGCTGGAGCTGGGATGGCTGCAGGACGATGATCCCTGGGCAGGATTCAGCACTGGGGGTGGGACCCACAGATCCTCCCAATGGGTCCTGGCCAGCACCGAGCCCGGGGCTGCAGGGAAGTGGTGGAACTGGGATGGCTGCAGGACGGTGATCCCCGGGCAGGATCGAGCGCTGGAGTTGTGACCCACAGATCCATCCCATGGATCCCGGCCAGCACCGAGCCCGGGGCTGCAGAGGAGTGGTGGTGCTGGAGCTGGGATGCTGCAGGAGGGCAATCCCTGGGCAGGATTCAACGCTGGATCCGTGACTCACGGATCCATCTGATGGATCCTGGCCAGCACCGAGCCCGGGGCTGCAGGGAAGTGGTGGTGCTGGAGCTGGGATGCTGCAGGAGGGCAATCCCTGGGCAGGATTCAGCACTGGGGCTGTGACCCACAGATCCATCCGATGGATCCCGGCCGGTACCGAGCCCGAGGCTGCTCCCCGAATCCCTCAGCGCGGAGGGAACAGCCCCAAACGCCACCAGGAAGGAGCCGGGGTGAAACAAGAGCTGGCACATGGCCTCCTCTCCCTGGGAGCGGGGTATTTACCCAGGGAAGGACGAGGAGCAGGAGCCGAGAGCTCTCCAAACGCAGCCCGGAGCCGCCGCTCCGCGTGTGCCGACGTGCCGGAGGTTGGGAGACACTGGCTGGGCGCTGTCCCACCCCCGGAGAGGCTGGAAAAGTCCCCAAACCCTCCCTTCTAGCAGCACAGGGACCCCCTTAACCCCCCCAAAAAACCACACCAGAGCCAAGTGACTGTGTCAATTTTTAACTTTTTTTTTCTTTTTTTTTTCCTCCTTAAAGATGACTCCGATTTACATCGAGACAGTTCTAACAAATTCATTCCTTGTTTCACAAAAAAAAAAAAAAAAGAAATTATATTAAATAATTTCTGCCAATAAATAACATTTTCACCATTTTTTTTCTCCTTTCAACAGAACTAAAAAAAAAAAAAAAAAAGAAAAAAAAAAAGAAGCAAGAAATAAAAATAAAAATTAAAAAGGAGGCAGTCTCCAGGCAACGGGCGTATGATCCTTCAGCATCGAGAACCCTAAAATCACCATCACTGCACCCCTGGGAGGGCTTCAGATCCTCCCTGGCCGAGGTTTGGTGGGATCTGCATCCCTGCCAGCTCTCCATGCCAGGTGGGATCTGTGCCAGAGGCAGCCAGAGAGGTTCTCCCAATCCCAAAAAGAAAATTAAGCTTGAACTCAACCCACCACCCGCCCCATTGCCGACTCCCCTCCTTAGACATGCACCTTGCTAGAACATGCAAAAAAACCCAGGCTGCGGGGAGGTGGGGGCTTTCCCTGGATTTGGGGCTCCCTCGGGTCGGGGGGGTCCCCCGGGGCCGGTGGGCTTCCCAGAATCCCGGTTGTCCAAGCTCCAGGTGGCAGCCGGGGAGGGGAAGGGACGGGCGGGAGCTCGGAGATGAGGGTCAGAGACAAGCCCAGCTCCGAGGCGCTGGATTTGTGGGGGAAAAGGAGGAAAAGGGGAATTTCGGGGGTGGTTCTGGATTTTTTGGTTTGGCGTGGTGGGGATCGGGGCAGGGAATTCTACTCCGAGGTCGTCATCACCCCAAGGAGGGATGGGGGAGCTCGGGGCTGCGGCAGGGGAAGCTCAGCATTCCCGCTGGGATGCCAGCACGGAGAGGGGTCGTTAATTAATTGAGGGGGTAATTAATTGAGGGGGTAATTAGCACCCAGAGCCCCATCGCTGCTCCTCACCCCCTCGGGAACTGCATTAAAGGAAAGAGGGGACCTGGCAGTGTGACATCCACGTGTGCCAGCGCCACAGGGACATGGGGGCAGCCTCCAGCCCTTGGCCACCAGCTCTGGGGCTGGGGCAACCAACACCCAGCCCTTGGCCACCTTCTCCATGGCCGGGACACTGGGAAGCTGCAGCCCCACCAGCCCCAGGGACAAGGGGGGACAAAAATCCAGCCCTCGGCCACCTTTTCCAGGGCCAGGACAACCAAAATCCAGCCCTTCTCCAGGGCCAGGACACTGGGAAGCTGCAGCCCCACCAGCCCCAGGAATTGGGGGGTTGGATCTGAGCCCCCAAACCACGAAGCCCAAGGTCCAAAGGGATTTTGGGGAGGGGGAATTGGTGATGCCAGAGCAGGAGAAGAGGGTGGGGGGACAAACTGCCAGCAAAGCAAATCCCCCTCGGCGATGGGCCGGGCCCTGCTGACCCCCCCACGCTGGGAAGGGGCAGTGCCAGGCTCGGGGTCCCGCGGTTCCCATCCCGAATATCCCGACTAAAACCTGGCGGTTTGGGTGAGATCCCAGCCTGGGTCAGCACAATACGCCCGAACATGCACGGGCAGCCCCGGGCACGGTGAGCGCGCCCGGGTACCACACACGGGCTCACCGCGCTCACAGGAGGCCCTGAAAGGACAAAGAAATACTCACAGACAAAAGGCAATTTGGCCCCACTCCTCGGACTGGGGGGGAGAGAAGCTCGCTCCGAACATCTCGCGCTTTTCGCAAAGCGGTGGGCGTGTAAAAAAAAAAGGGATCAAAGGGAAAAAAGAAAAAAAAAAACAAAAAACACGGAAAGAAAAAAAAAAGAGGGAAAAGTGGAGGCATGTGACTCAGAAGTGTGGAAACCCAGCGGTCTGCTCACAGAATCCTAAACAGCCCCGTGGGATTAGGTGACGTGGGATCCTAAGACAACTTGAAAGCTTCCTGGGAAGTTGCCGTTTTCCTCTGGCGCTGGAGCACCAAGGGAGGAGGGCAAGATGCAGGGAAAGCGTTGGCAAAGATCCCCGGGGAGAGGCTCAGCCCTGCCTGCGGAGAGCTCGGGAGGAGCTGGGGACAAGGGGAAGGTGGCAAGGGGTGCTCCAGGAGGGACACGGCTCCCACAGCACCAGGACGGGAAGTGACCGACGGGAACCTCCCAAAATCCTCTCCCCACACTCCCCGGTTTAAGTGACAAAACGCTCACAGTGACAGAACGCTCAGCTCCCACTCCAAAATCACCAAAAATGCCCAGGGGGTGACCCCTGGAACCCCCGGGGATCCCTGTCCAGCACTGCACGAACACCCTGCCGGAATTCCTGCAGAATTCCTGCCAGATCCACTCGGTTCTGCCTTCCGACCCTTCCCTGCGTGCCCCCATCCAGGGCTGCCCTGTCCCCAAGCCCCATTTCCCAAAAACAGCGCTGCCCCACCCACTTTATCCCAAATTTGGGTCAGCGACGCCCTGCTCCCGCTGCTGGGAAAGGCTGAGGTGCCCACGGCTCCCCTGGAATAGCCAAATTTGGGTCAGCAATGCCTTGCTCCAGCTGCTGGGAAAGGCTGAGGTGGCCACGGCTCCCCTGGAATAGCCACTGGCCAAGGGTGGCCGATGCCCCAAGTCACCCACAGTGGTGAAAGGTGCCCCGGGGGGACAAGGAGGTGACACTGAGGGGACCACCCTGTCCCCCCCACCCCCAAACTGCTGAGCCAGGGCTGATTCCAGAGCAGGAACAGGGAATGCAGCCTGTGGTGGTGGGGAAAGGAGGGGCTGCAGCCTCCAGGTTATAAATCGCCCTTTTCCTTTAAAATTCAGGCCCTGCAGCTTTCCCAAGGATCATCAGGCAGCAGAGATAATTCCTGCGCTCTGAATCAGAGAGATTCCCAAGGGAATTCTGCTGCTCCGAGAGGAAGAGCCACAGCGAGGGGCAGAGATTCCCCCACCTGCCTTTTCCCTATTTTCCTTTGGGATAAAGCTGGATTCCTGAAGGAAAAGATGACTGGTGTGACAACCCCAGAGTCCCTCAGAGCCACCCCTGGCTGTCACCTCGGAAAAGAGGGATGGATCCCAGCGATCTGCCTTCCAGGGAATTGGTTGCTAAAGCAGCAGCTGCAGGTAGGCAAGAGGTGGAAGAAAACAACAGGAAAAAATCCGGGAAGAAAACAGGTGTGAAAAGGAAAACCAACCCAACCGTGTCCTGAAGGGAAGGACCTGGTTTGGAACGCTCAGGTTAATTCCACATTGTGCCAAAGCCAACGACCCAAGTTGCCTGGTTTGACTGATTTTTTTTTTTTTTAAATCCAACCCCCCCCTGCAGAGGTTTGGCCTCTCGGGGTGGGCAGCTGGACAGCACAACATTCCCGGGATGCACTAGCAGTTGGATTGGTTTCTAAATTAATTAAAAAAAAAAAAAAAAAAAAAAAAAAAAGGGGACTTTTTTATATATATTGAACATAAATTAAAAAAAAAAAAAATTACAAAATGGTCGCTTTCTTACAGAACGGATGCGGACTGGATTTATGGACGTGCCTCCAGGTGAAGTTGGTTTCTCCCCCTGCCCCCACCCCACCCCGATAATAAATAAATAAAATTCATGAAGTTTTGGATCCTCTCGCGGTGCAGCTTCGGGCGCTCGGAGCGTTACTGGGATTTCTTCCCCGTGCCGTTCTTGTCCGCAGAGTTCGAGGTTACCAAGTTCACGGGGCCGTCCGAGTGCAGCGAATCCTTGCGCGGGGGCATGCGCTCGTTGATGCGGTCCAGCCCCCGCGCCTCCTCGAAGCTGCGGATCTTGTGCTGCGGCGAGAATCCGCGGATGGCTGCGGAGGAAGGGAGCACAGGGGAGAAATGTCAGGAGCGGCCGTGGATTCCCCGGAGGAGCCCTTCAGCACACGCCAGACACCAACGGGGACAGTGGTGGGGACGGAAAGCACCTGCCTGGATTTGGGATCGCGGGGTGGATTTGTTTGGGGGTTTTTGGGATTTCCAGCTATTCCCACTGCTAGTAGGAGTGTGGTGTAGCTGGACGCAAGATTTGGGATTTGCTCGGCTCTTTAAGAGCTTTTCATGGAATTGTGGAATGGTTTGGGTCCGGAGTTTTAAATCACCTGCCATGGGCAGGGACACCTTCCACCACACCTTCCACTGTGGGGTTCAACCCCCCCAAGCTTGGACACTTCCAGCTTTTTTGGGAATTCCACCCCACCACCCTCATTGGGAAGAATTCCTTCCCAGGATCCCAAACCTCCTCTCTTTTAATAGATCAGGAGGAACTTGATGAACCAGGCAAGTGCTCGCCGTCCCCAGAGAGTGAAATCTCAGGAAAATTTCAAAGCTGAGAAACACGACACTAAAAAACAATTAGAAATAATAAGAATAAAAAAAATTAGGAAAAAAAAAAAAGCAAAACCCAGAACGACAGAACAAAGACACCACCACAAGGCTCTGAACTCCGACACAAACCACACACTGCAACACCAGGAGAGGGAACAGCTAGTCCTTGGATCACAAAGGCAAAATTCTTGCATGACCAGGAGACACACGGGCACTTTTGGGAGGGATGAATCCCACGGAGGAATTTCATGTCCCTGTTCCATCACCACGGGGACGAGCACGTCACCCTCGCCCTGATGACACGGACCAAATGCGAAACTCCTTTGTGCTACGGATAATTTAAGGAAAAGGAGGCTCTGCCAAATCTTTTACAAGGACTTGGCTGCTTTGCAAACAAACTTCCCTCGGTAAGCAAAGCCTCTACAGAGCCGCTCAGGATCGAGGGAAAATCCTCATGGATCTGTCATTCCTACTCTCTACATGGAGAGAATTTCCTCTCCACCTTGGCCTGGCTGTGGGGAAGGCAGGGATTACAGCAGCACCACAAAATCCTGTTTTCCAAGGATTCTGATGGCGCTGGCAGATTGCAGGACCTCGACCCCAAGGTCTCGAGCCGCAGGAGCACGAACCGCTCCGGCAACTCCAAATAAAGGTGTTCCACTAAGGAATAAACTGTTCGAGCTGAAATAGCCTTGAACCAACCCACTGGGTGTTTTTTCCTTCCCAGCAGGGCCTCGTCCTCCCCCACTTCTGGTGATGCAAGAGTAAAAAGCTTCCGTTAAGGGCTGGTAAAGCTCTTTAAAATGAGCGCACGCACACACGGAGATGATTTGAGTCTCTCGCCGGGTTCTAGCCATACCTTCCCGTGCCTCTACCGCTTCTACTGTGGCTGCAATACAGAAGAACAGTGGCATGCAAAAATGAAGACAGGAAAAAAAAAAAAAAACAAAACAAAAAAACAAAACAAAAAAAAAAAAAAAAAAAAGAAAAAAAACAAAAACAGAGTGACAGTGAGTGATCCGACATCATGGCTGCGACGCAGAGCCCGCGGCCCCCCAGCCCCGGTGGTGCCAAACGAGTGGCGAGAGGGGAGAGAAGAGGTGACAGGAGGTGGAGAGGAAGGGGGGAAAGGGACTCCCGAGGGCTCAGGGGGAGTCTCCTTTCCTCTGGGCTCGTCACACGGATTGATCTGATGGAAGGACAGAGGAGCAGAGAGAGGGATTCCTGCACCCAACAGGGAGAACCTCGGACTGAGCTCCCAGCTGGGTGGCTCCAGGCCACCTTCAGGAGGGGAATAATGTGGAATTCACCCTCCACCACCCCAGCTGAGTGAGGGGAGTGATCCCAGGGGAAGGAGAGAGGTGGGCTGTTTTCCAGGGAAGGACAAGCAGCAGGTCCTGGGCTGCTCCGCTCCCGGTGCCTTGAGTTGTGACAAAAAATGAGGCTTCAAATGCAGTTTGGCTTCAGCTCCATCTCCCGAAAGCGTTACCAAGCAACAAGGCACCACAGAGCTGAGCAATGTCCCCTTCCTAAATCTGCTGCAGCAACGTCCAAGGCCTGGTGGGCCCTGCCTCAGCATCTGGGAGGAGGCCCATCCCTAGAGCAGATTCCCTGGATTTTAGCCTCAGAACTGCAGCTTTTTTTTTGCTTTGGACACAATACAGAGGCCACGTGGTCCTCGGGAGGCCACGGAGGAAGGATGGAGCTGCGGCTGCAGTTTTGCCCCAGATTCCGTGACTTTACTCAGTTGGTTTTGCCAAGCCCTGCTGTGAAAGGCTGGGGAGAGGCCAGGAGGGGAGGGGGCCCCATTTCCCTTTTTTTGGGGTGCACAGGCACCCCACAAGGGGAGCAACCCCTTCTCCTCCTCACCCAGCAGACAGGGCTCCCATAAATTCACCTGGGGTGGGATGTGCAAAATGGGGAGGGAGGATGGGGAAAAGGGGGGTGGGAAAGGGGTCAGGACAGTGAAAAGGGGTGGGAGACGGATCTGGACAGGGAAAAGGAGTGGGAAAGGGGTCTGGACAGGGAAAGAGGGTGGGAAAGGGGTCAGGACAGTGAAAAGGGGTGGGAAACGGATCTGGACAGGGAAAAGGGGGGGGAAAGGGTCAGAACAGGGAAAGAGGGTGGGAAAGGGGTCTGGACAGGGAAAGAGTGGTGGGAAAGGGGTCTGGACAGGAAAAGAGTGGTGGGAAAGGGGTCTGGACAGGGAAAAGGGGTGGGAAAGGGGTCTGGACAGGGAAAAGGGGTGGGAAATGGATCTGGACAGGGAAAAGGGGTGGGAAAGGGGTCTGGACAGGGAAGAGGGGTGGGAAAGGGGTCAGGACAGGGAAAAGGGGTGGGAAAGGGGTCAGGACAGAGAAAGAAGGTGGGAAAGGGGTCAGGACAGGGAAAGGAGGGCGAGGGGGGCAGGAGAAGCCGGGTGGTGCCGAGGGCAGCGGGGGGAGCCTGCAGGCGGGCGCGGGGCAGGTAAGGCAGCAGCGAAGGCCCAGCTTGTTTGTTCTGTCCTGGGGAGAGGCTCATTTTGGGGCTGGGAGGTCCCTGGTAGCCCTCAGAGAACCCCTGAGAGGAGAAGGTGCTGGAGAACGTCACAGCGTGACCCCGTGCTGTGGGGACACAGGGACAGAGCTGCTGCAGCAGCCACCCTCCCACTCAGTTCCCAGAACTGGGGCGACGGGGCTGTGACGGTTTCCATAAAAAAAGGGAAAAAATATCCATCCTCCTCTGTGGGCAGAGAAATCCACGAGCTCGGGAGTGATGCTGCATCCTCCCCGGGAGCAGGCAGCGACACTGACACGTTTCTGACTCGTGAACTATTTAATCCAGGCAACCCCAGCCCCGGCCGGGGAGAGCTGCAGGAAATCCCCGGTGCCCATGGGAAGGGGGAAGCTGGGGAGGTGCCAGGCTTCAAAGGCCGATGGCAGGGAAGGATTAAAACGCTGGATTATGGGATTCCCTCTGGGGACTTTCTGGGATGGCTCATTCCCTGAGCGCCAGCCAAGCTCCCTGCCCTGAGAGTGGGAAGGATCTGATCCTTTGCTCCGTCCTGCTCCCGGCACAGGGAGAAAATTCTGGGAAGAAACCTCCAGAACGACATCAAAACCTGAGAGGAGTCTGTTCTGAACCATCCAGCCCTGGAGGAACCTCGTTCCTTCGGCTAAACTTTCCTCCTGTTTGGGGTTCGTGACTTCCCAGGGGCAGATTGGGAGGGGTTTGGTTTCACGAAGAACAAACAAGCAGCTGTGTCACTGTCACATTCACACAGAGGCCGTGGCACTGTCACATTCACACAGAGGCTGTCACACAGCAGCAGCACAGCGAGGTGAGGCAGAGGATGTGCACCATGCAGCGTTAGAAGGGAAAGAAAGGATAAAAAATCGTTGCAGAAACAAACAATTAAGCACTAAACATGCTTTTAGGCAGGGTGCTGTGGGTTTTCTTCCTCGAGGGAACACGGGGACATCTTGGCATCTCTCCACATCCCCACCTACACCTCTGCTTCCTCCTGCTCGGGAATCCTTCCTCCCCACGGGCCTGAACCCTCGCTGGGCCCCCTGGCACCCTCCGGGCTGCCCGTGGGAGCTGCTCCAGGGGGTTTGGGGCAGGGGGAGTGTGGGGGGTCAGGGATACTCACCGGTCTGGAGGGTCTGCCTCCCCCCCGAGAGCACTCCCAGGGGCAGGGTACCTGTGGGGGTCAGGCCTTTGAGGGTCAGCACGCTCTCGCTCTCCTCCCTGCAGGGAACAGCACACCAGTTACACACAATGTGCAGTGGCTGCACTGGAAATGGGAGTCGTGGACAATGGGAATCGTGGGAACATGGGAACATTTAGGCTGGAAAAGGTCACCAAGTCCAACCATCGAACCCTGCTCACCACTAACCCATGTCCCCAGTGCCACATCCACACATCCAGACTCCACCGCTGCCCATCACAATGCTTGGCAGCCCTTCCCATGAAGAAATTGTCCCTAAAATCCAACCCCAACCTCCCCTGGTGCAGCTGGAGGTTGTCTCCTCCCATCTGTCACTTGTGATTTGTGAGAAGAGACCAACCCTCACCCGGCCACAACCTTCTTTCAGGCAAACGTGTCCTGAAGAGTCAGGGAGAACCACCTGTCCTGTGAGGCTTTTCCCCTTCCTTTCTTCCTGATCAGTGTTCCCCCATCACCCAGTCCCCAAACTAAACCCAGTCCCCAAATCAAACCCAGCCCCCCAATTAAATCCAGCCCCCAAATCAAACCCGGTCCCCAAATGAACCCCAGCCCCCAAATTAAACCCAGCCCCCAAATTAAATCCAGTCCCCAAATCAAACCCAGTCCCCAAATTAACTCCAGCCCCCAAATTAAACCCAGTCCCCAAATTAAATCCAGTCCCCAAATCAAACCCAGCCCCCAAATTAACCCCAGCCCCCAAATCAAACCCAGTCCCCAAATGAAACCCAGCCCCCAAAATCAAACCTGGTCCCCAAATCAAACCCAGTCCCCAAACTAAACCCAGTCCCCAAACTAAACCCAGCCCCCAAACTAACCCCAGTCCCCAAATTAAACCAGTGCTCAAATTAAACCCAGCTCCCAAACTAAACCCAGTCCCCAAACTAAACCCAGTCCCCAAATCAAACCCAGTCCCCAAATCAAACCCAGTCCCCAAATTAAACCTAGACCCCAAATCAAACCCAGCCCCCAAACTAAACCCAGCCCCCAAATTTGCCCCAGTCCCCAAATTAAACCCAGCTCCCAAACTAAACCCAGCCCCTAAATTAACCCCAGTCCCCAAATTAACCCCAGTCCCCAAATTAAACCAGTGCCCAGCCCACCCTTACCGAAGAACGGAGAAGACCCGTGCCATCTTCCCAATGGCTCTGATCTTATTCCTGATGATCTCTTTACGGACCGTTGTCCCACCTTAGGGAGAGAAAAGAGCAAAGAGCAGCGCGTTGGAGCTTTCCTGCTCTCCGGGGATTCTCAGCATGAAGCACCTGCCTGACTCCAGGAAAAGAAATCATGGTTTTTACAGATTGTACAGCTACACCGGAGAGAGAACGGTGCTGGAAAGATGGCATCAGGATGGCATCAGGATGGCACCAGGATGGCAGCGAGGAGGGCAACACCAACGAGATGACACACGGAACTCGAGAGGGCTAAAGAGAGTAGAACCACGACCGGGGGACACGGATTCGGGGAGGTGTCGCTGGCGGCTCACACTGCCAGGTGGGCTCACACTGCACAGGATGGGACACAAATGACTCAGCCATGAGACACAGTTTTGCAAGGCAGAGCACGGAGGGGTCTGACGGCTGATGGGCACCGCTGGGCGGCACGCAAGCATCAGCTTTGGCATCCAGGGAGCACAGGGGAGGGCTGGCCAGAGCCTGGCAGCTCTGCTCTGACCCCACACGGACACAACAGGACAGGGGGGAGCCCCCATTTTGCTCTACAGACCCAACGGGAGAGAGGGGGGAAAAAAAAGCATGGAGGGAGCTGAAACCAAACCGAAAATCAGGTCAAAAGAGGGAACAAATCCATCTCCTCTCAGCTGAGATTCCTCACATGGCCCAGTACACATCGGGACGGGAAGCCAAACCCGGGGCTAACATGCACCATGGCTCAGCCATGCACTACGTGGCTGCATTCAGATCAGGTAGAAACGTGACCCCCGTTTCTCGAGTTCCTGGAGGAACGCAGAAGGGTTAAAAAACACATGGAGCTTATGTTAAAACTGAAAGGGGATGAAGAGACTGCCCCACTAGTCAGCTCTGGAAATCCACTTCAAGGATCTGGTGGCACAGGCAGTGATAATTAAGCTCGTAGCAAATTCTAGCTGGGTACCTTTCGGATAGCTTGAAATGTAGTGATCTTCAGGGAGAGGAGACACCAAGAAACAAGTAGATGAAGACAGAGATAGAAGAAACAAATTTAATTTTCATGGGAGGGAGGAAAGAAAAAACCAAAAAAACCAAAAAACAGAACGGAAATGCAATGGGAGAAGCAGGTTAGAGTCTCCACCTGGGGCCGAAGCAGCTCAGGCCCCACTTCTCGCTGCCCCCCACGGCTGTGTCTCAGCTTCCTCAGGTCACCACCTCGCTCCTGAATCCCCCCAAAATCCAAACTGCTCATCAGCTCAGCCACTGATTTGTCCCCTTCATGCACGGCTTAAAACCAGGGCCAAAAACCACGCTGTAGTTTTTGGGGAGGGGGGTGACACGAGAAGCCACTTTACAGAGGAGTTCACTGCAACAGATGAGAAGACTGGGTGGGTATTTTGGTGCAGAAAATTTTGAATTTGGGGGGAAAAAATAACCAGCAGCCTGTGTAAGGAGCAGGAAACCATTCCCAGAGTAGCTGGCAAGAAATGTCTGTCGCAGTGAATGTCATTTAATTTCTCTGTGACTGAACAGCAAAGGAGAAAAAAAAATAATTTTCCCCATCCAGAACTGCACAAGGGTTGGGCAAAAAGGAACTGGAGACCGTGGCTGGGCATCCAGCTATAAATCAAGCACTGCTCAGGTATCAAACACCTTCCCCAGCTTTTCCCCCCGCTGCTCTCGGGGACCTGCAGGGATATTTTACCTTCCAACGTCTCGTCGCCATCCGAAATCAGCTCGTCGTCGGAGCAGATGTTGAGGATGTTCACGAGCATCTCGGTGACTGCAAGAGGCACAGACAGTGAGGTCAGAGCGGCCTGGGGCACACACGGAGGGATTTGGAGGGCGAGGGAAGGATTTCAAGGTCGTCTGTCCCCTGGAAGTGGGAGCCTAAAGATACTTTTAGGCACAGCCTGCTGGTACCCGCAGCGGCACCGGAGCAGACGACACACGTTGCATCCTCTGCCAAGGAGGTGGACGCGGGCCAAGCACATCACAGATGAACCAGACGTGGGGAATGAGGTGCCAACATTCCTGCAGAACAGCCTGAGCTCCCTCAAGGTCCCCCTCGCCCGTCCCCACCCTCACCACAGCCACCTGGCTCCGAGCAGGGCCAGATTTGGGGAGGGGGGGTTCGACCTATGGTGCCTCAAAGTCAAAAAAATGCTTTGGAAGTTGTGAGGTTGAAGCCATTCTCCAAACACACGAGGCTGGGGTGGAATTTAAGCTCATCAGGAGAGGTAAAAATCCTTTTGGTGGAAAGCTGAGGCAGAGCCTTGGTCATATTTTAAGCTGCCTCGCCTTCTTCAGAACGAAACAAGTCTTGGATTGAAGTGAATGCTTCCTTTTTGGTGGGCCAGGAGCCAACAGGAATTTTTAATTCCTCTGTTGCAAACCAAGAGAAATGTCTCCAAATTCTGAGGTGGGGCTACAGCACCCAAGATCAGCTCCACCAGCAACGCAAGAGGCAGAAAGGAGCGTTTTATTGGTAAAGGCTTTTTAAAACAGGTATCAACAGCTGTTTTTCCAAGATTTTAACCCAGCAATGAAAATCTTGAACCTGAACTGCTCTCCTGTGCGACCTGGAGCTGCAACGCTCACTGTGGGACAGGATTCTGACAATCAGAATATCCAAGGATCTGTCACTGGGAATTTGGAAGAGAAATCCAAATCCTTCTTACCCTTTTCCCCTACGAAAGGCAAAGACCATGTGAAGACATCCATGAAGTTTGGAAGCCAGTAGGGATGAGGGGAACAGTTGAACTGCCTGATGTTCATGACGTTGTTTTCGTATTTCAGTACAGCAGCTGGGAGGGAAAAGGGAAAGAGAGCAAATGTCTGTGGGCACTGACCACTGAGGGAATCCTGGAATGGTTTGGGTGGGGAGGGACCTCAAGGATCAGTCAGTGCCACCTCTGCCGTGCCAGGGACAGCTCCCACTGTCCCAGGCTGCTCCAAGCCCCGCCCAGCCTGGCCTGGGACACTTCCAGGGATCCAGGGGCAGCCACAGCTTCTCTGGGAATTCCACCACCCTCACCTTCCCAATATCCCATCCAGCCCTGGCAGTGGGAAGCCATTCCCCCTTGCAGAATCAAACCACCAACTCTCCAAAATGAGGAAGTTCAAGCCATAATTTTTTTGTGTACTCAGGTTGGTTCTCAGCTCAGAACAGTGAAGGTCAAACAGAGCCAAGATCCAAAGAGAGGGGTGAAAAACCCAACAGCTGCAGAAAATTCCTCCATGGGCTTGGGGCAGGGGGAAGTGGAAAGCTTCCCTACTCTATCAGCTTCTGTGGGATGGCAGCATCCCTCACAGGGCTCCGTTGTCCCCAGGCTGGGAATGGAAGCTTTATTCCAGGCTTTATGACTCCACAGTTAATTGCCACAGTAACACATTAAGTCAACCACTTCAGCTCAGCACAAAGCTCTCTTTCATTCCAGGCACAAGAATGCCACTGGAGGAGAGGGTTTTGTATCGAAAATAGTGTATTTTCTGTATTGAAAGCAGTGTGGTGGCAGCTGGAGCAGGGCAGGGATTGTCCTCCTGAGTGTACCTCGAGTGCTGTGTCCAGTTCTGGTCCCCTCACTGAGACATGGAGGGGCTGGACTGAGTCCAGGGAAGGGAATGGAGCTGGGAGGGGTCTGGAGAACTCCTGAGGGAGCTGGGAAAGGGCTCAGCCTGGAGAAAAGGGGATCAGGGGGGACCTTGTGGCTCTGCACAGCTCCTGACAGGAGGGGACAGCCAGGGGGGATTTGGGATCTGCTCGCAGAGAACAGGGACAGGGGGAGAGGGAACGGCCTCAGGCTGGACTGGGGAGGCTCAGGGTGGACATCAGCAGGAATTTCTCCATGGAAAAGGTGGGCAGGGATTGGAACTGCCCAGGGAGGTTTGGAGTGCCCATCCCTGGAGGTGGCACTCAGTAACAATGTCGGGATCGGGCACAGCTCAGACTCAATGCTCATGGAGCTCTTTTATTCTGTGAATTTGGGAAGGCAGAATGGGAAAGGGATTTCCTGAGCCCCCCAAGAGCAGCAGAGCCCCAGCCTTACCCTTGTTGTTATAGACATCTAAGTAATTTGGTGCAGAGAAGATTGTGATTAACGAGGGAAAGCCTGTGGTCTGGCTCTTCCTGTACATTCGGTACCTGCAACACAGGGCAGGTGTCACACATTGCCCAGGAGAGTCCAAACCCTGCCCAGGAGAGTCCAAACCCTGCCCAAGAGAGTCCAAACCCTGCCCAGGACAGTCTAAACCCTGCCCAGGGTAGCCCAAACACTGCCCAAGAGAGCCTAAACCCTGCCCAGGACAGCCCAAACCCTGCCCAGGACAGCCCAAAGCCTGCCCAGGACAGCCCAAAGCCTGCCCAGGGTAGCCCAAAGCCTGCCCAGGGTAGCCCAAAGCCTGCCCAGGACAGCCCAAAGCCTGCCCAGGACAGCCCAAACCCTGCCCAGGACAGCCCAAAGCCTGCCCAGGACAGCCCAAAGCCTGCCCAGGACAGCCCAAACCCTGCCCAGGACAGCCCAAAGCCTGCCCAGGACAGCCCAAAGCCTGCCCAGGGTAGCCCAAACCCTGCCCAGCACGGCCCAAACCCTGCCCAGCCCCTGCCCAGGACAGCCCAAACCCTGCCCAGGACAGCCCAAACCCTGCCCAGGACAGCCCAAACCCTGCCCAGGACAGCCGAAACTCTGCCCAGGACAGCCCAAACCCTGCCCAGCCCCTGCCCAGGACAGCCCAAACCCTGCCCAGGACAGCTCAAACCCTGCCCAGGACAGCACAAACCTTGCCCAGGACAGCCCAAACCCTGCCCAGCCCCTGGGCTGCAGCACTTACCCAGCATCCTGGGCTTCGTGAGCTCGGATTACGGATAACAAACTATTGTTCTGCAAAAATTCACACACTGCAGGATAACTGGAAAACAAAAAGCAAGGAGAACTCAGCGGGAGCACCCAGGGAGAACGGGTGGTCTTGGTTTTGGGGAACAGCCACTTGCAGAAACCATTCAGCTTCTGTCCAGCACCCCAAAACATGGCCAATATATATTTTATCATTCAAAAATTAATTGCAAAGTGTTCTGTTAAACCTTCACTATAAGTGGACTGTCAGCACAAACCCATTTTTAGCAGGAGGAGAGTATTTTCTAGAGATTCTGGTACTGAAAACCAGGAAAACCACAGGGGAGTGATTTTTTAGCAGGAGGAGAGTATTTTCTAGAGATCCTGGGACTGAAAATCACTCACAGGGCACCCTGACATCCCAAAGAAGCCTCTCTGCTGTCTGAAACCCCAATTTCATAAAGTAACTTATCTAAAGACAACATTACAAGAGAAGAAAAAACAAACATTTGTGCACTAGAGCCAAGTGAGGAATATTTCAGGTACACTGCAAAGCCCCCCAGAGTGGCCTGAACAGTGATTTTAGTATGAGGGGAGAGAAATGTCCCCTAAAACACCCCTCACCTGTAGAAATAGGAGCAGCCTCGGACAGTGTTGTGGGCAAAATGCTCGAGGGTTTTCTCGTTGCCGTAATCCTCCGAGGGATCCGACCACAGCAGGTCACACATCGGACCAAAGGCTGGAGGCTCCTTAAACCTGTCTAACTGGAGAGGGGACACAACATCAGCAGGAGCTGTGGCACGATTCACACCCCCCCAGCCCCAAATCCACCCCAAATCCACGCAGCACTGTCCTGGGGTGGCATAATGATATTTTGTATTCCCTATCGTTTGTATACTTGAGCAGAAATGTGGTCCTGGAGCTTTCACTGTGTCCTGCAGCTGGGAGAAAGCTCTGCCAGCGCGGGATGGTTTGAAACTTTTGGGACACTGTTTTTACTTTTTTTTTTCCCCTCAGTCAGTTGCTGCTGCTGGTTGCTGGTGCTACTGGTGTGGCTGCTGCTTGGGTTTTCTTTTCTTTTCCCCTTTTTTCCCCCTGGGATTGTTTCTTTTCATCATTTTTGGACCCTTTTCTTCAACTTGCTTTCTCATCTGAGAACCTGAGGAGCCCCGGAGGACAGCGGACGAGAATCGTCCAGGGAGCCACCGGAGGAACTCCACCCGACCCCTCTGGGGACCCCGGAAAGGGAAGCTACACCTGAGGAAAAGGATACTAAAGCTCATCAGCTCTTTGTTCAGGGTTAATGACTCCTTTTCCCCTTTCCCCTTCCACTGTGTGCTCTGTTAATTAAACAGTTCGTCCCACTTTAGGCTGAGATATTCTGTTGTTGTGGGGGGAAGGGGTGCCAGAAACCTTTGTGGGGGAGGCACCTGCTCAGAGTGCTTTCCACCTAGGAGATTTGTCTCTAATCCAAGACAAGGACTCAACCCCACAGGGAACTGGAAGCGGAGGGAAAAGCCCAGGGAGCTGACTTACTTTCCTAATGTCATCTAGACATGTGATTTCTGGAGACAGGCCCCCGTGGACACACAGGAATTGCTGGTTGAGGAGGGCAGCGAGAGGAAGACAGTCGAAGGTATCCATGCACGCGTCGTACACTCGCTCCGAGTACTTGATTCGACCTGGGGAGGAGGAATTCAGTCAGGCTCTGATCTGCCAAAGTGCTGATCAATAAATTCAAGGAATTCAGCTCCTAAGGAGATGTGGAAACTCTCAGTCTGTGGCCCACAAATCAAACTTTGCACCTTTGTATCAGTGAAAATACTTAGAATCAAACTTTGCACCTCTGCGTTAGTGAAAATACTGACTTGGAAAATAAATCGTTGGATGTGTAAAGGAAAAGGTTTTTTTAATCTGGATTTGGTTGAGAATATTCATCTCCCTTCAAGCTGTTTTCTAGAATCAACACACAGATGAGGTGTTTCCACCTCACCTAACAGAGAACTTGGGATCACAGGATAAATTTGGGATGCTGATAACGCCACCCCATCACTTCCCCACATCTCTGCTGCACCTCCAGACTCATCCTGATTATTGAATTTGGCACAGCAGCAACACCACACAGCCACTGAGGGCGGGAATTGCCTTTTCAGCTGGACACAGGTGAGGATTTGCCCTTGGAGAAATGGATCTTCCCAGGGATGACAATCCCAGTGATGCATCACCCAGGCAGAGGGGAAGAGCAGGTTCCCATATATTAAAAAGGGACACCAAAGATTGGACTCGTGCCTTGCCCAGAATTATCTCTTGAAGTCAGATCCTTGAGCAAGAATCCCCTAAAGGAGCTTTGCATTGAGTTCTCTACCTCTCTTATTGCTTGGAATGACAGTCATCCATCACTCCCTGACCTTTCCTCATCACCGCTTCCAAAATATTCAAAAGCTGTGCACAAAACCATCTTTTAACTGAAACGATCTGAAAGGTAAATGATCCTCCCCAGTGCAAACAGGGAGGAGCAAATCCTTCCCTCCTTTCCAACTGTAATCACTGATCCCAGCTGCACAATCTGGAGCTGGAAGTCTTTTGGCACTGATTACACGTTGCTGGGCCTGGAAGTCAGGGAGGGGAGGATGTGTGTGCCTGGCTCATCAGGGGAAAAGCGTTCCCATTTCTTCCATCCACGCTCAGTCTTTGCAACCAAAAGGCCAAATTTGGTGCTTTGCAGAACTTACAGATTCGGTTTTTTGGGGTGTTTTTTTGTAGCAGGGGCTGAAACAGAAGGGCAGGAAAACAAGACAACAGGTTTTTACAGCTCTGATGCCACTCAGAGGCACAAAAATTGAAGCCCACGCCTTCTCACAACACCTTTTTTTTAAAAAAATGTATTATTTAAATAGATTCAAATCCTTCTCCCACTGCTGATACTTACATTCCTGCTTGAAGGTGAAGTATTCTGTGAGGTGTCTGCACTCGTGGTTCCCTCGAAGGAGGAACAATGTTTTGGGATGATTTATCTTTAAACTCCATAAATACAGCACGCACTGCAAGAGAGGCAAGGAGGGGATGTCATAAAATCTTTTTCCAGGGCACTCATCAGCCTGAGACTGCTCTAAGAGGCTCTGGGAAGACACCCAAAGAGGAACCCGGAGAGAAACCCAGCTCCATAATGGGCAGTGGATCTTCTCCTGGCTGAGCAGGGAAAAGCCACCAGGATTTCTCTATATTAGGGCTGACTTGGAGAAGTGACAAATGAGATCGTAGCCAACAGAAAGCAGCTCGGGGTTGGGTGGGGGTAGCTTTGCTTCCAGCACAAACCAAAGGAAAAAACCCCTTTTTGCAGAGCAGCAAAGCAGAACCAGCTGTTTGCTCCAGATGTTCCACTGGGATGGAGACCAGCGAGCGGAGCAGGCAGCCATTTGTCCACGGAACACCCGGAAAATTCAACTTCATCTTCCCCGCTGATTTCCCCCCTCCCTGGCTTTTCTGCTTACGCTACAGTCATGTGAAGTTCAAGCTCAAAACAGGAAAAGCTGAGCCCAAAAAACAAGCTTAGCTTAGCAAAGCTCTCTGGCTTTGAGAAGGGCTTTCCACATCCCCTCCCCAGCAGCAGCACCTGCAAACCCCGGCGCCTTTGATGAGGCAAAACCAGGCTGAAAACGGGTGTTTTTAGCAGAAATATTTCATGCTGGCTGCCCAAAAAAAGCCTGAGGGAAGGGCTGGGAAGCAGGGGGGCTCACCCAGCGCGGCGTGCTCACGTCGCTATCTCGCACGGGGAAATGTTATCACATTTCCCTTGTTGATGCGGAGCGCTGGGAGGACAATCCATAATGACAGCAAGCTCCAGGATCTGGATTAAAGTCTCTAAGAGGAGCTTACCCTCGAGGCTGACAGGCGACAGGACCTGCACACGCCCTGGGAATGGAACCACCACCGAGGCTGTCAGGGTTTGACACCCTTCGACATTCCTGATCCGGGGCACAGATCCCCGGAACCAGCCGGGAAAAAGCTCCAAACCCCACATTAAACACCTCCCAGTTGGTTCCCAGCACACACAGCTCAGCTCTGGTGGTGTTTAAGCACTGAACCTGCAAGGTAAGCTCTGCGTGAATCATCCCAGCTGATCCCAAAACCCCGAGGAGCTGCAAAGCACCGCCTGTGCCTCACTTGGAATTCAACCCCACATTAACAACTTGATTAATTTGGAATTCTAAGAGAGAACGGGGGCCAAGGCCAGTAGCAGAATCATGTTTTATTGCATCTGTTACCAGGAGGAATGCTCCCAACAAAACCATTTATAATTATTCTGGGATTTAAAGCTTTAACCTCCCTGTGTTTGCAAGCGAAATGTCACTTTTCTGGGCTGGCAGGAGAACTTGGAAGTTGCTATAAATGAACCAAACGACTTGGAGAAAGAATCAGCCCTGGCATCAAAGCCAGGCAGAGATACAGCATCAATAGGGGAGGGTTTGGGATGTATGGAAGGTTGGCAGCTTGCAGAGGAGAGATTTTAAAACACATCTGAAGGGTTTTAAAGCGAAATGGGGCTGGATTTGGCACCGCGATTCTTCCTGGACACACCACGGACGTGGAGAGCGATGGCTGGAAGGACTTCCCAAGGATGTGGGGACTGCCAGGTACCAGGAGGACACGGAGTAAAGGACATTCAAGAGCCCTCGAGGGCTCCAGAGGGGCTGGAATGAGGAATGAGGGAGGTTTCCACACTCGCATGCCTCGGATGCTTGCTGGTGTTTTGCACGGATCCCTTTCCCAGCCTTCCCCGGCGCCGTGCCCAGGGATTGATTAGTGCCTGCTTGCAACAGCCAAGGAGCAAACCCAGGCACTCACAGCTTTTTGGGCTGAAATAATCCGAAATAATCTCATTCTCTCCCCACCCTACCTCTCGCTGTGAAGCCCAAAGGGCTTGATCCACTTGGAAAGGGATTGATCCTTCCAAACCTTGGAAAGGTTCGATCCACTTGGATCTCGCGTGGAAAGGGAGAGCTCAGCAGGTTATGAGGAGGGAATTCCAACGGGAATTGGGGCTTGGAGCCCTAAAAATGCAAGAGGGGCTGGTGCCAAACCTGCCCCCACCATAACCTCTCTCACCATTCCCAAAACCTGGCATTTGTAAGGAATTTTTACAAATTGAGCCTGCCAGGTCTTCCAGAGTGGGAACAGAGGCAAAACTCCCAAATCCAGCCCACCAATCCACCTCCACTCCCACCTTACAGGGCTGAATGGATCTCTTTAATATTATTCTGGATCTATTCAATATTATTCTGGATCTCTTTAATATTACTCTAGATCTATTTAATATTATTCTGGATAAAAAGTGCATTAAATCAAGATTAACATATAATTCCATAATTAGACAGCAATCACGTGTCCTGTCATAATTGGATTGGAAGAACTAGCCTGGGAAAGGTGAATGCCATTACCACACTTTTCCCAATAAATTGCCTCTTCCCATAGATTCTGTTTAAGGCCACAACGACTGTTTACTTTCTAATTTAAGGAAATCATTCTATTTATTGTTTTGCAGCTTCACGGATCAGGATGGTCCTTCCCTACCCACGAGCACAGAGCTCTCTTGTGCCATTCTGGGCTTTGGGACTAAAAGTTTTCATGAAAAGAGCATTTTTCCCACTGGGAGCTGGTGGGAGAATCCTTCAGGAGGGCCCTGCCTCATGGAGGAGTTCATCCTGATTTCCATGCTGCCTGTCAGCCCTGGAGCTGGATCTGTGACCAGTCAGTCTCGCTGTCACAGCAGGTTTGGGACAGCAAACCCTTCCCAGAGTCCCATCAGCATTCCACTTTCACACGGTGTTTCCCCTCCCCTCTCCCCTCACAGTTCTTTTCTCTAAAAAAAAAAAAACCCAAAAAACCAACAACCAATCCACTCTTCACGGCCTCATTATACTGGGAATTCATGTTTTTAAATAAGAATTTCCCTAAGCCAGGGGCCCAGCAAGAATTTGTTGAATGATTTGCTGCCGACATCCAGCTGAGCTGATGAACTGAGAGGCTTTGGGGAGGGGTGAAAGGTTTTGTCTGAGCCACAGGTAAATGGACAACCAAATGCCTGGAGCCACGGGGAACACCTGGAAGGGATACTTGGCCCTTCCACCTCCTTGGCCCCCACTCTGGCATCTCGTTTCCTGTCTGCCTGCAGCAGGATGCAATTAAACCATCCCCTCCTATTTCATTCTGTTAAAAGGTCACGGTTATAGAATGGTGGAATATCCTGAGCTGGAAGGAATCCATAAGGATCAGTGAGTCCAACTCCTGGCTTTGCTCAGGACACCCCCAGCTGCTCTGGGCAGGCCCTGGATCATCTCCCCGTAGATGCAGAAATTTGTGTGGTGATTCACGAGGCTGCTGTGGTGCTCCCCACCTTCCCAGCGGTCACACCACAGGGAAATCTGGATGTTTTTCCATCTCTGAGCCTCTGGGACACTCCAAACCTGCTGCTGTTTTACTCTGTCACCCCTGGAAGTGGCCAAAGTTAGGCTGGACGGGGCTTGGAGCAACCTGGGGTAGTGGAAGGTGTCCCTGCCCAGGGCAGAGGGTGGAATAATTTGGGATTTAAGGTTCTTTCCAACCCAAACCGTTCCGGGACTCTGTGATGATCCCACATGAGAGAGCAGGGAGCTGATCCCCAGCACTTCTGGAGATCTGGGAGTAAAATCTCCAAGTCAGATCAACCCTGGGCTGAGAGCAGAGAGAGGGAGCAGCACTATTCCAGAATCCACACTCTCACAGCAGGACCCAACAACTCTCACTTGAAACTTCCTTGGTTAACACCAAAAAAATCCACTTTTTACCTCAGAAGGAGCTGCCGTGCTGGAATACAATCTCTTTTCCAGGTGAACACCCTCCTGCTGCAAACCTCCGAGCACAGAGCAGTCGGATGTGTCCTTCCCCTTCCTCCCGGGGGGCTCCTCCTGCCAGCACCACCCCAAATCCCCACAGCCCCGGCCCCACCTCTCCTGCATCCGTCCCCGCTCCCCCGGAAGCTGCTCCTCGTCACACCTTGGCTCCCGCTCAGGATTCCGAGCGTGGGGCTGGAAGGGAGCCAGGGGCTGCTGGAGCTCAAGCTGTCGGCCGTGCTCTCCCTAAATCCTCTGCAGAATCCTTCAAAGAACCCCTTGCGCTCATCTGTGACAGTTCCTCCCCGAAATTTTTTCACTGGGGAAGATTTCTCCGCAGACCCAGCGGCTCAGCCATTCCTGCAGACTCATTTTTCCAAGAGAAATCCCTCCCTTTGTTATCATAACTGATTCCTGCACCTTTCAGGCCCCCATTCCCCCAAAACCCCTCGGTTACGTCGCTTCCAACTGGGATAAGTGCTCCACTTCCCCTCTGCCCTGCCTCTGTGAAACCAGATGGCCGTGATCCCTCGGGATTTGTGGCATTTGCTCATAGCTGTCCCTTCCCATCCCATCCCAGGTCCCCACGGAGCCACAGGGATTCACTGAATCCTTTGTCCTGCAGACCAACAACTCCCAGTTCTCAGTCATGGACTCCCAGCAAAGCTCTACCACAGCCCTGGTGACTTTTGCTCCTTTTTCCTGACCCCATTCCAATATTTTCTGAGGCACATGGTGCTTTCTTTTCCTGCCCAGCTGAATCCTGCAGGTTTTCCAACATTTGCTCCCCACTGCCTGGTGGGATCCTGTTCCCTGCAACACTCCATCAACTGTCCTTCTTCTGGCCCTGAGTGACAGCTCCAAGTGACATTAAAACTCCACGGCAGAAGGCAGAGTTTGGGGATTAACCCCATCACTGCCACTTCACTGTCACTGGGTGAGGATCCAATGCTCGCCCACGGCATTGGGACATAATTTTCCTGCCTGAAATTCCACTGTGATTTAGCAACATCGTTTTCATCCTGTGCAGAACTCGAGTGGAGGGTAAATCCAGCAGGAGAGACCCGGGTTTGGTGTTCAGACTGATTCTGAGCTGTATTTTACTGATTTTACCTGTATTTAACCGATTCTGAGCTGAATTTGAGCTGATTTTGGGCTGTATTTTACTGATTTTGAGCTGTATTTAACTGATTCTGAGCTGAATTTGAGCGGATTTTGAGCTGAATTTGAGCTGATTCTGAGCAGTGTTTTACTGAGCTGCATTTGATGATGCTGTGCTGAATTTTACTGATTCTGAGATGAATTTGAACTGATTCTGAGCTGTATTTTACTGATTCTGACCTGTATTTTACTGAGCTGCACTTGATGATTCTGTGCTGAATTTTACTGAATTCCAAGATGAATTTGAACCAGCTTGGAGCATTTAACCAATTCGGAGCTGCATTTTAACTGAGGTTCAACACTTTAGATCACTTTAGCCCCAGCACCCCCAAGCTCCACTCCCTCTGTCACCTCTATACTGAAGTAGCCTCTGTCCACGTAGTCCCCCAGGAAGAGGTAGCGGGTGTTATTGGGTGATCCTCCCACTTCAAACAGCTTCATCAGGTCAAAAAACTGCCCGTGGATGTCACCACACACTGAGGGAGGAAGAACAGCACAAAAGAGGGACAGAATTACCACGCTAAGAAAAGCAAGGTCACGACAGCAGCAAGGAGCAGAGCGTGGCTGCGCTCGGAGCGAGCACAGGCAAAATCCTCTCTTCTGAGAGCTCAGGAGAGTTTAAAAAACCTCTCGTGGGTGGAAGGAACACAGCAAAAAACCTGCTGGGGTTATCCTGGTTGTTATTTAGGACTCCAGCCCTGAGCTCTGACCTGTGATAGGAGCCTCCACCTCGATCATGGTCTTCTCGTGCCTCAGGATGGCGGCGCCGTCGTTGATGATTTTCAGCGCCGCGTCCTCCTCCAGCCGCCCTTCCTTCACCAAGTGGCTCTTGAGGACGTCCAGCCTCGGCTTCCCATCCTCAAACACCTCCTTCAGAGTGAGCCGCTGCGTGGGAGGGAATGGGACAGCTGGAAAGGCAAGGGAAGGGAAGGAGTCAGCAACACGGGGAGAGGGAATGACAGGATTTGCTTCCGAGCCTCGAGCAGGCACCCAGAAATGGAATCCCCGCTGAGACGATGCTCTCAAGGACTGGGGGAAGAGCTGAGCTGCCAGAGCTGCTGGATTCACGCCTCGGCCAAGGATTCACCCCAGGATTCATGGCTGGATTCACCCCTCAGCTCAGCCAAGACCCCACTTTATGCAGTCAAAATGCCACCAGCACCCAGCCAGAGCTGCCTCCCAATCCTGAGGGCATCCGAACCTAGAGCAGATTCCATGGAAATATCAGCAAAACCACGAAAACCAGGAACCAGCAGCCTGGAGGAGCTGGGGGGGGGCTCAGCCTGGAGAAAATGAGGATCAGGGGGACCTTGTGGCTCTGCACAGCTCCTGACAGGAGGGGACAGCCAGGGGAGTCAGGCTGTGCTCCCAGGGAACAGGGACAGGAGGAGTGGGAACGGCCTCAGGCTGGACTGGGGAGGCTCAGGGTGGACATCAGCAGGAATTTCTCCATGGAAAGGGTGGGCAGGGATTGGAACTGCCCAGGGAGGTTTGGAGTGCCCACCCCTGGAGGTGGCACTGAGTGCTCTGGGCTGGGGACAAGGTGGGCATCAGGCACAGCTCAGACTCAATGATCCTGGAGCTCTTTTCGATGCTGTGATAAGCCAGAATATATTGAATTTAACAGGATAGAGCTGGCCAAATAACACAGCGAGAACAGCGGTGCCACCGCTCCCTTTTAAATGCAAATCCAGCAGCAATTTACCCTGAAAACCCCGAGAGGAAACGCAGAGAGGCGGCACAAGAGATTCTTTACAGCTGAACATCAATTTTCAAATCACAGGAACTGCAGGAGTGGCTCTAATGAAAGGGGAGCTGGTGCCTGCAGTAAGGTGGCCCTGCTTTCATCGATCCCTTTGGAAGTTGTGCTCTGGTGTCCCACGTGCCCAGAACGCTCCAGAGCTTTCCCTGCCGAGTTGCCAATTAAAGAGGGTTAAAGCCAGACCTGCTTAAACCAACACGGGCTGGAGCAGGGGTTTTACTGCATCCACAGCTCGGCTCTGCTCTAAAGGGGGAAAAAAAAGACCCTATGGATATGGATGAAAAAATCATTTTGCAGGATTTTTCCCCTCTGGATCAGTGAGGACGAAATGTGGGGCTGACACAAATGGGATCGGCTGCAGTGAGGGAGGGCAAAAGGAGTTGGGTGGAAATGAGGGTCCAGGACTTGGAGCAAGGAATTTCTTGGGACACTGACAGGCTGGAAAAGGATTTTTAAGTGGTACAAACCCCGTGGCTGTCCTGGCATCTCCATCTGACTCCAGGGAGCCCCTGGAGGTCAAATGATTTACAAGGAAGAGAACAGAGAAACAGGAACCACTCATCTCCATATTCCCCATCACTGCAGACTCTCAAGCATGGCCAGCACCTCCAGAGCCACCCTAAGGAAGTGCAAACCCCCAGAATTGGGGCTAGAGAGCTTGGCAAAGATGGGATGTGACCCCCAGAGCAGCAGTGCCCATCCCACCATCCAGAGCTCCACAGGAGGCTCCTGGCTTTGCCTTTTCCTGGTAACCCCAGCGAGCAAAGTTATGCAAGATCAAACCTGAGGCTGCGCCAACGTGAGCAGCCAAGAACTTTTATGTAAGTTCCCTCCTTGGCTTTGCAGGGCTCCACTCCCACAAGGAGCTGGGTACGACCCGGAACGGCTCCTCCTCAGCTCTGCCTGGCCTTCAGCCACTCCACTTTGCTTACAGATCTGAGTTTTGTCCTTATCAATGCCCCATTCTCTTGGGCAGAAGGAAAAGGATGCTCCCGCAGCCAGGCTGGGCTCTCCAACAGCAGGAAAAGCCCTCAGGGTAATTTGATCCGGAATTTTGTGCCCCCCAGGGCATTGAGAAGGGTGGAGAGACTCACCCAGTTCCTGCTCCTATCTGAAAAATGGGGAGGTAATTAATAATCTCCCAAAATAATCATGGAGTTGTGAAATGGTTTGGGATGGAAAGAGCTTAGAGCCCATCCAGTCCAGACACCTCCCAGTGTCCCAGGTGCTCCAAGCTCTGTCCAGCCTAGCCTTGGACACTTCTGGGATCCAGGGGCAGCCCCAGCTCCTCTGGGAATTCCATCCCAGCCTCTCACAACCCTCCCAGGGAATAATTCCTTCTGTACATCCAACCTGAATTTCCCTTCTTTCAGCCCAAATCATTGCCCCTTGTCCTGTCACTGCAATTCCATGGCTGCTCCAAGCAGAGCAGGTTCAGCTCAGAGCCAGCTCCCTCCTGATCAATGAAAATGATGGGTCAAACACTCCCAAAATTCCAAGAATTCACCACTGTGACCTCTGTGCCACCTTCTCTCTGCACACAAACCCAAGGGTTGCACCCAGTTTTGTTCAAACAGTGCAGTCTGCAGTTCTGGGGTTTATAATTCTGCCAAGGGTGTCCAAATTGACTCCCAGGAAAAGGCAATTCCTGCTTTCCTCACAGGACACCAGGCCGAGGGCCAATCCACAAACAAAAGGACACCAAAGCAAGCGAAGGTTGAGGTGTGAAATGGATTAAAAGGTCAGGCATGCCCAAGGGAAAATTAAAAGGAAATTAAAAGGGAAATTAAGGGATATCTTTGCTGAACTCCAGGGCAAGACTCCACTGGCCTTCAAATTAACACAGATTCCATTTGCCAGGCCAGGAGCAAGGGGGTATTTGCAACACTCTGAGAGCACACGGATAGTTAAGGATGGGAGAATTTGGGAAAAAAATCTGTTTTTCCACCACCAACTCTCCCAACCCAGAGCATCACTCACCCCTCAGTGCCAGGAGATGAAACTCCTGCAGGAAAAAAAAAAAATCACATTCCTCCCTACCTCTGTCCTTAAAATGCACTTAAAATTCAGCTTCATCAGGGCTGCCCCATCCCCACCTCCAGACAGAGGCAGTGCCACGGAAGAGAACACAAAGTGATCCACAAAGATTGTTTATATATCCCAGAGTCCCTTGGATGGCTGGACGGAGCAGCCGAGGCAGATTCATTACTGAAAAAGGAGCAAGAGCTCCCTGCCTGGAGTGGCAGTGCAGCCAAACGCTGCTCCCGGGGTCTGCAGGGAAAAGGTGTCCCCTCAATCCCCCCCAAAAAAATCCCCCAGGATTCAAAATTCTCAAGAACAAACAGGGGAGAGGTTTCCCTACAGCTCCTGGAAGCAAATCTGAAGGGTGCTGGATGCAAAGCCTTTCCCTGCCTGCTCCTCATCGTGGAGCAGATGAATAGAGATGCACTTTGGAGGAAAAAAAAACATATTTTGGGGCAAAAAGGGGGATCTGGACACTGAGGAAAGGCAGAAACATTCCCAGGAAAAGTCCAGCAGGAGCCACCCAAACCCCCTGAGAAAGGAAGATGTCTCCAGTGCTGAGCTGGGCAAAGCTGAGCAGCAGGGCGGGGTTTTTCTCCTCTTTCCCAATTTCCAAACAGCCCAACGTTATTTTTATCTGCTATTTTATTCCCATTCACACCTAACCTACATTCATCTATTCAAAGCCGAGGCCGGGACTCACACGGAGGGAATAATGTGGAGAAATGCAGCTCGGAAAATGGCATTTTGTGCTCGGAGAAAGGTGGATTTTCAGGAGTCATTAACGGGGATGGATGTCACTGTCACCTCCAGAAATGCTCCAGCCACTCTGCTTCCTGCTGCTCCATCCCAAATCCAGGCCCAAAGCAGGGACAGGTTGGATCTCAGCAGCTGGGAGGTGTTGGAATGACAGAATCCCAGAATTATCCAGCTTGGAAAAGCCCTCCAGGGTCATCAATTCCAACCTGTGAGCAATCCCTACCTTGTCACCAGCTCAGGGCATTCCTTAGACACCTCCAGGGATGGGAATTCCACCACCTCCCAATGCTCTATTTATGAGCAGCTACCCAATTTTCCATGGAATAACCTTTTTTCTTCCTGAAATGATTAAACTGCATGAATTTCTGGTCGTTAAACACAAAATGTCTTTGCTTTAAGAAACCCCACCCTGGTTTTTGGGAGGTTTTTTTTCTCCCCTAAGGTGGCTCAGGGTGAGCTGATGTGAGATCCTGCAAAACCAGGTTTGTGTGTGATTGATATTCCGAGTTTTCCAAGCCTGGACCAAGCCCTGACAAATAATCTGTCCCGTTTTCCAGGGCAGCCTGACCCTGCCGTGCCACAGAACTGCTCGTTCCAGCTGCAAGAACTCTGTGGGAAAAAAAAAAAAAAAAAGTGGAGCTTCATCACCTCCTACCTGAGGAAATCAGTAACTTCTCCCTTGTTAAGATAAACAACATTAATATTAAAAAAATAATAATAAATCACCGAATAAAGCAAACACCTTCCTGTATAAAAGCAGTAAGAGCCAGGAGGAATAATAATAATAATAATAATAATAATAACATCAATAACATTATCATTATTATTATTATTATTGCCATTTCCATCTGTCTTTCCCCAAATTTTTGCATGTTCCAATCCTCCAAGGGCACGTTCCCATCCTCCTTTTTTGCTCTAAGGAACCCCCAGATTTCAGAAGCTCCAGAGACTCACAAATAAGAAGGGAAATAAAAAATTCCAGAATTTTGCTGCTCAGCCCAGGAAGTGCTGCAGGAAGACCACAAGATTTGGGGAAATAAAAAAGTTTCTCAGCCCAGGAAGTGCTGCAGGAAGACCACAAGATTTGGGGAAAGAAAAAAATTCCAGAGTTTTGCTTCTCAACCCAGGAAGTGCTGCAGGAAGACCACAAGATTTGGGGAAATAAAAATGTTTCTCAGCCCAGGAAGTGCTGCAGGAAGACCACAAGATTTGGGGAAAGAAAAAAATTCCAGAGTTTTGCTTCTCAACCCAGGAAGTGCTGCAGGAAGACCACAAGATTTGGGGAAATAAAAATGTTTCTCAGCCCAGGAAGTGCTGCAGGAAGACCACAAGATTTGGGGTTATCTGAATTCCTCTGCACCAGCAGCTCCTTTGAAGAGATGCCGTTTTTAACGTCCCAGTTTTCTCCAGAACTCCTCGGAGCTGGATCCGACCTCCCAGTGAGCAACTGGTTCGGAGAGCTGGCTCTGATCCTCACCTGGAGCCACAGATTCTTTTTTGTAGGACAACCAGAATTATCTCCTCACAATAACCCTAAAAATATCCGCATTGTACGAGCTGAATGAATGATTTCTTCGAAGGGGACGGTCACAGTCAGCCCAAAACAGAGCCAGGGAGGGATGAACCGAGGGAGAAAATCTGTCCCTGCCTCATCAGCTTCCTCGCAGTCATTCCAGGAGTAACACCCAAAATTTGAGGCCACGTTGGGAGAAGCTGGCAGGCCCGGGCTGAGCAGCAGCCAGGTGCATTTAAGGCTAAAAAAAGCAGGTGACAGCTCTGTGCATGGAAATGCAAACACAAACAGAGCGCAGCCCCGGCCACGCTCAGGGCTCCCACGGAAACACAGCAAGCGAAGCCAAGAGGCCAAAAAACCACACAAACTGAAGCCCAGCTGTGAATTTGGAAGGAAATAGCACAGAATTCCAGAATGGTTTAGGTGGGAAAGAACCTTTAAGATCATCTTGCTCCACCACACTAGACCAGGCTGGAATTGAACACTTCCAGGGATGGGGCAGCCATAGATTTTCTGGGAAAACCATTCCAGTGCCTCACCAACTTCAGAGCAAAGAAATACAGAAAATGAAACCAGAAAAACCATTCCAGTGCCTCACCAACTTCAGAGCAAAGAAATACAGAAAATGAAACCAGAAAAACCATTCCAGTGCCTCACCAACTTCAGAGCAAAGAAATACAGAAAATGAAACCAGAAAAACCATTCCAGTGCCTCACCAACTTCAGAGCAAAGAAATACAGAAAATGAAACCAGAAAAACCATTCCAGTGCCTCACCAACTTCAGAGCAAAGAAATACAGAAAATGAAACCAGAAAAACCATTCCAGTGCCTCACCAACTTCAGAGCAAAGAAATACAGAAAATGAAACCTTACAGCTCCCTAAACTGCTCTCATGTACCCCTAAAAACTTCGGGACAGCAGGTGATTATCCTGAAATGCTTCTGCTGGCAGTTTGGCCAGTAAATAGCGAGGCCAGGAAAAACCAAGGTGCCTTTGGCGAGGAGGAGGATTCCCCAGCAGAGCTGAGGGCCAAGGTTTTGCCACGGCTGCCAATTCCAGAGGCGGCGGTGACGGTCCCACGAGGTGGAGCTGGAACTCTGCTCCCTCTCCCTGCTCCCGGAGGAGCCGGGCAGGATTAAACCCGGGAGTATTTAATTAGAACAGAGGCGACTTAAGCCCGTCGGCCACACCAGGCGCCAGCTCCCAGGCAGGAGAGCTGCTCACAAAGCCTTCCTGGCATGGCAGCAAGGGCTCTTCACACCCTGGACCCTGCCCTGACTTGGGGATGAAGCTAAAGCCAGACCTGAAGTGCAGTATTGGTGCTGGTGCTGCTCCTGTCAAAGCTCTCCGTGGCTCAGAGACCTCAAAAACACTCGCAGTGTCCTCAGCCTCCCCAAAGTGATAAAATCCACATTTGCTTGCAAGGTCCATCAAGTTTCCAGCTCAGATTTGGGTCTTAATGAGCGGCACTGATGCGGATTTTCCTGGGATTGTCATTGAGCCAATGTGTCCAGAGCTGAGTCCTCTGCCAGGGATGTGGGCTCTGGACATCACCGAGTGCCAATGCACCAGGAGAGCGCAAAACCCTGCAATTCCAGCCTGAAAAACCTCTCTCTTTGAGACCTCAAGCTCTACAGACTTTCCAGAGGTTAAAAATCAATGTATTTCCAGAGAATCATCACTCAACAAACTCAGTGTCTCCCTCTGATCGGTGGGATGGTCCCTGGGCAAGTCCAGGGAGTCACTGAAAGCTTGAGGAAAAAAGGAGGAGGAAAAAAGGAGGAGGAAAAGGAGGAGGAAAAAAGAAGGAGGAAGAGGAGAAGGAAGAGGAGGAGGAAAAGGAGGAGGAGAAAAGGAGGAGGAAAAGGAGGAGGAAAAGGAGGAGGAAGAGGATGAGGAAGAGGAGGAGGAAAAGGAGGAGGAAAAGGAGGAGGAAAAGGAGGAGGAAGAGGAGGAGGAAGAGGAGGAGGAAGAGGAGGAGGAAAAGAAGGAGGAAAAGGAGGAGGAAGAGGAGGAGGAAAAGGAGGAGGAAAAGGAAGAGGAAGAGGAAAAGGAGGAGAAAAGGAAAAGGAGGAGGGAAAGGAAAAGGAAAAAGAGGAGGAAAAGGAGGAGGAAAAGGAGGAGGAAAAGGAGGAGGAAAAGGAGGAGGAAAAGGAGGAGGAAAAGGAGGAGGAAAAGGAGGAGGAAAAGGAGGAGGAAGAGGAGGAGGAAGAGGAGGAGGAAGAGGAGGAGGAAGAGGAGGAGGAAGAGGAAAGGAAAAGGAGGAGGGAAAGGAAAAGGAAAAAGAGGAGGAAAAGGAGGAGGAAAAGGAGGAGGAAAGGGAATAGGAAAAAAAGGAGGAAAAGGAGGAGGAAAAGGAGGAGGAAGAGGAGGAGGAAAAGGAGGAGGAAAAAGAGGAGGAAAAGGAGGAGGTTTAGAGCAAACAGCTGCAGCTACTTTAAAAAAAAAGTGAGCTCCCCAAAGGAGCTGGGAGGGGATTCCTAGATGTCAGCAGGCAGGGAAATTCACCACCTGTTTCCCAAGGTTCCAGCATGGCCACTAATAGATCATTAATGGAGGCACAGCGGGGGCTTTGTGGAAAAGGCAAATCCCGGGAATGTGAACCTGACCCTCCCGCCGGCTCCCGAGGGGCTCCGGGATCCCATTTCAAACCTGCTTTAAGCAAACACAACTTTGCACGTTGTGTCCTCCCAAGATCTCGCTCCGGGGAGGGGCTGATCCACGTGGGAATCCTGGACAAAATAACTCCCAGAAATATTCCTGCTGGAATCCCAACACTGTGGGGGAAGAGCCCCTGGAAGGGTCAGTGCTTGGATGCATCCAGCAAAAGGTGGTCACAGCACGGATAAATGGGAATGTGAGCGCAAAATGATGAATTCACACACCACCAGGGCCTTGGTTTCTCTTCTCTTCTCTTCTCTTCTCTTCTCTTCTCTTCTCTTCTCTTCTCTTCTCTTCTCTTCTCTTCTCTTCTCTTCTCTTCTCTTCTCTTCTCTTCTCTTCTCTTCTCTTCTCTTCTCTTCTCTTCTCTTCTCTTCTCTTCTCTCTCTCTTCTCTCTTCTCTCCTCTCTCCTCTCTCCTCTCTCCTCTCTCCTCTCTCCTCTCTCCTCTCTCCTCTCTCCTCTCTCCTCTCTCCTCTCTCCTCTCTTCTCTCTTCTCATTTCAGGCCTTAATCCTTCACCCTGAGTGGGATCCTGCCTGGATCCGACTGCTCTGGATAAACATTCCCTGTAAGGTGTCTGTTCCCAGATTTGGGAATATCTGCAGCCACACATCACCTCAGACCACACCGAGGTGCTCACGGTCCACAGGGAGTGCAAAGGAATTCAAACCTTCCTGGGGCCACCCTGGACATCAGCCAGAGCAGTTCTCTCGCAACCCAAAAAGCAGAACCCCCCAAAAAAATGGGATAAATCAGTCCCAGCACAGCTTCCAGAGCAGCTTCCCAGAGCTGCACGTGCCAGGGATGGAGCAGGACGAGAGGAGCCTCCAGGCACTGCTGAGGCAGCAATTCCAGCCTCTGTGCCCTGGTCAGACTCTTCCTCAAGGAAACCCTCGTGGTACTTTTCCAAGACATCACCTTCGGGATAATATTCTGTTTGAGAAGCCATTTTCCCATGTTTTGCTATGCTCAGCAGCTGATAAAAGGGAATATTTTCTGGAGCAATCTAGGACGACACCACGTCTCCCTGTTCTCCTGAAATTCACCCTGAACCGCTTGCCTTACATGGGGAGATCCTGGGAAACTCTCCCCAGATCCACCTTAGAGCATGAAAAATGCTCTAAACTCATATTTTACAGGCCCACCATGGCAAAGGGAAGCCCCAGAGAGCAATTGATGGAGAATTTTGGGGAGACAACCCCCACCAAGCTCCTCAGGGAGGCTCCCAGCCGGAGGAGATCCCACTGCTCCACATGCTCAAATCTGGCTCTGCTCTTCACGAAACACGGAAATCACAGAATCCCACAATGGTTTGGGTTGGAAGGGACCTTAAGGATCACCTCCTTCCACCCCTGCCCTGATGCTCTCACCAGGCAGCAGAGGTTGGAAAAGTTGGAGAACAGCCTGGATAGCCCAACACTCCTCCTCCTGCCTGGAAAATCCTTAAAAATCTGCACTGAGGTTCCTCTTTCCTCCTGCTTTCGAGCACCCTCTGACACAGGAGCATCCACCCCCCATTCTCCAGCCAGGAAAATCCTTAAAATCTGCACTGAGGTTCCTTTTTCCTCCTGCTTTCGAGCACCCTCTGACACAGGAGCATCCACCCCCCATCCTCCAGCCAGGAAAATCCTTAAAATCTGCACTGAGGTTCCTTTTTCCTCCTGCTTTCGAGCACCCTCTGACACAGGAGCATCCACCCCCCATCATTCCCTCTGCCCCACGCTTGGGGTTTTCCCAGGAGATTTGCAGATTCCCCATCCCTTGGAAGCATCCAAGGCCAGGTTGGATGGGGCTTGGAGCAACCTGGGAAATGAAAAGTGATGGGAGGGCGGAACAAGAGGAACTTTAAGATCCTTTTCCAAGCCGAGCCATTCCGGAATTCCACACCTGACCCAGCTCTCCGGTGCCACCGGAATGTGCCCCTTTGGCACGGCGATCCAGGAGCCTCCAGGAGCCAAGCCCTGCATTATAGGATCACGCTGATGCCTTTACGTAGCTCGTTCCCTCGCTCCCGCTGCTTAATGATGTCTAATTCCATTAGGATCCGAGCCATCGCCGTCCCGTAAACACAGCCGCCGTCCCAACGCCATCCCCAGCGGGATCGGGCAGGGAATACCTGGAAAACCGGCCAAGCCGGGAAGGATCCCGGACAAATATAGATCTCCAAGGAGTATCTTTAGATTAGCAGGCGGCTCTGCCCCCACTGAGACCCCAGGATTTACCTAAATAGCTCCTTCAGCACAGCCCAGCGCTCGGAGCTATTTTAAGCCAGCACCCTGCCCTACTTCCTAAGGAACAGCATTCCCTTCTCCTGCCTTCTCCTGCCCGTGCAGCCAGAGCAGCCCCAAACCCACTCCAACACCTCTCATTCAAGAAAAAAACACTCATTTGGCACTGTATCTAATTAATCCGGGCTCATTTATTGCTACAAGGCCCTTGGCGGCCTGGAGCAAGGAAAACGGGATGAACCTTTCCCAGCCTGATATCCTGAAATTTAACATTAAATATAAAATACAGGCAGAGGAACACACCTTCCCTCCTGCCCAGCTCACCTCCTGAACCTGTCTGAAGCAGCTGGTGGCATTCTCAGAGGGAAGGGACAAATCCCAGCCCAATCCATGTGCCCTGATGCCTTATTTGTTAGGTTCTGGGTTTGGGGTTTGCCACCAGCATTTCTGTTAATTAGCCCATTCATTAGCACGTTTATTAGCATCCCTTCATCCCAGGGATACAAACCTGGCAGATGGAGCCAAAAAAGAGGCACCTCTGGCTCTGTCTAGGGCATCCCAGGGCTCCAGAATGCACTGGAGAGGAACAGCTTGTGTCATCCCAAGGAATTTGCCTTTGGATTCATTTTTGGGATGAAATGCCACAAGATGCAGCAAAATCAGCCCCAGGCTTGGTGTAGCCATAGACCAAACCCTTTTTGCAGCACATCCCATTTATGGATAATAAAGCATCTTTCCTGATTACTATTATTATTATTATTATTATTATTATTATTATTAACATCATCAACAACAATAATAATAAACAATTAATATTAATATTAATAAATAGTAATAACAACAACAACAACAATAATAATAATATCAGAACTACTTGGACACCTGTTTGGGGGGGGATTTCTGGAAAGGCCCCCAAAATATCACATTCCCAAGTAATGAGGTGGCATCCCAAGGGGTTCCTGCTTTTAGGACTGCCTCACCCCGCACCTCCTTGAGCCCTGTCCAGCCAAGTTGCTGTATTATGACACAACTTGCTTTTTAGGGATCCCCCTCCACGTCTTGACCCTGGTGGCATTCGCACTTTTCCCTTGGCATCCCAAGGTCTGAGCACATGGACCTTGGCCTTTACTCCATTTTTAGCCATTTTCCCAGCTCCTTTTCCCCCCTGGGTATTCCTTAATTCCTGCAAAACATCAACACTAAACAAGCCAAACCAACTAGCGCATTTAAAACCCCACAACTGCCCTTATATTTAAGATTTTCCTCAATTAAAAAGCTACTTTGACTTTCACATCGGCGCGTGCTCCGCGATGAAAATTCCCAACACCTCCCAACCTGGAGAAAATCCAAGGCTCAAACTCCCAGAGTTGTAGTGATATTAAAAACAAGGTGGGCAGAAAGCTGCACATTTTTCATCCCCCAAAAGCATCTTCAGGCAGCGAGATGAACTGGAACAGCCTCTGAACTTGGCGGAGCTCTCCGAGGAGGCAGCGATTGATCTGCCGCGGGGTTTGGGCTCCCCAGGGGCTGCGGGAGCCTCGCTGAACAAATCCCCTGGGAATGTTCTCCGGCAGCGTCTCCACCATGCTCCGAAGGCCCACGGAGAGGAGGGAGAGGCTCCTCGGGTGTGAGGGGGCAGCTGGTGGAGGTGGCACTGAGGCTACGGGAGCTCCCTGCGTGTCCTGATGCTCCCAGAAATCTAGGCTAGGTGTGAAAGAGCTCAGCGACAGCTCGGAATGATGGATTATGGAATGGGTTGGGCTGGAAGGACCTTAAATGCCATCTAGTGCCACCCTTGCCATGGGCAGGGACACCTTCCACTGTCCCAGGGTGCTCCAAGCTGGCCATGGACACTTCCAGAGATCCAGGGGCAGCCACAGCTCCTTTGGGAATTCCATCCCAGCCCCTCACAGGGAAGGATTTCTGCCCAACATCCCATCTAACTCCGCTCTGTGGCACTCCAGGCCCTTATCCCAAGTTCCTCTCCCTGCTGGAACCCATCCGGGAGCTTCCCACACAAAGTGGACGCTGATATTTCAGGGAGCATCACATCAGGGGTTTTAAAATTTCCACACACACCTTAAATGTCTTCCATTTGGGGAAAAAACCAAACTGGACATGCAGAAAGGTGCCTGAAAATCCTGAAGAAAGGACAGCAAAGCACAAATTTGGAAAATCCACCTGTTTCCCGGACACCTTTGGAAAGGTGTCCAGCCCCAGCTTAACATCACAATTCCCAGGTTTTACCACATCTCAGAAAATCAGGAATCACAGCCAGACACTATGGAACAGGATGGGAATTAGGGATGTCTCTGACAGCTGCCAAAAAGAGGGCACTGCATCCCGGCTGCTCCCAGTTCAGCACTTCCCAACATTTTGCCCATGATACACAAAATAATAACACACAGATAGAGAAAAATTCCAGTGGATTATTTGCTCTGGCTCGGCCTGGTGTCTAAATACCAATATCCTGGGTTTTGAAAGGATTTGTCATGGATGCAAGTGCACAGAGAGAGAGCTGGGTGACCTCCCAGCACCATCAGGATCCTCCCGGACTCAGCTCTGCTTCCCAGAGGATGTCACACCTTCCAGCAGGGAGAACGGAGCAGGATCACAAAGTTCAACAGAAAAAAAATGCAACAAAAGCTCAGCAGGTTTGTTTTAAAGGGGCACAGAGAGGGGAAACACCCTGAGCTCCAGGATCCATCCACTGCAGCAGCCCAAAGCATCATTCCCATGTGGATTTCACAGGATGTGGATCCATCAGGCAATTCCATGGATCTGTCAGGTAATTCAAGCCTAACTCTGGGCTAATGCAGACAAGCAGAACCCCTAACCCTTCAGATTTCCAGCAGAACCTTCCCACATGCTCTGTGGAGATCACCAAGTTTGGATATTAATGATCTCCATCACCATCAACCAGCAGTTTCCTGCTAAAATTGGGCTACAAAGAACAATCATCACCTCAAAATTCAAGACCTTAATAAAAAGTAACTCCTGGTGAACCCCAACATTTGAGATTGCAAAAAAAGCACTTCCTGACCTATGCCAAAAGTCAAGATTTTATTAAAACCAATTCTTGAAGCACCCAAAATTTGAAGGTTTTAAAAAAGCAATTTCTGGCCTACCCCAAAATTCAAGATTTTAAGAAAAATCAATGCTTGATACACCCCAAAATTCAAGATTTTAACAATGAAGCTCCCCCAGTACAAGTTACAGCCCAAAACTGCATTTCCTCTGACTAAACATAATTACAGTTAACGCTTCTGCAGGGCCCTGGAGATGTAAATATATAGGTTAAACATAGTTAAAATTCCACATCCTACTTAATTGCAGGCATTTTCCACAGAACAAAATGAGCTTTTATCTTCAGCTTTTAATTATTAATAACCACGAACAATGTCACCACCTTTAAACAATAACCCCGGCCTCAGAAGGAGATATTTCTCCCTAAATTTCCACAGGCACTAGAGTGCACCTTGGGGAATAAGACACAATCTTTGGGAGGTTCACGTGGATTTTGGAGTGCTGGAGCATGGAGCGAGCAGGCCTTGAGCCTCCACCCCACCTGGATAGTGATTAATGAGCACAATTAACAGGACCATGGGGATCTGGGGGGGTTGGCAAAGCCCTGAGAGGCACCAGCAGGATCCCTGACAGGAATTCCCGGGATCTGGAAGCCCCAGGAGCAGGGAGAGAGCCTGGATAGGGCCGACTCAGCTGAATCATAATGGCTGCATTGACATTACCTTTCCCGAACAAGGCCAACCTAAACACAGGCAGCTGCCTGGGATTTAGCAGGAGATTTACGGACAGCACTGGCCACTCCGGCTGCCCGGAGACCTACAAATCACCACGCCACACGCACGGCCCCGGGAACACCACCCCGGATCCCCCAAATCCGTGAGCGCTCCGGGATTATTCCCACCAAAAAAAAAACCAAAAACCTCCCCCCCGTGGGCAAGCGCGGAGCTTCCCCGAGCCTGAGGGGCCTCCACGCTCCGGCTGCCACCCGGATCCCCTTTCCCTGGGTTTGAGGTTATTAACATCAAACATGTGATCGGCCACATGACAGGCTAAAAAGGAAAAAAAAAAAAAAAGAAAGAAAAAAAAATGAAAAAAAAAAAATCGCTTGGACACACATCCAGAGGGGAAGGGAGAGATGGCAGCGTGGTGGGTACACCTCCATGTCCGTGGATTACAACCATTCCTGGGAAATCACTCCTTCCGAGCGGCCCGGAATGATGGAAGCCATGGCGGGAGGAGGTTTAATAACGGGGTGATTGTGTAACTTGGAGCCTCCCGGCGAAAGTTGAGGCACCCGGTGGATGTTCCCGGTGCGTGGGGACGAGGATGGCACCGGATCAATTAGGGCAGCGAAATGTGCATCCCCCCAGCCTCCTCCTCCTCCTCCCGATCCAGGAGTTTCTCCGCTAACGTATTTCTCTCCTCATTAACTGCTTCGGTGTCTTCTGCTCTTTCCAAAATAGTACCTACTATAACGGGGCCGCAGAGGGGGCCAGCTGGCACCCGCCGCGGGGCATCCAGACACGGAGCAGGGATTTGGGGGAGGAAAGACACGGGGGGCCGGCGGGATGAGGGCAGGGAGGGCTCTGATCCCCTCCTTCCCCCAAATCCTCAGGGGAACCCCACTTCCACCCAAAGCAGGGGCTCGGCACCCCAATCTGGGGGCCAGCACCTCATCACCCACCCCAGGATGGGGATCCCCCCCCCAAACAGGGATGTCCCCTGCTGTCACCACCCCCTTGTCACACCAGCTTTGCCCACGGCCCCCCATTCCACAGGACCCCCATCCTTGCACTGGCCAGAGAATGGAGGGAGGGGGCTGCATCCCCCTGGACATGGGGGGGCCAAAAATGTCCCCCTCACCCCCCAGCACAGGTGCCCCCCAGAAAACAGAGATGCCTCCCCAAACTAATGGACCCTCAGCTCCTCTGCAGAGGTTTCTGATAGAACAAGGGGTGTCCCCCCACCTGACCCCCCTAATCAGGGCTCCACCTTAAGGGGGGGTCCCACTGGACCCTCCCTCCTGCTGCTCCAGGCATCCCCTTCCCCCTCTCTTGGGGATGACCCCCCCAAACCATGCTCCCCCCTGATTTTCCAGCCTCCCCCAAGCCTGGGGGTGCTCCCCCAATCTCCCCCTACTCAGGGGATGACCTAGACTGGGGATGACCCCCCCAAACCAGAGTCACCCTTAAAGGGGGGGGTCACCCACCAGGACACCCCCTCCTCACCACTCCAGACATCCCTACCCCCCAACTCCCAGGGCCCCCCTTTAACGGGGGTGCCCCCCCAGAACACCCCCACCCCAAATCACGCTGTCCCCACCCTTTCTCCGGGCTCCCCCAGCCTGGAGACCCCCCCTCAAACCAGGCTCCCCCTCCAAAACAGCTTCCCCCCCCCAAAACCAGGCATCCCCCTCCCTTTCTCCGGGTTTCCCCAGCCGGGGGGGCCTCCAACAACCTGGGGACCCCCCCAAACCAGGCATACCCCCAAATTTCTCGGGAATACCCCGCTATTCCAGGCTCCCCCTCCTCCCATATCACGCTTCCCCCCCCTCTCCTTTCTCCGGGCTCTTCCAACCTGAGGACCCCCCGCAAAATGAGCCTCCCCCCCTTTCTTCGGGCTCCCCCAGTTTGGGGACGCCCCCCTTTAACCACGCTCCCCCCTCCTTTCTCGGGGCTCCCCCAGCCTGGGATCCCCCCCTAAAACCATGCTTCCTCCCCCGCTTTCTCCGGCCTCCCCCGAACCAGGTGCCCCCCCCAAACCAGGCATATTCCCCTCCGGTTTCTCGGGGCTCCCCCAGCATGGGGACCCCCCCAAACCTCGCTTCCCCCCCCGTTTCTCGTAACCCCCCGCAGCCGAGCCCCCCCGCGCCCCCCGCGCAGGCAGGGGGCGCCCTCGCCGCCCCCTCACCCTTGACGATGCGCTCGGTGGTCGGCAGCTTGTTGTGGCCGCGCCCGGACATGGTGGCGGCGGCGGCACCGGCACCGCTCCCGCCGCTGCCCCGCTCCGCTCCCCTCACCCGGAGCGGGGGCCGCGCGGGTGCTCCCGGCGGACCCGCTGGGCTGCCCCGGCGGCGGCTCCGCGGCGCTGCGCTCCCCCCGGCCCGCCCCCGCCGCCGCCGCCACACCGCCCTCCGCCCTCTGCCCCCCCCCGCCCGCGCCTGCGCCGCGCCCGCCCCGCCCCGCCCGCCATCTTGGAGGGGAAGGGGGAGTTGCTAAGCAACGGGGGGGCAACATGGCGGCGGCGCTGAGGGGGGAGCGCGGGGATGGCACTGAGGGAGTGTTTGGGCAGCCCTCGGGCACAGCTTTGCCGGTGAGGGGGAGAGTGGGGGCATCCCACACTGCGTTGGGAGGGACTGTAAGGATCAGTCGGTGCCACCCCCGGCCATGGGCAGGGACACCTTCCACTAGGCCAGGGTGCTCCAAGCCCTGGACACTTCAGGGATCCAGGGCCACCACAGCTTCTCTGGGAATTCCATCCCACCCTCACAGTCAGGAATCCCTTCCCGATATCCCATCCATCCCCACCCTTGTGCCAGTGGGAAGCCATTCCCTGTGTCCTGTCCCTCCATCCCTTGTCCCCAGTCCCTCTCCAGCTCTCCTGGAGCCCTTCAGGCCCTGGAAGGGCTCTGAGGTTTCCCTGGAGCTTCTCCAGCTTCTCCCCCAGCTCTCCCAGCCTGGCTCCATAGCTGATGTTCCTTAGACATAAAATTTTCGAGGGAAAGGAAAAACAGACAATGGTCTGTTCCCACCACTGTAAGATGAAGGAGGGCAGGTCTAGATGAGATATTGGGAAGCAATTCCTCCCCAAACCATTCCAAGGATTCCATGACCCCATCCAGCACCTTTCACTGAGGTAACTCAGCTTTCAGGCATTCACCAAAACACAAGGATTTTGCAGCAAAAAAGAGCCCATCCAAAGCACTGATGAGCGGGTGCAAGTCAGATGCTCACTGTGACCTTCCTTGCTTAATAAAACATTATCTTTTTTATAAAACACCCCAGGACGTCAAGATTTGGTTTCTTTAGCTGCAACAGGGTTTCTAAAAATTGCATTTGCTGCTCAGAGCTGGCAGCTGGGGGGAAATGGTGTAGAAAAAGGCAGAAAAAGGGCAGTAGAAAAGCAAAGTTTGCTTTTTTTTTTTCTCTAATGCAGGGTGGGAAAACAAGGACACAAACACTGCCTGGAGCCTGGATCGTGTGAGCCAGAGAAGAATCCGGCATCCCACACCTCCCAGCCAAACCACGGCTTGGAAATACATTTCAGAAAAATATAAAATTAAGGAAGGGTTTTTTGGAGCCGCAAAGGCCGTGCCATGCGGGCAGCCCGGGGGTTGTCAGTGCCACCTTCCGTCAGCCGCGCCGCACTGCACAGCCACGGAAATCCAGCTGGAAAACCAGGATTGCATCACCCAGCCCAGCTCCAACCCTTCCCCTCGGAAAAATCCTGAGCCAGCAGCACTCCCAGCCCTTCATCCCCCACCAGCAGGGAGGATTTCACTGCCGGAGCACGCCCGGGACCCTCCGTCATTACAGAATATATTTTATTTATGGAATTTTACAAATATCTGTACAACTCACGTGACATTAAGTTAATGCTCTTTGTTTCGGCGCGTTCTCTCCTACAACACCTGAGTTTTAATTGAAATACTGAGATGGAACTTGAGCTTCCAACCGGGACGCGGGGAAGGAGACACGGATGAAGATCCATAAGGAGCTGGATTTGGGTGGGTTTCCCTCCTCATCCTCCCCATCCCTTTCCCGCTGGCAGGTGCCAGCCTGCCTAGCCGGGAACAGGAGGTCTCCTTGGCAGAGGGGGAGCCTCATTTCTCACCCCCCACACCCCAAATCTCCAGGTTGCAGATTTCTCAGGGAACAAGGATAAACTCGAAACGAGAAGACGACGGACTCGTGATTCCCACAGCGAATCCTGCCGGCTCCGAGGAAGCCGAGCCCTGCTCCTTGCACTTCCCAGCTCTTGGGGACCTCCCAGGCACAGTCCCCAGGGGACAAACACCCCGATTCCCCCTCAGGCTTTTCCAACCAGGATGCAGCCCTGGCACCCTGTGCCCCACCAGCCACGTGGTGTTTTCCAAGTGCTTCCTTGAGACAGAGGAGAGGGCACCTGTGCCAGTCGAAGGACTCAGATTTTCCACATCGAGTCAGTCAGCTGGGAAAAGTGTTTCCAATGCCACTTTCGTCCTGGAATCAGCAGCACAGGGAATGACTGCGAGGTGCTGAATGATTGCCTAGCCCAGGACAGGCCATGATGCTCTGTCCCAGAGGGAAAAGTGACTTAGGGTGACAATCCACAAGAGACACCACATGGGACAAAGCAGAGCCTGTCTCTCCTTGAGGGAATCACCCGAGGACCATGGGGTGAAGGGTGATCCCAAAAAGGCTCCCTGCTCTTCAAGAAGTTGATATTTAGTTTTTGGGGTGCAGGACAAAGCCAACAGCCGGGGGGGGTGCTGAGGGGACAAATGCTCAGCCTAGAAAAACCACTGAGAGCCCAGGTGACAATCCATGAGGACCCTGGCAGTGCTAGAGCCCAGGGGCTCCGTGACACCTGTTGGGAGCTTAGGAAGAACATCACCCAGCTGGGAACCATGGGAATTCAGGGATTACAGCGATCCAGCCAGGGTACAGCTCTGCCAGGGGTGCTGAGCCTGTGCCAGGGGCTGAGGTCCCTCTGTCCTGCAATGGGCAGGAAAAATACCTGGCACAGCCTCGGCTTTGCTTCCGCAGGGCAGGGAGGGAAGCTGGGGGATCCTCAACTCCAGCACAGTGGCAGGTGCCACCCACGGGCCACCACTGTCACACCCCACACACCTGCACAGGTAGGGAGTGAAGGAAGACGCTTCACAAACACTTCTCAAAGCACCTGCACCTCTCCTCCATCCCAATCCAGCGCCACGCGGCGAGGGATTGCCCTGAATCCACACGGCCACAAGCTCACACCGGGTACAGGACAAGGTCTGGGGGCAAAAGGGGTGCGAGGGAACCTCAAGGAACACGGATGGGGTGGGCAACCTTATCAATATGATAATAAGTAATTCACCTAGTGAATCTGGGAAATGCCAGCCCGGAGGCAGAGCTGGGAAGTGCCTGGAACACCCTTCTCTGGCTACTGCCTAAGGCTGGGAACACACAACCTAAAGAGGTTCACAGTCTGAGTTTTGCTTTTAAAAACATCCCCCACCCCACCCTGAACCTCAGCACTGTTTAAGAACTGGTTCCTGGGTGTCACTGTGAGCTTGGACACAGCCTGAGGAAAAATCCCTGGGCTGGAGCCCGCAGCCAGGCAGGGCTCTGCTCTCATCCCCTTCTCACCAGCCCTCACGGAGGAGTTGGGATTTGCCCCCAGTTCCAGCAGCAGGGACTGAAGGAGGGTCAGGACATCCTGCCAGGCTTCTCCCAGCAGTCCAAGTGTCACTCCGACCCAGTCTGGTGTCCTCTGCTCCAAGCACTGACACCCAAAATGTGCTTTAAAACCCCTGCCCTCTTCACCCCGCCCTTCCCAGGGCACTGTCCGGGCTGAAACAGAGTGAAACCAGTTGGATGATGGTGACATCAGAACCTCCTCATCCTCGGAGAGCACAGCTCTGAGGGCTGGCTGGTGGGGAATGCTCCAAGAATGTCCCCATCTGTCCCCATCACACACCCCAAAGGGGTCAGGGCAGCATCATGTCCCATGGGAACACTCCGAGCATGAGAGGAGCAGCACAGCTGGAGCAGCTCCTGTCTCCCCCGCTCCATCCTTCCTGGGAGAGGCGAGGAGAGAAGGGATATGACACTGGGAAGAGTCAGGTCAGTCCTACGGGAAGGGGAATTCCACTCCCCTCAGCCTTAAACCAGAATAAAATCCATGGAATAGCTTTCACAGCAATGTCTCTCCTGTAGTGTGACGTCAGTGCCCGCACAGGTACCGTCGTATGTTTGCAGCAGGAAAAGGAAAGAAAAAAAAAGAAAAAAACCCCTTCCCCCCCCAAAAAAAAATGGAAAAACTGGATTGGGGCTGCAGTCAGGCTGGTCCTACCCTATCTGGATCTGCCCTGAGTACATGGTGAGCAGCACCATGATGGTGAAGCCTGTGAGCAGCCCCGCGTTCTGGATGGCGAAGGTGATCAGGGCGCTGCCGTTCTGCTCATCCTCCCGGCTCACCTCGTTCATCTCCGGGAACTGGGGGGGGGGAAAATTGGGATTTCAGGGCTCAGTGACAGCTCTGTCCTTCCCAGCAAACATCCACCACCCTCCCATCCCAGGGATTTCAGGCAAAGCAAAGCAGAGGCATCTGAACATGCCAAGGGCACAGATCAAACCCTGCCACGCCTCCCTCGCCACCAGGCTGAGAGCAAGCAGAGCTTTTCCAAGGAAAAAAATCCCAGGGCTCAGGATTTGGGGCTCAGGATTTACCATGTCAGCCAGTGCTATGTACAGGAACATCCCTCCAGCCAAAGCGAAGATCCAGTTGGCAGAGAAGTGGCTGCCGGCCACGATGCCGAAGGCCAGGCCCACGTAGCAGCAGCAGGCGGAGATGAAGTTGAAGAAGAGCGCCTGGCGAATGGTCATCCCGGCGTTCAGCAGGATCACAAAGTCCCCTGTGGGAGGACAGGGTGGGAGGATGAGGAGGGAAGGGCTGTCAGCAGCATTGGGACAGCACCAAGGTGCTGGCCTGAGTTTGAGGTCACAGAATCCCGGAATATCCCAAGCTGGGAGGGACGCACAAGGATCAGAGTCCAACTTCTGGACAGCACAGGACACCCCCAAAAATCACATCATGTGCCAGCTCAAGTGTGGGCTCCCTGTGCCTGCTGGCACTGGGCACTGACCATCCCACTGCCCCTAAATTCAGACATTCACACCCAAACCTGCCTCTCCTTCACTGACCATCCCACTGCCCCTAAATTCAGACATTCACACCCAAAACTGTTTCCCCTCCACTGACCATCCCACTGCCCCTAAATTTGGGCATTCACACCCAAACCTGCTTCTCCTTCACTGACCACTACTCCTAAATTCAGACATTCATACCCAAATCCACCTCCCCCCTCCACTGCTCCTAAATTTGGACATTCACACCCAGACTTACTTCCCCCCCACTGACCACAGCACTGTCCCTAAATCCAGACATTCACACCCAAACCTGCCTCCCCCCACTGGCCACTCCACTGCCCCTAAATTTGGACTTTCTCACCCAAACGCGCCTCCCCCCTCCCAAACCAACGAGGTGTTGAGGGGCTTTTTTTGTCTTCAGATGCCTCCATCTAAATTTAAATCTCAGACATCATATTACCTCGTTATTTTTAGAGCGGCGATTACTCAGTGCAGTTTACAGCCCTCCCTTTTCCCCTCCTCAGCAGCATCACTGTTTATTCCACCCCAAAATTGCCATTCCGCATGGAAAAAGACGAATTCCAGAGAGAGCAGGACCAGGGGCAGATCCAAGGAGTCACATACCCAGCTCGTGTGGGAATTCCTCGCAGAGTATGGCCACGGAGGTGCTGATCCCTTGGAAGACGGACACGGTGAAGGAAGCGCCGATGGCCAGGCCGTCGATGAAGTTGTGGAGGCCATCGCTGAGGGTGATCATCCAGGCCAGCGTCCCGATGTCGGAATACCTCACCTCTTTCAGCCAGTAGCACGCACTCTGCGAGGCCTGCAGGTCCTGCCACAGCATCCCAGCCAGGGGCTCAGCACCCAAAAAGGGTCACTGGTCCCTCCTCTGGCTGGGAAAACCACCCCCCTATTAAACCCACACAGCAGAGCCATTTGCTTCCCACCACACACAGAGGATTTGGGTGCTTTTTTCATTGGCAGGTGGGACATTTTTTCATTGGCAGGTGGGACATTTTTTCATTGGCAGGTAGCACAGTTTTTCATTGGCAGGTGGGACATTTCTTCATTGGCAGGTGGGATTTTGCCACAATCCCGTGGGATGAGAGGCTCACCTGGACAGAGAGGGAGCCCACCACGGCCTTCTCATCCCCGGCAGGGGGCTTGCATTCCAGGTCACTGGTGATGTGTGGGATCATGTGGTCCAGGTCCCCATTCTGCAGCTTCTCCGTGACCCCCTCCTCCCGGTCCTTCTTGGAGGGCAGAGCCTCGGGGCCGTAGTGGCTGTGCCCGTGGTGCTGCAGGATCAGGGGATTCGGGGTGTCAGCCATCCCAATATTCCTGCTGTCTCCCACCCTGCCACCCCCAAATTTCTGCTGTCTCCCACCCTGCCACCCCCAAATTCCTGCTGTTTCCCACCCTGCCACCCTGATATTCCTGCTGTCTCCCACCCTGCCACCCCAAATTCCTGCTGTTTCCCACCCTGCCACCCCCAAATTCCTGCTGTCTCCCACCCTGCCACCCCGATATTCCTGCTGTCTCCCACCCCACCATCCCTGCTTGGCCTCACCTGGTCCTTCTGCTTCAGGAGCATCTTCAGGATCTTCTCCGTGAAGAAGAAGAGGTAGAAGCCGCCGAACACCACAGCGGATTTGGAAACATAATAATCTTCCTGAGGGTTGAATCCAAACGCCTGCGGGACATGGGAGAGGATGAGGAGCAGTCCCTGGCAGTGTCCTCCATCTGCCTTTGCCCCTGGGGTGACACTGGAGGGGTGACACAGCTTTGAGCTCTCTCTGAGGAGGAGCTGCTTTGGGGACAAGTTCAGAAAACACCTTTGTGCACCTTTAGTGTCCCTCATTTCCTCACGCAGGGTGGCTGTGCCCCAAAGCATTGGATGCAGCACCTGCACTGGGGCGGGGATGCCAAAATCAGGCTCCACTCTGCACAGAGGACCTGCCTCCAGGGCTAGAAAAAGCCACAAAGGGCAATAAAACAATAATTCTCTGCTTGAAGCAGACCGGGGATCTCCCTGGAGCGATTCCCTTCCAAACTCCAGCTCTGAGGGGCTTCCAGCCCTCCATACCTCGCTCTGGGCTCCCCTCCGGCGCCGCCTTCCCCTTCTCCAGCCAGCGAGTGCCCAGAGAGAGAAACAGCCCCCGAGAGAGAGAAAAGCACAGAGCCGCCGGTGCTCTCCCTACCTCGGGAATGAGCTGGAAGAGGGCGTTGGAGTAGAGAGTTCCAATCGCCAGAGCTATGAAGTAGAGGAGCAGCCGCTTGTAAAAGGTCTTCTTCATGAAGGGCACCACGCTGGCTCCCACCAGCGAGCACAGGGAGATGACGGAGACGCAGAGGAAACCGTAACCCCAGACTGGGAGAGCCAAACCCACCCCGGGAGACGATGGGAGATGGGAAAGGACGAGATCAACGTGGGGATGGGCGGGGAAGGAATCCACACCGACAGGACAGAGAGAGGAGGGAGGGAGAGAGGGGAGAGAAGAGGACATTCATTAGTGATTGTTGTTCATCTGGCGCGGCCTCGAAAGGGCGAACCCGGCGCTGAGCGGCTTCGGGAATGGCTCTTTGGGAATGTTTGGGAAACTCAGCTCTCCCAGCTGGGTTTTGGCAGCCAGGCCGTGTCCAAGCCAGCCCTCAGCTCTGCCCCATGGGCCATTCCCAAGCCACAGAGCACCCGGGTCCCCCTTGCACCTCGTACGCTCCATCCCTCTCCTGCTGGGATGCTCTGAGCGCCGGCGGGGCTGGAGCGCACCTTCGGCATTTCAATTCCCGGCAGATCAGGAATTAGAGGCGCTTCATTTCTATGTCCAGCAAATAAAAGTTGCAGTTCTGGAGCTGAAAAGGAGCCTTGGAAAAACATCTCAATGCCAGCATGGATGAGGCGTTCTCTGCCTGGCAGCAAAACAGGCAACGCCTGGGGGGAAAACCCACTGGAATTTTAAGGCTGGATCTGCAGGAGCTCAAATCCAGCTCGTCCTCTGAGGAGGCACCTGGATCATGTTCCAAAGGTTTCCAGGCCAGGTGGATTTACTCAGCTCCAGAACTGCGCAATTACAACACAATTAATTTGCGATATTTCTGTCGGTCCCATCAGAGCACCAGGAAACCTCATGGAAGGCGGAACCTTTGTGGGAACATCAGGCTGGGAAATCAAGGAGTGGGGAAAAAAAAAAGCAGTTAAAGAATTTGTAGAAGTTGTCTGATTCCAGAGGAAGCCAGTGCTTCTCCGAGCTGTTCTCTGTGCTTTTATATGGATATTTCATCATATTTTCAGGGTTATTTCGCATTTTTTTCCCTCTGGCTCATGCCAGTAGTGCTGCCACAAGTATGGCTGAGCATATCCCTCCAAGGGATAAACTCCTGGACACACAGAGCAGGAGCAAACAGCCACTCCCAGCACATTGCCACTCCTCAGACCCAGCAGGGATGGAGGACACAGAGGGTTCCTGGTGCTCAGAGGGGTGAGAAAAGCCCTGCGGAGCCCCTTGAGCCAAGCCCTGAGCCTCGGGTGACGAGGGGTCGGATCGATTCGGCGGGGTGGAGGCAGAGAGGGCGCCCGGGGAGCTGCCCCCGGAGACGGGAGAGAGGCAGGGACGTTCTACCGCACCTCTGGGATGAGCTGGAAGAGCGCGTTAGAGAGCAGCGTGCCGATGGAGAGCGCGATGAAAAACAGGAGCACCCGGCTGAAAAAGGCCTTCCGGGAACACGGCACGATGAGGACTCCGAGCAGGGAGGCCACGTTAATCATGGACACACTGAGAAAACCAAAGCCCCACACTGCGGAACGAGAAGAAACGAGGGCCAGACATTACCGAGGCTCTCGGAGACCCCGGATCCGGGCAGGTGGGAAAGGCTGGCTCCGGGGCTGTTCCCTGCGCTCCGGATGCTCCAGCTGCGACAAAATCGTCATTTGTGATGCGGGGAAGGTGGGAATGAAGCCACCAGGTTCCTTGGGAAAGGTTTTCCTGAGCTGGCACCATCGTGGGAGAAGCCGAGCTGTGCTCAGGGCAGCTGATCCGAGACCTTGGGCAGTGTTGGCACCAGGATGGGCAGGAGCTGTTGAGCATCTGCCAGTCCCTCCAGGGGCCAGGCCACCCCCTCCCACCCACAGAACTCCGAGCAGAGTCCCCTCCTCATCCAGCTATCCCGGAGGCACAGAGGTTATCCCGGCAAAACCACACCACGGCACAATCCACAGCAAGGAAACTCCTCAGGATTACTGGCTGCTGCAGGCAGGGAATTCCCGGGAATGGGAACTGCCTGTCCCACGGGTCCCTGGGTGCCTCATGTCCCTGAGATCTGTGTGCAGGCCCAGGCACTGTGTCCCCCCCCAGCTCCCCACTCACCTTCAGCTGAGCTGGGCCTGCTCTCCTCTGTCTGCTCATTTTCCTCATTTTCCAGGTTTTCGGAGGCGCACGCCCCCGACTCCAGCTGCTGCAGGATGGTGGGGCAGAACTCCTTGAACTCGCTGTGGCCCACGGGAGAGCCCTCGCTCAGGTTGTGGATGGCAAAAAGCTCCATGGAACTGAAGCACTGGGGAAGGGAATGGACAGCAACGTGCCTTGAGATTCCCACAGCTCCGCAGGGAGGTTTCAGGAGTCTGCAGGGAGGTTTAGGGAAGTTTTGGGGATCCACAGGGAGATTCTGGGGGTTCCCTCCTTACCCGGGAGAGGTTCAGGCGCTGCTGAGGTGGCTGGGAGATGTTGGCGTGTCCCACTCCCACATCCAGGCGGTTCAGCAGGGCCTTGAGCTGCTTCAGGCTCAAGGTCTGGCTCTCTCCGTAGCGCTGGAGCAGATCCTGCAGGAAGGAGGCTGCGGAGACTGCGGTGCTGTCCCTGCCTGCCCGGACCTGCGGGCAGGGGAGGAGGCAGAGCAGCAGGAGCAGGCAGCAGCTCCGGGGGCCCGCGCTGGGGATCATGGTGCCTCTGGGATGCTGGGAGAGAAACCACTGCTGTTAGCTTTGGCATTCCCAGCGCTCCAACCACAGCTCCTCCACCCCAAAGATGATTTATCCTCAGGGGAAGGGCTAATGGCGCTGGGAGCATCCAGATCCTGAGGGGGACTCAGCTTTCCACCATCTTTCCATACAAGAGCACCCCTTCTCCTCCACGCTGAGCACCCCAAGCCCCTCACTCACCCAGCGCTCCAACCACAGCTCCTCCACCCCAAAGATGATTTATCCTCAGGGGAAGGGCTAACGGCACTGGGAGCATCCAGATCCTGAGGGGGACTCAGCTTTCCACAATCTTTCTGTACAGGAGCACCCCTTTCTCCTCCACCCTGAGCACCCCCAGCCCCTCACTCACCGTGGGGGCTGCCAGGACTCGGCTCCCGGGGGCTCTCCAGCTCCGCGGCACCTCCTGGGAAGAGCAGGATGGTCAGGATGCAGGCAGGGCTACAAGGAGGGCTGTGCCTGTGCCAGCCCCAAATCCTCCCCGGGGGTGAGGAGTCACGCTCCAGCCTTTAGCCACGCGTGGGTCCCCTCGGTGTCACCAGGGTTGGGACACAAACACCTCCGGGAGCTCAGAGGCAGCCAGGAGAACACGGGAGCCCCGAGGACAGAGGTGGCCTGTTCATGAGGTTATAATTTAACCAGGATAATTACCATGAACCGAGTGCCTCCCTGCTCCAACTGTAGGTGCCTTTATAGTGTTTGCCCAGAATCAATCCTTGCCCTCACTGCTCCTTTCATATGGACCGGGAATTGATAAAACAGAGGTGGCACAGGTGCTGGGAATTGATAAAAGAGAGGTGGCACAGGCCCAGGGTGCAAAGGAAGGGGCTCAGGGAGAGGGGGGGGACTCCAGGCACGACCTGCACGTCCACCTTGGGAGGTACCCAAGAGCCTGGAGCTCAGGACGCCTTCCTGGAAAAACTTCCCTGAAAGGTGGATGGCAAATTTGGGATTCGCAAGGAGAAAACAGAAGTTTGCCGCCTCCATCAGTGCAACAGCCATCCTGATCCCGGTGTGGGGCTCCAGGCACAGCTCCTGAGCCCCCTGGCTCCCCTTCCCGGGGGCTCCTGGTGCTCCCGACCCCACCCCAGGACACCCTGCAGTGCCTGGCCTGTGCTGACAGCTTGCAGGCTCCTCCGAAAACCAGCCCAGGACATTTTTGAAGCCTGGCCAAGCAATTGTTCCAAAAATAACCTGGGGCCAGGATTTCCAGGCCGAGGGGCTGCCAGGGAACTGCAGGACCCTGCTGCCATTCCAGGACCCCGTTCTCCCTGAAGGCTCCCACATTCCCGCAGGTTTTACCAGCTTACCACCACTTTGTGAGCTTTGTTCTCCAGGAGGTTTTAGCCTCCTCCTGCCAGGGCTTAGCTCGGATGCTTTGGCTTAACCCCTCTCCTCCCAAAACAAGGGAGGGAGCCCATCTGGAGCAGTGGAACACCCTGCTGGGTGGGGGGACCCGAGGGACCTCTGCCTCCCAATCCCAGGTGGGTCCTCCTGGGCTACACGGGACATCCCAGCAGCCGGTGAGTCCCACAGGTGCTGGCACCCAGCCCACCGTGCCAAAGTTTGTCCCGGCTGGCCGCACGTCCCGCTGGCTGCCCTTCCCTGCCCGTGCCAGCCGAGCGCTCCCCATGTCCCCAATCCTGCCGGGAGCTGTCCTGCCCCCTGCACACCGATATCCCTGCCCGTGCCAAGGCACGCAGCCCTCCCCACTGCCAAAACCCCTCCCGGGGGTTTCTCCTGAAGCCGGGCTGAGCCGGATACACCCAGGGTGGAAAACCGGACCTCAGCTTTCCCCTGCTGCCAAAGGAAAGGCAGGAAGAGCTGAGCAGGCAGAGCCGGGCAGTGGCTGGAGCTGCACAGGCTCGCTCCGTTTTAGGGCAAAACGAGGTGGAGGAGCCGCCCTTGCGGAAGGGAATGGCCCAAAAAGGGCCATCCCGGGGGACTCAGACCTGCTGGAAGCCCGGGGCAAGGCGGGAGGGTGTCGAGCACACATATGTCCCAGCGTCCTGGGACATATGGGATGCGGCAAACACCAAAGAACACCGACCCTCGCCATCCCCACCGCCAGCTGTGACCCCCCCGGAGCTCCACGGCCTCCTGCCCGCTACCTTCAAGGGCGTCCTTCCACCGGGATCTGCTCCCGGAGCCCGGAGCCAGCGCCTGACCTACTTTATCGCTCCTCGGGATGGGGCACGGGGACAAACCGCAGCCACGGGAAGGGACGGATGCCCGGGAGGGCTGTGCCCGGGAGCGATGCCCGGCAGCCACGACAGCACAACACAGCTCGCAAGGCCAGGCAAACCCTTCCCATCTCCCTGGAATTCACTTCCCAGAGATCATCCATCCCGGCCGCCACCCGCACCCCCCCGCTCCGAGCGGGAAGGTGACGCTGGGAACAAGAACCGCTGGCACAGCCGAGCCTGACCCCGGCGACGTCAGCTTCCCGAAATCCCGCGCAGGGACAGCTCGCTGCCGCAAAGCTGGAGGGGAGGGGGGCACCGAGGGTCCCCAAATTCTCCCCCCGAATCCATCCCGCTCCTGCGGGGCGGTCGGAGGCAGCGGGGCCGAGCTCCTTCCGGAGCAGACGCTGCTCCACGTGTCCTGCGGCAAGGAGGGTTTCCCTGCGGGCACGAGGGTTTTCCATGTCCCGGGGCCCGCAGCGGCCACGTTCCGGGGTCACGGACACCCTCCGCTACCCTGGAGCCTCCGGACAGTGTCCTGTCCCCTCCCCTCCCGTGATTCCAGCCCGCAGGCCCTGGGGCGGGCAATGGGCAGCGAAATCGGGAGATGCCCCGGGCATCCCACCCCGCACGGACCCCCCAGTCCTGCCCAGTGCCCCCAGTCCCTGCCCATCCCACTCCACTCCCCATCCCATCGCCGCCGCCTGCTCCCAGAGCTTGCACTGGTGGTGTCAGACTCCATATCTGGTCCTGCACCCCGAAACTGAGTCCTGCACCCCAAAAGAGGGTCCTGCACCTCAGACCCCACCTCCACCTGCACCCTCACCTGCCCCAGACCCCACGGGCAGTCCCAAAACGCACCCCCATGGCTGCCCCCAGGCTCTAGGACCAGTCCCAAACCCTAAAGAGGCGCTCCGTGCATCCTTTCCTGCATCCTGCATCCCTTCCTGCATCCCCCATCCCCATCCGGGGCCCGGGGCCGGCCTCAGCCCGCTCCCCCCGCTCCGCCGCCGCTCTCCCCGCCGTGGCCTGTCCCCGCGGCCGGTTCTCCGTCACACCGCAGGGCTGCCCTGCCTGTCCCGGTCCTTCTCGGCCCGTACCGGCCCCTCCCAGTACATCCCAGTACATCCCAGTACATTCCATTCCATTCCATTCCTACCTCCGCTCCCGCTCCCGCCGCCGCTCGCTCGGGGCCGCGCAGAGCGCATGCGCGGCCGCCAGTGCAGGGAGCGCTCCCATTGGCTGTTGCTGCCGCAGGTCACGCCCCCAGAGCCTCAGGCCACGCCCCCAGCGCTAGGACCCCCCCAAAAATCCAACGCGGAACCCCCCGAATCCCACCCAGGATCCCCTCAAATCCCACCCGGGATCCCCCAAAAGTCCCACCCGGGACCCTCCCAAAAATCCCATCCAGGATCCTCCCAAAAATGCCATCCGGGATCCCACAAAATCCCACCCAGGACCCTCCAAAAATCCCACCCGGAAACGCCGCCAAATCCCACCCGGAACATCCCCAAAATCCCATCCGGAACCCTCCCAAAAATCCCACCCGGGACCCCCCCCCAAAAATCCCATCCAGGACCCCTCAAAATCCCAACTGGGACCCCTTAACTGCCCCAAGATATCCCCCAGGATCGTCCCAAAACACACACCCCAGGGACTACCAGGATCCCCAAAGTTGCCCCGAGATCCCCAAACTGCCCCAAACCTTCCCCCGGGGCACTGGGACCCCCAAACACTCACCCCGGGAGCACCGGGACACCCCAAAAACCCACCCGGGGGTATTGGGACCCGATGGAACCCACAGAATACCCACACTGGGGGCACCAAGACCCCAAAAACCTCTCCCAGAGACCCCAGGACCCCCTGGGACCCCCCACTCACTCACCCCAGAGCCACAGGGACCCCACAGATCCCCTTACACCCTTGTGGGGACACCACATGGATCTCCCCGAACACCTTTGGGGGCACAGGACACCCCAAGAACGCTCCCCATGCACCCCCTGAGAGCATGGACCCCCCTGAACCTCTTCCCGAGGGGACACAGCCCCAGGGAATCCCTGGAAAAGCTCAGGGGGACCAATCCTGGCAGGCAGGACCATCAAAATTTGGGTATCAAAAGCTGCTTGGGGGGGTGAGACAGAGCAGGGGGACCCCAAAACCCCTAAGGTTTGCTCCCAAATCCCATCCTGGGCCGGGCCACGGCTGCCAAAGTCCGCCAGGACTGGCAAATAAACGGTGATCAATGATTAACCAGGGCACAGGGTGACAGCTCTGGTGGCAGCACTGCTGTGACCCCCCCTCGGTGTCCCTGCTCCATTTGGGGACCCCCAGGAATGAGGGACAGGACGTGACCGCCAGCACCACCCCCAGTCTGGGAGGGAGAGGCTGCCAGCAACAATTTTATTGGAAAGAACCAAAAAACTGGTTACAGCAAAGAGAAAAATGAGGGAATTCCAACTTCTCTCAACTAAAGCAAAAAAAAGCACCTGAAATAGGTGAAAACTCAAACCTTTCCCTGGGGTAATGACCTGAATCCACACAAAATTCTCCTTGGAAAATCAGTGGCTCCTCAAGGACGGGAGAACCAGCCAAACTGGAGCTGGTTTGTTCAACAGCAGCTCGAAAAATCCCAGGAAAAAAACTTTAAACCTCCACGGAAATGCAAGAAACTGAGGAGAAACCCCCAAAATATTTGGGATATACAGCCAGCACCTGCACAGGAATGAGCTGTGGGAACAGCAGCACTTTTGGGGCTCATTAACCCAACCCCCTTACTGGAAACCAGCAAGATATTCCTTTGGGTTCATCCCCATGGAGACAATTCCCGAAACGCCACAGCCCTGGGATGCTGCTGCAACCCCGAGCATCCTCTAAACCAACAAACAAGGAAAAAATCAACACCAAAACAGGGAACTGAGGGAGATCCCCACTGGGGAGGGGCAAACAGCGGCAGGTGGGGAGCGGAATTCCGGGTGCAGACCCGATTTTCCGGGTGAAATACCCAATTTTCTGGGTGCAATACCCAATTTTCCGGGTGCAATGCCCGATTTTCTGGATGCGATCCTGGTTTTCCAGGTAAAATACCCATTTTTTCGGGTGAAATACCAGATCTTCCGGGTGCAATCCCGATTTTCTGGATGCAATCCCAATTTTCTGGGTGCAACACCCATTTTTCCAGGTGAAACACCCATTTTTCCGGGTGCAATCCCGATTTTCTGGATGCAATCCTGATTTTCTGGATGCAATCCCAATTTTCTGGATGCAACCCCGATTTTCTGGGTGCAATCCTGGTTTTCCAGGTGAAATACCCAATTTTCCGGGTGCAATACCCAATTTTCTGGATGCAATCCCAGTTTTCCAGGTGCAATACCCAATTTTCCGGGTAAAATCCCGATTTTCTGGATGCAATCCTGGTTTTCTGGATGCAACCTCGATTTTCTGGATGCAATACCCAATGTTCTGGATGCAATCCCAATTTTCGGGGTGCAATCCCGATTTTTGGGGCGCAATCCAGGTCCTGGCAGGCTAAAGGAAGAAGAGCTGCTCGCTGAGGTGGGCGCTGGGCTCGTGGTGCAGGACCTGTCCCACCAGGAATGCCAACTTGTGAGCATATTTGCAGGGAGCAGGGACACGGACAGTGCCAGGCCAGTTCCAGTACAGGTGACACAGCTTGAAGGTCAGCCTGGGGACAGTGAAAAAATTGGGATTAGGGATCCATCCCAGGGTGGATCCAGGTTCAGATCCCTCCCAGGTGTGTTTTTCCAAAGGTTGGGGAAAAACCCCCAAAAAAACCCCAAAAAATCCTTTCCCGGGGTGGGATCCTCCCAGTTTGCCCAGTTTGAGCAGCAGGCTCAGCCCAGTGCCTGCACAGGGACCTGCTGCCCCCAAACTGCTCCAGGGCCTGATTTACCCCAAAACCCCAAATTTGGGGTTTCATTTGGGTTCCCACCCTGAAACAAAGCTGCTCTTCCCCCTGGGAAGATTTTGGGGGCTGTAGGATTCTGGGGACTCAGAGATTCCTGCCCTTCCCCTGAAAGGATTTTGGGGGCTGTAGGATTTTGGGGACTCAGGGATTCCTGCCTTCCCCTGGAAGATTTTGGGGACTCAGGGATTCCTGCCCTTCCCCAGGCTGATTTTCGGGGTCTCTCCCTTTTCCTCTGCAGGATTTTGGGGGCTCGGGGATTCCTGCCCTCCCCCTGGAAGGATTTTGGGGGCTGTAAGATCGCAGGGACTCAGGGATTCCTGCCCTTCCCCTAGCTGATTTTGGGGGTCTCTCCCCTTTCCTCTGCAAGATTTTGGGGCTCTGCAAGATTTTGGGGGCTTGGGGATTCCTGCCCTTCCCCAGGCTGATTTTGGGGGTCTCTCCCCTTTCCTCTGAAGGATTTTGGGGACTCAGGGATTCCTGCCCTTCCCCAGGCTGATTTTGGGGGTCTCTCCTTTTTCCTCTGCAGGATTTTGGGGGCTCGGGCATTCCTGCCCTCCCCCTGGAAGGATTTTGGGGGCTGTAAGATCGCAGGGACTCAGGGATTCCTGCCCTTCCCCAGGCTGATTTTGGGGGTCTCTCCCCTTTCCTCTGAAGGATTTTGGGGACTCAGGGATTCCTGCCCTTCCCCAGGCTGATTTTGGGGGTCTCTCCTTTTTCCTCTGCAGGATTTTGGGGGCTCGGGCATTCCTGCCCTCCCCCTGGAAGGATTTTGGGGGCTGTAAGATCGCAGGGACTCAGGGATTCCTGCCCTTCCCCAGGCTGATTTTGGGGGTCTCTCCCCTTTCCTCTGCAAGATTTTGGGGCTCTGCAAGATTTTGGGGGCTTGGGGATTCCTGCCCTTCCCCCCAGATGATTTTGGGGGCTGTAGGATTTTCGGAGCTGTAGGATTTTGGGGACTCGGGGATTCCTGCCCTTCCCCAGGCTGATTTTGGGGGTCTCTCCCCTTTCCTCTGCAGGATTTTGGGGGCTCCAGCCCCTGCCTCACCTCTGGAGGTGCTCGGAGCTGAGGTTGGCTGTGTTCCACATGCAGATGTAGCGCGTGGGGACACTGCAGCCCTGCCGGGAGTGATGGGCCAGCAGGAAGAAATCCTGCCTGAGAGAGCAAAACAAACCCCAATTTTAGTTTTTTACACCTCAAGATGAGCATTTCTGCACCCCCAAGGGTTCTGAACCCCAGACTGGCGTTTTTTTCTGCACCCCAGATTATGGTTTTGAACCTCGAAGGGTTTTAGTTTTGCATTACAGGAGGATTTTTTTGCATCCTGGGGGTACTTTTACCACCAATTTTTTTGCACCCTGGGAGTTTTTCTGCACCCTGAGGTGGTTTTATAACCAATGTTTTGCACATTTTTTTACACCCCAGAGTGGCTTATTTTATATTAAAAAAAATTATATTACAAAATAATTTAGACTATTTTTCCAACCCTTTTTTTGCACCCTGGGGTGCTTTTACCCATCCCATTTTACCCCCCAGGGTGTTTTTTTCACATCCAGAATGGATTTTTCCCACCCTGAGGCATTTTTCCCACCCTTTTTTCCCCACCCAGGTTATTTTTCCCCCCACTGGGGGTATTTTTTATCCCTCCCAGGGCTTTCCCCTGCCACTCACAAGCCCGAGCTGGTGACACCATGGTCGATGACAGTGCCTAGGGGAGGTGACACAAACTCCGCTCCTGTCGGGCAGTAGAAGTTGGTGCTCAGCTGTTTCTGTACCACCACGACCACGAGGCTGGGCTGGTAATTTTGGAAAGACTGGAAACTTTTTTGCAGCTGGGGCACCTCGTACTTGAGCACCGTGTCCAGCTGGGGGTCGGACACCCCATCCCGGTACACCACGATCTTCAAGGGCAGGGAATGGTTCAGCTGGAGGGGGAAAATGGGAAAAATTCACTCATTTTTACCTCCCTCAGGCTTAGCTGAGGGAGATGGGAAAGTATTCCCCGGGCAGGAGAAGTTTGGGTGTCCAGGGATGGAGCTGGGGATTTAACTCACACTGAGTGCCCCCAAAATGCAGCTCAGAGGAGGTTTGGAGGGGCTGTGTTTGCTTTAAAATGCAGCTCAGAGCAGGTTTGGGGAGGCCTGTGTTTGCTTTAATCACAGAATTCCAGACTGGTTTGGGTGGGAAGGGACCTTAAAATCATCCCAGTCCCAAGGGGACACCTTCCACTGTCCCAGGCTGCTCCAAGCCCTGTCCAGCCTGACCTTGGACACTTCCAGGGATGAGGCAGCCACAGCTTCTCTGGGCAAATCCCAAGAGCTTTTTCCTTGGGATTTGCCCAGAGAAAGGCAGAAAAATCCCAGGGGCTCCTGCCCCGTCCCAGGCTGGGGACAAGGGACAGGGCTCTGCCTTTGGGAGCAGAGCTGTAACGTGGCACTTCCCCCTGAGCAAACGAATCCCGAGGCACGTTCTGAGATAAGGATGAGCTGTCCCAGCTCCACATCGTCCAAAGGCTGCTGGGGATCTCTGCTCCCCTGCACGTACCCAGCCTGGAAGTTTGGGAGGTTTTTCCCCTTGTCCTGAGGGAATATTAAACCAGGGGAAAAAGTTTCAAACCATCCCGAGCTGGCAGAGCTTTCTCCCAGCTGCGGGACACAGCTAAAGCTCCAGGACCATATTTCTGCTCAAGTATACAAACGATAGGGAATACAAAATATCATTATGGACATTCCACCCCTTATTCCATATCGTTGGCCTAAAGTCCACATTAATATGTTCCAATTCTATACATACAGATATATGTATATACATATTTACATATATACATATATACATACGTATAGGTAAATATGTGTATTTATAGAATAATATATAGAATAATATACAGAATAATATCTAGAACACTAATATGTTCCAATTCTATACATACATATATATACAGATATATGTATATACATATTTATATATTTACATCTATACATACATAGTAGGTATATATGTGTATGTATAGAATAATATATAGAATAACATATAGAATATCTAGAACACTAATATGTTCCAATTCTATACATACACATATATACAGATATATGTATATACATATTTACATCTATACATCCATATAGGTATATATGTGTATGTATAGAATTGGAACATATTAGTGTGGACTTTAAGCCAACGATATGGAATAAGGGGTGGAATGTCCTGGGGTGGCATAATGATATTTTGTATTCCCTATACACATATACACCTATATGTATGTATATATGTAAATACGTATATACATATATCTATATATTTGTGTATGTATAGAATTGGAACATATTAGTGTGGACTCTAAGCCAACAATATGGACTAAGGGGTGGAATGCTTGGTGGAATTGCTTGGCCTCACCTCGTAGAACCGTTTCAGAGCTTGGGACAGGCAGAGGCGGAGGCTGTCGGCGATTTCCTGGTGGGGCATCTGGAACACCGCCTTGGAGTACCACTTGGTGAGGATGCTGGGGATGGAACGAGAATGACCATCAGGAATTCGCCCCTGGCACTGGGCAAAGTCCAGCCAGGTCTTGTGCAAGCCCAAATCGGCCCCGGCTCAGTGTTCCCAGCCCTTTCCACGGAGATTCCCGACACAAACACACCGGGGGAGACCTTGCTGAGCACAGCAGGTCGGGGAAAGCAGCATCCTCAGCCCCTTCCCGGCCAAGGAGGGGATTTTGTGGAGGGATATTCCTGCAAGGCCCCAGGGCAGAGCAGGAAAATGCCCTCCCCTGTCCCAGGAAGGCACGTACTGGTTCATGCTGGCCACGAAGCCGATGACAGAGCGCATCCCATGGCTCCGGCTGTGGTGGATGTCCATGCCCACGACCATCAGCTGCTTCTGGAGAGGGGAAAAGAGGCGGGAATTAGGGATAATGCCCATTCCCAAATCATCAGCTGTGTCTGGAGATGGAAAAGAAATGGGATTTAGGGATAATGCCCATTCCCAAAACCATCAGCTGTGTCTGGAGATGGAAAAGAAATGGGATTTAGGGATAATGCCCATTCCCACAGCTGCTTCTGGAGAGGAGAAAAGAAATGGGATTTAAGGATAATGCCCATGCCCACAGCTGCTTCTGAAGATGGGAAAAGAAATGGGATTTAGGGATAATTCCCATTCCCACAACCATCAGCTCCTTCTGGAAACAGGAAAAGCAGGTGGGATTTAGGGATAAGTCAGACACCTCCAGGCTCGGATCCCTCCAGGGCCAAGGGACTCAAGAGAATCCAACCCTGATTCTCCAGCAGATTCATCCAGCCCGTGCCCACAATAATTCACCCCCTCCAGAGCTCCCAAGCTCACCCAGGCCTCCTCCCGGGGTTTTCCTGCCTTACCAGTGGGATATCAACCCCCCAGAGCTGCCCGCCCAGCTTGCAGTTGATCTGCAGCAGAATTTTCTGCACCACGCTCCTGATCTTGCTGGGATGGCCCATGAGGGACTGGGCGTTGATGACCTATGGAGAGGAAAAACCCAAGGAAAAATGAGGCTGGAGACAGGCAAGGGAATGGGGGAATGGGGGTCCCAGCCCACCTGGGAGGGCACCGGGGTCTGCACGCAGCAGAGCTTCTTGATGGCACCGTAGACGTCGTCCCGACCGCCAGGGATGATGCACAGGAGCAGCTGCACCTTGTCCTGAGGGGAATCATGGAGTTGGTGAGGTTGGAAAAGCTCTCCAGGATCACTGAGTAAAACCTAAGCCACCAATGACCAACGTCCCCAAGTGCCACATCCTCACGGGTTCTGAACACCTCCAGGGATGGGGACTCCAGCACCGCCCCTTCCTGTATTTAACAACCCTTTCCATGGGGAAATTCCTCCTGAAGTCCAACCTGAACCTCCCCTGGCACAGCTTGAGGCTGTTCCCCCTTGCTCTGGATCCTCCTATCCTTGCTCCTATCCTCCTCCTATTTTTAGGGAGCAACAAGGCCCTCCCTGAGCCTCCTTTTCTCCAGGCTGAGCCCCCCGAGGTGCTCCCACCTTTCTGATAATCCCCCAGGGATGTCCCCGAGGCTTTGGGACGCCTCACCTGGCTCCCCAAAGAACTCTGGATGGTCCTGCCGTAGGTCTCGATGCGATCATCGCACAGCTCCTGCACCATGGGCTGTCCCACCTGCATCCCCATGGCTCCACAGCTGCTCCTCATGGCCCCCAGCAGGTCCTTGGCCAGGTGCTGCAGCCGCTTGGGATAGACCAGGAGCCAGGAATTTATGGAGATCTGGGAGAGAAGCCAGGGCAGGCTGTGGTTTGGGGCTGTTCCTGCTCGATCGGGCACTTCCCAATCCATGCAGAACATTCCCATTCAGGAGAGGAGAAACCCAAGGAGCACAGAGAGAAATCTGGGAGAGGGAAACTGGCGTGAGAGAAACCTCGATCACAGAGGGGAATTTCAGAGAGGGAAACCGGCCTGAGAGAAACCTGGATCACAGAGGGGAATTTGGGAGAGGGAAACTGGCCTGAGAGGAACCTGGATCACAGAGGGGAATTTGGGAGAGGGAAACTGGCCTGAGAGAAACGTGGATCACAGAGAGGAATTTGGGAAAGTGGCCTGAGAGGAACCTGGATCACAGAGGGGAATTTCGGAGAGGAAAACTGCCCTGAGAGAAAAGTGGATCACAGAGGGGAATTTGGGACAGGGAAACTGGCCTGAGAGGAACATGGATCACAGAAGGGAATTTGGAAAAGTGGCTCCAGAGAAATTTGGATCCAATTCCTGCATGTGAAAGGCTCCCTCCACCCCGGGAGGAGGTGGAAAGCAGACACCACAGCCACATACCTCCAAGTCCTTTGGAAAAACAGGCTGGAGCGCAAATCCAACACAAACAAGGGAAGAGTTTGAGCTGGAAGCAGCTCAGCAGGAATGCCAGCGCTTAGGAAAACCCATCCCAGGTTCCCAAACAAGGGGAGGCTGTTGCTCACCACCGTGATGGGCATTTCCTTCGTCACCTCCCGGTGCCAGCTCAGGTCCTCGGCGGGATGGAAGGAGCGGTGCCGGAGGTTGATCCTCTCCATGGGCAGGATGTGACCCTGGGTCTGGGCAGAGCGGGAAACTCCGGAGCTGCCTCTGATGCCGTTGATTTTTGTATTTTCTTTTTATACCCTTTTTACATTTTTTATACCCTTTCCCTTCCCTGTTACCCTCTATACACACTCCTTGTACCCTGCACAAACACTCCTTGTACTTTAGCCCTACATTTATAATTCCTGTAGTTTGATATTTAGCTTAGTTTGGGGTCCTGCACAGCGAGGAAGACCAAACATTCATATTATCTCAGAACTAGAGGCTCCAACCTGTTCTCTCTTGGAACGTGTTTTTGTAAACTAGGCTGTAGTCTCATTTGGGGAGGGGTTCATTAGAATAAGGGGCAATTATTCATTTATTAAGTTTCTTATTGGGGGATTTTGAGTAGATATGCTAATTTTGTGAAACCCATAAAAATCAGGTACACGTTGTACAGGGGTTCCCGACTCGTCCCTCGCTCCTTGGTGCGTTTTCCACCTTTGATGAGTCTGGGCACCTCGGATCCTACCAAACCGAGGAAAATTCCCTTTTCCCTGTACTACTGTGTCTGCTTCATATTTTTACCAGCCTGTTTAGGGCATCACCTCCACCGCCTCCATTCCCAGGGGAACCACGGGAGCCCCGCAGCCTTACCCTGTAAATATCCGTGTCCAGGCGCAGCCCCCAGCGCTCCAGCTCCCGACAGGCGTCCGGCGTGTCCCAGATGCGGCGCAGGAGGTTGCTGAGGCGCTGGTAGTGCTGGTGGGGGCTCTGCACCATCTCCCACATCACCTCCTGCACCGGGAACACCCAGAGGTGAGCGAGGGTGAGCGGGCTCCCCCCAAACCCTCGGGATCAGGGCACGAAACAGGCTCTGACCTTCAGCATCCGACTGTTCTTGCGGAGGTCGGAGAGGCCGGTGAGGAAGGTGAGCTCTGGCACGAGCAGCACCGTCTCCAGCTGGTGCTGCAGGGAGGGACAGGCACTGTCAGGAATCCCTGCTGTCCCCAGGGGCTGGAGCAGCCCAGAGCAGCTCCTGGATCTCCATGCCCGGCTCACCTTCCCCTCCGGCGTCCGTTTTTCCTTGGGCTTGTGGACGAGCAGCGGCTGGCCCAGCTCCCTGATGGTGATCCCGTGGGTCTTGCTGGAAAAACAGCATCATCACACAACCCTGGAATTTTGGTTTGGAAGGGATCTTGTAGAACACCCAGTCCCAACGAACCTCCCAAGCCCGATCAACACCAGGCACAGAGCCCTTCCCATCCCCACGGGATGCTCCAGCAGCCCCTCACCTGTAGTACTCCACGAAGGTGATCTGCTGGCCGCTGGCCAGGGTGAAAGTGTCCCTGGGGGTCTTGTCCCAGTCGATGTCATCCACGCGGTAGGTGCGGTTGTTGTAGCGCGTCACCACCACGCTCCCCACCAGCTGCTTGATGCACTCGTCCTGGAATCCTCTCTGGCTCTGGGAGTGGATTGTTTGCCTGGGGAAAGAGGAGAGGCTCGTGGAATGCTCCGTGCTCGCGCTAGCCCGAAAATAAAGCACATTTTGCCCTCATCCCCAAAGCCTTCAGGGCTTTTCCTGCTTTGCTCACATCATGCTCAGCACGGACTCGCTGCGGATGATCTTGTGGATGGCGTCCACCATGAGGAAGAGCCCCCCGTCCCTCCTGCGGATGCTGACAGCATATCCCGGCCAGATATGGAGGCTGTGACCAGAGGGAAAGAGGCCTGGGTTAACCCAGAACAGCCAAGGAACACCCAAAACTCAGAGATTTATTTCCAAGCTCTCTGCCAGCTCCCAACTTCTCGAAACAGCCGCTCCAAAGTCAGGCTGACCAGGGAAAACTTTCCAATTTACAGGTTGCCAGGGAAAGGGGGATGATCCTGTGGGAAGGAAGGTGCCAGCACCCACCTGTATTTCTGTAGGGTGGTGGCCTGGGCAGGCTCAAAGAAATGTCTCCCAACCAGGCTCATGTTTAAGATTTTCATCACCCTAAGGAAAGAAAAGCAGGACGGGATGAGAACTGGCAGGAAGAAGGAGGAAAGGGATCTGCTCTTTGGAGCTCAGGGAGAGTCTCTGTGGCCTCTCACCTGTGGAAAATCACATTGTAAAAGGGGATGCAGAGATCTGAGCTGGGCTCCAGGGTCTTGGTCGGCTGAATGGTGATGGAAATCTCCTCCCTGTCGCTCCTCCTCAGAGCCTTCAGGCTGACCTTTGGCAGGGCCAGAGGGGGCTCTCCCACCCAAAACAAACAGGTCTCACCCTGTACCCCAAATTGGGTGAGACCCCCCCACCCCTTACCTTGGGGATCTGGGTGGGCAGGAAGAGGATGGAGCCATCGAAGGCCATCACGTCCCCGATCACGGCGTGCTGCTCCTTCAGCATGGCACGGCGCGTACTCCTGGACTCCACCTCGGGGCTGGGGGCACACAGGGGGCTTGTCTCCCTCCTCTGCCATCCCCCACACCCTGCTCAGCCCCCCAGAAATCCCCCCTGAAGGGGAAAACCCAGAGCTCTTTGTTGTGCTGTGGCCACTCCATCTTGCAGCAGCTAGGAGGGTTCTGCTTGGGGGGACCCCTGAGGGGCTGTGGGGGACCCCAGCCCCCCAGTGTCACCTGAAGGTAACGTGGTACTGGTAGACAGCGTCGTTCTGGCAGTGGATCTTTACGAAGTTCAGCCCCACGGGGACAGTGGCTCCCTTTGCCACTGGCTTTGTTCCCTGTATCCTGCAAGGGACAGGGGTCAGCAGTGACCCAGCAGCACCTGAACCCCAAAACGCAGGGCTGGGGTCACCACTTACGGCCTGGCAGCAGCTGGGGGGGTCTCCAGGATGGGCGTGGGCGGTGGGCAGGGCCGGGGGCTGGGTGGGCACAGGGCGGGCGCAGCCGTGGCTCTTCCAGGCTGGGTGGGCAGCACATCCCCTCTGCTTTTCCAGAGGATCCTGCGTAGCCGGGGGGCTGGGGTGAGCCCTGGCTGCAAACGCCCAGGGATGACCTGCACCAACATCCCCCAAAACTCCCCTCCTCCCCAGGCAGAACCCCTGCTCCTGCCCCACAGCAGCCTGGGGGGGCTCAAAAGACACAGTTTGGGGGATAAGGGACAGGAAGGACAGAGGAAATAAGGGAATAGGGCGGATAGATGGGGCAGGGGGCGTGGAGGGACAGAGGGGATAGAAGGGGATAAGGAACAGGGAACGGGAGGGACAGGGAAGATGGAGAGGGACAAGGCCCAGCCCACTCAGGTGAGGGCAGGTGGGTACTGAGGGTTTAGGGCTGTGGGGAACTCACTGCCCACGCGTGGGGAGCGCTGCCATCGCTGCCCCCTTGTCCTCCTCCTCCTGCTGCACCGGGCCGGGCTGAGCCACAGCCTTCCCATCGCCAGCGCCGCCCCGGCCTGCGCGAGCAGGGCCGCGGTGAGCAGGGGAATGGGGCCCGCCTGGCCCCCTCCACCCTCCTCACCACCGGCACCTACCCAGGGGCCTCTCCCGGGGCCGCTCGCCTAGGCCCAGCCCGCGGAACAGCGCGGGGAACGGCGACGCCGTGGGTCGGGGCTCGGCGGGGCCGGGCAGGGGCAGGCGAGGGGCGAAGGCCGCGACCCCGCGGAGCCCCCGCGCCATGGGAACGGCGGAGCCGAGGCCGGGGCCGGGCCTGGGGCCGGCGGGGCGGAAAGGCCGCGGCGAATCCATGACAGCCCCGTCGAAGCGCGGGACCAGCCACGCCGCCGCGCCGGGCGCATGCGCGGCCACGCCCACACGCGGGCACGGCGCTGATTGGGCGGCCCGGAGGACACGCCCACGCCGCGGCGCCCCCTGGCGGAGGGGGCGTTGGCGCTGAGGGCAGAGCGCGCGGGAAGCGAGGAGGCGGAAAAGGGGGCGTGGCCACAGGGGGCGGTGTTATGCAAAAGAGGTCATCGGTAGGGCGGGGTTATGCAAAATAGTTGGTCGGAGGGGTGGGGCTATGCAAAATAGGGCGAGGGCATGACGGGAGGAAGGGAAGCTGCTATGGGGGGCGAGAAGGGGCAGAGTGGGGGGGATAATGTGGAATCGGGGGGGTTAAATGGGACAGGATGGGAAGGGGGGATAATATGGGATGGGCGGGAGAGAGTTAAGATGGAATTTGGGGGGTAAAATGGGATGGGATGGAATGGGGGAGGATAGGGGTGCCCCCCGCCCACTGCAGCCATGCCCAGGGACCCCAAGGCCAGCGCTTGTCCCCGAGCAGGGCTCAGCAGAGGTGACAGAACAAGATAGAGCAGTCTCACACAGGGGGAAAAGAGGTTTTATTCCAGGTTTCTCCCCCCAGATGTGTGTCCTGCTCCCAGCAGCGTGTCCACAGAGCCGGGGGACAGGCCACGGTCCCACACATCGAGAGATCCCTGTTTGGCACTGGGGGGAAGCAGCCAGTTTGGGGGACACAGCCGGACCCCCCCGCGGGGCTGGAAGGAGGTGGGAGCTGGCTCTGCACCCACACCTGCACGAGCCCCCTCCCCACATCCCAAAGGCACATCTGGAGGGGCTGAGGGTCCGTCCCCAGGGGCTGGGGGGCCGGGACCCCCTCGGCTACCGGTGCCGGTGCTCCAGGAGAGCCTCGAAATCCGGGGAACAGACCAGCTTGTGCCTCACGTGGCCCAGCACAATCATCTCGCCCGTCCGGTTGTCCCCGATGCCGACGGACACCAGCTCCTGTTCCGGGGGGAGAAACCCCCGTGAGCAGCCCAGTCCCATGGGAATCCCTGGGAGGGGGGCTGAGCCTGGAGATTTCCCCAGAGGGGAGCAGCAGGACTCTGCCCCACCGCTGTCACAGGGAAGGGCTGCCCAAGAGCAAACATGACCCCCCCAGAGGGGTTATCCTGGGGTGCACCCCCCAAAACTGAGCCCCCATGTCCCCCCATACCTGTAGGAAGGAGCAGGGGGTGCCCATGGTCACATCCAGGGTCACCTTGCCCAGCACCAGCTGCACCTTTCCTGACTTTCGGATGAGCAGCTTCCCCACCTGCCCCTCGGGGAGGTCGGCCAGGGTGCAGGTGTTCTCCGCCTGCTTCGCCTCCTGCCACGGGCACAGCGGGATTGGGATCACACCGTGGGATTGGGATCACACTGCGGGACTGGGGTCACACTGCGGGACTGGGGTCACACTGCGGGATTGGGGTCACACTGTGGGACTGGGATCACACCGTGGGATTGGGATCACACTGCGGGACTGGGGTCACACTGCGGGACTGGGATCACACTGCGGGACTGGGATCACACTGCAGGATTGGGGTCACACTGCGGGATTGGGGTCACACAGCGGGATTGGGATCACACTGCGGGATTGGGGTCACACTGCAGGATTAGGGTCACACTGCAGGACTGGGGTCACACTGCGGGATGGGGGGACACCGCGGGATTGGGGTCACACTGCGGGACTGGGGTCACACTGTGGGATGGGGGGACACCGCAGAATAAGGGATCACACCATGGGATGGGGGGACACTGTGGAATAGGGGATGACACCATGGGATTGGGATCACACTGTGGGATTGGGGTCACACCTGGGATGGGGGGACACCGCGGAATAGGGGATCACGCTGTGGGATTGGGATTACACTGCGGGATGGGGGAACATCACGGATGGGAGGGAAGTCACCATGGGACTGGGGAAGAGGACACCATGGGAGGAGGGGCAGACATCATGGGATGTGGGGGAAAGGACATCACAGGATAAGGGGGATGATGACACCAGGCAATGGAGGGACATTACACCACGGGATGAGGGAGGAACACCACAGGATGGGGGGGACATCCTCATGGGCTTGGGGAAGATGACAGCACAGGATGAGCAGGATCACACCTCAGGATGAGGCACCACCCCCACCGAGCCCCTACCTGGCTCTTCTCCTGCTTCACCACCACCACCTGCCCGTCCTCGTTGTGCAGCTCGGATTTGATGGGTTTGGAGTCGTGGGTGGGGGGCTGCCCGGGCAGGGTGTCAGGGAGCTGCAGGAACACCAGCTCCTCCTCGGCCACCAGGCTCAGCCGCTGCAGCAGCTCGGCCGCTGACACGTCCCGCGGGAATCCGGGAGGGCCCTTGGGCTGTGCCGGCTTGGGATCCTCCTCACGCGGCTCTTCCTTCACTGCAGAGGTGGCAGGTGGGCACAGGGAAAAGGGGGACACCCCCAGCCTGTCCCCGCGGTGTCCCCACCCCATCCCAGCCCACCTTTCACCACTGGTGGGTCCAGCTCCATCTTCTCCTCCTTGGATCCAGGGAGCCACGGCTCGGTGTCCTCCTGCTCCGCCGCCTCCTCCTTGAAAAGCCACCCCGAGTGGGCCAGGGGCAGCTGCACCGGCTTGTTCCGGATGTCGTTCTTCAGCCCCGGGTCATCCAGAAACTGTGGGGACAGCACAGAGGACACTCAGCACCGCCCTGGTGGCACAGGGGACGCTCAGCACTGCCCCAGTGGCACCAAAGCCACCCCACTGACATCGTCCTTCTGCAGCATCCGCAGGATCTGCTTCGTCTCCTCGTCCGTCTCCCGCTTCTCCTTCTTGATGTTGATGATGTGCGAAGGGCCGAAGTCAGACATGTCCACGGTCTTGTCCCAGGAGCCTGCTGGGTGACAGAGGAGCAGCCCTGGGTCACCCTGAGCCGCTGGGACCCCCCAAAAAAGCAGAGGGAAACTCCCATTACCTTTCTTCTTCATCATTTCAGCAGGGCCCTGCTCGAAGATGGAGTGGGACTGGATGACCTCGGGCCGGCCCCGGCCCCGGCCGTGCCCATCGCGCTGCCGCTCCCGCTCCTTCTTCTCCTTCTTCACCGACACGTCCTCCCGGGGCCTGGAAGTGGCACATCACCGCCAGCCCTGCCCCAATCCCCTCCCAGGACACGGTTTTTTTTGGAACGGACCTCTGGACATCACCCAGAGACATTTGTATGGATATTTGAGATATTTATATGGATATTTGAGATATTTATATGGATTTTTGAGATATTTATATGGATATCTGAGACATTTCTATGGATATTTGAGATATTTCTATGGATATTTGAGACATTTATATGGATTTTTGAGATATTTATATGGATATTTGAGACATTTCTATGGACATCTGGGATATTTCTATGGACTTTTGGGATATTTCTATGGATCAATGGGATCCACTCTCACTCCTCCCTTCTCCAAACAACCAGGCCCAGCTCCCGCAGTCTCTCCTCCTCAGACAGATGCTCCAGACCCCAAATCATCCCTGTGCCCCCCTTTTTACCCAAGGGGACCCCTCCTGCTAGCAAATCCACCCCTGCCCTCTCCGGAAACAATTCCAAGGCCACTCACTCCTCCTTGATCTTCCTGCTGATGATGTTGGGGGTAAAGGTTTTCTGTGGATAAAACCAGAGGGACAAAGTCACTCCCAAAACTCCCCCTGGGGTCCCTCATCACCCCCAGCCCAGGGTCCCAAAGCCTCGCTGGGGCAGGACACTGGGTGACCCCAATTTGGGGAGGGGGGGACTCACCTTTTTGACGCCCCCCAGGGTGAGGTCTCGGGAGCGGATGGAGGGCAGGCGGCCCGGGCTGAGGGGGGGTGCCGCGGGGCGTCTGCCCAGCACCCCCCGGGACCCTGGGAGCCCCGGCCGGAGGCTGCCCGGGGAGCCCGAGCTGCCAGAGCCCCCCTCGGCCATGCTGAGGGGAGGGGACACGGTCAGGGGCACCCGGGGGGCTGCACCCCCAAACACGGCTCAGTCATACACCCACCCCCATAATGAACCCCCCAGCCCCCCCAACAGGGTCTACATGTCACCCCCTCCCCAGGGGGGTCGTGTCCCCCCTGCACCCCCCAGGATTCACTTGCACCCCCTCCCCAGCTTTATCCCCCCATGCACCCCCAAACAGGACCCCCTTGCCCCCCCTCCTCAGGGGTCTCAGACCCCACGACCCCCTGCTTCCAAAGGATCTCCGTCCCCCCCCCCCCCCGTTCGCCCTTGCCCCCACTCCCCAGGGGCTCAGACCCCCATTACCCACTCACACCCCCCGGGACCCACTTGCAGCCGCCCCCTCCTCATGGGCCTCAGACCCCCAGGACCCCCAACGCCCCCTCCCCAGGAGTCTCAGCCCCCCTTTATCCCCTCTTTACCCATTCTCACCCCCCATACACCCCCAAACAGGACCCCCTCGCCCCCCGCTCCCCAGGGGTCTCACGTCCCTCCTCGCGCCCCCCAGGACCCCCTCGACCCCCCAAAAATCCTCCCTCCCCCCCCGCCACGCCACCCCTTACCCTGCCCGGGCAGCCACGGGCTCGCCGCCCCCACTGCGCATGCGTGACGCGCGGCGCGCTCTTCCCGGAGCGACGCTGCCGCCGCCATCTTTGCTGAGGGCGCGGCGGGCTTGCCAACGAGCCGCCATCTTTGTGGTTGGCATTGCCCGAGCCTATGTGACGGCGGCGCCGCCATCTTTGTGGCGGGCAGTGCCCTGTTCTCCGGACCGGGCACGGGGGGCAGCGCTGGGGGGACATTTTTGGGGGGTCACTCAGAGCTTCGTTTAACACCACCGCGGGCTTCCTGCAGTGCAAACATTACCTCAGGGTCTCCTGCAGCCCCACAGGCACCCCCACCGAGGGGAGTCATGCGTGGGCACCCCCATGTAGAAATTTGGGGGGCAATGAGGTTTTTGGGGTGCTGCCCCACCCGTCCACCCAAATAAAGCTTTGTCCCTCCAAAAAGGGTGTTCACTACGTGCGAAACAAGAAGTACCCCCCACCTCGTGCTTTGCACCCCCATTCCCGCGGGGGTCCTGTGTGGGTACCAGCATTCCCACGCACCTCACCCGTCCCATTTTTGGGGCCGGGAGTGAATGTCCCGGTCATGCCGCAAGTGGTACAAGCGGGACACCCCCTCCCGGCCCCAAAAATGGGGGGAACAGGCAGAACCTGCCCACCACCCACCCCCAATCTGCACCCACATCCCACTCTGCCTCCATCACCTGACGCCGCACGCATCCCTCCATCCCATTGGCAGAACCGGGAGGTTTTTCCTTCCTCCCCCTTCTCTCGCAGCTCCTTGGATATCTATTTTTCCCTTTTTTTTTTTTTCTTCTCTCCCTCCTCTGGAGGGTGTTTGCTATTTCCGAGCTGGCTGGGAGGATCCCAGTCGCATCAGCCGCAGGCAGCGACGCGGCATCGCCGGGTACCACCGCGATCCCTCCGGCATCCTCCGTCCTTCCCGCTGGGATCAGCCCCACCGGGGCTCTCTGTCCTGCCTTCCTTCCCCATCTCCCACCCTGCCGCTCCACCGGCATCCCCGCGCATCCCGGCAGCCCCCCGGCACGGCCAGGTAAGGGCCTCACCGGCACCGTGACACCGGAGCAGCCACCGAATCCCGGTGGCATTGGGACAGCATCGCAATGGCATCGCTGAGGGACGTTCGGGGGGCACGGGGACACGGGGGGCACGGCATGACTGAAGGCTTTTAGGGGGCGTGAGGTGTTGGGGACACGGGGACACAGTGACACGATCCAGCTGGAACAATCCCGGTGCAGAATTCCTGCGCCACCGCCGGGCACGGGAGCGGGGCAGCGAGGTGGCACCTTGTCCCCAGCGCGGTGACCTTCTGCCGTGCCCGACGGCTTCGGCGGGGGGGACGTGTGGGGTGACAGCGGATTTGGGGTGGCTGGGGGCGCAGAAGGGGGGTGGGGGTCTGCGCAGATGGGGGGGACACGTGGCCGTGGGTGGCCGTGGGTGCCGAGTGACAGGGACACACACGGCTGAACCCGGCGTGGGTGGCCGTGGGCACACGGGGGGGGCGGCGGCACGTTGGCAGCCCAGCGGTGCCACGGCTGCCCCCGCACCAACCCGGGGTGCCGGGGGGCAAGATGGGGGGCAAGATGGGGGGCACCCCCCCTCCAGCCCCCTCGGAGCACCCCCATTCCCGTGCCATGGATGTCACTCTGTGTCCCCTCCCTCCGCGGGCATCGCCCACCCGCAGAGCGCCTTCCTGGGGCGCAGGGAAACTGAGGCACGGGCCGGGGCAAAGGCGGATCCAGCTTTTCCAGTGCCTGCGTCCAACCCTCCCCTCTCCCAGCAACTCCCTCGGCTCTCCCCTTGTTTTTCTTTCCCCACCCGGTGTTGAGCAAACCCCGAAACACCCGCTGGCGTCGCGCCGGGGCCCCGCGGCACCCGGGGGAGCGGCCGGGGCCCCCGCACCCGACCGGGCTTGTTCCCGGCGTCCCGCTGCCTGCTCCTGCCTGCGCTGCCTATTCCTGGCTCCCGGCCCCTTTTCCACCCCGGTGCCATCTGCTCCGCCGCGGGCGGCCTTGGCAGCTGCCGACGTGGGCAGCGAGAGGGGGCTCGGCACCCCCAAACCCGCGCTGTGCCCGCAGGAGCTCAGCCCCTCCGGCCATGGAGCTGCTCTCCACCCCCAAAAACATCGAGATCAACAACATCACCTGCGATTCCTTCCGCATCTCCTGGGCTATGGAGAAGGGGGACCTGGAGAGGGTCACCCACTACTTCATCGACCTCAACAAGAAGGAGAACAAGAATTCCAACAAGTTCAAGCACAGGGTGAGCCGGGGGAGGACGCGGGACCCCCTGACCGGGGAGAGGAGATGAGGCTGGGAGGGAGGATCTGGCTTTTAGCCCTCTCTAGTGCTGATTTTGGGTCATTCCCCTCACGGGACACGCTGGAGGAGGTCACTGGGATGGGGATCGGGGGGTGACGGACCCCGCTGAGCCCCCGCGGGGGAGCAGAGCTGCTCCTGCTCCCCCTCCCCGTGCTGCGAGTCACTAATTCGGGCCGTTTTTAGCAGCGCCGTTGCCACGGTGATGCTATTTAATGTTTAACATTATTTTTTTCTCTCCTCCCCAATAATAAGGGGTGGGGGGGTGGGGGGTGGGATATTTTTCCCCCCTCTATCTCCCGACTTCAGCATCCGCCGTTGCCACAGAAACGGCTCTGCACTGCGGAGCTGCTCCGTGGCCTATTGACACCGCGAGATGCCACCGGGAGCGAGGGGACCCCGAGACCCACCCCCCTCCACGGGGACCATGTGCCCACATCGCAGCGGGGACGTGTTTGGGGACAAGGAGGGGGAGCATTGTGGGGACAGAGCTGGGGGGGGGGCAGCCCGAGACGTGTCACCACGGTGTTTTGGGGGGGTCTCAGTGGATATTTTGGCGCGTGTGGTACCCGGCGGCATCCCCCCGGCGGGGGCAGAGATGCAGGGCAGGGGTGCGGGGGAGTGAGATGCCGTCCCGCCTGACCCTCACCCCTCGGCACAGGATGTCCCCACCAAGCTGGTGGCCAAGGCGGTGCCGCTGCCCATGACGGTGCGGGGCCACTGGTTCCTGAGCCCCCGCACCGAGTACAGCGTGGCCGTGCAGACGGCGGTCAAACAGAGCGACGGCGAGTACCTGGTGTCCGGCTGGAGCGAGACCGTGGAGTTCTGCACCGGGGGTGAGCGGCACCGGGGCGGGACGGAGCCGGGAGGGACGATGGGGGCGTTGCTGGGAGCCCCGAGGGAGGATGGGGGCGATCCCAGGAGCTGGGAGGAGGATGCGGGCGATGCTGGGTGGGAGGACGGGGGCGATGCTGGGAGCCGGGAGGATGAGGAGGACAGGAGCAATGCCCAGAGCTGGGGGCCAGAAGGGAGGATGGAGTTCCTCCCTGGAGCTGGGAGATGGGAGGGGGAAGAGGCCAAGGGCTGGAGCTGAGGGGGAGGACGGGGGTGATGCCTGGAGCCGGGAGGGAGATGGGGGGCGATCTCGGGAGCTGAGAGGAAGAGGGGGTCAGCGCTGGGAGCCAGGAGGGAAGATGGGGCCAATGCCGGGAGGATGGGGGAAAAGCTGGGAGCTGGGAGCCCGGAGGAGGACGGGGGCGATGCCGGGAGCTGGCACAAGCCGGGCCGGTTGGAGCGGCAGCTGATGAGTGGGAGGCAGGAGGTGCGGGGAGCTGCGGGCAGGGATGGGCTGCTGGAGGGGGATGGAGACGCCCTGATGTCCCCGTGCCTGTCCCCAGACTACGCCAAGGAGCACCTGGCCCAGCTGCAGGAGAAAGCGGAGCTGATCGCCGGCCGCATGCTGCGCTTCTCCGTCTTCTACCGCAACCAGCACAAGGAGTATTTCCAGCACGTCAGGTACCCCCAGCCCCATTGCCCACGCCCCCCTCTCGCAGGGCGCACTCCCTGACCCTGCCTGTGCCTGTCTGTGTGTCCCTGCTCCTCCTCCTCCTCCTCGTGGCAGGATGCACTGCGGGAACGTGATGAAGCCGTCGCTGAAGGACAACAGCGGGAGCCACGGCTCGCCCACCAGCGGGATGCTGCACGGCATCTTCTTCAGCTGCAACACCGAGTTCAACACCGGGCAGCCCCCGCAGGACTCGCCCTACGGCCGGTACCGCTTCCAAATCCCGGCCCAGCGCCTCTTCAACCCCAACACCAACCTCTACTTCGCGGACTTCTACTGCATGTACACCGCCTACCACTACGTCGTGCTGGTCCTGGCGCCCAAGGGCTCCTCCGGGGATCTCTTCTGCCGGGAGCGCCTTCCCCAGCTGGACATTTCCTCCAACAAGTTCCTGACGTGCTCCGTGGAGGAGGGCGAGCTGGTGTACCGCCACGCCCAGGACAGCATCCTGGAGGTCATTTACACGGAGCCGGTGGACCTGAGCCTCGGCGTGCTGGGGGAGATCAGCGGCCACCAGCTCATGAGCCTCTCCACTGCCAACGCCAAAAAGGACCCCAGCTGCAAGACGTGCAACATCAGCGTGGGGCGTTAAGGGCAGGGGGCGGGCAGGGCCGGGCAGGGGGACGGGCGCCCGCCGCGGGGGCTCCTCCCACGGACGCTGGGGGGCGGAGGGCACGGGTGGGCGCGGGGGACCCGGGCGGTGCCCCGAGGAAGGAGCCGGCGGGACGCTCGCCCAGCAAGGAGGCAGAGCCCGCGCCGCTGTGCGCCCCGAGGGAGGAAGCCTTCATCTCCTGGACTGACCGACCAGCAGCATCCTCGCTGGCTTGAGCCCCGCGCTCTGCCCTGCTCCGCGCAGCCGCTGCGGGACCCCCTTCCCCTCCGGTGTCCCCCGCATCCCCGCGCCCCAGGTTCGCGCAGCTCCCGGGGAGCCCCGGCCCTGCCGAGCGGGACTGGGGCTCCCCGGCCACTCCAGGGGGTTCAGAGAGAGGCTGGAAGCACCCCCGGTTTTGAACTGTTCCCGGGGACAGGGGGTGCTTAGACAGGGACCCCCGCTCCCGCCGGCGCGGGGCTGCGGTGGTGTGGGGGACCCCGGGCGTGTCCCTCGTGTCCTGTCCCTCTCTGCTCTGCCATCCTGCACCGCCCGAATCCCCGGCCCCGCGGCCCCGGGGGCAGCCGGAGGAGCCGGGGAAGGGGGGAGCGGAGCTGAGCCCTCCCCTCCCCGTGCCCCCCAACCCGCCGCCCCCCGCATGAGCCGTCGGCAGCATGGCGCTTGCGTGCGGCCCCCCTGGGTGCCCGCCCCCCGTCTCTGTGTACCCCCTGCACGCTGTACAACCGGCTCCCCGTCCCCGAGCATCCCTGTGCTGTGCTGGAGGTGTTTCAATAAACTCTGTGCGGTCGCCACCGGCCGTGTCACGCGCCTCTGTCCCCCACGGGACCCCAGGAAGTGGCTCTGACCACCTCCCCCCCGCCCCCCGATCCAGCTCAGGGGAAGGAGGGATGGGACTGGGAGGGGACAAGGTGGCACGGAGAGTTACGGGCACGCTCCTGCCCTCGCCAGCTCTCAGAAAAGTTGAGGCTGGAAGGGAATTCTTGGAGATCGCCAGGTCCATCCCGCCTGCCCGGGCAGGGTCACCTGCATCAGGTGACATAGGAACACATCGAAGTGGGTTTGGAATGTCGCCAGAGAGGGAGACTCCACCCTTCCCCGGGGCTGTCCCAGTGCTCTGCCGCCCTTCACGGGAAGAAGTTCTTCCTCGTGTTGAGGTGGAATTTGTGCTCTAATTTACGGCTACCGCTCCTCATCCTGCCCCTGAAAAGCTCCCCGAATTCGGCACCCCCTTCTCATCACGGAGACTGGAAACCCCTCCGGACACAAAACCCTGGTGCCCACCGTGGTTCCATCCGGGCACAGCCCCGGCGGAGCATCCCAACCCCGACACAAACGGGGAAGAGGAGCCTCCCCACGGCAGCAGCAGCGAGCACGGGATGCAGGAGGGGTCGAGGCACGCGGGAGCACGCGGTGGGCGCGGGGGCCGTGTCCCAGCCCACCTGCCATCTGCAACCGCCGCCGCGGGGACGCGCTGGAGCACGCGGTGGGCGCAGCACGTGGCACCCACCCACCCCGCGACGGGTGCTCTTCTGGCTCAGAGACACCTCAAAATAAAGGTGTGGGGTGAGAACCCACCTGCAGAATCCTGGCGGGGCAGAGGGCTCTGAGCCCCCCACCCGTGACGGGACTCGTGTTCTCCGGGAGATGGTCCTGCCGCTCCTTCCTCGGAGTTTCCGGCACTGCTCTGTCAGAGCCCTGAGGATTGGGGTCCGAGCAGAGTGCGGGGTGCTGTCCCCCCCAGTCCAGCCCCATTTTGGATGCCGTTTCCCCGGGCTGGAAGCAAAGAGGCCGGGGCTGACCCCGCTCCAAGTACAAGGGTATTTATTTCATGGGTACAAGAGAGAGACAGCACCTTGTGTGTGTTGGGCCCTTCCCGGTTACTGGTTTGTACATTCAGAGCTTTGGCCGGGGCAGGGGAGGGCAGCGGGTCCCGCTCGGCCCCCCCAGCACCGGGGTGGGCGGCTGCCAGTGGGGACCCCCCCCGTGCCCCCGTGCCGTGGGCGCCCGAGCCCCGGGGCCCCGTGCGAGCGTGTCTTGAGTGCTGAGGTTGGCTGTGTGCTCCTCCTCCGTGCAGTCTGTGCAGGGCAGCGCTCCCCGCCTTCCTCCCTGCCCTCCTCCTCCTCCTCCTCCTGCTCCTCTTCCTCCTCCTCCCCTGCCCGCGGCGGGGCCGGGACCCCCGGCCCTCATTTCCTCGTGTGCAGCGTGTCCTGGAACTTGGTGCTGGTGTAGCGAAGGTGGAAACCCTTCTTGTTGATGGTGTCGTCCGAGTGGAAGCGAATCATCACGGAGTCTCCGGCCGAATAGACCTCCTCGGGGGGCTGCGGGGGAGAGGGAAGGGCTGCTCAGATCCATGAGCATCCCCGGGCGGTGCGTGCATTGTGGTCGGAATATTTGCTCCGGGGAGGACGGAAATCATTGCAGCACCCCAAATTCCCACGGGAATTCTCCACTCTGCCTTGGCCTCAGCCATCACCCTGCACCCTCACCCTGCACCCCCACCTGGCTCACCCCAGACCCGCAGAAGCGGCCGAGGTGCGGGGCTGTCCCGTCGTAGCCATCGAAGAGCTCCATGTAGTCATATCCACAGTCGGCCTCCTCCTCGATCTCGAAGGTCTGGAAGATGAGCTCCACACCGAAGCCCTCCTCGGCCATGATCACCCACTCGCAGTCCGAGCCCCCCGGGTAGTTGTTGTCCCCAAATTGTGCGTGGGAATACAAGTCCTTGGTCTTCACCTCGGCACGCACCTGCCCCCCGCACACTGCGGGAGAAGCCGTGGTTTAGGAGCATCCACGTTCTCCCCGCACCCCATAACCACATTTCCCAGCCCCACGGGGGTACCTGTGGTGTGGGTGGCCTCGAATCCCTTCTTCTGGATGGAGTTATCAGAGACAAACTTGAGGAACATCTTGTTGCCCGAGGAGACGATAGGCTCGGGCTCCTTGGCCCCGCAGAAGCGGCCGAGCGCCGGGGCCTTGGCGTCCTTGCCGTCGAAGATCTCCAGGTGGTCATAAGTGCATTCCTGCTGTGCCTCCACGTCCAGCTCCGAGAAGGTCTGTGGAGGTGCTGGATGAGGCCGAGGCTCGGCGGAGGGGACCCCAGTGCTGCCCACCCCCCAACCCCTACCAGCTTGATGCGATGCCCTGGCGTGGTGCTGATGGCCCAGGTGCACTCCTTCTTACTGGGGTATTTATCGGGCCAGTTGGGGCTGGTGATGGTCCCCGACACGGACGTCACCTTGTGGTCACAGCCAGCTGCCAGGACAACGGGGAGGGTCACGGGAGGGAGGATGGGGGGTCCCCAGGGGAACGGGGGGCGGTGTGGACCCACCTTCCTTGCAGTCGTGCTTGTTGTCGTGCAGCACGAAGCCGCTGCGGCACTGGCACTCGTAGCTGCCGAAGGAGTTGAGGCACTCGTGCTGGCAGCCCCCGTTGTTCTTGGAGCACTCGTCCTTGTCTGGGAGAGAGCAGAGGGATGGCTGAGAGGGCTGGGAAAGCCTGGAATGGTTCAATCCATCCCAACGCGGCCCCCCGGCCCCCAGCCCCGCGCCGCTGCCCTCCAGCCAAGCAAGCGCCCCCGGCCAGTAGCAAGCAGCATCCCGCTCCAAATCCAGCCCCCGCGGGGGGACGGGACGGCTCCTCCTCTCCCGTGGGCTCACCCATGGGTGCCACCATTACCTGCTGCCGGGACGGGCGGGGGAGGCAGAAAAACACACAGTGACAACCAAAGATGCACAAGAAAGACCAGGACGCGGGAGTCCCTCTTTACTCATCGATAGGAAATGTCACAGACACGGTAAAAATTGGGGAGGGGGAAAAAAAAACAAGGTCAGCTGGTCAATGACAAAAAACAGGGAGGTGGGGAGCTTAGAACAAAAAAAAAAAAATAAATTTAAAAAAAAAAAAAAAAAAAAAAGGTCAACAACCAGTTCTGTCAAGCAAAAGGCTGCCGGGGCCGGCAGCACGGCTCGGCTCGGTCCCACCGTGCTCCCGCACGGCTCCGGGGCCGCGGCGTTCCTGAGAAAGACGGAGAGGATGGAGTGGCTCAGGAGGGGCCCCGCGGCCGCTTCTGCATGCGGAACTTCAGGCCGGGCGGGCGAGATTTCGGGGGCTGCAGCTGGTGCTTCTTCTCTGCAAAGATAGAGGGAGAGAAGGGGGGGAGCGCTGGGGGCGCGGGGGGCGGCGGGGGCGGCGGGGGCATGCGGAGCGGCAGCCGGGGAAGCAGCAGCGAGGGGACCCCCGGGAGCCTCTCTGCGGCCGGGGGGAGCGGCTCTGCGGGGAGGAAGAGGAGCAGCAGGAGGAGGAGGAGGAGGCGCGAGTATGGCTCCGGGAGGATGAGGATGGGCTTTGGGTGGGTTCCTGGGGGTATCCATTCTGGGAATGGCAGTGAAGGGGCTTAGGGTCACCCCGAGCTGGCCGTACTTACCTCCCCACCACCTGCCCAACTCCCTATCGCCGGTGTCGGGGCTCGCCAGCCCCTCCCCGAGCCCCCCAAAGACCCCCCATAAACCCCATCGCCTCCCCTGGCTCCCCCTCCCCACGGGGCGGTGTTTTGGGGAGTGGGCGGCGGCGGGGGGAAGCCAGCAGCAAGCGGGCACCAGCCCCCCCAGCGTCCCGCTCCGAGCTCACAGCGATGCCGGAGAGGAGCCAGGGTCCCTCCTGGAGCCGGCGGCAAGGGGGTCCTGCCCCGGCCCCCCCGACCCGCGGCCGCCTCGCAAGCAGAGGCCGTAACCTGACGTCTCCTCGGTCTGAGGGAGGAGGAAGCGAGGCGGCAAGGCCCTTTTGGGGGTGGGAAGCGCTCAGAGCAGCTCCAGCACCGGGGGGGAGCTGGCGGGACGGAGGGAGCCTGGGCGGGCGAGACAAGAGCAGGAGAGAGTTGGCAGCGGAAAGAAGCCCACCGGGTCGGTGTCTTTAGCAATCCTTTATTCCAACCAGCTTGCTCGCCGCCACCCGGCATCGCCGTGCGCTCACCGTTCTCCCCCGCGGCCATCCGACGGCTCCGGGCTGCTCACCGCCCCGCAGCCCCCGGCAGCGCCTCTCCCCCCGCTGCGGACCCCCAGCGCCGGGCGGGGCTCGGCCGAGAGCCGGGGGGACGTACCTGGATGCCGACACCGTGGCGGATTCCCGGCAGGAATGCGCATCCTTACGCCGGAGCCCCGGCCCGCGAGGAAGAGGAGGAGGAGGAGAAGGAGGAGGAGGAGGAGGAGGAAGGGGTCACGTCTTCACCGGGGAAAAACGGGCGCCCAGACGGCCAGGCTGCCCGCGGCACCGAGGGACGGGGCTCGTCCGGAGCACGGGGACCCTCCGCGGCTAAAAAGGGGCCGCACGGGAGAGGTTTTGCCCGGGGGAGCAACCCCGGGGGGACCAGAGGAGCGACCCTGCTGTGGCCGAGTCCTCCAGGGTGGTCCTGCTGCCGGGAAAGCCCGAGACCTGAGCGGGGCAAGGGGAAGGAGAAGGTTTGGTGGTCTGCATCACCACACATCCCAGCGGGATGAGGAATAGGAGGGGAAAGGAGAGAGGGAAGGAGCTCGAAGTGCATCGGGGGGAGACTCACCCTGCTGCGCCGTGGTCCCGCTCGGCCGCCGGGCTTCCCCGAGGAATCACTTTGTGGAGGGTGCCGGCTCCCGACGGCTGGGCCGCCCTACTCGCCTTGGTTTTAATTAAACAAATAAAGCAAAGACACTCGAGCCCCGGCCCGCGGGTCTCTGCCGCTCCGGGAAATCCCCGGGGGCTCCGGGGGATGCCGGTCCCGCTGCTCCCGCGGCCGGGTGGCCTCGCTGCCCCTCAAAAATGGCCTCGACAGAGTCAAAACGCAGCGGGAGGCTCACGGTGGGGTCCCGGAGGTGCTGCCGGTCGCTCACAGCCGGGATGGTGTCCAGGGCACTGTGCCACACCGAGGGGACCGTCTCTTGCACGAGGGTCCCGTGGCAGCCCCCAGCCCAGGGTCCAGCCCCGGCTGCATCCAGCATTTCTCTCCGTGTCCCCATCCCTACCCCCAAGAGCCATCCAGAGGTGACACCATCTCCTGGCGGGGTGGCCCGGGAGAGGAGCGCAGACCGTGGAGCAGACAGGGAGAGGCAGGTAATGGTTTTTGGGAGGAGGGAATCTCTCCGGGATGGCGATCCCGGGATGTGGAGCGCCCTGCCCGGGAAGCGGAGGGAGCCGGTGCCGTGCAGCAGAGCGGGGAGCAGCAGCAGCAGAGCGGGGTGTCACCGTCACCCCACCCCGGCAGCGCCGCCCGAGGGGTGCAGCACCCGGGGCTGAGCACATTCCTGTCCCCAGCTGGACCCCAGCACCCCCTGGCCATTTGGGGATGCCCTCACCTCCCAAAGTAGGAGCCAATTGTCCCTCAAAAGAGAAGAAAACCTCCCAAAATGTGCTGCTGGCCAGGCCACTGGAGGCTGGAGGGTTTTAGGAGCGGGGGCTGCACCCCCGGCGCAGGCGAGGGGAGCATTAGCGGCGGTTTTGGGGCGCAGGGGGTGTCGGCTGGGTGAGGGAGGGCAGGGGACGCCTGTGCTGGGGCCGGGCAGCTCTACCTGAGAAGAAATGGGCTTTGAAGCCCTTTTTGGAGACGGTGTTGTCGGACTTGAACTCGATCCTCATGTTGTTGTACTGTGAGGTGATGACGTCGGGCTTCTCGGCGCCGCAGAACTTCCCGTGCAGCTTGGAGTCGGCCGTGAGCCCGCTGCGCACCTCCACGAAGTCGTACTTGCACACCTGGGGGGGTGACACAGCGCTGGGGACACGGCAGTGCCACCCTGGGGGCCACCAGCAGCGTCGGGGGCCGCACGCGGCACAGAGCGAGGCTTCTCCCCCCACTCACATCGTTTCCCTCGGTCTCGAAGAAGTCAAACTGGAGGGAGATGCGGTACTGGGTGGGGGCCACCAGCTGCCAGATGCAGTTCTTGTTGGGGGGATACTCCTTGGGCCACCCCGGGCTGGTGATGGAGCCATTGAGCTTGGTGAGGAAACCTCCGCAGGCGGCTGCAGGGCGGGAGGCACCCAGCGCCCGTCACCTCCACGGGGCTGGGGACACCGAAAGGGGCACACGAGGGTGTTCGGGGGGTGGCACTCACCCTCGCAGTGGCGCTTGTCGGACGCCAGCTCGTAGCCGGGGTCACAGGCACACTTGTAGCTGCCCAGGGTGTTGACGCAGCGCTGCTCGCAGCCGCCGTTGTTGGGACGGGAGCACTCGTCCATCTCTGGGCAGGGCAGGGTGGGTGAGCACGCAGGGGCCTGTGACCACCCCCAGCGCCCCCCGGAGCACCCCCAAACCTTTGAAGAAGTTGACGGCGAACCCGGCCTTGTTGATGGAGCCGTCGGACACGAATTTCATCCAGAGCTTGTTGGAGGTGCTCTTGATGTCGTCGGGTTTGTCGTAGCCGCAGTAGCGGCCGATGAGGCTGCTCGAGTCGCTGCTCCCGTCCCGGATCTCCAGGTAGTCATAGGCGCAGCTGTCGTGACGCTCGATCTGGTGGGGGGTGTTAAAAGTGGGGGTGACTTAGTCCCAGCACCCCCAAACCCTTCCTACCCCTGCTGCATGGGGAAACTGAGGCACAGAGGCTGTGCAGAGGGATTCAGCCCCAAGCCCATCCTGAGGGATCAGTGGGATGAGGAGATGTCCCCTCCCAGCCCCGGGGGGACGCTGACCCACCTCGAAGGACTGGAAGGTCAATCCCACGTGGAAACCCTCGGACACGGTGATTTTCCAGACGCACACCTTGCTGGGCCGATAGTCGTCAGGGTAGTTGGGGGACTGGATGTGTCCATTGTCCTTCTTCACGTCCCCCCCGCAGATGGCTGGAAGGGAGGAGCGGTGGCCTGAGCCCCCCCAGGCCCCACACCGACCCCCAGACCCCGCTGCTCCCCCCTACCTTCGTAGACGGCGAAGAAACCTTTGCCCACCCAGTTGCTGCTGCTGCGGAACTCGACCCAGAGGCGGCTGTCGGTGGAGATGATGGGCTCGGGCAGCTTGTTCCCGCAGAACCTGCCTGGGGATGAAGGCGTGCTGGGCTGCCGTGCTGGAACCCTCCTCTTCCTCACCGCCACCTCCTCTTCCTCACCGCCACCTCCTCTTCCTCACCGCCACCTCCTCTTCCTCACTGCCACCTCCTCTTCCTCACCGCCACCTCCTCTTCCTTGCCTCCTCTTTCTCTTCCTCACTTCCACTTCCTCTTCCTCATCACCACCTCCTCTTCCTCACCACCATCTCCTCTTCCTCATCACCACCTCCTCTTCCTCACCACCGCTTCCTCCTGGTGCCCCCAGCTTCCCTTTCCAGGCTAAAGCTTCTCCCCCCACTCCCCTCGGGCTTTTCTGGCTGTTTCACTCAAACTGGTGCCTCCAGGGCCAGCTGGGATTTGGGGAACATCCAGTTCACAGGGATGGGACCAGGATTTTGGAATCTCCCTGGGGAACATCCAGCTCATCGGGGTGGGACCGGGACACTGGCACCTCTTGGGGAACATCACGGGGATGGGACCGGGACACTGGAATCTCCCTGGGGAGCATCCAGCTCCTCAGGGTGGGACCGGGACTCTGGCATCTCGCTGGGGAGAGAGGCGCCAGCCAGCTGGATCATCCAGACTGGTGTCACTGGTGTGGGCCAAACTGGGAGCTCCATTCACCCCAATAACCCCTGTGGGGGGTAGCTCCCCCCTCCCCAGGGCTTTGGAAGATCAGACAGGCAGGGATGGAGGCAGAGGGAATCCCCCGACCCCGCTGCCGGCCCCGGAGCGTTCCCGGCGGGCAGGAGGAGCGGGCAGGAGGCCCCGGGTTGTTACCTCGCAGCGTGGCCTTTCTCCAGAACCCGTCTCTCACCTCCACGTAGTCGTACCAGCACAGCCGGCTTCGGTACAGGTCCAGGGTGGTGAAATTCAGGATGATCTAAGGTTGGGAAGGAGCAGGAAGAGCGTGGGGTGAGCTCCTCTTCTGCCGGGACCCAGGGGAACCGGGTGGAGCTCAGACCCACTCTGCACAGAGCATCCCACCCCAAAATGAGATGCTGGCATTGGGGACACCCCAAAACAAAGGTGGAAGATGTGGAGAGGAGGTTTGGGAGGATGTGGGAGCCTTCGGCCCAGCGGTCAGTACCTTCTCTCCAGGGGTGACAGAGATCCTCCAGACGCAGTGCATGTGGGCCGAGTATCCATTGGGGAATTCCGGGGAGGAGAAGTTGCCCTGGCTGTCCTGGAGTGTCTCCCCACAGGCTGTGAAGGGAGAAAAGCAGCGTTCAGACCCCCAGAGAAACCCCCAGCAGCAGGACGGGGCTTCACACCCAGCCCTAGAGCCCTTTCCCCACCCAAAAAACCCCAAAAACCCCACATCCCCAACCCTCCCTGGACCGGCTCTTGCTCCGTGGCACCTCTCCAGCAGCCGTGCCCCCCGCTCTGCCGCTGGGCAGGAGCGCTGCCCCCCCCGTGCCCTGCCACGCCGCAGGGCCCGGCTCGCCGCCCGCGCTCTGGGCAGGTTTCTGCAGCCGCTCCTGGAGCTGGCCCAGCGCTGCCATCTGGAAGCCACATGACGCCGTGGCCGCGGCACACGGAGCTCCGTGTGGCTGTCGGGGGGCCAAGGCGGCCACCCCCCTCCCCACCCTGCCGCTCGGCAGAGGGGGGCACCGAGATGAAAGGTGAAACGGTGCAAAAAAGGCCATTTGAAACCTGGGCTCGCTGCCTTTTTTCCCTCCTCGCTTCACAGTGGAAACAAAAGAAAGGGAAAGCTGTGATCCAGAGAGGCTTTTTCGGGGGGGGTTTCTCCTTTTGGGGCTTTTTTTTTTTGCTTTTCCTTGCTCCAAACTAATCACTTTTCCTGCTCCCCCGAAGGCGGCATGGCCGTGGGGCCCCTCACAAAGGCGTCCCTCTTCCAAGGCTGCTAATTAGTTGCTGGAATTAAGCGGGAGCGTGCAGGAGCCAAACTCCTTGCAGATGTTGCCAGCACAGTCCCGGAGCACGTGCCTGCTGCCGGGGGACTCGTGCCAGCCCCCGCCCTGTGCCTGGGACAATGCCACCGCTCACGGTCACCCTCCCAGAGCCCTTCAAGGTGACAACAGCGAGCTGATGGTGCTCTGATCCCACCCCAGGGGGAACTGTGGGCTCTGATGGGACCGGGATGTCCCATCCCACCCCATCCAAACCCCTGTGGGTGCAGGGGTAGGATGGAGGATGCTCTTGGCGGACGATCTCTGAGGAGGTTTCACTCTCCAAGGACACTGTGGGGTCAGAGGGTGCTCTCAGGGGATGCTCTGCTCTTGGAGGATGCTCTTGGAAGGGGACGGTCTTTTGGGGATTTTTTAGGAGGATGATCTTGGGAGATCCTCTGGGGGGATGCTCTTCTCTTGATGGACTCTTGTAGGAATGCTCTGGGGAGACACTTTTTGTAGGATTTTTTTGGGGATGCTCTTGCAGGAGGCTCTTGGGGGAGATGTTCTTCTGGGGATTTTCTCAGGAGATGCTCTTTGGGGGATTTCTTGGGGGGATGCTCTTGGAGGATGCTCTTTGGAGGATTCTCTTTGGGGGATCCTTTTGGGGATGCTCTTTTGAGGGCTGCTCTTGGAAGATGCTCTGGAGAAGATTTTTTGTGGCAGTGCTCTGGGGGGTTGCTCTTTCCTTGGAGGAGCAGGGGGAGAGGGCAGCCAAGGACACCCTCACCCCCACGGGCAGAGCCCCGGGGCTCACACAGCCTCCACCTTCTGCTCATAACTCCCCCAAAACCTCCATGGATGGAGGAACACACCTTGTGTGCTCTTTAGGGAATCCCACGACAGGGAGGACCCCAAAACCACTGGGAACAGGGAATGCATCCAACTTTTGCCAAGTTCTGGGGTGAAGCTGAGTGTTTCCCGGGGAATACACCCCTGGCTGTGCTCCCCCCGACCTCTCCATCCTCCCGGGGTCAGTGACACTCACCGGGGCAGCGGTAGAGCTTGCGGGCCTGGGCGATGTCCCCTTTGCTGAGCCGTGTCCTCTGGCCGATGGCAGGACGGACGCCGTTCACGTCGTATTTGGGCAGGATGGTGTCGAGGAAAATTCCCCTGGGGCAGGGAAGGGATGAGCCGGGTGGGAATCACCAGCCCTGTGGCCGCCGCCGGGGGAAGGATGCTAAAAGCAGCCTGGTTAATTAAAACCAGCCTGGCTAATTAAAGCCTGTGGGCCGGTGAGTCAGCAGGGGTGTGTCCCCAGTGGAGGTGACCGCGGGGACCTGGGAAGGGACGCTGAGGGGTTTCATCCTGCCCAGCGTGCTAATGGAAACCTTCATTTGAGGGAATTAACCCTGGGCCCAGCTGGTAACCATCCCCTGGGCTTGGGGACACTGGGCCACTGTCCCCAGGACACGAGGGGACACGAGGGGACACGCCAGGCCGTACCTGGAGAAGGTGTTCCTGGCATAGTGCATGATGCTGTCAAAGTCGTACGTCTCCCCCAGCGACTCCACCTCCTCCGGCTCCATCTTCAGGAAGTTGTATTCCTGCCCTGTGGGTGACACCGTGGGGACACTGCCAGGGGGGAGCCCAACCTTGGCAGCACGCCGTGGCAGGGATGAAGAGGAGGAGGAGGAGGAGGAGGAGGAGGAGGAGGAGGGATGCTCATGCCCACCTGGCTGGATGTTCTCCCGGATGATGGAGACGTGGTCATCCCGGTCAGGGCGCGTGTGCTCGTGCCAGAAGCCGATGACGTGGCCCAGCTCGTGCACCACGATGCCGAATTTGTCACAGTTTTTGCCGATGGAGATGGCCTGGGGTCCCCCTCCTCGGCGGCCCACGTAGGAACAGCACCTGGGGGAGAACCAGGTGATTCCTGCCTCTCTAGGGGGTGGTGTGGACACCCCGGTGTTCCCCGGGCAGGAGTATCAGGGTGGGGGTCCCACAAAACGTGGGGCATCGGGGGACCATCCCTGGTGCTGGAGCTTCAGGCATCATGCCCAGGGGAGGAACTCGAGCCTCAGCTCTGCCAGGAGCCTGGGAGAGCTCAGCTCCTGGCATGGGATGGCACAGCACAGCACTGCATGGCTGCACCAGCCCCACGGTCTTGCCCCTAGGGGTGCCCATCCTGCCCCCCGGGCCAATCCTTGCCCCTCCCCACAGCCGAGCTGCTCCAGCCCTGCGCTCTGGACCCGGGCTCAGCATTTGCGCCCACGCAGGGGCTCCCATTCCAGGGGAAATCCTTCTCCTCACCACCATCTGCTTGGCCAGGGCCGTGCCCCGACGCGTGAAGACGCTGAGCTCGTCCAAACCCCTGTTTCCTTTGGCGTCAGCCCCGCTGCAAGCCCGGGCTGGTGCCGCGCCACCGACCTCAGCCCCAGCAGCAAGCGCCGAGCCCCGGCACCTCCTGGACCCCAAGCAGATCGGTTCCCTCCATGAAACCAATCCCAAAACCCCCGGGGTGGGCCCTGCAGCCCCCCAGACATACCCACAGGGGCGGTAGGTGAACACGATGTAGCTGTCCTCGTCGTTGCGCTCCAGGAAGGTGACGCACGTGTGCTTCTCCCAGTGCCGCATGGCCTGCCGGAAGATGGCTCGCTGGCTGCCTGCGGAGGGGCGGCGGCGGGGTCAGCCCGGGGGGAAACTGAGGCACGGCGGGGCCGGACACCCCCCGGCTCGCCGGCACTCACCGCTGAAGTTGCCACTGATGACGTAGGGGATGACCCCGTCCGGCCACACTCGCTCCGGCCGCGACGTGGCGGCGCGACGGCTCCGTGCCCTCTGCCGGCCCCGGCTGCGCCGCGGGTGGCCCAGCCGGGGGCTGGTGGCATTGGGGCCTGTGGGGACAGGGGGGTCAGTGCAGGCAGGCCCTGGGGTTGGACGGGGGCCTGGGGGTGCGGCGGTACCTGAGGAGTTGGAGGGCAGGCGGGTGACGGTGTGATGTGCCAGGTCCACCACGCGGTCCACCTGGAAGAGCCGCAGGTCCTCCTCGTCCAGGGCGATGTCACCCAGGAAGGCGGCTGGGGGGGAAGGGGAGGTGTGAGCCCTCCTTTGTGGATCCCAAATCCCACCCGGTGCCTCTCCCCAGCCCTCTGCACCTGGCAAGCCCTGAAGAGGAAGGCAAACCCTTCCTCCTCTTCCTCCTCCTCCCTCTCTCCTTCACTGAGCATGGTGCTGGCCAGGCTCCCCCCACTCCCCAGCAGCTGGACCCAGCCCCGCGCTCACATCTGGATCGCATAAAGCCCATCCATCACTTTTTAGGGTTTCTATTATTATTTGTGTTGCAAAACTGCCTTTTTTTTCTTCCACTTTTGCTGGCTTCGGGACCCCCTTCCTGCTCTGCTCCTGCCCCCCAGCCCGGTGCAAGCTCCGACAGCCCCAGGGTGCTCCAACCAGCGACCTCTGAGTCATCTGCCAGCGCCGAGCGGAGCCATATGGCCCGGGAAGCTCCCGCTGCGCCCAGCGCCCGCAGGAATGGAGCCGGCCGTCTGCCGGGGCTGGGACCCCCCCTCCAGCACCGGGGGGGCCGGAGATGCTTCAGCTGGGCTGGAGGACTGGAGGACATCACCCTGCACATAACCTTTCCTCGTCCTCTCCGTCCTGCCCTCCCGCGTTCCGCGGCCCTTCCGTGACTCGAGGCCGCGGGATGCACGCGGCTCCCGGCGCCTGGCCACCCCCAAGCCCCGGGGACTCGGCTCCTGCGGAAATGTGAGGGCTGGCTGAGGTCAGGCTGTGGCTCTGGAGGTGGCTGCACTGGGGTGGAGTGGGAGTGGGGTTCCTCACCGGTTTTGGGGTGAGCAGAAGGGGTCTGGCCCTCCCTGACCTCGCCATCCGTTGGGGACGGCCATGGTGGGGAATGGGGTGACCGGAGCAGCTCAGGGGACGAGGGCGAGCAGAGCCAAGGTCGTGCTCCAAGCGCTTAGCAAGTGGGTCCCAAAAGAGCCACTAATTATGAAGGCAAGACGGGACAATTAGGATAACCCTGAGAGGTCCAAAAAGCCAGCACAGGGTGAGAGGAACAGCCATGGGATCAGAGCAGCAGACTGGATCCCATCCCTTTCCATGGCAGCGAGCCCAAACCTCACTCCGGCGGCGGCGTGGAGTGCTTTGGGGTGAAAAAGCCACGTTTTGGATCTGTCCCCGGCACTGACCGGTGGGTGAATCCCATCGGGGGAAGCTCTGGGGTGGAGAGCAGCAGCCGAGGGAAGAGCAAACAAGCCGGGGCCGGCACCTCCCCTGGCAGCGACCTGCGGCTGGCACGGCCAGGCTGCAATTTGAGGGCAGAGCAGAGGCAGGAGCCGGCCCCGGCCTCCCCACACCCTCCCCGGGGCCGGGAGAGACGTGTCCGAACGGGCAGCGCGGGGGAGGACCAGGGCCGGGGAGAAGGACGAGCATCCCGTGCCAAGAGCTGCATGGAAAGACAAGGGAAAGTAAGCTCGCTTACAGCCGAGCAAGCGCCGGCGGAGCCAAGTGATATAGAAACCATATGTGAGGGATTTGGGAGACGTGAGAGAGCCGGGCAGGCCAGGGGCTGGTTTTCCTGGAGGTTTGAGGCAGCCTGGCTCCCCCAGAACCCCCCAGCCCGCGGGGGAAGGTGGATGGCTGCTCCCCGAGGGGACAGCGGGGCCGTGGGGGGACAGCAAGAGGGTGGCCCCGCAGCGATCCCTGTACGGACACGTCGGGGCCAAGCCCAGAGTGTCAGATTGAGAAACTTCCAGGTTGGTTTGGGCTCCGGTCACGTCCTCCTCCCACTCGCTCCCTGCGCACCGTGGCAGGACGTGACACGTGGGACAGTTTGGGGGGGGTCTCTGCTGGCCAAAATAGACACTGTGAAGCTCCCCTAGGGTCTTGACTGGGGACACTGCCATGCTGCTGCCACTTGTCCCTTCCCTGATCATGTGACAGAGGTGGAGGGGATCCCCTGCAAGCAAAGGGGACCCCCTGCAAGTGAGTGGGGAGAAAATCCCAAAGGAGAAAACATAAACGGAGAAAATCCCAACCCTCTGCTCAGGGGAAACACCCCCGAGGGGTCACACCCCCAGCACCCAATCCCTGCAGCAGTCCCCTCACCCCGCTGGGACACAGTGCCCAAGAGACCCCAAAGCACAGCACAGAGGTCCCCAGCCATCCCCAGGGGGGTCCTGGTGTCCCTGAGCCATTCCCAGCCCGGGAGATTGTCAGCTGTGCCGCAGGGGCTGCTCTCTGCTCGCTGCCAGAGGCCCTGGGGGCAAGGTCCGAGCGGCGGCAGTGCCAGCGGGGAGAATGCGATGCCAGCGGGGAGGATGCCATGCCAGCAGGACAGCGGCTCCAAGGCCAGGCGTGGGGCACGGAGCAGTCAGGAGTGAAGAAGAGCAGAGGGGGATCATCCCAGCTCCATCCCCGCACATCCCTCCCACCCCCCAGAGTACAACAGCCCTTCGGGAGCTGCCGGGAGGCTCCCACGGAGCTCTTCCCCCTCCGCAGCCGGGAGATAGCTCAGCCCTCTTCTGTTGTTTGACTTTTCGTGCAGTGTTTTCTTTCGGGTTCTTGGAACGGTGATGTAACCACGGGGCTGAAGCTTTAGACAAACAAGGTTTTTCGTTCAGACCCGGGCCAAACCCCTCAGCACCCCATCCCGATCCTACAGACACCTCCTGCCCGCTCACAGCTCCGTGGATCTCTCTGTAGGGTCCCTGTCCTCCCTGCCCGGGATGCAGGAGCTCAGCATCTCTCATCCCCCTGGGCAAGGAGAGCAGTGCTGGGGGTACCCATGGGCCTGACCTCTCCAGGATCAGGGATTTTGGGATGATCCTGACCTCGGGCTCCACCAAAAATGGGAACCATAATGCAGGAAAAATCAGATAAAACGAGCGGTGGGAAGAGGCCGGGGCATGGACGCGGTGTTCTGGTGAGCCGGGAAAAGCAAACAGAGCCCCGGGGAAGCCTTGGCAGGGCGGGTGGCAGGTAAACAGGACGGGATCAGATTCCAGGTCAGTCTGGGGCAGAGGAGGCTCCACTCCGTGCGAGGTACAGGGCAGGAGGGACCCTCATCCCCGGGCGGGTCCCACCAGCCTTGAAGGACACTGGGTGGGAGGGATTCTCATCCTTGTGTGGGTCCCAGGAGCCCTCAAAGAGCACTGGGCGGGAGGGATTCTCATCCCCGTGTGGGTCCCAGGAACCCTCAAAGGGCACTGGGTAGGATGGGAAGCCTCTGCTCAGCCCAGCATTCCCTCAGCAGTTCAGGAATTCCATCACAGTCATTCCAAGTTTTCATGCGAGTCCTGAGCATCACTCCCGGCGCAGACAGGATTCGGAGCGTGGAAGGGAGCAGGGATTGAACTGCTCTGCCCCAGCCGGGAACGGGACGGAAGCGAGACGTTTAATAGGTGTGTGCCGGCCTCAGCCGGGCCGCCGGGTTGTAAAGCCGCGGAGTCACCGGAGCAGCATCCCACTGGCTCTCAGAGCCCTTAAATATGTGAGGAATGCTCGTCGCACCGCCCCTCGCCCCCGCACGCCGGCCCAGCTGCGCGGCAAAACACGCCGGGGCCGCGGCCAGGCGAGAGGCGACCCCTCTGCTCTGGGGGGTCCCCCTGGCCGCGGGGGTCTGCCCTGCCCGCAGAGCCCCGGGGCAGGGTGTGCTGCGGAGGGGGAAGGATGTGGAGCATCCCGGGGCTCAGCCGGGTCCCCGCAGTGGCCCTGAGACCCCTCAGGACAGCGGGGACAGGATGGAGGGGGAGCAGCTCCGCTCCTCTCCCCCGGCGCGGGCGCAGCCCCTCTCCCGGTGCCCCTCGCCGGCGGCGGCAGAGAGGGAGCAGCCAGCCCGTAAACGCCGGGGCGAGGAATATTTGCTTTCCCAGAGCACCTTCCGAGCAGCACAGCAGGCACAAAGCAGGAATTCAAGCCTCGGAGGCCAGGCTGGGAGCCAGGCCAGACCACGGCCCCTCTGCAGCCAGCGGGGAAACTGAGGCACGGGGGGATAGAGCCAGGCAGCAGCACGGGGAGCCCCCCAAGAGCCAGCCCTGTGCTCAGATATCGGTCACTGCCACCCCCCGCCTGCTGCTTCCCGGCTGGAGCATCCTCATCCCAGCTGCTGCTCTGGGAGGCCCAGGGCTGTGCCAGCAGTGGGGGGATATCCAGGGCAAGGCAGAGATGCTGAAGCACAACACCCAAGGCGGGGGGATGATCCCTGTCCCCAATTCCCCTCGGTGTGTCCCTCTGCGGCGCAAGGCACATCCTGTCACCGCCAACGCTTCCCTGGGCACCCACAGCCAAATTCCCTCCCCAGCCCTGGGCATCAGCATTCAGGCTCTGAGCGCTCTGCCTGCTCCAGGTGATGAAATAAGCACCTACGGAGCCTCTAATAAACATCCCGGGCAGCAGACAAATTCCAGGGGCGGGGAACGTCCATCCGGGGGCAGGTTGGGAGTGGGAAGGATGCTTGGATCACTCCAGGGGGGCACTTTCCTTCTGCTCCTCTTCCGTGACAGCAAACGGAGGAAAAAGCCTCCTCCAGGGCTCGGTGTGGAGGATGCCAAACCTGAGGCATGCCGGAGCTCCGGGATGGAAGGAGCCGTGTGCAGGGAGTGAGGTCTCCCCGCATCTCCTCTCCGAAGCCAGGTCACCGAGGAAAACACCTCCCGGGCCAACAGCACCAGTCCCTGTGAAAGGGAGAGCTGCTGGGAAGGAAAATATTTGGGAATTGCTCTGCCAAGGGGATTGGGGGGTTGTTGTCACTTTGGAGAGGAGCCTGGTGGCAGCGGGAGCAGGGAATGGAGATGGAGACGTGCCCTGACACCCAGCGCTGCCCACGTGGGGCATCCCGGGCTCTCCTGTCCCTGTCGCCATCTCTGCCAAAGCACATCGGCTCCCGAGAGCTCCCAGACCCCCGGGCATCTTCCTCAGGGCTCTGCCTGCAAATGTCCCCCCGTTGTGCTTCCCTGCCCAATCCTGTCCACCCCAGCACACATTAACCCCTTCCCAAGGCTGCTCCCGGCCCTGATAAACCCTCCTGCGGCTCGGGATCTTCCCGTTGCCTTTCCCCGAGCACGGAGCAGGGTTTGCCACGCAAAGTTCCCCTGAACAGACGGCGCAGCAGTGACCTCCCGCCCTCCCGCAGCCCTTGGCCAGGTGATGAGCAGGACCTCCGCTTCCCACGGCTCGGCAGGCTGCAGTGGGAAGCTGTTTTCTCTCCAGAGACCTCCAGGAATCCTCTGCAAAGCCACAGGCAAGCAGGAGGACACGTTGTTGCCCAGAAAACACTCTTCCCCGGGAAAAATTTGGGGAAATCCCACCGCGACCAACGCTCCCTCCTCTCCCCGCATCCCTCCCGGCTGCTTTGTTCTCGCCGGGTCTCCCCGGGGCCGCCCCGTCCCTCCCGGCCATGTGTTTCCCAGCCCCGGCTCCGCGGCGGATAAAGCCTCAGGAAGCGCCGTCTCCCCCCTGGGCACGACCCGCCGGCGTGAATCAGCAGCCGAGGCGTTTCCCAGGAGCCAGGGAAGGGAGGGCAGCGAGCAGAGAGCCCCCCGGCCTCGCCGTGCCACCCCGGGCCCCCGCCGGAGGATGCCGCCGCGCCGAACGGGTGATTACACAAAGATAAAGCAGATCCCGGGATCGGCCTGAGATTTCCAAGGTTTGCCGAGCCCTGAACCGCAGGCCTCCCGCCGGCCCCGGCTCCGCGGGTGGATTTTTACCCTGCATGAATAAGTGACATATAACGGCTGGAAAATATTTTTGGGCAGCTTGACAAGTGTGACTGCAACCAGTAGCCTGGGCTGGCTACGCCTGGAAAGTGTAATCTAGGTGAAATCCCGGCGGCTGGAGAGCTCCAGGCATGGCCGGGAAGTTCCTACACCCGGGAAAGGGGGCTCGGACCCCCAGCCCCATCCATGTGTGCCGTGGTTCTGCCGTGCAGGTGATGTTGAGACACCCACGGAAAGTTGGGAGGGAAGTTCCCCCACAAACACGCACCTCGGGGGGGTGGGTGACCCCCCCCAAAAGGGCTCTGCACCCCCGTGTCGCTCTCCCCACAGAGCAGGGTGATGGACTGCTGAGGGCAGGGGGATGCGAGCCCCCAGCTTAGCCAAGCACCCAAAATGTGGATGTGGAGCTGACCCACGGTGGGCTCCATCTCCCCAGAGTGCTGGGGGCACCCGAGGGGTCCCGGCTCCTGTCACCAAACTGCTCAGCAACCCCTGGATCCCCCGGGATGAACCAGAGCAAGCCCTGGGGCTGCTCTCCCAGCCTGGCCGGGGGCGGTGGGAGTGATTCCAGCCTCCTTTCCCAACCGGAGACACGACCCGGATCTGACCCGGCGGCTGCTCCCGGGCACCGAGACCCGGCTGTGCTGACCGGGTGAAGGGGAACCGGGGCCACGGCTGATTCCTTCCTCCCTCAACACCCGGGGGCTGTCCCGAGGGCTGGATCTCCCAGCGGTCCCGTTTTGGCATCCTTGGAAGCGACGCGGCGGCACGGGAGGCTCTTCCCCTTCCGCTGGCACCGGTGCAGACGGGTGGCATCACCGGGGTGGCCGGCGAGCCGCGGGCAGCCGGTGGCCTCAGGATACCTCTGGCATGAGGAACACAAATCCCTCTCCCGGCGCTTTCCTTCCCCGGAGCCTTCCCGGTGGCAAAGCTTGGCTGTTCGTGGCACTGCCGGGAGCTCGGGGGGGCTCTCAACACCCCAAAACTGAACCGAACCCTCGCATGGGATGCCGGGGGCGTCAGGGGGAAGCCATGGGGGGGTCAGGGGATGCCGAGGGGGTTCCGGCTCCTGGGAAAACTGGATTTCATCATCCCGGTCCTGCCGAGCCCAACGAGGGTGAATCCCCGGCTCGTGCGATGCGTGGCAGGGCCTGATCCCCCCCCCGCCCCCCCGACTGCCGGCGAAGAGCTGCAGTAATTAAATTAGTCCCATCAGGATCTCATAAAGGCAGGACGGGAATGGGAAGGGGGGAACAGCCGGCCCCGGGAGGTTCCGGGGGTCTTGGGGGGCACAGGAGCGGGGCGAGGAGGGGACAGGGGTAAATCCAGAGCTAGTTAATCCTGGTGAAACCTCGTCTCTGCCGCTCAGCTGGAGGAAGCGGGAGCGGAGGGAAGGCTCCAGCCGGCTCTGCCCGGACGGTTTTGCAAGCCTTGCTGTTTCAGCCCGGGAGGGCAGGAAGGGAAGGATTTTTGGCCAGAAAAAGCCCTCGTGTAGACAGAGTTATATCAACAGCCGCCTTGCAGCGCAGACAATGCCAGTACAGAGAAACGTGATCCCCCGCCAGACCCCGCCAGACCCCGGCCCTCCGCCGGCCTCAGCCCTGCGCGGCCCTCCCGTGCCTCAGTTTCCCCCCACCCCAAATCCTTCCATCCGCTTTATCTCGCACCGGGAGACAGGGATTTCCCCCCACGCAGCGCCCAGCTTGTTCTCAGCCCTTGCAGAGGATGGGGAGCAGCTCCGAACCCCCGTCCCGGCACAGAGGGACCCCAGCCCGCGGTAGCACCCCCCGGGCTGAGCCCGGCCCGGGTGTCCCGGGGGGGACGAGCTTTGGCTGAGGGTTTGCAAAGAGGGGTGCAGAGTGTGGGTTCAGGGATGGGGGCGGGATGGGGGTGCAGGATGGGTCCGGCTCTGCGGTGGGATGGAGAGGGGGATGGGATGGGGGGTCTGGGGGCTCCCCGCCGCCTTTGACAGCTGCCAGTGCAGCCAGGAGCGGGCAGAGAAAGCGGGGCGCCGGGCCAGCCCCCCCTACTCCTCACCCTAAGTACAACCAGATGCATCCCGGAGCGGGACCGGCCGCCGCTCCTCCCGTCCCCCATCCCGGGCGGCGGGGACTCCCCGAGCCCGGGGCGGCCGAGCCGAGTTCCGCCGTGCAAAGCCCCGAAGAGTGTGCGGGGCACGCTCAGCCCCGCTCCCCGTCCCCCACACTCGCTCCCGCAGCCGCGGTCCGGCGGCCCCCCCGAGCTCCCCTTTGTCCGCCCGCCGCGCATCCCCCCGCTCCTACCGGCTTTGCAGGGGTCCTTGTAGTCCAGGGGCTCCTCGTCCTCCTCCTCTTCCTCCAGCACGTAGGAATAGTCCGGGAAGCGCAGGGCCCGGGCCAGGAGCAGGCAGAGGAGCAGCCCGCAGCTCCGCAGCCCGGCCATGGCTCCGGCCGGGTTTTTTTTCCTCTCTTCCCTCTTTCCTTCCCTTCTTTGCTCCTTCTTTTTTTTTTTTTTTTTTTTTTTCCCTCGCTCTCTCTCTCTTTTTTTTTTTTTTTTTTTTTTTTTAGGGAAATGAGATCTGGCGGGGGCGGGTTCAAGCGCGGAGCTCGGCCCCTGCAGCCCGGGGCGCAGGGCTGGGAGCGGGGCCAGCGCCGGGGGGGCGGCGGGGCCGGGCTGTTGCGGGGAGCCGGCCCGCAGCCCCCGTGCCTGCACCTTCGCAACCCCCGGGCCGGGGCTGTCCCGTCCCGTCCCGTCCTGCACCCCCGGGTCCCGTCTCTTATCGCTCGGTTCCGATCCTCCTCTCCCCGGTCCCCTCTCTTATCCCCCGGTACTGATTCCGCTCTCCCCGGGTCCCGTCCGGTATCTCCCGGTACTGATCCTGCTCTCCCCGGCCCCGTCTCTTATCCCCCGGTACCGATCCCACTCTCCCCGGTCCTGTCCCGTATCCTCCGGTACCGATCCCACTCTCCCCGGTCCTGTCCCGTATCCTCCGGTACCGATCCCGCTCTCCCCGGTCCCGTCTCTTATCCCCCGGTACCGATCCCGCTCTCCCCGGTACCGCCCCGTATCTCCCGATCCCGATTCTGCTCCCCCCGGTCCCGTCCCGTATCTCCCGGTACCGATCCCGCCCCCCCCGGTCCCGTCCCGTGTCCCCCGGTGCCGATCCCGCTCTCCCCACATCCCCCGGTACCGATCCCACTCCCCCCGGTCCCGTCCCGTATCTCCCGGTACCGATCCCGCCCCCCCCGGTCCCGTCCCACATCTCCCGGTACCGATCCCGCATCCGCCGTTCCCCCAACACTCCTCCTACCCCACTCCGGTTCCATCCGATATTCCCGGTCCGATCCTCGTTCCCCCCGTCCCCCCCCGGTGTCCCCCAGCCCCGTTCCTGCCACCCCTCTGTCCCCCCCGGTGTCCCCCAGCCCCATTCCTGCCACCCCTCGGTCCCCCCCGGTGTCCCCCAGCCCCACTCCTGCCACCCCTCGGTCCCGTCTCGCATTCCCCGGTACCGATCCGAGCCCCCACATGCCCTGCTGTCAATCCTGGCCCCCTGATGTCCCCAGGACACAATATTCCACATTTCCCAGCACGGATCCTTCCCCAGGGTGCCATCCTGGGTCCCTCAGCACCAATCCTGCATCCCCACATTCCCCAGTCCCTTCCCCCACCCCAAGTCCTGCTCTGGCACCCCACGTTCCTGCCCCACATCCCTTCTCCTGCACCCCCACATTCTCCAGACTCACTCCCTGTGTCTCCTGGTCCTGGACCCCCCCAGTTCTGCATTCCCGGTTCTGGGTTCCTTATCCTGCACCCCACATCCTGGCGAGCACCCCAAGGATGGGATGAGCACCCCAGGGATGGGATGAGCCCCCCGGGGAGGGTGGGTGAGCACCCTGAAAGGTGGAGGAGCACCCCAAAAGCTGGGAAAACACTGCAGGAGCTGGGTCAGCCCCCCAGGGAGGGTCTGTGAGTGTTTGGAGAGCAGGGTGAGCCCCCCAGGGTGAGCCCCCCAGGGTGATCCAAGGGTGTCCGGATGCCAAGCCCTGTCCCCTTGTGGTGTCCCCCCTGCACATTCCAGGATGGGGACAGAGCAGGGCCCCCCCGAGGCCTGGCTCATCCCGTCCTGCTCCTACAAACCCATCCCTACCCTCTTACAGCTCTCCCAGAACTTCCATTAACTTTATTTTTTAAAGATTTTAAGTGTTCTCTCTGTCCGTTGACCTCCACAGGGACACACTGGGTGACATCAGCATCCAAGCTCCGCTCCCTCCCCTGCCCACCCAGCCCCCAAATCCTCTTTCCCTTTGCTTTTGGGGCCCCCCTACATCTAGGGCCTGGCTCTCTCCCACCAGGAATGACGGGAATCTCCTTCACCCCTTATCTCCGCCGTGGTTTTCCTCCCCCATCAGATCATCCCAGGATGTTTTCCCCGTTCTCCCTTATTGCAAAACCCACATCCAGCAAAACTTTCCTCTCCAAGCAGATAAATAAACCCCGGAAAACAGGGCTGACTCCGTGTCCCCGCTCTGCCCACACGTCACACAGTGCATCCCAGGGATGGCAATTTGGGGAGCAACCGTTGGATTCAACTCCAGCATCGAGGAACCCAAAAAAACAAACAAGCCAGGCTTTGGAATAGTTTTTGTTTTCATCCTGTGCTCAGGCTGGGGAGGATGTTTGCAGGCCGAGTCCCTGGATGATGTAAATCCATGATGTCAGGATCCAGCCGTTGGTTTCCACCCTGAGATCGCCCCTTTCTCACGGAACGCTCCGGGGAGCCGAGGCTCTCCGAGGAGGCTTTTCCCAGCCTGGCTTTCCCACGCTGGCCTCAGCTCCTGGGACTCGGCTACCTCGCCATCGTGGTGGTGGCCCTGGGTGTCACTGGCCACTAGAATTCCAGCCTGGAACCCCACCTGGAGCAGGAGCTGGGCACGCTGGACCCGAGCATCAGGATGGGAATGTCCTCATCCCAGGAGCGGCCACGGGAGCCCTGGGAGGATGGCACCTGGCACGGGCACACAGATTCCAGCGCTCCTACCTCAGCCTGCCCGCCCCGCAGGGCTTCCTTGGCATCCTGGAGCGGCAGGTGGGCGATGCCAAGGCCTGGCACTGGCATAGCCATGAGGGTGGGGGACACCGGGAGCTCTCTCTGCCAGGAGCATTTCTGGATCCCATCCTTGGCTTCAACCCCCAAAACCCCCAAAGAGCAGCCAGGGGTGTCCCCATGGAACCAGTGGCCCCACTGGTGACCCCTGTGCAGTGAGTGACTGGCACTGGGATTGTCCCCTGTGTCCTCTGTGACACAGCCCGGGTGGCTGGAGGGTGGCACCTCCTCTTTGCAGGGATGCCATCCCCCATTCCTGGCACCTACTGGGGGGTTTGACTCCAATTTCCCCTGCCAGGACCCCCCGAGATCCTCACTGTGCAGCAAACCTCCGGAAACAAGGATATTGGAATGATTGCACAAGGGCCTGGGGGTCCTGCCAACTTTCTGACACCTCCTTCAGCTGCTCCAGCCTGGGGGGGAGGCTGAGGGGGTTTGGGGGTCAGGGAGGGTTTGGGAGTGGACACCCCGGAGCTGCAGGAGGCCCTGGATGGACGCCCCACATCCTGGGCAGCTGCAGCTGTGCTTTCACTGCAGGAAGAGCTTCCCTGTGCCAGGAATGGGAATGGGGGCTGGGTCCAGGTGTGGGGGCAGTGGGGCACTGGTGGTTCCCACTTTGGGGTCGGCACGAGGCAGCTGTGGGGTTGGTGGGCTCCTGTTCCCAAGGGACTGGGTGGTCCCAATAACTCCTCATCCTAATAGTGCCAGAATCCCATCCTAATAAAACCTGATCCTAATAAAACCTGATCCTAATAAAACCTGCTTCCTGGTCCTAGTAACTCCTGATCCTGATGGTACCAGCATCCTAGTCCTAGTAATGTCCGATCCCAGTAACACCAGTATCCCTGTCCTTTATGAGGGTGATCCTGATAATTCCTGATCCCAGTAACACCAGTATCCCAGCCCTAACACCTCTTGATCCTAACAACACTGACATCCTGATCCTACTAATACCTGATCCTAATAGCACCAACATTCCAGTCCTAACAACGCCTGAGCTTAATAATGCCTGATCCCAACCCTCATCCCGACAGCCCTAGTAATTCCCAATTCTAGTAATGCCAGATCCTGATAACTCCTGATCCCAGTAACACCAGTATCTCTGTCCTAACACCTCTTGATCCTAGTAACACCAACATCCTGATCCTAATAGCACCAACATTCCAGTCCTAACAACGCCTGAGCTTAATAATGCCTGATCCCAACCCTCATCCCGACAACCCTAGTAATTCCCAATTCTAGTAATGCCAGATCCTGGTAATTCCTGATCCCGATAGCACCAGCATCCCTGTCCTAATCATCCCAGCCCTAATGATCCCTGTCCTCGGGCAGCGTCTGGTGGCCGCGGCTGCCTTCGGCACAGGCTGTCTCCAGGAATAGCTCCCAGACCTGATTCCTGCCCTGCTCCTTTATTCCGCTCTGGCAGAGGACAGACCCATTTTTCAGGCCAGCCTGGCTCTGGCAGCAGGACGGGGCAGCTCAGGTCAGGCAGCCCCGCTCGGGGGGACCCTCCCGTGAGCCCCCAGGCTGTATCTCCGACAGAAACCCCCCAAAATTCGAGCTCGGAGACCCTGAAGGCATTTTTAAGGCAGGGGAAGGCGGGAGCTGGCGGGAGCCGGGAGCGAAGAACTGGAACGGAGAATTGTGTTTTCTTTAAATGTCATGTTTTTTTAAGCTCATTTTTGCACTTGGGTTTGGCGAAGCTGAGAAGACTTAAGTGACAAACCAGCTGTCCCCCGGCGCAGCGCGGACACCCCCGCCCCGCCTCCACCGCCGGCCCCGCGCCCGCGGCCCCCCCGCGCCCCTAACCCTGACCCCTCCTCACCCCCCGCACCCCAAAATTAGGGTGTGTGGGGCGGGAGCGGCCGCGGAGGAGTCGCCGATGCTCTCAGCGGGGCTGTGTCTGTCGGGGATGCTGCAAGGCAAAGCCGGCACGGTGAGAGGGCTGCCGGGTGGGTGGGGGTCCCGCAGCCCCCCCTGCCCACCCTGGCACTCACCCCGCGGGGCTAAGCCCAGTAGATGGGGAGGAGGCTGCAGAGGATGCTCGCCGTGGTGCCCAGCAGGGAGCGGTCAGCCAGGGGCATGGAGAGCCTGTCCTCAGCCTGGACAGGGGGACAAGGGACAATGAGGCAGATGCTGCATCCCCATTCCTCCTTGGAGGGCTCCACAAGGCCCCCACGTCCCCCCTGCCCCTGCCAGGTCCTCACCTGCCGGCGCTGGAAGGTCTCGACCACGGCGTCCAGCCCCGGGATGTTGTCCTGGTCCACGCGGGTCACGTAGCAGGCGCGGTGCAGTCGGGGTCTGTAGCTCACCAGGAGCTGTATGAAGGCAGACCCGGGTCAGCTCCATCCCATCGCCCCCTCCCCGTTCTCCCCGAGCCCCTCACTCACATTCTTGTAATCATAGATGACCGTGGCCGCGTTCCCGTCCCCGCTGTCCAGGTAGAAAGTGGCCGCGTCCTCTTCCCAGACCGCTCCAGGCCACAGCCCACCCCGCAGCACCTGGAGTGGGGACAGGGGGGATCTGAGACTCTGCAGAGCCCCTCCCCACGGGCGTCGGGGGGTCCCTGCTCGTCGGGGTGCCCACTCACGGCGTCGGCGCGGCGCTGGTCAACACTCAGCCGCATCAGCAGGGCGGCGGCGACGATGACCACCAGCAGGACCACCACGACCACGGCGATGAGCAGGCAGCGCAGGCGGCCGCAGCTCAGGAGCTTGCGGGGCAGGTAGCAGAGCAGCCGAGGGACTAAGCACAGGGAATTCTTGAGGCAGCCGGAGCAGCTGGGGCAGCCGGGGCAGCCGGAGCAGCCGGGACACTTGGGGCACTTGGGGCACCCGCAGCAGCCGGGGCACTTGGGGCACTTGGGCAGGCAGCAGCAGCGGGCACACTTGGCACAGCACTTGGTGCAGCACACGCCGCAGGACAGGCAGCATCCCGGGCAGCAGCAGCTGTCCTCCGAGTCCTGGGGGTGTGGGGAATGGGGGGAGATGGGGTGAGGGGTGGGGAGATGGGATGCAGCAGGTTGGGGGTGCTCTCATCCTGTTGCCCCTCATTGTCCCACTGCCCCTGGGCACGGGGAATTCAGCACCCCATGGTCCAGCTCTCCACATCAGGCACTGGTACCTTGCTGGGATAAACTGGGCGAAGCCCTGTGCGGATCTGGACGCAGGGACAGCCCAGTGTGGCAGTGCCACCCGGCAGGGACTCACCTCATCGTCAAGCACCACCTGCTTCATGCTGCTCTCCATGGCTGCCGCCTCCTCCTCCTCCTCCTCCTCCTCCTCTTCTTCCTCCCATTCCCAGTCCAGCCTGGCTGCAGAGACCGGGAGCTTTATACTGGGGCACTGGGGTGGGGACCGGAGCGGCCCCTGTGAAGGGTTTGGTGGCCCCGGGGTGCAGCCAGGCCCTGGCATGTGACCCACTCCACTGGTGTTTGCTGACAGCCCCCTCCCAGCCGGACCCCCCTGGGAACCTGCTGCTCGAGAGGCTCCGAGGGCACTGGGTCAAGGACCCTTGTCCCCAGGCACAGGGACTTCTCTGCTGCCCAGGAGCGAGGTGTCAGGGCCAAAGCAAACCCTCCAGGGTGGAGCATCCGGCCGTGGCCACAGCTGAGGCGAGACCTGGCTCGTGTCCCTTCGCCAGCTCGGGCACCTGGAGCTGCTTGATGTGGCAAGGGACAAACAGGACATTAAAGATTTCCTGTAATCCGCAGGGATGGGGTGGGAACGGGGTCACCGTGGGCTGGGGAGTTGTCCCTGATCCTCATTCCTTCTCCTGAGGATGCTTGGGCACCACTGCCGGTGGCTTTTGGGGCTGGCAGAGATGCCCACAAATGTGCAGTTTTTGGGGTGAGGGGGTCCCAGCTGTGGCATGTCCTCTCAGGTGGCAAGGGGACACTGCTGGGCCTCAGATTTGCCCATCCATGAGCCTTTTCTGCACTGGGACCTCTCCAGCCACCCCTGGGACCCCCAAGAGCCTCAGCGAGGTGTGGGGTGTGGCTGTGTCCCCGTGCTGGATGCTGCCTCCTTTCCCAGGGTGTCAAGGGCCACTAGAGTTGCTCGAGTGGCTCCTGCCTGTTTGTCCTTGGTCACCGTGAGAGTTCTTATCACTTCCCTGGCCCTGGGCACCCTCTTGACCCAGCTCCTTGTCATGGCCGGGGTTTTTTGGAAACCAGAGCTGGCTCTTAGTGAGCACATGGAAATGTGCAGAGTCTCTCCTGTTCCCAGCAAAGTGTCACCCCCTGGAGCCGTGACCCCCTCCTCCTGCACCCGTGGTTTTGGGGAAAACACTGAGTTTGCAGCCCTGGGAAGGTTAAACAACCTCCTGGGGTCTCTTTTTGCCCCTCCAGCCCCACCGCTTCCCTGTTTTTCAGTGGAGCACTTGGGAGTGGCCCCAAAGGTTGCTCGCAGGTGATGTGGGGTGAGAGGGGCTGGAATGGATGGGAAAAGGGAGAGGATGGGGATGGACCTGGGGGGAGCTGGAGCTGGATCGTGGTGTCTGTGGATAACCCAGGGCTTGGATCTCACAGGGGATGTGGCACAGTGCCTCTGTCCCCACCCACACAAGGAGGGGACAGGGCTGGGAGCATTTCCTGAAGGTCTGTGAGTGCAGAAGTTGCTCCTTCCATCTCACCCTCCATCCTCCAAACCGGGGGGCACAGGTGGGGACACCGGCGGGGAACAGATGGGGACACTGGGATGGCACAGGTGGTGGCACCGGGAGGACACAGGGGTGGCACTGGGGGGCACAGATGGTGGCACTGGGGGGACACAGATGGGGACACTGGGATGGCACAGGTGGTGGCACCGGGAGGACACAGGTGGTGGCACTGGGGGGCACAGATGGTGGCACTGGGGGGGCACAGATGGGGACACTGGGATGGCACAGGTGGTGGCACCGGGAGGACACAGGTGATGGCACTGGGGGGCACAGATGGTGGCACGGGGGGGACACAGATGGGGACACTGGGATGGCACAGGTGGGGACAGTGGGAGGGCACAGGTGGTGGCACTGGGAGGGCACAGGTGGTGGCACTGGGGGGGCACAGGTGGGGACACTGGGGGGCCACAGGTGGGAACACTGGGGGAGCACAGGTGGTGGCACTGGGAGCACAGTGAGCAGTTGTGCTGCTGTCCCCCGTGTTTGAGCCCTGCTGAGCTCTGCACACTCCAACACGAGGGATTCCACTCCCCAAACTGCACCCCACAAGGAGACACCCCTGGGACACCGTGTCCCTGTCCGCAGCACCCCAGGAAGGACAAGAGCGCCATTCGGAGGAGGGGGCACAGGCTTTACTTTGTAGACAGAAGCAAATCCCAAAGCAAATCCCACTTTTTTTTCTTTTTTTTATGGCGAGAGCAGCGGGAAAGCCGCGGTGCCAAGCGACAGTGCATGGAGCACCCCCATGGTGGGGGGGCTGCCCCCGGGGTGGGGACGAGGAGGAGGAGGGGACATTCCCGGGTATCCCGCCTGGAGGCGATGTGGGGTGACAACCCCGTGTCGCTGTCCCATCCTGCTACGCCCAGAACACAGGGACGGCGCTGCAGAGGATGTTGATGGTGGTGCCCAGGATGGAGCGGTCAGCCAGGGGCACGGCCTTGTCCCCAACGTCCTCATCCTGCAGGACAGAGAGCAGAGCAGGGACTGCCACCCTCGGCAGCCACAGTGTCCCCTCGAGATGGGACAAGCCCCGGCCCCGCATTTCCCAGGACGCAGGGGCTGTGCTGTGCTGACCCCAGCGGGGCTGCACATCCCAGCAGGGCCATCACCACTCACCTGTCGGCGCTGGAAGGTCTCGGTGACAGCGTCCAGCCCCGGGAAGTTGTCCTTGTCCACACGGGTGATGTAGCAGGCGCGGTGACGCCAGGACCTGTAGCCGACCAGCAGCTGCTCGGGGACAGAGCCGGGTGAGCTCAGCACTGTCCTGTCCCCGCCGTGCCCGTCCCCAGGTCCCCGCACACCTTGCTGTAGTCGTACACCACCGTGGCGGAGGCGTTGAGCCCATCCCGCACCGCGAACGTCCCTGTCCTTTCCTTCCTGCTCATGGCGAGGTGCTGGGGGGTCCCCTCGCCATCCAGCCCGTGGATGGTCATTCTCAACACCTGCCAGGGGGAGAGGGGTCAGGGAGCTCTGCGGGGGCTGAACCCCATCCCTACAAAGCTCCGGTGCCATCCCAAACCCCCTCCCGGAGCTGGTGACAGCGCTGTCCCTCCCTGCCCTCACCGTCTCGGCGTGTGACTCGCTGAGGTGCAGCCCCAGCAGGAGGAAGGTGATGTTGACCACCACGAGGGCCACCACCACCAGCACCACCACCAGCAGGAGGCTCTTGAGCTCGTTGGGGATGCAGGGCAGGCGCGGGGACTCCGTGTACCTCTGTTGGGGACACAGGGGGGCACCGGGCTGAGCTGCCAGGGCCGGGGGTGGCAGCGGGGGCTCAGCCCCACGCCCCGCGGGGGTGGGGAGTGCTCCTTACCGGAGGTGCCTCCTCCATCAGCGCCTCTTTGGAGCTGTCGTCCATCTCGCCGTGTGCTCCCGTCCCTTTGCCAGCCCCAGCCGGGGGCATTTATAGGATCCCGGCTGGCTGGGGAAGGCTGGGGCCACTCCAGTGCCAAAGTGCCACTTGTGCTGTTTGCTGAGCCCGGAGAAGAGCCAGGGAGGGGACATGAAACCTCCAGGGGCCCTTCCCTGGCCTTTGTCCTGCAGCGGTGGGGGTGCCAAGGCAAACAGTGGGCACTGCCCGCCCTTCACACCCAGCGCCGGGCTGCGGCAGGAGGGGCCCCAACACCCCCGGCACGTACCCGGGCGCGGCCGCACCCCTGGTTCTGCACGGGCAGCTGCGTGTGCCCCCCCGGGGCCGGCGAGGAGCTGGCTGGGCTCATTGTTCCCGCGGGCGCCGTGCCAGGGACGGCACAGATGGGCACCCGGCGAGGGAGAGATGGGTGCCTGGGACGGACGGGTGCCCGGGGCGGCATGGATGGGTGCCCAGCGCGCTGCGGCCACAGCGGGCACGGAGCTGGCGCGGACGGCGCTGCGGCGCCGAGGTGGGGGAGCCACTGCGGGGGCATCGCCCTGCGGGCACCCCGAGTTCTGTCCCAGCCCCCGGCAGCGCCCGGGGGCAGCCCCCGGCGTGGGACCCCGCGTTTGCTCGCTGCCGCGGACACGCGCGCACGGACACGCGAGCACGGGGATGCTGGCGCTGTCACTCAGCCGCATCCCTCCCTCCCTCCCTCCTTCCCTCCTTCCCTCCCTCTCTCCCTCCCTCCCGCAGCACCGGGCATGGTGTTCTGCAGAGCCGCGGGTCAGGCGCCGGCAGCCTCCGCCGCTTCTCCTCCGCGCTGAGATCTCCGGGGGGAAAAAAAGAGAGGAAAAAAGGTTTTTCCACAGCTCCCCGGCACAGCAAAACTGAGAGCAGCTCCCGGGATCAAACAGGGATAAGGGCAGGGCGTGATGGAGCTGCGGCGCGGGAGGAGGATGCTGAGGGACCAGCTCCCCGCTCGCCTCCTCCTCCTCCTCCTCGCCGTGGCCTGGCTCTGGCTGCCGGCGGAGGGGCGGCGGCCCCCCCGGCCCCCTCCTTGCCCCCCGACCTGCTCCTGCACCCGGGACACGGCTTTTTGTGTGGACTCCAAGGCTGTGCCCAAGAACCTGCCCCCCGAGGTCATCTCGCTGTGAGTAGCTGGGGTGGGGACAGCGATGGGGACAGCGTCACGTCACAGGGGTGCAGGGCTGGCAGGGGCTGCCGGCTGCCCTGGGGGGGCAGGGACAGCCCCTCTGTGCTGCATCGGGGGACAAACGCATGGCAGGGAGGGGTGCGGAGAGTGCGAGGGTCTCTGGGGGGAGAAGGAGGCTGGGGACACCGCGGGACCGGTCCCCGCGTCCTGCGGCGCTGGCACACGCAGCCATCCATCAGTGCCAGACGGAGCAGGGCTGCAGCCTGTCCCCGCCGTGACCTTGGGGACCAGAACCCCGAGGGAACACGGCTGTGACCTTGGGGAGCAGAACCCCTGGGGGGCACGGCCGGGGGGGTCCTGATGGAGGGTCCATGGGGACACGGTGGCTCCCCGGAAGCTGGCACGGGGGTGTGTGGCAGATGTGAGTGTTTCCAGCTGTGTGTGAGTGTTTACACACCTGTCTGTGCGTGTTTACACACGCGCGTGTGCACATGGCCCCGGGCCAGGGGCTGCCGCAGGGCGTGGGCGGTGTGGGGTGGCGGCCAGCCCCCTGCACCTCGTCCCCTTCGTGTCCCCCCTCCCGGGCAGGGTGGCTGCGGGGGTCTCTCTGCCACCTCCCAGGACTGCACTGCCAGGCAGCAGGTGACACAGGGCTGGTGCTGGGGGGCACGGGGCTGGCAGTGCCACGCTGCCGCCGTCCTCTCTCCTGAAGCTCCGTCTCTCCCGCAGGACGATGGTGAACGCAGCCTTCACGGAGATCAGGGAGGCGGCTTTCGCCCACATCCCCTCCCTGCAGTTCCTGTAGGTTTCCCGTGCCCCCGGCCGGGCATCCCGGAGCTCCCCTCGGTGCCCACCCTGCCCCACCCCAGCGCTGAAGTCTCCCCCTCTCTTTGCAGCCTCCTCAACTCCAACAAGTTCACGCTGATCGGGGACAACGCCTTCGCTGGGCTCTCGCACCTGCAGTACCTGTGTGTGACATGGGGACGGGGACGGAGGGGTGGGGACAGCCCTGGGGAGGGCGGGGGGATCCTCGGGATGGCCCTGTCACTGTCTGCTCCCCTTCCAGGTTCATCGAGAACAATGACATCCAGGCGCTTTCGAAGGCCACTTTCCGTGGGCTCAAATCCCTGACACACCTGTGAGCACCTGGGGGACACTGTGGGGGTGGCTCTGTCCCTTCACGGCTGACAGGGATGTGTCACCTCCACGACCCTTTTGTCCCCCAGGTCCTTGGCCAACAACAACTTGCAGACACTGCCACGGGACCTCTTCAAGCCACTGGACATCCTGAGTGACCTGTGAGGATGCCACAGCACCGGGGACCCCCGGGACACCGGGCTGGGGAGAGGGTGACATCCTGGTGGGTGCTGGGGGTGACTCGGTGCCATCCCTGGCAGGGACCTCCGTGGCAACACGCTGGCCTGTGACTGCAAGATCAAGTGGCTGGTGGAGTGGCTGGAGAACACCAACACCACGGTCCCTGCCGTGTTCTGCAGCAGCCCAGGGCAGTTCGAGGGACAGCGCATCCGCGACCTGGCGCTTGGTGACTTCCAGTGCATCACCACGGGTAAGGGACATCATCACCTGTCACCTGCCACCTCAATCCTGGGCATCCAGACCCTCATTGTCTCCTCTCCCTGCTCCAGATTTCGTGATGCACCAGGTCCTGCCCTTCCAGGCAGTGTCAGCCGAGCCCTTCACCTACGCCAGTGACCTGTACGTGGCCCTGGCACAGCCGAGTGCCAGCAGCTGCTCCATCCTCAAGTGGGACTACGTGGAGCGCAAACTCCGTGACTTTGACCGCATCCCCGGTGAGGAATCGGGCTGGGGGTCCCCTCCTGGGCTGGGCCCCCATTTGGGGTGACCTGGGACGGGCACAGCCCCGATGTGACGCGGTTTTGTCGTCAGCTCACTCGGCGGTGCACTGCAAGCCCATCGTGGCGCAGGACCAGCTCTACGTGGTGGTGGCCCAGCTCTTCGGCGGCTCCTACATCTACCGCTGGGACACGGCCGTGGACAAGTTCATCAAGATCCAGGACATCGACAGCCAGAAGATCCGCAAGCCCAACGACATCGAGGCCTTCCAGATCGACGGCGACTGGTACTTCGTCATCGCCGACAGCTCCAAGGCAGGCTCCACCAGTCTCTACCGCCTCAACCAGAATGGGTTTTACTCCCACCAAGCCCTCCACGCCTGGCACCGCGACACCGACGTGGAATACGTGGAGAACGACGGGAAACCCCGGCTGATCATCTCCAGCAGCTCCCAGGCGCCCGTCATCTACCAGTGGAACCGGGCGCAGAAGCAATTCGTGCCGCAGGGCGAGGTGGGCGAGATGCTGGACGTGCAGATGGTCAAGCACTTCCGAGCCAAGCGGGACCAGTTCCTCTGCCTGAGCCGCTACATCGGCGACTCCAAGGTGGTGCGCTGGGAAGGGCAGCGCTTCGTGGAGGTGCAGACGCTGCCGTCCCGCGGCTCCATGGTGATGCAGCCCTTCGCCGTGGGGCAGCGGCAGTACCTGGCGCTAGGCAGCGACTTCTCCTTCACCCACGTGTACCTGTGGGAAGAGGAGAAGCAGAAGTTCGCCAAGTTCCAGGAGCTGTCGGTGCAGGCGCCGCGGGCGTTCCGGGCCGTGCCGGCGGCCGACGTGCAGCTGCTGCTGGCGCCCAGCTTCAAGGCCAACACGCTGGTGTACCGGCACGTGGTGGTGGACCTCAGCCTCTAGCCGGCACCTGGAGAGCCACCGGACACGCATGCGTCCACCACCCCCCGCCCCACACCGGGCACCCCCTGCCCTGGCCCTCCACCCTCACCCAGCCCCACAGTGCCTCAGTTTCCCGACGGTGCTCCCGGTTTCACCCTATGGGATGCAGGGGGGGAGGGTGGGACATCTCCTCCCCCTGCAGACCTGCTCCCCTGGGGGGGTGGAGAGGGTGGGGGGTCTTTTTCTGCTTGGGCCATGGGCTGGGATCTGGGGGCAGGAAGGGGGAGGACAGCGGGCAGGGATGCGGCAGGAAGGGTGGGGGATTCCTGGGACACGGGAGGGCTCCCAGGCTGATGGGATGCTCCAGAGTGGATGGGATGGCCAAGGTGGGTGGGACGGGATGCCCTGAGGACAATGGGATGCTCCAAGGCCAGCGGGATGCTCCGAGGTGGATGCAAACAGGATGCCCTGAGGATGATGAGATTCTCCAGGATGACCCGAGGTGGACGCAGATGGGATGCCCCGAGGACAGTGGGATGCTCGAGGCCAGCGGGATGCTCCTGTCCCTCTCCGTGCATGTCCAGCAGCTCCCCGTGCCCATGGCCCAGCTGCCAGGCAGGACCCATCGTGCCCACCAAAATCCCCCCCAATAAACACACTGTGACCCCCAGCCCCGCCCGCGTCTGCCCACGGCTGCCGTGTGTCCTTCCAGCCACGAGGGTCACCTCCACCCGACATCCCACGGCACCAGGGAGTGGGAATTTCTAATTTCAGGGTGCACCAGGCCCCGCACATGGCTCGCCTGGTGTTTTTTTCCAGCAGATACCTTGGCCCACGGTGCGGGTGGGAAGCAGGAGGTGTTTCCCCAGGGAGGGGAGTCCCCGCTGGACTGGTTTTCCAGGGGAGCTGTTTCCCTGTCTCCCAGGGGTATTAAATATGCATGTGAAAAACCACCAATTAGGAGCACAAATAAAGATCCTCGCGCAGGTAAACGGCACCCCGGGGGCACGGATGGGTTTGGGGAGCAGGATTTGATCTGCTCCCAGGGCATCGCCACGTGGGCCTGCCTCGGTTTCCCTGCCAGGAAAAGGCAGATCTGAAGGAACACTGCAGGAGGATTCTGGCACTTACAGCGGCCGTGATGGGGATGGGGAAGTCGGGAAACCCTGGCTCAGTCCTGGGCCTGCAGGACCAAGGGGAAGGTGGCCCAAAGAGGTGATTCCAGCAGCTTTTATTTTCTTGGGAGCGTTTTTCGGGACTCCACATATTTCAGCGGGGTTCTCCACATGGTCCATCAGAGCACCAAAAGAAGCATCACATCCCCTCCAGAGCCAAAATAATTCTTCAGCATCAGTCGAAGGGTCTCTCGCCTCTCTTCCCTACCTGTTCACTGCTTAAAAAGTTATATGTTTTAATATAAAAATATAGATATGTGGGAACTAATTTGTATGTATTAATGAATATTTAATGGAGATTATATATTAATATATCCTATATTAATATGGTAGTATTCATATTTTAGGGGAATTTAAATATTAATTTTAATGTACGATTAACATATTCTATACTGATATTTAATATATACAGGGGACTTTTAAATATAAAACCATTATCTATAAAATGTTTTATTTTAAAAAAATCTGGGACTCACTCTCCACATGTGGGTGACACTTTTAAGGGGCGCTGTCACCCTTTTAAGGGAACGACCCTCTTAAAAGACTCTGTTGCCCTTTTAAGGACATTGCCCTTTTAAGGGGCAGTGTTGCCGTTTTAAGAACGTTGCCATTTGAAGAGCTGCCGGTGGGGCCCGGACCGCGCCTGCGCGGCTCGGTGGTTGCAAGTTTCAAGTTTTTGGATTCCCTCCCTCGGGGTTCGGGGGGGATTTGGGGAGATTTGGGGGCTCCAGGGGGACACAACACCGACCCTCCCGCCCGGCACAGCCCGGGCCTAGATCCCTGCCCGCACCATGATATCCTGGATCCTCAGCAGGGTGATTGAGTGAGTGCGGTCCGGGCGGTGTAACGGGGGAGGAGCCGCAGGGCGGGGGCACCCCCGGGGGGGTCACAAGGATCCCCCATCCCCTGTCCCCCCTCCAGGTATTCCATTAATGGGGGTCCCCGTACCGGGCCCGCAATGGGGACTCAGCGGAGCGGCCCCAGGCGGGATTTGGGGAGGCGACCCCAAATCTCCTGTATGGGGGTCACCATCATCCCCCCACCCCAAACACAGCACCCCCCGAAAATGGTTCTCTGAGTGCTGCCCGTCCCGGGGGGGTGATCCCGGCCCTGCATCTCCCATGGTGGGGGTCCTCTATATTGCCCTGGAGGGGTCCCTCCATCCACTGAGGGGTCCCTGCACCATCCCTGCTCAGAGGGTCCCCACATTCCCCGGGGGGGGTCCCTGCTCAGAGGGTCCCCACATTGCCCGGGGGGTTCCCTGCTCAGGGAGGGTCCCCACATTGCCCGGGGGTGTCCCTCCATCCACTGAGGGGTCCCTGCACCACCCCTGCTCAGAGGGTCCCCACATTGCCCGGGGGGTTCCCTGCTCAGAGAGGGTCCCCACATTGCCCGGGGGTGTCCCTCCATCCACTGAGGGGTCCCTGCACCATCCCTGCTCAGAGGGTCCCCACATTGCCCGGGGGGTTCCCTGCTCAGGGAGGGTCCCCACATTGCCCGGGGGTGTCCCTCCATCCACTGAGGGGTCCCTACACCATCCCTGCTCAGAGAGGGTCCCCACATTCCCCGGGGGGGTCCCTGCTCAGAGGGTCCCCACATTCCCCGGGGGGTTCCCTGCTCAGGGAGGGTCCCCGGGACACGAGGTGGCTGTTTGGGGGTGGCACCTCACCCATCGCCTCGGGACGGAGCTTGGCAACGGCCCCGCAGCGCCGGGGACCGAGCCTGCGGGGACCGAGCCAGCCCCAGCCCTGCCACCGCCTCCTGCCACACCCCGACAGGTCGGGCCGGTCCCCGTGGCCGTGGGAGTGACGCTGTGCTCATGGCTGAGCCTCCCCGGAGCCTCCCGGAGCCTTGTCCCGGCCCGTCGGGGCTCGGGATGGTGCTGGAGGGGGCCAAGGCCCGGGCCCGGCGCTGGGGCCGCCAGCTCTGCTGGTCGCTGTTCCTGCTGCTCTACGCGGGCTGGCCGAGCTGCCTCACGCCCCCTCTGCGTTACAGGCTGCTCTTCGGGATGCTCTACCCGGCCTACGCGTCCTACAAGGCTGTGAAGGCCAAAAACCTGCGCGAATATGTGAGTTGCGTGCCTGGGGAGCCATTCTCTGGGCTCCAGACCCCCTTTCCCTGGGCTCCAGGCCCCCTTTCCCTGGCCTTCAGGCCCCCCATTCCCTGGGCTCCAGGCCCCCATTCCCTGGGCTCCAGGCCCCCATTCCCTGGGCTCCAGGCCCCCATTCCCTGGGCTCCAGGCCCCCATTCCCTGGGCTCCAGGCCCCCCATTCCCTGGGCTCCAGGCCCCCATTCCCTGGGCTCCAGGCCCCCATTCCCTGGGCTCCAGGGCCCCCATTCACTGGGCTCCAGGCCCCCATTCCCTGGGCTCCAGGCCCCCATTCCCTGGGCTCCAGGCCCCCATTCCCTGGGCTCCAGGCCCCCCATTTTCTGGCCTCCAGGCCCCCCTTTCCCTGGGTTTCAGGCCCTCTGACAGCCTCTCCATGGCTCCCCCAGGTCCGATGGATGATGTACTGGATCGTCTTCGCACTCTTCATGGCCACAGAGACCTTCACCGACCTCCTCATCTCCTGGTGAGGGGCTCTGGGGGTCCTCATGCCCTAGAGGCCCTCAGGGTTAATATTTGGGGGGAACAGGAGGTGCCTTTGGACCCCCACATCTCCTGTCCCCACTCCACCAGGTTCCCCTTCTACTACGAGGTGAAGATGGCCTTTGTCATCTGGCTGCTGTCCCCATACACGAGGGGGGCCAGCCTGCTCTACCGCCGCTTCGTGCACCCCACGCTGACCCGCAAGGAGAAGGTACAAATTCCCACGATTTTGGGAGTCCTCCCTGCCCATCCGGAGGGGTTCAGCCCCCTGAGTTGGGTTGGTGATGCCCCGGGGAGGTGGCAATGCCCCAGGACATGGCAATGCCCTGGGAGGTGACAATGCTTGAGGACAAGGTGATGCACTGCAGGTGACAATACTCAGGGAGGTTGCAATGCCCCAGGATGTGATGATGCCCAGGGATGTTGTGATGTCCCTGGAGGTGACAATACCCAGAAATGTGGTGATGCCCCAGGACAGGTCATGCCCAGGGAAGTGACAGTGCCCTCAGAGGTTGTGATGCCCTGGGATGTGACAGTGCTTAGGAGGTGACAATGCCCAGGGACATGGCAATGCCCCGGGAGGTGACAGTGCCCCAGGAGGTGACAATGACACCCAACACCACCCTGGTTGTCCTGGCAGGACATCGATGCGTTCCTCGCCCGGGCCCAGGAGCGTGGCTACGAGAGCGTGCTGTGCTTCGGCAAGAGGAGCCTCAACCTGGCAGCCACCGCCGTGGTCCACGCGGCCACCAAGGTACCCAGGGAGGAAATCCCACCCGAGCAGGGTGGCAGGAGAGGGCAGTGCCCCCTGGATTGGAGTTTTCCTGATCCTCCTGTGCACCCTGTGTCCCTCTGATGCAGAGCCAGGGCGCGCTGGCCGGGCGGCTCCGCAGCTTCAGCATGCAGGACCTGCGCTCCCTGCCCGACCAGGGCCCCGTGCACTTCCAGGACCCGCTGTACCTGGAGGAGCAGGAGAACCTCCAGCAGCCTCGGGGTGAGGAGCTGGGGGGGTCGCAGTGAGGGGGGGCCTCCAGCAAGCCCACGGTGGCCATGCTGGGAGCTGACATGTCCCTGCTGTCCCCAGCCTATGGCACCGGCCGCTACTACGAGAGCGAGACAGAGGAGGAGGAGCGGTGGTCAGACTCGCAAGTGTCCCCCCCGACGTCCCCCCGGCGGGACCCCAAACCCCTGTACCGCAGCCAGAGCCTGCGATCCCTGAGGAAGAACCCGGGAAAAGAGGTGCCGTGGGAGGGGGACACAGGGTGGGGGTGCAGGGCTGGCTGAGGGGGTCCTGACCTGTCCCTTTCCCTGCCCAGGCCTCTTCCCGGATCCTGCGCAGCCGGGTCAGGAGGAAAGCGGCTCCGTCAGAGCAGGACAGCTGAAAATCCCGGGAAACCTCTGCCGGGAGGCTTCGGAGGAGTTTGCTGCTGCAGCGTCAGGAGGGAGCCATGGCTCCTGCATCCCTGGGGATCCTCACACTGTAAATCCCTTCTGTGATCTCTGTGGTGCCTCATGGAGGGGGAGCAGCTCAGCCCCCCCAGACCCCCCAGCTCGGCGCTGGCGCCTCTCCTGTGGGGTCTGACCCCCTTTTCCCCCATCCCGTGAACACTACACGCTCCTCCCCTCTCCTGCTGCTGTGGTGCCTTATTCCTGACATTCCCGTTCCCCTGGGAGCCAGGAGTGGATGTGCCTTGTCCCTCTGAAGCCAAAGCCATGGCCCCTGCCCGGGGCCCCCCCAGACACAGACTGACACCCCCATACTTGAACCCAGACTGTCGGGCGTCACACGGCTTTTATCATTCCCCTCTCCCAAAAAGAGGGTTTTGTACATGGAAAAATAAACGTTGTTTCAGACTTTGGTAAACCAGGAGTTGTCCCTGGTGCTGCTCCTTCCACAGGAAACTTTCTGAGATTATTTTTTTCTCTTGGGGGAAGCTTTACCCTCTGGGATCCATCCGAGACTCCCTCCAGGTTCATATTTCAGGTTCCACGATCCCAGATTGCATCCCCAGACTCCTCCAGGGAAGCTTCCCGAGATGTTTTCTCTTTTGGAGGAAACTCCATCCTTCAGAATCCACCCCCTGTTCCTCAGGGGCATCTCCCAGAGTCTTTCACCACCCTCTTCGGGCCCCGGAGCCCGCAGCTGGCATTCCCAGACTTCCCGGGAAGCAGCGATCCCTGCAGTAGCCGCGTCCCCCACGGCGTGGCAGCAGCAGCCGTGGCCCCGCCGGGACACTGGGGATGCAGCCGGACATCCCTGCCTCCTCCCCTCTCCCTGCCGGGGCTCCCCCATCCCACCCGGGAATTCCAACTCCTTCCCGGGGGGCTCATCCTGGCCCGGGTGGGCGACGCGGGGCACGCGCGGGTCAGGCGGGGTGGCGCAAGGTGACACTGTCGCCTCCCCTGCCCCCGGGTGCCCGCCTGTCCCGCGGTGCCCCTGCTCCCTGGCATCAATCCCCTCGCTCCCAATCCTCCCTGCCCTCGCCCCTGGGGCCAGCTGTATTTTTAGCCCTTGGCTGCCGCCCGCTTTCGGGGGTCTTCCCAGGGCAGGGAGAGCGTCTGTCCCCTGCCCAGGCCGGGCTCCGCGGGGCGTCCCGGGGCAGGCAGGGGTGTTGGAGCAGATTAGGTGGAGGTGGCTGGATTAGCCCCGTAAAACTGCCCGGGAGACGATTACTTAAAGCAGCGGAGAAGGAAGGCTGGGTGGGGACAGCGAGGGCCAGGGGGCTGCCTGTAATCCCCTAAAGCCGCTTAGGGAGTGCGGTTCCTCCAAGGATACGGCCCGGGGAGGCTGCTGGGGCGACCTGGGGGTCAAAGGGAGGGGTGGTTCTCCCAGGTTGGGGTACCCCCAGGTGGGCTAAGAGGGAGGGGGCAGCGGTGTTGGGACCTCAGGATTCCATCCCCGGAGGGGGTTGGGGTCAGGGATTCCCTGCTGGGGAGCCTGAGGCACAGTCCCATTGCTTTCCGATGGGAGAAAGTGAGGTCCTGGGAAGGAGCCAGGAGTTTTGGTGTCGTGCTTTGGTCAGTCCGTGTGCTCCCCAGGGGCTGAAACTCAAGGAGGGGACAGGAGCCAGGCGGGGTGGCACAGCCCATCCCCCGGGGCCGAGGCAGCTCCGGCGGTGCCAGCGCTGATCCCAGCTGTGTCAGCGCACGGGCCAGTGCCAGGCTGCATCAGCAAAGCCCTAATCCCCCCCGGCTCGCCTGGCACCGCCCCAGCACAGCAGTTTAAGCGCCTGACCTGAGCTCGCCCGCTGCCACGGTCCCCTCCGGGGAGGGGGTGCCAGGCTGAGCCCCGGTTGGCACCGCTGTGGGGACCCCCTGTGCCACCCCGGGGTCGTTTGGAGCCAGTGGGGGAAAATGGGGCTGGGAGGTTGTAGGGAGTCACATAAATTCCGGGGGGGCTCATGAGTGTCCCCAGCAGGTTCAGGGAGGGGATTGTCCCCTCTGCCCTGCTCAGGCGAGACCCCACCTGCAGCTCGGGGGTCCCCAACATCACAAGGAGGTGGAGCTGCTGGAGAGGGTCCAGAGGAGGCCATGGAGGTGCTCCAAGACTGGAGCCCCTCTGGAGCCAGGCTGGGAGAGCTGGGGGTGCTCACCTGGAGTGGAAAAGGCCCAGGGGGGGCCTCAGAGCCCCTGCCAGTGCCTAAAGGAGCTCCAGGAGAGCTGGAGAGCGACTTGGGACAAGGGCCTGGAGTGCCAGGACGAGGGGGAATGGCTCCCTGCCCGCATCCCTGGGAGCTGGCAGGGGCCCGGGTGACGCAGGGCTGTCCCCGCTCCCAGCTGACAGGGACACGGCTGATGCTGTGATGCCAGCGCGGGCCGGTGGTGTCCCCGGGCCAGGCACGGCCCGTTCTGGAGGGCAGCTGCACGATCCGGTGCTCGGGGGTGCCATGGCCGGGCTCCGTGGGGGTGTCCCCCGGCCCTGCCCGGTCAGTGTGGGGTCCGGGGCAGTGGGCTCATCACTCCTGAATGGGATTTACCTCCCCGGGGAGCTGCTGGAAACTTGGGGTGCCACCCCCAGAGCCCCCCTGCAGCCCCCCCCCAGCGTCCTCCTCACTCCCTGTGCTGCTGCCCGGGCTAGGAGCACACCGAGCCCCCCAGACCCACCCTGGTGACACCGAGTGACCCAGCCACGCTCCTGCAGCCCCTGCCCTTCCCTGCCCCACTCCCAGCTCATTCCACCCCACTGCACCAACCCGGGGGGAGTTCCTTTGCAGTGGGATGCTCTTGCCATCCCCGGGCTGCCCTCACCACCCTTTAACCGGCTGTTTGGGGGTCTCAGTGGGGGTCTGGCCCCCCTGATCCCCACCGGGCTCCCCCCATGGCTGTCCCCTGTCGGTGGCCGCTGCCTGAGTCAGCTGTTCCGGGCGGGAGCCATGTGAGGCCGCGCACACATGGCTCCCCGCGCGGCACCGCGCTGTATTTTTAGCAGACGGTATCAAAAGCATAATTATGTCTGTTGTTTAAACGCAGCCTCTTTTCTGGCAGCCCCGGGAGCTCTCAGCTGCCTCCCGCCGCAGAGGGCAGGGAGGGCGGGATGAGGAGCCGCGGGCGGGGGGTGAGGGTCCCCCTCCCTCCCCGGCGCTGCCGTGCAGGTAAGACCTCCCCTCCTCCTTCTGGGGGGGCTCCTCCTGCGCCCCCACACCGTGTCCCCAAGCGCGCACATGCCCCCAGGCTGCCGGCGAGCCGCCGGTGAGGATGAGGAGGAGGAGGAGGATGGAGAGGAAGAGGATGGCGGGTGGGAAGAGCGGTGGTGGCGGGAGGGGTCGAGAGAAGGGCGTTCGAGGTGACGGGAGTGTGGGAGGACACAGCTGAAGGAACGCTGCTGCATCCCCCCCTCCTCCCCGCAGCCGCCTGTCCCCCCGGGGACCCGTCTGTCCCCAGCCAGCCCGCGCTGGCACCGAGGAAGGCTCCGGCTCCGTGTCCCTGCCGTGACACCAAGGCTTTTGGGCTGAGGATTTTGGGGAGCACAATCCCCAGGCTCGTGGGGCGCTGGACACCGTCTTCAGGGGGTGCCGGGGAACCCCTTCCGCGCACCACGCAGCATCTGCCGCCACCGAGGGAAACTGAGGCACGGCATCTCCGGGCGCCGAGAGAAACTGAGGCACAGCCCCACCAGCGGGCAGGGGCCGTCCGTCGCTCCTGACTCCCTTGTCGCCGAGCCAGCAGCCGTGTCACCGCATCACCTGCCCGTCACCATGGCTCGCCGGCGGCGGGGCACCCCGGGAGAGCGGCGGGGGCACCGGAGGGGCCCGGGCTGAGGGCAGGAGCCCCCGGCGGCTGCCAGGTAGGTGCTGCCAGGAGCGCGGGCAGCTGCCAGCCCTGCCTGTGCGGCACGCAGGTGGCAGCGGGCTGCCCGTGTCCCTGGCTGCCGTCCTAAGCCCTTGGCCCCGGGGTGAGCTTTTAATTACATCAAGGTATTTGAAGCTGGTTCCTGGCGCTGGGTAAACAGGAGTCCCGGGCACGTGGAGGGGGGGCTCGGGGGTGGCACAGGACGGGCACCGTGCCCCCGCACCGGGGCTTGCCGGGACGGCTCGTCCTGCCCGTCCTCCCCCGGGGCGGGAAGGAGGGATGCGGGGACGGCAGCATCCGGCAGCATCCATCACCTCCGGGTCCTCCTGCGTCCCCCCCGGCATCGCTCCGCTGCCCGCGGGGCTGGCACACGGCCATGGGGGGCACCGGCAAAGGTGGGTTGGCTGCGACATCCCGCGGTCCCCTCTGACGGGGACGAGCCGCTCCTTCTTCTCGCTCCGTCCGCCCCGAGCTTCACCTTGGGGGCGTGCAGCACCCCAAAGCCGCCCGCGGAAGGGGCGACCTGGGCTGGGGAGGGCGGCTCGGGGGTGTCGGGTGCAGCCCCAGCCCGGGGGCAGCGGCTCGTCCGTCCCCGGCAGCGAAGCGAGCGGGATTAGCGATGCTTACTCACCTCCCTGGGGAAAAGCGGGAGATTAGGGTCGGGAGAAGTGTCCGACCCTGCGGCGGCGGGGACGGACGGGGTCGGTGAGGCTGTCCGGGACCGGGACCGGGACCGGGGAGGTTGCCCGGGCCCCGCCGTACCGGCAGCCAGGGCTGGAGGGGAGCGCAGGCTGCCAGAGCAGTTGGGCTGTGGCCCTAATTCCCAGAAAGCTGCTCGTGTGGGAGTGAGTGTCCTCCCGTGCCCTCCGCTCCGCCGCAGCCTCCAGACTCCTGAAGGTTTGACGTGGGGTTTTTTTTTCCTTTTTTTTCCTTTTTTTTTTTTTTTTTTTTAATTTAAGCGCCGGGTGCAGATTAACAAAAGCTCTCGCGGCCATCGCGCCCGGTGCTGGGCACGGGGGGGGATCGGGGCTGCTTCCTCTGCCTGCGCCCTCAGCTTCCTCACCTGCGCCGCGGTGGAGGCAGGTAGGTGCGCACCGGGCTCCGTGCCGGGGCTGGGAGGAGGAGGAAGGAGGAGGAGGAGGAAGAGGAAGGGCTGGGGTTCTGTGTATGCACAGTGGACTCCGGGCAAGCCAGAGCGGGGATCCATTTTGCATGAGGAAAAGGCTGGATTTTGGGTTCTTCCCCAGGCAGAGGTGCCCTGTGGGTCTGGGGGTGCAGAGCCCGCTCCTGGGGGGCCCGAGGGGCTGTGGTCCAGGCAGGTGCTGTGGGCACTGGGGTAGGGCTGGCAGGATTCTCGGCTGCTGGAACATCAGCAGAGAGGTTCTTTTGGGGTACCAGCATCCCCATCCGTCCCTTCCCCAGTGCCGGATCGTCCCGGGAATCCCCAGTCCCGCACGCACTGCCCACGACCCCAGGGGAAACCGTGAGGACAATGTCCCTCTGTCCCTCGTCCTCACAGCGTCCGCCCCATGCTCTGGCGTGGAGCGGGGCAGGGATGCCAAGGCTTCTAATTCGGGTGTTTCCGGCCTCCCGCGGCGTCGTTCTGGCCAGCGCTGGGCTTGTGGGTGTTGCCGTCCCTCTGCTCGCCCTCTGATTTAGGGGAAAAACCAAGGATTTGGGAGCTCTGTGCCAAGCCACCAGGGGTGATGTCCCAGCTGGCAGAACTCAAACCCAGATCACCCTGGGGACCCTCCGTGGGTCGTGCTGGGACAAGCAGGGAGTGGAGGGACCCCGGGCAGAGGTTGGGGCTGTGGGAGGGAGGCACGGATCCTGCTCCTGGGATGGGACGGCTATGGCTAGAGTGTCCCACAGTGTGGCTACCCCGCGGGGGCCGTGCTGGCCCTGGGGAGGCTTCACCAGGGCCTCAGGCTCGCTGGCATGCCGAGGGCAGTGTGGCATGGGGAGGGGACAGCGCCCAGGGATGCTGCCCCAGTGCATGGTGGGAAATTCCCTGTTGTCCCTCCATCATCCCCCTGGCTCCCTGCTCCTTGCCCCAGCAATGGCTGCCATGGACCCTCCTCGGGGCTTCCCACTTTCGGGGTGGTGTGTCCATCCCTGTCCCCACCTGTCCCCTCCCTCGCGACATTTCCGACATCCCTGGGCACCCTCAGACCCACCCGGCCACACCAGGACGCTGCAGACCCTTCCCTGGGGACCCTCGCGGCTGCCAGCTCCGTCCCAGCCCTTCCGGATCCATCATTCCTGAGGAACGGAGGGAGGGAACGGGAAGAGTTTGTCTTTCAGCACCTTCTCATCGCAGGCAGGCGCGGGCTCTCCCTCGCCCCGAGCCCTGTCTGGGTCCCCTCCCTGTTCCCTGGCACCCACTGGGTGCAGCGAGCAGCACCCGGGCGCCGCGGCCCCCCAAACCCTCCCCTCCTCGGCGAGCAGGACTCGGGGGGGTCCCGCTATGGCTGCGGTGGCATGGGACCACCAAGTGACCCCGGTGGCACGCGGTGCCCCGGGCCGTGCCCGGCAAGGGTTAACCGCGGCTCCCGGCTCCCAGCGGGACCAGACCGCAGGGAAGCGGCTGGGCTGGAGGCAGCCCGTGGTCGGCTGATCGTGGCGCTGCTGGGCTCCCGCGGGCCCTGGCCTGCCCTCACCCCTTCTCCCGTGCCCCCAGCCCGCCGGCCCCCCGCCGCCGAGCCGTGCCGAGCCGTGCCGGGGCAGCCGTGCCGAGGGATGCGGTTTATGTAAGGCGGGCACGTCCCGGGGACACACGCAGGTTACATAAACCCGCACGGCACTGCTGCCATCAGCACCACCTCCCCGGGCGGCCAGGAATGGGGTGTCCACCTGGGAGACCCCCCTGGACCTGCTCCTCCCTCCCCGGGGCTTGTCCGCAGGAGTGGGCGGTGGGAGCTGGTGGGTTTGGGGTCGGGGTGTCTTTGGGGCTGGCAATGCTGGGGCTGGGGGACAGTGTGGGGAGCACCCACAAGGTCCCAGCTTTTTCCTGGGGGGCTGCAGGGCACGGCTGGGATCTGTGTGATCCTGGGGGGCACGGCTGGGTTCTCTGTGATCCTGGTGGGCACGGCTGGGATCTGTGTGATCCTGGAGGACACGGCTGTGATGGGTGTGATCCTGGTGGGCACAGCTGGGATGGCTGTGATCCTGGTGGGCACAGCTGGGATCTGTGTGATCCTGGTGGGCACGGCTGGGATGGCTGTGATCCTGGTGGGCACAGCTGGGATCTGTGTGATTCTGGTGGGCACTGCTGGGATCTGTGTGATCCTGGTGGGCACAGCTGGGATCTGTGTGATCCTGGTGGGCACAGCTGGGATCTGTGTGATCCTGGAGGACACGGCTGTGATGGGTGTGATCCTGGTGGGCACAGCTGGGATGGGTGTGATCCTGGGGGGCAAAGCTGGGATGGGTGTGATCCCGGTGGGCTACAGGGCAGGGACGAGCGGCCCCAGGTGTCCCCTCCTCATCCCTCGTCAGGGTGGCACCATCAGGATGCTGCCACAGCATCCCTGTGCTCCACAAGGCCCCTCCGCACCCCTTGGAGCCCATCCTGCTCTTCCCGCCGGGCTGCTGCGGGGGCTGCAGGGAGGTAGAGGAGCTCTGCCTTCATCCCAGGCAGCTGGAGGAGGGATAGACACAGCTCTGGACCATGGCTTGGGGCCGATCTGTAACTTTAGGGCAAAGCCGAAGGGCTTTGGGGTCGCGGGGGCTCACATCCCATAGGATGGCCACATGCTCCATGCCCCCACCAGCTCCCCAGCACCAGGACGGGGGCCTTTGGCCCATGCCGGTGTTTCTCCCATTCCAGTTTCGCCCGGAGCGGGCGGCTGGAGCCTTTCATTGGTGACGGGGCGGCATTGGCGAACAAAGGGCGCTTTCTTCACCCGCACGGGGCAGAGCACACCTGCCCGCCTTGGCACCGCCGCCGGTGCCCCCGGGGCTGGGCGGCACCGCCGGCACCGCGCCGATTCCCGGTTCCCGGGCGTCAGCAGCCCCAGCATCCCTCCCGCCCGCCCAGTCGCTGCCGGAGCCGGCGGAGGCTGCACGCTCGTGGGGAGCAGAGCCGCTGCCACCGCCTTGTCCCTCCGTCAGCGTCCCAGGATGCTCAAGGCTGCCTAGAGCCGGGGGAAGGTCCCGCTCGCGCTGCCGCTGCTCCCTGGGCACCCCTGTCCCTTGCACCCCAGCCCGCCGGGACCCCCAGCTCGTAGGACGATAGGCAGGAGGAGCACGGAGCCTCCCAAACCAATGGATCGAAAACTGCAGCTCCAGCACGCGGAGAAGAACATCCCCAGGGCCGCCCGGGCGGCTTTCTGCCTCCTCCAGATCCCGGAGCCGGACCCCTTCAGCCTGTGGGTTTAGGTGCTCCCGTCCGCCCGGCTTCGCCTCTCTGAGACCTGGTGTCACCGGTGGAGACCCCCGCTCGTCCTCGGCACTGGGGTCCCTGATGGACCCTCCAGGTAGCTGTGGGGCAGTGGCGATGCTAGCCGAGCAGAGGGACCGGCTCCGGATGGGATGAAGGACAGGGGACAATGTCACCCTGGGGCAGCTGGGGGGGTGGCAGGTGGTGCGGCAGCTTCGGGGCACTGGGAGGGAGCTGTGCTGGGAGTAGTTTCCTGAAATGGGACTGGATGGGAGAGCCTGGCTGGGCACTGAGCCCTGGAGGGATGGGGTGGGTGTCTCCAGGGTGTCCCTGCGCCCCAGGGTGCCCCGGCTCGGACAGGGTGCCCCGGGGTGCTTCCCGAGCAGCGTGGGAATGAGGACTTTGCCCTCTGTGTGCGGGGACAGGCGGCTCTGGGGACACATGCTGTCCCCACCCCGCAGCAGGGCCGGGAGCTGTGTGACCCTGGGCTGCTCCAGCTGCCGGACAGGGAGGGCTGGGGGACACGGGGAAGGGATGCGACCGCCGGCGCTGCAAGGTCTGGCTCTGCACCCCGCGTCTGCGTGTGGCCCGGGTCCCGGAGGAGGCTTAATCCAGCAAATCTCCCCAGGCATTTCTCCCAGGAGGGGCCCCTGGGAGCGGGGAGCTCCCCCCTCGCTGGAAGCCCTCCTGGGAAGCGCAGCCCAGCCCTGGCCGGAGGCAAATACCTGCGCGGGGCACGGCCTCCCCACGCTGGGTGCCAGCGGCCGGGCGCGGGGCCAGGCTGGGTGCGGAGGGACTGGTGGGCGCGAGGTGCCGCCAGCCCCGCCGGGATGGGCGCAGGAGGGACGGGACGGGACGGGACGGGGACACACGCCTCAGACACGTGCCCGCCCGGATCGTGCATCCCGAGGGATGCCGCGGGGCACGGGAGCCGGGGATCCCCTCGCCATGCCGGGGAGCCTCCCGTCAGACACGGGGGGATGGAGCTGGGGGCTCGAAGGCAACCCCCCAGCAACACCCCCAAGCACCCCCGTGCCTCAGTTTCCCGCACCGCTGGCCGGGCAGGGCTCGGTGCGGTTCCCCGCTGATGTCTCGCTTCCTGCCCGCAGGATCCGGCCTGTCCGGGACGGCGCTGAGCACCACATGAGTGTCGGAGCAGCATGGCCAGCGACGCGAGGATGGGGGAGACCCCGCCGCGGTGGAGAAGAGCCCCGGACGCAGCGCAGGACTCCCGGGGGATGGAGAGCAGCGGGATGGTTTTATCCCGAAGCGCCGCTGCCGAGCTGGGACTCGCGGGCTATCCGGAGCCCGGCAAGCTGAGCTACGGCATGGAGAAAGGGTGTCCCTGGAGGGGCTCCGAGGGATGTTTGGGACCCGTCCGGGAGCTCGCCGGTGGCCGGCTGGGCTGCCCCTACCCACCGGCCCCGGCGTGCCTGCGGGACGCCCTGTGCCGCCCCAAGGACGGAGCCGAGCTGCCCCCGCTGCTGCCCCCCAGGAACGGGCAGCCCAAGGCGGGCTGGGGGGAGCCCTGCAAGGAGCGCCCGGGGCCGCGCTGGGCCGAGGCCGTGCTGGCCCCGCTGGCCCTTTACAGCCACGCGTACCACCGCTACCCCCTGCCCGTGCCGGGGCTGGACTCGCAGCGCCCCGGCACCGCCGGCAAGCCCCGCACCGCCGCGGGGGACACGGCCGGAGACCCCCCGGCTTTCCGCCACTGCCCCTTCCTCGTGGAGGCCAAGCACAGCCCTTTCCTCCTGTCCTCACTGCTGCCCACCGGACCCCCGGCCGAGCCCCCGTTCGGCGGCGGGGGGACGGAGGGACCGGGGGCCATGGGTGACGGGCGCTTCGCCGCCGTGGACTGGCGTTTGGGCTCCTACGCGCCCGCCTGGGGACAGCCCCTCTACCTGGGGGTCCCGCCGAGGTGCAAGACGGCCCTGACCCCCTTCGACGACTGCTCCAGCTCAGGGAACAAGGTAGGACACCTTGGAGTGCCCCCGGAGCGGGGATGCTCTGGGGTCCCCGGTGCCCCCCGCAGGTGACAGCGGCTCCAGCCTCACCTGAGCCCGCTGGGAGCGGTGCCTTGCGAAAGGAAATGCTGGCACCGCACCCAGGGCAGGGCCGGGCAGCACCCCCGGGGGGACACAGCCCTCCGCTCTCCCCGGCACCTCGGCAGGGGGGTCCCAGCCCCCCGAGACTCGGGGCAGAGCGCCGCCGCCGGGGTGATGCTGTGCTCCGCGGTGTCCCTGCGGGTGATGCCACCCCCGGGCTGAGTCACGGCGGCGGGAGCCGCGGCACGGGGGCGGTGGGAGGCAGCGCTGCCAGCCCTGGGCGCGCCCGTCGCACCCCGTGCCGCTGCGGCTCCCCATTCCTTTCCCACGCTGGCAGCGGGGGACACGGGCACCCCAGAACTCCGGCACCGGGGACTGGGAAGCACCGGGCGGCTGCCCAGCCTAGCAGGGTGCTGGGGAAACTGAGGCAGGGGAATGGGATGCTCCCCATCACCCCCTCGCAGGGATGTGGGTGGCAGAAGCTGGACGGGGACCTACCCCTGGGGTGACAGCAGCCCCTCTGCTCCCTTCCAGGAGTTTTACCCGAAGAAAGAACCCGGTTTCCACCCCTCGACCAAGAACCACGCGGCGTCGCAGCTGCTGGGCAAGAGCCAGGCAGGGCAGGACAGAGACGGGGAGGGGGAGCCGGCGGTGCCGGAGCTGCCGGGAGCCCCGTGGAGGGATGGCCGGGCGGGGGGCAGCTCGGCGGTGCCCGCTCCCCATCCCCGCACGCCTCCCCCCAGCGCCAGCCACCCCCTCTTCCTCCTGCAGCCGGGCGCGGGGGGCTGCGGGGGGCCCTGGGTGGGCGCACGGCCCCACGGCGCCGATTTTTCCATGGACACGGGGCCGGGACGGCCCTCAGAGCCCAAAGATGAGCGCCTGGGCTACCAAAGCGGCCAGCCCGGCTCGCCCCCGGGCTGCGGGGAGCCCAATCCGTCACCTCTGCTGGCGGACGGGCACTACCCAGGGGCGCTCGCCAAGCCGGAGCCCCCCCCGGGCTGTCTCTGCCCCACCCCGGGCTGCGATGGGTGCCCGGGGGTGGGCTGTGGGGTGCCCAACCCCTTCGAGCCCACCCTGGGCATGCCCGGGGGGCGCTTTCCATGCCCCCCTAGCAACCACACCAAGCTGAAGAAGACGTGGCTGACGCGGCACTCGGAGCAGTCGCTGCCCCGCTCCAAAGCTTCCCGCCGGGATGGGGGTCCCGAGCCCCCCGGGGAGGGCAAGCGCTCGGCCAAACGCCCCCACGGCACCGCCGACGGCCCCCGCGCTGCTGCCGAGGGCGCCGGGGCGGCCAAGAGGGGCACCAAGGCCGCCGTGTGCCCGGGTGGTGGCACGGAGAGCGCAGGGGACCCCGAGGAGAGGAGGATGGAGCTGGGGGACGGAGGTAAGGATGCGCAGGATGCACGGCGGGGCCGGGGAGAGGGCGGGGGCAGCACCCAGTCCCAAGGGAACTTTGCCTGCCGGTTCCCGGCGCCCACAACACGAGCCGGGAACACGTGTGGGCTGCGGAACCTGCTGTGCTGGGGTTTTTCCCGGCGTGACTGGGCCTGGCTGTTCCCAGGGTGGGCACGGATCGAAATGTCCCTTTGGGGCAGCGTGACACCCTCGGGTGGGATGCCAGGGGGTGGAAATGCCCCTTTGGGGTGGCACAGGACCCTCGGGTGGGATTCCTGGGGGTTGGAAGTGCTGCGGCTGGGTCAGGGACTCCTCGGGGAGGTGTTGGCATTTCAGCCCTGACCTCTGCAGAGCTCCAGCCCTACTTTCCAGCCCTACTTTCTGGCCCAGTTTCCAGCCCCCGCCGCAGCGTGCCAGGCATAGAATCCCAGAATCCCGGAATGGTTTGGGTCGGAAAGGACCTTAAAGCCCATCCAGTCCCAACCCCTCGCCATGGGCAGGGACACCTTCCACCATCCCAGCTTGCTCCAAGCCCCATCCAACCTGGCCCTGGACACTTCCAGTCCATCCCTGCTGGTGTGGATGAGGCTCCACGGTGTCCCCAAGCAGTCCCCGTGTCCCCAGAGCCGCCGAGCCGTGCCGCGGGGCCGTGGTGCCTGCAGAGCCTGCCCTGCACTGCGCTGCCCCAGAGCGTCCCCCGCTGCTGTGCCTGTGCCCCCCGCGCCGGGGGGGACCCCGAGGGCGAGGAGGAGGAGCCCCCCGAGAGCACCTGCAGGCTGATGCACTTCCGCAGGTGAGCCCGGGGCTCCGGGGGGGCTCACAGCGTGGGGAGGGTCAGCAGGACATGTCAGGGGGCAACGGAGCATCCCCTTCTGTCACCCCAATTTGGGATGTCCAATCACCCCACTTCGGAACGTCCCCTTCCATCAACCCATTCTGGAACGTCCTCTTCCATCACCCCATTTTGGAACGTCCGCTTCCATCACCCCATTTCGGAGTATTTCCCTCCTGCTCCCCCCACTCCTGAGCATTTCCTCTTCAGAACATCCACTCCCTTCACTCTCCTTGTCCTGCCACTTCCAGCACCCTCTCCCACCACCCCGAGTTTTCGCCTCTTGTCTCATCACCCCACTTTCGAGCACCCTCTCCTGTCCCCCGACTTCTGAGCACCCTCCTGTCCCCTCTCTCTGCAGGTTCGCCCTGGGGGACAACGGGGAGCTGAGCGTCGATGGCCTCTGCACCCTGGGGGAGGCCGAGGGGGAGCTGCTGGAGGCGGCTGGCCCCGAGTTGGGGGGCAGGAATGTGGGGAGCAGCCTCTGCCTGGCCAAGTACCTGCTGGGGGTCCTGGGGGATCCCTTCTGTGACGCCGTCCGCAAGGACAGGGACGCATGGCCGGGAGCCCCCGGCGGGCCCGAGGGTGAGCAGGGAGCAGGGCGGGGGTGGCACTGGGGACACTGGGGACACGAGGAGGCTGAGGCTGTGTTTCCCGCAGGGGTGATGGGCTGGAGGCGGGGGGAAGGAGCCCCCCAGCTCTGTGACGCCTGCCAGCGTGGCTTCTTCAACTCCCACTGGAGCTGTGCCAGATGTGGCTTCCAGCTGTGCCCCGACTGCCACCGCAGCAGGCGGGAGGACAATGGCTCTGGTATGGGGACAGGGAGGGGTGGGAAGGGGGCGTCAGCCCTGGGGGCTCCGTGGGGACAAACACAGCCTCTCTCTGACACAGAGGGTCCAGCACAGCCACCTGAGTGCACTCCAGGGTGTGATCACCACGTGTCATCGCTGGTCCCCACGCAATTCGTCCCCACCTGTGGTGAGTGTGTCCCCCAGCCCCACAACCACCCCCGACCCACTGCTGGGGGGCTGACACCCCTGTCCCCATCCGTCCCCAGTCCTGACCCGGCTCTGGAAGCTCCTGCACGAGGTCAGGGTCAAGTTTGGCATCGAGTCTCACTGTCCCTGTGCAGAGGGGGCTGCGGAGCAGAGCCTGGCCAAGTCCCCGAGCACGCAGGTAAAGGGGGGCTGTGGATGGTGGGGAAAAAGGGGCGCAGGTGGACCCCAACCCTGCACAGGGTGTGCTGGGGGGTGGGATGTGGCTCCCACCTGGATCCCCACCTAGTCCGCGGTGTTTCAGGAGCCGCCGGGGGTCGCGGTGCCCACCCTGCCGCCCCACAGCCACGGCCCAGCCGACCCCGCCCGGCCCATCAAGGAAGGTAGGGCTGGCTGCGACCCCCCCGCCGCGGGCACGGCCCCGCTCCGGGGGGGTCAGGGATGCTGCACCCCCTCCCTTTTTGGGGTGCTGGGCAGAGGAGTGCGATGCAGAGGACGGCGTGGGCAACCCTGACCGTGTTCTCCCCCGAGCAGAGAGCCCCGAGGGGGGGCCGCCGTCCCCGGGGCAGCCCCTGGCGCGGGGGGGAGCCGTGCAGACCACCACCCTCTGCGACCTCCTGGCCTCCACCGCCGTGAAGCTGTGCCTGGGGCAGGACGGGGTGCGCATGGCCTTCGCCCCCGTGGCGCCCGCTCTGCCCAGCGTGAGTCCCGCGGCCATCGGGGCACCCCGGCCCTGCTGCCCACCCCCCCTTTGGAGGGGCTGGGGGGGTCAGTGTGGGCTGAGGGGCTCCCCAATTGCCTCCCCCCCCAGGATAATCGCCTGACCAGCATCCTGGACAGCATCATCGCCCGCGTGGTGGAGAGGAAGATCCAGGAGAGGCAGGCGGGGGGCGAGCTGAGCCCCCCCAGCCCCCCGGACCCCCCCGCATCCCACTGCGTCCTGGCCCCCAGCGGGCTGCTCTGGCTGCACGACCCCGGCCACGCCAGCAACTACAAACTGTTCCAGGAGCACTGGCGGCAGGGCCAGGTGAGCCCCCCGGCCCTGGGTGTGGGGTGACGCCCGGGAGCCCCCCAGCTCCCGACCCCGCTGAGCCCGGGCTGCCCCGGCAGCCTGTCCTGGTCTCAGGGCTGCAGAGGAGGCTGGAGGAGCGGCTGTGGGGACCCGAATCCTTCCGGCCCTCGGGGGAGGAGGAGGAGGTGGAGGTGGTGAACCTGCGGGCGCCGGGGAGCCGAGTCCGGATGAGCAGCCGCGAGTTTTGGGATGGCTTTGCCGCCAGCACAGGTGAGGGGACGAGGAGTCTGTGGGGTCCCCAGTGTGATTTTGGGGTCAGGCCTGAGGGAAGCCAGGCTGGGCGTCCCTGATGTGACCTCGTGCTCCCTCCCACAGCATTCCCAGAGCAGGGACAGAGCGGTGGGGACCTGCTGAAGCTGGAGAGTGGCTTTGGGGACATGGAGCTGAGCCGGTAGGTGACAGCACGGGGTGGCACCACCCCGATGCCCCCTCCCCATGCCAGCTGGGTGCCAGCACCAGGGCTGGGGCATCGGGGCTCAGTGGGGTCGGGAGGCTGGGGGGTCCCGAGTGTCACCACACCCCCGCTGTGCCACAGGGCCACCAACCTGCGGGCCAGCCTGCCCCTGCCCGAGTACTGCGGGGCCAGCGGCCGCCTCAACCTGGCCACCTACCTGAGGGGCCAGCGGGGCCGGCGCTGGCTGCGCCCACGAGTCCGCGTGGCCTACGGTGAGTGTGGTCGCCGGGCTTTGGGGGGCACCCGGGCTCCCCCCGCCCACGCTGATGCCCGGAGCTCACCCACCGCCCCAATCCCCCTCCCAGGTGTGCGGCCGCAGCAGCGGAACTTTGGGACCAAAAACCTGACGGTGGAAGCAGCCGACTCCATCAGCGTCCTGGCCCACGCAGCGCCGGCACCGCGGGGTACGGGGGGAGAGTGGGGGTCCCCCCATCCCGATCCCCTGCCCAGGCCCCCCCTGAGCCCCTTCTCTGCCCGCAGAGGTGCTCCTGCCCGGGGACATGGATGACCTGGACGCGCCGCTGCGGGAGCGGCTCAGGGACACGGGCGGCCGGCCCGGAGCCCTGTGGCACATCTTCCGTGCCGAGGATGCGGGGCGGATCCGCGATTTCCTGCGCAAGGTGGGTGCCGCCGCCCCCGGCCCCGCTCCAGCCCCGGCTCCGCTCACCCCTGGCACCCCACAGGCATCCGAGGAGGGGGGACACGAGGGGACGATCACGGCGGAGCCCCCCGGCCGCTATCTGGACCCCGCCCTGCGGCGGCGGCTGCGGGAGGAGTGCGGGGTGAGCAGCTGGAGCCTCCTCCAGCTCCCGGGGGACGCCGTGCTGGTCCCCGCCGGGGCTCCTCACCAGGTAGGCCCCCCTGAACCCCCCGCGAGGGGCTGTGCCAACCCTCTGGGGAAACTGAGGCACGGCGAACCCTGATGGCATCGTGCCCCGCCAGGTGCAGAGCCTCAGCGGCACCATCCACGTGGAGCAGCAATTCCTGTCCCCGGAGAGCGCTGTCCGCCTCCGGGACCGCGGCACCGACGCCCCCGGGACCACGCGCCAGCTCCGCGCCCAGGTGGGTGTTCTGGGGGGGTTTGGGGGTCCCGGTGGGGGGTGAGCGGTGCTGAGCCCCCTCTTTGCGCCCTTGCAGCTGGACGGGATGATCTTCGCAGCCGTGCGGGAGGCCCTGGGGGTCCTGCGGGGCTGCAAATGAGGCCACGGCACGACGGGAACACGCGGGGAGCCTCGGTCACAGTCACGGACACGGCCGGGACGCCGCGGGGAGCCGGGACTGGGCACCTCTTGCTCGGTGCTTTGCTCTGAGAGCTCCCGGGGGTGCTCGGGGCAGGAGGAATAAAGTGTCCACAGCGTGCCGGGGCCGCTGGCACCACCAGCACCCACCTCGGTGTCTCTGTTCATCCTCCCTCCATCCCAGCACGGGCAGGGATGCTCTGGAGGCATCGCCAGCATCCCCACTCCATCCCATCAGTGTCAGAGATGCTCTGGAGGCATCGCCAGCATCGCCACTCTATCCCATCATGGTCAGGGATGCTCTGCAGGCATCGCCAGCATCGCCACTCCATCCCATCAGTGTCAGGGATGCTCTGGAGGCATCGCCAGCTTCCCCACCCCATCCCAGCACGGGCAGGGATGCTCTCCCTTCATCCCTCTTCCATCCCATAGCGATCAAGGATGCTCCAGCATGACTGCCATCATTCCCCCTTCCATCCCATCGGGTCCCAGGATGGGGTGAGGTGGCAGAGCCGGGGGCTGGCAGTGTGGCACGGTCCCCTCCAACCCCTGGCAGCTGGCAGAGGACGGCGGTGTGATGAGTTTTGCCCGGTCTCAGCCCCAGCATCTTCACACAGAGCTGGGAACAGCTGGGGACAGCTGGATGGTGCTGCCCAGAGGTTGGGGGGTCCAGGGTGCTGCTCCATCCTGGCTGATGCGGGTAAATGACTGAAACAGCACCGGGAAATTAGCACGGGGCAATTAATTAACACCGGGAAATGCGCACTGGGCAAAAGGCGCCGTGCCATGGGCACCGTGCCATTAGCAAGAGGCGATGGGCATCGTGCGATGACCCCCGTGGAATCAGCACCGCCTAATTACCCGCGTGTAATTAACTCTGCGCCACGCACTCTGCGTCACGCACTCTGCGTCACGGCCCACGCGGCCCCTTTAAGGCCAAGTCCTTTCCGATGTGAGTGGCAGCAGGCTCAGCCAATAGACAGCGAGCTGCGCCGGCGGAGTGGCCAATGGGCGGCGAGCGGGGGGCGGGGCCGGCTCGGCGGAGCCCCGGCGCGGTGAGTGGGCGGCGCATGCGCGGGGCGGGGGGGGCGGTGGGGTCCCGGAGTCCGCCCCGCGACCCCCGGAGCCCGCCCCGCTCCTGCCGCAGCCCCCCGAGCTTTATCGCAGCCCCCCGACCCTTACTGCATCCCCCCGGAATCTTACTGCAGCCTCCCGACCTTTACTGCATCTCCCCGACCCCTATTGCATCCTTCTGACGCTTCTTGCAGCCCCCCACCCCTTATTGCAGCCCCCCATCCCTTACTGCATCCCCCCCATCCTCACTGCAGCCCCCCGACCCTTCTTGCATCTCCCCGAGCCTTACTGCCTCCTTCTGATGCTTACTGCATCCCCCCGACCCTCACTGCATCCCCCCGACCCTTTCTGCATCCCTGCCGTCCTTAGTGCAGCCCCCCGAACCTCTTTGCGTCACCCGACCCTCAACTGCAGCCCCTCCAAAACCGTTCCCCCACTGCAGACCCCCAAACCTTTACTGCAGACCCCCAAACCTTTACTGCAGACCCCCAAACCTTTCCCTTCCCGCACCCTGCAGGCCCTCCAGAACACCCTGCAGCCCCCCCAGACCCACATTGCAGCCCCCCAAGCCCTCCCTTTGTCTCACCCCATAGCCCCCCAAACCCTCCCCTGTAGCCCCCCAAGGCCCTCGCCCTAGCGCCCCCCCCATTGCACCCTGCAGCCCAGCTCACCCCCCTGCTCCCCGCTGCCCCCCGCCCCGTGCCCCCCAGACTGGGACCAGCCCTTCCCGCAGAGCGCCCTGCAGTCCTACACCCCCTGGGACCCCCAGTCCCCCCCCAGCTCCAGCCCCCCTGGCACCCCCCAGCCCAGTGAGCTCTTCTACCCCAGCCCGGGCATCTCCCAGTCCAGCAGGCCCTATCCCCCCAGTGCTCCCCAGTCCAGCCAGCCCTTCCCCACCAGTGTCCTCCAGTCCAGCCAGCCCGTTCCGCCCAGTGCCGCCCAGTCCGGCCACCCCTTTTCCCGCTACCTCTTCCAGTCCAGCCAGCCCTTCCCCACCAGTGTCCTCCAGTCCAGCCAGCCCGTTCCGCCCAGTGCCGCCCAGTCCGGCCACCCCTTTTCCCGCTACCTCTTCCAGTCCAGCCAGCCCTTTCCTCCCAGTATCCTCCAGTCCAGCCAGCCTTTTCCCCCCAGTATCTTCCAGTCCGGCCAGCCTTTTCCCCCCAGTAACCACCAGTCCAGTTACCCCTTTCCCCCCAGTTTCCTCCAGTCCGGCCAGCCTTTTCCCCCCAGTATCCTCCAGTCCAGCCAGCCCTTCACCTCCTTCAGCTTCCCGTGCATCCTGCAGTCCAGCCAGCCCTTTTCCTACCGAACCCCCCCGCGGCTCCCCAAATCCTGCCAGCTCTTCCCGGGCAGCCCCCTGTACCCCCCCCAGTCCAGCCAGCCCTTCCCGTCCTGTGCCCCCCCATGCCTGCCCCAGTCCAGCCAGCCCCTCTCCTACCGCAGCCCCCCGCGGCTGCCCAAACCTAGCGACCCCTTCCCCTTCCCCTTCCCTGCCTACGCCCCCCTGGGGGTCCCCCAGTCCAGCAGACCCTTCCCCTTCTGCACCGCACCCTGCATCGCCAAGGCCACCGAGCTCTTCCCTTGCTACGTGCCCCCCCAGCCCAGCAGATCCCTCCCTATTTACACCCCCCTGCACATCCCCCAGTCCAGCAGACCCTTCCCCGCCTCCAGCACCCCTCACTCCCCCTCCCCGTGCACCCCACAATCGCCGGACCCCCTCCCTCACCACCCCCTGCAGCCCCCCCGGCGCCGCGGCTCCTTGTCCCCTCGCCTGCACGTCTGGGGGGTCCCCTCGCCGCCCCAAAACCCCGCCACGCCCTGAGCTGGCCCCGCTCCCTGCCCCCAGCTGCCGCGGGACCCCCGTCCCCATGGGGGACGCCCCAGTGCCGGAGCTGGAGGCGGTGCTGGATGGCGGCGGTTGGGACGTGGGGACGACTTTCGAGGGGTCCCCCGCGACCCCCGGGCCCATCCGCCTGGGCAGGAACGTTTGCTACGTCGTGCTGGCCGTGCTCTTCAACGAGGAGGTGAGGCAGCCCCCAGACCCAGTGCCCCCCAGTCCAGTCAGGCTTTCCCCCCAGTACCCCTAGTCCAGCCAGCCTTTCCCCCCAGTACCCCCCAGTCCAGCCAGCCTTTCCCCCCAGTACCCCCCAGTCCAGCCAGCCTTTCCCCCCAGTACCCCCCAGTCCAGCCACCCCTTCCCTCCCAGTACCCCCCAGTCCGGCCACCCCTTTCCCCATTAACCCCACCCCGCCCGCAGGACGCGGTGCTGCTGGTGCAGGAGGCCAAGCCCGAGTGCCGGGGGAAGTGGTACCTGCCCGCGGGCAGGATGGAGCCCTGCGAGGGCATCGTGGCTGCCCTGCAGAGGGAGGTGAAGGAGGAGTCGGGGCTGGAGTGTGAGCCCCTGACGCTGCTGGCGCTGGAGGAGAGGGGCCCGGCCTGGATCCGCTTCGCCTTCCTGGCGCGGGCCACAGGTTTGTGTCCTTTGCTGCCACTCCCAGGGGCGTGTGGGGCTCGGCTGGAGCGTCCCCAGCTGGCCCCGGGATGGGCATCCCTGTCCCCTGACATTCTCATGATGGGCATCCCTGTCCCCTGTCATTCTCATGGTGGGTATCCCTGTCCCCTGACATTCTCACGGTGCGTATCCCTGTCCCCTGCCAGCCCCGAGGTGGTATCAGTGTCCCCACCCACCCCTGTGCCCCGCCATCAGTGTCCCCTGCCACCTTTGTGCCGGGTCACCGGTGTCCCCTGCACATCTCGTGATGGATTTTAGCATCCTCTGCCACCTTTGTGCCAGGGCATCGCTGTCCCCTGCCACCACCTCCCAAACCCCTGCTGGGGTATCAGTGTCCCTTCTCAGCCCCGCCTCGGGGGTGTCCCCACCCACCCCACGACCGGGCACTGCCCCCCGTGCCAGGCCCTTCCCGGTGTCCTGCTGTCCCCCCATGCCCGGCCATCCCTGTACCCCAGGCGGGACCCTCAAGACCCTGGAGGAGGCCGACGCCGAGTCCCTCCAAGCCACGTGGTGGCCCGGGGACCCCCGTGCGCTGCCGCTGCGCTCGCTGGACATCCTGCCCGTGCTGGAGCTGGCTGCCCGCTACCGCCGGAGCCCCCCGCACCCCCCGACGCTGCCGCGGGAGCTGCCCTGCTCCCCGATCTGCCTGCGGCTCCTGCTGCCCTTCGCCAACGCGGCCGGCGAGCTGTGGGTGCTGCTGGCCACCGGCGGCACGCCCCGGCTGCCCGTGGTGGCCTGCGGCACGTCCCCGGCCGAGCTGCGAGCGGGGCTGCGCCCGCCCCTGCTGCGGCTGCTGCGGGACCGCCTGGCCTGGGACCCCCGGCCCGGGGCTCTGGGGCTGCTGGGGCTGCAGCACCGCGCCGGGGAGCCCGGGGACACCGATGGCATCTGCTTCAACGTGGTGCTGAGCATCCCCCCGGGGAGCCAGCGGGACGAGCCCCCCGAGCCCCGCGACCCCGCGCTGCGCTGGTGGCTGGTGCGGGAGGAGGGGCTGAGGGGTCGCATCCTGCAGAGGGTCAGCGCCACGGTGCCCGTCCGGAGCTAGGGCCCGAAAAGCCTGGATTTGGGAATGGGGGGCTCAGTAGGACACTCATCCCGGGGTCCTGTGCTGAAGGGGACGCCCCGGGATGTGCTGCCTGTGGGTTGGGGGTGCTGCTGGGCTGGGTGGTGGTCTGGGGGTGCTGAGAGTAGAAATAAAATAAACTCGGCTGCTGCTGCTGCTGCTGCTGCTGCTGCTGCTTCCGTGCCCCTGGCCGTGGGTCGGGGTGGGATTTGGGGGGATGGGGAATGGGGAGGGGGTTTTGGGGTGGGATTTGGGGGGATGGGGAATGAGGAGGGGGTTTTGGGGTGGGATTTGGGGGGAGGGGAATGGGGAGGGGGTTCGGGGTGGGATATGGGGGGAGGAGAATGGGGAGGGGGCTTTGGGGTGTTTGGGAAGGGGCACAGGAGGTGGTGCTGAGTCACAGCTTTATTAGAGCAGAGTCCCATCACCCTGGGGAGGGGGGACAGTCCCCCACCAGACCATGCACACGTCACACGTGTGCCACATGCATCACTCATGGCACACACATGACACATGTATGTCAAACACATGTAACATACACGTAACATACATGTAACACGTATGTAACACACATGCAACATACATGTTACATGTATGTAGCACGTATGTAACACGTATGCAACATACATGTTACATGTATGTAACACGTATGTAGCATGCATGTAACACGTATGTAACACGCATGTTACACGTATGTAACATGCATGTGAAACGCATGTCACATGTATGTAGCGCGTATGCAACATACGTGCTACACGTATGTTACATACATGTAACACGTATGTAACATACATGTAACACGTATGTAATACGCATGTGACATGCATGTTACATGTATGTAACACGTATGTAGCGTACATGTTACATGTATGTAACACGTATGCAACACACATGTAGCATGCATGTAACACGTATGTTGCACGCATGTAACAGACATGTAGCACACATGTAGCACACATGCAACACACATGTAGCACGTATGTAACACGCATGTAACAGATATGTGACATACATGTAACACGTATGCAACATACATGTAACATGTATGTAACATACGTGTTACATACATGTAACATGCATGTAACATGTATGTAACATACATGTAACATGTATGTAACGTACATGTTACATGCACATAACGCATATGACGCATGTCTATTGCGCGCATGACACATATATGTTGCTCATATGACACATGCATGTAGCACGCACGCAACATGCATGTTACATGCATGTCGCATGTATGTCACACGCATGTCACATGTATGTTACATACATGACACACATATGCTGCACACATGTCGCATACATGTTACACGCATGTGACATGCATGTTACACACATGACACCTGTATGTTACACATGTCACATGCGTGTCACACACGTCACATGCATGTCGCACACACGTCACCCACACGTCACACTCCCCCTGCCGCAGTGCCAGGGCAGGGGACAATCAAGTCTCTGCAGCTGAGTGGGGGGCACTGCCCCACACACTCTATTATTGCCTAAAAGTTCCCTGCCGGAGCCTCGGGGGGCTCGGGGCAGCTCCGACAGCACGGGGGGACCAGGCACCCACCACCCAGGAACGGCCACAGCACCGCTGGCTCGTACCCCGCACGGGGCCATGGCGTCACCTCGGGGCTGGCCAAGGTGACAACGAAGGATTCAGGGCCTCCTCGTCCTCCTGCGACGTCCTTCCCGCAGTGCCATGGCCATTCCTGGCTATCGCAGGACCACTGGAGGCTACTGGAACGTGGGCTGGGCCATCCGCAGCGGCCACCGCAGCCTGGCCGAAGAGGGGGGCTCAGTGAGGGGCTCAGGGTGGCCCCTCGGGTGGCCCCTTGACCAGGGCGATGGCAGCCAGCTCCTTGCAGAACTCCTCCAGCACCACCACGCCCTTGAACAGCACCGTGTGATCCATCCTGTGGGGACAGGAGAGATGGGTGGGGTCTGTGGGGTACACCCCCTCCCAAAAAGTGCATTTTGCCCTCCCCCAGCACTCACTGCTCTCCCGGCACCAGCCCCAGGAGCTGCCGGCGCACCAGGAGCAGCTTGGCTCTGGAATGGGGCACGCGCTGGAGCCGCTGCATCAGGTCCCCGATCACCTGGGGAGGGAGAAAAGAGTCACACGCCGTGTCCAGGGGGTGTCTCCGTGTCCCCACACCCCGCGGGTGACATTACCCTGACGAGGACGGAGAAGAGCGAGCGGCAGCCGGGGGCCAGGTTGAGGTAGGGGTCCAGCAGGTACTCGTGGAGGTGGGGGTGGGGGAAGGCGGCCAGGTGGGACAGCACCGAGGTCACCTGCAGGTTCAGGCTGTAGGGCTGGGATGGGGGGGATTTGCTCAGGACCCCCAACATCCCCTCGTCCTGAGCCCATCCCCCCTGAGCACCGATGATGCTTTTGGCCACCTTGTCCCCATTGTGGGGGTCCTGGGTGGGCACCCAGGTGTGTCCCTGGTACCTGGTCCAGGATGCGGCTCATCCGGTCAAACAGCACCTTGAGGAAGTGTCCCTCGTAGAATGCCACTCCAGGGTGACAAGAGTCCAGGGGCCGGGGGGACGAGGGCCACCCCCACGGGGCCGTGCTGGCACGGCACGCCTGGACCTGGCAGGGGGGTGACAGCGGGTGAGAGCCAGAGTGGGGACAGCCACCAGCGGGATGGGGACCCCCCAGAGGCACCCACCATTCCCAGGGCGTCGTGCACGTAGGTGTCGTATCCGCCCTCCTCCATGCACGAGGAGGTCTTGGCCTCCTCGGGGACCAGGCAGAGGAAGCTGGAAAAGAAGGACAAGAGGGATGGGGAGGGGGATGCAGCCCCCCCATTCCAGGCCAGCCCCTCCAAAAAGCCCTACCTGCTGACCACCTCGCCCACTTGCCCCTTCCCCGATGGGGTTGATGCTGGGGAAGGACTTTTTGTTGTCCCGAAGTTGTCTGGGAATCCGTCGGTGAAATAGGGATCCTCCTCCAGGTCCCTGTGTGGAGTCACCGTCAGTGGGGTGGGCACTGCGGGGCTGCCCCCCTCACCCTGCCCTGTCCCCTCTCACTCACAGCCCGTCCTCCTCAGGGTCGGTCTCGGGGGGTCCGCGCTCCTCGGGCGCGTGGGGGCCGCGCTGCAGGTACGCCCGTGCCTCCAGGTTCCGCAGCACCAGGTTGTGAGCCACGTGCTCGTGGGGCTTCCGCAGGAGCTCTTCAAAGAGCCGCAGGCTGGCCAGGCTGATCTGGGCACGGCCAGCGGGGTCACACCCCTGGCACTGCCCCCCCGAGCCCCCACCTGCCCCTGTGCGCTCACCTCGTCACACAGGTGGTCGCAGCGGTCGATGAGCTGTGCCCGCAGGGGGTGGGGGGCGTCCCCGGGGGTCTCGGGGTGCCGCTGTGGCCCCAGCAGGAAGAGGACGAGGCGGTGGAGCAGGGCGGGCGCGCGGAGCTGTCGCACTGTCCCTGTCAGCACGGCCGTGGCGCCCAGCACGGCCAGCTCCGACCTGCCGGCATGGGGAGGGGGTGGTTGTCCAGGGAAAAAGGGGAACCCCCTGTTCCTGCCTTCAGGGGTGTCCTGGGGAGTGGAACACCCCAGCTGGTGCCACTCACATCTGCAGGAGCTGCGGCTGCAGGATTCCCTGGAAAAACTTCTCCTCCACGGCCTCGGTGATGGCATCGGCCACGAGCTGTGGGGGAGGGAGGGGCTGAGCGTGGGGACGCCCCAGGACAAGGGGACGCAGTCCTAAGCTGCACCCAGGGAGGGTTAGGTTGGACATTAGGAAGAATTTCTTAACAGAAAGGAGGATTGGACATCTGAAGGGGCTGCCCAGGGAAGCGGTGGAGTCCCCAGCCCTGGAGGTGACTCAGAGCTCTGGGCTGGGTGACAAGGTGGGGATGGGGCACAGGTTGAACCCCAAACTAATTAATCCTGTGATTCTCACTGGGTGGGCGCTCATCACCAGCTCATCCAGGAAATCCAGCCAGCCCAGGAACTCAGCCAGGCTCTCCTTCCCCGGGAAAGCACTGTCACCGGCACCATCCCCCTGCGACCTGCACGGGATGGAGGGCGTGGGGCTGTGACACGGCCCGGGTGGCACCTGGGACCCCCATCCCAGCGCCCCCCTCACCTCCAGCTGGCCCTGTCCATGGCGAGGACATCGGCGGGGTCGGTGCCAGCGGGCACAGCGCTGTAGAGGTCACAGAGGTGGCCCGTGAGCAGCTGGCACAGGGCACTGCCCCGCACCAGGCAGGTGGCAGCCGCCTCCTGGGACAGCCCTGCCAGCAGCAGCAGGTTCTCCCGAGCCTTCAGTGCCACCCGGCTCTTCTGTGAGGAAGAGGAGGAGGGCAGAGGGGTTGTCACAGCCTGGCAGGGCCCTCTGTCCCCTCGTGCCACCCCTGTGCGCATACCTTGCTCCTGCACAGCCCCACCAGGCAGGTGACGAGGTTGCTGTCCCTGTGCGGTGGGGAGGGCTCGGCTGGAGGGGAGCTGGCAGCGGTGCCCGGGGGATGCTCCAAACCCTCTTCCCTGGGGCTGGCCGGCGGCTCTGGGGCTCTCCTTCCATTCAGGATGCTCTTTCCCTGGAGAGAAGCAGCAAAGCACCATAGCCACCACCTTCCTCCTCCTCCTCCTCCTCACTCTGAGGAGCTTTGTGGCGGGTCAAAAATCCCAATTAAAGGAGCCCAAACCCCATCGGGGACCCCGAATTTTCCCACCTCCAGGATATAAGGCAGCAGGCTGGGGTCCTGCTGGATTTTGGAGCAGAGGACGGCGGCGAACTGCACCTCCTCCTTCTCCGTGCCGGAGCCCAGGCGGTCCCCGCTGAGCTGGAGCAGCTTCTGGGAAGGCAAGGAGAGGGCCGTGGGGGTGCTGGGGGCTCTCCTGCCCCGTTCCCGCCGGTGTCACCTCCCGGCCAGCCCGGGGACGTGGTGGGGACAGGTGGGAGCTCACCTGCACGGGCCGGTGCACGTTGAGGTAGTGCAGGAGTGGGTGCTGCAGCTGGCCCAGCACGCGGCTGAAGAAGAGCAGGACCTGCTGCCTCATCCCCGGGGGATACTGCGGCAGGGACATGGGGACAGCAGTCAGGGTGATAATTGCCCCAAATCGCCCAGGGGATGCCCCAAAATGATCCCACAGCACATCCCACATCCTCTCCCTTTAATAATCAGGGGCTTAAATCAGTTCCCTGCATTAAGAGAAAAAATCTGGGGGATTATTTCCCATTTTTCAGTACTAGGGAGTTAAACCCTGGAGCCTCAAAACCCCAAATTCTCATGGCTGTGGAAGGACCAGAGTGTTTTCACCTAAATTTGAATAAAAATATATAAATATATTTTATAAATATATTTATAGTTATATTTTATATTCAATTTCTATTATATCTGATATTAGATATAGAATTATATAAATACATTATATTGTTTTATAAATATATTGTATTAAATATATCTATATATTGAATATATATTTATATATTTAGATATTTATATATTTAGATATTTAGATATTTAGATATTTAGATATTTAGATATTTAGATATTAAATTTATATTTTATAATTATATGAATATATTAAATATTAGAATGATATGAAATAGATTATACTGTTATATAAATATATATTGTATTAAAATATATCTCTATATTAAATATAGAAAATGTATTTATATTTATATTTATATATTAAACTTATATTATATGTTAGATATATAATTCTGTATCTAATACATTATATTGTTATATAAATATATTTTATATTAAATATATAAAAACATTTATATTTACATATTTACTATTATTAGCAACAAAGGCACAACAGAGCCTTTATATTTGTTATAAATTTGGGCAATAGTGACTTTTCCAAACCTGGCCCCTCATCCTGCAAAGCCTAGTGCCAGATTTTTTTAAAATGCACACCCCTGCTTGCACCATGCAAGCAGGGGTGTGATGAGGTGCAAGACCCCAGAAAGGCTCCCAGTGGGGAACTTAAATTGAGGAACCCAAGACTCACCCAAAAAAGCCCAATTTTCCCCCCAAAAAACCCAAACCTCCTGATCATCTCACTCTTCCCAATCTCCCCTCCCCAGTAAAAATGCTCCAAAATTACAATAACTGAGGGGCACCACACAAAGCCGCTGGGCAAGGCTGCGGGTTCGGGATTTTCCCGGTGCCCTCACCCACCTCGGCCTTCCCCAGCGTGCCCAGCGTCTCCAGCAGCTTGTGCTGCAGCAGGTACTCGAGGCACGGCCCCGTGTCCCCCGCCGGCCGCTGCTTCTCCTCGTACACCAGGATATCCAACATCTGCCGCAGCCGCCACGGGATGTCCGTCTGCCGCGCCGGGATGCTCTCGTCTGCGGACAGCGGGATTTAGGGATGGGGGGCTGCGATGGGCCCCCGAAAAGGGAGGGACCCCAGGTGTGCTGCCAGCCGTGCAGGTGGGGTTCTCCCCGGGGGTTTTCCCCGCTCTCCCCGGGGGTTTTCCCCGCTCTCTCCGGGGGTTTTCCTCGCTCTCTCCGGGGGTTTTCCTCGCTCTCCCCGGGGGTTTTCCCCGCTCTCCCCAAATCCCGCTCCTCCGGAGTGCGAATGACGCTAGATGGCAATGTGAGGATGGAGCGGCGGCAGCTGCTCCTTCCGCTCCGGCCTAGGAGCTGCCGGACATCCCGCTCCTCCCGCCGCCGCCGCCGCCTGTCCCGGTGGGCAGCGAGACCCCCGGCACAGCCGGGACCGAGATCCCGCTGGGAATTTGGGCTGGACTCCCCCGGCGCTGTTTCCGGGGTGCAGCGCGTTCCCAAAGGGACGTGTCCCAGCCTGCGCGGCGCTCCCGGGAGTGTCCCCACCCATCCCAACCACCCCACCGCGGTGCCGGGGGTCGGGGCTGGGCAGGGCAGAGCACCCCGGATGGGTAAATCCTCCCGGGGTTCGGGAAAAGGTGCCCCGTGCCCTGTCCCCACACGCCAGGGCATCCACAGTGCACTGGGGTCTCATCTCAGGGCATGGGGTCCCGTCCCAGGGTGCAGGGATTTGTCCCAGGACACGAGGTTCTGTCCCAGGAGCTGTCCCCTAACCCTGACCCAGGGCATGGGTATTTTATTCCTAGGCCAGGGACCCTATTTTAGGACACAGGGAGCGTTTCCCAGGACACACAATCCTGTCCCCGCATGTGGGGTCCTGTCCCAGGGCATGGGGTCCCCCCCAGGGCACTGCCACCCCCCCTCCTTGGGCACAGGGACCTTATTCCCATTTTTAGGACACCCTATTTTAGGATACCAGGACCTCTCCTAGGGCACGAGAACTCTGTTCCCACACCCCAAGGACTTTATTCCCACGTTGCAGAGACCCCATCCCGGGAAAAAAGGACCCCATCCCGGGCACGGTGACCCCACCCCGGGGCACGGGGACCCTCTCCCCGCGCCCCACTCACCTGTGGCCTCCAGGTAGTAGCCGGTGATGCCCCTCCAGTGATCGGTGAAGGCTTCCAGCAGGTCCACGCTGGGCTCTCGCTGCTCACACCGGGATGGGGGTCAGGGAGGCACGGACCCCCCACTCCCTCTCCCGTTTCCCGTCCCGGTCCCGGTCCCGGTCCCGTTCGTGTCCCTGTTCCGGTCCCGTTCCTCCCGTGTGCCCCCCGGCCCCGCTCACCGTCTCCACCGCCTGCTGCAGCAGCGCTCCCAGACGGCTGAGCATGGCTGGGACCCCCGGGACCGGCCCCGGCCCCGACCCCGCTCCCGGCCCCGCCGCCCCCGGCCCCGCCCCGCGTCGCTGTCACCGCCCCGCCCCGGTCCCGCCCCGGCGGCTCCGCTCGGGCTCCCGGCGGGATGGGGCGGGATCCGGGCGGGAGAAGGGTGGAGGACGGAGCGGTTGGGAAGCCGCCTTCGCCCTAAAAGTGCTCCGGGGGGGTGGATCCGGATAGGGCGGACCCAGGGATGGGGATGGACCCCACACACCTGGATGGGAACTGACCCCACACGCACCAGGGTGGGGGATCGACCCTGGATGGACCCCACGAACTCCTTCTCTGGGATTGGGACTGACCCCACAAACTCCTTCTCTGTGATTGGGATTGACCCCACAAACTCCTTCACTGAGATTGGGATTGACCCCACAAACTCCTTCACTGAGATTGGGATTGATCCCACAAACTCCTTCACTGGGATTGGGGTTGATCCCACAAACTCCTTCACCGGGATGAGAATGGAGCCCACGCTCACAAGGACCCTCCCTTCCCAGGTCACCCTTTCCCGCAGCACAACTCAAGTTTTATGACTTTTTCTTTTTAATCCTTAAAAAAAAATAACATTTCTCCAATTCAACCAAGCCCTGACAAGCACAGCTGTTGGAAAATCGCCCAGGGCCCAGCCCGGGGCCCGCTGGCTCCAGGGAATGGACAATCGGATGCCTCCCAACCCTGCGTGTCCCCCTCCCCGACTGCTGGATCCAGGGTCTATTCTTACCCATCCCTATAAATGGGGGTCCTGGGAGTGGGCTTGGGGCGCTGCTGATGGACTGGACCCACACTGGGGACAGAGCCAGCAGCTCCTGAAGTTGTACCTGGGAATTCTGTACCCCAAAAACGAGGTGCTGGGATGGGTGGGGATGCAGCAGGGGGAGACTGGAAACCCACGGGTGGAGAGTTGATATGTGTGTATCTATATATCTGTATATAAAAAATAGATGTGCGTAGTTGTAGCGTTGATACTGATGGATAAAAGTCAAATTCCAGGCTGAATCCAGGCTGGTCCTGCACGATCCACGCGCAGCCCGATGTTCTCCGGGAGACTCCCGCTCCGGCAGGGGGGTGGTCACATCGCAGACTTCATCTCCCACTCCTGAACAAATTCGGGGGTCAATCCCTCATTTCCCTGTGCCATGGGATCGCCTAAACCCTTCCCACCCCCCGGATCGCGGAGTTACCTTTGTCTTCTGCATCACATTTCCCTTCTCCACGATGACCGGGGATGGGGGCGGCCTCAGGGCGCTCCTCGCTGACGTGGTGCGCTTCAGCAGCGGCCTGAGGAACGATCCCTGCGGGAAAAACAGCAAAGAAATAGTGATGTGTGCCCTCCCAACCTCGCTCTCCCTGCATTCCGTGCCCTTTCTGGTGTCCCCCACCTCGGGGCCAGCCGAGCTGGCGGTGGCGGCGATGTGGCCCTTCAGTGACTTCCCGAGGGCCAGCAGGTTCATCTCGGAGCCAGCTTTCAGCCTGCCCTTCACCCGGCAGGCTCTCTCCAGCTGCCCCACCTTCTCCTCCAGCTTGGGAAAGGCTCTCTTCCCTGCAAGGACAGCAGGAGCACTGCCGGGCCCGGGCACCCCTCAACCCCACCGTTGCTCCGGTCAGCGCCAGGCAGCGTCCGGCACCGGGACAGAGCCCCTCGGTGGTCCTACCGATGAGGACATCCAGCCCATCCCGAGTCCCCTTCCTCTCGGGCAGCGTCAGGGTGTGCTGGGATCGGGAGAAATCCCTGCTCTGGAGGTTGGGGCTGTCCTTTGCCAGCTGAGCACTGGCAGGCCTGCCCCGGAGAGCTGCCGGTGGTGCTGAGAGAAAGGGAGGAGGAGGAGGAAGGGTCAGGAGGAAGGGCAGGGGAAGGATGCTGGGGAATGAGGGCAGGGTAATCTCGGCACAGCACCGCTCTCGTGGGCACTGCAGCCTCCATCCCAGCACTGGATGGAGCTGGGGAATGCGGGGGGACCCCTGTGCACCCCCGGTTGGAGCACGCAGCCCCCCTCACCTGCCTGCGAGGGCCGGGCACTGCCCGGGGCGTGGCTGCTGGCACAGGTGGGCAGGGCAGACACGGGTCTCCTGCGCTGCCCTTGCCCTGCCCGGTCCAGGCTCTGCTGCTGCGGGAGGAAGCCCAGGAGAAGTCCATGGGCAAATGGACACTGGGAGTGGATCCCCCCACCCTGGGGGTCACGAGTGGGGGGCAAAGAGCACCAACAAGGGTTACCAGCTGCTGCAGCCGCTCCGCGTTGGAGTAGAGATGCTTGGGGGTCTCAGCTGGCGGGGGCTGCCCGAAGGGGTCGTCCATGTAGGTGTTGGGGGTCGGGACACGGCGCAGCAGCAGCCCCCTGCGAGCAGGAGGGGATCCCATGACTTCCCACATCCCACAGTGGAGCGGGAGGGCTGGGGATGGCCAAAGTCCTTACCCAGCAGCAGGGCGGCTGCTCGGCCTGGGGGGCCTGGGCGGGGGAGCGGCACCCTTCTTTGCCTCGACTCCTCCCCTGGCCTGCAGGGTCTTCAGCCAGGCTTCCCTCTCCTCATCCGAACGGGCCTGGCGGGGGGCAGGGTCTGGGCTCAGCGGGTGCCCCCCAGGGCAGGGTCCGGGCTCAGTGGGTGCCCCCCAGGGCAGGGTCCGGGCTCAGGGGTGCCCCCCAGGGCAGGGTCCGGGCTCAGGGGTGCCCCCCAGGGCAGGGTCCGGGCTCAGGGGTGCCCCCCAGGGCAGGGTCCAGGCTCAGTGGGTGTCCCCCAGGGCAGGGTCTGGGCTCAGGGGTGCCCCCCAGGGCAGGGTCCGGGCTCAGTGGGTGTCCCCCAGGGCAGGGTCCGGGCTCAGGGGTGCCCCCCGGGAGGGACACGGGGGTACCCCAGCGGTCACTCACCTGCAGCAGCGCGAGCTCCTGGCCGCGCTGGGCGATGCGGATTCGGAGGTTTTGGGGCGAGCCGGCGGCCGCCCCGGGGGACACCTCGCAGCCGTCCAGGCGCAGGGCACAGACGGGGCGCTGGGCAGCGCCGGGCTCCGGGAACATGCGCAGGGCTCCGTGCCGGACCGCGCACCACAGGCGCTGCCAGCGCCCGCGCAGCCGCACCGCCAGGAACCCTGCGGGCAGCCCCGTCAGCCCCGGCACGGGGGGCAGGACCCCCCTGACCCCGTCCCCAGCACCCCCACCTCCTTTGGCATCCTCTCCGGGCCGCGGGCTGCGGGCAGGGCTCTGCCGGGAGCGATCCTCCTCCTCTTCCTCCTTGCCGAGCTGGGGTGCGCCAGGCTGAGAGTGGGAGTGAGAAGAGCCTCAAATCTGTGGGTTTTAAGCCCCCCGCACCCTGACCCCCTCCCCGGGGCAACTCTCCTCACAGGGACCCCAGGGCGTGGAACTGGGGTGTATTCCTGACCCTTTCCCCAGCCCGGGTTTCCCGGGGGACAAGCTCACCCTGCTGAGCCTCGAGGACGGTGACGCGGGGACACTGAGGGCTGCCAGCCCGCTCGGGGCATCGCTGCTGACCTCCTCGATCACCTGCCGAGGGAAAGGGCCAGCGCTGCACCCCGGGCTCCTGCTCCCCATCTAACATGGCTCCACACATCCCCGGGATGGAACTGGGGACAGACAGGAGCATCCCCAGCCCCGCCGGGAGCACCGGAGCAGGGCCGTGCCCCCATTTCCCCCTGCCCACCCCTCTCCTGCCCGGCTGCAACACCTCCAAACCTTCCTCCAGTCCTCAGCCTGCTGCCGGCTCTGGAAACCGATGACCAGCACCTCTCCTGTCGTCCCCGTCACCTTCAGGGCGTGGGGCATCTTCTTGCCTCGCTTGTCCTTGTAGGTGACGCGGCAGCCGCGCAGGTCCAGCTCCAGCACCGGCTGCAGGTCGGCGGCGCACCTGAAGCACTGCGGGGGCACTGAGGGGTCGGGGGGGGCCCGGAGACCCTCTCCCACCCTCCATCCATCCTCCTCTCCAGCCTCTCACCAGCAGGACGTGCTCCCGGACGATGAAGAGCTGCTTCGCCCACTGCCCGAGCCAGCGCTTCCTCCAGAGGAAGCCGCAGAGCTGCGCCTCGGGGCGCCCGGGGGGCTCGGCCTCGGCGCCGGTGGCCGCTGGCCAGCGCAGGTAGTGGGCACGGTCCGTCACCCCCTCCTCTTCCTCCTCCTCCTCGTCTTCCTCTCCGTACGACTCGTAGTGGCTGCTGTCGCTGTCACCACCGCCTGGGAGCCGCCATGGGGTCAGGGCGGGGGGTGCGCGGGGGTGCTGGGGAGGGGGCGCGGGGGGACCTCACCAGTTCTGCTGCGGCCGGGGGGTTCGGCGTCTTCGTAGGGGTCGTCGGCTGGGGGGGACGGGGGGACGCCCGGCACCGTGTTCTGGGGGGACACGGGGTGCTCCAAAGGAATGTCCCCCGGGGGACCTCGCGGGGCCCCCGAGGCACTGCCGGGGGCTCTGCCAGGGGCGGGTGGGTGCCAAGGAAACCTTCCCCGTCTGGCTGGACCCCCGTACAAGCAAATTTGACCATCTCTGTCGTTCCCGAGCCCCTGTCCCACCCCCTGTGCTGCTGTCTGAGCCCCCAGAGCCCCCCAGGCCTCCTCTGCCCCCTCACCCCTCCGTGCAGGCTCGGGGCGCTGCTCGGGCGGCACTCGCAGGCTCTGCCTCCTCCTGCATCAGCCGTCCTGGATCCTGGGGGGAAAAGCAGGACTAGCAGCGTTGTGCCCGGGGTGCTGAGGGGTCGGGGACCCCCCAAACCACGCTTGGAGGAGGAGATGGGGGGTGGGACTCACCCGGGCTGGTCCGGCCCGGCGGGGACCCCAGGGAGGGCGAGAGGCAGCGCATGATCATGTACTCTGCATCCTCTGCTGCGGGGGCAGCGCCGGGTCACAGCCCCGCTCCCCGGCCCTGCCCCGCCGCCCACCGGACACCCACCGGGGGCTGCTCCCGCCCCCAGACCCGCACTCACACGGGGGGCTCTGCAGCCGGGACAGGAGGTCGGACACCGATCTTTTCTTGGCCCGAGCTGTGGCGCTGAGGCTTTCCCGGTCCAGGATGAGCAGGAAGGACCGCAGGTCCGAGAGCAGCTTGTCCAGGTCTGCAGGGGACAGGGACGTGCCACCGCACCCTCCGGAGGACGCTGTGGGCAGGGGTCCCCATCCCTGGAGGGCTTGGGGGGTCCCCCATGCCATGGGGGATTACGTGCCCCATCCCACTGGCCGTGCCCTGCTCTGGCACCTGCCCCAGCTCGGCACGGTCTGGCCATTGACAGCCCCCAGGGGCCGGGGGAGGATGAGGAGGGGGCCCGGAGACCTGCAGGGATGAAGGCTCCTCTGTGTGCCCTCACAGAGCTGGTATGTCCCCGGCTGGACCGGGGAGCCATGGCCGGGGCTGCGCTGGTGCTGCTCCTGCACTGAGGAGGAGGAGGAGGAGGAGGTGGACAAGGATGAGGAAGAGGAGAAGGAAGATGAGGAAGAGGAGAAGGAAGATGAGGAAGAGGAGAAGGAAGAGGAGGAAGAGGAGAAGGAAGAGGAGGCCTGGCAGCCTGGAGCAGCTGATGAAGGCTGAAATACTGAGCATTCCCCCACTGCCCCTCCGAGGGCAGGGACAGGGGTCGGGGCCCAGCGCCAGCCATGCCGGGAAGGACAGAGGGACAAGGAGCTGCTTTGTGACTGGAGCAGGGACAACGGGAGAGCCGGGGCAGCACTGCCACCACCCCCTGGTCCCCCGACGTGGGAGAGGCTACGGGCAAGAGGAAAGGGTCCCTCTGTCCCCAGTGGTGGCAGTTTGGGGTCCGTGCAGGTGTTTCCTGCACTGAGGGAGCATGTGGCACAGCAGGACTAGGAGCATCCTCTGTCCCCTGTCCCCACTCCCGCAGGGCCTCCTCACCCTGGGCACCTCCAGCTGCCACCACAGCAGTGGGCAGATGTCCCTCAGGTCCCCGGGGTCACTGCCTGGCTCCCCCCAGGCTCCTTCCTGCCGTGCATCTGGAATTGGTTTGCACGGCCCTGCTCCGGGCTCTGCTCCCAGCTGGGATCGAACATTCCAGACCCTCTGCAGGAACCCACCGCCTCCTGGCACGGGGATGTGCTGCACCCCAAAAAAGGCAGCTCCTGTGGGAGGGGAGGGCAGGAGGGGGAAGGAGCCCCTCAGCCCCACGTGCGCTACAGGGCTGGGGGTGAAGCCCCCTCCCCGGAGCTGCTGGCACGGGGGGACCCCGTCCCCTCCGCGGTGTCCCCGGACGGGGAGCACACACCCTGCCCGGGGGGAGAGGAAACATCTGGCAGCGCGGTCCGGCTGAGCAACGCCGGAGCTGGGCCCAAACATCTGGATTTCCCTGGAAACCGGGGCAGGGAAAGGGGGGACCAGCTCCCTGCGGGAAAAGCGGGGTGCCTGGGGCAGGGGCTGGCTGAAGGGACCTGCAGGCGGTGTGGGGGACAGGGGGACTGTCCCCCCTGCCCAGTGGGCCTGGCCCTTCCCCTCCCTCCCTCTCTCCTCTCCTCTCCTCCGCCCAGGCCGAATTCCTCGGCAATGACATCTCCGTCCACTCACCCCTTTGCCCTCGCTGCAGCCCCCCCGCGCTCCCCCCGGCCGCGATGCCCTCGGCGGGGCAGGGATCCGTGCCCAGCGGTGCCCAGCTGTGCCCAGCTGTGCCCGCAGCCGGTGCAGGGCGGGCAGGAGCTGCCCTCAGCCCTGGCCCGGTGCCCGCTGCCTGCTGCCGTGCCAAGGGAAAGCGGCCGGGATGGAAAACATCTGCCTCGGTCTCCAGGGCGGGAGGAAAACGCCCCCCAAAACACACACACAGCGTCTCCTAGAAAAGCTCCGTGCTCCCACGGGACGTGTCCCAGCACGGGGGCATCCTCATCCTCATCCTCGTGCCATCCGCGTCCTCACCCTCGGCGGAGGAGGAGGAGGAGGAGGAGGAGGAGGAAGGACGGGGCGGCCAGAGGGATGCCATGGGAACGCGCCATCCGCGGCTGATGCCAGCGACGGCTGCGATTTGGGGCCGCGATTTGGGGTCGGGGCGGCGATTTGGGGTCGGAGCCTCAGCCCCGCGTCCACGTGGGGTTTTCTCCGGGCCATGAGGCGTCCGCGGGGTGCGGGGGGTGGCGGCGGTGACCCGGGGGACCCCGGGGGTGGCTCTGGCCCAGCGCGGGATGACTCAGAGGAGGCTGCAGGGAGCTGCTCGCGGCCGCAGCGTGACTCGTCATGTGCGGAGGCTCCAGGCCACAGCTCCAGGGTGGGGACACCCCCCCCCTCGGGCTGCTGCACCCCCAAAGTGCCCCTGGGAGGGCGCTGAAAGAGGCGCTGGCCTCCCCCACCCTGCCGTGGGTCGGGGGGGACACCCCGTCCCTGCTCGTCCCCTTATGTTCATCCCTTCCTTCCCCTCCAGCCCCATCCTGCAGCCCCCCGCACCTCCCACCGCCCCCTTCTCCCCTTCCCCACCCTCTCCTCCTTCCCCCGCTCCCCTTTTCCCTTCCACGCCCCCACGGGCACCCCACGCCCATCCGCACCCACCCCCACGCAGCGTCCCCCCCACACTGACCCTCTTTTCACCCCTCTTTTTAGGCTCTCCCCCCTTCCCCAGCCTCGCATCCCTTTGGACCCTCCGTACCTCTCTGCCGGGACATGGTGCGGGAGCGCTCACATCGTGCTGAGATCGGGACCGGGACCGGGACCGGGATGGGGATCGGGATCGGGATTGGGATTGGGATCGGGAGTGGGATTGGGACAGGGATCGGGACCGGGGCAGCGCTGTCCCGGCCCGGCTCGGCTCGCACACGCCCTGCGGGCCCCCAGCACAGCCCGGCCGGGGCGGGAGGAAGGCGGGGAAGGGCTCCGCATCCTCCTCGGAGCACCACCGCCATCTGCAGGGACGCGGGCTCGGGGACGAGGAGGGGGTCCGGGAGGGTTTGGGGTGGGGGGGGAAGCAAAGCAGCGGAGCCGGGCTGGATAAAGCCATTTCACCTTTAATTGTAAGCAAAAAATCACTCTCACGCGGATTCTCCGACACCAGCAAATAAAATAAACTCTAACAAAAACAGAGAAAGTGAATCACTGTAGTCCAGTCCGAAAACAACCCATATTTATATATATATTTATAGATATGTCGTTTGTAGCAGTGAAAGGCAAGTATGGGCCAGTGAATTCCCGATAAATTACATTCTTTACATCCCAACAAGGTCTAGCGGCTGGAAAAGTGGCTGGAAACAGAAACCGGGGAGCGTGGGGGGGCCGGGGGGTGCGGAGAGAGAGGGGTCCTGCCCAAAACGTGTGCCCGGAGAGGGGAGGGGTGACAAGGGAAGGTGCTGCCCGGTGCCGAGCCCTGCCTGCGCGGCCGGGAGGGGCCGGGGGCGCTGCCCAGCCCCGGTGGGTGCCGCGGTGCCCATCGAGCCGTGCCCTACTCCGATCCGTCGCCCCCGTTCATCATCCCAGTCCATCATCCCAGTCCATCATCCCAGCTCATCATCCCAGTTCATCGCCGCAGTGCCCTCCTGTGCCCCCCAAATCATCACCCCAGTGCCCTCCTGGACCCCCAAATCATCGTCTCAGTGCCCTCCTGTGCCCCCCAAATCATCACCCCAGTGCCCTCCTGTACCCCCCCAGTGCATCCCCCACCCCTCCTGCACCCCCGCGTGCATCCCCCACATCCGCAGTCGGAAATGCACCGGGAGCTGCCTCAGGGTCCCGCTGGGACCCCCCACCCCAACTCTGCCGCCCCCCGCCCCAGCCCAGGGTGCTCCCCCTGCCCCGCAGCCCAGCCCGGAGCTGGAGGGGTTTGGCAGTGTCCTTGGGGTCCTCTCTGCAGCGCCTGGCACAGGAGGGACCGGGGGGGGGGGGTAGGGGGACAAAAGTGGGGGGGCTGGGGGGGGCAGGGTGGGATTTGGGCCTGGCTTTGCCGGGAGAACATCGGTCTGGCAGTGTCGGCCCCAGGCTCGTCCCAAGCCTCAGGGTGGGGGACAGGGGCACCTTGGGGGCACAGGGGCACCCCGGGGGTGGGGGCTGGGGGCAGCAGACCCCCAGGGAGGGTGGGACGCCCCTCTTCCCCCCCCAGCGGAGCCAGTGCGCTCCCGGCCGGCCGAAAGCAGAGCCAGGCACTGCCCCCCAACATCCCCGGAGACCCCCAGACCTCCCCTCCCGCTTGAACCGTGCCTGCTGGGGGGCAGGGGCTGCCCCAGCCCCCTCACCCCGCGGCCAGGCATGTTCGAGCCCCCCCAGCCCCATTTCCTGCAGAGGAGTGAGACGGGGGGGGCCGATCTGGGGGGCTGGGGGTGCAGTGAAGGGGGGGACCCCAATAAAAACCGGCTGAGAGCCCTAAAGCGGTTACACGGCGCGACACGGACTGAGCTCGGGCCCGAGGAGGGCTCAGAAGAGGAAGGCTTTCTTCTTCAGCTCGTTGCGCTTCCACAGGGCCAGCTTGCTGAACTCCTCCGGGGACATCTCGAACACCTTCAGGAAATCCTCGGGGGACAGGTGTCGCTGCGGGGGGAGGGGCAGAGGATGGTGACAGAGTGCAGGGACACCCCCGGAGCCCCCCGAGCCTGGCACAGCTCCTACCTCCAGCCTGGTCCTGTCCACGCCGGGCGGGAGCTTCACTCGGCCTCGGTTCGTCACCATCAGCATCTCATAAGGGTAGATCTGCACGGGGGGCACGGTGAGACCCTCTGAGAGCCCCCCGGCCCATCCAGACCCCTCGGCCCCACCCAGAGCCCCCCGGCCCCACCAGGTCCCCCCCGGCCCCATCCAAGCCCCCCAGCCCCTTCAGGCCCCCCCCCGGCCCCATCCAGATCCCCCCCCGGCCTCGTCCAGGCCCCCCCCGGACCCATCTAGGTCCCCCCCCAGCCCCATCCAGGTTCCCCCAGTCCCATCCAGGGCCCATCAAGGTTTCCCCCCGGACCCATCCAGGTACCCTCCCGGCCCATCCAGGCCTCCCCAGACCCATCCAGGTCGTCCCCCGGCCCCATCCAGGTACCCCCGGCCCCACCCAGGTACCCCCGGCCCCACCCAGGCCCCCCCCGGCCCCATCCAGCCCCCGCCCCAGCCCCATCCAGGTACCCCCGGCCCCATCCAGGCCCCCCCCGGCCCCATCCAGCCCCCGCCCCAGCCCCATCCAGGTACCCCCAGCCCCATCCAGGCCCCCCCAGCCCCATCCAGGCACCCCCCGGCCCCATCCAGGTACCCCCGGCCTCATCCAGCCCCCCCCCAGCCCCATCCAGGTACCCCCGGCCCCATCCAGGCCCCACCCAGGCCCCCCTGGTCCCATCTATGCCCCCCCAGCCCCACCCAGCCCCAGCCCCGCTCACCTTCTGCTCCAGCATGCTGGGCAGGGAGTTCCCTCTGTCCATGCGTCCGCGCTGGCCGTTCTGGGGGGCAAAGCCTGAGGTCAGCCCGGCCCCCCGACCCCCCCAAAGGGCTGCTCTCTCCCACCTGAACCGGAGCCAAGGCAAAGGGCTCCAGGGTGGGGGTGGCAGACTGTCCCTCCCCCCTCCAGGGACCGCCCCGGAGGTGGCCCTGGTGCCCGTGTCCCCTCCCCGTACGTCATCCTCTCGCTGGGTCTCCGTGTCCTCAGCCAGGTGAGCTCTTACCTGCAGGGCTGGACAAAGAGAGGGGCAGGGCTCAGCCCGGGGGCCCTGCTGCGCCCCCACATTCCTGCCCAGGGGTGATTGTCCAGCCTTTGCTGAGCCAGAGCTTGTCCCAATCCCTGGGGACACCCCCACGTGTGTCCCAGGACACCCCCACATCCCTCAGGACACCCCCACATCCCTCAGGACACCCCCACATCCCTCAGGATGTCCCCATGTTCCCCAGGCCATCCACACACATCGGGAACATCCCCACATTCCTATTCCCTGGGACACCTCTGCACCCCCAGGACATCCCTGGACATCCCCAACATCTCCAGGACACCCCCATATTCCTATTCCGTGGGACATGCCTGCCTCCCCAGGACATCCCCACAATTCCAGGACACCCCCACATCCCTCAGGACACCCTTGCCTCCCTAGGACATCCCCGCATTCCCTGGGACACCCCCACATCTCCAGGACACCCCAACATCTCCAGGACACCCCCACGTCCCTCAGGACATCCCCACATTCCCCAGGTCATCCACACACATCCACATCCCCACATTCCCTATTCCCTGGGACACCCCTGAACCCCCAGGACGTCCCTGGACATCACCCTGGAAATCCCCACAATTCCAGGACACCCCCACATCCCTCAGGACATCCCCACATTCCTATTCCCTGGGACACCTCTGCACCCCCAGGACATCCCTGGACATCCCCCTGGACATCCCCCCAATTCCAGGACACCCCCACATCTCCAGGACACCCCCACATCCCTCAGGACATCCCCACATTCCCCAGGTCATCCCCAGACAGATCCGGAACATTCCCACATTCCCTATTCCCTGGGACACCCCTGCACCCCCAGGACATCCCTGGACATCCCCATGGACACCCCCACATCTCCAGGACATCCCTACATCCCCCAGAATATCCCCAACATCTCCAGGACACCCCCACATCTCCAGGACACCCCAACATCTCCAGGACACCCCCACATCCCTCAGGACATCCCTACATCCCCCAGAATATCTCCAACATCTCCCGGACACCCCCACATTCCTATTCCCTGGGACACCCCTGCACCCCCAGGACATCCCTGCCTCCCCAGGACATCCCCCCAATTCCAGGACACTCCCACATCCCCTGGAGCACCCCCACATCACCCCTCCATCCCCCAAACACCCCCATTTCCCCCTCCCTGGGTCCACCCCCATTCCCTGCTCCGATCCTCACCGGGACTGCCCTTCTCGCTCCCTGCCGAGCCGAACTCTGCCGACTGCAGCTGAGGGGACAGGGACAGGGTCAGAGGGGCACCCCAAAGCCCCGAGCGGGGCGGGGTGACCCTGGCAGGGGGTGCCAGACACTTACCCGGGGGACAGGGACAGGGTCAGAGGGGCACCCCAAAGCCCCGAGGGGGGCGGGGTGACCCTGGCAGGGGTGCCAGACACTTACCCGGGTGAGGGTGCTCCGGCCGGAGGTGGGGAGGGAGGAGCTCTTGGAGCTCGAGTGCAGAGCTGCGGGAGAGGCAGAGACCATCAGGGATGGGCAGGATTTGGGGGGTACAGGAAGAGATTGGGGGGTACAGGCGAGATTTGGGGGGTACAGGCAGGGTTTGGGGGGTACAGGCAGGGTTTGGGGGGTGCAGGCAGGAACTGGGAGGTGCAGGTGGGAATTGGAGGGTACAGGCAGGATTTGGGGGGTACAGGCAGGGTTTGGGGGGTACAGGAAGGGATTGGGGGGTACAGGCAAGATTTGGGGGGTACAGGCAGGATTTGGGGGTACAGGCAGGGTTTGGGGGGTACAGGCAGGGTTTGGGGGGTACAGGAAGGGATTGGGGGGTACAGGCAAGATTTGGGGGGTACAGGCAGGATTTGGGGGTACAGGCAGGGTTTGGGGGGTACAGGCAGGAACTGGGAAGTGCAGGTGGGAATTGGAGGGTACAGGCAGGATTTGGGGGTACACCAGGGGTGCAGGCAGGATTGGGGGGGTACAGGCAGGGTTTGGGGGGTGCAGGCAGGAACTGGGAGGTGCAGGTGGGAATTGGAGGCTACAGGCAGGATTTGGGGGTACAGGCAGGGTTTGGGGGGTACAGGCAGGGTTTGGGGGGTGCAGGCAGGAACTGGGAGGTGCAGGTGGGAATTGGAGGGTACAGGCAGGATTTGGGGGTACACCAGGGGTGCAGGCAGGATTTGGGGGGTACAGGCAGAGATTTGGAAGTACAGGCAGGGATTGGGAGGTACAGGCAAGAATTGGGGGGTACACCAGGGGTGCAGGCAGGGAATGGGGGGTACAGGCGGGAATTGGGGGATACAGACAGGGATTGGGAGGTACAGACAGGATTTGGAGGATACAGGCAGGATTTGGGGGGTCCAGGGAGAAATTAGGGGGTACAAGCAGGATTTGGGAAGTCCAGGCAGGAATTGGGGGGTACACCAGGGGTACAGGCAGGAATTGGGGGGTACACCAGGGGTGTGGGCAGGATTTGGGAAGTGCAGGCAGGGATTGGGAAATACAGGCATGGATTAGGAGGTACAGGCAGGAATTGGGGGGTACAGGCAGAATTTGGGGGGCACAGGCAGGAATTAGGGGGTACAGGAAGAGATTAGGAGGTACAAGCAGGATTTGGGGGGTACAGGCAGGGATTGGGGGGTACACCAGGGGTACAGGCAGGATTTTGGAGGTACACCAGGGATACAGGCAGAATTTGGGGGGTACAAGCAGGATTTTGGAGGTACACCAGGGGTGCAGTCAGCCCGAGGTGAGGAGGAGAAGGGACGTGGCTCAGGGAGAACAGTCCCACTCCACTCACACGTGTGGAAGGGTGTCCGGTCAGGCAGCGAGCGAGTTTTCCTCCGGATCGGGAGAGACTTCTCCATCTCCTCCTTCAGGATCAGCTTCCCGAGGTTGGAGGTGACCTGGGGATGAAGTGACACAGATTGGGATTGGTGCCAGCACACCCCCAGCCCCTCAGGAGGTGCCCCCTGCCCGCCCTGCCCTGACCTTGCTCAGCTCCTGCTTCTGGAGCTCCCGCAGATTCTTCATCTCCTCTGTCAGATCCTCATCCTCCTCCTCGCCCCTCTTGGATGCCATCCGCCTCCTCCACTCCGTCTCTGGGGGAAAAGTGGGGATGTTCCATCCATCCCCAGCCCTCCCCGGGGTCTCCAAGGGGGAAAACCCCTCCGTTCCCACCTACCCACGACGGCCAGGGACGGTGGGCACGGCCAGTAGTCGGTCTCGATCTTGGCAGGCTGGTTGGGATCCGGGGGCTGCGCCGCCGGGAATTTGGAGGATTCGATGATCAAGTCCTCGATGAGATGCTTGCCGTGGTGGGCGCTGGAATGGTGGTCTGGGGGGCACAGCAGGGTGAGGCAGAGCCCCGGGGTAGCCCACCCCATGGGAGGGACCCCCCAAACTCACCTTTCTGCCTGTAGATCGGGGGCTTCTTGTAGATGTTGAGCTCTGTCGTGTCGGTCTCTGCAAGGAAAAAGGGTCAGGGCTGGGAATGGGAGCTCAAAGGTTTGGGAAGAGGCTCCAGGATGCTCTGGATGGGTCAGGGTCGCAGTTTGGGGCACCAGGGGGACATTACCGGGGCGGTGGAAGTGCTGGACGCTGCTGCGGGTCGGGGCCGTGCTCTGGCGCGAGGGGGGCAGCGGGGTGCTGGTGGGGGGTCGGCTCTCCAGCCACTCCCGGATGACCTGCGGGAAAATGGGGTCTGGGGTCAGCGAGACCCCTCCCCAATTCAGCATCGCCCCCCCTTCCCCACACCCCCGGCGGGGTCGGTACTCACCTCCGGAGACGGAGGAGGAGACATGGATTTGGGAGACAGGGAGCGCTGCAGAAGGCAAGAATTTCATGAATTTTAATAAATTCTTATGAATTTTAATAATTTTAATAATTCCCATGAACTGAATTTCCATGAATTACGATGAATTTAAGTATTTTTGTGCTGGAATTTTGCTCCAGCAGCTCCAGGTCTGTGACCCCTCTATCCAGGTGGGATTCTCAGGGAATGTCCCCTCACCTCCCGGCTCCGGGGCAGCTCCACGTGCTCCATGAGTGAGTAGGTGAAATGAGGTTCGTAGATCATCAGGTCAGGGCGTTCGATGTCCAGGATCGCCTTGTCCTTAGGGATGGCAGCCAGGTCCTTGTACCCCAGGACCTCGTTGTCCATTTTGGCCTGGAAGGAAAGGAAAACACCCTCGCTTGGAGTGCAGAAAGGGAATTTTTGGAATTAGGGAGGGTTCCCATCCTCCAAGGCCCTGCTGAGGGGATGCAGAGGATTTGGGGAGGCACATCCTCCCGACCCCAAGGATGGAGGGATGGGGTGGGAAGGTGGGAATGACTTCTCACCACGATGCTGGAGGGCGATCCGGGAACGCTGGATCCGCGGGAAGAGCAGACGCTCCCAGGGGAGGTCAGTGGCTGCTGCATGGAGAACGGGAAAATCTGAGCTCAGGAGGGGCTCAGGGCTGCGGCCGGGCAGGGGAGGGACCCGGGGACACTCTTGGCAATTCCTTGGCCATGGGGGATTTCTGGGGACACCGAGGGGACAGCCGGGAGGGGACAGTGGCCTGGCTGCCACTAGATGGTGCTGCCAGGCTGGGCTGGAGGAGGAGGAGGAGGAGGAAGGCGAGGCCCTGCTGACAGCACCCCGCGACTGCCCCTGTCCTTGGCCACCAGGCCCTGCCCTGGGCCACCAGGCCCTGCCCTGGGCCACCAGCCCCGGTGTGCCTTCCCTGCGTGCAGGGCTCCCCATTCTCCAGCACCCTGCCTGCACCCCAACGCCATTCCCGGACCCCCAACACCCTTTCCTGCACCCCAGCACCATTCCGGCACCCCCAGCACCCTGCCTGCACCCCAACGCCATTCCCGGACCCCCAGCACCCTTTCCTGCACCCCAACACCATTCCCGGACCCTCAACACCATTCCCGGACCCCCAGCACCATTTCCGGACCCTCAGCACCCTGCCTGCACCTCAACACCTTTCCCAGACCCCCAGCACCCTGCCTGCACCTCAACACCATTCCCGGACCCTCAGCACCCCAACACCATTCCCGGACCCCAAACACCTTCCCTGGACCCTCAGCACCCTGCCTGCACCCCAACACCATTCCCGGACCCCCTGCACCCTTCCCTGGACCCCCAGCACCCTGTCCTGCACCCCCAACACCTTCCCCGGACCCTCAGCACCCTGCCTGCATCCCAACACCGTTCCTGCACTCCCACCACCCTTCCCTGGACCCCCAGTACCCTTCCTGGACCCCCAGTACCCTTCCCTGGACCCCCAGCACCCTGCCTGCAGCCCAACACCATTCCCAGAGCCCCAGCACCCTGCCCATACCCCCAGAACCCTTCCCTGGACCCCCAACACCATTCCCTGACCCCAAACACCATTCCCTGACCCCCAACACCATTCCCAGACCCCCAACACCTTCCCTGGACCCTCAGCACCCTACCTGCAGCCCAACACCATTCCCAGAGCCCCAGCAGCCTTCCCCTGGACCCCAACACCCTTCCTGGACCCCCAGCACCCTTCCTGGACCCCCAACACCATTCCTGGACCCCCCAGCACCCTGCCTGCACCCCAGCACCATTCCCTGGACCCCCAGCACCCTGCCTGCACCCCAGCACCCTTCCCTGGACCCCAACACCATTCCCGGACCCCCCAGCACCCTGCCTGCACCCCAGCACCATTCCATGGACCCCCAGCACCCTGCCCGGATCCTCAGCACCCTTCCCTGGACCCCAACACCATTTCCTGGGCCCCCAGCACCCTTCCCAAGCTCCCCTTACCTTCTGCAGTCTTTCCATTCAGCTGTGGGCTGGCAGGGTTGTGTCAGTCACAGGGTCCTGTGGGGACAATGGGGGGCTCGGGCACTGCCAGGGTGGGCACAGAGCGCCCCTCGGGGGGGGGAACCCATCTCCCACCGCCCTCCCGCCCCGGGGCTGAGCTCTGCACCCCCCAAACCAGGCCCTAAAGTGGCACGAGGCTGGCACGTCCCCAGTGCCAAATATCGCTGTGCTGGCAGCGGGACAGGCCTGCCAGGGGATGCCACCGTCCCCCGCCCAGGGGACAGGGGACACGGCGCTCACCGCTGCCTCTGTGGCTCCACATCCCTCTGGGCTCCGACACCGCGCTGGGGCTCGGCTGTTCCCTCTGCAAGGGACAGGACAGCGCTGCCGGTCACTCGCGGGGTGACCAAGCTCCCCCTTGTCCCCGCGCTGTCCCCGCGGCCCCCCGCGCCTGCTGCGCGTCCCCTGCCCGTGCCGGCCGCCGGCGCCGCTGCCCGGTGGCTGCTGACGGTGCTGGCAAGCGGAGCCGCGGCAGTGACGCCCTTTTGTCCCGCGGCCTCGAGAAGGCTCCAGCGGCGGCGGAACGGGCGGTGCTGCGCTCAGCCCCCCACAGCCCCCGGGGCTCGGCCGTGCCCGCGCTGCAAGCCCACAATGCCACACACAAAGGGGAAAATTCCCCATTCTCCTCAAAACTTCTCCTTTCACAGGGGAGGGAGTTGGGGAAAACCTCGTGCGAGCCGGGCAGTGATAGCGACAGCGACAGCGACAGCAGCGCGGGGCCCTCCCGCCCTGACCCCCAACCAACGGGGTGAGGGGGTGGCACCGCCTTCGGGGCCCCCAACCCCGCAGCCTGGCACGGAACGAGGGGTGGCACAGCCTCCGGGACCCCCAACCCCGCAGCCTGGCACGAGGCGAGGGGGTGGCACAGCCTTCGGGACCCCCAACCCCGCAGCCTGGCACGGGGTGAGGGGTGGCACAGCCTTCGGGACCCCCAACCCCGCAGCCTGGCACGGGGCGAGGGGTGGCACCGCCTTCGGGACCCCCAACCCTGCAGCCTGGCACGGAGCGAGGGGTGGCACCGCCACCGGGACCCCGAACCCCGCTCTCCCCCGGCCCCACGGCTCCCAGGAAGCGCAGAGCCATTCCCGTGGGATGCAGAGATGGAGCAGGAGCGGATCTGAGAGATCCTGGAGCATCCTTCTGCTGCCAGGGTGGTGCGAGCAGGGGCGAGGGAGCTCTGCCGGCAGCTCCATCTCTGCTCCCTTGAGACCCCCCCTGCCACAAATAACCCCCGGATTTGTCACGGGGAGGGGGCTTTAAGCGGCTGAACCACACCCCCGGCATCTCCCAGCCCTCCCAAGGGATCCAGGACCGGTGGGATGGGCACCGAGCGCGGCACAAGGGTGGCATTGTCCGGGCGGGCACATCCATGAGCTCACACTTTCCAGCGGCGGGGCCAGCGTTGCCCCCCGCCCCCGGTCGCGCTCCAGGGCGCTTGGGACACCGGCGGGGACGCGGTGGCAGCGAGCAGATGGATGCGATGGCGGAGAACGGGAGCAGAGGAAGCGGCGGGAGGGTGGGTGCGGGGACGGGTGGATGCGGACGCCGGCGGGGAAGGAAAACAAACCCGAGCCAGAGGTGCGGAGAGACGCCACAAAACTGGCGAGGGGTGCCAGGGCCGCACAAGCACCTCGGTCACGGTCCCGCCCCTCCCCGCGCTCTGGGGGACGCGGGGACAGCTTATCTGGCGCAGGCAGGGAGCCACCGCCCCGATGGCAGCCGCGTTCCCCATGGCAACCTCCAATCTCCCCGCAGAGCCGCTGCCAGGTCCCCCGCGTGTCCCGAGATAAGGGCGATGTTTGGGATTTTCCTGGCCGGGAGGGCCAGGGGGAGCGGGGACAGGAGGGGGGACAAGCACCGAGCCCCCCTCGCAGGGCGGTGCTGAGGGGACCCGAGGCGCGGCGCAGGAGCGGGAATGGGAAAAAGCTGGGCAGGGAGCATGGGAAAAGGGAGGAGATGGAGGAAGGATGGATGGATGGATGGATGGATAGATGGATGGATGGATGGATGGATGGATGGACAAACAGGACGCGTGCCGCCGGGGCTCACCGGGATGGAGGGGGGCTGTTTCCCCCCGTGCCGGGGGGGCCGCGGCCAGGGCTGTGCTGCTGCGGGAAGACGCCTGTTCCCTCCTCCCCACCCGAGGAAATCCGGATTTGACTTTTCGCAGCCGCCAAAGCCATCAGTGCCCGGCCCCGGGCCAGGGGCCAGGCCGTGAGAACCCCCCCACCGCCCCGGGGGGAGCGGGTGGGGACCCCCAGCCTTCCTCCCCTCACCCTCCTCCTCATCCTCACTTCCCCGCCCGTGCCACAGCGCGGGGCACGAGCGCCCGAACTGTCCCGCGGCTGTCCCGGCTCGCGGCCAGCGGCGCAGGGGGGGGACACGCGGGGTCACAAGTTCCCTGAACAGACGGTTCCCGCCAGCCCTGGGAACGGTGTCCGGTGCTTCCCAGCCCAGCCCAGCCCAGCCCAGCCCCGGCCTCCTCCTCCTGCTGCTCCTCCTCCCAGCACAGCCTCCAGACAAACACAGCGCAGGCCAGGCCCGGAGCATCCTCCGCGCTCACCGGGGAAACCGAGGCACCGCCACGCGCGGGGCCCCAGCCGCAACTTGATCGCGACAGGGGCGAGCCACGGGCAGCACGCGGGTCCCCGAGCCGCGGCTCGCCGGTGTCCGGTTCCTCCTTTGTCCTGTTTCTCCCTTTCCCATCCCCTCCGGAGCATCTCCCGGCAGCGGGAGCGATCCCGTGCCTATCGACAGCCATCGCTTCCGTGCCGCTGCACCCTGCCCAGGGACCTCGGTGGCCTTAAAAGCCACCAGCTGCCAGCGCCTGGCCCCGGGGCTTTTTCCATCGCTGGGATGGAGGCTGCGTCCTGCCGCGGGCACAGGGAGGCTCCGTGCCTCAGTTTCCCTGCATGGAAGGTGTGTGTGGGGGGAGCAGCAACAATCCGCCCACCCCATCCCGGAGCGGATGGAGATGAAGGAGGCATTTCCACCTCCTCGGTCCCTCCCATCCGTGGGATCTGGGCCGAGCCAGATGTCCCCCAGCCCTGCCAGGAGGCTCCAAACCCCACAGGGATAGAGGGGGGATGCGTGGCTTGAACCCCAAAGCTCCCGGGAGTGGGGGGCCCGTGCCCGGCCCCCCTGCCTCGATGGCCACGCCGCAGCCCGCTTTGGGCCGCGGCTCACGTGGCTCGTAATCTGGGATTAAAGTGGGATTAGCCTGCTCATCCCGCACGCGGAGGGACCCGCTGGGGGTGTGTGCGGAGGCCGCGCCCTCCGCGGCTCCAGCTGGGGCTCTGGGGGTGCCCCCGGACCCCAAAGACCCCGCGGTTCTGCCAGCTCTGGGATCAGCCCCATGGGATGTCCAGCATGGGCACTTCGGCGTGGGGTGGCCTGGGCACCCCAATACCGGGCATGGGGACACCGCAGCCGGGCACTCGCCTGGCAGGACACCGGGGATGTGGCCGGGGGGTCCCGAGGTGGTAGGTGGTGGCCCAGGTTTCCCTGGGGGAGGCTGGAATTAGCCCAGCATGGCCACCCACCCTGCACGCCCACAGCCAGGGGCTGAACCCCCCCGGAGATGGCTCCATCCATGGCCAAGAGTTGGGGGGCCGCGCTTTGTACCCCAAATCCCTCCCCAAACGCTCCGTGGCAGTGGGGTGACAGAAATTTGGCCAGTCCGCGCTTTGCCAGGGGGGCTGGGTGCAACAAGGAGGGGTTGGGGGTGCTCCAAAATCTCTGTCCACGCAAAACCGCGACCACCACGGCCAGGGAGCATCAAACCCTTCCCGGGGGGGTGTGATCGGGAGCTGTCCCCCCCAGCAACAGCGCGGAGACCCCAGAGATTCATTCAAGAGGGGCTGGGAATGGCTGAGCGGTCCCGGCCTCCTCCCTTGGGATACGCGGTGCCCATGGCGATGTCCCCAGGAAGGGGGGACAGGGGTGGCCCGGGGGGTTCGGGGTGCTGGGAGCGCTGTGGTGCCGCGGGGGGGCTCGGGGAGGGGTCAGCGATGGAGCCCGTGTCCCCGCGTCCCCCCCGCGGGTCCCCGCCCTTCCCGTCCCCGCGGGCCCCCAGCAAGGACAGCAGCGCCGGGCGTGGGGACAAGGTGGGGGACAAGACGTGGGGCCCCCCCGAGCCCCCCCAGCTCCCCCCGCGAGCGGCGGCTACGCAGGGAAGAGGGAGCGGCGGCACCGAAAAGCCACGGCGAAGCAAAGAGCGGCCGCCACCGAGCGTCCCCCCCGCACCCCCCGGCGGCCTGGCCCCAGCCGTGTCCCCCGGCCGCGTCCCCGTCCCTGTCCCCGTCCCCTCCGCGCCGCGCACTCACCTAGGGACGGGGACACCGCATCCCTCCGGCCGCGGGGCGCTGCGGGAGGATGCCCTGGGCTCGCTCAGCTCGCCCGGCCACCGACTCGCGCGTGGGCTAGCGGGGCTGCGGCGGCTGCGGCGCATCCGAGAGCGTGACGGCGGGGCGCGGGCGGGCGAGCGGGCCGGCGAACGGGCGAGCGGGCGAGCGGGCGAGCCTATCTGCCCCCGCCAGCCCCGCCGCCCGCCGCCCGATAACCGCGGCTGGGCGGGCGTGCGGGGAGGGCTGCGCGGGAGGCTGCGTGGAGCGCTGGGTGGGATGGGAGGGTGGAGGAGTGCGTGGCTGCCCGGGGGGGCGGCAGCGTGGGTGCCGCTCGCCTCTCCCCGGCTCGCTGCTGGCTCAGTCCCTTTCCCAACAAGAGGAGAATTAGCCGGCATCATGACGAAGCACTATTGGCTCCCGCTCCTCCCGCTTCCCCGGCACAAAGGGGGAGGACAGCGGCACGGACCCGGCCTGCCCCGCTGCCAGCGCCGGCACGGACCCCCGGCACCCCCCAGGCCCCGCTAGCGCCGGGCGCGGCAGCCCCCGCTCCCCCCGCAGCCCCTCGCCGGGATTTTGGCCCCTCTCGGGGGGAATTGAGCACCTCGTGGGGCTGTGGCAGGGTGGGGTTACGGGGGGATGGCACCTCCCGCCCAGCCCGACCCCCAGGCTGGGTTTGGGGGTGCTGCAGCCACCCCTCGCTGCCCTGGGAGGGGAAATGCAGCGGGAATTTCCATCCGCGGGACCAGCGGAGGCCGGGGAGGGCTGGGAATCTGCCAAAATCAAGCCCTGGGCTCCGGCAGGGAGAACTGATGCCCCCCACACCCCACGTCCTGGGGGTCGCTGTCCAGCCCCCACCCGCGGGGAGAGCCCCCAGGGCTGGACTGGGGCAGGGCGGGGAGGCTGCGGCCACCTCCCTCCATCCCTCCGGAGCCGCTCGGAAGGTGATCCGGCATCCGGCACGGGAGCGCTGCCGCGGCCGGACCCCGCCGGGGGCGGCGGGGCTGCGTTGGTGCCGCAGCGCTGGGATCCGGAGTCTATTCCCGGCTCTGTGTGGGAGAGCTGCCTGGTGACAGCAGCTCCCTTTCTGGGTCTCCTCCTCGCTGCTTCTGCTCTTTGCTGCCTCAGTTTCCCCACCCCCCCCGGCTCGGGAAAGGGCTGCCGGACCCCCCTGGATGCACATCTGGGGGGGTGCACCCGCAGGGATGCACATCTGGGGGGGATGGACACTCAGGGGGAGGCACAGCCCGGGGTGGAGTCCAGGGAAGGACAGCCGGGGTGCACATCTGGCAGGAAACACACCCAGAGGTGCACATCTGGGGGGGACACACACCCAGAGGTGCACATCTGCGGGGACACAGCCCCAGGGGACGCACACACGTGTCCTTTGGTGCCAGAGCCAACCTGGCTCGCTGGGCCACGAGCATCCCGGCCTCGGCTCCGAGACGCCGCCGTCCCCCCGCGCTGAGGGGGCTCCGCCGGCCCCAGCCGCCCCCCGGGGCCGTGTCCATGAATAATCGAGGCTGTGGCCGCCTCCCCCCCGCCACTAACCCAGTTTCTCAAGCATGAAGACGATCGCAGCGGCTGCTCGGCGGCTGCCACCTGCGCCCGGGGGCTGCTCGGGCGCCTGACCCGGCCGTGGCACCCGCCGGGGCTCGGCCGCCCGGCCCAGCACCCCGGAGTGCCCGCGGGGCCGGCGGGAGGAGTTTGGGACGCCCCGATCCGGCTCCGAGCCGCACCGCGCACCGCCTCACGCACCCACCCAAAGCCAAGCCCGGCCACGCTCGCCGGAGCCCCCCGTCCCCGCTCGGTCACCCCTTGTCCCCGCGGTGCCCTTCAAAGCCGGGCCCAGCGCGGCTCGGTGCCCGGGGGGTGCCGGGGGGGCCGGGGGTGCGGGGGCAGGGGGAGCAGGCCCTACCTTCACGGGAGCCCATGGCCCGCCGCAGGCAGGGCTGCCTGTCCGCCGGGAGCCATCCCCGCGCCGAGCATCCCCTCCCCTGCGCCGCACGCACGTTGCCACAGCGACCGCCTCCCGCCGCAGCCGGCGGGATGGAGCACGGAGGATGTGCAGGAGCAGCCTTCGGGCTCGCCGGGAGGTGGAGGGTGGGCAGGAGCAGCCCCTGGACTCAGCGACGGATGGAGGGGGTGGAGGAGCAGCGCTGGGCTTCAGCGAGGGATTGAGGGTGTGCAGAAGCATCCTTCAGCCTCTGAAAGACATGGAGGGTGTGCAGGAGCATCCTTTGGTTTCAGTGAGGGATGGAGGATAAGCAGGAGCATCCTTCGGCCTCAGTGAGGGATGGAGGATGAGCAGGAGCTTCCTTCGGCCTCAGTGAGGGATGGAGGATGTGCAAGACAATCCTCTGGACTCAGAGAGGGATGGAGGATGAGCAGAAGCATCCTTTGGTTTCAGTGAGGGATTGAGGGTGTGCAGGATCCTCCTCCGGCCTTGCCAAGGGATGAAGGATGAGCAGAAGCATCCTTCGGCCTCAGTGAGGGATGGAGGATGAGCAGGAGCATCCCTCGGCCTCAGTGAGGGATTGAGGATGAGCAGGAGCATCCCTCGGCCTCAGTGAGGGATGGAGGATGAACAGGAGCTTCCTTCGGCCTCAGTGAGGGATGGAGGATGAGCAGAAGCATCCCTCGGCCTCAGTGAGGGATGGAGGATGAGCAGGAGCATCCTTCGGCCTCAGTGAGGGATGGAGGATGAGCAGGAGCATCCCTCAGCCTCAGTGAGGGATTGAGGATGAGCAGGAGCATCCCTCGGCCTCAGTGAGGGATGGAGGATGAACAGGAGCTTCCTTCGGCCTCAGTGAGGGATGGAGGATGAGCAGGAGCATCCCTCAGCCTCAGTGAGGGATGGAGGATGAGCAGGAGCATCCCTCGGCCTCAGTGAGGGATGGAGGATGAGCAGGAGCATCCCTCGGCCTCAGTGAGGGATGGAGGATGTGCAGGAGCATCCCTTGGCCTCCCCGCCCTGTGCCAAGGACCATTCTCACCTTCTGGGGGGACACAGCCCCTGTGCCCCTCTGTGCGGGAGCTGCCTGACCCCAAACTGCTCCCCTGCCCAGCTGTTGGGGCACCCCAGAGGAGCTCAGGGACACCCACCCTCCAGGGCTGGCCTGGGTGCTCCCCATGCCCCAGGGGACACCGGTGTTGTCACCCCAGTGTCACCCCCAGCTCAGCTCAGGGGACACTTCTGTCATGACCAGAGCTCTGTGGAGCACAAGGAGCACAGGGCTTGGGGGTGACACCCCCCACCTCTGCAGCCAGGTGGGCTCTGGGGAGGGCTCTCGGTGCCTGCACGACCCCCTCGGACCCCCCAGAGCACCCCCAGCCCCCCAAACAGCTCCTGTTTCTGGAGCATCCCCAGCCCCCGGGAGAGCAAAGCCTTGGGAAAGGCTGGGACGGGACACCCTCCAGTGCACTTTCTGCACAGAGGACATTCCTGTCCCCACCTCCGCCCCCCGCCCCAAGTCTCACCTCAAAAAACAAGAAAGAAGCCGTGTGAGGGTTTTTCTTTCCCTCTCCTTCCCCAGCCATAATTAAAAAGGACTCACCCTTCTGAGCCCTTTCTATCCAGGGAGGTCGAGAAGAAAGAGAGGGGAGGAAGGGGAAAAACCCTGAAAGAAAAGAGAGGAAGGGCTTGGGAAGAAGAGAAAAAAAAAAAAAAAAAAAAAAAAAAAAGGGACAGGGGAAAAATTAAAGCGGAGATTACACAAAGGGAACTCCTCTACCTTTGAAGCTTTGGCTAAATTGGGGAGGGGGCGGCGGGGGCAGGGAGGGTCCGGACCCAGTCGGCTCCTTTCTCAAAGCCTTCTCCTTTCAAGAATGTCTCGAATTCCTGCAGGAACAAGGAGCCGGTGCTGTGGGGCCGAAGGAAACGGGAGGGGAAAAATAAAATCACCGTGGCCGCTCGGCTAATTCCGGCCGCCACACCTGGGCAGCGGCGCCGGGCGCATTGTTCGCCCCTAATTGCTGGGTGTTGCATTTCCCTTCTGCTTTAAAGCTTCATTTAACTCAAACTGTTATAATTTTCTCCCCACTGCCCCCCCAGCCGTGCTGGCTGGGCTTTGTAGGGGCTGGGGGAGCCCCGGTTCGGGGATTATGGCCCCCTCAGGGTCCGGCTGCCACCTCCCAGGGCATTGTCACAGGGGAAGGCAATTATGGGGACGGGGGGACAGCGGTGGGGTCGGGGGGGTGGCCTGGCTGGTGGCCCCAGCAGGGAGGAGAGGGGGGACCGTGCTGGGGGTGAGGGGAGTGGGGAAAACAGGGGGGACAAGGCTGAGGGGGTGGGGGGATCAGGGGGTACCACAGCGAGGGTGAAGAACAGGGGGGACCACCTGGGCAGTCTGAGGGTGGTGGCAGGTGAGGGGACAGTGGGGACCAGGACGGGGGTGAGGCTCCAGGGGGACACTTTGGGTACCACATTGGTACCATTCCCAGGGTGATGCTCTGGGGGGCTGTGGGGGGTACCGGGCTCTGGATGATAACCCCAGGTGGGATCCAGGTAGCACTCCCAGGGTGATGCCCTGGGGGGTGCTGGGGGGGTACCGAGCTCAGGATGATGCCCCAGATGAGACCAAGGTGCCACTCCCAGGGTGATGCTCCAGGGGGACACTTTGGGTACCACATTGGTACCACTGCCAGGGTGATGCCCTGGGGGATGCAGGGGGTACCAGGCTCTGGGTGATGTCCCAGGTGGGATGAACACCAGGTGCCACTGCCAGGGTGATGCTCCAGGGGGACACTGTGGGTACCACACTGGGACCACTGCCAGGGTGATGCTCTGGGGGGCTGAGGGGGGCACAGGGCTCGGGGTGATGCCCCAGGTGGGATCCAGGTGCCACTCCAAGGGTGATGTCCTGGGGGGCTGGGGGGGGTCCCAGGCTCTGGGTGATGCCCCAGGTGGGACCAAGGTGCCACTCCCAGGGTGATGCTCCAGGGGGACACTTTAGGTACCACACTGGTACCACTGCCAGGGTGATGCTCTGGGGCCTGCAGGGGATACGGGGCTCTGGGTAATGCCCCAGGTGGGATGAACACCAGGTGCCGCTCCCAGGGTGATGTTCTGTGGGGTGAAATGGGGGACAACACTGGGAATCACTCAGGGGTGATGCCCTATGGGGGGGACAGGGGTACCACCCTGGGTACCCCTCTGTGGGTGCAGCAGTTGTCCCCAGGAGACAAACTGAGGGACAGAGACAGGGCTGGTGGCCTCAGGGACTTCACAGCAGCCACTTTCACCCTCCTGCATCTTCTCCAAGCTTTGGGTGGTGGCACAGAGCTCCCTGTGCTGGATCCCCCAGTCCCAAAAGGCACAATTCGGCACGGGAAGGAAAACAGCCCCAGGCCCCATCAGTCTGACACTCACTTTTATTTGCCTCAGGGTTTCCTCCTTTACACCAAGAAACTCCCAAGTCTAAAGGTTTAGGCCTAAAACTGATCCATAAACAACAGAATCGATCAAAACACACAAAATACGATCAACAGCGAAATAAAAAATCACCTAAAGGCGGCTTCTCTTTGGCCTGGTGGGCAACCCCAGTGTCCCTGTCCCACCCAGTGCCAGTGGGAGAGGGCACAGACCTTCCCCTCCAATAAATAATGTGGAGACCCCACAGGGTGGGGATACAAGTGCTGGCCCTGGGGGGACAGAATCCCACCCCAGTGGGGACATCCCACAGGCTCCCGTCCATCCCTGGCACCGAGAGCAGAGTCCGTGGGGAATGGGAGTGTGTCCAGGGTGGTGGCACAGGGACGAGGCTGTGGGGGCTGGCCAGGGGACAAAGGCACAGGGTGGTGAGCGTGGAGAGCACGGGGTGCTCTGGGGACTCAGGACCCCAGTGACAATCATCATAGGGAGGGGACAAAGGCACAGGGTGGTGAATGTGGAGAGCACAGCATGTTCCGGGGATTCAGGACCCCAATGATCATCAAGGGACAGCTGAGGGGAGGGGACAAAGGCACAGGGTGGTGAGCGTGGAGAGCACGGGATGCTCTGGGGATTCAGGACCCCAATGATCATCACCACGGGGAGGGGACAAAGGCACAGGGTGGTGAGCATGGTGACCCTGGGATACTCCAGGGATTCAGGACCCCAGTGACCATGGCCAAGGGGAGGGGACAAAGGCACAGGGTGGTGAATGTGGAGAGCACAGCATGTTCCGGGGATTCAGGACCCCAGTGACCATAGCCAAGGGGAGGGGACAAAGGCACGGGGTGGTGAATGTGGAGAGCACAGCATGTTCCGGGGATTCAGGACCCCAATGATGATCACCACAGGGAGGGGACAAAGGCACAGGGTGGTGAACGTGGGTATCATGGGATGCTCCAAGGATTCAGGGCCCCAGTGATCATCACCAAGGGCAGTGGACAAAGGCACAGGGTGGTGAATGTGGACACCCTGGGATGTTGCAGGGTCCAGGACCCCACTGAGCATCTCCAAAGGGCTGCTGAGGGGAATGGACCAAGGCCCTGGTGTCCCTGGGATACTCCAGGACCCCACTGACCATCTCCCCCGGGCTGCTGAGGGGCACGGACAAAGGCCCTGGATTCCCTGGGACACTCCAGGGTCCAGGACCCCACCCCGGGGCTCATCCCCCAGCGCCCACCCCCACCCCCCGCCCTCGGGGCGCGTAAAACCCAAACCATTTTCAGCAAAACGGGGCAGACCCCAGCGCTGGGAGCCGGGGCCGAGCCCCAGGAGGGCAGGGACGAGTCCGGGGCCGGGCGGGGGTTACGTGCGGGGGCCGCGGGTGCGGCGGGAGCGGCGCGTGGGGGACGAGGAGCCCACGAACTCGAACTGCTTCTGGCGCTCGGCGTTGGGGAAGGGCAGCTGGCCGCGGTAGAGGCGCTTGATGAAATGCGCCTCTCGCTGGTTCTGGCGGCTGCGGGAGGCGCGGCGGGGCCGGCCCCGGCGGGTGAAGGCCATGTACCAGCCCTCGTAGCGAGCGTTCTGGAAGGCCGTGTAGTTGTTCTCCAGCACGATCTCGGTGAAGATGCAGTCCTTGCTCTTCCCGTTGGGCTGCGGGAGGAGGAGGAGAGGGGGTTTTAAGGGTCCACAGGGGGCTGGAATGCCCCAGAGCATCCCTGCCATCCCCGCCAGACCATCTTTGTTACCTCCCCGATCATCTCTGCAGCCCTCCCAGTTCATTTCTGTCACCCCCACCCATCCCTGCCACCCCCTAGCCCCTCTTTGTCACCACCCCCGAGCCCCCCAGTTCACCCCCACCACCCCCAACCCACCCCTGACACCCCCAAGCCCATCTTGGTCACCTCTAAGAACCATCTTTATCACCCCAACCCCACCTCTGTCACCTCCAGCCCACTCCTGCCACTCCCTGGACCATCTTTGTCACCATCTCTGAAACAGCCCAGCCCCTGTGCCACCCCCACCCCACCCCTGGGTCACCTTTATTGTCCTAAACGCCATCTTTATCACCCCCCAGCCCATCCCCACCCCATCCCCTGTGGTTCAGGGATGCACCAGGACCTGGATCCTCATCTTTCCACACCCAAGCCGAGCAGCACGGGGGGGGACAGAGGCAAAGGGGGGCAGGAGGAGCCCCCCAAAGGCACGAGCCCGGCCAGGGACCTTGGTGGGGTCCCAGGCCGAGCTCCAGGGATTTGGGGCAGCATGGGGGGGTCCAGGACTCACTTTCCCGATGAGCTTCCCCCTCTTGCTCATGCAGATGTACTTCTCGCTCTCGGCGCCCTTGATCCGCACGCGGCTCCCGAACGTGTCCGTCTCCACGATCAGCTTGGCTGGGAGGAGGGGACGTGTCCCACGGGGGCTGGGGCACCCCCGGAGGAGCTCCCAGCCCCCCAATCCCCCCCATTCCCTCCCCTCTGCCCGTTCCCGGTGGGCTGGGACCCCCACAGCCGAGACAGGGCAGCTTTTCCAGGGAATTTCCGCATCCACGATGCCAAGGGGGCTTTGTAAAAACCCAAAGAGGGCAGGTGATGGAGGCACAGCCCCTTCCTTCCCCTCCACCACATCCACAATGTCGGAATCCAGCCGATTCTCCAGGAATCCAGCCGATTCTCCAGGAATCCAGCCGATTCTCCAGGGCCAGACCGAACCCAGCACCCGCCGGGTTAATTATCCTCATTGTTCCTCCGCACCAGTCCGAGCTCCAGAGGTTGGGAGCCGCAGGAAACTCATGACCCCGGCCGGGAGAATCCAGGGAAAGCCCTGGAAAGGCAGGGACTCAACCTCGGAAAAAACCTTTCCCGAAGCTCGGAGGCGTTTGTGGGGCTGTGATGCCCCCTCAGCATGGAAAACACCTCGGAAAAGGTGGAAAAGATGGAAAAGGTGGCGCGGCCAGGCTGGGATCTGTCGCGGGTGGGCTCTGCCCATCACCTATGGATATTTAGGGGGAGGATGCCGAGATCAGGCGATTTTCCTGCGGGAAAAGCTCTCTGTCTGTCTCGGGGAAGGGATTAGAAAGCACAAGCCCTAAATATAGGGGTTATAAATACTGCATGGAGCCGGAGGATTCCATGAGTTTGGAAGTTTTGAGGTCAGGGCTGACTCTGCGCAGCCGCACTCTCACCCGGAGCGACTTTTGGGGAGGATTTTTGGGTACAAAACCTCTGCGAAACCCCTCGGGAAGAGCTCCCCAGGTGACCCCTCGGGGGTCTCACCGAATTTGTTGCCGTCCTCGGCGGTGGCCGTGATCCTTTTGCCGTTGACCTGGACGTGCTTGCCGCTGGTCCTGCTGTAGAGCTGATACTCGCGGATCTGCCGCCGGCTCAGCTGGTCCGTCATGGCGCCCTGGTCCCTCACGTACTGGTTAAAATTAGGAGACGGTTGGTTCTCCCCCTTTGTTTACAAAGGGAAAAATAAAATCAATTCGTTTTGGGATGGCAAGGGGAGGGGTGGGTGGGAACGGGGTCCTGCCGCTCTTTTTTGGGGTGATGGAGCTCACAAAGAGTGTTCCCTTCATTCAGAGCACGGCGGGGATTTGGGAAGGATTGTCCCCTCCCACCCCAGGGATGCTCGGCAGGAATTAGGGACGCGCTGGGAGATGAGCTGGTGGAACATCCAGCGAGTCCCTCATGGGGGTGAGACCCCAAAAATCGTCCCCTAAATCCCGGCTGGGGGTCCCGGGAGCAGAGCTGCGGCACTCCCAATCCACCCTGGGAATGGGATAAACATCCCGGGGACCCCAAAACAGCTCCGTGGTTTATCCCAACACCCCGTGAGAGCTGCTGGAGGGAAAACGGGAGGTGAGGAGGGGGATTTGGGATTTCCCTGCCCCTCTCCGGACCCCAACCAGAACATCCCAAGGGAAAACTCGGTTTAATCCTGGTGCAAGTGGCGTTTGGGGCAGCACCCGAGAGCCCCCAGCCCCAAAAGGGCTGTGGGCAGGGGATAAGATCCAGGGGGGCATCTCCTGCCGGGACAATGGGACATTTGGGGTTCTGCTGCCAGTTTGGGGTGCGCAGCATCACCTCGGGTGGGGGGACAGGACCTGCCTCTGGCATTCCCAGGCCCTCGAATCGCCTCGCCGGGCGGGAAGGCACGAGGGGGTCCAGCCTGGGAGGGTGGGGGTCACTGCCCGCCCCCCGACTCCCTCCCCACCACCTTTGTGTGCTCCCGGGACTCATTTCCTGCCGGGATCTGCTTTAAAGCCTTCGGGGGAGGTGGGCTGGGGTGGGGGGGCGGCCCCTCTCCATCAAAGGCGCTTCCCTTCCCCTCTCATTTTCAAAGAAATAAAAGCATTTACCTTCGGAAGGGAAAAAAAAAAAAAAAAAAAAGGGGGGAAAGAAAAAAGGTGCCGAGGATGTTTTAATGCCGCCGGGGCCGCAGCCGCGGGGGTTTTGTTCGGGCGCAGGAGCAGAGGGTGCTGATATGGAACAGTGGATTTTAAAAGCTGCCGCCTTTCTAAAGCTCACAAAAAAAGGCTCGGAGCAGCCCCAGAGGGCGTGGGGGAGAGGGGAGGGGGTGTCGAACCTCGCACCCCCCGCCGGAGGGGTCCAGACCCCGTTAACCCCCTCGGGGCGAGCCCGGGAGCTCCGGGGCGATGGACCTGGCACGGCCCTGCCCGAAATGCGTCCCGCGCTGGGCTGGGACCCCTGCCAGCCTCACCCGGACCCTCCTGGGGGGTGATCCCCATCGCTGACCCCCCACTCGCAGCCCCACAAGTGCCTCCGGTGCGGACACGACCCCAGGGCACCATCCCCGCCTCCCACCCGCCCGGAGGGCCCTGGGGATGGGACCCCCGGGAAAAGCCATCCCAGGGCATCCCCCGAAGCAGAGGGGAGGCTCAGGGGGGCACCGAACGCATCCTTCGCCCACCCCGGGGTCAGCAGAGCATCTCCACCTACCTGGGTCTGACAGGAGAACATGAGCAGCTGGAAACATCTGCGGGAAAAAGGGAAAAGCAGGCAGTGTTGGTGGGAGCTGGGTGGGTTCTGCTGTCCCCCAGCCCACGGAGAAGCTGGAATAACCCAGGGGGAGAAGCTGGAATAACCCAGAGGGAGAAGCTGGAATAACCCAGGGAGAAGCTGAAATAACCCAGGGGGAGAAACTGAAATAACCCAGGGGGAGAAACTGAAATAACCCACGGGGAAAAGCCGGAATAACCCAGGGAGAAGCCGAAATAACCCAGGGAGAATCTGGAATAACCCAGGGGGAGAAGCCGGAATAACCCAGGGGGAGAAGCTGGAACAACCCAGGGGGAGAAGCTGGAACAACCCAGGGGGAGAAGCTGGAACAACCCAGGGGGAGAAGCTGGAACAACCCAGGGGGAGAAGCTGGAATAACCCAGGGGGAGAAGCTGGAATAACCCAGGGGGAGAAGCCGGGAAGGGCAGCGGGAGCTCGGGGCTTACATAGAGAGGTTCTGCAGGGTGAGGGGCTGCATGGCGCTGCTCGAAGCCCCCCGGGCACCGCCAGCCCCGGTTCCTCGGGAGCTCTCCCGTCCCCTCCTGCCCGGGGCGGCCGAGCGGGTGAGTCCCGGGACCCGCCGAGCCCACGTGCGATGCCCAAGGCTCCGGAGCAGCGACGGCTCATGGGGGAGGCAGCGGGGCTGGGGGCTTCTCCTCCTCCTCCTCCTCCTTTTCCTCCGGCCCTGGGGGCTGCGCCTCCTACTCCCGGGGGGCATGGAGCGCCATCGCTGCCCCTGCGCCCCCACGCCATCGGCCGCCCGTGATGGGCGCGGTGCCCCCGGGCCGGGCAGCGCCCGCAGCCCCCCGCGCCATGGAGCGGCGGTGCCCCGGCGGTGCCCGAGGGTCGCACGGGCGGAGGGGAGGCTTTAAAGGTGGGGAGAGCCCGCAGGGAGGGGCTGCAGCCGGCCCGGGAGGGTGGGATGGGGCAGGAGGAGGGGACAGGGGGAGGTGGGCTCGGCTTGGGTGTCCCCACCGCTCCAGCCCGTGGGGACAGCGGGACGCGGTGAGGGTACCAGGCCTTGGGGACAGAGGTTTTTTGTCACCCGCCCATCACCAGGTGCCAGCACCACGCCTCACCCATCCCAGCAGGGTCTCACCCGCTCCTCCAGCGCTGGGGGGCTCTGGGGATGCTCTGCCCCCAAAATCCAACCCCACAGGTGTCACCTCCCCAGGGCAGGGGGAGGCTGTGGACGCCCCCAGGCTCCGTTTGCTGGGCCGGGGAGGTGTGAAACGCCTGATGAATACCCCGGCAGGGAGCTGGGGAAACCGGGGGGGGGTCACAGTGGCCTGGGGGCGTCCCCGAGGGGAGCACAGAGGAGGAGGGGTCAATTCAGAACTCACCTGCCGTCACACTCATGCCTCAGTTTCCCCATCGCTGCATGGGAAGGGCAGGAGGGGGAGCAGCAGCGAACCCCCCCTCACCCACGAGAGGGTGGGGGGTCTGATTCCATGAAAACACCCCAAATCATCCCCCCCGAGATCTTCCCACCTCCCAGCCAGGAATTCAGCCCCAATCCCACTCTGCAGCCCCCCCAAACCACAAGTGGGGCAGCCCCAGCTCCAGGGCCCCCTCCCACCCCAGCCCCGGGGGCTGTGCCTCGCCCCCCCAGTCCCCGGGGATGATTGATGGATGTGGAGCCATCATCGGCCCCAGGGTGTCCCCGGCTGTGGGGCAGAGGGGACAGGGAGCTGTCAGCGCAGCCCGGGGGGGCCCCGCTGAGCAAACAGCCCCTGCGGGGTGAGGACAGGCGGGAGCGACAGCGCTGCTGTCACCGCTCCACGGTGGCCCTGGAGGAGAGAAACGCCCCCCCAATCCCATCCCCATCCCATCCCCAACCCCGGTGGATACAGGGAGGGATCAACCCCCCTCGCTGTCCTAAGCAGCCTAAGACCCCCGGGTGGGGGGCTCGGGTCCCCTCTGGGAGCCCCCCAGGACACAGCAGCAGCCGGGGGGCTCCGGGCCCTCCCCAAATCGCGGTGCCCGCGGACCAAGGGCAGGTCAATGGGACACAATCCCCTCCCCGCTGCTCCCTAATCCTCCTTTGTCCCCTATTGACAGGCAGCACTCCTCACGCCGCGGGTGGGGGGCAGCCCCCGAGCCCCCATATCTGGAGGGCAGCTCCCAGCAGCCCTACCCAGGGTGGGAACGCCCCCACAGCCCCCCCAGCGCCAGCACAGGGAGGCCAGGAGTGCAAAACGTGCTTTATTTGGGAATGACACCACCACCACCAACAGCTGCTTGTCGCCTTTCCTGCACCTGGAATGGAAGGAGAAAGGGTTGGACCCGCGGGGGTCCCGCGCTGACCCCCCTGGGGGGGCACAGCTGCCCCAGCCCCGCTGAGCCACGGGCTGGGGGCACCCCCAGGGCCCCCCAGCTCCACAGGGACCCTCCCAGCAGGGCTCTGCATCCCAGTCCGCACCTGACTGGGCTCTGTAGGAATTCTCGTTATTTCTTTGTCGCTCCTTTCTTGCCCCGGCCGGCTCCCCGTCCCTGCGGGGATGAAGAGGGGGTGAACATGGCAGCCCGAGCCTGGAGACCCCAAAGCTGCGTTTTTCCCCCATTTTTGGGTCCAGCAGCTGCTGCCCATCACACATGAACCCTTTTCCCTGCCCGGGAGCTCCTGGTCTCCCCAAGGGACAGCCCGAGCAGCTCCTACCTTGCCAGGAAGGGGATCCTCAGAGGCACCCTTGCTCCTGCTGGGGGACAAGGAGGAGCTGGGATTAGGGGTGCAGGGTCCGGCAGTGGGGGGGTCCCACTCTGGGCTTTTCCCTCCCTCATACTCACAGCTCATCCTCCTTTTCCACCTTCCTTTTCTGTGGGAGAGAGAGAGAGGGAAATGTGGGGTGGGGACTCTTCCTCCCTGAGGGGTGAAGGCCACAGCCCATCCCCTGAACAGAGAAGGATTTGGGGTCCCTGTCCCCCCTCCACACCCCTGACCCCACCCCAAGGGTGCTGACCTTGGCAGCGCCACCCTTCCGGGCAGCTGAGCTCTTGGGGGGCTTCTTGGGAGTCTCCTCTTCTTCCTCCTCCTCCTCATCATACTCCTCATCCGAGCTCAGGTTCGTCACTGTGGGAGAGCCTGGCTGAGCCCCTGGCCCCTGCTGGGGGTGCACGGGGTGGGGGGACCCCCATACTCACTGGACACGGGGCGGGGGGACCCCAACACTCACTGGACAGGTGGTATGGGGACCCCGATACTCACTGGACAGGTACTGGGGGGACCCCAATACCCACTGGACACGTGCTGGGGGGACCCCGATACTGGACACACACTGGGGGGGAACCCCATACTCACTGGACACAGGGTGTGGGGACCCCCCTACTCACTGGACATGGGGCGGGGGACCCCGATACTCACTGGGCATGTGCTGGGGTGACCCCCATACTCACTGGACACATGCTGGGGGTCCCCCATACTCACTGGACACGTGCTGGGGGTCCCCCATACTCACTGGACACGTGCTGGGGGTCCCCCATACTCACTGGACACGTGCTGGGGTGACCCCGATACTCACTGGACACGTGCTGGGGGTCCCCCATACTCACTGGACACGTGCTGGCCGCTGACATAGACGGGGCCGGAGCCGGCGCGCAGGTGGAAGGTCACCGGGGGGGTCAGCTCCACTCCGTTCAGCGTGGCCTGGAAAAGAGGAGTGGGAGTAGCTCCGGACAGCCCCCCGGGGCACAGAGCCCTCCCCGGGGCGGCTGAAGCCCCCTCCCCTCCCCTGCACTCACCGTGGGCAGCACCGAGGGTTTCAGCGTGGCCAGGGGCACTGGGGTGCGGGGCTCGCCCTCCTCGGCCACCACCTCCACCACGTGGAACTCATCCCGGGCCGTCTCCCCCAGGCAGATCTGCAGGGAGGGAGAAGGGAATTCCCTCAGGACCCCCGCGGGATCCAGGCACCCCTCACAGGGGACCCCCGTGGGTTTGGGGGGCCGTGGGGTCTCAACTGTGGTCTCCCCGGCAGGGAATCCATCCCAGGGTGTCTCCCCCAAACAGTGGGGAGAGCATCCCCTCCTTGACCCCCTCCCCAGCCCCCCCGGGTTTTTGGGGTCACCCACCGTGCGCAGGACCAGCTGATGGTCGCAGTGCCAATCCTCGGCCACCTGGAAGGTGCAGGAGTCCTTCCCTTTGCTCAGCTCACACCCTGCGGACACGGGGGGGACAGAGAATGAGGTGGGGGTCCCGGGCAGGGGGGGCACCCCGGGGCACCCCCAGCCCCGCAGGGATTTAGGGTTTGTGGCACTCACCCCAAAGGATGGACACAGGCCTCTCGGACGCGCTGAAGGTGCTATCCGTGAAGGACATGGCTCGGGGGTGTCACAGCCTAGGGGGGGACACACAGAACCGTGGGACAACCCCCCCCCCAACCTGCAGGACCCCCAGTCCCTCTCCCCAAAACACTCACCCCAAAAAAGGCACCTCAATTCTCAGCCCAAGGGGAGCCCCGAAGATACCTCACCCCCCCAGAGAGGGCATTTATAGGGGCACAGGGACCCACCCCCCCAATCAAGCGGCAGCCACCCCAAAAGGTTAATTAATTATCCCTGCCAGGTGTGGGTGCTAATGAGCGTGGGAACCCCTTCCCCCAAGGTGTGGGTCCCGCTGAGTGCACCCCGATGTGTCACACACAGGTCACCGTGCCCTGACATCCCTGGTGGCCTCCCCATCTGTCCCCCGTGCTCTCCTGTGTTCTGCGATGTCCCCAACTGTCCCCCGCCCCGTTCTCCTGTGTCCCCTCGTGTCCCTGGCCCCCCATGTGACCCCCCTGTCACTCTGTGTCATCCCCCCCTGTTCTGCTGTGTCCCCTCGTGTCCCTGGCCCCGCATGTCCCCCTGTGACCCCCTTGTCACTCTGTGTGTGTCCCCCCTTCTCCTGTGTCCCCTCGTGTCCCTGGCCCCACATGTGACCCCCTTGTCACTCTGTGTCATCCCCCCCCTGTTCTGCTGTGTCCCCTCGTGTCCCTGGCCCCACATGTCCCCCTGTGACCCCCTTGTCACTCTGTGTCCCCTCCGTTCTGCTGTGTCCCCTCGTGTCCCTGGCCCCACATGTCCCCTTGTGACCCCCTCGTCACTCTGTGTCCCTGCATCTCCCCTGTCCCCCCCGTCCTGAGTGTCCCTCCGTGTCCCCCCCATAACTCCCGTATCCCCCCGTGTCCCCCTGGCCCATCCGTGTCCCCCTGGCCCATCCGTGTCCCCCCCGTGTCCCCCTGGCCCATCCGTGTCCTCCCCGTGTTCCCCTGTCCCCCCCGTCCTGAGTGTCCCCCCGCGTCCCCACATAACTCCCATATCCCCATGTGTCCCTGCGCCCCCGTGATCCCCCCCGTGATCCCCCCCTTGTCCCCCCGTGTCCCCCCTCGTCCCTCCCCTGTCCCCCGGCCCATCCGTGTCCCCCCCATGTCCCCCCCGTGTCCCCCCGTGTCCCTCCCCTGTCCCCTGGGCGGGGCCGCGCCGCCTCTTCCGGCAGCGATGGCGGCAGGGCTGGCGGGCCTGGCGGGGCTGGTGAGTCTGGGGGGCACCGGGGGGCTCTGTGTGACCCTCTGCGGCCATGGGGGGGGGTCTGGGGGCCGTGTCCCCGCGGTGTCGCAGCTCCGTGTCCCCCGCAGGGCCCCGGCGAGGCCGCGGCTGCTGCTCAGGCGCTGGCGCTGCCCGCGGAGTCCTTCGGCAACGACGTGAGTGGGGCTGGGGGCGCGGGGGGCTCGGGGGCTCTGCTGGGAGGGTCACAGCTTTGGGGGTCACAGCGTTGGGGGTCCCTGTCCTGTGGGGTCACGGACCTGAGGCCTCCCGGCCGTGAGGGGTCGCGGCTTTGGGAGATCCCAGTCCCGGAGGGTCACAGTCCTCAGGGGGATGGCGCAATCCTGGGAGGGGGTCCAGCTTTGGGGGTCCCAATCCAGGAGGGTCCTGGTCCTCAGGGGGGTGTCCCAATCCTGAGGGAGGGTCCAGCTTTGGGCATCCCAATCCTGGAGAGTCCCAGGCCTGGGAGGGGGTCCGGATTTGGGGGTCCCAATCCTGGAGGGTCCCGGTCCTGGAGGGGTTTCCAGCTTCGGGGGTCCCAATCCAGGGGGTCCCAGTCCTCAGGGGGATGGCCCAGGCCTGGGAGGTTGTCCAGCTTTGGGGGTCTCAATCCTGGGGGAGGGCGTCCCACCCTTGTCCCCCCACGGGGAGAAGAGTCCCAAGAGGAAGAAAACCCCCGGAATGGGAGGAGAGGACCCCCAAAGGGAGGAGAGACCCTCCGAGAGGAGGAAAAGCCCCGTGAAGGGAGAGGGGACCCCAGGAGGGGGAGAGGGTCCTGTGAAGGGGAGGAGGGACCCCCACGGGGGGATTTGTCCCCAGGGTGGATCCCGAAGTTCCTGATCCCTGTCCTGCTCTGCAGCCCCGCGTGGAGCTGGCCTGGGCCATGAAGGCTCATCAGCACGCCCAGGTCTACTTCAATGTGAGTCTGGGGGCTCCGAGGGTCTGGGGGGGCTCTGGGGGGGTCACAGCTGACCCTACACCTCCCCGTGCAGCTCATCTCCTCCGTGGACCCCAAATTCCTGAACCTCACCAAGGTGGATGACCGGATCTACGAGGAGTTCAGGAAAACCTTCCGGGACCTGCGGATCGACGTCCTGGACCCCGAGGAGCTGAAATCGGAGCCTGCCAAGGAGGTGGCGCAGGGCACAGGGGGATCCCCCCCTTTTCCTGGATTTTGGGGGTGCTGAGGGTGTTTTTATCCCCCAGAAGTGGCGCCCGTTCTGCCTCAGCTTCGAGGGGGTGGTGGAGGATTTCAACTACGGGACGCTGCTCCGCCTGGATTCCCGCCGGGAATACACGGAGGAAAACACCATTTTCGGTGGGAAAAGGGTTCCGAGGGGCTGGGGGGATCCCAACCCCACGGATCTGCCCCGGGGCTCATCCCTCTCCTGCTTTTTCAGCCACCAGGATCCAGTTTTTCGCCATCGAGATCGCCCGCAACAGGGAGGGCTGCAATGATGAGGTTTACAGCAGTTCCCGGGAGCCGCCGGCCCAGGAGGCAAAATCAGGATGAGGATTGGGAAGCTGGGCCGGGATGAGGGGGGCAGGAGCCCCCAGACTCGGGATGAGGGGGGCAGGAGCCCCCAGACTCGAGCTGAGGGGGGCAGGAGCCCCCGGCTCTGCTCCGGGACCATTCCCAGACTAGGGAGGCTCTGGAAGGACGGAGGGGCTGGAGCTGCCTCTGCTGCTCCGACTGTAAATAAATGTTCTGAAATCCCAATCCTGGTGTTGGTGTCACCCCTGTGGGTCCCTGGGGTGTCCCCCATCCCCTGTGCCCCACCTGGGTGCAACTGGGGGGAGATTGTTCCCTAAAATGAGCTGAAACCGCTCAAAATTGGGGTCAAATCCAGGTGGGATTCGGCCGGAGCTGTGCTCGCTCCTCTCAGGGCTCTAGGATCATCTTTTCCCCCAAAATTTAATCAGATTTGGGGCATTTTGGGGCTTGACTGGGGAGAGTCACCCTGCAGGAAAGGGCTGGGGGTGTTGGGGGGATCTTGGGGTGCAGGGGGAGAATTCAGGGGGAGATCTTGGGGTGCAGGGGGAGAGAATTCAGGGGGAGATCTTGGGGTACAGAGGGAGATTTTGGAATTCTGGGGGAGAGAGTTTTGGGACATGGGAAATCTGAGATCTGGGGGAGCTCTTGGAGTTCTGGGGGAAAACTTGGGGTTGTGAGGGAAGATCTTGGAATTCTAGGGGAAATCTTGAGCTGCAGGGAGAAATCTTGGAATTCTGGGGGAGATCTCAGGGTGTCAAGTGAGATTTTGGTGTTCTGGGGGAGACCTTGCGCTGCAGGGGGAAAAGTCTGGCATCTGAAATTTGGGGTTCTGCGGTCAGTCTCGGAGTTCTGGGGTGAATCTTGGGGTTCAGGAGTGAATCCTGGGGTGCAGGAGTGAATTTGGGGTGCAGCCAGAGCCGGGTCAGTAGAAACCATTGAGTTTTATTTGCAGTCACAATGCTTACACTGTATGCAGCAAACACCCTTACAAGTCAACCAGCATCTGCTCACGCGGAAAAGGACCCAACACACAATCGCCAGAGGAAAAGAAAAACGAAAAAATGAAAAATAAAATAAAATTAAAAAAAAAAAAAAAAAAAAAAAGGAAAGAAAATAAAATTAAAAGAGTAGGTGGTGGTGTCTGGGAAAAGAAACTGAAGCCCTAAAAGGACCGAGTGTCTGTGGGTAGAGCTGAGCAAGAGGATGCACACGACTAGCAGCAACAATAGTGGGGAAATACAAGGCAAACAGGTTCCCTCCCCCATCAGCTTCCCTCTGATCCGTGGATTTTCCATCGATTGATACCCAAACACTGATTACGGTGCCCTAAGAGAAGAAATGGACTCGTTTCCGAGGGGTGCTCGACACTTCATGCTGGGCAAACCTTGTTATGGAGAACCCTCCGAGGAGGAGGCCCTGTGCTGCCGCCAGCTCCCGCTCCAGCCCGGGGAAAATGGGAAAAAAGCAATGGAGGAGGAGAGGAGAGGAGGGCCCTGGGAGGGGACAGGGGCTACTGCTACAGAGGGGACAGGAGGGACACCCACGAGCAAGCACGAACTGAGGGGTCACGTCATGGCTTCGAGTTCCCAATAACAAGGGCGAGACGGGACCGGGAAATTGTGATTTCGAGGGGGCTTAATAAGAAAAAATATACATTTGGAATTTTACAATGCCTTTTTTTTTTTTTTTTTGTGGTGGTTTTTTTTTTTTTGTGTGTGTTTTTAAATTTTTTTTTGTTGGTTTTTTTGTTGTTGTTTGAAGTTTTGCTTCTCTCTACAGCTTGTCACTAAATAGATCTCTGCACTTTCACACAGCCACCCCCTCGCCCAGTAAAGCTTCAGGCCACGCTTTCCTCACTCGCATTCACAACCCTCACACCAGCACTGGGTGCACCAGGACTCTGTAAAAATTTCAATCACACTTTTTTTTTTGTTGTTTTGTTTGTTTTTTGTTTTTTTTTTTTTTTTTTAAATCATCATCATTTTGTTTTTTTTTTTGTTGTGGTTTTTTTGCGCTTTTTTTTTTTCAGTTTTTTTTTTGTCTTTTTTTTTTTTCTTCGTCTCATTTTTCTGAAACTCAATATAAACCTTGTTCCAAAATGTTATGAAAAAATGTACATGTTTTATACAAGGCAGGCTTGCAGCAGAGCGCTGGCGTTCCACATTCCGGCCAGGGAGGGAGAGAGAAAACTCTTGGAATTCCTGCACCTGGATTTTTTTTTTTTTTATGCCCTTCCATCCACCCCCTCCCACGGAAAAAACAGAAGCACCTGCCCAGGTGAGCTCAACCTGCTGCTCCCTCCTCCCGCGGGTCCGGCCGCAATCCAGCCCTGGGGGAGGGCGGGGGTTTGGGAACGCCCTGGATTCTTTCCTTCGGGAAGGGGGAGCCCTGGGGGCCAGGCCGAGGAGAAGCTCCGCTCCTCTGGGAGCTGTCAGCTCATCATGTCGTTGCTGTTCACGCCGTAGCTCGAGTTCTTCATGGAGTCGTTGACCTCGCGCCGGAACGCCGACAGGTTCTGGGTGAACCTGGGGAGGGAAGAATCCGTCACTGATGGGGATTGGTGGGATGGGAAGAGCCTTTGGGGGTGTGGGGTCTGAGATGGGACCTGGCGGTGACACCTGGGGCACCTCTGTGCAGCTCCAGGGATGGGATCCACTCGGGGATGGGATCCAGCCAAAAATGGGATCCAGCTGGGGATGGGATCCACTTGGGATGGGGATCCAGCCAGGGATGGGATCCAGCCAGGGATGGGATCCAGCCGGGGATGGGGTCCAGCCAGGGATGGGATCCAGCCAGGGATGGGATCCACCTGGGATGGGATCCAGCCAGGGATGGGATCCACTCGGGAATGGGATCCAGCCAGGGATGGGATCCAGCCAGGGATGGGATCCAGCCAGGGATGGGGATTCAGCCAGGGATGGGGATCCAGCCAGGGATGGGGATCCAGCTGGGGATGGAATCCACCCGGGGATGGGATCCACCTGGGGATGGGGATCCACCTGGGGATGGGGTCCAGCTGGGGATGGGGATCCAGCCGGGGATGGGATCCAGCCGGGGATGGGATCCAGACATGGATGGGATCCAGCCAGGGATGGGATCCAGCCGGGGATGGGATCCAGCCAGGGATGGGATCCAGCCAGGGATGGGGATCCCCGACCTCTCAGCCTCTCCACAGAGTTTATCAAACTGAAGCAGGGATATTGGGAAGGGATGAACAGGGATATCGGGAAGGAATATCTCGGCTGTGAGGAATTCTTGGCTGGGATGGAATTCCCAGAGGAGCTGTGGCTGCCCCTGGATCCCTGGCAGTGTCCCAGGCCAGGCTGGGATAACCTGGCATAGCAGAAGGTGTCCCTGCCCATGGATATTTAACCTCCCTTCCAACCCCCACCATTCCCTGAGCACAGCCATGAGGGAATCCCACGGAAATCCCATGGAAAGGGAATCCCACAGAAATCCCATGGGAAGGTAATCCCACAGAAATCCCATGGGAAGGTAATCCCATGGCAATCCCATGGCAAGGTAATCCCATGGCAATCCCACGGGAAGGTAATCCCATGGCAATCCCATGGCAAGGTGCCCATTCCTGCGTTTCCCCAGCACTGACCTGTCCCTGTTCTTGGTGAGGAGGTTGCGCTCGATGCCCTCCATGAGGTTCTCGAAGCAGAGGTGCATGGCCTGCTGCTTCTCCGGGGGCTGGCTGTTCACAATGCTGTTCCTCAGGTCCGAGAAATACTGCGAGAAGAGGACAAGGAGGGGTGAATTCCCAGGGGAATTGGCTTTGGGACAGGGCACACACAGCCCGGGATGTTGGCAATGAGGAGGGAACGCGTCCAGCTTTGGAAGGGATGGAGTTGGATTCCTCAGCTCCAGGGAGGGTGTGACCCCTCCTGGCCATGGGAGCATTCCAGAGCTTCCCTGGGATTGTTCTCCTCCCTCAGCCAAGCCCCTTCTAGGTGGGATGGATCCTTTACCTTCTCGTTGAGCAGGATGAGGCCAAGCAGAGGCCGGGACATGGACCACTGGTTCCTGCAGTCCTCGAAGATGATGATGTTCAGCACCGTCGAGAGCATCTGGGCCGGGGAAGAGAGGGTTAAAGGCAGCCCTTCCATCCCATGGATCCCATCCCATCCCATGGATCCCATCCCATGGATCCCATCCCGTCCCATGGATCCCATCCCATGGATCCCATCCCATCCCATGGATCCCATCCCATCCCATGGATCCCATCCCATGGATCCCATCTCATGGATTCCATCCCATGGATCCCATGGATCCCATCCCATCCCAGCTCCCTGGGATTCTCCAGGGATGCTGCTGGAGGCTCAGGGCTGCAGAGCTCTGAGCGCTGCAGTTTGGGGAATTCAGGCTGGAGAAGAGCACAGAGGGACAGGACAAGGGGAGAGACTGAAAACTGACAGGGTGGGATATGGGGAAAAATCCTTCCTGTGAGGGGCTGGGATGGAATTCCCAGAGAAGATTCCCATTCTCATCCCTGGCAGTGTCCCAGGCCAGGCTGGACGGGGCTTGGAGCACCCTGGGACAGTGGGAGGTGTCCTTGCCCACGGCAGGGGTGGCATGGGACAGTTCAGGTCCTTCCAACCCAAACCATTCCAGGATTCTGTGATTCCACCCATCCACCCAGCGCTGCCAAGGCCATGTCATGGGCAGGAGGAGGATCTGGAGCCTCCATGAGCTGGAGGAGACCTTCCCTGAGCTGCTGGGAGCTGCTGGGGTGTGGATTCCTGCCACACACCCACGGGAATATCGCCCATCTCCACCTGAGCTGCTGTGAAATGCCTCAGGAAGCTCCTCCTCCTCCCTTGAGTTTCCTTCCACAGCCACCTCAGGCTAAAGCCAGGATCTAACCTGGGCCTGGGAGATGCAATTGCTGTTTTTAGCCTCAGAAACCTCAGCTTCCATCCCAAAAAAGCTGGATTTGTTGGCAGCTGATCCAGGGGCGGGCGTGGAACAATATTCACTGCTCCCACACAGGAGCGGTGCTGACAATGAGATGCACCAGGAGAGCTGTGCTTCCTTAAAAAAAACCTCATTTTTTGGGCTAATTTGAACAGCCAAACTAATGTTCCTTGGGATAACCAAAACCCTGGAGCATGGTTTGGAATCACACCTGAGGAGAGGTGGAACACCAGCAAAAAAATCCTGTTTATCCCAGAAAAAAACTCCCTGTTTATCCTGGTTTATCCCAGAGAAAAGAGAAATAATGGGCAAAAGAGGTATTAAATCATGTTTTTAAGTAGAATAGTTGGAAATTTGTGTGACTAAATTTGTGACTAAAAGGTCAAGGAGTGGATTTTGTTTCCTTTGTCTTTTTGTTTTGTGTTGCGATGCTATTTGCGGATTTGATGTACAGAACTTCTTTTGCTCTTTCCATTTAGTTTAGCTGTTCTTTTGTTTTGTTTTTTTTTTTTTGTTGTTATAAGTGAAAATTATATAATTATAATTGAATGTGGATTTTAATGATTGAAACTCAGAGCAGGAAAAAAGCAGTGCTGGGAAAATCTGAAGTTTTCCTGGGAATTCGGGCTGTACCTGCTGGATCACCTCAGGGTGTGAATGTGGATTTTAACGATTGAAAGAGCAGGGAAAAAACAAGGATGGGAATATCCAAGGTTTTTCAGGGAATTCGGGCTGTACCTTCTGGATCATCTCGGGGTGTGAATGTGGATTTTAACGATTGAAAGAGCAGGGAAAAAGCAGCGCTGGGAAAATCGGAGGTTTTTCAGGGAATTCAGGCCCTACCTGCTGGATCATCTCAGGGTGTGAATGTGGATTTTAACGATTGAAAGAGCAGGGAAAAAGCAGTGCTGGGAAAATCCGAGGTTTTTCTGGGAATTCGGGCTGTACCTTCTGGATCATCTCAGGGGTGAATGTGGATTTTAACGATTGAAAGAGCAGGGAAAAAGCAATGCTGGGAAAATCTGAGGTTTTTCAGGGAATTTGGGTTGCACCTGCTGGATCATCTTGGGGTGTGAATGTGGATTTTTATGATTGAAACTCAGAGCAGGGAAAAAGCAGTGCTGGGAAAATCCGAAGTTTTTCAGGGAATTCGGGCTGTACCTTCTGGATCACCTCAGGGTGTGAATGTGGACTTTAATGATTGAAAGAGCAGGGAAAAAGCAGCGCTGGGAAAATCCGAGGTTTTTCCAGAAATTTGGGCTATACCTTCTGGATCACCTCAGGGTGTGAATGTGGCTTTTAACGATTGAAAGAGCAGGGAAAAAGCAGCGCTGGGAAAATCCGAGGTTTTTCTGGGAATTCAGGCCCTACCTGCTGGATCATCTCGGGGTGCTGCTGCATGATGTGCAGGAAGCGGTCGCTCTCCTGGGCCAGCGGGGTCGTTCTCTTCTTGGTGCTGCGGGACAGTTGCTTGAAGAGATAAGTGACGATGTGGTCCAGGCAGGAGCAGCAGCCTGTGCAAACCATGGTGTCTGCGGGAACAGGGAAAACAGGATCTTGGGGAATGCTGGGAAAGCTCCTGGGAAAATGGTGATGGTTATTGGGGTCCCCGGGGTTACTGGGGCCCCCAATGGTTATTGGGGCCCTTCGGGTTATTGGGGCTCTCGGGGTTATTGGGGCCCTTGATGGTTATTGGGGCCCTTGATGGTTATTGGGGCCCTCGGGGTTATTTGAGCTATCGATGGTTATTGGGGTCCCTGATCGTTATTGGGGTCCCTGATCATTATTGGGGCCCCCGATGGTTATTGAGGCCCCCGATGATTTTTGGGGCCCCCGATGGTTATTGTGGCCCTGATGGTTATTGGGGCTCTTGGTTTTTGGGGCTATTGATGGTTATTGGGGCTATCGATGGTTATTAGGGTCCTTGGGGTTATTGGGGCTCCCGATGGTTATTGGGACTCCTGATGGTTATTGGGGTCCCCAATGGTTATTGGGGCCCTCAGGATTATTGGGGCTTTTGATGGTTATTGGGACCCTTGGGGTTATTGGGGCTCCTGATGGTTATTGGGGTCCCTGATGGCTATTGGGGCCTCAATGATTATTGGGGTCCCTTGATGGTTATTGGGGTCCTCGGGGTTATTGGGCCCCTGCTGGCTATTGGGGCCCCTGATGGTTTTTGGGGCCCCGATGATTATTGGGGCCCTCGATGGTTATTGGGGTCCCCAATGGTTATTGGGGCCCTCAGGATTATTGGGGCTTTTGATGGTTATTGGGGCCCTTGGGGTTATTGGGGCTATCGATGGTTATTGGGGTCCGTGATGGCTATTGGGGCCCTCGATGGTTATTGGGGTCCCTCGATGGTTATTGGGGTCCTCGGGGTTATTGGGCCCCCGCTGGCTATTGGGGCCCCTGATGGTTATTGGGCCCCCGATGGTTTTTGGGGCCCCAATGATTATTGGGGCCCTTGATGGTTATTGGGGTCCCTGATGGCTATTGGGGCCCCCAATGGTTATTGGGGTCCCTTTATGGTTACTGGGGCCCTCAGGGTTATTGGAGCTATTGATGGTTATTGGGGCCCTGATGCTTATTGGGGCCCTCGATGGCTATTGGGGCCCTCGATGGTTATGGGGCCCCTGATGGTTTTTGGGGCCCTCGATGGTTATTGGGGCCCTCAGGGTTACTGGGGTGCCCAGTGGTTATTGGGGCTATTGATGGTTTTTGGTGCCCCCAATGGTTATTGGGGTCCCCAATGGTTATTGGGGCCCTCAGAGTTATTGGGGCCCCCAATGGCTATTGGGGTCCTCGATCATTATTGGGGCCCTCGGGGTTATTTAGGGATGGCCCCAAGCCTGAGCAGGTCAGGAAGTTCCTCCCTGAGATGAGGGTGAGAGAAGCTGGGAGAATTGGGAATGCTCAGCCTGGAATGTTCGGTGTGGAATGAGTGAATTGTGGCCCAAAGGGAGCTGGGATTAAAATGGAGAGAGGCTGCCTGTGAGGGATGGAGGGACAGGACACAGGGAATGGCTTCCCACTGCCACAGGGCAGGGATGGATGGGATTTTGGGAAGGAATTCCTGGCTGGGATGGAATTCCCAGAGGAGCTGTGGCTGCCCCTGGATCCCTGAAGTGTCCAAGGCCAGGCTGGAGCACCCTGGCACAGTGGGAGGTGTCCCTGGGATTGCAACCAGGTGGGCTTTAAGATCCCTTCCCATCCCTCCTGGAATTCCATGATCCTGTAAATTCACGGAGTGGTCACGTTTGAAGGGATCAGGGATGGGGTCACTGCTCCATCTCCCTCCCTCTCTCCACAATTCCAGCTCTACCAGGGCTGGAACTCCCCCACCTGCTCTCCCAAGGAACATTTTCTTTTTAACCTCCAACTCTCCATTCCAAGCACCAAAATCCCCTCGCACTTCCCAACCCGAACCCCTAAAATCCATGGGAATTACCTAGTGCAGTGAGGCCTTCGGAGATGGAGGAGAGGATGTACATGATCACGTGGGGCTCCAGGCTGGCGATGAAGTTCATGTGGTCCTGGGTGAGAACTTCCAGCAGGGAATAGTAGGACTGGCTGAGCTTGGGATAATCCTGCAGGAAAAGGAGGGAAAACCCAATTTGAAGGCCTTGTGGTTATCCTGGAAGCAACAATTAAGGATTCCTAAACCCAACCCCTCAGTAATCACCTGGAAAACGCTGATGAATCTCCTGGGAAGAACCAACCAACCTCTCTCCCAAAATATTGAAATTCCAACAGATTCCCCACCTTTCCTTCTCCCCCAGCAAACCATTCCATCCTTTCTCCCACTTTATTTTCCCAGGGACAGGACTTGGCTCTCTGGGAGGCTACAGACCCATCCCCATCCCCAGGGCGCTGCTGGGAATTTTCCAGAGAGTTCTACGTTTCCAGCTCTGGCCATATAAATATCCATTCATTTATCCTGGTAAATTAAACCAGGAATGTGCTGGGTGCAGCCAGAGACAGCGTGACTCCCTTCAGGTCCTGGGAGGAAGAAAAGGGAGGAAGATTTGCTGCCCTCTCTGCTCCATTTTGGAATTATTACAGGAATTATTCCTTGGAATTACTTTTCCAAGCACGAGGGTTTTGAGGGCAGGATTCCATGGAGATCCCAGCCCACAGGGAAGCACAATCCTCACTCCAGGAAGTCCTTTTTGGACAGGAGAGCTGGAGAGGGACTGGGGACAAGGGATGGAGGGACAGGACACAGGCAATGGCTTCGAATGGACAGCGAGGAGGTTTAGATGAGATATTGGGGAGAATTCCTCCCTGGGAGGGTGGGGAGGGGCTGGGATGGAATTCTCAGAGGAGCTGTGGCTGCCCCTGGAAGTGTCCCAGGCCAGGTTGGACAAACCTGGGACAGCAGAATGGGATTTAAATTCCATTTAAATGGATGGATCCCCCCCGGCAGGGGATGGGATTCAAAGTCCATTCCAACCCAAACGTTGGGAATTCCTTGTGTGATGCCTTCCCAACCCTCACCCATTCCCCACTGCTGCCACCCATTCTGGCACCAATCCCTCATCCCTGCCCCATCTCCTCCACCCCTGCCCCTTCTCTTCCATCCCTGCCCCATCTCCTCCATCCCTGCCCCTTCTCTTCCATCCCTGCCCCATCTCCTCCATCCCTGCCCCATCTCCTCCATCCCTGCCCCATCTCCTCCATCCCTGCCCCTTCTCCTCCATCCCTGCCCCTTCTCTTCCATCCCTGCCCCTTCTCTTTCATCCCTGCCCCATCTCCTCCATCCCTGCCCCATCTCCTCCATCCCTGCCCCTTCTCTTCCATCCCTGCCCCTTCTCTTCCACCCCTGCCCCATCTCCTTCATCCCTGCCCCATCTCCTCCATCCCTGCCCCATCTCCTCCATCCCCACCCCATCTCCTCCACCCCTGCCCCATCTCCTGCCTTTCCCAGGATCCTCCATCCTGGGAAAGAGATAACTTTTCCTCACCAGCAGGTCGCTGTGGGGGATGGACAGCAGCAGTTTGATGAAGGTCTGCAGGGCGTTGTCCAGGGCATCATCCCCGTAGAGCCTGAACACGCCGAAGTTGACGTAGCTGCCGCTGAGCGCTGCCTTCAGCATGGAGAAGCAGATGGAGATGCCCTTCAGCTTCAGGGCATACACCTGGTCCTTCGGGACCTCCCCCAGCGTCAGGATGCGATTCCCTGCAGGATACAGGAGCAGAGTCATGATTCTGGTTGTAGTTGCTCTGTTTTAGAAATCTTTCTCTTCTTTCTCAGGGAGAATAGAGATAAGCTGCATTTTTGTACTTTCCTAACCTCTGTGTTTGGTGCTAGGTGTTGTATAGCTGTGCCCAATGGTTTTAGGAGGTGGATTCCCTGCTGACCAATAGTTGCTAGATTATTAATGGATATATAAAGAAGTTTCTGTAAATAAAGTTTCTCTTTTCGCCATCTTGGGTTCTCCTGCCTGCTTCCTCTGCCAGCTTCTGCGAATCCCAGGAAATCTAAACCAACAATGCTCAGCTCTTCCAGAGCTTGGGATGTGATTTCAGCACTCCCAGCTGAGGGATTTGCGCTTTTCTGGGGCCAGGAGGTGCCATTTCCCTGAAATTCTCTGCTCCAAAGCACTGTTTGGACAACCCAACCCTGCCAAAATTCCCAAATCCCTCCTCCTCTTGTAGTTGCAGTGTTTTAAAACCTTTCTCTTCTTTCTCAGGGAGAATAGAGATAAGCTGCATTCTTGTACTTTCCTAATCTCTGTGTTTGGTGCTAGGTGTTGTACAGCTGTGGCCAATGGTTTTAGGAGGTGGATTCTTTGCTGATCAATAGTTGCTAGAATATGAATGGATATAAAAGACCTTTCTTGTAAAAAAACTTTCTCTTTTCGCCATCTTGGTTCGTCTGCCTGAATTCTCTCAGCTCAGCCTCTGCACCCTCGGGGACTTTAAAGCCACAATAGGGTAAGAAGGAATGGCCTTAAGCTGAAAGAAGGGAAATTGAGATGCGATAATGGGAAGAAATCGTTCCCTTGGGGAGGGGCTTGGATGGAATTCCCAGAGGAGCTGCCCTTGGAAGTGTCCCAGGCCAGGCTGGAGCACCCTGGGCTAGTGGAAAGTGTCCCCACGGCAGGGGCGGAATGGGATGAGCTTTACATCCCTTCCAAGCCGAACATTCCATGATTTCCCAAACAGGATGAGCTTTACATCCCTTCCAAGCCGAACATTCCGTGATTTCCCTAAGAACCAGAGCCCTGAGCAGTTTCCTGGGGGATCGTCCCTCACCGTACGTCGTGATCATCTTGCTGGTCTCGCGGAAGAGCAGGATGCCGTTGGGAGAGGACACATCAAACTGCAGCCGCTGGGACCTGGGGGACACAGGGAACGGTCAGAGCCACGGAACTGACCCGAGGAGCTCCTCTGAGCCAGGCTGGCAGAGCTGGGAATGCCCAGGGTGGAGTTAAGAAGGATCCAGGGAGAGCTCAGAGCTCCTGGCAGGGCCTGAAGGGCTCCAGGGGAGCTGGAGAGGGACTGGGGACAAGGGATGGAGGGACAGGACACAGGGAATGGCTGCCCACTGCCACAGGGTGGGGATGGATGGGAGATTGGGAAGGAATTCCTGGCTAGGATGGAATTCCCAGAGGAGCTGTGGATCCCTGAAGTGTTCCAGGCCAGGCTGGGATAACCTGGGACTGCAGGAGGTGTCCCTGCCCATGGCAGGGGTGGAGTGGGATGGGATTTAAGGTCTTTCCAATGATTTTCCATGATCCTATAAATTCCAAACTGCAGCTCCAACACCCCTGGCAGTAAAACCAGAGTGACCATTCTGGGAGTTGCTGCTCCTGGCATTCCCTGATCCCAGGGATGCTCCCCAAGCTCCCCACAATGCCCTGGGCTGGTGGAAAATTCCCACTGTGGGGAATATTCTGGGACTGGGGCTGTATTCCTGATGTGGGGAATATTTGGGGATTGGGGCTGTAATCCCAATGTGGGGAATATTCTGGGATTTGGGCTGTATTCCTGATGTGCGGAATATTCTGGGATTGGGGCTGTATTCCCAATGTGGGGAATATTTGGGGTTTTGGCCTGCATTCCCCATGTGGGGAATATTCTGGGATTGGGGCTGCATTCCCAATATGGGGAATACTTGGGGATTGGGCCTGTATTCCCCACATGGGGAATATTCTGGGATTGGGGCTGTATTCCCTATGTGGGGAATATTTGTGGATTGGGGCTGTATTCCCAATATTGGGAATATTTGGGGATTGGGGCTGTATTCCCCATATTGGGAATATTCCAGGATTGGGACTGGACATGCTGCCCCGACAGAGCCACACCAACACCTCGGGAGCAGCCTGGGCTCGCTGCCTCCTGCCCATGACAGCTCCAAGCATTCCCAGCCTGGCATTTTTTCCCCTCCAGCTCCCAAGGAAAGGCAGCGAGCACCCTGTTCACCTCTGGAACGAACGCCTGGATGGATTCCAGGCTGGATCGTGTCCCTGGGCAAAGATGCAGCCTGGCAGGATGGATTCCCAGCAACTCTTCCGTGCCTGGCGCTCAACCCTCTGTCCCTTCCAGAGAATCCTTCCCAGAGCATCCTCCTGGCCCTGCTCCAGAGGCAGCTCAGCCAGCAGCTCCGGAATTATCCCTCTCAGCTCCCTCCCCGCCCGAGAAAAAAGGGCTGGAGCTCCGAATTCGACGTTCGTTTGGGATAATGAGGGTTTAAAAATGAATTAAAGAATTTCCTGCCTCCTCGCCCTTGGGAATGGAAATATCCAGGGGTGGTGAAGTTGAATCCCAAATGTGGGATTTGCTTCCCTGTAAAACAATTCCCTCTGTTCCCGTGGCAGTTTTTAGAGCATCAGTGGATGGGGAGTTAGAAAACACAGCCAGGCAGGAACAGCCCCAGGAAGCAACAAACACACACCCAGGGCTGAAATCAGCTGGAAATCCCTTCCAAGCTGAACCATTCCATGAAATCCCTGCTGATTTTGGGATTTTCCTACCTGTTGTGGACCAGCTCAGCCATGAGTTTGAGGACAGGGGTGGTGCAGGCTGGGTCGTGGTACCAGAGCTCGATGGCTCTCTGCAAGATGGGCATGTAGGAGGGGTAACTGCAGGGAAAGCTAAGGAATTCCTGCTTCAAAAGGACAAAATTCTGTGGAAAAGGAATATTCTGGGAGTGCTGGAAAGCAGATTTGTTAATAGGGTTAGGCAGGGATTGTGCTTGCTGGGATCTGCTTTACTCTTGCTATTACTATTATTATTATCACTATCATTATTATTATCATTATTACTATAATTATTATAATTTCATTAATATCATTATTGTTTAATAATAAATATATTATTAAACAGTATATTATTAAAATATTATATATTATTATATATCATTTATATATTATATATTATTAAATATTTATATAATATAAAGATATTCTTATTAAACAGTATATTATCTTAATATTATTAAAATAATATAATAAAATAACGATAAAATAAATAATATATATTTATAACTATATAATAATTATATAGTTATAATAATTATTATAAAATAAATAATTCTAATAAATGATATATTACTATTATATAATTAATATTTTGTCCAAGAAAAAAAAAATCATCATAATAAAAATAAATCCCTTAAAGGATTTAAGACAAAAATCCACATTTTTTAAGGGAAACCATAACCCAAACAGGTTTTTTGGAAGGAAAGGGAAGCCCCAAAGATGTGCCAGAGCCTGACCTTCACCAGGCACTGAAAGCTGGAATCTCTCCCCGTGTTTTTGGGCAGCAAAAGGACAAGAATTCCTCAGGGAAAGGCCACAGATCCAACTGCTGCAGGCTCCAGGGGCAGCAGGAAATGCTTCTGCTGCTGCTGGGATCATCCCATGAAAACCTTTGTGTTTGCTAGGTCAGAGCTCTCCAGGTGCCCTGGGAAAAACCCCAAAATTCCGCCCCAAGCAGCTTTTTGGGATGATCCTGCTGCAGCCACAGCGAGCCCAAGCTATTCCAGGGCTGGGGGAAAGGACACCGAGTCCTGTGGAAGCCAAGAGAAAGCCCCAGTCAGGATTTCGGAGGGAAAATGGGACATTTGGAGGCCCTGGGGGATGGCATGACTCAGATTTTTTGGGAACACAAGGATACATCCACTCGAAGAGCATCATGAAGCTCGTCTTGGCATTGAAGGCAAAGGCGATTCCCCGCAGGTCTCTCACCAGACCCACCAGAGTTCTCTGGGGTGGGGAAAAATAGAATTAAAATAGAATAAAACACAATGAAAATTGGGATTTCTCCCTCCCTGCTCCACTGGCATCCCTCAGAAATCCTGGATCCCAATCTCAGCCTGGATGGACCCTCCTCTCCAGGGCCAGGATTGTCTGAGCACTGCAGTGACACCAGTGGGGAATTCATTCCCAGCAGGAAAACTGGGGGGAAAACTGATCCCAAGGGATGCAGGCACCCCAAACTCCCTGTGAGCTGATCCCAAGGGATGCAGGCACCCCAATCCCCTCTGAACTGATCCCAAGGGATGCAGGCACCCCAAACTTCCTGTGAGCTGATCCCAAGGGATGCAGGCACCCCAATCCCCTCTGAACTGATCCCAAGGGATGCAGGCACCCCAAACTTCCTGTGAGCTGATCCCAAGGGATGCAGGCACCCCAAACTCCCTGTGAGCTGATCCCAAGGGATGCAGGCACCCCAAACTCCCTCTGAACTGATCCCAAAGGATGCAGGCACCCCAAACTCCATCTGAACTGATCCCAAGGGATGCAGGCACCCCAAATTCCCTGTGAGCTGATCCCAAGGGATGCAGGCACCTCCTGTGAGCTGATCCCAAGGGATGCAGGCACCCCAAACTCCCTGTGAGCTGATCCCAAGGGATGCAGGCACCCCAAACTCCCTGTGAACTGATCCCAAAGGATGCAGGCACCCCAAATTCCCTGTGAGCTGATCCCAAGGGATGCAGGCACCCCAAACTCTATCTGAACTGATCCCAAGGGATGCAGGCACCCCAAACTCCCTGTGAGCTGATCCCAAGGGATGCAGGCACCCCAAACTTCCTGTGAGCTGATCCCAAGGGATGCAGGCACCCCAATTCTCTCTGAGCTGATCCCAAGGGATGCAGGCACCCCAAACTCCCTCTGAACTGATCCCAAAGGATGCAGGCACCCCAATTCTCTCTGAGCTGATTCCAAGGGATGCAGGCACCCCAATTCCTTCTGAACTGGAAGAGAAGCTCCCACCATTCCAGCTTTTCTTTCAGAGGGAGGAACAGCTCCCTGCTCCCTCCTGCCTGCCTGGGAACCCCCAAATCCCCAAGGAGAAGAGCAGGGCTAACAGAACGTTGTCCCAACTCACTTTTGCCTCCTGCTCGTTGAAGGTGTTCGTGCTGAACATCTGAGCCACCGTCTCAAAGGCAGCAGTGAGGGGGAGCATGAACTGCTCGTACTGATCCTCATCTTCCCCTGGCATGGGAGAAAACCAGGGAATCAGGAGAAAATCCATGGAAAATTCTGTGTCCCTGTGGCAGACGGTGCCACGGAGCTGGAGGGAGCAGAGGTCTCCAGACAGGTGCTCTGTCCCTGCCAAAATGGGACCTCCAGATGGCTGGGAACAAACCCTGCCAGCAGCAGGAACACAGCTGGGACAGGAGGATGGAAAAATTTATCCCCAACCTTGGTGGGATGGAAAAATTTATCCCAAACCTTTGGTGAGATGGAAATATTTATCCCCAGCCTTTGATGGGACGGAAAAATTTATCCCAAACTTGGTGGGATGGAAAATTTATCCCCAACCTTTGGTGGGATTGAAAAATTTATCCCAAACTTTGGTGGGATGGAAAAATTTATCCCCAATCTTTGTGGGATGGAAAAACTCATCCCCAAACCTTGGTGGGATGGAAAATTTATCCCCAACCTTTGGTGGGATGGAAAAATTCATCCCCAACCTTTTTGGGATGGAAAATTATTTTCTGTCCCATCAAGGTTGAAGATAAATTTTTCCATCCCAGCCTTGGTGGGATGGAAAAATTTATCTTCAACCTTGATGGGACAGAAAAATTTATCCCCAACCTTTGGTGAGATGGAAATATTTATCCCCAACTTTGGTGGGATGGAAGAATTTATATTCAACCTTTGGTGGGATAGAAAAATTTATCCCCAACCTTTGTGGGATGGAAAAATTTATCCCCAACCTTGATGGGATGGAAGAATTTATCTTCAGCCTTGGTGGGATGGAAAAATTTATCCCCAACCTTTGTGGGGTGGAAAAATTTATCCCCAATCTTTTCAGCAATGTGACATCAACCCCACCCTTTCCCAATTCCTAATTCCCAATTTCCAATTTCCAAGTCCCAATTTCCAATTCCTCTCCTTTTCCTTCTCTCATTTGGGTTTCCCATCCTTTCCTGGGAGAGCTACAGCTCCCCAAGCAGCAGGACCTGGCTCTGGAACGCTGGAATTGTGCTGGGATTGCCAGGAAAGCCCTCAGTACCTAAATCCACCATGAGCAGCCGTCCCAGGGCCGTGTAGAACGTGGTCCGACACCTCATGTCCGTCAGGTTGGACTGATTGTTAATGCCCAGGAAGGAAAAGTGCTCACTCTGGAAAAGGGAAAACACCCATGGGTTAAGGAGGAAAGAGCCTTCGGCCACACCAGGGGTTGAGGTTGGGTATCAGGGGAAATCTCCTTGTGGAAAGGGTTGTGAAGGATTGGAATAAGGGGCCCTGGGCACTGCTGGAGCTGTTTTCCCTGGAAATGTTGCAGGAATGTGTGGCTGTGGCACCTGGGGACACAATTCATGGGGAATGCTGGGTGCTGGACTTGATCTCAAAGGGCTTTTCTAAGCTGTAAAATACTGGAAGCACCACCCTGATGTGGCTCCTGGGCCAGGATCCAAATTCCCAGCTGATCCCGGGGCAGGATTTTGGAATTGGCACCTGCAGAGCCACCAGAGGGCACCAGGGACTGCAAATCCTGCTGCTCTCCCTCCCCTGGAATTCCAGGTGGAGCTGTGCCTCTGGAGAAGGACTCTGCCCCTTCAGGGGTGGAATCCTCCAGGGGAAAATGTGCTGAACTCAGCTTTAGGGCCAAAGGCAATGCCTGGAAAACATCTCCAACTGCAGGAATTCCAGCAGGGAATGCCAGTGGTGCTGGGAGCCTGACTGTCCCAGTGCTGGGAGCATCATGGAATGGAATCCTGGAATGGTTGGGGTGAGGAGAAACCTCAAATCTCATCCTCCCACTGTCCCAGCGTTGGGAGCACCATGGAATGGAATCCTGGAATGGTCTGGGTGAGGAGAAACCTCAAATCCTCTCCTCTCACTACCCCAGGTTGCTCTAAGCCCTGTCCAGCCCGGCCTGGGATATTTCCAGGGATGTGTCTGGGTTTGGTGGAAAGCAGAGCCCTCCCACATCAATCCTTTGGGAAGTGCCACCAAATCACAGCCCCTCCAAACCTAAACGTTCTGAACAAAAAATCCCCAAACCTGAACCCAAATCCCATTTCCTAGAGGCTCCTGCACGACCAGGGAAGCACAGGGAGCCAGGAAAACTCCCAGAGTGTGTCCAGGCGTGGAATTCTCCAGCTGGGGGTGCTGGGAAGGGGCAGTGAACCCAAATCCCATTTCCTAGAGGTTCCTGCAGTACCAGGGAAGCACAGGGAGCCAGGAAAACTCCCAAAATGTGTCCAGGTGTGGAATTCCCCAGCTGGGGGTGCCTGGGAAGGGGCAGTGAACCCAAATCCCATTTCCTAGAGGCTCCTGCAGTGCCAGGGAAGCACAGGGAGCCAGGAAAACTCCCAGAGTGTGTCCAGGTGTGGAATTCTCCAGCTGGGGGGGCTGGGAAGGGGCAGTGAACCCAAATCCCATTTCCTAGCAGTACCAGGGAAGCACAGGGAGCCAGGAAAACTCCCATAATGTGTCCAGGTGTGGAATTCTCCATCTAGGGGTGCCTGGGAAGGGCTGGGAAGGGCAGGGGCAGCACTCACCGTGTGATTGTTCAGCATGAACTGCACGGCGCTCAGCTTCACCAGCTTCCTCACGCTGCTGTACGTGCAGGGAGGTTAAGGAAGCAGCAGAAATCCTGGGAATCCTGGCTCAGCATTCCCAGGGCTTAGCCAGGATTTTTATCTTAATTGGTTTTGAAAATTAATTGGGTGGTAACAAAAGCTGGAAAAAAGCTGGAAGAAGGGATAGTGTTTGGGTTGTTCCATAAATTGGGGATTCTCTTCTGTTTGTTTTAAGGACAACCCAGTCCTGCAAATCTCTGCCTGGGGAGACCCCCAGTGCCCATTTTTATTGCTCTGCCAGGAAAAACCTGGGGTCTGGAACTTCTGGAAAAACCAGAAGACAGAGCAGAATGTGCCTGTGGATGGTCAGCTCCGAAGGAATTAAAGGAATCCACAATTAAAAAATCTAATTCCAGCCACCCACAGCTGGATGAGGCACGGAGCCCTCGCTGTTCTCATTCCCATGGGGGGAAATCAGGGATCTGTGCCAGGCTCCCATTCCAGCAGAACTTCCAGATCACTCCTCCCTCCTGCCGAGGCGCTGGGAACTCTTCCCAAAATCTCTTCCCAAAAGGATATCCAATGGAGAGGTCGTTGAGCAGCTGCAGCGTCTTGGAGGTGATCGGCTCACAGCGACCCCAGTACTTCAGGTTGGTGATGCTAGGGGAGAGCAAACAGGGATGGATCAGCAGGTTTGTCCCCATCCTCCTGGGATTTGTGGTGGATTTTTTCCATTTTCAATCTCCCAACAGCATCAGCTCCACCCTCCACCGAGAGCACAGACAGCACAAGGCACAAAAGATGGGTATAAAATCACTGTACTTACATTTGGTTGGCTAGAAAATTATCCTTCAGATAATCTTCACTACTTGGGTCCCAAGCTACACTGGCCCTTGGAATTGCCAGGCCCTTGGAATTCTGTGGCACTCCAGGGCTGGGTTCTGCAGCAAGGGTAAGAGAATTCTGCGGCAGTGACTGCATGCAGACGTCTGCAATTCTGCACCTGCACCATCCACTGTCAGCTGCAGAATTCTAGTAGCCCTTGCTTCTCCCAGGAGAGCCTTTCCAGCCCTCGGGAATGCTGCCCAGCCGGGGAAAGGTGGGGTGGGATGAGCAAAGCCCCGTGCAGGTAAAGTCGGGAGCGATGCCAGAGCAGGGGAGCTTTGGGAGGCACCAGGCACAGGGCACTGGGCACTGCTGGGTTGGTTCAAAATGCTCCAGAGGCTGCCAGGGAATGGATAAAATTTGCAGGGAATGATAAAATTTGCCAGGGAATGATAAAATTTGCCGGGGAATGGATAAAATTTGTCAGAGAATGGAGAAAATTTGCCGGGGAATGGATAAAGTTTTCCAGGGAATGATAAAATTTGCCACGGAATGGATAAAATTTGCTGGGGAATGATAAAATTTGCTGGGGAACAAATAAAATTCCCCAGGGAATGATAAAATTCACCAGGAAATGGATAAAACTTGCCGGGGAATGGATAAAATTTGCCAGGGAATGGATAAAGTTTTCCAGGGAAGAGATAAAAGTCGCCAGGGAATGATATAATTCACCAGGGAATGATAAAATTTGCCGGGGAATGATAAAATTCGCCAGGGAATGATAAAATTCGCCGGGGAATGATAAAATTTTCCAGGGAATGATAAAATTTGCCAGGGAATGGATACAATTTGCCAGGGAATGATAAAATTTGTCAGGAATGGATAAAATTTGCCAGGGAATGATAAAATTCGCCAGGGAATGATAAAATTTTCCAGGGAATGGATAAAATTCACCAGGAAATGGATAAAATCCGCCAGGGAATGGATAAAATCTTCCAGGGAATGGAAAAATTTTCCAGGAAATGATAAAATTCGCCAGGGAATGATAAAATTCATCAGGGAATGATAAAATTTGCCAGGGAATGGACAAAATTTGCTGAGGAACAGATAAAATTTGCCACAGAATGGATAAAATTTGCCAGGGAACGGACAGAATTCACTGGGGAATGGATAAAATTTGCCAAGGAAGAGATAAAATTCGCCAGGGAACGGATAAAATTTGATGGGAAATGGATAGAATTCCAGGCTGGATCTGGAGGAAAGGCAAATCGATGTCAGCCGGAGCGGGAGAGACTTTGGAGGGAAGGATTTGCACCATTCCAGGACTGAACTCCAAGGAAAGGCCTGGGAGGAGCTTTGGGGACCTTCCCACAGTGCCAGGGTGACAAGGGACAGGGAATGTGTGCTGGGAATCCCTGCCTCTGGATCGCCTGGGAGGAGATCCCACTCTCCTTTCGGTGTGTCCACGCTGGGAAATTCCACCCTCAACTCTACGAGTGCCCTAAACCCTGACCAAAGCCTGTCCTTCCCTCGAGTAGGCAGAAATTCCAGGTTTTTAGGCTGCAAACAATCCCTCAGAGTGCGTTTTTCCCGGAGGTGGCCCCGGGAAAGGCCTGGAATTGTGGTGCCAGCCAGCAGGAACACTTACATTTTCCCGATGAACACGCTCAGCACCATGGTCTCGTCGTTCAGCCCCAGCACCTCGGAGAGCCTCCGGTACAGCTGCCCGGGAAAGAAGGAAAAAAAAGCTTAAAAACAACCAGGAAAAGCAGGAATGATGCAAGAAAAGCTGATTTTGCCTCGCTCTCGCTGTGAGGGAGAGGAGGATGCTCTGGGATTTCCCCCCTGGGGTGTTTGAGCTGATCCAGATCCATCCTAATCCTGATTTTTCCTCTTTTTTTTTCAAGTCACGGCAGGGTCACTCTGCACTCAAGCAGGAGCACTTGGGTTTTCCCAGGACATAATTGTGCTCCTCTACCTCCAAACACACCCAGGATTTGAGTGGATTTCTCTGGAATTCTCAGCCCCATGCCAGCAGTTCCCAAATTTCCATTAAGGGAGAGACCTCAACTCGATTTCTCCTCCAGGAATGCAGAGAATCAAACCCTGGAGCAATATTTCCATTCTTTTCTCATTGGAAAAAGGAATTTTACATCCCAAAAGAGGCACCGAGGCCCCAGCACAGCCTTGGGATGAAGGAAATGGGATTTATTTCCACTCCAGAGGCAGGGAAGAAGCTCAGGGGGCTCGTGGGTGTTTTGAGGTGGTCACAGGAATAAAAAAATTAAGGAAAAATTGGATCTAAGTCTTTAGTTCTTGGCTCCTTCCTGATATTCCCAATGCACCTCAACACTTGCAAAGACAACATGAAAAAAATCTCAACAAATGTGATTTATTTTCAGCAAGGAAGAGGAGAAATCACTCAATTCTGCTTGTTTTTCCTTAAAAAAAAAGTGAGATCCCTGGAATTCCCAGCCGAGGGCATTACCTTGGAAGACTTCTGCACCTGATCTCCGATATAAATCTTGCGGAACTGCTCGAAGAAGCTCAGCATGGCCAACTCCAGCTTCTCATTGCCAGCCTGAGCCAGCCGGGAATCCGTCAGGTTCATCAGCTGCAGCACCCTGGGGAGGGAGGAAAAAAGTGGGAAAAGAGCCCCTGGGGATGGGCACGGGGCAAGGAGGGATTTCTGGGCTCTTCCCAAGGAGTGAGGGATGGATTTTTTAATTTTCTGAAGGAATTTGGGCTCAAAATGGATAGGATTGGTACCAAAGCACTGGCAGGGGACATCGCTCCTGGGTGTGAAGTTGTTTTAAGGCTCCTCCAGCCCTTCCAACAGGATTTAATTCACTCCAGAATTGAGTTTTAGGTGCTTTGGCATCTCCCAGATTCCTCTGAGGAACCTCTTGCTTGCAAAATCCAGATTTTTACGGCCCTCCCACTGCATTTTGGCTTTGCAAAATCCACCCCAGGGCGTGGCTGGAGGGGTTTTGGGATAAATGAAACACTCAGTTTTGGGCAAACATAAAGATATTCCTTTGGGAAGTGCCACCAAGCACTGAGAGGGACAGAAAATCAAATATAAATAAACTTCTGTGGACATTTATCACAAACGGTGACTGAAATTTCTATGGGATCCCTAATTTTCCCTTTTAGGAATTCCTCAGCCTCGTGGGAAGCCAGAGTTTGGTTTTCCACCTGCTCAGCTTCCACAGCTCCTTTCCCTGCCCTGCTTTCCGAGAGAAAACATCGGTGGGACTCAAAGTTTTAAGCTCCAAGCTCCCACATCCATTAAATAATGGATTCACCATCCCAAAAATCTATTGTTTTAATATTTGTTTTATCTGAACTTTCCAAACTCAATATCCACAATGCATTCAGGGACAAAAACCACTTTGGGTTATTAAGTGGGGAAAAGACTTTCCTCCTACCCCAGCAAAGACCCACTGTGCATTTAGTGAATAATTGGTGAATAATTGGTGAATAATCAGTGAATAATTAGCGAATAATCAGTGAATAATGAGAGAATAATCAGTGAATATTTAGTGAATAATCAGAGAATAATTAGTGAATAATAAGTGAATAATCAGTGAACAATCAGAGAATAATCAGTGAATAATCACAGAATAATCAGTGAATATTCAGTGAATCACTGAATAATTTGTGAACAATCAGTGAATAATTAGTGAATAATTACTGAATAATCAGTGAATAATCAGAGAACAATCAGTGAATATTTAGTAAATAATCAGTGAATAATCAGTGCATAATCAGTGAACAATCAGTGAACAATCAGTGAATAATCAGTGAACAATTTGTGAATAATCAGTGAACAATCAGTGGATAATCAGGGAACAATCAGTGAATATTTAGTAAATAATCAGTGAATAATCAGTAAATAATCAGTGAATAATCAGTAAATAATCAGTGAATAATTGGTGAATAATCAGTGAATAATTCCCCTTTTCCACACTCTTTCTCTCTGCTCTAACCCAGGGCAATGCAGAGCAGCTCCCCACACACACCCCTCTCCCCTCCCAGCAATTTCCCATGGATTTCCCATGGAATTTGGGGTGCCAGGAGGGGAAGGAGAGCCCAGGGCAGCTCCCAGGCCGTTCCTGGGAATATCCCGAGAGGAGCATCCCTACCAAATTTGGGGTGCCAAGGGGGGAAGGAGAGCCCAGGGCAGCTCCTGGGGTGTTCTGGGAATATCCCGCGAGGAGAGGAGCATCCCTACCAAATTTGGGGTGCCAAGGGGGGAAGGAGAGCCCAGGGCAGCTCCCAGGCCGTTCCGGGGAATATCCTGTGAGGAGAGGAGCATTCCTACCAAATTTGGGGTGCCAGGAGGGGAAGGAGAGCCCAGGGCAGCTCCCAGGCCGTTCCTGGGAATATCCCGCGAGGAGAGGAGCATCCCTACCGAATTTGGGGTGCCAAGGGGGGAAGGAGAGCCCAGGGCAGCTCCCAGGCTGTTCTGGGGAATATCCCAGAGGAGAGGAGCATCCCTACCGACAGACCAGCTCTCCGTCCATGGCGTCCTGCTCGTCCGTGCTGGCGAACGACACGCGGCCGCCGATGACAGCGCCGATGATGTACACCAGCCACGTCAGGCGCCCTGCGACACAGCGACAGTCAGGGACAGTCAGGGACGGTCAGGGACACAGGGACAGTCAGGGACGGTCAGGGACACAGGGATGGTCAGGGACACAGGGACAGTCAGGGACACAGGGACAGTCAGGGACAGTCAGGGACACAGGGACAGTCAGGGACACAGGGACAGTCAGGGACAGTCAGGAACACAGGGACAGTCAGGGACACAGGGACAGTCAGGGACAGTCAGGGACACAGGGACAGTCAGGGACACAGGGACAGTCAGGGACAGTCAGGGACACAGGGACAGTCAGGGACAGTCAGGGACACAGGGACAGTCAGGGACACAGGGACAGTCAGGGACAGTCAGGGACACAGCGACAGTCAGGGACGGTCAGGGACACAGGGACAGTCAGGGACAGTCAGGGACACAGCGACAGTCAGGGACACAGGGACAGTCAGGGACAGTCAGGGATGGTCAGGGACACAGGGACAGTCAGGGACACAGGGACACAGGGACGGTCAGGGACACAGGGACAGTCAGGGACACAGGGATGGTCAGGGACAGTCAGGGACACAGGGACAGTCAGGGACAGTCAGGGACAGTCAGGGACACAGGGACAGTCAGGGACGGTCAGGGAAATGGGGGACAGTGAGGGACAGTTAGGGATACAGGGGATACACAGGGGACAGTCACGGACACAGGGACAGTCAGGGACAGTCAGGGACAGTCAGGGACACGGGGGACAGTGAGGAACAGTCAGGGATACAGGGGACACAAAGGGGACAGTGAGGGGACACAGGGATACAGGAACAGTGAGGGACACACAGGGGACAGTCAGGGACACAGGGGATACATGAACAGTGAGGGACACAGGGGACACACAGGGGACAGTCAGGGACACGGGGGACACACAGAGACACAGGGGACAGCCAGGGACACAGGGGGATACAGGAACAGTGAGGGACACAGGGGACACAGTCAGGGACCCAGGGGACACATGGGACAGTCAGGGGACAGTGAGGGACACAGGGGACACACAGGGATGCAGGGGACACAGGAACAGTGAGGGGCATACAGCGGACACTCAGGGACAGTCAGGGGCACAGGGGACAGTGAGGGACACACAGGGGACAGTGAGGGGACACAGGACAGAGGGACAGTGAGCGACACACAGGGGACATTCAGGGTACATGGGACAGTCAGGGACACAGCGGACACACAGGGACAGCCAGAGGCTGCCACCTCCCCAGGCCAGAGCTGTCCCCTCCCCTCTTCCAGTGCCATCTTCCCCAGACCAAATCCACTCCCCAGCAGCGCTGCGGTTCCAGCGCAGCCTCGTCCCATGTCCCCAATTTTATCTGGGAATGTGCAGGGCCCAGCGTGAGCCCTCGGCTGTGTTTCTGCAGCAGAACTTTCCATTTTGTGTTTTCTTTGCTCTTTTGTGGTGATCCAGGGCCTGGAGCATCCAAAGCTGCCACCTTGGAGGTGGCCCTGCTTTGATGTCCCTGAGGTGACCTTTAAAGTTTTTCCAAAACTCCAGGATTTATTAGGATCTTCCAGGTTTGCCTGGAAAATCATCATTAATTAAAGGTTTTCCACTGCACAATGGCAATTCCTTGTAAAATGTGTATTTAAGCATTCACTCTTTCAAAGTGTGTGGAGAAATGGACTCCATGTGGAGTCTTCATGGGAAAAAATGGAAGGAAGATCAGGAATTCCTGTGTGGGATCAGCCAACGCTGCTCCAGAAGGAAAGGGAACAATTCCCACTCCTGTGCTGATGAACCCAACTCCTCCAGGGAAGGGGAGGCAGATGGGACCCCTGAACATCCCTGGATCCCAAATTTGCTGCTTCCTTATGGCCTGTGGTAAACAATCCCTGATCCCTCCGGGCTGCGCCAGTCGGAAATGCCACTCCAGGCAGTGGCACCAGCTGGAAATCCCAATCCCAGTCACCCTCTCCCAGCAGCCACCGGGAGGTTTCTGCCCCAAAACCCCAAAACCCCAAAACCCCAAATCCAGGGAGGAGGGTCCAGGGAGCACCTAAATCCATCCTCAGGTAAAATGGGGATGGGATGGGATGGGATGGGATGGGATGGGATGGGATGGGATGGGATGGGATGGGATGGGATGGGATGGGATGGGATGGGATGGGATGGGATGGGATGGGATGGGATGGGATGAGATGGGATGGGATGGGATGGGATGGGATGGGATCCATGGGATGGGATGGGATGGGATGGGATCCATGGGATAGGATGGGATCCATGGGATGGGATGGGATGGGATAAATGGGATAGATGGGATGGGATGGGATGGGATCCATGGGATGGGATCCATTGGATGGGGAACACCCTCATAACTTTGAGGGTCCAGGCAAGGAAATGCATTCAATTTCCCAAAAAAACTGGGAATGGAGTGGGTTTTAGGACAGACCCATCTGCAGAGCAGTGCCTGGGACAGGATGTGGGAGCTGTCCCTTCCCTCCGTGTGGTTTTCACAGAACGAGAGCTCCTGGGGGCACAACTCCTTTGGGAAGAGGTGAGGGTTTCACAGGAACCTGCTGGGGGCACAATTCCTTGGGGAAGAGCTGTGGATTTCATGGGAATGAGGGTTCCTGGGGGCACAACTCCTTCGAGAAGAGCTGTGGGTTTTACAGGAACCTCCTGGGGGCACAACTCCTTTGGGAATTGGTGTGGGTTTTACAGGAACCTCCTGAGGGCACAATTCCTTCAGGAAGAGGAGTGAGTTTCATGGAAATGAGGATTCCTGGGGGCACAATTCCTTTGGGAAGAGCTGTGGGTTTCACAGGAACTTCCTGGGGGCACAATTCCTTTGGGAAGTGGTGTGAGTTTCACAGGAACTTCAGCACATTCCTGTGAATGTCTCATTGGGCTCCTGGGGGCACAATTCCTTTGAGAAGAGGAGTGGATTTTACAGGAACCTCCTGGGGGCACAATTCCTTTGGGAAGAGCTGTGGGTTTCATGGAAATGAGGGTTCCTGGAGGCACAACTTCTCTGGGAAGAGCTGTGGGTTTTACAGGAACCTCCTGGCGCACAATTCCTTTGGGAAGAGGTGAGGGTCTCACAGGAACCTCCTGGGGGCACAATTCCTTGGGGAACACCCCCGGGGGTCTCTCCAGGCTCACCTTCCTGCACGGCCAGGTCCATGGGGGTGGCGGTGGCGCTCTGCAGCAGCTCCTGGTAGGACTGGGCGGACTGGTCGAAGAGCTGCACCAGCAGCGCGCACGTCTTCTCGTACTCGCAGCGGCCGATGGTGGAGAGCTGGTCCAGCTGCTGCTGCACCAGCCCCGTGTCCTCCAGAGGGTCCTCCAGGCCATCCCTGCGGGGAAAAAAGGGATTAAATGGGGATGTGAGACACGGAGAGAGCCGGAGCTGGCATGTGAATGGGGGTGCTGGTGGGAATTTGGGGTTTTCCAGGCACGCTGCAATTCTGGGGTGGGGGGAGTGACACAAATCAGCGCTGAGCATCCCTGGGAAATCAGGAGAGGAACGGATTGGGGGAAAAGCTGAAATCAGAAAAGGCTGAAATCAGGAGCAGAGGAATGGATTGGGGGAAAAGCTGAAATCAGAAAAGGCTGAAATCAGGAGCAGAGGAATGGATTGGGGGAAAAGCTGAAATCAGAAAAGGCAGAAATCAGGAGCAGAGGAATGGATTGGGGGAAAAGCTGAAATCAGAAAAGGCAGAAATCAGGAGGAGAGGAATGGATTGGGGGAAAAGCTGAAATCAGAAAAGCCAGAAATCAGGAGGAGAGGAATGGATTGGGGGAAAAGGCTGAAGTCAGAAGGGCAAAGGATTGGGGGAAAAGGCTGAAATCAGGAGAAGAGGAATGGATCAGGGGGAAAAGGCAGAAATCAGGAGGAGAGGAATGGATTGGGAGAAAAGCTGAAATCAGAAAAGGCTGAAATCAGGAGGAGAGGAATGGATTGGTAGAAAAGCTGAAATCAGAAAAGCCAGAAATCAGGAGGAGAGGAATGGATTGGGGGAAAAAACAGAAATCAGGAGAAGAGCAAGGGATTGGGAGAGAAGGCACAAATCAGGAGAAGAGGAATGGATTGGGAGAAAAGCTGAAATAAGGAGGAGAGCAAAGGATTGGGGGAAGAGCTGAAATCAGAACAGGAATGGATGGGGGAAAAGCCATCAGCACATGGGGGGAGTAACCTCTTCTTCCATCCTTAACAGTATCCAGTTCCTTTAACATTTATCCAATTCTTTTAACATTTACTAGATGCTTTAACATTTATCCAGTTCCTTTAACATTTACCAGTTCCTTTAACATTTACCAGTTCCTTTAACATTTACCAGTTTCTTTAACATTTAGCCAGGTTTTTTAACATTTATCCAGTTTTTTTACCATTTACCAAGTTTTTTAACAGTAGCCAGTTCTTTTAACATGGATCCAGGGCTTTGAATGGAAGGGGCAGTGCTAAAACACAGCCAATTGTGTTTCTCCAGCAAAACTTTCCCTGTGAATCCTTTCACTGATTTTTCTTTTAAACACATTCAACTCCACAATAAATCAGAGAACTCCAGAATGGTTTGGGACCTTAAAGCTCTTTTAATTCCACCCCTGCCAGGGGCAGGGACACCTTCCATCATCCCAGGCTGCTCCAAGCCCCATCCAACCTGGACTTGAACACTTCCAGGGATGGAGGATCCCCCCCAAAAAAAGGATAATCCCATCATGCACCCCTAAGAGAGGCCTTATTTTCCTATATTTGACCAGTTGTTTTCATCCAACACAAACACACCCCGGAGAATTCATCCCACACAAACCCAGGCACGACAATAGGATTCTGGAGGCCGAATCCTCCAAAAGAATTAAAAATAAAAGATGCTTTTAGGTGCAATTTGTGCCATCCCACGGCAGAGCTGTGACAGTGAAGTGAATCATGCTCTGCACACGCCCTCCCCTCAGCTCTGATGGAATTCTGGGTGGAAAAAGGATGGAAAAGGATCCATGCTGCAGATCCTGGGAAGATGAATCCTACCCAGAACATGTTGGACACAGATCAGCCAGGGGAGATTAAGCAGGGTCTCAAAAAAAAAAACCAAACCAGCTTAAAAAAATAAATCTCTTCTAAAAACACGGACAGGCTGCGATTTAGGAAAGCCTCCCCCAGAAATCCTCACAGAAACTTCCTGCCTTTGGGGCCGGAAAGGAAAACTGGGAAGGGAAGCACACTGGAGCCTGGATTGTTCTGGGGGTGACAAACCTGGAATCCTGGAATGGTTTGGGTGGGAAGGGACTTTAAAATGTCCCTGTCCATGGGCAGGGACACCTCCTGCTGTCCCAGATTATCCCAACCTGGCCTTGGACACTTCCAGGGATCCAGGGGCATCCTCTGGGAATTCCACCCCAGGCCCTCCCCACCCTCATTCCTCCCCAAAATCCCATCTAAATCTCCTCTTTCCCAGTGGGAAGCCATTCCCTGTGTCCTGTCCCTCCATCCCTTGTCCCCAGTCCCTCTCCAGCTCTGGAAGCTGCACTGAGGTCACCCTCAGTCGTGTCCTCTCCAGGGGGCACACCCTGTCCTGGGGTGGCATAATGATATTTTGTATTCCCTAGCGTTTGGATACTTGAGCAGAAATATGGTCCTGGAGCTTTCACTGTGTCCTGCAGCTGGGAGAAAGCTCTGCCAGCGCGGGATGGTTTGAAACTCTTCCCCAGCTCTCCTACTGGGGATTGAGAAGGAGGAAGGGACACTGTTTTTACTTTTTTTTCCCCTCAGTCAGTTGCTGCTGCTGATTGCTGGTGCTACTGGTGTGGCTGCTGCTTGGGTTTTGGTTTTTTTCCTTTTTTCCCCCCGGGATTGTTTTTTTTCATCATTTTTGGATCCTTTTCTTCAACTTGCTTTCTCATCTGAGAACCTGAGGAGCCCCGGAGGACAGCGGACGAGAATCGTCCAGGGAGCCACCGGAGGAACTCCACCCGACCCCTCCAGGGACCCCGGAAAGGGAAGCTACGCCTGAGGAAAAGGACACTAAAGTTCATCAGCTCTTTGTTCAGCTTTAATGACTCCTTTTCCCCTTTCCCCTTCCACTGTGTGCTCTGTTAATTAAACAGTTCGTCCCACTTTAGGCTGAGATATTCTGTTGTTGTGGGGGGAAGGGGTGCCAGAAACCTTTGTGGGGAGGCACCTGCTCAGAGTGCTTTCCACCCAGGATATTTCACAGAATCACAGAATCACCAGGTTGGAAGAGACCTTCTAGATCGAGTCCAAGCCATGTCCCAACCCTCAACTAAACCAAACCATGGCACCGAGTGCCACATCCAATCTCCTTTTAAACACGTCCAGGGATGGTGATTCCACCACCTCCCCGGCTAGACCATCCCAATATTTTATCACTCTTTCTGTAAAAAACCTTTTTCCAATATCCAACTTATATTTTCCTCGGCGCAACTTTGTCTCGAACCAAGACACACCCCCCACCTGTCCCACCCCTCAGACCTTCAGGAGGATGATCTGTGATTTCTTGGGGGTGGATTTCCTCACCTGAGGATGATGTGCACGGATTCCAGGCGGGAGGTGATGTAGGCTTTGGTCACCTCGGGGGTGTAGGTCTCCAGCATGTGTGGCTCCGTGGCCTTGACGTAGGGCACGGAGGCAGCCAGGCGCTGCCACAGGCTCAGCAGGTAGTGCACACTGTTGGGGGCGAATTCCCAGTGCTTCCGGGGGGAAAGGGAGGGAAAATAAACCAGGTTAGGGTCTGGGGTTGGACTCAGGTTATTTTCATAGGATTTGGAGCTCAGCTTGCTCTGCTTTCCGTGGGACAACGTCTAAAAGCTTTAATTATTCATGGAGAAATTAATAATCCAAGGCTGGTGAATTATCAAGGAATTTTGGGGCTCACCTGGCTCGTTCCGCCTTCCATGGGACAACATCTAAAAGCTTACATTATTCAAGAATTTAATAATCTAAACTAAAAGGTTTAGTTATTCAAGGAAAATTTAATAATCCAAGGTGGGCGAATTATCAAGGAATTTTGGGGCACACCTGGCTCGTTCCACCTTCCACAGGACAATATCTAAAAGCTTTAATTACAGAACAAGAATTTAATAATCCAAGGTTGGTGAATTATCAAGGAATTTTGGGGCTCACCTGGATCACTCCACCTTCCATGGGACAACACCTAAAAGCTTAAATGATTCAAGGAGAATTTAATAATCCGAGGTTGCCGAATTATCAAGGAATTTTGGGGCTCACCTGGCTCGTTCCACCTTCCATGGGACAACATCTAAAAGCTTTAATTATTCAAGGAGAAATTAATAATCCAAGGCTGGTGAATTATCAAGGAATTTTGGGGCTCACCTGGCTCGTTCCACCTTCCATGGGACAACACCTAAAAGGTTTAGTTATTCAAGGAAAATTTAATAATACAAGGTGGGCGGATTATCAAGGAATTTTGGGGCTTGCTGGCTCACTCCACCTTCCACAGGACAACATCTAAAAGCTTAAATTATGGAAGGAGAAATTAATAATCCAAGGGTGGTGAATTATCAAGGAATTTTGGGGCTCACTGGCTCGTTCCACCTTCCATGGGACAACACCTAAAAGGTTTAGTTATTCAAGGAAAATTTAATAATCCAAGGTGGGCGAATTATCAAGGAATTTTGGGGCACACCTGGCTTGCTCCACCTTCCAAGGGACAACATCTACAAGCTTTAACTCTTCAAGAATTTAATAATCCAAGGTTGGTGAATTATCAAGGAATTTTGGGGCTTGCTGGCTCACTCCACCTTCCACAGGACAACATCTAAAAGCTTTAATTATTCAAGGAGAAATTAATAATCCAAGGTTGCCGAATTATCAAGGAATTTTGGGCACACCTGGATCACTCAATGAGGTTCCCAAGTAAATCAAGCTGACAGCACTCGACAAGAGAGAGAGATTTATTTACAGTTCTCTTCTTATTTATGCATTAATAATCTAACAATTATTGGTTGACAATTATCCACCCCCCAAGGGGATTGGTTGGAGCCTACAGCTCCCAGAACCAAAACAAAGATTAGAAAGAGCAAAGAATTCAATTTATCTCTATTCCCCAACGGTCTGTTTTCAGTGCTTTATTTTTATATATTGAGTGCTATATTTTTATGTATCGAGTGCTATATTTTTATGTATTAAGTGCTATATTTTTATGTATTGAGTGCTGTATTTTTATATATTGAGTGCTATATTTTTATGTATTTACTGCTATATTTTTATATATTTACTGCTATATTTTTATGTTTTCAGTGCTTTATTTTTATGTATTGAGTGCTATATTTTTATGTATTGAGTGCTATATTTTTATGTATTTACTGCTATATTTTTATGTATTAAGTGCTACATTTTTATGTATTGAGTGCTATATTTTTATGTATTGAGTGCTATATTTTTATGTATTTAGTGCTATATTTTTATGTATTCAGCTTTAATTACGGGAAACATTTATCATGAGAAAGAGGAGAAAACTTTTAGAATATTGCATCCACAGACCCTGAATTCCTGAGATGTGGAGCTGAGTCTCCAATCCCAAAGCACTCCAGGGTTTCTCTGTGACCCCACACAGCCCCAAGATGATTCCCAGGAATTACAATTAAAAAAAAAAAGGAATTCTCCATGATTTTTAAACGCTGTGGTTATGAGCTGTACACACCACTGGAAAACTCTGTGGGAATATCCATAATATTCCAATTACTCCCAATCCCTCTGAGTGAAGTGAGACAGAATTCTAAAAATAAAACTTTTTTAACAATTTTTTTTTTCCTCTGCTAGGATATGGAAAGTCTCTGGAGGCATGGCAACAACTGTGCCTTCCCACATGGATTCCATTCAGGAATTCACAGGATGATCCACGAGGGATTGTGTCACAGCCTCCGGGGTTTGGGGGAAAAAGGAATGGGTTTGGGGTAAAAATGAGCTGGTTTGGGGTGAAAATGGGGTTTGGGGTAAAAATGAGCTGGTTTGGGGTGAAAATGAGCTGGTTTGGGGTGAAAATGAGCTGGTTTGGGGTAAAAATGAGCTGGTTTGGGGTAAAAATGAGCTGGTTTGGGGTGAAAATGAACAGGTTTGGGGTAAAAATGAGCTGGTTTGGGGTGAGAATGGGGTTTGGGGTAAAAATGAACGGGTTGGGGGTAAAAATGAATGGGTTTGGGGGGAAAATGAACAGGTTTGGGGTAAAAATGAAAGGGTTTGGAGTAAAAATGAACAGGTTGGGGGTAAAGATGAACAGGTTTGGGGTAAAAATGAGCTGGTTTGGGGTAAAAATGAACAGGTTGGGGTGAAAATGGGGTTTGGGGTAAAAATGAAGAGGTTTGGGGTAAAAATGAACGGGTTCAGGTAAAAATGAGGAGGTGAGGAGGTCCTGTGCTGTTTTCCAGGGCACAGAGGGGCAGGGAGGGGCAGTACCTGCAGGCTGGTCACGGTGAAGTTGGCGATGAGCCGAATCACCTCGGGGTAGTTCTCCACCTTCACCAGTTCTCCCAGTTGGTAATTGCTTTTCAACCGGGCCAGCAGCCGGCAGAACTCGTGGTAATTGTTGGGGTCTGACAAACTCTGAGGGAGCAGAGAGAGGAGGGGGCTCAGGAAGGGCTCTGCTGCCCTTGCCAGGGGTCCCCAGGGAATCCCACAGGGAGGGATCATCCCAACAAATCCCACCCTGCCTGTTAATCCAGGCAGGAATTGCCAATTCCGTGGGGTTTGGGCACTTCAAAGATGGCAATTCCAGCCTGGGCCAGGCCTGAAGTCCTGAATTTCCTCACTCCAGTGAGGAATTTTTTCCCAATATCTGCCCTGAACCCCCTTGGTGGGAAAAGGGAAGAGCAGGACAACGTTGCACCATTCCTCCCCTTTGCCAAGTGTCCAAGTAAAGGCATTAAAAGGATTTTTGGAGTGTCCAAGTGAAGGCATTAAAAGGATTTTTGGAGTGTCCAAGTGAAGGCATTAAAAGGATTTTTGGAGTGTCCAAGTGAAGGCATTAAAAGGATTTTTGGAGTGTCCAACTAAAGGCATTGAAAGGATTTTTGGGGATGAAATGTGATGAAGAGGCTGCAGAGCCACAATCCCACCCTGCCCATTAACCCAGGTCAGGAACTGCCAATTCCATGGGGTTTTGGCCACTCCAAAGATGGTGATTCCAGCCTGGTCCAGTCCTGAAGTCCTGAATTTCCTCACTCCAGTGAAGAAATTTTTCCCAATATCCATCCCAAACCCCCTTGGTGGGAAAAAGGAAGAGCAGGATAATGTTGTGCTGTTCTCCTCCCCTTTGCCAAGTGTCCAATAAAATGATTTTTGGGGATGAAATGTGATGAAGAGGCTGCAGAGCCACGATCCCACCCTGCCCATTAATCCAGGGCAGGAATTGCCAATTCCATGGAGGTCTGGGCATTTCCAAAGATGGCAATTCCAGCCTGAAGGACTCTTCCAGGGAGGACATTTTTCCCAATATCCACCCCAAACACCCTTGGCGGGAAAAAGAAAGAGCAGAACAATGTTGCACCATTCCTCCCCTTTGCCAAGTGTCCAATAAAAGGATTTTTGGGGATGAAAAGTGATGAAGAGGATGCAGAACCACAATCCCATCCGGACCACTCACCTGGGGGTTTTCCAGTATCCGTTTCACTCCATCCACGAGATGAGATAAGAACTTGGCGCGCTCGGCGTTGTTGAAGAGGGAGCGGCGCACGGAGGCAATCTGCACCAAGCAGGACAACACCTGCCAGGCCCCAGGGAAAAGGGAATAAACACAAAAATGGGGATCAGAACCACGAAATGAATGGATTTTCCCTTGTGATGTGAGCAGAAATGGAGGTTTGGGGCTCCTTCAGCGTCATTTCCGCAGAGGAGAAACAAATTATGGAACCCAAAGGAACAGCTCCACCCCAACAGGGTGATGAGTCCATGATTCCACAATTTCATTCCCCAGAATCATGGAATTACTGAGGCTGGAAAACAACTCCAAGGTCAGAGCCCACCCTGTGTCCAATCCCCACCTTGTCACCACATCCAGCCCTTCCTCAGTCCCTGATCCCAAAGGAATTATTTCAGATTTCCACTCTAAACAGGAGTCTCACACTTCCAATCTCTCCTGAATATTTGAGGCTCTAAATTCAGGATTAGCCATTAACCTCCACCAGAATGAACACTGGAGTGTCCATGGAAAAATTCCTTCTGGAGGCTCTTCCCTCTCAGCCAAGGCTCTGTTCTCAGTGCTTTATTTTTATGTATTCAGTGCTTTATTTTTATGTATTCAGTGCTTTATTTTTATATATTCACCTTTAATTATGGGAAACATTTATCAGAGGGATAAATGCCTGGCAGGCCATTTTTAAAATATTTTATTTTTCCAGGAGAAATAATCCAATTTTTAGCTCAGCCATGCTCTTGGACCTTTCATCCCAGTGGGATACAGCCCAGTTTGGAAGGGTGGAGGGAGAAATTCCATTCCTTGGGGTGTTCCCAAGTGTTTTAGGGTCTGGTTTGGGAATAACAGGGATGAGATGAGCAAATAGAAGATTCCAAGCTGTGTGAGGATAAAAGAGGTTGGAATTCCAGAAAAAAAAAAGTATTCTTAGGGAAAATCCAACCCTGTAGATGCTTCAAAACTCTCAGCAGAGTTTGGGCACTTTGGCACAACCTGGGACACCTGAACTCCCAGAGAACCTCCCACAGGAATCCTAAAAATGATGGAAAATAAACCCCAGACTTACCAGAGGAGAAAATGAAGGAGGGATGGAATGATAAAGATCAAAAAACAACTGAAGGGTCGAAGAATCCAAGAATGCTGCAAGAGAAAAGAGGATTTCACCTCCATTTACAGCTTCCCACAGGCCTAATCCTTATTTCATCACCCATGGCACATGGATTTGTCACACAATCCCAAGGAAAATTTCCCCAGGATTTTGTTATTTTTTACGCAAATGCCTTTCCTAGAAATAAAGTCACCCACGGCGCTCAGAACGGGGAGAAAATGACAGCAAGGTATTTTAAGAACACAATCTGTGCAAGTGCCTGTCAAATGCCTGGTGGGAACAGCAGGATGTGGGAAAAAGGTGCCAAGTTCTGCCCTATTTTTTTTTTTTTTTCCAATCCAGTTTTCCCGGTGGTTGGATTGGGAGGTGTAAGACTGGAAGGGAAAAGAGGTTTTATGATCAAGATAAAATCCCAAAAGGGTGGGTAAGGTGATAAAATCAGGTTTTAGGGCTGGGTTTAATCTCTGGTTTTGCAAACCCAGGTTTATTTCTGAGAAATGAGAGGGTCTGAGCTTTTCCAGGTGGGTTTAGGGCTGGGTTTAATCTCTGGCTTTGCAAACCCAGGTTTATTTCTGAAAAATGAGAGGCTCTGAGCTGTTCCAGGTGGGTTTAGGGCTGGGTTTGATCTCTGGCTTTGGTTTATTTCTGAAAAACGAGAGGCTCTGAGCTTTTCCAGGTGGGTTTAGGGCTGGGTTTGATCTCTGGCTTTGCAAACCCAGGTTTATTTCTGAAAAATAAGAAGGTCTGAGCTTTTCCAGGTTGGTTTAGGGCTGGGTTCAATCTCTGGCTTTGCACACTTAGGTTTATTTCTGAAAAATGAGAGGCTCTGAGCTTTTCCAGGTGGGTTTAGGGCTGGGTTTGATCTCTGGCTTTGCAAACCCAGGTTTATTTCTGAAAAATAAGAAGGTCTGAGCTTTTCCTGGTTGGGATTTCTGAGGATTCCTGGAGGATTACCTGATCTCCAACTGGTTGGGATCTGCACAGTGCAAAGATCATCCGAGGACTCGTCCGTGGAGGTGCCGATGAAGTCGAAGTTCAGGCAGTTGTGGGTGAGCTTGAGGAGCTGCATCAGCAGCCCGTGCTGGCTCTCATCGTTCAGGTTCAGGTTCTTCCCAGAAGCCTGAGGGAAATGAAGAATTCAGGCAGGGAAAAGGGAATAAAACCCAGGAGGAGGAGAAATGGAGGCAGGGTTTGACTTTGAGTGGATATCGGAGATGGGGAGGCACAAGCAGCAGGTTTTGATTTTTTACAGAGGACATTCCAGAGTTTTCCCAGGGCATGGAGAGCAGGCAGTGCTCCCTTCTCCCTCCTGGAGAATATCCCTGCCAGAGATCTGTGGGATCAGGGAATTCTTAAGGAATTCTGTCCTCCCTCCCAGCGAATCTCCATGCCAGAGATCCACAGGATCAGGGAATTCTCAGAGAATTCCCTTCTCGCTCCTGGAGAATCTCCCGTGGGATCAGGGAATTCTCAGGGAATTCTCAGGAATTCCCTCCTCCCTCCCAGAGAATCTTCCTGCCAGAGATCCACAGGATCAGGGGATTCTCAGAGAATTCCCTTTTCCCTCCCAGAGAATCTCCTGTGGGATCAGGGAATTCTCAGGGAATTCCCTTTTCCCTCCTGGAGAATCTCTCTGCCAGAGATCCACAGGATCAGGAAATTCTCATTAAACACAAGAACCTCTTTCCTGCCTGCCAGGAATTCCCAGCAGGAATGGGAACGAGGAGCTGCTCCAGGCAGGGAGAACAGGGATTGTCTCAGGGAACTCCCTGGACATGGAATTCCACTCCACATGGAATTCAAACTCCATGGAACTTCATGGAAACTTCATGGAATTCCTTCCTCCACATGGAATTCAAACTCCATGGAACTTCATGGAAACTTCATGGAATTCCTTCCTCCACATGGAATTCAAACTCCATGGAATTTCATGGAAATTCCATGGAATTCCACTCCACATGGAATTCAAACTCCATGGAACTTCACGGAAATTTCATGGAATTCCACTCCACATGGAATTCAAACTCCATGGAACTTCATGGAATTCCACTCCACATGGAATTCAAACTCCATGGAACTTCATGGAATTCCTTCCTCCACATGGAATTCAAACTCCATGGAACTTCATGGAATTCCTTCCTCCACATGGAATTCAAACTCCACAGTTTGAACACATCCTGCTCCTCACTCCTGCCCTGTCCTTTCATCCTTTGTGTCATCACAAATGAACTCATTCCAGCTTCAATCCATCCCAAATTGTTTGGAAAAAATGGGATTTTTGGGGTGTCCTGTGCAGGGCCAGACCAGGATTTACTCATTAAAGATATTTCGAATGGAAAGCAAACTTTTCCTCCTTTTCCTGATGGTTTAGGACAGAGAAATTTAACCCCAGGCTCAGATCCAGGTGTGTATTTGCAGTAAAGAGTTTGATTTCTGTATCTGCGGTCTGGCTTTATATTTATTTTATACTTATTATTGAAATAAAATGCGTTTCTTTCTATTTATTTATTTAGAAATGAAATTTCCTCCATAAATCCATTTTTGCAGCAAAAAACAAGCCCGGAGTAGAATTTTTAGGACAGGAGCGCTCATTCCACGAGGGAATTTCATCCCCAAAAAAGAACATTTCACCCCTCAGGAACCACCCCAAAGCTTTGCTTACCTGTTTCAGTAAACTGCAGGACAGGGTGAAAATGTCAAATAAAGAGGAATCGCGGAAGGAAGAGGCAATTTTCCTGTGCTTGGTCAGGGGGTGAGTGGTGTCCGCCTGGATGGAGAGAAAATTTGGGCTCAGAGCTCTGGGAGGAGACCAAAAAATCCTGCAGGAGCCCTGGGAAGCACTGGGACATGGAGAATTCCCTCCCCAGAACCACTGGGATCCAATTTGCCATGGAGAAATCCTCATTTCTGGGCTTTTGCTGCAGCCCTGCCGTGAGGTTTATTCCAAATTTATTCCCAATTTAGTCCCAACTAATTCCCAATTTATTCCCAATTTAGTCCCAATTTATTCCCAATTTAGTCCCAACTAATTCCCAATTTATTCCCAATTTAGTCCCAATTTATTCCCAATTTAGTCCCAACTAATTCCCAATTTATTCCCAACTAATTCCCAATTTAGTCCCAACTAATTCCCAATTTATTCCCAACTAATTCCCAATTTATTCCCAATTTAGTCCCAACTAATTCCCAATTTAGTCCCAACTTATTCCCAATTTATTCCAAATTCAGTCCCAACTTATTCCCAATTTAGTCCCAACTAATTCCCAATTTAGTCCCAACTTATTCCCAATTTATTCCCAACTAATTCCCAATTTATTCCAAATTTATTCCCAACTAATTCCCAATTTAGTCCCAATTTATTCCCAATTTAGTCCCAACTAATTCCCAATTTAGTCCCAATTTATTCCCAATTTAGTCCCAACTAATTCCCAATTTATTCCCAACTAATTCCCAACTAATTCCCAATTTAGTCCCAACTAATTCCCAACTTAGTCCCAACTTATTCCCAATTTATTCCCACTTTACTCCCAGTTTCCCCTCTATCTCTGCCCAAATCCCCATCAGAAACGTTTCCAGCAGCATTTGGGGATTTTAGGGATGGCAATTCCCAGCTCCAAAGGGTTTGATGTCATTTGGAGGAGCACCAGCAATGAAAATTCCCCTCCGGAGGAGAAGGGAACAGGAGGAGTTCCCCAGGGTTGGACTTTCTGATTTATGAGATAAATTCACTCCTGGATCTGCCACCAGATCCCAGAGCTGGGCAAGAGCAAAACTTCACAGCTTTTTTCCCAGGAAAAAAGGGAAATTGAGGAAAAATTCCCATTTTTTGGCATTAATCTGAGCCAATCCCACCTGCCTGGCATGGGCACTGAGTGATCCCAGTGGGATGCGGAATTCCCCCACAGGGCAGAATAAAAATATATTAAAAAAATCCATTTTAAAACGTTTATTTCACATAAATTTAAATTTCCAAACACCTCCTCCAGCACTGGAGGAACCAGAGCAGCTCCAAATTGGATTTTCCACCTGAACTTCCCCAAGAATTCCCTGGAGGATCCCAAGGATCTTTGACATTTTGGGTGAGAAGGAAAAACCCCAAGAGTTGGTGGCAGATCTGAGCTGAACCTGAATTTGTCAGGTTTTTTAACACCTGAATTGTTTCTCAGCTCAGAAAATTGGGATTTCAGGGAATTTGGGGAAATGAATTTATTTATTTAATGGGCGTTTAAGGCCCTTTGTGGTTATGGAAAATCTCATTTATTTCTGGCCTTGGGGAAATGGGGTTTCATCAGGGAATTGGGATTAATCAGGGATTTGGGATTAATCAGGGAATTGGGATTAAATCAGGGAATTGGGATTAAATCAATAAATTTGGCTTCAATCATTGAATTTTCCTTAAATCAATGAATTTGGCTTAAGCCACTGGAATGTGTTTAAAGCAGTGAACACATCATAAATCAGAAAATTGGGGTGAAATCAGTGAATTTGGGCTTAACCAGGGAAATTCAGGCCCTCAGCACCCCCAGGCAGGTCTGGGCAGCATTTCCAGGATGAAAAATGATATTTTAGGAGTCCCCACCCCTGATTTTTTTGCAGCCTGAGCTTTGGGAAGCAAAGCTTTACTGAGCCGAGCCCTACCAAGCTCAGCTCTCGTGCCAGGTTTGAGCAGCTCTCAAAAGAAGCCCCAAAATGGTTTTTTTTGTGGTTTTTTTGGTGGTTTTTGGTGGTTTTTTTGGTGTTTTTTTGGTGTTCTTTTGGGTTTTTTTGGTGGTTTTTTGGGTGTTTTTTTGGTGTATTTTTGGTGGTTTTTTGGGGTTTTTTTGGTGTTTTTTGATTTTTTTGGTGGTTTTTGGTGTTTTTTGGGTGGTTTTTTGGTGTATTTTTGATGGGTTTTTTGGGTGTTTTTTGGGTTTTTTTTGTGTTTTTGGTGGTTTTTTGGTGTATTTTTGAGTGTTTTTTTGGTGTTTTTTTGGGTGTTTTTTGGGTTTTTTTTGTTTTTTGTGTTTTTTTGGTGTATTTTTGGTGTTTTTTGGTGGTTTTTTTTGTGGGTTTCTTTGGTGTTTTTTTATTTTTTTGGGTGGTTTTTTGGTGGTTTTTTGGTGTTTTTTTGATGATTTTTGATGTATTTTTGCTGTGTCCCTATCCCCACTCTGAGAGGGAACTTCGTGTTTATTATTGGAATTGAATATATTGAACATACTTTAAATAAACTTGAGTTACACTTGAACAAACTTCAATTAATCTGAATAGATTCAATTTTTATATTGAATCAACTTTGTGTTTATTATTGAAACCGTGGCAGGTTGAGGTTTTCCAGGATGAATCCCTGAATCCAGGGCTGGCAAAAAACACATTCAGGAATAAATTGATTTAATATTTCAGAAATCAGGGAAATATTTGTGATCAGACTTTAATTTCCTGTTTTATTTCAGTGTCAGAGAGATGAAGGTTTGTGCTGAGCTGTACAAATATTCCAAGAGAAAAATCCCAATTTATAAATTTCCATGTTTTCCAAATAAAAACCAGACTTACTCCAACCTGATAAACACATCCTCATTTACAGAGATTAATAAATAAATATTTTAAAGCCAGGCTTGCTTTAACCTGACAGCCACACATCCTCATTTATTTATTTATAAATAAATATTTAAACCCCAGGCTTTGATTTCATCCTTGCAGGAAGTGAAGGAGCTCTCAGGGGAGGCAAAATTTGGGTTTTACAAAGCCTGGGCCAGGAAATGGCAAAGGAAAAAAGAGTGGATTGGGATTTAGGAGGAATTTCTGGGTTTGGATTTATTGGAAATAAAAGGAATTTTGGGGTTGAAATGGAATCAGGAGGGACTGAAGTGAAAAGTGAAGTTCCAGCAGAAGGAATTTGGGTTTTCCCTTTGGACAAAACCTCTCCATTTGCAATTTAATCAATCTCTCTGGGATTTCTCTGGATGAGGCAATATCCCAGAAAAACCCAAAGTTTGTCACTTAGTGAAACATTAAAGTAAAAATCTTTTGTTCCAATTGGGGTTTTGTTTAGGAAAATCAGAGACTTTTACACCCGTTATGACCCTCGGCAAAATCAGCCTGGCTGCTGGGAAAACCATGGGAAAACCACGGGAAAATGATGGGAAAATGATGGGAAAATGATGGAAAAACAATGGGAAAATGATGGGATGGGAAAACCATGGAAATCCATGGGAAAATGATGGGAAAATGATGGGAAAACCATGGAAAATCACGGGAAAATTACGGGAAAACCATGGGAAAACCATGGGAAAATGATGGGATGGGAAAACCATGGGAAAACGATGGGAAAACCATGGGGAAATGATAGGAAAACCATGGAAAATGATGGGAAAATGATGGAAAACCACGGAAAAATGATGCGAAAATGATGGAAAAACGATGGGATGGGAGAATCATGGAAAACCACAGGAAAACCATGGGAAAACCATGGGAAAATGATGGAAAAACGATGGGAAAACCATGGCGATGGGAAAACCACAGGAAAATGATGGGAAAACAATGGAAAACCACGGGAAAATGATGGAAAAACCATGGGAAACCACGGGAAAACCATGGGGAAATGATGGGAAAACAATGGGAAAACCATGGAAAACCATAGAACCACAGAAAAATGATGGGAAAATGGTGGAAAAATGATAGGAAAACCATGGAATTTTGGAAGGCACACGAAAAGCCATTCCGAGAGGCAGCACAGCCTTGGAGGAATCTCAAATCCTTCTGGGAAAAGCTGGAGCAGGACCTGGAGTGTCCAGGGGCTGTGAAAGGGACACAGCCCAGAGAATCTTGCAGGATTTTCTGGGAAATTTATCCCAGAAATTCATTCAGAGTTTCATCCTGGATAAAAGGGTTGGTTTAAAAATGGGAACCGTTGGGAAATTTGGATTTTTTCCTCCCTGGGGAAGAGCTGACAACATTAGGTTCATTCCAGACCCCATGAAAGGGACACAGCCCAGAGAATCCTGCAGGATTTTCTGGGAAATTTATCCCAGAGATTCATTCAGAGTTTCATCCTGGATAAAAGGGTTGGTTGAAAAATGGGAACCGTTGGGAAATTTGGGTTTTTCCTCCCTGGGGAGGGGCTGACAACAGAAGGTTCTCACACTCAGAGCTTCACCCTCACTAAATTTCCTTTTCCTTCTCCCAACCCAACCCAAATCCCAGAAAATCCAACACCAAAACATGGGAGAAGATGGAAGATGCCAGCAGAACAAAAAACAATCCCTCAAGGACAGGAACTCTCAGCATCTTACCACGAGCAGGGAGCGACCGCACAAAACAACAACGACAAAAACCCCAAAAAAACAACAAAACGACCCCAAAAACACCTCCCAGACAGCAAAATTCCCCAAAAAAAAACCCCAAAACAAGGCAGGACACAACAATATGAATGAGAAAATTGGACACTTACTTCACTGAGGAAGGCTGTAGCACTTACTTGATTAATTTCATTCGTTAGTTGGGACAGGATTGTCACTCCTATGATGCAGTGCTCTACACTGTCCTGGGGAGGGAAGGCACAGCTTTCACTGTATTTTTCCATATTTTCCTTGGAAAAATTCCTGCCTAGAAAGGCTTCATCTTTATTTTTTTGAGAGGGGAAAAAAAGCCCCCAGAGTGAATTTAAAATGTGCTTTAAAATCTGGTTTTAAGGAGGAGCAAGACTAAAAATAGGCCTAATTTAATATCTGAATATTAACTCGAATATTAAATTTTTAATATTAATATTTGAATATTAACACTTGTATATTAAAATTTGGATATTAATATTTGGATTTTTTTGTTGTAATCAGCTTTTTTTTTTTCTGCGATGTCCTAAGTCTGAGCAGGTTTAAATAGGCCTCCCCATGTAATATCTTCATATTAAATTGAATATTAATATTGGGGCATTAATATTGTTGATATTCATATTTGAATATTAATACTTTGATATTATGTCTGGATATTAACATTTGAACATTAATATTTGAATTTTTTTGTTGTAATCAGATTTTTTTCCTGTGATGCCCTAAGTCTGAGCAGGTTTACATAGGCCTCCCCATTTAATATCTTCATATTAAATTGAATATTAAATTTTGAATATTAATATCTCAATATTAATATTTGAATATTGACACTTGTACATTAATATTTGGAATTTTTTTTGTAATCAGCTTTTTTTTTTCCAGCGGTGCCCTAAGTCCGAGCAGGTTTATTGGGAGTTTTTATAATTTTTTTGGGTCAATTTTACCACAAAGAAAGGCTTAATCCTTATTTTTCTGAGGGAAAAAAAAGCCTGGAAAGTGAATTTAAAATGTGCTTTAAAATCTGGTTCTAAGGAGGAGCAAGACTAAAAATAGGCCTCCAAATTTAGTATCTTCATATTAAGTTGAATATTAAATTTTTAATATTAATATTTGAATATTAACACTTGTATATTAAAATTTGGATATTAATATTTGAATTTTTTTTTGTAATCAGCTCTTTTTTTTTCCTGCGATGCCCTAAGTCCGAGCAGGTTTATTGGGTTTTTTTATAATTTTTTGGGGTGAATTTTACCACAAAAAAAGGCTTAATCCTTATTTTTCTGAGGGCGAAAAATCCTTATTTTTCTCACCCCCAGAGAGTGAATTTAAAATGCGCTTTTGGGACAAATTTCAGAGCAAATCAATCAGGACTTATGGATTTAGTGATTTCTGGGAGGAGGTTTCACTTTGGAGGCAGCTGGGAAAATAAAAATATAACTTTTTACACAGAGTTTTTTGGGTTGGGAATGAAATCCTAAATTGGGGAAATTTAGGGAACAACACTCAGGACTTCTGAAGGGAATTATTAACAATAAAATTGATTTAATTTGGTTTTGAACTGCGTTTTTTAATGGAAATTCAGCTAAATGTGACACGGATGAGGCACCGCCGGGAAGGGAACAACAAGGAAAAAAAAATGGAAAATAATTGAGAATTTTCCACTTTTCCATGACATGGATTTGAGTTTGGAAAAAACGGATCTTACCATCAATTCCCAAAGGTGGGAGCATCCAGAACCAAATCCAAGGTGAATTTTTAAGGATGAGACTGACCTGGGAGCTATTTGTCCTTGGAAGCTCAAAAAGCAATGCTGAAAGTCCAAAATCAGGCCTGAAAACACCTGGATTTGGGGAATTCTGGGGTGTGCTTTGGGAATAATCTGACCTGCAGGAAACTCCTGGATTTGGGGAATTTTGGGAATAATCTCACCTGCAGGAAACTCCTGGATTTGGGGAATTTTGGGAATAATCTGACCTGCAGGAAACTCCTGGATTTGGGGAATTTTGGGAATAATCTGACCTGCAGGACCCTGCTGGGAACTCCTGGATTTGGCCAATTTGGGAATGAGATTTGGGAATGTGACCTGCAAGAACATGGTGAAAATTCCTGGATTTGGGGAATGTGAGGAGGGAATCTGACCTGCAGGAAGCAGGTGAAAACTCCTGGATTTGGGGAAATTTGGGAATAATCTGACCTGCAGGACCCTGGTGAAAACTCCCGGATTTGGGGAATTTTGGGAATGTGCTTTGGGAATCTGACCTGCAAGAACCTGGTGGAACCTCCAGAATTTGGGGAATTTTGGGAATAATCTGACCTGCAGGACCCTGGTGGAAACTCCTGGATTTGGCCAATTTGGGAATGAGATTTGGGAATCTAACCTGCAGGAACCTCCTGGAAACTCCTGGATTTGGGGAATGTGAGGAGGGAATCTGACCTGCAGGAAGCAGATGGAAACTCCTGGATTTGGGGAATTCTGGGAACGTGCTTTGGGAATCTGACCTGTGGGACCCTGGTGGGAACTCCTGGATTTGGCCAATTTGGGAATGAGATTTGGGAATCTAACCTGCAGGAAGCTGGTGGAAACTCCAGGATTTGGGGAATTCTGGGATGTGCTTTTGGAGTCTGACCTGCAGGAAACTCCTGGTTTGGGGGAATTTTGGGAATCTGACCTGCAGGATCCTGGTGGAAACTCCTGGATTTGGGGAATTTTGGGAATGTGCTTTGGGAATCTGACCTGCAAGAACCTGGTGGAACCTCCTGGATTTTTGGAATTTTGGGAATCAGCTGACCTGCAGGAAGCGGGTGAAAACTCCTGGATTTGGGGAAATTTGGGAATAATCTGACCTGCAGGACCCTGGTGAAAACTCCCGGATTTGGGGAATTTTGGGAATGTGCTTTGGGAATCTGACCTGCAAGAACCTGGTGGAACCTCCTGGATTTTTGGAATTTTGGGAATCAGCTGACCTGCAGGAAGCGGGTGAAAACTCCTGGATTTGGGGAAATTTGGGAATCATCTGACCTGCAGGAAGCTGTGGAAACTCCTACATTTGGGGAATCTTGGGAATCTGACCTGCAAGAACCGGGTGGAACCTCCTGGATTTGGGGAATTTTGGGAATAATCTGACCTGCAACTCCCGGATTTTGGGAATTTTGGGAATCAGCTGACCTGCAGGAAGCGGGTGACGTCGTTGATGACGTTCCTGAAGACGTACTCGTCCTTCTGGCAGTCGAACCAGCCCAGCTTGGTGATGCGAGCGTAGAGTTGGATCAGCGCCTGCGTCACGAACGTCGCCAGCTTCGGCCGCGTGGCCAGGTAGTTCAGCACGTAATTCCCTGGAAAATTGGGGGAAAAACGGAGCTGGAGATGGAAGTCAGGCCCGTGGGATCGAGGTGGGAATGGCCAGAGGGAAAAGGAGCGTTTGGGAGGTTGGTTTGGAGAAAATGAAGGTGGGAAATGGGAGGAAATCTTGGGGGTTGGCGGTAAATATTGAGGTTTTATTTGGGGAGTTAAGATGCTGGAACACATCTGGAAAAAGGTTGGATTCAGCTCTGGAACACACCTGGAAAAGGGCTGAGATTCCCACTCTCAAACCTCATTTGTTTGCTCCATCAGCTCCAAAAATGAGGGAATTCTGAAGGTTGGAAAAGCCCTCCAAGGTCATGGAGTCCAACCATCCCCAAACCCACGGCCCCGAGGGCCATTCCAGGGATGGAGATTCCGCCTGCTCCGAGGCTGCAAAACCTCCAGAACCCAAATATTCCCAGATTTTCCTTGGGGAAATCGTTGGTAAAAAGGAAAGCAGGCTGAGGCATTTCCTGCTTCCCTGGAAGATCCATCCCCATTCTCCAGGAAAGAGGAGGGATGGGTGAAATCCCCAAATCCAAATGATATTCCAGAGACTCACAAAGGCCTTTCTGCCTTGACCACATCCTTAGAAAAGCCAATTTTACATTCCAAAGGAAATTTATCAATAAATTTGTTTATTTACCACACCACAGAGCTGTCATTCCCATTTATCCCAAAAAAATTTTGAATATTCAGCCTTGAACTGTATTTTTAACAACAGAGCAAAGCCACCCCGTCCATAACAAACCTTCCCTCGCCTTTGGAGCATCCCAGAGCTCACAGAGAACCTCCCACCCACCAAAAGGAGCCCAAAATCCCACGGATTTGGCAGGAAAAATTAAAAAATTCCATACTCACGGATATCTATTCGCTGCTCCAGCGGCAGGGGGTTGTTTGTGCGTGACACCAGTTTGGTAAGGCAGGTGGCTGCCAGTAACTGGGAGTAGGACGACTGGAGAGAAGGAAAAACAAACCCAAAAAAAATTAAAAAACACAAGGAATTTTAATTTGTGGAGGAGAAATGGTTCGGGGTGGGTTTTAAGCAATATTCCTGCCGGGAAATTTGAGTTGAAGGTGGTGGTTGGATTGGGAGGTGAAAGATTTTACATAGAATTTATTCCTGAAGTGAAACAAGTTGAGGAAAGAAAGGGAAAGGTTTGGAAATGCCACTGAAGGCAGGAGCGAAACAGCAAAAACAGAATTCCCTTGAATTCCATGCTGGAATTACCCCTGTGAGCCATACGAGTGGGATAATAGGAATTAACCCCAAAAAAAAAAGAAAAGGAATTTTATTTCATGGAGGAGAAATGGTTTGGGGTGGGTTTTAAGCAATATTTCCACCAGGAAATTTGAGTTGAAGGTGGTGGTTGGATTGGGAGGTGAAAGATTTTACATAGAATTTATTCCTGAAGTGAAACAAGTTGAGGAAAGAAAGGGAAAGCTTTGGAAATGCCACTGAAGGCAGGAGTGAAACAGCAAAAACAGAATTCCCTCGAATTCCATGCTGGAATTACCCTGTGAGCCACAGGAGTGGGATAACAGGAATTAAAAAGCAGTTTCCAGTACTAAATCCAGGTTAAAATGTGTTCCCTATGGATCACTGAGCTCTGAGCTAATCCCAGGACAAAAACATTGGAATTCAGCCTCCTCAACCCCCGGGGTGCATCCCATTCCCAAAATTCCAGCCAGAGAAGGGACAGGCATTGGCCCTGCTGGTGTCTGTGACATCTAGGGCTGGACAGAGCTTGGGATTTGTGTAGGAAATCTCTTTATTCCAATATTCCCTCATTGGAGAGATGATGGATCCCACTCAGAATGGAACGGGGCTTTGGGATTTTTCCTTAAAAATATATTTATTTACTTGCCCTCAGGGAAAGCAGTTCCTAATTCCAGCAGAAAAGCTTCCAGAGTTTGATTGGAATTCCCTGGATAAATTTAACAGAAAGTGAAGCTTTGGGGGAGATCCCTGAGCCTGTCCCTCTCCTTTTCCTTCTCCTCCTGGAGAATCTAACCCTTCCCAAGAACCTTCTGCACAAGTTCCAACGTGGAAGCAGCAGAGCTGGAAGCTCATCCTGCCCAGGGATGGAGGGACAAAGCCATGGGAAGAGGATTTGTGCCAATTCCCAGGGAAAAAAGCAGGAAGCTCTGGTAGTTAGGTGGGATTTGCTCCCAGCACCTTTCCCATCCTTTCTGCCAAAATCACTGCAGAGCAAACAATCCCAATTTTGTTATTTTTCTCCCGTTTTTAAACTGCTGGATTATTAGGACAATAATAAAAAGGAGAAAATGGTTCCAAGGAATATTCCCGAGGGAGCACTGCTGTGCTGATCCCTCAGAACATCCCTCTCCCATTTTCCCCTCTGGAGAAGGCAAGGATTCCCAAAAAAAAAAAAACCTGGCAGGGCTGGGAAAGGTGGGAACAGGGACATGGAAGTGCCACCCCTGCAGGGCACAATGGCATTTTTTGGGTGTTTCTCCTCCCACACAGAGCTCCAGCAGTGGGCACGGAGCACTGCAGCTCCAGGGGGGGCAATTCCCTCCTCCCAGGCCGGGATCCTGCGGGGATTTTGGGATGTACTCACGCTCCCTCTCTCGAGGAGCAGCTGGCACTTGCTCAGGCAGTCGGGGCTGTTGGTGAACTCCACCAGGGCCTTCTCAGCCTGCAGCCTCGTGGCCGTGTCCGTGGTCTCATAGAGCTGCTTGCACAGGTTCTCCAGCTGGGCCAGGCTCTGGAAAACGTGGAAAAGCAGAATTTAGGGATGGCAGGGACCCCTCGGTGCTGGCATCAGGGGTTTGGGGCTGTGCACACACAGATTTGGCTCTGCTGGAGGCAGAGGAATGAACACGCTCAGCTCTGAGGTTGTTGTTCTGTTGGATTTAGGGAATTGCCTGCATGGGAATTCTTCTCATTTTCACCTTTTCGTGGAATCCCAGAGGGTTTGGGCTGGAAGAACCTCGAAGCTCACCCATTCCCAACCCCTGCCACGGGGACACCTCTCACTGTCCCAGGTAATCCCAAAAAGGCCTGGGACACTCCCAGGGATCCAGGGGCAGCCACAGCTCCTCTGGGAATTCCATCCCAGCCAGGAATCCCTTCCCAATATTCCATCTGAATTTCAGATGACAAATTCCCAAATTCAGCTCTTTGCACAGTGCTGTAAAGGATTTCATGGAATCATGGGACGGTTTGGGATGGGAAGGACCCTAAAGGACACCCCACCCCATGGGCAGGGACAGCTCTCACCAGCCCTCAGCACCCCGGGGTGCTGGGAGGAAACGAAACCCGAAAGGTTTTTCCCCCGAAACCTTCTCCACCACACAGATCCCAAATCCCTGGAGCAGGAATGAAGGAAAAAACGGGACAGAGCCTCTGTGGATGCCTCCAAAGGGATTCAAAACCACCAGGCAGACCCTGAGTGCTCAGACAGCTGGAAAATATTCCCAGGAAATGGGATCGGGGCAGATGCTTCCCCCGGTGACATCCGAGGTGTTCCAGTTCCAGTGTGGATTTGCAGATGGATGCAAACATTCCCGGGGGGTTTGCTGCTGGAGTCATCACCAGGTGTTCTCACCCAGAGCTTTCCAAGCATTTTGGGTTTTTCCCAAACCAAGGAGAGCACTGATGTAGGATTTATTTTTGGGAGAGCCCAGTCCCGCCTGGGATGAGCCGACAGATCCACATTTCCATCAGGGAACAACTCAGTGCTTCCCTGCACAGCAATTCCAGGCCAAAACCACAGGGAATTTGGGATCTGTGCTGCCAGGATCATCCTCAGGAAACAGAGCAACGCAGAGAGGGACCCTCTGGAATAATTCTCCTTTTTTATCATATCCCAGAGCTGTGATTCTTTGTTATTTCAATTTCTTTTGGAATAATCTCATGGAAAATGTTGCCCCCACAGCTTTGCTTCCATTCCCTGGGCACAAATCCCTGGGAAGCAGCTCCAGCACTTCAGATGAACCACAGCTCACAAATTCTGGGACAAAAAACTCCAATTTTTTAAAATTTTCCCATCCCTGTGCAGGAATTCCCAGAGAAACCCCGGGAATGGGGAGCTCCCTGCAGTCAGTTCTCTTCCCACTCCCAAGGAACCAATTCCCAGCGACTCCTGTGACTCCATGGCTGCTTTTGTGTGACACTGGCAGTGACAAAAATCCCTTGTTTGTGCCCAGAGCCTGAGCCGTGCCAGCCTTCCCATGGATCCCGGGCCTTAACTCCCTCAGAGCCGAGGCAAACACGGCAAAAAATCCCCAAAAACCACGGGAATAATCCATATTCCCCTGGAATTAGGGAATAATCCACGTTCCCCTGGAGATCCAGGGACACCGTGGGAATTAGGGAATAATTCACATTCCCCTGGAATTAGGGAAAAATCCACATTCCCCTGGAGATCCAACCCACAGGGATGCCCTGGGAATTAGGGAATAATCCATGTTTTCCTGAAAATCCAGCTCACAGGGACACCGTGGGAATTAGGGAATAATCTACGTTCCCCTGGAGATCCAGAAACACCTGGGAATTATGGAATAATCCATGTTCCCCTGGAATTAGGGAATAATTCACATTCCCCTGGAGATCCAGGGACACTGTGGGAATTAGGGAATAATCCACGTTCCTCTGGAATAATCCACGTTCCCCTGGAATTATCCATGTTCCCCTGAAGATTCAGCTCGCAGGGACACCCCAGGAATTCAAGCCCAGAATTCCTGGGAAAACCTCACAGGAAAAGCACCAAATGATCCAGGGGTGAATCCAGCAGGGAATCAAAGCTGCTCTGCATTAATCCCAGCAGGATTTCAATCCCTCTTTTCCTTCCACAGGATTCCCCTGGGGACAGAGCTCCGAGGGGCTGTGGGATGGGAGGATTTAAGGACACACGGAAAAAGCTCCAAATCCCAGGAGAGCAACTCTGAGGGAAAGCTGAGATCCCAAACTGGGGAGTTTTCATCCTTAATTTCCACTTTGGGAGAGGCAATTTTACTTTTTTTATTTAATGTGCATAAACACCCAAGGTAAAAACACCCAAATTCCTGACAACTGCAAACCAATGAAACAAATTTGGACTAAAACCATAATTTTTGGGAATTCTCACCAACAAATTCCTTGATTTTCTTCCTAACTTCATCATTACAATTAAGCAGAGCAGCTGAGCTGCCCCAACCCTGCATTCCATGAAATTTTCAGGATGTTTTAATCCTTCCAGGAGCATCCCAGGCAGGTTTATTCCAGGCTGGAATGGCCAGGATGAGGGCAGGAGTTGGGATATTTCCCTGTGCTCCCCGGGCAGTTCCCACTCCTGGAGCTGAGATAAAAATGGCACTGCCAGGACAGGACGATTGTGCTGGAGGGAGCTCTGGGGGCTCCAGATAAGGAGAGGAGGGGGAGCCAGCAGGGCTTGGGACACTCTGGAGCTGCTGGAATTGCCCTGAGGGCTTGGAAAGGAGGCATGGGATGTGTCCTGGACACAATTCCAGCTGCTCCAGCTGTGCTGGAGAATTCCAGGATGGTTTGGGTTGGGGAGATCGTCAATCCCATCCAGACCCAGCCCTGACACCTCTCACTGTCCCAGGTTAGCCCAGCCTGGCCTGGGACACTTCCAGGGGCAAACACAGCTCCTCTGGGAATTCCTTCCCAAAATCCCACCTGAATTTCCCCTCTTTCAGCACAGGGAACAAATATTGTCTATTTTTCATTGCTCTCCAACGTTTTCTGTCAAAGGAATATCAGTCATGGCTGGGAGAGATGGAGAGGAAATTGCAGGGAGAGCTCAGAGCCCTTCCAGGGCCTGAAGGGCTCCAGGAGAGCTGGAGAGGGACAAGGGACAGAGGGACAGGACACAGGGAATGGCTTCTCACTGCCCCAGGGCAGGGCTGGATGGGATTTTGGGAAGGAATTCCTTTGGGAAGGAGGGAGGCGAGCACTGGAAATCCTCTCAGTGCTTCCCCTGGGGCTGGAGGGGAAGCAGGAATGAGGATTTTCCAGTCCAAGGGGTGTCCTTGGACTCCTGGAATCGCTGTGTCCACAAAAACACCACGCTGGGAATGGCAGGGCACAGGAATTCCAATGGGAATTCCACCAAAACACCAGGATGAGGCAGCGACAACCTCCCTGTCCCACGGGAATAGGGGAAATCGGGAAAAAGTCACTCCAAGGGAGGAGTGAGGAATGAGCCAGGTAAAGGATTTGGTCAGGAATTAGAGAAAATTCCACTGCAGGACACTCAAAGCCTGTGGTTCATTTTAATATCCCTAAAATGTGTCATGGCATGGAATAAAAACAATGGGATATGAAATAAAAATCAGGAAATGGGGTTGGTACCGACCCTGCCTCCCCTTCCTACAAAGATCCAACATTTTCTACTTTCCTTCTGACCTGGCAAAGCAGGAGAGGGATCTTTAAATCATTCCCATTTGGAAAAGTAAAAGAAAAACACCCAATTTTATGGAATTGGAATCCAGAAGCTCCAGAAGGAATTCCAGAAGGAATTAAATGAAGGGATTATCTGTGGCCTTGGGGAAGGGCACGACCTGGGACTTCCCAGCTTGGATTTCTTGTGGTATTTATAAACTCCATGGGAATTCCAGGACCCTGGAATGGTTTGGGTTGGAAGGGACCTGAAATGCCATCCGGTGCCACCCCTGCCATGGGCAGGGACACCTCCTGCTGTCCCAGGTCATCCCAACCCAGCCTGGGACACTCCAGGGATCCACAGCTCCTCTGGGAATTCCATCCCAGCCCCTCCCCACCCTCCCAGAAGGAATTCCTCCCCAAAATCCCATCCATCCCCACCCTCTGGCAGTGGGAAGAAGAACTGGAAACTCCAATTCCAGCTCGGAACCCACAATTCCAAGTCCCCAAATGCCAGGAGAAGGAAGCGGCACTTTTATCCCAGTGGGAATGAATTCATTGAGGGAAAAGATCCCAAAATGAGCTAAATCCCAATTTTTTACTCAATAATTTAGGTTAAAGTCTCGGAAAAGTCCACCTGGAATTACTGGATTTAGTTTTCCAGTCAAGCCTGAGTGGTGCAACCTCTGGAAAAGTCGGAATTGAAGGCAGAGCCCTCTGAGAGGGTCAGGTCATGGATCATTCCTGCCTTCTCCCTACTCTTGATTTTCCAAGGAATCTGGATTTTTTTGGGTGCCAGATCCCTGATTTCTCTATCATTCAGCACCTGCCTGAAAATCCTGGAATATGGGTTGGAAAAGACCTGCAGGATCCAACCTGAGTGCTCTCCTGAATGCCAAGGCCACCGCTAAACATTCCCAAAATGTCACATCCACAGGGATTTAAATCCCTCCAGGACATCCTGGCACCTCTCCCTATCCCAAATTTCTTTCATTTCAACTTCCCAGGACATCCTGGGAACACCTGGGAACACCTGGATGCCTCTCCCTATCCCAAATTTCCTCCCAGCCAACAACAAATGTGGAAGTGACGATTTTTAAGCATTCCAATGATTTCTAAAATGCAAGGAAAAGGAAAAACCCCCACAGGAATATCCCCACGGAAGGGCAGGAGCACGGAACATATTTAAGGAAGTGGAATTAAAAGGAAAGATGGGAGAAATCTGATTCCTAAGGGGAAAAAATGAGATTAACGACCTCTGCTCCAAGGAGGATCGAGTGATGTTTACAAAACTTGGAAAATCCCAAAATAGTCATTCCCAGCAAGGTCAAAAGAGCTTTCTTTCTGTGGAAAAGTTGGTACTGGAATGATTTGCTGGAAGGATTTTCCCTCCCAGCCCCCCTGGATCATCTGATCCCCCTGAACTGCATCCCCATCACTGCATCCTTTGTTCCCAGCTGCCCAGGGAAGCAGCTCCGGACACAATTCCCACCAAATCCTGGAGGGATCACTCCCAATTCCCAGAATTTCTGATTTTTCGGGATGAAAACCAGGTAGAATCCATAAAAAAATGGGTTTGGGCTTCATCACACCAGGTATAAATCCATAAAAAGTGGTTTTGGGACTTCTTCTCACCAGGAAAAATCCATTAAAAATTAATTTGGGCTCCACCACTCCAGGTAAAATCCATAGAAAAAATCTGGGCTTCATCACACCAGGCAAAATCCAGAAAAAAATCTTTTTGGGCTTCTTCACACCAAGTAAGATCCCTAAAAAATCAGTTTGGGCTTCGTCACTCCAGGTAAAATCCATAAAAAGTGGTTTGGGGCTTCTTCACTCCAGATAAAATCCACAAAAAATCTGTTTGGGCTTCTTCACACCAAATAAAAGTTTTAAAAAAAAATTCTGGGCTGCAGCACACCAGGTAAAATCCATAAAAAATTAATTTGGGCTTCATCACACCAAATAAAATCCATAAAAAAATGAATTTGTGTTCCACCGCACCAAATAAAATCCACAAGGAAATCTTTCTGGAACTCCAAAAGTTCCTCTGGGAATCTCTGCCACCCGAACCGAAGCTCTCAGGAAGCAGCAGGAGGATTTTCTCAACCTCCCAAACCCCACCTGGCTGGGATTTATTCCCAAATTCCTGTTCCCATCACACTGAGACACATTCCCAATGCATTTTTCATAAAATCACCACTCCACAGACCTTCTGGAGCCAGGCTGGGAATGCTCACCTGGAGAAGGGAAGGATCCAGGGAGAGCTCAGAGCTCTTCCAGGGAATGAAGGGAAGGGATTTGGACAAGGGATGGAGGGACAGGACCCCGGGAATGGCTGGGATGGATGGGATTTTGGGAAGGAATTCCTGGCTGGGATGGAATTCCCAGAGCAGCTGTGGCTGCCCCTGGATCCCTGGAGTGTCCCAGGCCAGGCTGGAGCAACATGGCATGGTGGCAGGGAAGAATTTCTTCCCAAATTCCCATCCAAACCTCCTCTCTTCCAGCCTGAATCCCTTTCCAAACCTCCCAAACCCCATCCAGCTCCGATTTTTAGCTCCATTTTTCCCGCAGCGAAATTCCCGGAGCCGCAGGTGCTCCAAGGGCATTAGCAAATCCTTTTTCCTGCCGGGAACATCTCCCCAAGTTCTGCTGTTAAACTTTAACCTCGCTGAGCACAACAATCCCAACCCCTCCAGCTCCAACTTCCACCTTGCTCAATCCAATATTTAACAAGGAAAACCTGGATTTAAAACCGAGGAGTTTTGGAGCAGTTCAGTGTCCGACCACAGCAAAATCAGGATTTTTTTTTTTTTTCCCAGGAAAACCGTGGTTAATAATGCAGCAATTCCTCTTCTCCCTTGGGATCACCCAGGAAACAATTCCCAACAACCTCCCCGGACAAACCTGGATCTCTCCTGAGTTAATAAACTGTTCACCCTTGTGGTTCCCAGGGGGAGCAAGTGCAGGATTGATTTATTCCCAAAGTTGCAGGGATAATAAATAACTCCCAGGCATTACAGTTTATCCAAGGTTTTGGCCTCCATGCAAATCCAGCGCCAGCTCAACCAAAATTTTATGCAAAAAACACCCCCAGCTGCACCTATTTTTGCTGCCTATGACAGCGACTGCAGCGGCGCCTGCGAGGGTTTGGGGGCTCATTCCCAGGGTTTGGGGTCCCTTCAGAAGATTTAGGACCCTTTTCCAAGGATTTTGGGCCCTTTCCAAAGGTTTAGGGTCTCTTTCTGAAGGGGTTTTAGCCTTTTGGGTCCCTTGCAGAGGGTTTGAGGTCCTTTCCAGAGGGTTCAGGGTCCTTTCAGTGAGTTTTGGGTACCTCTCAGAGGTTTTAGGTGCCTTTGAGAGAGTTTAGGGACCTTTTACAAGGGTTTTGGGTCCCTTCAGAGGGTTTGGGTCCCTTCCTGAGGGGGTTTTGGTCCCTCTCAGAGGATTTAGGTGCCTTTGAGAAAATTTAGGGACCCTTTCCAAGGGTTTTGGGTCCCTTCAGAGAGGGTCTGAGGTCCTTTCCAGAGGGTTCAGGGTCCTTTCAGTGAATTTTGGGTACCTCTCAGAGGTTTTAGGTGCCTTTGAGAGAATTTAGGGACCTTTTACAAGGATTTTGGGTCCCTTCAGAGGGTTTGGGTCCCTTCCTGAGGGGGTTTTGGTCCCTCTCAGAGGATTTAGGTCCCTCTCAGGGAATCTCTGGACTCTGTCCCAGGGGTTTTGGTTCCTCCACTCCACCCTGGAAGCTTCTGCCATCCCTGATTTCCCTCCTGGCTCCCACCCCATGAACTTCACCACTCCAGGGTTCACTTTTAACACCCCTTAACACACTTTCCCCGAACTCCAGGTGTCCCTAACGCTGGAAAACAAACCAAACGCGGCTGGAAAAGGAACCAAACGCAGCCGGACATCCCAAGGATTCCCACAAGGACGCGAATTCCAGCACTGGGACGAGGGAGCTGATCCCCCAAAGTCCGCGGGTGACAGGAGCAGGGACGGGGGGTGACAGCGGTGGCCTGGCTCTTGGTTTCCAAGGAAAAAAGCAAGATCTGAGTGGCTTTTCCCCAAATATTTCCTTACCGGGACCCCACAGTGGCGGCAAGAGAGAGAGGCAGAGAGATCTGGGGGGACACGGTGGGGAGGATGGGGGGACACGGGAGAACAGAGCCGAGGGACACGGTGGCCATAGGGACACACGGCGGGGGACACGGGGAGGGCCGTGGGGACACACGATGGGGACAGAGAGACATGGTGTGGGCACGGGGGACACACGATCGGGCCGGGAGAAGCTGGCGGCGGCCGGGGGGATACACGGTGGGGACACAGGGACACTCGGAGGGACACACGGCGCGGACAGAGGGACACGGGGGGGCCGCGGGGGCGGCGACACCTCCCCAGCGAGCGGGGCCTGCGGGCCGCCGCCGCCTGGGCCGCGCCGGGCCTGGCCGGGCCTGGCCGTGCGGGGCTCGGCCGCGCGGGGCGGGCGGGCGGCGCGGGGGTGCCGGGAGGGCGGCGGGCGGGCCCGGGGGAGCCCCGCGGCGCGGCCGGCGCTCACCTGCACATGATCCGCCATCTTGCCCCATTCATGCTCCGCTCGCGCCTCCGCCCCCGCCTGCGCCGGGCCCGGCGCCACCGCGTCCCCCCGCGCCGCCGCACGCACCGCGCATGCGCCGCGCCAGGACGCGCCCCCGACGCCCGGGACACACCCCCCGCGCCCCGCCCTGCCCCTCCCGCGCCTGCGCGCGCCAGGAGGACACGCCCCCCGCACCCGCCCCGCCTATCCGGCGCCTGCGCGCGCGGCGGGGACACGCCCCTCGGCGCTTAAACCACGCCCACAACACCAAAATTATGCCTCCGCGGCTGCGCGCGCAGCTCCAGGCTCCGCCCCGCCCCGGTCAGACCACGCCCCCACGTCCGCCCGGGGCCTGCGCGCTGAGCGAGGCCCCGCCCACACCGGCCGAACCACGCCCCCGGTGCGCGCGCGGCCCGGTGCGTCTGACGTCACGACGGCGGCGCGGCGCGGGGGAGGAGGGAGGGGCGCGAGCGGGGTTTGTTGACACGGTCTTAAAGGGGCCGCGCACTCCCGCGACAGCGGGGACACCCCGGGGACAGCAGCGAGAACAGGGGCACCAGCGACACCGGGGACAACAGGGACACCGGGGACACCGGTGGCACCACTGTGACCAGTGTGACCAGCACGCCCAGTGCCCCCAGTATAACCAGTGTCTCCAGTGTCACCAGTGTGAGCACTGACACCAGTATGGCCAATGTCCCCAGTGCCACCAAGGCCTTGCAAGCACACATCTGCACCCCACCAGTGCTCCCAGTTACCCCAGCCCAGCACCAGTGCCCCCCTGCCGCAGTTCCCCGGCGTCCAGCAGCCCCAGTGCTCCCAGCAGCCCCAGTGCTCCCAGTTCCCCCAGTGCTCCCAGTTCCCCCTTCCCCCCATTTCTGTCCCGGCGCTGCCGCAGCCTCAAAACCTCTTCCTCCTCCTGCTCCCCTCCCCCTCCTCGCCCTCACCTTCCCCAGTTCCCCCCCCACCCTCAGGCACTGGGAGCACTGGTTTGGACTGGGATCTGGGCACGGGCATGGCTCGGGGGTCGTGGCCCCCGGGGCACCCCCGGCGCTGCCTCTGGAGCCATTTCCCAGGTGGGAAAAACCAGGCAGGGCCGTGGCGGGGCTGACCTGTGCCCAGTGTCCTCCACCAGTGTCCCCTGAGTCCAGTGTCCTGTGCCCAGTGCCCTGCCCAGTGCCCTGCACGAGTGCCCAGCACTGGTGTCCAGTGTCCTGCCCAGTTCCTGGTGTCCTGCCCAGTGTCCAGCACCCTGTACCAGTGCCCAGTGTCCTGTGCCCAGTGTCCTCCACCAGTGTCCCATGAGTCCAGTGTCCTGCCCAGTGCACTGCCCAGTTCCCAGTGCCCTGCACGAGTGCCCAGCACTGGTGTCCAGTGTCCTGCCCAGTTCCTGGTGGCCAGCCCAGTGTCCAGTGCCCTGTACCAATGCCCAGTGTCCTATGAGTCCAGTGTCCTGTGCCCAGTGCCCAGCACTGGTGTCCAGTGTCCTGCCCAGTTCTTGGAGTCCTGCCCAGTGTCCAGTGCCCTGTACCAATGCCCAGTGTCCTGTGCCCAGTGTCCTGCCCAGTTCCTGGTGTCCTGCCCAGCTCCTGGTGTCCAGCCCAGTGTCCAGCGCCCCGTACCAATGCCCAGTGTCCTGCCCAGTGCCCAGCAGCACCACAGGGTGGCACACGGGCGTGTCCATCAGTGCCACACCCACCTGTCCGGCGGTGCCACGCCCGTGTCCCCGTCCCGCGTGGGGACACACAGGAAGCCGCCGCCAGAGGAGGAAACGGCGGAGGCTGAGCTGAGCACGTCACGAGCTGAGCCAGCCCCGGTGACACCTCGTGGGGGACACGGCCCCACGGGACCCCCGCGAGACAGCAGGACACGCCGGACATGCCGGAGGGGCCAGGATGGAGGAGCTGGTGGTGAAGCAGGGCGGGATCTACCTGCAGCTGCAGCAAACCTTCGGGAAGGTCAGGGGGCTTGGGGCAGAGGGGGAGAGCCATGGGGGGATTGGGATGTGGGGTACGGGGGGTGGATCCCATGGGAATGGGGTGATCCCACCTCTTGGGCGCTCAGGTGTCCCTCGGGGGGGACAGGAGGCACTGGGGACACTTTGTAGAGACCCCCAAGAGAGGCTCTGGAGAGCTGGGGGTGACAGATGTGACCTGGGGGTGATGGATGTGACCCCTAAGGCTGGGGAATGACAGGTACCATCTCCAGAGTGACGCTGGGTGACAGATGTGACCCCCAGACCCATTTGGATGACAGTTGTGACCCCCCAGGGTGCTGTTGGGTGACAGATGTGACCCCCAAAGCCCCACTGGGTGACAAACACAACCCCCAAACCTGGGGGCGGAGGGGTGTGACCCCCCAGAACCACATTTGGTGGCAGACATGACCCCCTCCAGAGCCATGGCATGACAGACGTGACTCCCAGCACTGCACTGGGTGACAGAAGTGACCCCAAAGCCACATTTGGTGACAGTTCCAGCTGGGGGGTGATGGCTCAGCCACCAAAGCCGCGCTCTTTCCGCCGCTGATAAAGGCCAGGGTTGGGCAATGGCTCCGAAGGGGAAGGAGCTGAGGGGCGTCTCCCGCTCCTTTCCGGGGTCTTTCTCCCCATGGACCCCATCCCGAGGGGCTCAGCTCCATGGGAAGGGCAGCGATCCCAACATCCCATCCCGGGAACAGGGAATCGTGTCCCGGCACAGCCCGCGGGCCCCGGGGCTGCCGCGGAGGATGGAGGTTTTGGGGCCGACTTCCCCTGCCCCCACTTCCCCTCTGCCATGGGGCCTCCCACGCTCCCCGAGCCCGGAACTGCTGCTCCTTTTGGGGTAGAGCTGGAAGAGTTGAAAAGTTGGCGTTTTCGGGGGAAATGGAAGGAAGGAGGAGCTGGAAGTCCTTGGGCAGCGAGGGGCTGTGGGCAGGGCTCGCGGGGGCTGCAGAAGAGGGAATGGGATGGATTCGGGCACTGCGCGAGGCTGGGGTGATGCTGGTGCTGCAAAAGCCTTGCTGGGTGACAGCAGTGACCCCAAAGCCACATTTGGTGACAGTTCCAGCCGGGGGGTGACGGCTCCAGCGACCTCAGGGATGTTTATCCAGGGATATTCAAATCTCAATTTATCTCATCCCCACCTCCACCCAGCGCTGGGTGCGGTGCAAAACCCTGGAGGGGCAAAGTCCTGCCCTGGGTTCCTGTGTGATCCCAAGGGATTAAAAACCCCAGGAAAGGGAAAACCCTCCTGGAAAGCTCAAACCCGCTGATTCTCCCCACGGCAGAAATGGAAGAAATTTTGGGGTGTCCTGTACCGGGAGAGCTCGTGCTCCACGGCCCGGCTGGAGCTGCTGGAGGGCTCGGGGCCGGTGGGCGCTGAGCGGCCGCGCAAGGCCGAGGGCAGCCGGCGCCTGGTCCGGCTCAGCGACTGCGTGCACGTGGCCGAGGCGGGCGGCGATGCCACCTGTCCCAAGGACACCGTCCCCTTCCTGCTGGAGACCACTGACCGGCGCTTCCTCCTGGCCGCTGACAGCGCCGAGGCGGCAGACTGGATCCAGAGGCTGTGCGAGCTGGCGTTCCCGGTATGCGCCAGGATAACGGGATTGGGGCAGGTGGGATCCCTGGGGGATGGATGGGATCCCTATGGGATGGGTGGGACCCATGCAGGATGGATGGGATCCATGTGGGATCCATGTGGGATGGGTGGGATCCGTGCGGGATGGGTGGGATCTGTGTGGGGTGGGTGGGATCCGTGGGGGATGGATGGGATCTGCGTGGGATGGGTGGGCTCCATGTGGGAATGATGGGATCCATATGGGATGGGTGGGATCCGTGTGGGATCCGTTTGGGATGGATGGGATCTGTGCGGGATGGGTGGGATCCGTGCGGGATGGGTGGGATCCGTGCGGGATGGGTGGGATCCCTATGGGATGGATGGGATTTGTGAGGGATAGGTGGGATCCGTTTGGGATGGATGGGATCCATGCGGGATGGATGGGATCCGTGCGGGATGGGTGGGATCCATGCGGGATGGGTGGGATCCGTGCGGGATGGATGAGATCAGTGTGGGATGGATGGGATCTGTCTGGGATGGGTGGGATGCGTGCAGGATGGATGGGATCAGTGTGGGATGGATGGGATCTGTCTGGGATGGGTGGGATCCGTGTGGGATCCGTGCGGGATGGGTGGGATCTGTGTGGGATGGGTGGGATCCCCTCATCCGCCGCCCTTCCCCGGGCAGAGGAGCCGGGAGGAGCCGGGAGCAGCCAAGGAGGGCCCGCCGGGCACCGACGGCGAGTTCTCCATGGAGGAGAATTCCCTGTATAGCTCCCGGGGCAAAGGTAGGATTGGGGGAGGAGGAACAGGGAGGTGGCACAGGGTGGGGAAATCTCCTCCCAAAAAAGTTTCCTGCTGCGGTTTGCCGGGCTGGCTCGGCAGCTCTATCGGCAGCGGCCGGAGCTGTCCAGCCCTTATCAGCCGGACACTGCTGCCCTGGCTGGGGAGGGGTCACCACAGCCCTAGTTTGGGGTGGGACACGTTTTCAATGCCGTGTCCATCCCCAGCCGGCCTGGAGCAGGCGTTCGAGGTGACCGTGAGGGTGACACCATCGTCGCAGCGCTGCCGCCTGCGGGGCCGGTGCATCCTGCGGGCCGGCGAGGAGGCTCTGGAGCTGCGGCACCTGCAGAGCCAGGAGATCCTCTACAGCTGGCCCTACCGCTTCCTGCGCCGCTTCGGCCGCGACAAGGTCAGTGCGGTGCGGGAAGGACGAGCTGAGCGCGGCCGTGGCGTGGGACTGACCCCAACCCTCCGCAGGTGACCTTCTCCTTCGAGGCCGGCCGGCGCTGCGCGTCCGGAGAGGGCAACTTCGAGTTCGACACCAGGCAGGGCAACGAGATCTTCCAGGCCATCGAGGCGGCCATCGACGTCCAGCGGGGCCGGGGAGGCCCTGGGGACGAAGCCCTGGGGCCACTCGGTCACGGCAGGACACCCAGCTGGGCGCAGGGCCATGAGGAGCCCAAGGGCCCCTCGCTGGAGGGGAAGGTGCCCAAAGGGGAGGGGAAGGGGCTCAAAGTCAAGCCCGCAATGGCCCCCGGGGCCGGGGAGTCCTCGGGGCCCTTCCAGCCCTCCCGAGGTGGGGATTTTCCCTACGCCGAGCCCTGCGATTCCCTGCGCCGCGGGAACGCCGCGGAGAAGAGCCGCAGGCTGGACGCTGCCGCCGCGGAATCTGAGTACGCTGTGCCCTTCGACACCATGGCCAAGTCCTTCCTGGCCCGCCAGTTCGGGGCCATGGGCTGTCCCCAGGAGGGGGTCCCCGAGCCCCTGAGTGGCCCCAGGGAGGCGGGCAGGGCTCAGCAGCCTCCCGGCCGCCCCACCGCCCCCAAACCCGAGCACATCTACGACGAGCCCGCGGGTCTCTCGGCCATGTCCCTGTACGACGAGCCCGAGGAGGTGAAGGGCGAGGCATGGAGGCTGCAGGCAGCCCCCGAGGAGCCCCCCGGGCACGAGTACCCCTACAATCCCCAGCGCGATGACTACGCCGTTCCCAAAAGGCCCGTCCCGCTCCGCCAGCCCTTCGTGCTGCAGGGCAAGGAGTGGCTCAGGGACAGCGAGTACGACAACGTGGCCCTCAAGGTGGCCAAGAAGAGGAACCTGCAGTGAGCGGGGGACAGGAGGGGACACCCCGAGTCCCGCGGTCCGGCTCAGCGCACCCGCAGCTGGGGAGGGGGCACGGGGACCCTCCCTGTAGGACACATCTGGGCAGCAGTGCGGCACAGCTGGGCGGTGGCGGGGGACATCTGGGAGGTGGCAGGGGACATCTGGGAGGTGGCAGGGGACATGGGGAAGCGCTGGCAGTGGGATGCGCCCACTGGAGGGCAGTGCGAGCCCACCGGAGCCGCAGCTCCCGGGCAGGGGGACCCCCGCAGCCCCGCGCCCGCAGCCCCGCGACCCCAAATCGCGCTCCTCCCCCGGTCCGACCTCGGGAGCGGCGGCTGTGCCCCCCGCGCACCCCCGGGATGGACTCCAGGGGCAGCTGCAGCAGGAATGGCCCCGGGATGCTCAGCTTGAGCTGGCTGGGGATGCTCTTCCCCAGGGATGCGCGTCCCAAATGCTCCAAGGTGCAGACCCCACACCTTGGCATGGACAATGCGCATCCCACCCCGAGACCCTCCACGCCCACACGCAGCTCCCAGTGCTCCCAGTATGTTCCAGTGCCATAGCCGGGCTTTCCCAGTCCGAAGGTCCCTCCACCTCCTTGCTCACCAAAAACCATCAATTCCTGCTGTTCCAGCCACACTTTCATTTTTAATTCTCTTTATAAATCCCTTTTCCAGTCCCTCTGAATTCCAGATGGAAAACTTGGCTTTACTGTCCCAGAGATTTTCACGGCTGGCTCCGCTCCTCCCAGTACAAACCAGTACAGGGCTGGACATAGCCTCTGCATCATCCTCCTCCTCTTCCTCCTCTTCTTTCTCCTGCTGCTCTTCCCGGCCACCTCCAGCCTTTCCTTGGGGACATCGAGCCATCCCAAATTCCCCATGGATGTTTCCCTGCCAAGATCCATCGGTGCCCAGGACCCTCCCCAGGTCACCTCGGACCCCCTCAGCTCCATCCCCACCCCAGAGGGACCTCAGGATGCGCTGCCTGTTCCCCACCATCCCATCAGGTTTTCCATGGAAAGGGCAAACACTCCATGAATTATTTATAATCTCTCCCAATCAAAGAAAACGCTCAGGTGCTCCGGTTCATTTCCTGGATCCTGCCAATCCAAAGTGCGGTGTTTTAATAGGGCAAATTAAGTGCTTTCTATATGAGACACTGATTAAATCTCCGTATCCATTGCTCCGTCCTGGGTGGGATTGAAAGGAACGGGACACAGGTGGGATCCTGCTCCAGGTGGGATCCTGTGCCAGATGGGATCACGCAGGGAAAAACATCCAAAAGAGGTTCAAAATAAAGGAAAAACCCCAAATCTCCTGCAGGCTTTTCCACGGGGGACCAAGGAAAATCCCGGAGCAAGGCAGACCTTGCCTGGAAGGAGTTTAGGATGCACTGAGGGGTGGGAGATGCTGCTGGTCCTTTCCTAGAGCCATTCCTATGGAAAAAATCCTGTCCTGGATCCCTGCCCGTGGCCAGGCTGGTTCCCATCTCCAGACCCAGGCCAGTCCAGGAGCATTCCCGAGCTGGAGGCACGAGGACTCCTGGCAGTGTGGTGCCGTTCATCGGGAATCAATAGCTTGAGCACATGTTATTATTAATTAATTAACGCTCATTAGGGCGGTTATTCATTATTAATCATTGTTAACACAATCCTCCCTCCTCCAGCCCAGCTTCCTGCTCCTTCCACTGTTTTCCTTCGTTAACCAAAGGAATGGAAACACTTCCCAGATTTCACTTCCCAATCTGATGGAATTAGCCAGGCTAGTGAGGGATGGCTGGGAATGGCACTATAAAAACATGGAAATGCTTCCCAGACTTCACTTCCCAATCCAATGGGAGTCCAGGCTAATCAGAGATGGCTGGGAATGGCACTATAAAGACATGGAAACACTTCCCAAACTTTGCATCCCAATCCTATGGGATTTGTGGTGGGCAGACAGGGGTCATTGGGAGTGGCACCAGTCAAGTTGTAGAGGCAGAAGCAGGGATTGGGGGAAATTCTGGGAATTTTGGTGCTGGAAAAGCAATCCCTGCGTGCCCCAACCCCATGGATGGGGTTTAGAGGGAATGGGGGACCTGTCCTGGAGGATTAAGTCCAGGTAAGGAGGATTCCAAGCTGGAGGAACCCTTGGAATGGCTCAGCGAGGGGCTGGGCTGGGAAAAAAAATAAATGGAAAAGAGGGAGGGAAGAGATTAAAGCCCAAAGCTCCAGACAAATGGAGAGATTTAATCTGATTTGGGAGTTATTGTCCTTATTGAATTATGCTGATTATAAATCATTTAGGAGCAGGGATAATCAAAACAGGGATTCGTTCTGAGCTCCAAGGGGCTCCTGAGTAATGGAGAGGAGGAAGAGCTGCATCCCAGGATGGAGAAGGGCACGGAGCGGGATCCCAAGGGAAAGCTGGGCGGGAGGGGCAGAGCATGGAAAAAGGGGTGTGGGAATCACAGGATGGGGAAACAGGATTGGGAGCAGAGCAGGGATGAAGCCCTGTGGAGGAAGCAGATGATCCCAAAGGAAAAGTGGGTAGGAAAGGCTTGAAGGGGCAGAGCATGGAAAAAGGGGTGTGGGAATCTCAGGATGGGGAAATAGGGATTTGGAACAGAGCAGGGATGCAGCCCTGTGGAGAAAATGGATGATCCCAAGGGAAAACTGGCTGGGAAAGGCTTGGAGGGGCAGAGTATGGAAAAAGGGGTGAGGGAATCTCTGGGATGGAGAGGATGGGAAAACAGGGATTGGGAACAGAGCAGGGATGAAGCCCTGTGGAGGAAATGGATGATCCCAAAGAAAGGCTGAGCTGGCAAGTCTTGGAGGGGCAGAGCATGGAAAAAGGGGTGTGGGAATCTCCGGGATGGGGAGGATGGGGAAAAAGAATTTGCACAGAGCAGGGGTGGAGAAAGCCAGGATTATCCCAAGGGAAAGCCGCTCTGGCAAGGCTTGGAGGGCCAGGGCATGGAAAGAGTGGTACAGCAATCTCCATGAGGGGAAATAGGGAGCAAACCTGCTGAAAACTGGGATGGAGACATTCCCACGGCCTGGAGCCACCGCTCCCGGGCACGCCGGGCCCGTTTTCCCTGCGGCTCTGCACACCTTGTCGAGGCAGCTCGTTTTCCCATTACTGTCTCCTCGGATTAGGGATGCGCTCGCTCTCCCGCTCCGGCCGAATCCCAGGCGCCAGCAGGAGCTGGAAACTGCATTAGGGCCGTGCCAAGGAGCCCCTAATGCCATTAGGGGCGAGCATTAGAGGTGCTAAGTGACAAGGCCCTCATCAGCCCCGGATTGATGGCAATCCCATTCCCGGAGCTGGCAGGAGCAGGGCCCTTCATTCAGGAAAAATTGCCTAATTGGGAAGGTCTGGATTCTCTCCGCCTGTCTCGTTCCTGGAGCTCTGGAACTGCTGGGAGGCTCCTTGGGATGTGAGGTGATGAGAAAGTGGAGGTGGCAGAGTGGAGGGACAGCTCTTAAACCCACCTGGCCTTCTTTTCCTTGCCCTTTCGGCGGCTCGAGGATTCCCAGATGGGTCATTCCTGGGAATTCCAGCATTCCAGACCCAGGGAAAACAAATTCACAGCTGCCCTGGTGGAGCAGGGCTCTCCCCTGCCCTGGGCTGCAGCAAAATTAATTGGCAATTGCCGGGAGTCCATAAAGCCTGACTTTGTAGGGAAGGAAGCCGTAAAAGCTCCGTGTCCGCAGCCGTAATTCCTTCATCCCGCATTGATCCCGCGGCCTCTGCTGCCCACGGAGCAGCTGGGGGATGAGCTGGGCATCGATCCCGGGCACCTCGGCCAGGCCAGAGCAGCCCTGACCCCTGCCCGTGTGGGCAGTGAATTCCCAGGCTGATTCCAGCCCTCTGTTCCCCTTCCCACCCTTATAAATATCTGGGAATATTTATAATTATGGCCTTTTTTTGGGGGAAAAAAACCCCATAGCTGCTGCTGTGATCACAAATCCCACAGTGCCGATTCCTGCTGAGGGATAGAGGAAAGGTTTGGGGAGGATCTGTGGGATGGAGGGATGTGCCAAGGGGATGAGATCCTGATCCCATGGGATGGGAGAGGAGAGTGGGCAAGGCAAACCCCAGGTCCAAGGAGCAGCCAGATTTGCTGCCAGGGCCTGGAGGAGACGAGGAGGGTTCGTGCCAAGGCTGTGGAAAAGCTCCTGGAAAGGCAATTTCCAGCTGGTTCTGGTCCAGGGGATCTCTGTTCTTATGGGATGTCCATGTTCTGTAGGGATCTCGGCAGTCCCGGGGGCCTCGCTGGGCTGGGGGGTCAATGGGGGCAGGGGGAGGTTCCAACACCCCCAGCCTGAGTCCCCAAATCCCTCTGTATCATATTCCAGCATGGAATATTCAGCGGAGGCTAAAACTGTGCTGGGGCAGCCCTGCCTGGAGCCTGGAAAACATCGGAGCTCTTTGGATTGCACATCCAACGCTCCCATTACGGGAATCCCATTAACAGCACCATCCAGACCCTGATGATGAGGAGAGGCTCTGTCCATATCCCGAATCCCAGAGCCTGCCTGTCCCTCCCTCTCACCCCACCACAGGGCAGGATGTGTTTAAAAGCCTAGCTGGAATCCGAGGATTTTTCCAAGCCCTCACCTCTCCCAAGTCTCCATGGAAGTGGATGTTTGCTGCCTTCCTTTTGCCTCAATCCGCAGCGTTCGAACCAAAATAATGCTCCGTGAGCTTCCCGGCGCTGCTCCGCGGGCGGATTTTGTCAGGAAATATAAATATCCCCAGCAGGCTCCCGACTCCCACCTGCCCAGGCTGAGGCTCCAGCAGGAGAACGTTCTGGTGGGAACGATGGGAATTCTGCAGGATGGAGAGGCCATGGCTGCCCAGAAGTGTCCCTGGAATGTCCAAGGCCAGGCTGGACATTGGGGTTGGAGCAGCCTGGGACAGGGGAAGGTGTCCCTGTGCATGGCAGGGGTGGCACTGGGTGGGATTTGGGGTCCTTCCATCCCAAACCATTCCGGGACTTTGAATGCTGCTCAACGCTGCCCTTCCCCATCCAGGTGTGTCCAGGTGTGCTCCACCTGTGACCCTGCCCAGCTTTCCCGAGGGGATCCCTGTGCCTCTGTGTGACTGTCCCCGCGGCTTAGGGCACACAGAGCCACTGTCACCCTGCCGGGGCTCTGTCACCCTGCCGGGGCTCTGTCACCCTGCCGGGGCTCTGTCACCCTGATGGGGTTCTGTCACCCTGCCGGAGCCACTGTCACCCTGCTGGAGCCACTGTCACCCTGCCGGGGCTCTGTCACCCTGCCAGGGCCCTGTCACCCTGCCGGGGTTCTGTCACCCTGCTGGGGCCCTGTCACCCTGCCGGGGTTCTGTCACCCTGCCGGAGCTCTGTCACCCTGCCGGGGCTCTGTCACCCTGCCGGGGCTCTGTCACCCTGCCGGGGCTCTGCCACCCTGCTGGGGCTCTGCCACCCTGCTGGGGCTCTGCCACCCTGCCGGGGCTCTGTCACCCTGCCGGGGCTCTGTCACCGTGCCGGGGCTCTGTCACCCTGCTGGAGCTCTGTCACCCTGCCGGGGCTCTGTCACCCTGCCGGGGCTCTGTCACCCTGCCGGGGCTCTGTCACCCTGCCGGGGCTCTGTCACCCTGCCGGGGCTCTGTCACCCTGCTGGGGCTCTGTCACCCTTCCGTGGCTCTGTCACCCTGCCGCGGCTCTGTCACCCTGCCGGGGCTCTGTCACCCTGCTGGGGCTCTGTCACCCTGCCGGGGCTCTGTCACCCTGCTGGGGCTCTGTCACCCTGCCGGGACTCTGTCACCCTGCCGGGACTCTGTCACCCTGCCGGGGCTCTGTCACCGTGCCGGAGCTCTGTCACCCTGCCGGGGCTCTGTCACCCTGCCGGAGCTCTGTCACCGTGCTGGAGCCGCCGCCTTTCCCGGGCTCCATCTCATTAGAGCGGGAGCCGGGAAGCGGCGGAATTTCCACCCCGCTGCTCTCGGCTCTCCCTGCGAAGGGGGAGCCAATTACCAGCAGCTGGTGAGAGCCGAAAATTATTATTAATTTCCAAGCGAGCATATGCTGTGTGTTAACAACCTCCGTGCCGTGGCAGAAGGGCCCGTCCCATCCAGATGGCTCAACCTGCCTTGGGAATGATTCCTGCCGGGCTGTGCCGCCGCTCCGGAGCAGCTCAGGGATGAGGGAGGGGACATTCCGTGCCCGGGTGAGGTGACCCGGCAGCAGGAGCCTGGCCCGGGGTCACAGCAGTGCTTTTTATTGAAAAGAAACTCTATGCTCTCGACCTGGGGACATCGCAGTGTCCCCACAGGGATGTGGAAGCTCTGGAAAGCGCGAAGCTCCCCAGGGATGATGAGGAATATCATAAATTGTGTTGTGGAAGGATAAATGTGCTAATAAAAGTTAATTAGGGAAGGTTTTGTTCCCAGCCAGACCTGCTGTCCCAGCAGATCCCACCAGCATCCCATGGGATGCTGAAAGCTTTCCCTGCTGAGATTCCCTGCTGGAATTTACATTCCCAGAAAAGCTGGATCGTTTTCCTTCCTGCCCTGCCTGTGGAGATGGACAGAGAGGCATTTCCCTGCCGTGCTCACGGATTCCCAAAGCTCTGTGGGATCCCTTTGGCACCCAGGCTGCCGAGCAGGAATTCTGCTGTGCTTCCCGAGCCATGGGAATCACACAGAGAGCTCAGAGCAGCATTTCCTCCTCAGGGCTCAGCAGCCACATCCTAAAGGGCTGGGGTGGAAGTTAAGGATGGGTTCTGTTTTCCCCGGGAAGTGGGAGCCTGTGCCTCAGGATCTCTTGGCACGGACCCCAGCAGGCCCAGCCCGGTGTCCTGACCCCAGAGAGCGCTGGCAGGAGCAGATATCCAGGGAAAAAAGGGATTCATGGACTCATCTGGACCCAAAAGGGGATTTTCCTTTGGGCACCTCCATCCCCAGCTTCCAGCAAGACCTTTCCCCTTGGGAGGAGCTGGCACAGCTCCTCCTGCATCCCACTTTTCTCCATCTCTGGGTACCATCACTGGATGGGAATCCCTGGGGAGCTCTGGAGATCCTCCTGGATCAGCACGGCCCCCCTGGAATACCAATCCCACATCCTCCAGCGCGGAGCATCTCCAGCCTGGCCATGGATAACGAGGCCACACCCAAACCCTCTCCCCGATCCGAGGGAATGGCAGAGCCTTTTCCCTGCCAGGACGCTGCCCGTCCCCCCGGAATCCCGGGAAAGGAGCATCAGCATCCCTTTAAATCCCACAGCTGGAATCGGGAGCGAAGCCTCTCCAGGGAAGAGAGAGGGGTAAAAATAGCTCCGTGTCAGCGGCCGCGGGAGCAGCCGGGGCTCTGTCAAGGGCAGGGGCGAGCGCTCGTTATAAATAGGAGTAATTAATTATTCCAGCGGGGACACGGCGCTTAATGAGGGCTTGGGCTGACACCGGCAGGAAGCTTCCCAGCGTGGAGCAATGGGACCCAGGGCCCTGGGAAGGGCGGGATGGAAGCGCTGGGTGTCCCCGAGGGCTCTGGGAGGGCAGCAGGAGGAGGAGGAGGAGGAGGAGGAGGAGGAGGAGGAGGAGGAAGGATCTGCTCCGTGCCAGGGAAAGAACAACATCGGCATCTTAATGCCAGCCCTGCCAGCCGAGCTGGCACCTGGCGACGGAGTCCTTGTGTCCCGGAGCTGCGGGCAGGGCTTCATTTTAATTTGAGTTTTTAATTAAAACCCGCGGCTGCGGCTGCCCCAGCGGCCCGAGCGGGAGCGGCGGGCGGGGTCCGGCTGGGGAGGGGCTGCCCAGGGCAGGGGCCACCCCCCGTGCCCTCCCCCGGGATGGGCTCTGGAATGCCAGGTCTCGGCGTTTCCCACCCGCCCCAGCGAGGAGGGTGAGGGTTTGATGAGGAAGGACAGGAGGAAGAAGAGGGATTGAGGGATGGAGTCTTCGGGAAGAAGAAATGGGGGGTGTGGAGGGGACTGGGCAGATCCGTGGGGTGGGGTGGGGCACTTCCATCTCCTTCCAGCCCTCCACCCTGGATCCAGGCCGGGAAAACCTCAGCACAGCACGGGAATGACCGCAGGGCCGCGGTCCCAAAAAATAAACATTGGAGGTACAAAGGGGAGAGAAGAGCTCAGCACAACCTGGACAAATCCCGGGGCATTGCAGGAGCAGAAACTGCATCTGCAGGGATGAGATGGAGCCTTTTCCCTGGATCTCGGGGATCCCAGGATTTTTGGAGACTGAAGGATCTGATGTTCTGCCCCAGCACTGGGCTGAGCATGGGGGGAAACCATTCCACCAAATTTCCAAGGTGAGGGGCTCCGAAATTCCCAATCCCAGACTTTCTGAGTCCCGGGGAGGAAGAGAGGGCACGGAGAGGCTGATCCATGAGCAGCAGAGCCGATGGCAGCTCCCAATCCTGCTGACCCAGGCGGGAGATGATTCATGGCCCTTCGCTGCCGTGCGTTTGTGCATAAGGAAGCAATAATGGAGATGAAGCAAAGCCATCGTCTCTGTGCGATTTATGGAGTGCAGCCTCATCTCCTGACCTTTCAGGCTCTCCCCCACATCCCACGGGGCTCAGCACCGACTCCACTCCAGCCCTGGGCTGCTCCAGGGAAGAGGAAACCCAGGGAAAATGGGAAATGCTGACTGAGGCTTGGAGCGCCCCTCGTGCTCTTTTGGGATGAGGGGAGCCCAGGAAAGGGAGCGGAGTTCCCAGGTCATGGAATGCTGATCCCGTTGGGACCAGAGCCAGGATGGAGGAGCCTGGCAGGGTGGGAAGGGCAGCGCTGGGTTCATCCCTGTGGAGCTGCTGGGGAGGGATGTGGGGGTGTTGGGATGAGTCTGTGCCTCAGCATCCACAGTAATCGAGTTAAAAACCCAATCACTGACTCACAGATCCACTTCTCCGTGATTCCGGGCCCACGGACACCCCAGACTCCCTTCTGTTTCCAATTAGCCTGGCCCCATGCCAATATAATTTGTGTTCCCATCACCCTCACCCCGTTCCCTAAGCACACACCCCAGACCCAAGGGAAAATGGGGAACAGAACCACGGAATCACAGCATGGAGCTGAAACCCCACGGACAGGGCCGCTCCCTCTGCCCCAGGCTGCTCCAAGCCCTGTCCAGCCTTGCCCGAGGTTTGGGTACCCCACGGACAGAGCCCCTCGTGCTCCGTGGGGATGAGGAGAGGCTGGGAAAGGGAGCAGAATGCCCTGGTCCTGCAGGAACAGCAGAGCTGCTGCCTCCTGCCTTCATTCCCACTCCCAGGCTCCACGGGGGCTGGGAGCAGACACTTGGCATTCCCTTTTCCCCTTCAGACTCATTCCCGAGGATCTGATTCCCATTTTTCCCAGAGAGTGCAGTGCCCCCCCATTATAGTTTAACCTCCATCCCATTATTGCAGCCGTCATCCCTTTTCCATCCCCAAAGCCCCGTTAGCCCCAGGCCGGGCCCCTCCTCCTGCCCTGGGCTAAGTGCTCCCCTGACCCCCTCCCCGGGGCTGCTGCACTCTCTTCCTCGTGGGTTATTGATCCCTAATCGCCCCTCAAGGGGATCTGCTCTGTTGTTGCTCCATTTTCCCCTCTGCTGCTGCTGCTGCTGTGTCTCACATCCCCCAATCCCAACAATCCCACCCTGCTCCCCCTCTCTGCTGCATCCAACAGGAGCACAGAGGGCCAGGATTGGGAATTCCAGGATTTTGGGAGTGAAGATCAAAGCACGAGAGGAGATGGCTTCAAACAAACCCTTCCGGGCAGGTGGCAAGCAGCATTTCACCTGTGCAGTGCTGGGAGCTGCTTCCTTTGGAAAATGGGAAAATGCCAAATCCCTCATTGCCACACCTCGGGAAAGTCCAAAATCGGCCCTCAACCACACACCGGGCTTTTAATGTCCCCCCAGCTCCTCGGTCTCCCCAGCTCGGTGTCCCAGGGGTGGGATTTGGGACGAAAAGTGGCTCCCAGCTGAGGTCCCATCAGCAGAGACGGCAGGAATGACCCCAGATCTCCACAGTCACCCTTTGGTGGTCATCCTCCGGGACAGGAGGAAGGCTCCGCCGGCCAAAAGGGCATCGCCAGCCCGTTCGAGCCTCGTGAGCCGTGAAAATGGTGAATGACAAAGAAAAATGGGATCCTTCAGGGCTTTTTCCCACCCGAAGTGGGACCGGCGCCTCCGCCCGCCTGCACCCGAGCTCCCGCATCCCTCAGCATCCCTACGCCGCCGGAGTTTGTTTGTTCGCGCTGCCTGACAGCTCGGCCTCCCCCCGCATCCCAGATGAGAGCGGAATGCATGCTAATCAATTCCGGATCGGCAGCGGCACCCGCAGCCGGGGAAAAGCTGCTGGAATTACAAAGGGAGCCCGGCGGCCGCACCTGGATTCTCTGCGCGGCCCCGGTTCCCTCTGCGGGGCGGGGAGGCAGGGAGGGGGTGCGGGATGAGAGGAATGGGGTGACAGGCGAGCCGGGGATGGGTTCGGAGCAGGGTGAAGGTGCTCCCACCCGGACAGGGTGTGCCCTCCCGCAGCTCTTCCCTCCACCGCCGCACCCCGGGACTGCTCCCGCAGGCCCCCGCCAGCCCCCGGGATGCGGCAGGGAAGATTAGGGCTGTTTCCTTTTCGCCGCCGAGGAGCGTAATCCCCCCTTTGAAAGGCGCATCCTGCGCTTGATGCTTCCTGACATTAATATTATCATCTCCAAGCAGCCGCAGAGCCCGGCTGTCGCCTGCGATTAGGGCACTGACACAGATCGGTGCAAGATTTCACAAGCGTCTCATTACGGCTGACTCGGGCTCGGCGCGGCTTATATAACTCATCTTGCATAAACCTGTCACCCGCAGGAGCTGCTCCGCCGCCCGGCCCCGCCGGATGCTCGCCAGGGCAGCTCCGGGGGCTTTGAAGGCCACCGGGTCCCCCCTCCCCACCACCGCGCCGTCCCTGCCTAGCTCAGCATCCGCAGCTCCGTGCGGCGAGGATTTCGGGTTCTGGAGCAGGGTGGGAGGGCAGGGGGGTCGTGCTGGCTCGGGAGGGGCTGCCAGGGGAATGGCACGGGGCTGGGAGGGGTTAAAGGACCCCCAGATCCCTGGAGGAGTGAAAGGAGACCCCCAGAATCCTGGGGTTGCTGGAGAGCCAGACTGGTTGCACTGGAGGAGGAGGATATTTCAGGGAAATGTCACAGAGCTGGGAGGGGGGAAAGGACTCTCAGAGGGGTTAAAGGACCCCCAGACCCTCGGAGGGGTGAAAGAAGCCCTCCCAACATCCTGGGATTGCTGGGGAGTCAGAGTTGCGCTGGGAGAGGAGAATATTTCAGGGAAATGTCACATGTTTGGGAGGTGGGAAAGACCCCCGGAGCCCCCCAGGACCCCAGATGTGCTGGAGATCCACGGATGGGAGGGGCCCTACAGGGAACCCCCTCCTGCCCCCAAACTGCCGAGCTCCCATCCCTCCCCAGGGCCCAGCCAGGGAGCCTCGGGAGGCACAATGCCAGCGCTGGAGCCGGGCCAGGGCTCGGCGCTCAGCTCGGGCACGGTCGGGCCGCGGTGATGGCCTCAGCCCGGCGGGAGCTCGCCAGGCCCTGCCGCTGGAGAGGAATTGCCGGGGAGCCGCTGCCTCCTGCCCCGCGGTGGCTCCCGAGCTCTGCCGAGCAGCTCTGAGCGGGAGCGGGGCCAGCCTGGAATGCGACTCTGGGGACAGGGCAACGGTGACCTGCGGAACGCCGTGCGGGGGACTGGGGTGCTCCCGAGGAAAAGATGGCACCCGAACCGGCGACAGTCCATTCTGGGGGCCAGGATGATCCCAAGGAAAAGGTGGCACCGGGACTGGTGACAGTCCATTCTGGGGGCCAGGATGATCCCAAGGAGAAGGTGGCACAGGGACCAATGACAGTCCATTCCAGGCACTGGGATGCTCCCAATCCGCGGGATCCTGTGCCACCACTGACCTGGCACCCCGTGCAAGGAACTGGGATGCTCCCCATGCAAAGCTGGCACGGGGACCTCTGGTCTTCCATGCTGGGGACTGGGATGCTCCCAATCCTAGGGATCCTGTGGCACCACTGGTCTGGCACCCCGAGCTGGGGTCAGGGCTGCTCCCAAAACAAAGCTGGCACCGGGACCTGTGCAATCCCGTGCTGGGGCCCGGGGTGCTCCCAGTTCCTCCCACCGCGCCGTAGAACCCTCCCAGCGCGGGCCGGGGCCGGGGGCAGCGCTGCCGATGTGACCTCGCTCCCCCAAGGGCTCCTCAGCGGTGGCAGCAGCGCCGCTGTCACCGCCCTGCAATTAATCAGAGGCGTCATTAGTGACTGCAGACAAACCGCTCAGCGCTTGGCAAATGCCTCTGCCGGCTGCTGGCAGGCCTGGGGGATCCGCAGGGGCTGACAGGCAAAACCGGGGGTCTTTCCCCCCTCATTTCCCAACATTTCGGGTCTAAACCTTCCCCCGGAACTCCCAGCCCGTGTCCTGGGTGGGTTTTCCTTCACCTCGGGGGTGCTGAGCATCCCTGGTTCCCACAGAGGAGCCTTTTGGGGGTGCAGAGCCTTCCCTGGGATTTGCGCTTCCCCAATCCCTGTTTGTGCGGATCTGTGCTTGCCGGATCCATTACCGGCAACATTTGGGATCGGGCGCTCGGTGAACAAAACAAATCCATGAAACCCGAGCTGCCCCAGCGGCTGTGTAATTATTTCCATGCTACCTGAGCAAGAGGTGGGAGCTCTTGCCAACGCCGGTTGTTCCCAGACTCCCCGGTGCCGAGGATGCCAGGGGATGCTCATGCCGGCCAGAACGGCCTAATTAAGGATAAATCATTAATGATGAGCGCTGCCTTGCTGGCAAGCCCCATGTTGGCTCTTGCTTGACTTGGTGGCACCAGTTTAGCTGCGGTGACAATCCCATGGATGCTCCACGGGATTGTCACCCGCTGCCACCTGGATTGCTGTCCCACCCCTTCCCCTGTCCCCCTTTTCCCCTCCTGTCGCTATGAAACCACCGCTGTGTGACATCTCTTCCCAACATCCGGCCCCAGCCTTATCATTAAATGTAAATTGCGGGGAATAATCGCTGGCGGGAGCAGCGAGGAGAGAAATCAGCGAGCCCGGGATGGGCTCTTAGATGGGAAAATGGAGAGTGAAAACAAAACACGGACCATTAGCCCGGAGGAAGTGGAGCCGCTTCCCCCTCCTCGTTCCTGGCAGAGCTCCTGATGGCTGCTCCGGTTCCTCTCGCCCTGCTTGGGAATGAGGGAGAAGAGGAATCGCCGCGCCCCGAGGTGCTGGAGGTAGCAGTGCCCGCTCTTCCCGCTCCCTTTCGGATCCCAAATTTGCTTTTCCTCGCACCCGGAGCTGGATGCGAGGTGGGAGCCCCCAGCCCGGCCCAGCCCGGCCCCTCTAATCTGCTCCTGGCAGCCGAAATCCTCCTCCCGAAATCCGCCGGGATAATGCGGGCAGGGAGGGCGATGTTATCCGCTCGTCCTCGCCATGCTCTCCCCACCTCCCTCCTTCCCATCCCTCCTGGCAGGCCCTGCCTCCTCTTCTTCCTCCTCCTTGAAAGCAGCCGAGGGTCCTACAGGACTTGGGGGTCTCTCTGTGCCCCCCAGCCCTCCCCACGCAGCGCTGGGACCTTTCCCTCCCCCTCCGAGGCTCCTCTGCAGCCCCGCCAGGCTGCGGGAGCCGATTCTCCGGGGAAAGAGCGGCCTTGCCATCAATTAGAGGCCTAAAAAAAGGATAATTTCATCAATGGGGAGATGGGAGGCGGGGAGGTGGGATTGGCTGTCCCGGGTAATGGGAGCATCATGTCTCCAATTAAAGTTGGGAATATTCATCCTGGAGTCGGGGCCCGTCAGGAGCCGACGTTTATTGGGCTGTCAAAGTCAATCTCCTTCAAGAGCTGCTTCTCCAAGCACTTTGGATTATGGATCATTTCTGCCTTTTTAATATCAGGGCGCCCAGTTTGGGGTGGGTTTTGTAGTTCCCTGCGTGTTTTGTTCGCCCTAAAGATGAGAAATCCAGGGGCACAGCCCGATCCCATTCCGTGGAAGCTGCTCCTGGTTAATGGTCATTTTGGAAACCCAAGGATTCCAGAAGTGAGCTGGGATCCTTCCTGGGTCTGGATCCTTCTGGGATCCTGACTGGAGGGCAGTGGGACGCAGCCTGGGAAGCTCTGGGCTGTGCTGGGAATGTGAGATATCCCAAAAAACGGAGGTGAGGAAGGATGCTCTGTCCTGGCTGTGCCTCACTCCAGTGGGATGCTGGAATTGATGTTTTGGGATGCAGGAATTGCAGTTTTGGGATGCAGGAATTGCAATTTTTGGATGCAGGAATCGCTGCTTTGGGATGCAGGCAGAGCTCCAGGCTCCCACCTGAGCCACCTGCCAGCCTCTGGATTGCTGCCTGGATGCTCCGGTGACAAAAAAAGTGCAGAGCAGGGGATGCTGTCAGGAAAATTGGTCACGGCAAGGGCTGGCCCCGGCGGGTGACAGCAGCCTCTGTCACACACACGTCTCCAGCCACCACTGCTTCTGCTCCGCTCCCAATCCCGGCGATGGAGGAGGTTTTCCTCCTGATTTCCAGCACGGGAGGGAGGGAAAAGGTCTCCTCCAGGCCTCTGTGCCACTCCCAGCTCCCAGGGGGTGGCCCTGCTCCCCACGGGCGGTGGCAGTGCCACCTCCCCGGGGCCAGCAGGGACTGATGGCTCTGTCCCCTCTCATTGAAGGACGATTTTAACACCTCCTTTCACCGCTCCCCCACCTGCTCGGAGGGGATTTAAACAGCTCCCGGCCCGATCCTGGGATGTGCTTGGAATTCCTGCTCTCCTGGGCTCCGGCAGTGCTGCCCGGGGGGGTCTCAGCTCTCAGCCTGCACCATCCCATAGTGATCCCCCCGTCCCTGTTTGGATCGCTGTCCCAGGAATTCGCAGGCTGGACTGGAGATGGAAATGCGGTGTCTCTGCCGAGCCTGACCCCATTTAGCATCCCTGGGGAGGCTTCCAGGAGTGGAATCCATGGATAGGGGGGAAAAGCCTTCTACGCAGTAATAACCCCCATCCCAAGGCATTTCCTGAGCTGCGTGGAATTCCCTGTGCCTGGGGGATGGACGGGGGGGGGTCCCAGGGCTGATCCCCCCCAGGGCACCGGGCCGAGGCTCGGTGAGACCCCCGTTCCTGGAATCCCAGCTCCTGGAGCCGCCTGGCCAGGGCTGCTCCAGGATATTTTACAGCCCATTCGCATGGGCACCTCCAGGTCATTTCGATCACTTTAAGCCACTTATCTGCCCATTTTCCTGCCCATAATATTTGCCTAATTCCATTACTCTGCAGCCTCCGCACGCTGCAGGGAAATCATCGGGAGATATTAGCCGGAGCAGCTGGAGCCGCTTCCAGCCCCTCCCGGCCCCCCCGCGGGGCTCTGCCCTTGCTGGGGACATTGGGGACACTGGGGACACCCCCAGGGCCTGTCCCTGTCGCTGCAAAGGACAAGGAGCCTCCAGGGAGGTGCCAGCCCCTGCCTGGGGTGCAGCACCCCCAGCTCGCTCCGAAGGTGCCGATGGATCCATTCCGGGACAGACAGGAGGGTTTGGGATCCAAATCCTGGAGCTGAAGGAATGGGAGGTGACTCCACTGAGGAACTGCTCCTGGAGGGGCCCTTGGAATGATTGGTGGGGCAGGGATGGAGGGATGGACAGGGATGGAGGGATGATGGATGGATGGATGGATGGATGGATGGATGGATGGATGATGGATGGATGGATGGATGGATGGATGGATGGATGGATGGAGGGATGATGGATGGATGGATGGATGGATGGATGGATGGATGGATGGATGATGGATGGACGGATGGATGGATGGATGGATGGAGGGATGACGGATGGATGGATGGATGGATGATGGATGGATGGATGGATGGATGGATGGACAAGGATGGATGGATGGATGGATGCAGGGATGGATGGATGCAGGAATGGACGGAATCCATGGATGGATGGAGGATGGATGGATGATGGATGGAGGATGGATAGATGATGGATGGAGGATGGATGGATGATGGATGGATGGAATCCATGGAGGGGTGGATGGATGGAGGATGGATGGATGGATGGATGGATCCATGGATGGATGGATGGATGGATGGATGATGGATGGACGAATCAAGGGAAAAAGAAGAGGAATTAATGGTTGGATTCAATCCTTTCCAACCTAAATGATTCCCTGACCCTGTGAGGACAGAGACAGGAGGCACTGGCCCTGCCCATCCCAAGCCCCTGGACAGAGCTCGGAGCTGCAGGATCCAAATCCACTTCCAGGCTCATTGCAGCAGCTCCGGGGGGAGGCCTGGCAGGGCAATCAATGCCAGGGTGCTAACGAGAGGCCCTGAGTTAATTGGCAGGAGCCACTGCCTAAATGATGATTCCGTATGCGCAGGAGGAGGTGGGAGCGGCCTGGATTCGGAGCTGGGCACATCCAATCTGTGCCTGCAGCAGCCTCGGGAAGCTCAATTAAGCTGCTCTGGCTTTTCTAATCAATCCCACCCCATTCCCCCCGGGCTGGGGAGGGCGGAAGGCAGCAGGGCCATACCTGGGTTCCGGTTCCAATGAAAATGCCATCCTGGGATCCCCAGGGAGCAAGGAATTCTCTTCCCTTACTTTTATTATTGTTTCTCCAACAAGGATTCCCTGCCCGGTGCCTCAGACGGAGATGGGAATGAGATGAATTTGGGGTGGGGATGGAGGTGGGGATGGAGGTGGGGATGGACTCCTTGGGGTCTTCCCAGGGTGGAGCATCCCCATGTCCAGTTGGGCTGTCCTGGCTTTCCCCATGGATTATTTTCCCTGGAACCACCCTTGGGAGCACCCTGAGGAGCAGGAAAAGCACCCCCAGACACAGCAGCAGGGATCGGCCACCCTGAGGAAGAGGATGGATCAGCAAACCCCAGGAGAGCAGCACCAGCCTCTCCCGCCCGCACTGAGGATGGGATCAGCCTCATTAAATCCCATTTTTTCCCCCACAACCCAACCCGTGCTGGCCCTGTTTTAATGAAGGACGGGGTCGTGTGGGGGTGGCACAGCTGCTGAGCCACCCCAGCTCCCACCGGGAGCAGAGGTCCTGACTTCCATCCAAAATATCCTCATTAAGCTGCGCTTCCAGCGCTGAGGAAAACGAGAGCGGCAAATCCCACCGACCCCATCCCTATCCCTGCTCCCCTGGGCTCTGCCACCTCCTTGGGCATGTCCCCGAGGGATTCCTGTCCCCAGAGCCACCTCCAGGCCCCGGGAAGGTGTTCTGTGCGGAACACGGAGCTCGCCGGGGAGAAAAAGCGTCTGGGAGAGGCCTGGGCAGGCGGAAGGGCCTGGAGCGGCAGGTAGGGATCAGATCCCGGAAAGGCTCTCCCGCCACCGTCTGGGAGCGAGCGGAGCTATAAATATTCCTGCTGACACAGCAGGCAGGGCGGCAGGGGATGAGACAATCCAAGGAACTCAGGGATTTGGGGATCCCGCCGAGGCCCCCGGGGGCGAGCGGTGCCAGGGAGCCGCGAATGGCTGTGCCACCTCCTGCGATGCTTGCCCGGGGTCTGTCCCCTGCCAGTCCCCGATGTGTCACACACCTCCTGCCTCAGCCTCGCCGGTGGCAGGGACGCGATCCCCGCTGCCGTGTGACAAACGCGGGGTTTTCCTCGCTCCCTCCCCAGCCCGACAGCCGCGGGTGGGGCTGTGCCAGGCTCAGGGGAGGTGGGAGGCTGCCAGACACTGAGCCGGGAAGAGGCATCCGTGGAAATTGCGGAATGGTTGCTCTTGGAAGGGAATTTCAGATCTTCCATTCCACCCCCTGCCATGGCAGGGACACCTCCCGCTGTCCCAGGTTATCCCAGCCTGGCCTGGGACACTTCCAGGGATCCAGGGACAGCCTGGAAATTCCATCCCAGCGCCTCCCCACCCTCACAGGGAAGAATTTCTAACATCTCATTCCCGTTTTTCATGGGATGGAGACCCTCGCCTTGCACCTCAAGGAATGAGGGGACATCCACCTGCTGACAAACAGGAATTCAATGCTTTTCCCGACGTTTCCCAGTCCTGCTGTTCCACTGGAGCCGCGGAGGCTCGGGAAGCATCAGCCACGTCCAGGCCAGCGCTCGCCGCCTGCCGCAGCGCACGGCAATTACTCACTTAGCATCCCGGGAGTGCACGGAAATCTCATTCCCGGGGATCGGGGAGCAGGAGGGGCCGCCCGGGCCTGGCTCCCGAGCTTTTAGCCAAACTCGATTTGCTGCATTCCCCGACCGGGGCTGAGTGCGTGACTGGAACCCCCTGAGCTGCTCCCCCCTCATTCCCGAGCCTTCAAAGCCCCTCTTCTCTCCTTTGCCTCCTTCCCTGTGTCCTCCACCCGATGGGAACAATTCCTTCTCCTTCACCTCCATCCCCATTCCTTTCACCTGATGGGAACACTTCCTTCTTCCTCACCTCCATCCCAGTTCCCTCCATCCGATGGGAACAATTCCTTCTCCTTCACCTCCATCCCCATTCCCTCCATCCCATGGGAGCAATTCCTTCTTTGCCTCCATCCCTGTGCCCTCCATCCCATGGGAACAATTCCTTCTCCTTCACCTCCATCCCCGTTCCCTCCACCTGATGGGAGCAATTCCTTCTCCTTCGGCTCCAACCCTGTGCCCTGCATCCGATGGGAGCAATTCCTTCTCCTTCACCTCCATCCCCATTCCCTCCATCTGATGGGAACAATTCCTTCTCCTTCACCTCCAACCCCATTCCCTCCATCCCATGGGAGCAATTCCTTCTCCTTCACCTCCATCCCCGTTCCCTCCATCCCTTGGGAACAAGCTGGCTGCCCACGGAAGGCTCTGCCAGTCCATCCCGGGAGGCTCCTGAGCCAAAATCCCGGCTGTCCCCGTGCTGCCACGCCCGGTAATCCCCGCCCCGTGGGGCTCCGGGGCTGGGAGCCACATTTGGACACCGCGGAGAGAGAGAGAGAGAGAGGAGCGAGCAGGAATCTGTTCCTTTGCACACAAAATTCCCAAGCGCTTCGCTCCCAGCCCCGGCGTCTGGCTCAGGTGCCGAGGGCTGGGATGGAAATGTCAGCTGCGATTTGGGGCTGCCGAGGCTGACGAGTGTGAGAGCAGGAGAGCTGACAGCTCCGCTCGGCACGTCCCGCTGGGGAGGGGCCGCGCCCGCGCCCCCCGGGGCCACCAGCACCGGGGCTCTGCCATGTGCAGGTCACTGATAACTCCCAAAACTCAGCGACAGGAGGAGGGTGGTGCAGCATCCCTGGTGGCACTGGGACTGTCCCTCCCCAGGGCCACCAGTGCAGTGGCTCTGCCATGTGCCAGGCACTGAGAATTCCCAAAAAACTCAGCGACAGGAGGGCGGCACAGCATCCCTGGTGGCACTGGGTCTGTCCCTCCCCGGGGTCACCAGCAGCGGGGCTCTGCCATGTGCTGGTCACTGAGAATTCCCAAAAAACTCAGGGACAAGAGAAGGGTGCAGCATCTCTGGTGGCACTGGGTCTGTCCCTCCCCGGGGCCACCAGTGCAGTGGCTCAGCCATGTGCCAGGCACTGAGAATTCCCAAAAAACTCAGGGACAGGAGGAGGGTGCAGCATCCCTGGGCAGCAGCACTGGGGGTAACATTCCAGTTCAGTGCCAGAATTCTGGGATGCACCAGGGTCTGTGGGATCTGCCTTTGTCCCCAGCCTCCTGGAAGCAGAAGTTGGGTTTTAGGGACACCCTGGCTCTGGTTTGGGAATCCCTGGCAGGGCAGGGCCTGCATGGCACCGAATGGGCCCCGTGCCAGGGCATCCCATGGGCAGGGAGAATCCTGAACCACGGCTCTGTCCTGGGCAGGACGGAGCTGGGATGGGGTGGATTGGGCTGGCACTGTCACTGAGGCACTCTCGATAGCGACAGCCACAGAACGAGGGGAGGGCGAGGCAGAGGAGCCCCCGCGATGCTCCGATCCGGCACCTCCGGGAGCTGCCGCCAGCCTTGGGGTTCATCCAGAGGGGTTTGGAATTGGCCAAACCCCTTTTCATCCTGGTTCCGCTCCTGTCCCCGCGATTCCCGAGCCGTCAGGAGCTGGAGAAGGCTCTGGATTCCCCGGCAGAGGTTAAAGAGGCAACATCAGTTCAGAAAACAGCAGCGAGGGCAAAAATAGCCTCTGCTTTGCGTGGAGCTGTCGGGGTCCATCAGTGTCGGGGTGTTCCAAGGACTCCCATCGCCCGTGGCCACGAGCCGGCTGCTGTCAGCAGCCCCGGGAACGCGATCCCCCGGGAATGGCCCGCGGGAAGAGCGAGCCCCGACGGCCCCGCGGGTTCGGCCCCCGGGGATCGGCTCCTGGAGCGGCAAACCCCGGCCAGGGACAGAGTTTGAAGGAGGATGAGGATGCGGGGCTTCCCCAGCAGCTGTGCTGGGAAGGGGGAGGGGTGGAGGGATGTGGGCTGTCCCCAAGGGTGTCCTTGTGCCCACCGTGACCCCGCCGTGCCCTCCCCACAGCCGGGGCTGGGGCAAACCTTGCCCAGAGGAAAAAATACAGAAAATATTGGAGTCACATCTGCAAGGGGAGGAAACTCATTCCAGGCCGGGTTGGACAGGGTTTGGAACAACTTGGGACAGGGGAAGGTGGCACTGGATGGCTCTAAGGTCCCTTCCAAACCGAGCAAGCTGTGGATCTATACTGGGCAGAATTCCAGGGTTTTGGAGCCAAAAGGAGCTCGGTTTGCTGCACATCCCGGGAAGGCAAAGCCCTGATCTGGGAATTCCCAGCCCCAAACTGGGCTCTGCAAATGGAGCAGCAGCTCAGGGAGGTGATGTGCTGGTCCTGCTCCATCCCTGGGATTCAGGAGCCCTGGGACTGGGAGCAGAGGCAAGGCTCTGTCTTCCAGCCATCCCTGGGACCCTAAAAGCTCCCGGGGGTGCTAAAAAATCCTATTTGGGGCTCAGGCTGCTGCAGATGCCTGAAATGGAGAATTCCTAGAGAGCAGAGCTGGAGTGCCAATGGAAAGCAGCGTCCAGGTGGGGATGTGTCCTCTCCTCATCCAGGTGTCCCCGGCTCTTGTCCAAGGGGGACAAACCCAGCCCTGATCCGGGGGCCCTGCGAGGTGCTCGGGCTCCTCCCGGCGCTGTCAGGACGAGGAGCAGGCAGGGAGCATGGGGAGAGCTCGGCGGCCGGCGCTGTCCCCACGGATTACACCGTTAATGCCTAATCCATCACGTTAACAACCTTGACTCCCATTAATGTGATAACGCCGCGCGGAATTAAAGCCTGGAGTCGGGAGGGTGAGCAAATCCAGCCCATATTAATGGGACTTACAGGGAAGGAGGGGAGGAATCCTCCGGTCCCATCGATCAACTCCAGCGTGGGAGCGGAGCCCAGCGGGAGCGGAGCCACAAGGAGAGGTCTCCACCGCCGAGGGAAGGGCTGGAGCCACCAGGGCAGGATCCTTTGGAAGTGGAAGGGAGTGGCAGCCACCAGTCTGTGCCACCCTCACTCCAGAGGTGCCTGTCCCTGCTGGAGGCACTGGGAGCACTGGGAGCACTGGGATCACTGGGGGCTGGCACCAGGCCAGCGCTGTGTCCCTGTAATTGGCTTTGATGAGTGGTCTCCATCGCCGAGGGAATGGGACTGGAGCCACCAGGAGCAGGAGCCTTTGGAAGTGGAAGGGAGTGACAGCCACCAGCTTGTGCCACCCTCACTCTGGAGGTGCCTGTCCCTTCTGGAGGCACTGGGAGCACTGGGAGGTGGTGCCAGCCCAGCGCTGTGTCCCTGTAATTGGCTTTGATGATTAACGTTGTCATCCCACAAAGGCTGGGAATAAACTTGTGGAGTTTGTGTTGTTTCCATGGCGTTTTTTCCTGCTGGGCCTGAAGATTTGTATCGCTGCTTGCTCCTCTCCCCTGGCACCATGAGGCCTTGCCAGTCTCCTTTAATCCCCAAAATTTCTGCAGCCCATCCGAATCCCTCAGTGCCTCCCATCCGAATCCCTCGGTGGCTCCCATCCGAATCCCTCCGTGCCTCCCTTCTCGCTCTGACCAGGGCCAGCAGCTGCGGACAGAGCTCCCTTTGTGCTGGAACGGCTGGGAAGGGACAGTCCCCTGCGTGTCCCCTTCCCAAAGCTCCCTACACCACCGCCCTTCTCCCGGAGGAGAATCCAACCCCTGCTCCCCAAACCCGGGCTGAGCAGGAGGATGCTTCTCCTGATTTAAGAATCTCCCAGGCTATAAATCCCACTGGAATAAATCCTAAAGGAGAGGCCAGGTAGCTGCCTGCTCCTGATAAAGCCTGAGTGGGGACATGCCACCATCAGTCCCGCAGTGGGAATGCTCTGGGATTGACCCCACAGGATGTGACACCCCTAACCCACCCCTCTGGCCGAGCTAATTAACATGCTCAGGTAATTAGAGGGGGGTGGTTCCCACAGCCAGCAGGCTCTGGGGTGGGGGCTGAGGGGATAAAATCCAGGGAAAGCCCAGGGGAAGCTGTGCCCTTCCCTCCCGGAGCAGCTGTGGGGACAAAAACCCTTGGGTGTCACCTTGGCAGGGCTCCCCTCGGGCACAGCCCCAAGCCTGGGAAGGCCAGAGAGGGAGGGAATGGAGAGGCTGAGGAGTGGAGAGCAGATCCCTCTTCTGGCACTGGGAATCCTTTTCCTGCTCCTAAGGCAGGAGTTAACCCAGGAGTCGGCAGGGATGGAGCAGGAATTTGCCTTCCTGAGGAACAGGAACAGGAACGGGGACCTGGTCATGGCCTGAACAGCTCCTGCTGCTGGGATCCATCAGAGACCCCATCCCAGAGAAGCTGCGGCTGCTCCTGGATCCCCGGAAGTGTCCAACCCATCCCACAGACTGAGCCCATGGCCCCTGGTGGGTGCCCCGGTTGGGTGGGGCCCCTGGCTCCCTCCCGGTGGCCCCTGGTGTCACCTTGCCCCTGTGCCCCTGCGGCCACCCGGGTCCCTCTGTCCCATTCCCGCGGCTGTCACCTTTCCAGGGATGTGGCACCTCATCCCTGCAGCCCCCGGGTGTCCCTTTCCCATCCCCAGAGCGTCTCCCTCTCCATCCCCGGGGTCATCGCCCATCCACGGACCCTTTCCCATTCCCAAGGTCACCCCCATCCAGGGACCCTTTCCCACCCCTTTCCCGTTCCCGTGGCTGTCACCCAACCCAGGATGAGGCACCTCGTCCCCGCAGCCCCTCGGACTCCCCTCTCCCATTCCCAGACCACCTCCATCCCCACGGATGGAGCAGCGCAGGGGCCCCGGGGGTTGGAATCTGGGGAGGGCGGGGGTCTCGCCTTGGGCTCTGCAGCAGCGCTGGTGCCGCGGGGGTCCCCGGCGGAGACAGACAGCTGCACCCCGCGGAGCCAGGGAGGGTTGGATGGGGAGATGGAGAACCAGGGGGTGCAGGGATAACGAGGCTGGGGTGCCGGGGGTCCGCACAGACCCCCCCGACCCCCGCCCCGGGCGGAAGGGCGGCGGAAGGGCGGCCCCGGCCCCGGCGGAGGGGCGGGCGGGGGCAGGGGCGGGGAGGAGACGGCGGCCCCGCCGGCTCTGCCCCTTCGCCGGGGCTCGGCGGAGCGCAGCCGCCCCTCGCCGCGCCCCCTCCCCGGCAGCCGGAGCTCGGCAGAAGCCGGCGGGAGCCCGGCGGAGCGCGGAGCCGCCGAGCCCGGAGCGCGCAGCGGAGCCCGGCGGGGATGCGGGAGGCGGCGAGCGGCTGAGGACCCGGCTCCGCGCCGGGCGGAGCACACCCCCCTTCCCTTCGCTTCCAGCCCACCGGATTTGGGATCTACCTGGCCGCCTTGGGAATTATTAATTTTTTTTTTTTGTATTGTTCCTGTCTTTTTTTTTTTTTGCCTGATTTTTAACATATTTTTTGCACACGTGGAGGAGCGCGTGGATTTCCTATCATGATCTTGGCAAACGCCTTCTGCATCGTCCTCTTCGTAGGTGAGTGGCCCCAGCGGGGGTGCCGGGGGGGGTGGCGGCTGTCGCCTGGCCGAGGTGGCGCGTCCCCCCCGGGGTGAGGGGCTGCGGGGGCCGAGCCGGGGACCGAGCCCCTCCGAGCTGGCACCGGCGCTGCGGCACGAGAGGGGCACGGCGAGGGGTTTGACCACGGGCAACTTCATTTCCTATTCCCTGGCAACTTCAAACGGGGAGGGGGACACGGGGACACGGGGGACACGAGCCCAGCCGCCCCCTCGGGGCAGCCCCCGCCGCTGGAGCGGCAGGATCGCCCGGCAGCAGAGCCCTGCCCGTCCCCCAGCCCTTCTCTCGCTGTCAAACCGGCACGGATTCGCATTTCGGGGACATCTCCCCGCTTCTCCCCCTCCCAGCCGTGCCTCCCGCTGCCCTCCATCCTGGCTGCTCCCCCCCTCGCCATTCCAGGCGCCGGGAACGCGGCGTGGACGCTCGGCGGGGAAAGTTGAGCTCGTGGCTCGTGTGCCTGCGTGGGGAAGCGCCGTCCCCGCGCCCGGATCGCGCTGGAATCACGGGCGGCTCCGTCAGGAGCTTTGTCTGTGCCGGGAGAACGCTCCGGTTCCCAGGGCAGCCTCCCCGGGAAGGAGGGGAGCCGAGGGGAGCACCCCCAGACCGTGCTGGATTTGGGGTGAAAAGGAAGGGAACGGGAAAGGTTGGGTTTTTCCTCTCGGCGCTCGGGCGTGTCGCGCTCCCGGTGCCATTCCCGGCTCCCGCATCCCGCGGTGCCCGGGCTGCGATCCCAGCTCGCTGCGGCGCCCGGAGAACTCTGCGGAGCCGGCCTGGGCTGGCGGAGCGAGGACAGGGACAAGGGACAGGCACAGGGGACGGGCAGCCTCTGAGGGAGACTTGAAGGTTGGCACAGCCTCATTCCCGAGGGACGCGGGGCCGGGGGGGCTCGGTGTCCCCGGGGAGCGCTCTGCTCCCGGCTGGAATGGGGGGCGCGGGCTGTGCCCTGCGCCCAGCGCCATCCGGGCGAGGGGAGGGGGCCGGGGGGTGTCCCCCACGCCTTTGGGGACGGGAGACAGAGGCCTGGGCGGGAGGAGCCCCTTCCCAGGGTTGGGGGGCTAGAGGGGCACCCTCAGACAGAGAGAAAGGGGCGCTCTGGGGGCGGAGTGGGGACACGGGTGGGGACAGCCCTGGGTGCAGGGGAGGAAGGGCGCTCCAGCCTGGCTGAGGGGACAGCTGGACATCTGGACGTGTGTCCAGGCGCTGCTGGAGAGCTCACAGAGAGATCTGGGGTTCAGGGACCTTCAGGGCGACAGGGACCCCCAGGGTGCCCCACCTCAGGCATCCAGACCAGGGCCCACCCGCCCTCACAGCGGGGCTGGCATCGAAGCAGGACCCTGTACCCCCCGTTCCTGGGTGTCCCCCCATTCTTGGGTGTCCCCAAGCCTTTGTGGGTGCAGGGTGAGGCTGTGTCCCCCCAGACAGCAGAGCTGGACCCCAAACAGGGACTCTGCACCCCCAGACGGAGCCTTAGGGGTGGAGTGACCAGGGGGCTCTGCACAGCGTGGCCTCATGGTGAGGATCCTGGAGCGGAGAACCTCCAGCTCTTCCCATCTGGGATCATTCCCGGGAAGCCAGAGAAGCCCTTTGGTCCTGGCTGGGAAGCTGCGTGTTCCGGAGCGATCCTTGTGAGGAGAAACATTTCCCTCTGAAGCTGTGGTGTCCAAAGGTGTCTGGCAGAAGCAGCACAGGAGAACATGGATCAGAGCTCGGGAAGAGGCAGTGGAGGCTGCTGGTGCCGGGAGAAGCTGTGGGAGCAGGAGGAAAAGGGAGGAAAAAGGAGGAAAAGGGAGGAAAAAGAGGAAAAGGAAGGAAAAAGAGGAAAAGGGAGGAAAAGAGAGGAAAAAGGGAGGAGAAGGGGCCATTCCTGGTGCAGCCGCCTGTGAATCCTCGCTGTGCTCCGACACCCCGGAGAGCGCCGAGGATGAGCTGGGAATTCTCTGCAGATGTTTCAGGGATGGGAGTTCAGGGAGGGCATCTGTGCCAGGAGATTTTTTTTGGGGGGGGATGGAAAATGCCTCTCCTCAGTCTCTCCTGCTATCCAAACTCCCTGCTGGAGCCTCGGTGGGAATGTGGAGCTGGGAGGGGTGGGGGGCTCCAGGAAAACCCCCCAGCCTGGGCTGATTCCTGCAGGATTTGGGGGCACCAGGACCAAGGGCTGTGCCCACCCTTCCCGCTCCAGTGGGATGGGTTGGTGCTGGATGCTCCGGGATGCTCCCGGCACTGCCGAGGGTCTTGCAGGACCCTGCTCCCTCCAAAACCATGGACAAAAGGTGGAAAAAATGGCAAAAGCCAGGAGGATTTGGGCCAGCTCAGCCACACACATCATCCCTGCTGCTTCCAAGTGGATTTATTGTGGGGCTTCCCAATCTGGCCCACCCGGCACTGGGATGTACTGCTGAGGGCAGCAAGGATATTCCAGGTGGTCCTTTCGCATCAGGGCGAGGATGTGTCCCTGCCCACGGAGACAGCAACGCGGCCAGAGGAGGGGAATTTTGGGAAGAGGAGGGGATTTTTGGGGAGAGGCTCCTGGAGGAGAGCGAGTTGGAGCTGGGAGCTGGCTCAGCGCAGAGGGCTCGGGGAAAACACGGCTGGAGCTGGGAGAGGATGGAATGTGGTGGAGCTCTGGAATGGCTCTCCGTGTCTAATGGAGATCTGGAATGGCTCTCCATGTCTAATGGAGATCTGGAATGGCTCTCCATGTCTAATGGAGATCTGGAATGGCTCTCCATGTTCAGTGGAGATCTGGAATGGCTCTCCATGTCCAATGGAGCTCTGGAATGGCTCTCCATGTCTAATGGAGCTCTGGAATGGCTCTCCGTGTCCAGTGGAGCTCTGGAATGGCTCTCCATGTCTAATGGAGCTCTGGAATGGCTCTCCATGTCTAATGGAGCTCTGGAATGGCTCTCCATGTCTAATGGAGCTCTGGAATGGCTCTCCATGTTCAGTGGAGCTCTGGAATGGCTCTCCATGTCCAATGGAGCTCTGGAATGGCTCTCCATGTCCAATGGAGCTCTGGAATGGCTCTCCATGCTCACAGAACTCTGGAATGGTCTCCATGTCCAATGGAGCTCTGGAATAGCTCTCCATGCTCGCAAAACTCTGGAATGGCTCTCCATGCCCAGTGGAGCTGAGCGATAAATCTGCATATCTGATGGAACTCTGGAATGGTCTCCCTGCCTGGTGGAGATCTAGGATGGCTCTCCATGCCCAATGGATTTGTGGAATAGCTCTCTATGCCTGGTGGAACTCTGGAATGCTCTCCATGTCCATGGAGCTCTGGGATGGTCTCCATGCCCTGTGGAGCTGAGGGATGTCTCTCCATGCCCTGTGGAGCTCTGGGATAGATCTCCATGCCCTGTGGAACTCTGGAATATGTCTCCATGCCCTCTGGAGCTCAGGGATGTCTCTCCATGCCCTGTGGAGCTCAGGGACATCTCTCCATGCCCTGTGGAGCTCTGGAATGGCTCTCCACGCCCTGTGGAGCTCAACGATGTCTCTCCATGCCCTGTGGAGCTCTGGAATGGCTCTCCACGCCCTGTGGAGCTCTGGAATGGCTCCGTGCCCTGGAGCAGTTTCCCTGTGGCTGCAGCAGGATCAGTTTTCCCAGCTCGATGCCTCGGGGTGGGATTTCCCGGCGTGTGAAGGTGCAGAGTTCCAAAGCCTCACGCACGGTGTGGTGAAGATCCTCCGTTCCTGCCCCGGGATCTGCGTTTGGGGGGCACCACCAGCGTCCCTCCATGGATCCATGGATCCCATATCCCGTGTGGAATATAATCCTGCCAGGCCAGGCATGGCCTTCCCGAGGGGAATCTGCCACCCCGAGCTGGATCTAAGGTGGACGTGGGGGCTCTGCACGGCTCCTGACACTCCAGCCCTCCTGGAACCCAGAGGGGCTTGTCTGGGGACATCAGCTGAAGACCGGGAGAGTGGGATCTGCGGGATCTGCGGGATCTGCGGGATCTGCGGGATCTGCGGGATGTTCAGGATCTATGGGATCTGTGGGATCTGCAGGATCTGCAGGATCTGCGGGATCTGCAGGATGTTCAGGATCTGCGGGATCTGTGGGATCCATAGGATCTGCAGGATCTGTGGGATCTGCGGAATGTTCAGGATCTCCAGGATCTGCGGGATCTGTGGGATCTGTGGGATGTTCAGGATCTATGGGATCTGCGGTATCTGTGGGATCTCCGGGATCTATGGTATCCATGGGATCTGTGGGATCTGTTCCTCGGAGGGAGTGCAGTGGAGGAGTCTCCACCCAGGCCCTGCCCACGCTGTCCCCTGTCCCTCCTCAGAGCCCCTCCGGCCCCCGCGCTGGGCAGAGCTGTCCGTGGCCACCCGCTCAGTGCCATCGCTCCCGCGGGATGCGGCAGGAGGGGACACGTGTCCATCCCGGGGGTGGCAGGGGACAGCCCTGCCCGCTGGGGGGGGACACACGGGTGGCCCTTGTCGCGTTCCTGTAGGTGTCACTGTCCCCCTGCCAGACCCGGCTGGGAAGGGGCTGCGAGCGGTGGCCGAGGTGGTGCCCGGCGGGAGGGGACAGCGATGCTGCTCCTGGGGACACAGGGACAGGGACACGGAGGGGACAGCAATGCTGCCCCGGGGGGCACAGGGACAGGTACAGGGACACGGAGGGGACAGCAGTGCTGCCCCGGGGGGCACAGGGACAGGGACACGGAGGGGACAGCAGTGCTGCTCCTGGGGACACAGGGACAGGGAGGGGACAGCAATGCTGTTCCTGGGGACACAGGGACACGGAGGGGACAGGAATGCTGCTCACAAGGGGACAGGGACATGAAAGGGACCCTCCTGTCCATCACCCTCGGGGGGCAGCGGGGGGGTTGTCACCTCCCTGTCACCCCCCGAGCAGCCCAGGGTCCCCTCTAGGTCCTGCAGTTCCCATCTTTGCCTGCCCCAGGGCTTTCCCTGGAAGCGCGAGGGTGGCAGAGGGGGGTCAGGAGTGCCAGCGGCTCCTGCCCACTCTGTCCCCATCCCTGGGTGGCGCAGAGGGAGGGGACCAGTGCTGCCTGTCCCCAATTCCCTTGAGAGGGGACAGGCTGGCTTTGCCTGGGCTTAATTTAGCACAAATCGACTTCCAGGGGGAAAAGCAAATGAGGAAATGACGGGAACGGTGGGAGAGCTGTGGGAACGCGGGGGCAGGGGACAGTGGCCGTGCAGGGGCAGGGTCTGAGCGGGGACAGTGGCCGTGCAGGGACAGGAGTGGCCGCGCTGGCCAGCTGCCATCCCGAGGGAATGCAGGAGGCCATCCCCGAGGGAAGAGGCTGCTCCGAGCTGCAGCTGCCCCGCGGCCCTGCCAAGGCCGAGCGCTCCAAAAGCCATGAGTCAGATGCCCTAAAAATCCCGTGACGGGGCTGAAAACGATGAGCAGCAAAATCCAACCCAAAGAGCGGCGTGTGCAGGGAATTGGGATGGACTTTCTGCTTCCCGTGGCTCCGGGGAGCTGCGCTGGGTTATTGATTTGTTTGGATTGAACGAGGAAAACAAGGTCCTGCGGTGTCACGCGGGTCCTGGGGCTGAGGGGTTGGGTTAGCTCTGCACCTTCCCCACCCCACACTGCGAACCTCAGCTGCTGCCGAGGCCTGGGACAGCCCTGGAAACATTCCAGGCCAGGCTGGATGGGGCTTGGAGCCACCCTGGGTGGGGAAGGTGTCCCTGCTCGTGGCGAGGGGTGGCACTGGAGGGGATTTTAAGGCTCTTTCCAGCCCAAACCATTCCATGGTTGTAGGATTCATTCCTACAGGGCAGAGACACCTTCCACCATCCCAGTTTGCTCCAAGCCCTGTCCAGCCTGGCCTGGGACACTTCAGGGGTCCAGGGGCAGCCACAGTTGCTCTGGGAATTCCATCCCAGCCCCTCCCCACCCTCCCAGGGAGGAATTCTTCCTGCCAATGCAACTTCAATTTCAGGTTTCAGTTGGAACCCTTTCGGTTCCATCTTTAAAGCTCCTTCCAACCCCAACAATCCCGAGATTCCAAGGCTCTCCCAGGCCCTTTCAGGTCGATCTTTAAAGACTCTTCCAACCCCAACAATCCCGAGATTCCAAGGCTCTCCCAGACCCTTTCAGGTCGATCTTTAAAGCCCTTCCGACCCTGACAATCCCGAGATTCCAAGACATTCCCAGGCCCTTTCAGGTCGATCTTTAAAGCCCTTCCGACCCTGACAATTCCGAGATTCCAAGGCTCTCCCAGACCCTTTCAGGTCGATCTTTAAAGCCCTTCCGACCCTGACAATTCCGAGATTCCAAGGCACTCCCAGGCCCTTCCAGTTTGATTCTAAAGCTCCTTTCCAACCCAGACCATCCCGCAGTTCCCAGGCTAGGTTTAGGAGGGCTGGGATAACCTCAGACTCCCCCACACCACCCCCAGCCCCACCGGGGGGCGGGGAGAACCTCTGCTCACCTCCCTCCCTCACCTGTCTGTGCCCTCCTCTCTCCCTCTCTCCCTCCCCCCGGCTCCCCCCGCCCCCAGATGAGATCCTACGCTCGCTGGCCGGGCCCCCATCCCCTCCGGGGCTGGCCCCGCCGGGGTGGCGAGTGCCCGTGGACTGCGTGCGAGCCAACGAGCTGTGCGCGGGCGAGCCGAGCTGCAGCTCCCGGTACCGAACCCTGCGGCAGTGCCTGGCCGGGCGCGACAGGAACACCATGCTGGCCAACAAGGAGTGCCAGGCGGCCCTGGAGGTGCTGCAGGAGAGCGCTCTGTACGACTGCCGCTGCAAGAGGGGCATGAAGAAGGAGCTGCAGTGCCTTCAGATCTACTGGAGCATCCACATGGGGCTGACCGAAGGTACGGGGAGGGTCCCGAATGGTTGTGGGGATGGGGATGGGGATGGGGGGCGCTGGAGGGTGGGGAGGGGTGAGGGGCTCTGGGGGTGCTGGGGGAGATGGGGGGAGTGGGGCTCGGGTGCCTCGGGTGGGGCGGAGGGGCAGCCTGGGAAATCCAGGTGAAAACCCCAAGAAATTCAGATGTAAACCCCAGGAAATTCGGAGGAAAACTCTAGGAAATTCAGAGGAAAATCTCGGGAAATTCAGAGGAAAATCCCGGGAAATTCAGAGGAAAATCACAGGAAATTCAGATGTAAACCCCAGGAAATTCAGATGTAAACCCCAGGAAATTCAGAGGAACACCCCAGGAAATTCAGATGAACATCCCGGGAAATTCAGATGAAAATCCCGGGAAATTTAGAGGAAAACCCCAGGAAATTCAGATGAAAATCCCGGGAAATTTAGAGGAAAACCTAGGAAATTCAGATGCAAACCCCAGGAAATTCAGATGCAAACCCCAGGAAATTCAGATGCAAACCCCAGGAAATTCAGATAAAAACCCCAGGAAATTCAGATAAAAACCCCAGGAAATTCAGAGGAAAACTCAAGGAAATTCAGAGGAAAACCCCAGGAAATTCAGATGGGTGGCCCAGGTGAGCAGCTCAGGTAGGGCACATGAGAACCCCAGGAAGGAGAAATGGGCACCCCAGGAAATTCAGATGCAAACCCCAGGAAATTCAGATGCAAACCCCAGGAAATTCAGGTGAGCCTCCCAGGCTCGGCACTGGGGAGATCCCAAATCCACTTCCGTTTGTGCCAAAACCACCTGGACTGTTGGAAGAGGTCACTGCCCGCGGGAGGGGATTGGAACGAGATTTTAAAGTCACTTCCAAGCCCAAACCAGGCTGCGATTTTGGGATTCTGTAGGAAATCTGTACCTGGGGATGAAGGATTTGTACCCAAGGATGTGGGAGCTGTGCCTGAGGTTGTGGGAACTGGACCTGAGGATGGAAAAACTCTTCCAGAGGATGTGGGGGAGCCGTACCTGAGCCCGTGGCCCCCCTGGGTGACATTCCCTCCAAATCTGGGTCAGCGCAGGAAGCAGCGAGCCCCAGACCCCGTCCCAGAGCAGGAATTAGGGTTTAATTGTTTTCTCCCCCTCATTAGCAGCCTTCATTGAGCTCTTTCCCAGGGCAGGAATTGGGATGGGAGCTCCAGGAACGGAACCTGCAGGAGGAGGAGGAGGAGGAGGAAGAGCAGAGATCGAGCCGAGCCTTGAGGAGAGGTGGAAATTTTGGGGCGATCCTTTAACCGGGCAGTGGAAAAGCCGCGAGGAGCCCAAAGCAGACCCCGATTTTGCACCTTTGAGCAGAAATTTCCAGGCTCCCATCCTCCCACCCACCCCGGGGCTGCGGGAGCCGAGCCGGCCCCGCTCTCAGGGAGGACTGCTGTGCCTCCAGCCTCATTCCCGGGGGTTAATTGCGGCTCCGCGAGCTCCGGGCGGGTCCAGAGCCCTTTTAATGCTCGGTAATTTCCCTCGCAAGCAGCAGGAGTCAAGCGGGTGTTTAATTATTTATGGCAGCGGCAGAGCGATGGAGCGGGAGGTTACCGGGCTGCCTAAACGCGCTCTAATGAAGGTGCTGTTTGTCATCGCAGCGGGGAAAGCCGGAGAGGGAACGGCCTGGGGCAGGCTTTGGGGTCTGGTTCCTTCCCCGGAGCAGGGTTTGGGGTCTGGTTCCTTCCCTTGGAACAGGATTTGGGTTCTGATTCCTTCGCTGGGGCAGGATTTGGGTTCTGTTTCCTTCCCTAGAGCAGGGTTTGGGGTCTGTTTCCTTCCCCGGAGCAGGATTTGGGTTCTGTTTCCTTCCCTAGAGCAGGATTTGGGTTCTGATTCCTTCGCTGGGGCAGGATTTGGGTTCTGGTTCCTTCCCCAGAGCAGGATTTGGGGTCTGGTTCCTTCCCTTGGAACAGGATTTGGGTTCAGTTTCCTTCCCCAGAGCAGGATTTGGGTCTGGTTCCTTCCCTGGAGCAGGATTTGGGTTCAGTTTCCTTCCCTGGAGGAGGATTTGGGTTCTGATTCCTTCGCTGGGGCAGGATTTGGGTTCTGGTTCCTTCCCTAGAGCAGGATTTGGGTTCTGATTCCTTCCCTGGCGCAGGATTTGGGTTCTGTTTCCTTCTCTGGAGCAGGATTTGGGTTCTGATTCCTCCCCTGGCACAGGATTTGGGTTCTGTTTCCTTCCCCAGAACAGGATTTGGGTTCTGTTTCCTTCCCCAGAACAGGATTTGGGTTCTGTTTCCTTCCTCAGAACAGGATTTGGGTTCAGTTTCCTCCCCCATGATGAGCAGGAGTGGCCAGGGCCGCCCTTGGCAGTGCTGTCCCCAAATCCCATCACCCGAGGGCAGCGGTGACCCCAAAAATGGAGCTGGGAACCGCCAGGGGATGGGTCAGGCATCCCAGCAGGGTCTGTCCCTCCCGAATTTCCCAGGAATGTCTCTGTGGGCTCTGCTCAAACCCTCCTGCTTCACTCCCCGCCCCTGGCCGAGCTCGGGGTGTCCGAGAGGCTCCCAAATTCCGCAGAATAAAAGCTGAATTTATCAGGGTCAGGATAACTCCCACAGCGAGGGCAGGGATTTTGGGAAAGGAATGCCTGGCGCAGCAGATTGATGCTCCGGCAGCTGGGCAGCCTCAGCTAGAGCTCTCCAAGTCCAGCCATGGATTATTTATTGATGGATTTATATTTTTATAGCTATTATTTATTTTTATTGTGGCTGTCGGGGTTTGGGGGAGAGCCTTTCCTCCCCCGAGAGCTGTGGCTGCTTGTCCGGAAATAATTTTTTTTTTTTTAAATTTTTTTTTTCTCTTGAATTAAACCCAGCAAAATCGGTGGATTTGCCCTGAAATCAAAGGTGGTAGAGGGGGAAATTTTTCTCCAAAAAAATCATGTTCAGGGTCCCTCTGGAAGGCGTGGGTTGGGATGGATGAGCCCCTGGAGTGCAGTGGGGGGGATCAGTGGTGGGGGGCTGCAATTCCTCCCTGAAATATTCCCATTTTTGAAGGAATTGGGTGGAAAACCACCTTCCCATGGTTTTTTTAATGGGCGTTTCGCAACAACAATAAAAGAACTCAGCTCTGAGTGTTAGACCCCAAAACTTCCAGCCTCAGCCTCCATTCCCATGGAATATTTACCTTCCCAGTCCCAATTCCCTCAACCCCTCAATTTCGAACAGAAACCCTCCCAGCCCCCAGAGCCGAGCTGGCCTCAGCCCAGAATTCCCTGAACCGCTCCCAAATCTCCTTTTCCTTTCATCCCAGGGCAGCGCTTGGAAATCTTTTCACTTTTCCCTGCTCAAAGCTCTGGCTGGGGGGTGCCCGTGCCTGGTGCCAACAGAGATTATTCACTGCGGCCTTTAATTTGCTTTTCTCTCCCTTTTTCTCTCCCTTTCCTCCCACCGAAGGAGAGGAATTTTATGAAGCTTCCCCGTACGAGCCGGTCACCTCTCGTCTCTCTGATATATTCAGACTTGCTTCAATTTTCTCAGGTAATAAAAGCAGCGTGTTTTATCTCCTGCCTGTGAACACAGAGCTGCTCCCCAGCTCCCTGCCAGGGAAAACCTCCTGCTCCCTCCCCTGCGCTTTGTCCTTTGCTCCTCCAGCTCCTTCCCTTCTGTTTTCCCCAAATTTGGGGCCCCGAGCAGCATTTTGGGGGGACGAGGGTCTGGATCTTGGGGTTGGATGCGTTTTGGGGCAGATTTTGGTGTTTCAGACCTTTCCTGTCTGGGATTGAGTGTTTCACCTCTCGGTCCCGGCTGTCCCCAGCCATGGCTTTATATGAAATTGCTGAGGCAGGAATTGCTGGAAAACCTGAAATTCCCATAATTCCTTTAATTTGTGTTGTCCCCAGCACCGGGAGGAGGTGGAGGCACAAACACTCTCCGAGTTCCAGGGAGGGTCCAGACCCTCCCATTCCGTGTGGAATTCTTTGTGTTCCGGAAGATTTGGGACCCTCAGGATGGGGTGGATCTGAGGGGACCCTGTTTGCTGCCCCTCGCCCTGAGCTGAGCTCTTGGAAGCTGCTGGGGGAGGGATGCTGAGCCCTTGGGAGCATCCCTGAGCTTTTGGAGCATCCCTGAGCTTTTGGAGCATCCCTGAGCCCTTTGGAACATCCCTGAGCCCTTTGGAGCATCCCTGTGTCTCTTGGAACATCCCTGTGTCCCTCAGAACATCCCTGTGTCCCTTGGAATGTCCCTGTGTCCCTTGGAGAGTCCCTGAGCCCTTTGGAACATCCCTGAGCTTTTGGAGCATCCCTGAGCCTTTTGAAAGCCCTTGGAGCATCCCTTTGTCCCTCAGAACATCCCTGTGTCCCTTGGAACCCCTGGGAGCATCCCTGAGCCCTTTGGAACATCCCTGTGTCCCTCGGAATGTCCTTGTGTCCCTTGGAACCCCTTGGGTCATCCCTGTGTCCCTCAGAACATCCCTGAGCCCTTCAGAGCATCCCTGTGTCCCTCGGAATGTCCCCGAGCCCCCTGGAGCATCTCCACGTCCTCCAGGGGACCCAAACTCCGCCACCATCCTCGGGAACTTTGTTTTTCCCATCCATTTCCATGACAACCTTCCCTGTGCCACCCCTCAGCCCCTTCCCAAATTAGGTCAGCGGCGCTTCAGCTTCTCCTGGCTCTCCCTCCTCTCAGCCCTTCCCCCAAACCCCCCACGCTGAGGGATTTGGGGGGTCCCACTGTCCCCGGGGGCCGTTCCCAGAGCCCCTCCCAGCTCACCTGGGGACACCTGGCAGAGGGGCTGTGACTCCGTCACTCTCACCGTTGCCACCCGCCGCCTCCCAGCCCCCGAGGAGAATTTTCAGCTCAGCGCGGGGTTTTTGGGATGACGCCGCCGCCCCCTCCCGTCTCCCGCCCGCCTTTTTGGGATTACATTGGCGTCAGGGAAACGTTGGAGCTGCTGGGAAGTCTGGAGAGCAGCGAGTCTGGAGTGGGGGATTAGACACTCCGGTTTATCCAGGAGCGCAGGAAGAGCCTGCCTGCAGATTTGGGGGCTGGGGAGGGGGGACGAGCTCCTGGGGCGGCCAGGGGCCACCCGTGCTGCTGCCACCGCTGTCCCCTGTCCCCTGTCCCCTCTCCGGGTGCCCCCAGGGACCTCCGGCCCGACCTGAGCCGAGCGCTGCAGCAAATGAGTTCTTGGAGCTGCTCCTGGAGAAGGAGCTGTTAATTGCCTGGAGAGCTAATGAGGGGAGTGCTGGGCCTCTCTGGGAAGCGGGGCTGTGTAACCCTCGAGTAACCCGCGAGTAAGTGTGGAACCCGCGTGTAACACACGTGTAAGTGTGGAGAACGCATGGAACCCACGTGTAACATGCGTGTAAGTGTGGAGCACTCGTGTAACACACGTGTAACACACGTGTAAGTGTGGAGCACGCGTGTAACACACATGTAAGTGTGGAGCATGCGTGTAACACACGTGTAAGTGTGGAGCAGGCGTGTAACACACGTGTAAGTGTGGAGCACGCGTGGAGCCAGCGCCGCCCCTCCCCACGCACGGGGGGCCGCGCCGTGGGACCCCCGAGTTGGGCAGAGCACCCCGAGATTCACCCCTGCTGGATCCCGAGGAAACCTGCGGGAGAAGGGAGAGGCTCCACTCGGGAATTCACCCCCGGAGCTGGGTGGGCATCACCCCCGGCAGCGCTGCCCCATCCCCTCCTGCTGCTCTCTCCCTGTCCCCGAGGCCGTGGGGACACGCGGAGGGGACCGCGGGTGGCCCCAGCCCCGCGCGCGGCTCCTGGCCCCCCGTTCCCGTCGCTGCTCATGCAATTTTCATGCTCGTGCTTTATTAATGAGCTCCCCGCGAGCGCGGCGCTGCCGAAGCCGCGGCTCCATTAGGATGCAGCCGGGCCCCTGCAGGTCTCGGGCAGGGCAGGAGCGATGCTCCCGAGGGTGAGGCAATCGGCCGGAGCTTCCCGCGGATCCCAAAATCTCGGCTTTGGGGCCGAAATCTGCTGTTCGCCACGGCCAGGGCTCGGGGCCGGGTTCCGTGGGGTGCGCTCGAGGCGTCCCCACAAACCCAGGGGCTGGAGAAAAGGGAAAGAGACAGGTCCCCCACCTTTAAATCCCCTTTCCCCCACCTCTAAAATCGCCCTCTCCCCACCTCTAAAATCCTGTTTTGCCCAGCTCTAAAATCCCACTGTTCCCTACCTCTAAAATTCCACTTTCTCCACCTCTGAAATCCCACTTTCCCCACTGCAAAAATCCCACTTTCCCCACCTCTAAAATCCTACTTTCCCCACCTCTGAAATTGCCATCTCCCCACCTCTAAAATCCCACTTTCCCCACCTCTAAAATCCCCTTTTCCCCACCGCTAAAATCCCACTTTTCCCCGCCTCTAAAATCCCCTTTTCCCCACTGCAAAAATCCCACCTTTCCCCACCTCTAAAATCCCCTTTTCCCCCCAGTACCAAGAGCTGTGTCCATCCTCTGGAGGAAATCCAGGCTCAAACCCTCACTCCCTGCCCCGTCCTGGGTTTGGGATTTGGCTGCCAGGGCAGGGGTGAAGCCTCAGACACCTCCAGGAGGTGTCCAGCTCGGGAATGACCTTCAGCACGTCCAGGGCTCTTTCCAAACATCTTTGAGGGTCTCTCGGGGGCTGATCCTGGGTGGAGGGGACAGGGGAACCCCTCAGTTGTCACAGCACGGGGTGGCACTGGTGGCACTGAGCACCCAAAAGCTGCAAATGTCCCCCCAGGGCAGCAGGATGTTGGGATGGCACTGGGAAGGGGCTTTGCCTTTTAATTGGGACTCCCGAATCCTTCAGTGGGGATCCCCGAATCCTTCAGGATCCCCGAATCTTTCAGCTGGGATCCCCAAACCCTTCAGGATCCCTGAATCCTTCGGGATCCCCAGATCCTTCAGGATCCCCAAATCCTTCAGTGGGGATCCCTGAATCCTTCGGGATCCCCAGATCCTTCAGGATCCCCAAATCCTTCAGCTGGGATCCCCAAACCCTTCAGGATCCCTGAATCCTTCGGGATCCCCAGATCCTTCAGGATCCCCAAATCCTTCAGTGGGGATCCCTGAATCCTTCGGGATCCCCAGATCCTTCAGGATCCCCAAATCCTTCAGGATCCCCAAACCCTTCAGGATCCCCAAACCCTTCAGGATCCCCGAATCCTTTGGGATCCCTGAACCCTTCAGGATCCCTGAATCCTTCAGCTGGGATCCCCGAATCCTTCAGGATCCCCAAACCCTTCGGGATCCCCAAACCCTTCAGGATCCCCGAATCCTTTGGGATCCCTGAACCCTTCAGGATCCCTGAATCCTTCAGCTGGGATCCCCGAATCCTTCAGGATCCCCAAACCCTTCGGGATCTCCAAATCCTTCAGGATCCCCAAACCCTTCGGGATCCCTGAATCTTTCAGGATCCCCAGATCCTTCAGGATCCCCGAATCCTTCAGTGGGGATCCCTGAATCCTTCGGGATCCCCAGATCCTTCAGGATCCCCAAACCCTTCAGGATCCCCGAATCCTTTGGGATCCCTGAACCCTTCAGGACCCCTGAATCCTTCAGCTGGGATCCCCAAATCCTTCAGGATCCCCAAACCCTTCAGGATCCCCAAATCCTTCAGTGGGGATCCCCAGCAAGGCCATGCTGGTGGCTCTGGGCTTGGGGACAGAGGGACCATGAAACGAAGACCCCCAAACGCTGCGCCCCTCACAGGGGAGGCTGAGGGATCAGGGACGATGCCCACCCCGGGATTTGCCTTCTGCTAATTAGCAGCACCCTCCAATTGCATCAATTAGGAGCCTTCCCCCGGCGCCGCCGCTTGTCTGTGCCAGCAGAATCTGGGAGACAGCGGAGGAGAATCCATGGGTTTGGCTGGGGAGGAAATGAGGGATGAGACGGCTCCAGGAACAGCACCTGGGCTGCGGAGGGTGATCCATCATTCCCACAAAAAAAAGGGAAAATTCAGCGTTTGCTGCCAGGCTGGGGTTTGGCTCCGTCCGCGCTCTCCCTGTGGGATGGGATTCCCGGGATGGATCCATTTTTTCCCTCCGTCCCTGTCTGGGGCTGTCCCAGTTTTGGGGAGCCCCAGGAGGGGCTGTGGGGGCCACTGTAGAGTTGGGTTGATTATTCTGCTTTTGGTGCTGAATAATTAATATTTAATAATTAATAATTAATAATTATTCTTTGAATAATTGACAAAGGGAAAGAAATATTGCAAATTCACGGCCTGAATTCTGCTCTGAGGGCTGGGGGAGCAGGGCCCCACTTTGGGCTGGATGAGGAGCTCTGGATTGTCCAGGGAATGGCGATAGGAACTGTCCGGGGGGGCGGCGGACGGTGGCACAGGGGTGACACTGATGCCATGGGGGTGACACTGACACCTGGCACACCTTCCCCAGGTCGAGAGCATTTCCCCACCCCAGTTTTGAGGGCATCTCCCCAGTTTTGAGGATTTCTCCCCATCCCAGGGTCCAGGGCATTCCTCCATCCCAGATTTGAGGAGATGCTCCCAGCTTTGAGGGCTTCTCCCCTCCCAGTTCTGAGGGCCTCTCTGCGGGTTTGAGGGCTTTCCCCCACCTGTTTTGAGGACATTTCTGCAGTTTTGAAGGCTTCTCCCCATCCCAGGGTCAAGGACATTTCCCATCCCAGGTCTGAGGGCTTTTCCCCACCCCAGTTTTGAGGACATTTCTGCAGTTTTGAGGGCATCTCCCCAGTTTTGATGATTTCTGCCCATCCCAGGGTCCAGGGCATTCCTCCATCCCAGTTTTGAGGGCATCTCCCCAGCTTTGAGGGCACCTCCCCAGCTTTAGGGGCACCTCCCCAGCTTTGAGGACATCTCCCCAGCTTTGAGGGCATCTCCCAGGGCTGAGGCCATGCCCCTCACCCCCAGACAATCTCTCCAGCTTCGACACCACCTCCCATCTTTGCGACCACCTCCCCAACTTCACTCCCCACCCCTCTGCCCCCTCCTGACCGCTGTCCCTCGGTGTCCCCGGGCAGGAATGGACCCCGCCACCACCTCCAGGAGCAACCACTGCCTGGACGCGGCCAAGGCCTGCAACCTCAACGACAACTGCAAGCGCCTGCGCTCGGCGTACATCTCCACCTGCAGCCGCGAGCTGTCGGCCACCGAGCCCTGCAGCCGCCGCAAGTGCCACAAGGCCCTGCGCCAGTTCTTCGACCGCGTGCCCGGCGAGTTCACCTTCCGCCTGCTCTTCTGCTCCTGCAAGGACCAGGCGTGCGCCGAGCGCCGCCGCCAGACCATCGTCCCCTCCTGCTCCTACGAGGACAAGGAGAAGCCCAACTGCCTGGACCTGCGCGGTGCCTGCCGGGCGGATCACCTGTGCAGGTGAGGGCTGCTGTGGGTGTCCCGCTGGTGGTGGTGTCACCCCCCTGGTGGTGGTGTCACCTCCTTGACATTGGTGTCACCTCTCTGGTATTTGTGTCACCTCCCCGGTGTTGGTCTCACCCCCTGGTGTTGGTGCCACACCCCTGGTGTTGGTGTCACCTCCTTGGTGTCAGTGTCACCTCCCCAGTGTTGGTGTCACCTCCGTGCTCTTGGTGTCACCTCTCTGGCATTGATGTCACCCTCGACATCAGTGCCACCACCCTTGTATTGGTGTCACCACCCTGGTATTGGTGTCACCCCTGACAACAGTGTCACCCCCCTGACATTGGTGTCACCTCCCTGGTGTTGGTGTCACCCCTGGCATCAGTGTCACCCCCCTGACAACAGTGTCACCCCCCTGACAACAGTGTCACCCCCCTGACATTGGTGTCACCCCCCTGACATTGGTGTCACCCCCCTGACATTGGTGTCAGCCCTCGGCCCCTGTACAATTCTGTGGCTGTGTTTTCCCTGTGTCTGGCTCCGGAGGTGGCAGTGGGGCAATGCCTGGGGCAGATCCATGGGGCAGATCCAAGGGGCAGATCCATGGGGCAGATCCATGGGGCAGATCCAAGGGGCAGATCCATGGGGCAGATCCAAGGGGCAGATCCATGGGGCAGATCCATGGGGAGGATCCATGGGGCAGATCCATGGGGCAGATCCAAGGAGTAGATCCAAGGGGCAGATCCATGGGGCAGATCCATGAGACAGATCCAAGGAGTAGATCCAAGGGGCAGATCCATGGGGCAGATCCATGGGACAGATCCATGGGGCAGATCCATGGGGCAATGCCGGGGCAGATCCATGGGGCAGATCCATGGGGCAGATCCATGGGGCAGATCCATGGGGCAGATCCATGGGGAGGATCCATGGGGCAATGCCTGGGGCAGATCCAAGGGGCAGACCCCAAAGGAACAGGGACAGAGCTGCCTCTGGGTCCAGGGGAATGCATTTCCCCAGCTCCATTCCCACCGGGAACTGCTCCATGTCCCCAAGCTGTGGAGCGGTGAACACCCGAAATCCCTCCCTGTGCTCCCAGCACCCCAAAAATTTTCCTGCCTGACAAAATCCCACTTTTTCCCTTCAGAAGCTCAGCGCTGGGAGCCGAGGCTCCTGCTCCTCATGAAACCCATTTGTCACAGGGCATGGCCCCTCCTGTCCCCCTCGGGGGTCGGATCTGCCTCCCAAAGCTCCGGCTCCTGCCAGGAGCAGGATCTTTTCCCCATCAAGGTGATGGAGTTTCCCGTTGCTCGGCAGGGAAATAAATGCGAGCTCTGGGTCTTCCTCCGGCTGCGAGCGGAGATGTTTGAAATGTGGGAATGTGGCTTTTTATCAAAAAGTAATCCAAGGAGCCGATGGCTATGAATAAAAGATACCGGGGAATGGCAGCTCCTCTCCATCAGCGCGCTCCGATGGGGATGCTGCCGATGGATCTGCTCCCGGGGAGGGATAACGGGGCTGGGGGGGCTGCAGGGCTGGGATTCCTGCAGGGAATGAAACCCCCACACAAAGAGGGGAAAGCAGTCAAGGGGGAAGGGGCGGAAACTGCTGGGAGTGTCTGCTCCAAGGTGGAAGTGGGGTTTTTTGGAGAACCTGGATGGGGGCTCTCACTCTGGAAAATGCCTAAATCTGGGATTTATTTGTGTCCAGCTCTAGGCATTGGTTGGCAGAATTTTTCCATAACCTCAGGGGCTTTTTCCTTGGGATGTAGCATGGATGCACTCCTTGGATCTGGGTTTTCAGGAGGAAATCCCATCCCATCCCATCCCATCCCATCCCATCCCATCCCATCCCATCCCATCCCATCCCATCCCATCTGCTCCCCTCTGGCATCTCCACCTGGGAACGGCCCTTCCATGTCCCCTCATCCTAGCGGGCAGGACAGGGCCAGGCTGTGCCATGGAATTCCCCATTATCCATGAGTTTATCCATCCAAAGTCCCTCCATGTCCCCTCATTCCAGAGGATCAGGCAGGTCTGGGCTGTGCCATGGGATTTCCCATTGATCCATGAGTTCCTCAATCCGACATCCTGGCCTGATGCTCATCCTGATCTGACAGGGCCTGGCGAGGGCAGCGGAGCCGGAGCAGATCCCAGAGCCGGAGGTGACAGGAGATGAGATAATTCTCCTGCCAGGGTAATTAACCTGCCAGGGTAATTAATTAACTCTCCTGGCTCACAGCCTAATGAGGGAAATCCCTCTCTGCCACAATAGGACTTTCCAGGGGGTTTTTCCTGCACAGAGGTTGATCCAGGGGCTGTAGGACACGGCTGACCCCAAATTTGCGTTGCTTCCACCCCTGAAAAAAACCAGAAGAATTGGAGGAGATGGAAAACAAATATTCCAGCATGGAAAACAGTCACTCCAGAGGTTTTCCTGGCTCTCTGCGCTGTTTTCCAGCTGTGTGGGGCTGCTGGGGTTGGACACCAGCCCTGTCCCCTCGGTCACAAGGGTCGAAATGAGGGCACCAGCTGCTCCATCCTGCCCGGAATGGCTCTGGGTGTGGAATGTTCTGGATGCGGGGGGGGTTGGGGAGGACATTCCGAAGGCACGGGGGGTCCAGGATGTCCCTCCTGTGTCCCCTCAAGGACTGAGGTCTTGGTGAGGACGAGTCTGACCAGTGCCCTGTGCTTGGAGTGCAGGATCTGGGTTATCCTGGGCTGAAATCCCAGTTTTTGCTCCATATAAACCCATCCCAACCGCCCTGACCCGGCCACAAATCCCGGGGGAGCTGCCCCGGGGCTCCGGGAACAATCGAGCAGCGATTTGTGCTGTTCCTTGTGCAGCTCGGGCAGCTTTCCCCAGCTCGGGCAGCTTTCCCCAGCTCGGGCAGCTTTTCCTGACTCGCAGGAGCCTGACAAAGTCCCGGAGCTTTTGTGGCTGATTGCAAGGGACAGGTTTTAGCTCCCGGAACACAAAAACCTTTGGCGAAGCACAAACCTCAGCGAAGGGGAAAGGGAAGGGAAGGGGAGAAAAGAGCTGATTTCAGCAGCTGCAGCTCGCTGGATTTTTCATCTTGCATCAGCAAGTCGGGAACACAAATAATCTGCTCTTACACGCTCCAGTGGTGCTGGTGCTGAAGAAATTCCCAGCCTCCACTGGCTGGAGCTCCTCAGCATCCAAAGTGGGGTGTTTGGTCGCGTCCCTGGATTTTTATCCCTGTTTTTGGTGTGTTTAGGGCCGGGGGGGGATGGCTCGGGCTGCTCCGCCCCGCAGGATTTTTGTGCATCGAGGATTTTGGCAGGGCAGCGCCGCCTGATTTTGGCCGGGCTCGGGCTGGAGCTTTGGCTCGGGAATGAGGGAACGGGATCCAGGCTGGCTGGGAATTGATTAAACACCAAACATGGGAAGGAAACACGGCTTTTTGAGAGCGGCGGCCTCGCCGGCACGGCCTTTGTTCGGCACAGACAAAATGCCTCCCGTAATGGATGTTTCCTTGATAAACAGCGGCTCAACTTTCTCATTACTCCCTGTAATGAGAGCCGCGCGCGCGCCTGTCTGGGAAGAAGAAGGAGCGGGGAAAAATTGCTCCTGGATTTAATGGGAGCTGGGAGAGAAGGAGTTCGGAGGGGACAGGGCGTGGAGGAGCCGTTCCCCTGCTCGCAGTCTGCTGGAGGAGCCTCCAAACCCAGCTTGGCTTTGGGGAATCTCTAAAAATCCCCAAATCCCGCGAATTTGGGAAGCAGGCACCGGAGCGGGGCAGAGCCTCGGGGGTTCCCCACATTCGGGACCGCACACGAGGCGGCGGCTGGGGAAGGGCTGGGCTCCCCGCGGGCTCTTAACACGAGAATCAGTCAATTCTCGCTGAATAATGAACTCGAGGTTCGCGAGTATTGACTGCGAGTGACAGCGAGTCTGTCTGAGCCGGGCTTTGCTGTGTAAACACCATCTCCTGTTGGGCTTCGTTAGCGGCTCAATGGCACAGAACGGGCCGCAATTAACATCAAACGGCGCCTGTGCTCCATTTTCCCTTCCCGGGGACTCACAGGGCTCAGGCACAGGCGCGAGGAGAGAAAAACTCCCAAAAAAGCATCTTTGAGATTCTCTTCTCAGCGCTGCATCCAAGCGCGGGGGCCTGGGATGCACGTGGAGAGTGAAAGTTGTTAATTAATAACTCCCGACTTGGAGGTTGCGCTGGGTTCTGTCCTAATTATTTTGCCTCTTGCTGGGTTTCCTCTGATTTGGGAATTTCGCCGCCGGTTTGTTGTGGGTTTGCCTTTTTCCCGCTGTCTCCATCTCCCTGAGCAGGGAGCAGATATCACAGAATCCCCGAGGTTTGAAAAGTCCTCCAGGACCAAGTCCAACCTTTGATCCCCACCCAGAGCTCCGAGTGCCACCTCAGGACATTCCTTGGACATCTCCAACCTTCCGGGGCAGTTCCAAACCCTCACCTCCCTTCCCACGAGGAAATTCCTCCTGGAATTCAGGCCGAGAGCCACAGAGCGATGACAAAAATCCCCTTTTCCCTCAAACCATCTCTAAACCTCCCGTGGCTCAGCCCAGAACAGGTGACTCCTCTCCCCAGACAACTTTTCCCGGATAAAACAAATCCATCCCTTGATCTTTTTTTTCCCTCCCCTGTGAACTCTCCGCTCGATTTGGCAGCGGGTCATCCACAAAAGCCGAGTTTCGTTCCGGCTTCCCTCGTTCCTTCAGCTGCTCCCCCTCCGCGGGGCTCTTTGAATTTACCTGGCCGCTGCTCGGGAGCGTTTGAGGGGAATTGTTTTTATCTCAGCATCTCCCGGCTTCAAAAGGATCCCTCTCCAGCAGGACGGAGTGTTGGGAGGGGGATGCCCAGCGGGTTTTTCGTGTCTCACCGAGTTTTTTCCGTGTTGTCGCAGCTTCCTGAACATCCCCAGCTCGGCAGGAGCGAGGGAGCAGATTTTTCCCTTTTTCCCTTTTTCCCAGCTGCTCGTGGCTGTTAAAGCCGCTTTTCCTTTTTATTTTTTTTCTTTCCTCAGTCCCCGTAAATTGCCCGTGAAAAAAAACCACCTCTGGAGGAATCCCTGCATCTTGTCCATGAAATATTCAGGAGCAGGATGCTGTTGGATTGGATGGGCGCTGAGCTACCGCCGCGGCTCGGGCTCCTCCTCGCGTGGGGATGGGAGTAATTAACACCCAATTAAGAATTTTGTGGCTGTTCTGGGTTTTGGTGGGTTTTTCCCTGCTTCAAAAAATCACATTGCAGGGAAAAAAACGACCCAAAACCGCCCGTGTTTGGTAAATTTTAACATCAGAGGCAGCGGGGTTTTGGTGGTGCTGAATTCGTGCAGGATAAAGGAATGGGAGAGGCGTTGGAAGCAGGCGGTCCCTGGAGTGATGCTTAAAGTCCCCTAAATTTGGGATATCTGCACCGGGGGTGGCAGTACAGAGGTAAAAATCCTCTAAATTTGGGATATGTGCGGCAGGGACAGATGTGCAGGTACAAAAATTCCCTAAATTTGGAGTATCTGCACCAAGTGTGTGCATAGGAATGCACAGAGTCCCTTAAATTTGGGATGTGTGCACTTGGGATAAATGTACAGGTGCACAAAGTCCCTTAAATTTGGGATGTGTGCACTTGGGATAAATGTACAGCTACCGAAATTCCCCTAAATTTGGGATTTGAGCACCTGGGATATAAGCACAGGTGCACAGAACTCCCTAAATTTGGGATTTATGCACGGGGGGTACAGGTATGGAGTCACAAAACCCCGAAATTCAGGATATGGAGCACAGGTGCTCTGCAGGGACCCTTGGGAAGTGCCTGGATTTGGGAGAAGGGCCTGGCAAACCTCGGGATCCTGGGGCTGCCCTTTCTGGGCATCCTCTTGGACTTTCCCCCGGGAATCCAAGGGAAATTCCCTTTGGAAGCCCCGAACTGGGAATGCAGCCCTTGGAGCGCCTTTGGGATGTGAGATGTGTGTGTACACCCAGAATTCATTTTTGTTAATCCTTTTCCTGCGCCTCCTTTCGTGGTTTTTTTTTTTTGGTTTTTTTTTTGTTTTTTTTTTTTGTTTTGTTTTTTTTTTTTTTTTTTTGTTTTTTGTTTTTTGTTTGGTTGTTTGTTTTTTGGGTTTTTTTGGGGATGCCACTCCGGAAAATCAAGAGCTGGGCTCTGCAGCTCCTCCACCCCATCCTCCTCCTCTTCCCCATCCCTCATCCAGAGCCAGCCCAGCTCTTCCCAACCTTTCCAGGCCCTCCCCCCTGCCTCCTCCAGCAGCGATTTGGCACCGACTCCTCCTTGCTCCCACTAAGAAGGCCTTGGCTCCTTCTCCTTCCCCACTTTTTTTATTTCTTTGGAGCCCTTAAAAGCCAAAATCCACCACGCCGGGGCCGAGGTTTTATTCCTGGAGGCGAATCCCAACCTTGCCGTGTCCAACGGGAAGAGTGACATCTGGCTTGGATATTCTGGAAGGATTTACCAGCTGCCTCGGCATGGATTATGGAAGGAATAACATTTGCCTCGGAGGATGCTCCGGGCCGGGAGCGCAGCCCCGGGGAGCAGCAGTGACAAATTTTCCTGGCGCTCCGTGCTGAACTCGCCACGCTTCCTGCAGGGAATTGACGTCCCTTCGCCTCGGATTTGGGAAGAGAGGGAAATGCTGTCGGAAACTTTTATTCCTCTCCCGCAGAGAGGCCGGATTGCTCCGTGTGCCGCGGGGAAGGAGCAGGTTTTTGGATTTCTGCCATTCCCACCCTGGAGCCGAGGTTTGGCTGCAGGGAGGGTGGAGCATCCCAAAAATCCCCTGGAAAAGCTTTTCTGGGCTTTGTGCGAGGAAAAGCCCCTGCCAGGAGCTGAGGGTGTGGGATGGGAGTCTCCAGAGCCTCTCTGCTCCATGGGGAGTTTTCCCTTCCCTGAGGAAAGGGAGGGAAATAAACCTGGAAACAACGCTCCTGGCGCGGGGGAATTTTATTTCCAGGAAGAAGGAGAGGGAGAAAGTTTTCTCCTTGCCTCGCACACCACCTCAGAGCTGCAGAGTCCTGGTTTTCCCTGGAATCAGTGCTTCATCCCAAGCTTTTCTCCTTCCCCACCCTCCCATCCCTGTCACGGAGCTGCCCTTCAAACCCTCCCTGATTCCATCGCTCCCTGAGGAAATTCCGCTTGTGTTGCTGCTGTTTATTGGGATCTGAGGTGTGGATGAGCATGGAAGTTCCCAGGATCCTGTCCCCTCCTCGGGAGCACCGGGATAACCCAACTGCAGAGCCTGAATCACCCTGGAATTCCCCAGCCTGTGGGGAAGCTGGGAATGGGTCACCTTTATTCCATTTAAAATCCTTCGTGGCTGCGGAGCCGCTCTGGGCTGGAAGCAGCGCTGAAATCCCAAATTTTCCTCTTCTCCAGGTCCCGGCTGGCGGATTTCCACACCAACTGCCAGGCCACCTTCCAGTCCCTGACCGCCTGTCCCAGGGACAACTTCCAGGCGTGCCTGGGCTCCTACGCGGGGCTCATTGGTGAGTGCCGCGAGTCGGGGCCGGGAAGCGATTTTCCCACTGGGATTCCATCCCTGCTCCCTCTCCTCTCCAGGCTTCGACGTGACCCCCAACTACGTGGACGCCAGCACCACCAGCATCACCATCTCACCCTGGTGCTCCTGCAAGGGCAGTGGGAACATGGAGGAGGAGTGTGAGAAATTCCTGCGGGATTTCACGGAGAATCCCTGCCTCCGTAAGGCTCTTCCCCGCTCCCTCCTCCCCACACTGCTCCGCCATATTCCCAACCTCCTTAAATCTCTCCCGCTCCCCCCAGGAAATGCCATCCAAGCTTTTGGGAATGGGACCGACGTGCACCTGGCTCCCAAAAATCCCAACCCCGCGGTGACGGTGCTGCCGAGGGCAGACAAGAGCCCCGTCCTGCCGGACGATGTCAACGACAGCAACACCGCGTACGACACCAGCGCCATCAGCACCTGCACCTCGCTCCAGGTGCGGCCGTGTCCCAAACTGGGAGTGCTGGTGGGAATGGGGGACAGCAGCTGCATCCCATGGGAATGTTCTGCTGGGACTCATCCGGGGGCTGGAAGGGTCCTGGAGCCTCTGGGGTCTGGAGCGGGAAGGGAGGGATCACCATCTCCTGCCTCGCCTGCCAAAGTGACACCCCGAGCCTGACTCCTCCTTGGCTCTTGAATTCCATGGGTTTTATTTTTGGGAAACCTGCAAAATATGTGTTGTCTTGCTTGGGGGGGAAAGGAATGGGAGGAAATGGGATGGAGGACTGGCTGGGGGTGTCCCAGGAATGGGAGAGGAGTGGGATGGGGAATGGCTGGGGGTGAAATGCAGGGAAATGGGATTGGGACTGGCTGGGGGTGTCCCAGGATTGCAGGGAAATGGGATTGGGACTGGCTGGGGGTGTCCCAGGATTGCAGGGAAATGGGATTGGGAATGGCTCGGGGTGTCCCAGGATTGCAGGCAGGATTCCCAGTGGGATCACGGGTAGGGGTTGGGACAGGATCCCAGTGCAGCCCCTGTGCAGACAGGATGAGCCTTTCCCCAATCTCCCTGTGCTCAATCCCCCCCGAGCCCTGATTCCCACGGGGAAATTCGGGACCCCAAACCTGGCACATTCCTGCCCTAACCATTCCCAATTTCTCCCACCAGGAACAAGGACTGAAGCCCAACAAGTCCAAGGAGCAGAGCCTGTGCTACTCCGAGGTACTTGGGGGAGCAGCAGGAGGGGAATCCCAGGGCTGGGAATTCTTTCCCAGAGCAAACAGCTCAGGAATGATGTCCCAGCAACCACCCAGAGGTGTTTCCCAATTTTGGGATGTTTTTCCCTAAATCCCACCCCGCTGAGCTCCTCCTGTCCCCTTCCCCAGGCCCAGCTGACCACGGATGTGATGCCGGACCAGAAGACCTTCACGGATCCCAAGGGGGGAAGCAGCCGGCGGCAGGAGAGCCAAATTCTGCTCCTCATCGCCATCCTGATGCCGGCGCTGGGGCTATAGAGGGCGGGAAGGAGCGGCAGGACGGGGACGCTCGGACCAGTGCCCACCAGTGCCACCAGTGCCACCAATGCCCCGCTCGTGCCGGAGACTGCAATGCTCCCAAATCCCGGGAATGCTGGGCTCTGGAGCGCCGGGCGGCGGGAGGACCCTTCACCACACTGGGAGACTTTGGTGGTTTTCTTCCTACTTTTAATTTTTCCCGTTTAAATTTTTTTTTTTTTTTGGTCTTTTCTGGTGCGTTGCGTTGATTTTCTGGAGCGGCTCCCAGGAAACTTCCCTGGAATGGGCCTGGAATGGGCCTGGAATGGGGGTCTGGAGCTGCCAGCAGTGCTGGGGAGGGGAAAAAGTCGGAGCAGAGCTTTGGGAAAGGAGATTTCCAGGATTCTTTGCACTGGCGTGGCCACAGGGACAACAAGGATTCCGCACGGGAACATCCCAGAGGATGAAGGCACCACCAGGAGCCACCTGGAGGGAAATCCCAGAGCTCTTCCCGTTGGTTTTTGGGGGACTTTGGTTGGGATTTTTCCTCGGAGAGTTTCCGAATGGAAAAGAAACTGGTGTGAAACGTGTGAGGTTGTGCTGATGTTTTCAATCACTTCCAGGGGGAGAGGTTCCATTTTCCTTATTTTTTTAAATATTTGGAATTTGGATTGGGAGGGGATTTTTTCCCATCCAGGGTCAGAATTCCCTATTTTCCCTCTCCATTTTATTTCCTATATACATATAACATATGGATATTCCCATATACATAACCCTACCCTTCGTGTGGCTTTTCTAATTTCCATATTCCCCTTTATTTTCCTTCTTCTTCTTCTTCTTTTTTTTTTTTTTTAATTTAAATTCCTCCAATGCCAACAACAACTTCCAAATGTATTCTTGGAAAATTTATTTTTTTTAACAATGTCTATAATGGAAAGAAAAAAAATCAAAACAAAACAAAATAAACCAAGGAGAACAAACCAAGGAATTGAAACAGCCCCAAAACCTGAGATCCCATAAAAATCCTGGTGTCCAGAGGGGGGGAAACGGGAATTTTTCAGCTGCAGGAGCACCTGGATCCTGGAATGGGGCACGGCCTGTGGACAGCAGGGGTGGACCTCTCCCCATGACTCTCCCAACCTCATGGAAGGCAAAAATCAGCACCAAGGGCAGTTCCTTTCTCTAGGAGCAGTTTTCCCAGGGATTTGGCCACCCCTGGCACACCCCACCTGGATTTTGGCCCATCTCGCCTCAGCTGGAAAGTTTTCCCTCGATGGCCCTGGGAGATTGGAAGGATTTGGGAAGTGGGGCAGGAAAAGTGGGATCCACCACTGGGGGTGACAGGAGGGGCTGGGGACACCAGGGAGGGGAAAAGGAGCTTCGATTTGGAGTTGGAGTTGGATTTGGGTTTGGAGTTGGACTTGGGTTTAGAGTTGGATTTGGGTTTAGAGTTGGATTTGGGTTTGGAGCTGGATTTGGGTTTGGATTTGGATTTAGTTTGGCGTTGGATTTGGAGCTGGAGTTGGATTTGGAGTTGGATTTGGATTTGGTTTGGAGTTGGATTTGGATTTTCCAGGCCACTATCCTGGGACGAGGAGGGCTCAGGGCTCACCGAGAGCTCCCAGAGCACTTCTGTTTTCCATAAACACAGAAAAATGGGATTTTCCATGATTTTCCATGATTTTCCGTGATTTCCCCTCATTTTCCACCAGCACCACGGAGGTCTACCACCTCCCTATCCCAAAAAAAAAGGGATTTATTCCAGCGATCCTGCACTCCCCCCTCATGAAGGGGGTAGTTAACGGGGGGTTAATGAGCCTGGCATGGGGCTCGGCTCCCAGTGCCCCCAGCTGTGGAATTCCCAGTGGGAAACGTGGCTGTGGGATGGAGATTCCCTCCCTGAGCCCCGGGATGGCCCCGTTCCAGCAGCTCCCAGGGGCTCCGTGTCCTGCTGCACTTCCCTAATGGAATTAGCGCTGTAAATGAGCCGGGGATTCAATCAAGGAGAAGGGAAGGGGGAGAGACACACCCCCGTGGTGGCTCTGCCAGGGGTCACAGCTCCCTCCAGGCTCTTCTCATCCCAAAAAAACACTCATCCCAGTGGTTTTTGGGAAAGGGATGGTGGGGAATTCCCAGCTCCATGGGAAGAGCTTCCAGGAAGGTCCCGGAGCTGCTCCAGGGATCAGCAGATGATCCCAAGCACATTTTATGTCTGGGAACAAAATCCAGAGCTGGAGCAAGACCCCTGCACTGCGAGAGGGGAATCCAGAAATGGTTATTCCACTATCGCATCCAGGAATGGCGATTCCACTATTCCCTCCAGGAATGGTGATTCCATTATCCCTCCAGGAATGGTGATTCCATTATCCCTCCAGGAATGGCGATCCCAGGATCCCCTCCAGGAATGGCTATTCCATGATTCCATCAGGAATGGTGATTCCAATATCCCCTCCAGGAATGGCGATTCCATTGTCCCCACCAGGAATGGCAATTCCACTATCCCCTTCAGGAATGGCAATTCCACTATTCCCTCCAGGAATGGCAATTCCAGGATCTCATCCTGGAATGGTGATTCCTCTATCCCCTCTGGGAATGGCAATCCCAGCATTCCCTCCAGGAATGGCAATTCCAATATCCCCTCCAGGAATGGCAATTCCAGGATTCCCTCGGGAATGGCGATTCCAGTGCTGCTCTGTGCCAGGGTCTGGAGTCCTTTCTCAATCCCTCTCTGCTCAGATTCCCAAGCTCTCCCCAGCTCCCACCAAAACCCCACCCCCCATCCCTTCTCCTCCACATTCCCAGCACGTTAATTACAGGAAAGGAAAATTCCCGTGCTTTGTGTGGAAGTGAAAAAATGCCGGGGATGTAAAACCCCGGCTGCTGGGATGGATAATTAACTCCAGAGATAATTCCCTCTTCATTTGGACTCAATTACTTTCCCGATAGGAGAAACTGCTGAAAACACGATTTTTTTTTCTTTTTTTTTTTTTTGGTGGTGGGGATGTGACACAAAAAAAATAATGGAAGAAATCCATGAGAGCTTTCCCTGGGAGAGCTTTTCCTTGCTTGGATAAAGGAGAGGAGCCGGGGGATAAGTCCTGGTTAATCCTCCAGAATTCCAGCTTGGAATGCTGTGTTTGGGGGGAAAAAGAGCATCCTGTGTTTTTTTAGGATGGATGAGCTGGGGGGGGAAATGTCACAGTTCCAAGGAGGAACTGCTGGGAAATGAGGTTTTTGTGGGATAATTTGGAATTTTGGAGGAAATTAAAGGAGAGGATAGGAATTTTGTCTCCTTAAGGAATTCTTGGCTCCTTAAAGGAATTTTGGGCTGGCTGAGTGTTTTTGTTCATCCTCCCCAGGGCCCTGCCCTGTGCCTGGGGCCATAAATCCCAAGGGTCTCATTCCAGGTGGATTTTTGTGCATCCAGGCTTTTGGAGCAGTTAAAAAGTCCCCGTGCTCCTTGCAGGAAATGCCAAGCAGTGGGAGCAGGGGAGGAAAAAATAGAAGGAAAAGGCTTTCCGAGGGGGTTTTAAAAATAGCGGCTCTTCGGAGCGGAAAGATGGGAAGACGTCAGGAGGGAGGCTCAAAGCTGGGGGGAAAAGAACTTTCTGGAAATTTGGGGTTAATTAATTGGTGGATTGGGGGGGTCTGGATGTTCTGGGGTTTCTCCTGACACCTTCAAGTTCTGAAAATCCGGGGGAAAAGGGGAAAAGTGGTGGGAAAGGGACGTGAGGCTTTGCAGGCGCTGGGGATTGGAGAGGGAACGTGGCTGGTTCTTCATGGAGAGGCTCTGGGAGAGTTGAGGTGGGACTGGGGACAAGGCATGGAGCGACAGGACATGGGAATGGCTTCTCACTGCCACAGGGCAGGGATGGATGGGATTTTAGGAAGGAATGAGGGTGGGGAGGGGCTGGGATGGAATTCCCAGAGGAGCTGTGGCTGCCCCTGGACCCCTGAAGTGCCCCAGGCCAGGCTGGGATGACCTGGGACAGTGGGAGGTGTTGGAGTTGGAAGAGGCTGATCCCTAAGGTCCCTTCCCACCCAAACCATTCCAGGATTCCATGATCTTCTCCCCCAGGATCAATAACTGCAGGACAGACCAAACCTCCCAGATCAGGAGGTTTAAACCCCAGTAAAATCCAGTAGAACGCCCGTGGGGAGGATCCTGGGAAGAACAAATCCCAGGAAAAATGACAGCCACGGAAGCTCTCGTTTAACCTCCGCCCTCGGGAAGAAATCCATGAAGACGAGGAAAAGCTCCCGGGATCCACACGGGGTTAAATAAAGCAAATCATGGGACGTGCCGGCAGTAATTCCCTGCCAGCTGGGATGTTACCCCCGAGTAGGAGTGGGGGGACAGCCGGCAGCCTTTTCCAGCAGAGGAATTCACAGAATCATGGAATGCTTTGGGTTGGGAGAGACCTTGAAGCTCCTCTCATCCCACCCCCTGCCAGGGGCAGGGACACCTCCCACGATCCCAGGGTGCTCCAAGCCCCTGGCGTGGAATTCCTTGGATCTGGGTGCATTTTAAAGGGCTGGAAAAATGGGAAAAGCTCTCCCGAGCCTCTGCAGTGGGGAGGTTTTGCTGCTGTGGTGGGGGCAAGGCCCACGGGGAGCCCTTCCCGCGTCCTCCTGAATTATTCCGGAATTTTTCGGGAATTATTCCTGCCTCCCGCTCCGGCTCTGCATCTTTGCATCCGTTAATTAGACTCGGTGGGTGAAATCAGCCCCGGCCCTAATTCCCTGTCTGGATTTTCATTATGGAAGCCGCCGCAGCCGCCGGGATGTCAAGGAGGATTAAGCCGCGAGCTGGGAAGTCACAGGTGGCACCAGCACGGATTTCAAACCCGTGCGTGAAAAAGCTGATGGATCCTGCTGGAATCAAACCCATCTGGCCCCAAAAGCTTCATCCCCGCTCCCAATTTCCCTGGGGCAGTGTGGAAAATTCCTTCCCAGTGCTCCCAGAGAGGGAATTCCCCCCAGGGTGGCACTGAACGGGTCACGGTGTCCCGGTCCCAGCCCTGTTTTTTCGGGGATGATGGATCCCCCAGCTCCAGAAATCCTTCCAGCCCCATTCCCAGACCTCAGGGCATAAAGGCAGCATTTTCCAGAGGATCCTCCACCCCCGGCGTGGGGGGGCTGATCCCTGAGGAGCCCCAGGAGGAACAAGGGCTCTGCTGTTTCCATCGGGACTGCAGCCCCAAGGGCCTCTGGGTGACCTTGTGCGGTCACTCCTGGAGAAAATCATCCGGACGGGAAGCAGGAGGGGGGAAAACCCTGGAATTTCCCCCTCAGATCTGCTCCTGACCCCTCCCTGTGCCTGGATGGGGTTGGGATCACTCTGCCAACCGCAAACCCTGAGCGTTTGGGAACCAAGGCTGGTGCTCATCCCGAGCCTGGCTGCATTCCCATTCCCATTCTCAGCCCCATTCCCAGCCCCATTTCAGCCCCATTCTGGCCCTATTCCCTGCCCCATTCCATTCCCAGCCCCATTCCCATTCCCATTCTAGCCCTATTCCCTGCCCCATTCCATTCGCTGCCCCATTCCATTCCCAGCCCCATTCCCATTCCCATTCCTATTCCCATCCCCATTCCTGGCCCCATTCCCTGTCCCATTCCCGTTCCCATTCCCTGCCCCATTCCATTCCCTGCCCCATTCCCATTCCCATTCCCATTCCCATTCCCATTCCCATTCCCATTCTCATTCCCATTCCCATTCCCTGCCCCATTCCCTGCCCCATTCCCATTCCCATTCCCTGCCCCATTCCCTACCTCATTCCCTGCCCCATTCCCAGCCCCACTTCCCATTCCCATTCCCTACCTCATTCCCTGCCCCATTCCCAGCCCCATTCCATTCCCATTCCCATTCCCATCCCCATTCCCATTCCCATCCCCATTCCCTGCCCCAGCCCCATTCCCTGCCCCACCCCATTCCCATTCCCTGCCCCATTCCCATTCCCAGCCCCGGCGCTGCAGAGGTGTCCTGCTATCCCGAATTCGCGGTGTCCCGGTGAGGCCGTGCTCGGCCGCCGCTGTTTAATTAAGCGCTGAGCATGACGCCGGTTTTAATTCCGTGCGTTCGGAGCTGCCCACACACCCCCGGTTGCCATGGCAACGTTAATTTGTTTTGGAGCCTCCGCTCCGGTGGATTTGGGAATTTTTTTTTTTGTTTGTTTGTTAATCTCCTGTCCTTCCCCCTCCTTTCCTTCCCCCTCCTCTCCTTCCCCTCTCCCCTCCCATTCCTTCTTTCCCAACTTTTTCCCCCTCGTTCTCGCTCCCCTTTGGATTCCCTGAATTAAAAAGCAGCAGAAATTCCTTGCGTGGGTCCTCAGCCCCTGGCCGGGTATCCACATCCCACAGCCCCGGATTTACTGGGATTTATCCCAAATTATCCCTGCAGTGAAGCCATTGCCTTTCCAAATCGTGCTCTTGCTCCTGAAACATGGAGAGATCCGCAGATTCCCTTTCCCAGCACCCTGAAAACCAGGGATAAGTCTCACAGAAAGCCTGGCTCTGGTGTTGGGATTCCTTGGGATGTTTTAAAAGGATTTTCCATCTGCAGAACTGCTGAAGGAGAGAAATAAAGGGACAGAACCAAGGGAGAGTTCGATCTGTCCTTGGAAAGGTCCCCACAGCATCCCAAGGGATCTCTGGGCCATGGAATGCTGGGAATTGGGAAAAAGAGGGGGATGAAACAGGGGAAATGGGATGAAAAAGGATGGAATGAAGGGGAAATGGGGTGGAAATCCCATTAGGATTAGGATGCCGTGGGATCCATTGGGATAACGCTCCTGGAAGCTGCAGTTTTATGGCTCCCCATAAACCATCCCTCCATCTGTCTCCCTTTGGAATTCCCTGGAAAAAGCCTCTGCTCAGTTTCCGGAGCTCGTTGCAAGCAAGGCCCATAAATATTCCATGTTCTTGGAAGTGGCACCAACTGCCCAGGGTTTTTCCCTTTTTCCAGGATTTGCCTTTACTTGAGAGCATTTATTGCCCCACATCCGCCATTTCCCATTCTCTCCATCCATAAAACCCAGCGGTAAAAGACAGAGAAGGGCTGGCGAAGGGATCGATCCACGAATTCCCTTGGGAATGATGGAAAACCAGAGTTTGGGACAGCTTCTCCTCTAATTAGGGTAATTAAGAGGCGCAGCTTCCAGAGCCTTCCATGGCTCATCCTGGGAAAAGCTGGGATGCACTTCCCGGGTTAGGATCTGCTTCCCGAGTTAGGATCCATCCCAGAATGAATCCCCAACCTGGGTTATGGGAGGTGTTCCCTAAAAAAAGGTGTTGGAACACTGGGAATTTTGCTTCCTGCTCCTGGGGGTGGCTGGAGCAGGACTGAGCCTGGGAATGTGTCCTGCCCTACTTTGGGAATTAGAAAAGAATTCATGGAAATTGCAGGAGGAATAACGGGAATTTTTGTCCGTTCATCCCTGAGCTTGCTGCAGGATCCACACATGGTTTTCCAGCTCCTCTCTGATGGAAAATTCCCATTTTTTGAACTCCTGAGTGCTACCCCAAATCCAGATTTTAAACCAATGCTCACCTTGGCCTCCCAGAAATCCGCGGATTTGCCCAGGCCGTGTTTTTGCGCGGATTAATGATTCCAACACGGAATTTCTTGTACCATAATGGATAAATTCCCTGTTCGGGGAGTGCCAGCCGTTATTAATTATGCCCAGCCCAAGGATTTGTTTGCTTTGATGTCTGAAGCTGCAGCCTTTCTTTTTTCCTCCCTGCTTGTTCAACTTAATCAAAAGCAATCAAAACCGCTCCCCTCAATTAAGGCAAATTAATTCCCAACAAAAGGAGAAAGTCTCCGGTAGCACAAATGGAAAAGAAATTAAAAACAATCAGAGATCGGGGGTAATTTAAACTTAAATATTGGGTTTGGCTCCTGGGCTTCATTTTGGAGGGGTGGGGCAGAGGTTTAAATGCTGAGTTTGGTGCTGGGTTTAATTCTGGATGGGAAAGGTTTAAACGCTGGGATTGGTGGTTTGGTTTAATTCTGGATGAGATAGGAAAGGTTTAAACGTTGGGTTTGGTGATTTGGTTTAATTTTGGATGGGATAGGAAAGGTTTAAATGCTGGGTTTGGTGATTTGGTTTAATTTTGGATGGGAAAGTATTAAATGCTAGGTTTGGTGATTTGGTTTAATTTTGGATGGGATAGGAAAGGTTTAAATGCTGGGTTTGGTGATTGGGTTTAATTCTGGATGGGATAGGAAAGGTTTAAACGTTGGGTTTGGTGATTTGGTTTAATTTTGGATGGGATAGGAAAGGTTTAAATGCTGGGTTTGGTGATTGGATTTATTTTGCAAGGGATAGGAAATGTTTAAACGTTGGGTTTGGTGACGTTCCAGAGCAGAGCCTGGAGGTCGGAGCTGTAGGATCCGAGTGAATTCCACAGGCTCCTGTGTACATATTTATCTCTATTTATCCTTTTATCCTCCCTGGCACCACCTGCTGCGCTCTGGGGAAAAGCTGGGAAATCGCGGCCACCCACGGGCTCTGAAATCCAGGAACTGGAGCGGGAGCGGCGCCTGGAAAATGGGACTTGGGGAAGGAAGGAATGTGGGGCCGGGGATGGAGCAACAGGTCCTGGATGTCAACAGGTCAGGAGGAATCATGGAATCATGGAATTCCAGAGTGGTTGGGGTTGGAGTGGCCAAAAACCCCATCCCATCCCAGCCCTGCCGTGGGGACACCTCCCACTGTCCCAGGTCATCCCAGCCTGGCCTGGGGCACTTCCAGGGATCCAGGGGCAGCCACAGCTCCTCTGGGAATTCCATCCCAGCCCTCCCCACCCTCCCAGCCAGGAATTCCTTCCCGATATCCCATCCGCCCCTGCCCTCTGGCAGTGGGAATCCATTCTCTGTGTCCTGTCCCTCCATCCCTTGTCCCCAGTCCCTTTCAGGCTCTGGAAGGGCTCCGAGTTCTTCCTGGAGCCTTTTCCTCTCCAACAACTCCAGCTCTTGATTAATCCCAGGGCTCTGTTGGATTTCTGGGTCAAATTGAGCTTTTCATCCCCCAAATCCCCAAAATCCCTGTCCCCAGGGCTGCCTTCCCTGCCCACCTGTCCCTGGGATGGCAGGAGCTGTCCCCAGCCATGGGATTGAAGGTCCCTTCCAACCCAACCCATTCCAAGATCCCATCGGGACATGAGCTTGGACTGGGAGCTGAGTTCCTGCTCTGAGTCCGAGCTCCGGGGCATTTTGGTTAAAGGGAAAACGCGACAACATTCCTGAAATTCTGCAAAAAAATAATTTAACGGGAATCTGCCCCAAACCGTCCCGCGATGGAACATCCCAAATCCAATCCTTCCTCTCCACGGCCCCAAACCATGCCGGGATGCGGAGCCGCCCACGCGAGGCACCGGAACCATTGGGATCTCGGCAAAGCGGGGACAGACACTCGGGATAATCCGCTCGGGCACCGCGGGAATTCTCCGCCACCAAGGGCTGTCCCCGGTGTCATCTGCGCTCAGCGTCAGTGGCACCGGCTCCTCGTTAGCGCGTTCCGCCCAACGCCCGCCGCGTTCTGCTGTTTTCCCATCTCCGCGAGAGAGGAAAAAACCCTTCCTGACAGCTTGGATAACCTTTCCCTCCTCCCGTTCTCACCCAGGGAGTGCTGACGTTCCCGGCTCGGGGCAGCTGCGAAGAGCAGAGGGCGGGGGGGATGGAAAGTGTGGGGTTGTGCTGGCTAAAAATACGGCGAGTCTGGCACGTTCTGCCTTTTCCTCAGAATTAAAAATCCCTCCTGTGCGGCTCCAAGGGTGGCCCTAATTAGGGGTGTCAGAGCAGGGAGGTGACGGCATGAACAGATTTTTTGGGGTGTGGGGAGTTTTTATTCCCCTCCTCCCAAAGTGGCTTTATTTTTGAGGGGGGATTTTAGCTTTGAATCCTGCTTGGAATGAGGGGAACGGCTTCCCACTGCCAGAGGGCAGGGATAGATGGGATTTCGGGGAGGAATTCTGCCCTGGGAGGGTGGAATTCCCAGAGAAGCTGTGGCTGTCCCATCCCTGGGAGTGTCCAAGGCCAGGTTGGAGCCCCCCGGTCCAGTGGAAGGTGTCCCAGTGGGACAGAATGGGATTGAAGGTCCATTCCCACCCAAACCACTCTGGAATTCCATTCCACGTGCTTTCCCCTGCTCCCAGCAGCCCCTGGCAGGAGGCGCAGGAGCCTTTGTGTCCCCTCCGGGTGCCATCCCCGCGGAGGATGAGCCCCAAACAAAGTCAGGGCTCTTCCATTAATTACATTTCGCCAGCAATAATTCTGGGAGTCAGAGCCATTGACTCAGCCCCGTCCTTCTGCGGGGGCTGAGCATTTGGGGGTGATTTATTCCCATTGAATTCCTGCTGCTCCCAACGGGGAATGTGAGGAGGAGGTGCTGGGGTGCTCACAAAAGCTGCTTGGGGACCCAAGGTTTGGTTTGGATTCGGGGTTTTGGGGCTGTTTGGGCAGAAACCCAACACCTGTAGCATCCCTGGGCCCCAAATCCTTGTCCCCAAATCCTTGTCCCTTTCCTGCAGCCTCGGGGTGCCAATTCCGAGCTTTGGGGTCCTCCCATGACCTCCCTTGTGCAAAATCAGCCAGCAGGAGCTCCAACCCTTCTGGAAGTGCCTCTTTCCCCCTTTTTCCCCTTTCTGACTCGGGTGACTCACGCAGCTCCTTCAGAGAAAGATTTTTCCTCGGGGGAGCTGCAAAATCCGCGGCAACCGAGGAACAGCAGAGCTTTAAAGCCAGGCTCCGTTGGCAAATGCCAGCCTGTGAATCTGGCCCGGGATTTTTTCAATTAAGCTTTTCTTTTCTAGGTTGTTTTTTCTTTTCTTCTTTTTTTTTTTTTGTATGTGTGTGTGTGGTTTTTTTTTTCTCTCCGAGAGGCGAATTAATTGATATTTGCTCAGTGTGTCAAAATAGCTGCGGTGCGTTGGAGTGCCACGCGCTCGGAACGGGAAGAGAAGAAGGGAAGGGAGGGAGGGTGACTCAGTGGGAAGGGAATTAAAAGCAGCAGCTCCTGCTCAAGGCCAGGCTCGGTTCTGCTCGGAGGAACGCGAGGGGAGCACGTGGATCGCAGGGAAGCTGTTCCCGGGGAAGAGGCCCCGAGCGGCTTTGGGGGATTCACCTCGTTTTCCCTCTTCCCAGGGAATCGGCCCCGAGTGGCTTTGGGGGGATTCACCTCATTTTCCCTCTTCCCAGACTCAGGGGAGAGGTTTTATGGAAAAGCTGGAGTGCAGAGTTGGGGTGGGAGGCAAAATGGATGGAATTCCCAGAGGAGCTGTAGCTGTCCCTGGATCCCTGGGAGTGTCCCAGGCCAAGCTGGAGCACCCTGGGACAGTGGGAGGTGTCCTGGTTGGAGCTAGATGGGTTTCAGGTCACTCCCAACCCAAACCATTCCATGGTTCCATGATCTTCATCTCCCGTGGAGGAGAGATTTTGGGAATCCATTTTTTGGGAATGCCATGGGTCCCATCCTGGATGGTTGGATGAACACATCCCTGGATTCATTTGCTCCAGCAGAGATCCCATGTCCATGGGGAGGGAACCCCAGCGAAGCCTCTTAGAGACTTCCATTCTATTAAAGGGATTAATTAAGAATTATTAATTACATTATTTTAGTTCCCCTGGGGGGCTCTGGGCATCCCTGGGCCCACCTGGCAGCAGGAAAAGCCCAGGATCTGTTTCCCTCAAGCTTCCCAGCTCCCAGTGCCCTGCAGGAGCAGAACTCCACAATTCCCCAGTTCCAGAGCTCCCACTTTCCCCATTAAAGCCCTTTTTCCCATGCCCTCCCTCCGCCGGTGCTGCTCCCATTTATCTCCCCTCATTTGTCACCTTTATCCGCTCCCGATCTCCCACCGGGGCTGTGGAGTTAAGAGTGGGATTAGGGGGAGTTTAATTGGATCGCCCTCCCAGCATCAGCGCCAATAAAACTTTACGGGAAGATAAAAATCTCCCAGGGTTTTACAGCTCCGGCCGGAACAAAAGGGACCGGAGAGGGGAGCGACATCACTTTTTCCACCTCCTATTCCTTTTCTTTTTTTTTTGCGGGTGGAATTCTCTGCCAAGCCGCGTTTGAGGCTGATTAAACAGGGAAGGGAGGATTTGTGGGAGCTGCGTTATCCCTTTTTTCCGTGTGTAAGCACTCGCTGGCTGCTGCTCTCGCCCTCTCCCTGTGATTCCCCCTGACAGGAAGATGAATTGGGCTCCGGCCGGGGAGAAAATAACATTTATTCCACATGGAAAATGTGCTGAGCCGCGGGAGAAGCGGGAGCGGGGAGGTCAGGATGGGGGAGCGGGGACAGGAAGGGAGGGAAGCGCCGCGATTTGGGTTCCGTGGACGCGGCAGCCTCGGTTATCCTGGGCTGGGGCTCGGGTCGGACATCTCTGAGGATCCCCAGGCACTGGGAATGTGTTATCCTGGGCTGGGGCTCGGGTGGAACATCCCAGATCATCCCCAGGCACTGGGAATGTGTTATCCTGGGCTGGGGCTCGGGTCAGACATCCCTGAGGATCCTCAGGCACCAGGAATGTGTTATCCTGGGCTGGGGCTCGGGTCGGGCATCCCTGAGGATCCCCAGGCACTGGGAATGTGTTATCCTGGTCTGGGGCTCGGGTGGAACATCCCAGATCATCCCCAGGCACCGGGAATGTGTTATCCTGGGTTGGGGGCCGGGGAGGAACATCTCTGAGGATCCCCAGACACCGGGAATGTGTTATCCTGGGTTTGGGGGTTCAGGCTGGACATCCCTGATCATCCCCAGGCACTCGGAATGTCTTATCCCAGTCTGGGGGCTCGTGTTGGATATCCCCCAGGATCCCCAGGCACCGGGAATGTGTTATCCTGGGTTGGCGGTTCAGGTTGGACATCCTGGATCATCCCCGGGCACTGGGAATGTCTTTTCCTGGTCTGGGAGCTCTTGTTTTATATCCCTGAGGATCTCCAGGCACTGGGAATGTGTTATCCTTGGTTGGGGCTAGTTCCCCAGGCACTGGGAATTTGTCACCCTTGTTTGAGGCTCTTGTTTTACATGCCTGAGGATCCCCGGGCATTGGGAATTTGTCTCCAGCCTGGAATTTCCACTGGAAGGTGCAATGTGGAGGTTTTGGGGCCCCTCCAGCCTCTCCCCTCCTGCATCCCCATCCAGCCGTGCTCATCCCATCCAGTTTTCCCAGAGGATCCCGCTGTCCTCATCCCACTCCTTTCCATCCAGGAGATAGGGATGAAATGGATCCTCGACCTTTCCAGAAGGATCCAGGATCAACGGGAGCTGCTTGAGGCTGCCTGGAAAATCCGGGAACGAGCCCAGTTCCCTCTTCACCCCCACAGAACCCCAAATCTTCCCCTGCCGGCAGCTCTCCCAGCCCAAAGCAAAATCCCAAGGAAAAATGGGAAGTGCCACAGCTCCAGAGGGACACGTGGGGCTGCTGGATCCAGCTGAGCCTTGCAGGAAAATCAGATTTAAAAATGGGAAAATCTGTCCTTTCCTTGCTGGTTGTGCTCCTCTCCCTCAGCCTGGGAGCTGTTCCTGGCAGGAAAAAAATCCAAGCTAATCTTCATTAGGGTGGGAATTGTTCCCATTCCTGTTAAAAATAATCCTGGTTGGGTTTTTTCCCCCCTGCTCTGCGGTGCTTTTGAATCTTTCGGGTTCTTGGACCAACTTTTTCTTCTTCTGAAGTGACATATGGGGGGGAAAAAGTGGGGGGAAGTGTGAAGGGAGGAGGCGGAACAAAAGAAGGGCACGAAAATAGGGAAAATTGGGGGTGGCTGGCGGGGAAAGGAGGAGGGGAAAGCTTGAGGCTCTTGCAGGATGAAAACCACACCCCAAACCCCCCAAAAAACAGGGAAAAGGCTGCAGGGAAGGTCCTTGGAACTGAGGGGTGGGGAACGGGGCTGGAGCACCCAAAGGGGAGGTCGGGGTTGGAATATCCTTTGGAATGGGGGACGTTGGGGCTGGAGAATGCTTTGGGGCTGGGAATGTCGGGGTTGGAACATCCCTTGGAATGGGGGAAATATGGGGCTGGAGAATCCCTGGGAACCGAGGGGACACTGGGGCTGGAGCATCCCTCAGGGCACTTTTCCCGTGTTTTCACCTGTCCCAGCCCATCTGGAACCCTCCTCCCTCCAAATCCCTTCAGGAAGAACCCAGCAGGGACCCTCAGGCAATTCCAGGCTGGGAGAAAGATCCTCTGCCGGAATCAAAGGATTCACTGCCAGCTCCTCTGGGGACAGCGGGACCAACAAAGGGACATTGTCAGGTCCCTTCAGGCCCCAAATCCGGATTTTGTAAGAGTTTTCCAGACCGCAAATGGCTGTGCCTCGGGCTGGATATCCCAGCATGGAAGAGGGGCTGCTGGATCAATCCTTAATGGAGTCGAGCTTTTAAAATGTGTGTTTATACACAGAATTACTCTGGGCCTCAGCTTCCCTCTCTGCTGACTGCTCTGACTCAGCTTCCCCTTTTCCTCCTGTTTCCCTGCTCCCAAAATTCCTATTTTTTGGGGGAAGCTGCCTTGTGTTGGGGTCTCTCTGAAACCCCCCCTGCCCTGGGGGAAGGCTCTGGGGAGCGCCTCCCCTCTCCCCTCTCCCATCTCCCCTCTCCCCTGTCCCCTCTCCCCACTGCTTTTTGGGGGTGCCCCGTGGAGCTCTTCCCTCCCAGCGCTCATTCCAGAGGTTTTCCTGCCCGGAGAGGCTCCGAGGGGGAGCTGGCGCTGGGAATGAGGGCAGACCTGCCCTCCCCTCCCGTAAATGGCGCAATTCCCATTTTCCAGGGACAAGAAGACATTTTTCCCATTCGGTGCCTCCTCCTGCCCTCCTGCAAAGGGCAAATTCCGATCTCCCTCACCCTGCAGGGCCCGATCCGAGCAGCCCTGTCCTGCCTCATCCCCAGCCCTGGGGATCTCCAGGCTCTGTTTTTGGAGCAGAAGATGTGGAAAATCCAAGGCTGGCTGAGCCAGAGCGGATTTTTGGCGGCTGAGCGCGTTCCTGGTGGGGAGGGGGCGCGGGGCTGCGATCGGCGCCGATTCCGAGACGCAAAGCGCCCAGGAGTGACCCAACAGCAGCGAGAGATGAATTAATTGCAGGCGAATCGCTAATGAGGCGTTGTGAGTCAGCAGCAGTTTGATCTCGGGCAGATGAGGAAGGAGCTGCTGGGGAAGGTTGGGATTGAAGCTGTTCCAGGCCCCCCCATCCCACACCGCTGGGGATGAGCTTCGATTGCAAATGAGGCTCCGGAGCATCCCAAAACCTCAGCATTTCCAAGAGGAGCATCCCAAACCCTTCGGTTCCCATTTCCAGCCCCGTGGGATGCTCGGGATGGCGCTGGAAGGGTCCCCAAGGTCCCTCAGCCTGGTGGCCATTCCCACCTGGAGCTGCTCCAGCTCCTTTGGAATCCACACCAGCGCCACAAAACACACTGGGAAAACCCAGGCGGCTTTCCAGGCGTGAATCCCTCTCCGAAAATTCCTAAAATCATCCCCAAACCCCCGCTCCAGCAGCGCCCGGCGCTGCCCCGACCCTCACCCGGAGCGAATCACGGCGGGGGCAGCGGAAAATCAAACATAAAAAACCCCGAGGAGCGGCGGGGAGCGAGGGGAGGCTCCTTTCATGTGGCTAATGGCTCGTGGCTGACAAGGAGCCGCTGTTCTGTGCCTCTGCAGAGCTTTTAGAGCCCCGGGAAGGACAGGCAATTACGGGAAGGTTCGCGCACTCCGCGGGGCCGTGCAAATCGCTCGCGGATGTTCTGCCGAGCAGGGAAAAAAAAGGATTTCGGGGAGGGGGAGAAGCGGTGGGGTCAGATCCGTGGGGTTCATCCGGAAAAATCCTGGAGAGCTCCAGAGGTGAAGCTGGAGGAGAGGGGGAAGTGTGCCAGGGGATTTTGGGCCTTCCGAGGGGTTGGTGTCACTGGGGGCACGTCCGGGCATCGGCCCAGGGAGGGGACAGGGAGGGGACAGCACCTGCTGGCTCTGCCAAGGCTATTTTTGGCTTCCTTTAATATCGTTGAAAGCCTCGGTAATGCTGCCAAAAGCCTCAGCCCTCAGAAAACTGAATTAAACTTTACTTAAGAGAGTTAAAAATTCATTATTTGCCTTCAATTCCTGCCTTTGCTGAACCTCCCCTCCCCTTGTGTTTTCACTAATTAGCCTGCTAATGACTGCTGCTCTAATGACCCTTTCTGGGCTGGGCAGGGGGAGAAGGAGCCGCGCTGGATTTCTTGGCATTGCCCCGGGCTGGTGTAGATTTATGGGAGGAATTTGTGGTGTTTTGGGAGTGTTTCGGCCTCAAAACCCTCCCGGGGAGGGATTTTTTCCCTCCTAACCCCACCCTGGGGCAGTGGGAAGCCGTTCCCAATGTCCTGGCATTCCACTGCTTTTCCAAATCCTTTTCTAGGTTTCTTCCAGCTCCCTTCAGGTCCTGGAAGGTGGAATTGGGTCACCCCAAAGCCTCTTTCACATCCCAGTACAGCACTCAAGGGGACCCCCAGGATTTGGGGGCTCCCAGTGCTTGGAATTCCCACATTTTTCACTGTTTTGGACCATGGAACTGTCCCAGCCTGGACTGGGAAGTGCTGCCTTTGGGATTTTGGCCAAGAGGAATCTTCTTGCTTGGAAGGTTCCCTTTTTGGGGTTTTCTGCCCCACTTTTGGGGGTTTCCATCCACTCCACCTCAGGCAGTGACAGCGAGGCTTGGAAAAACATGGAACAGCCATGGCAAGACCTGGGAATATCCCTGACTTCAGGGAAAGGGAAGGTTTGGGGGTGAAAAGCTGTTTTTTGGGGGGCACATCTGCCTGGATTTGGGGTGTCCCAGCAGAGAGGGCCCGGGATGTGGGAAAGGGAATCTCCGGCAGGAATTTCAACTCCACAAAGCATTCCAGGGGTGTTTCCCGACTGGAAGTGGGTCAGAGCAGCTCCCGGAGCCGGGACCTGAGCATCAATTTTAATTTCCCTTCGTGCAGCCGCCGGTGCCAGCTGCAATTCCCGCTCCTCGGAGGTGCCATCCTGATTTATTTCAGGGATTTCCAACCTGCCGGAGCCGCTCCTGGGATCCCTCAGGAACCACACGGAGCAGCCGCTGCCTGACACCAGGAGAGAGTCCCGGGAGGGCAGGGATTCCAGAGGCTGGGAAAGCCCCCCCTTCCCTGCCTGTCCATCACCGGGATTGGCGTCATTCCCGATTTCCTGCCGAGCCACCAGCTCCCAGCGGGGAAAGCTGGATTGGGGGATTTTTCCCCCTCCTCCCACGCACAGGAATTCGCTGCGGTTTTCCGCATGGCTGGGAATTGTGGCTGTTTCCATGTGTTTTCACTGGAATCCTAATTCTGGAAGGAAAAAAAACCTTTCAATGCTGCATTAATTTAATTTCCCTTGGCTCTGCTTTCCCTTCAATCTGCCACCACTTTCCCTTTTCCAGGACGGAGCTGAGGGTCAAAAATCCCCTACGAATCCCTGACATTTCTCCTGGAGGGGGAAAGTGGGAACAAACCAACCTTCGTGGAGCCTGGATGAGGCTTTTTTTGGGATCAAACCGCCCGGCCAATCTGCTGTCATCGCCGTTAATTCCATGTGCGAGCTGTTTTTCCAGGGAATTTCTTGCGTCACCGGCTTCCCAGCAGGGCTCCATCCACCTCCTGCCGCTCGCCCTTCGCTCGGAAAAGGTGATGGATGCTGTTCCCGCTGCCAACCCCTTCCCACACGGATCCTGTCACTTCCCAGGAGCCGGAAAAACTCACAATAATTCCCTGAATCGCCTTCCCCGCGCTGCCAAGGCCCAGGGAAAAGCTGTGGAAAAAACTGGGTTTTATAAAATCGTGAAGGTCAGGGTGAGCTGTCAGGAAATCAATGGGGTGATGATCCCATAAATAAGCTGGAAAAACAGGGATAGGTCAGAGGGGAACTGAGAGCAACGGCAGCTTATGGGGCCAGGGAAAAATAACTCCTTGGATGCACTGGAGAACAAATTCCGGGAAAAAATCAGATCCAGATGGCCAGGGCTGGATGCTGGGGGTGGGAAAGTGTCGTTCTGGAGCCAGAACGTGGGAATTCGGTGTTTATCCCTGATTGTTTCCATGCGCTGGGAATCATTTTTCCCAGCAGGAGAAGGTGGATGCTCAGCTCTGGTATTTTCCAGGCGGGATTTGGTGTTTTCCAGGTGGGATTTGGTGTTTTCCAGGGGGGATTTGGTGTTTTCCAGGTGGGATTTGGTGTTTTCCAGGTAGGATTTGATGTTTTCCAGGGGGGATTTGGTGTTTTCCAGGCAGGATTTGGTGTTCTCCAGGCAGGATTTGGTGTTCTCCAGGCAGGATTTGGTGTTTTCCAGGTGGGATTTGGTGTTTTCCAGGTGGGATTTGGTGTTTTCCAGGGGGGATTTGGTGTTTTCCAGGTAGGATTTGATGTTTTCCAGGGGGGATTTGGTGTTTTCCGGGGGGATTTGGTGTTTTCCAGGTAGGATTTGGTGTTTTCCGGGGGGGGTTGGTGTTTTCCAGGCGGGATCGGCCCTTCACACTCCTCACCCCACAGATCTCCTGTGGATGGATCATGAGCTCCTGCTGGGCTCTGGAATTCCCACTCCAGAGAGGAACTGGAGGGTTTCTGGCTCCGAGCCCGAGGAATTCCCGCATAAGGTGCAATTTTCCCGCAGGGCCGTGATTCGGTGGCAGATCATCCAAATTAGGCAGCCCATGAGCATCCCAGGATCCTGTGGAGCCATTCCCAGGAGAGGTTTATGGGAACAGGCAGAGCCTCCTGGGCCTTGCTCCCCTCCTGTCCCGGACTCTGCAGGGAGTGGGATTGGGATCTTCACAGGGATTGGAATCCTGGCAGGGATTGGGATCCTCGCTGGGATTGGGATTCCTGCTGGGATTGGGATCCTCGCTGGGATTGGGATCCTCGCAGGGATTGGGATCCTCACAGGGATTGGAATCCTGGCAGGGATTGGGATCCTTGCAGGGATTGGGATCCTTGCAGGGATTGGGGTCCTTGCAGGGATTGGGATCTTCGCAGGGATTGGGATTCCTGCTGGGATTGGGATCCTCGCTGGGATTGGGATCCTCACAGGGATTGGGATCCTCACAGGGATTGGGATCCTCGCTGGGACTGGGATCCTCGCTGGGATTGGGATCCTTGCAGGGATTGGGATCTTCGCAGGGATTGGGATCTTCGCAGGGATTGGGATTCCTGCTGGGATTGGGATCCTCGCTGGGATTGGGATCCTCGCTGGGATTGGGATCCTCACAGGGATTGGGATCCTGGCAGGGATTGGGATCCTCACAGGGATTGGGATCCTCGCTGGGACTGGGATCCTCGCTGGGATTGGGATCCTTGCAGGGATTGGGATCTTCGCAGGGATTGGGATCTTCGCAGGGATTGGGATCCTTGCAGGGATTGGGATCTTCGCAGGGATTGGGATTCCCTCTGGGATTGGGATTCCCTCTGGGATTGGGATTCCTCGCACTGCCACACCTGGAGCAGGAGCTGGAGGTCTCCCTGTCACCCGCGCGTGTCCCACCGTTTGGAGGATGCTGATTTTGGTGTTCCCATGAACTCCTGGAATCCCCTGGAGCTCTGTCCCACACGCTCCATTCTCCGCTCACCATCTCCCAGTGGATCCTGTGGCCATCACCACATTCCTTGTGGGATTTTTCCATGTTTTCAGAGCACGGAATGCTGGCAGGATCTGGGCTCTGGAGCCTGCAGGGACAATGAGGAGGGGACAGGAAGGGCCAGGGCCAGCAGAGCTCTCCCAAGCCCTTTTTTTCCCTAAAAATCTGGCTCAGATGACCCCGGTTTCTCTGTGCTGCTGGTTCTCATTATCCTTCCTACTCATTAAATAATTACCAGTCCTGTTCCACGTCCTAATCCCTCATTAATCCTTGGATGCATTTGCTGGCAGTTGGAAGTGTGGGATCCCAGAGGAGACATTTATTTCCCAGCCCTGAGGAGCTTCCCACGTGTGAGTGAGAAGAAACTTGGGGAAAAACACATGGAAAAAAAAGGAAAAACTTGGTGAGGAGGATCTCAAGTTGTGGCTGCCACATCCCTGGAAGTGTCCAAGGCCAGGCTGGGTGGGGTTGGAGCAACCTGGGATAGCAGAAGGTGAATTTTCCCTGGATTTTCCTGTTATTTCCCTGCCCCCGTCCTGCTCCCAGCTCCAAAGGCTTTCGGGATGCTCTGGGATGCCTCAAATCCAGGGAATGACCTTGGAACCACCCTGGGAGAGGAGCGGAGCTGGGAAAAATGTTAATTTATGGATATTTACAGCCAGCTTCCTCCAGATTCCATAATCCTGGATACCCCGAAGGTTCAGAGCTACCCTTCCCCAAACAGCAGAGGAATTCTAATGGGAAGAAACCACCAGGAGAGCAGGAATCTCCCTCCCCTTCATGGCCACGAGGAGAAGCTCTTGATTATTCCAGGAGATCTTTATTTAAACCTCTCCCTTTTCTTATTAACAACAGGAATATTCTTTGCCTTCGCAGCGTTTTTCCATGAGCCAGGGAAGGGATTTTTTTTCCCCCCCATAAATTGTAATTGATTTATTTTCTAATGGAATATTGTCCGACATGCACGGACTTGTTGGATAAATTATTCATCAGCACATTTTTAAATAATGCAGCCACTTCTGCTCTTCCCACTCGGATTTCCTCCTCCTGAAAATCAGCGCTGGGAAGGAATCTTCACCTCTGGAGCCTCCATTGCTCCTCGCTCCCAGTTAAACTGTTGGGAATTAACAGCTGGAAAGGTGAAAATTAATTAAATTCATTATCTGGAGCCTGGATTTGCTCCTGTGGATGGGAGTGGAGCAGTTCCCGTTTTTCCAGGTGGATGCTGGATCCAGGGTGGAGGAAAATCCAGGCAGGAAAATCCAGGGTGGAATCTGACCTGAGGATGAGGCCCTGGTGATCCACAGGAGAGGGAAAATCCCATGTAGGAATTCCCGAGTCCTTCACAGCTGTTGTTATTCCCAATTCCTGTGGTTATCCCATGAGGAGCAGTGAGAAAAGAGGATTTCCTCTGTGGGCGATTCCCGTGCATCCCTCAGATGTCCTGGGAAGGCTTTTCTCCCAATTCCTCAGCGCCTTCCTCAGAATTCCCCAGAAATCCCAAATCCAGGGATGAATTCCCCCCACAGCGCCTTCCTCAGAATTCCCCAGAAATCCCAAATCTGGGGATGAATTCCCCCCACAGCGCCTTCCTCAGAATTCCCCAGAAATCCCAAATCCAGGGATGAATTCCTGCCCCACAGGTTCCTGTCTCATTCCCACCTTTTCTGTGATCCGTGTCTGCCTCAGTTTCCCCGTTCCACAATCAGTGATCCCTGGCTCCAGGTGCCACCATTCCCACATGGAAATGAGCTCCAGGCTGCTCCAAAGGCTCTCCCACATCCCAGGAGGATCCCTGGGGGAAAGGCAGTGGCTCAGCCCCAGGGAATTCACTCCTAGCCCTCCAAACCAATGGATTCAATCCCAAATTTCCCTGTGGGGGCGCTCCGAGCTCCAGCACATCCCGTGAGCTGCGCTCTCCTGCTCGTTCCGCTCTCCTTCCCTTCTTAAATCCAATTAAATCCCCTTTATTGGTTCCCTCTTGGACACAACTCCTTGCACAATTAGGGAATAATTTCCGAGCACAAACTTTAATTGCCTCGCTCCGGCCTCCCTCCCTCCCTCCCTCTCCAACGCTTTCAGCTTTCATTCCACTCTCGCTTCATTTTCAGTGGGGTCAGGAGGGAGGAGAGGCTCAACCAAATCCCTAAAAATAAGGAAAAAAAGGAACTGGGAGATGTGGGGTGGGGCTGGAGCCCGGGGAAGGAAAGGCTCCGGCAGGATGTGGGAATGGGGAGATCCCAGAGCTCCTCTCCTCATCCTGAGGTACAAATCCCTCCCTTTTCCCTCAGCCCTCAAGGGCTTTGCTTTTCTTCCTTGATTTTAAGCAAATTGCCACTTTTGGCTCCTTTGGAATCCCGGGATGTGCCCCGGATGGCTCAGGGATGGCTCAGGGATGGCAGCGATGCCCTGCCCCTCCATCCCGATCCTTCGGCACATCCAGGCACATTCCCAGCGGGAATTTCCCTCATTGCTGCCCCACCGCCACGGCTCCAGCCTGGACACAGAGGGTCGATGCTTCCCGTTCCCTCTGATGGATTCCTGAAGCTCCGGGGAGTCCGCGGAGTGAAGGGAACATAAATCACCGTAATTAAAGCGCTCCCGAGCCCCTTCCGCAGCGCTCGGGGTGTGGGACGAGCCTGCGGCATTCCCAGCGCTGCTCCTGGAGCTCCCGAGCACGGACTTTGGGATCATCGATTCCCTGGGCCTGTTTTTTATGGATCTCAAAGGGTGGCTTTAATTAGCGGCTCTTTCCCGGAGGTCTTTGGGAACAGGGGAATCTCAGAATGGGATGGGATCCTACAGGGACCCCTTCCCCTATCCCAGGCTGCTCCCAGAGCCAGGGATTCCCTGGAGAGAATGCGTTCTCCGGGCCGTGATGAATTCCCGATTTGCCGCTTTACCGCGGGAAGGCGGAGGGGTGGGAAAATGGATTTTCGGGAGCTTTTCCTGGTGCTTGCGGAACCGCTCGGCTCTTCTATGGAGCTGTGATGGCAAATCAAGCCTGGCCCGGGGTTCCAGTTGTCCCTGATTAAATAATTCCCGGTTCAAGCCACTCCGGAGGGAGGCCGAGGGCGTCCGGCGGCTGCTCCAGGCATCATGGGAGAAACGCTCCAAACAAAGAGGGATCAGGGCTTTCCCAAAGGGATTTTCATGAGGGAAATGGGACAGGCTCAGTCTCCCTGACATCCAACCCAATCTGTGACCTTTCCCTTGGAATGTAAAAGGAAAATCAGCCCCTCCAGAGCTGCCTTTCGGGATATGAAGGGGATTTGGGGATTTGATTTTGCCATTGGAAGCACCACTTGGAGCTCTGATCTCCTCCCACTTCCAGCCTGGGTTGTCCTGGTTGGGACTTCCACGAAAACTCCATGGAAGCTCCATTTTCCTGATCTGAGGATCTGAGGGCGCTGGGATGGCCCTGGAGCCGCTCATCCCTGTTTAATGTCCGGTGATTCGCTGCTCCCGGCTGCTCCTTAAGGTCAATCACAGCACTTTCCCAATTAACTGCCCAATATAATTTTATTTTCCCATCCTATTGGACACGGTTTGTGCATAAACCCCGGGAATGACGACCCAGTCAGGAGCCGGGAATTTAATTTTAAGAGGATGTGGCTGGGAGCCAAAACCTTGGGATTTTATTCCTGATCTCTCCCAAGGTTTTAACTTGGATGGAGGGGCCCTGCTGAGACAACAGGTCTACCCAACATCTGGATTCCTCCAGCTGTTTTTTTGGGGGTAAAAAGGGTGGGTTTGGCCTCATTCCTGCACCGAAGGATTTGATGCAGTCGGGACAGCTGGAATGGCTCGTTTTGGACAGGAATTGCTGCTTTTTTGCCATTTCCAGGCCAAGCTCAGCCCACAGCTCTGGCCTCTCCCTCAGATAAAGCTGAGCCCAATCCATGGATGAAAATTCCCAGCGATAAACCCCAAAGTGCTCCTGGTTTTGGGTTTAAAAAGGAAAAACTTCCCGGCAGAGGCAGGAGGGAGCCCTGATGGATGTGCCAGACCCCAGCACTTTCCCTCCTGCTCCAGCTGATCCCGGTGCCCATCCATCATCCCGGGAAAAGCCTCGGACCCTCTTCCATCCCATAAACACAGCAAAGGAGGCTTTTCCTTATTAGGAAAAGAAGAAAAATGCTTTTCCAGCCCGCCCAGGGGGAGATCCCGAGGTTTCCCAGGATCAGGGATGGTTTTCCACCCTGAACCAGGTCCTTTTCCCTATAAATGCAAAGCAAACAAGCGATTCCGGGGAACAAGTGGAGGGAGCAGCTCTCAGCCGTGACCCGCGGCGCTCCGGGCTCGGGGAACGTGTTCCCAATAATCAGCTGGTGTTTATTTAATGGACAATAATTCCACGCTAAGCTCTGGCGGAACGCGGAGTTAATTAAAAATGGCTTTGGAATGGCTCCTCCAGGGAGGAGAATTTGTGTTATCCCAGGGTTTTTATTATTATTATTCCTTCCCTTCCCTCTCTCTGGCCCTGCTGCTGTTTTTATCTTTTCCCTGGAATCCTGGTGCTGTTTCCAGCTGGGTGCCCATGGCAGGTGGGCACTGGATGGGTTTGGATTTCATCTCCTGGGATTCAGGCACTTTTCCCTGTGGGAAATGAGGCTGGACTGGTGGAATTTAACATATTTTTTTCCTAGGATTTGGGGAGGTTGGGTGGAGTCACCGATGCTCCCCTGGGGAATTCCATCCCTTTCCCTGCACCCCTGCCGGGATTTGGGGATGCTGATGGAGGCACAGCCGGAGACTTGGGAATGTCCCATCCCAAGAGGCAGAAATGGGGTGAGATTTTGGGAAAACGGAGGCTTGTGGAGCTCATCCGGGTCGGCAGAGAGAAGATCCCAGAGCTGTCCCAAACCTTCGCTTCCCTCCCAGTGGGCCATTGGACCCATTCCTGACCCTTCCAGGGTGATCCCACCACGATCAGCATTCCCTGCTGCCCTTTCCCAGGGACAATGCCTGTTCCAGGCTCCCGGGCTGTGTTTGATCCCAGAAATCACCACCTGGATGCCCCCGCGGAGCGCTCGGCCGTTATCCCTGCTGGAATATTCCCACATCCTCATTTCCGTGGACCCTCCAGGTGGGAACATCCCCCTCTGGAATATCAGATTCTCCATCACCGCCAGGCCATGAACTCAGAGCCGAGGAATAATTCAATAATTCACCTCCAACCTGCAGAAGCTCCCCGGATCCCGTGGGAAGGAGGCCCCGCTCGGCTCGGGCTCATCCCCGCGGCAGCAGCTCGCGTTTCCTCGGAGCAGCGCTTCATCCGTGGGATCTGATTCCTCCTGATGTCCCTAATGGCTCCTGCTCTGCCGCCGAGCGCTTTTTGCCTCTCTCGCTTTATTGCCGTCTCCTCTTGTTTGGATCAGGTGTTGGCTGTGTTATCCCGCTGGTTTTTTATCGTCCTCGGGGATTTTCACGGTACTGGGATGGAGCTGGGAGAACTCTGGTTTAAAACCAAGGGGAACCATCTCAAAAAAGCCGAGCAGCCTCAAAAAGAAATTTAGGAGAACATTGGGCCCAAAATCCTGGTAAATCCAGGTTTATCCCAATAAAAATCAGCCCCTCCCTTGCTGCTTCCTGCCCTCCAAACCATCTGGGAGGAAAAAAAAATCCCATTTTTTCTTCTTTTCCCTCCACTCCAGGGAGAAGAAAAGGAACAAAAAACCCGTTCAGGCTTTTTTTATCCAAACACTTTCCAAGTTAATTTCCAAAAGCTGGGAACACTCGATAGTTTTAATTAAGCCGCTGCCTTGGGAAATGTAATTTGTGCAGCCAAAGCCTCTCACTTTCCTTGGATAGGGATCTCACTCTGGGAAACACTGATGGTTCCGCCAGCAGTGACTCCAGGGATTTTGTTTTATTCCATTTTATTCCATTTTATTCCATATTTTATTCCATTTTATTTTATATTTTACTTTATTTCATCACAGAAATCCCATGTTTCCCATTCATTTTGGCCCAGACAGGTTGTGCTGCTGGAAAGGAGGATCCAGATTTTTCCAGGGATCATATGGAGTCCATGTGGGAATGGCTCATTCCCCCAAACTTCAAATCAATTAATCCCAAATTTGATTTTCTCCCCCAGCAACCATCTGGGTTTAATTCCTGATGGGAACATGGAAAACACTCCGGGATCTTTGGAAATACCACATTGGGGTTGGGTTTCGTTTTTTGTTTTCCCATTGGGATTTGCTGATTCACTTGAATTAATTAAAGTGATCCAGGAGGAGGAAAAATCCTGGAATTGCTGCACACCACAGAGCAGCAATTCCTGGAAGAATGGAAAATTTGGAAAAGTGCCCTCGGCATCCCTCAGATCCAGGGATTTCTGCCTCGGGGAGGTGTTCTGGGATGGTGGGCACGATCCAGGGGTTTGGGATGGATCCTGGGAATGCTGGGCACAATCTGTGCATTAATTAAAGATACGCAAATGAGGGGTTATTGGGGAGCTGCTGATAAACCCAAGCACAGCAGAGCTCCCAGACCTCTATTCACACAAAAACCTTGGCTCTCCGAGTTATTTGGGATTATTCAGGATCCATTTCCCGGCTCCTTTTCCCGTTTTTTCCTCTGGAACTGTCGCTCTGGTCCCACCTCTCCCCTCCGAGCCCATCTGTGCTCCCACAGCTCCTCCAGGAACCAGGAAAAATCGGATCAGGGAGGAGCAGGAGCCCGGCAAGGAGCAGAGCGGGAGACGAATGGATGTGTCCATATGGAGGAAGACAAATAAAGGGAGATAAGGAGAGTGCCGTGCGTGTGTGGAATGAAATTCAGGAATTTCTCACGTGGCTCCATCAGGACCTCCACGATCCGCTGTTTCCTGCCTCGGTGTCCAGAAATAATTCCCTTTATTTAAAGGACAAACTGGGATTTCAGGGATAAACCAGACCCTGATGGAGAGGACAAAAACCCTCCCGAATTCCCGATGTGATTCCAGTGGGGGAAAAATCACCTTTCCCACTAAAAACTCCAGCTCTGCTCCTCCCCAGGCCTCGTCCTGCTGCACTTCCCAGCTTTTCCCGAGGCTGCCAAGGAAAGGGTCATTGCTGGGAGTATTTTTAGGCCTGGCACCTGCCCATGGAGAGGAAGGTGGGATTTGCCAGCTCACTCCAGGCAGGATCCGGGAGCAGATGGAGCTCCCGGCTGCTGACAGGGATGTGAGGAGAAGTTTTAATTTAAATTTTGGGGAGGGTTGGGTGCTTTTCCAGCCGGATCTCTCCTTCCTTTCCGTGGAAGCAGCCACACTTGGATAGTCTTCATTTTCCCAGCCAGGAGCCTTGGGACAGAGCCACGGGAAAGGGAATTAGGACCTGGGAGAATTCTTCTCTCGGGGTACACATTCCAAGTGCATTTCCTTGGGGCTCTTCCCATCCAAGGAAGGCACTGGAAAATGCAGGGAAATGGGGTTTAAAGTCTCCTACTGGGATTGGTTGGAGCTTCGGGGTCCCTCTTCCCATGGAGTGATTTTGGGGGGAAAACAGGAGCTTCAGGGGTCCCTAAAATCAAATTTTGATCCTGAATCAAGTTCAAAGAAAGCCTCAAAACCAGAGCCTGGAGAAGAGCTGAGCATCCCTGCAAATTATCCGTGGCCAGGGAGAGCGGGAGACCCCCTCAGGAGCGATCCCTCTTCCAGGAACATCTCCCACTCCATAAATATTTCCCCCAAAAAGCAGGACAAAGCCTAATGTATAAAAGATTGGCTGGAGGATGGATTATGGCATTGCATAGCAATCCTGTCTGGGGGAATTTATGGCGTCGATAAATTCCCTGCAAAAGGAGCCTCTGCCTCCGGATGGAGGAGCTCAATCCATCTTGGATCCGTGGCAAATTCCCAATGTTATGGTTTGCCCGTTTAAAGGGGAATTGGGATCAAGTCTTGGGGGGATTTATGATAAAAACCCAAACCAAACTCTAAAAATCCTCATTTCAAAGCCTGGTGGTGCCGTTTGCTCCAGAGTGAATCCACTGGGATCCTTCCTGTTCCCACATTGCTCAGGGGGCAGTGACAGTGGCAATTCCCATTTTTTTTAGCAGAATTCCCCTGGGAAGTGCCCTGGAACCTGCATGGGTTTGGGGTGGGATCATTGGGAACTCCTGCCCTGAGCTCCGGAGGGGTTAAAGGAGCAGCTGGAGCACCAGGGAGCTTAAAACTATGGAAAAAAAAAAGGGGATTTATTCCCAAACCCGACATATTCCACAGCAATTCCAGCCCGGAGCCTGCGCTGAACTTCCTGTTCTTTATGGGATGGAATTTGCATGGAAATGGGATCGGAGAGCACTTTTAGGGGAGGCATTCCCAGCTGTTCCTGCTGCTGGATGACCTGCAGGGATCGTCTGGGATGAGCTGAATCCATGGGATGGGGGATGGGGGATGATCCCTGCTCCTTCCCATCCCCTCCCAGCACTCCCCAAACCCCTGGAAAACCCCAAACCCCCGGAAAACCCCAAACCCTGAGCTGATCCTTTCCCATTTAATTCCATGTTTTCCTCTCATTCTTTTCCACGTTTTCTGCTCTGAAATAACCCTGGCAAAGTGTTCCTCGTCTGTAGCTGATTCCCCTCCTTCCCTCGTCATTTCCAGCCCCATTTTCCCCATTTTTCTCCTTTTTTTCCCCTCATTCCTGCCTTTTCAGCCTCCTCCCCTGCTTTATTCCCACGGATTTGGCCTCGGCCCCATTGTTCTGAGCCATTTTGCAATCAGCTCCTCTCGTTATTTACACTTTGTGTAAATAGCCCATTGTGTTTTTCCATGTCCTCTTCCGATCGATTTTGGGGGAGGCAGGAAAGGAGCTCAATTATTCCCCACAAACCCACGGATTTGATCCACGCTGGGTTTGGGGTTTTTGATTTTGATTTTTTTTTTGTGTGTGTGCGTTTTACATTTTTAGAAAATCAATTCCTGGCGGTTGGGTTTGTTCAGACAGGAAGGAGCTGACACAGAGCAGACATTTATTCCCCACCCAAACCCTTATCCCGGATTTTTCTCCGGCCCAAACATTCCCAAACTCTCCTGGCTGAGTTTTGGATGCCTGAGTGGTCTCGAGATGCTGAGGGCTTGGGAAGTGCTGGTGTTATTTAAGGAAAAAAGGAACTAAAAATTGAAGGCTTTTAGGATTGAAAAGTAAAAATGAAACTAAAAATAAGAATAAAAATGAATTTGAAATTGAGATTAAAATTGGAATTGGAATTGGAATTGAAATTGGAATTGGAATTGGAATTGGAATTGAAATTGGAATTGGAATTGAAATTGAAATCAAAATGGAAATTGGAATTGGAACAGAAATAGAATTGAAATAAAAATTGAAATTTGAATTAAATTTGAAATGAAATTTGAAGTGGAATGCATTTATTGGCTCCAGCAGGAACTGCATCCACACGCCCTTGGGCTGATCCTGTCTTGGAGTTTCTGGCATTGCCGGGAGATCCCTGGGATCTGCAGAGGAGGAAAAAAGGGACAAGAAAGAGCCAGGAGGGGTTGGGAGAAGTGGCTGTGGGTGCCGAATCGTGGTTTTATCCTGAATTTTCCCAATCGGCGTCACTCCGCCACTTCCTCCCTCCCACAGGTGATGTCCCCACCCCTGTCCAGTCCTGGCAGTGACCCCAAACTCCTTCCCTCTGCAGCCACGCTGGGAGAAAGACAAAAAAAATAGGGAATGAAACAAAAAAATCCCAAATAAAAGGAGACCACAACCCCCCGGAGCTCGGGATGCTCTCCCCGCGCTCCGCCCCACGGATTTCGGGTCCTTTGGAGGGTCCGGGTGGGGACATGGCAGAGACATCAGCGGGGACAAAGGACAGCCGGCGCTAAATAAAGTTCCCATTATCCCTGGGCAGCAGGAGGAGGAGGGAGCAGTGCCCGGGCAGAGGGAAGCAGATCGACCGGGCTGTAAATTTTCGGAATTGCCCCCAAAAAGCTTTCCCAGGGAGTAAATCCAAGGGAGCGGCCGGGCTGGCTGCAGATAATGGATTCCTCATTAATTAATAATGCGCCGTGATGGAGGCTTTTATTGATCTTTGGGTATGAACCTGACCCCCCCGTGAATAAAACATGAATAAAAATGGGATCGGATCGTGGAATGGGCTGAGATTCGGGTGGTGATCCCGAAATGACCGGGAGCTCATCCCCGGCCCTGCCGGACCCCTCTGCTCGCTCCCTCTGGGGCAGAACTCGCTTGTTCCCTCCCTTTCCCCCCAGGAATTGCATCCCTAGCATGGAAAAATATCAGGAATTGCCGTGCGGGGGCTACAGGAGATATCCGCGGGAATTGGTGTCCCTGGGAATGCCCCGGGCTGGTAAATCCCATTAAACTGACCCAATCTGTTGGAATTCTCTGGGATTTTTAATAAGAAGTTCCTCATCCAAAGATTTCTGCAGCTCCCGGAGATCCTGGGAGCAGGGAGGGAAATATTCCAGAAATATTCCAGGATATCTGGGCCAGATCGAGATCAGGAAGGACATGGAGAGTGCTGAGGGCACAAAGATTCCAACAAAGTTGCAGAGATGGAAAATAAACTCATGGAGACCTCAAAAAAAGGGGATTTAGCCCAGTTCGTCCCTTTCCCACCCTGCTGGAATTCCATTTCCCACAACACCCATTCCCAAAGCTCTCATCCCGCAATTTCGGGCTGCGATGTCTCATCCTGCCCCGGGGGATAGGAAAAAGAAGCAATTAAGGGATGTGAATGTCGAAATTCCGGCTGTTTTTAGGGAGAAATTCCGCTAAAAGAAGGCATTTAAATAAAACTCTTTGTTTTGCTCCCTCCTCCCCCACTCCGGCTCCTTCCTCCGCTTCCCAATTACTTCTGGAGATTAATTTAGGAGACAAGGTGAGGGAGGGGAGGAGGTGGGAGCGTTTGTTTGCCAGCAGAATGAAACTCCGGGATAAATATTTGGAGACGGGAAGGGAACGGGAGCGATAAGGGAGCGGCGCCGCCGTGGAAAACTGCCCGGGATGGAAAGCTGAATCCCAATGGAACCCCGGGAATGGGGAAAAATGGGATACTGGGAATGGGGAAACAATGGGATACAGGGAATGGGGAAACAATGGGGTACTGGGAATGGGGAAAAAATGGGATAAAGGAATGGGGAAACAATGGGATACTAGGAATGGGGAAAAAATGGGATAAAGGAATGGGGAAACAATGGGATACTGGGAATGGGGAAAAAATGGGATACAGGGAATGGGGAAAACAATCAGATACAGGAAATGGGATAAGGGAATGGGGAAACAATGGGATAAGGGAATGGGGAACTGTGGGATAAGGGAATGGGGGAACAATGGGCTAAAGGAATGGGGAAACAATGGGATACAGGGAATGGGGAAACAATGGGATAAGGGAATGGGGAAAAAATGGGATACAGGGAATGGGGAAACAATAGGATCTAGGAATGGGGAAACAATGGGGTACACCAAAGGGGAAAACAATGGGATACTGGGAATGGGGAAACAATGGGATACACGGAATGGGGAAACAATGGGATACAGGGGATGGGGAAACAGTGGGATAAGGTAATGGGATACAGGGAATGGGGAAACAGGGAATGGGGAAACAATGGGATACAGGGAAAGGGGGAAACAATGCAACCCCGGGAATGGGGAAAAAATGGGATAAGGGAATGGGAGACAGGGAATGGGGAAACAATGGGATAAGGGAATGGGGAAACAATGGGATACAGGGAATGGGATAAGGGAATGGGGAAAAATGCGATAAAGGAATGGGAGACAGGGAATGGGGAAAAAATGGGATAAGGGAATGGGGAAACAATAGGACACACCAAAGAGGGAAACAATTGGGCACACCAAAGGGGAAAGCAATGGGATACAGGGAAAAGGGAAAACAATGGGACATGCCAAAGGGGGAAACAATGGGACACTGGGAAAAATTCCAAATTTAGGGAATGCACAAGGAATGACAAACCCCAATGCCCTAACCCCGGGGTGGGAATGATCCCGGTGGCTGCTGCAACTCCCAATTTTTCAAGGGCTTTTCCCAGCTCTTTCCCTGCTGTGGCTCCCCTGCAGGATTTGGCACACGGGAGCTGTGGAATTGCAGCCGCGCTCCCGATATTTCAAATTCCAGCAGGAACAAGGATGCAATTACAGAGCTCAGCGATGCAGCACCACGCTGGCAGAAAGGGCCTGGAATAACAACTCAGGGCCTGGGGTTGACTCCTGGGATTGTTGATCCTGGAGAAAAGCGGGATCGGGGGATCTTCGGGCTCTGCACAGCTCCCTGAGAAGGTGGAGTTGGGGTGAAGTTGGGCTCTGCTCCCAGGGATAACAGGACAGGAGGGAATGGCCTCGAGCTGTGCCAGGGAGGCTCAGGTTGGAATTCTGGAGGAATTTCCTCATGGAAAGGTTGGCGGCGGAGGTCTGGAGTCATCCCTGGAGGTGGCCAAGGAATTCCTGGAGGTGGCACAAGGTGGGGATCGGGCACAGCTGGGACTTGGTGACCTTGGAGGGCTTTTTCCAAGCTCAGGGATCCTGGGATTCTCCCAAGGATTTTTCCAGGGATTCTCCAGGGATTCTCCAGGGATTCTCCAGGGATTCTCCAGGGATTTTCCAGGCATTTTCCAGGGATTTTCCAGGCATTTTACAGGGATTCTCCAGGGATTCTCCAGGGATTCTCCAGGGATTCTTCCAGGGATTCTTCCAGGGGTTCTTCCAGGGGCTCTTCCAGGGGCTCTTTCAGGGATTCTCCAGGGATTCTTCCAGGGATTCTCCCAGGGATTCTCCAGGGATTTTCCAGGGATTCTCCCAGCCCCACAGCCCTGGCAGCTGCGAGCCCTCTCTTCCTCGGGCACTTGTTGGGAGTTAATGGAATGTTGGAATGTAGGGGAGCATTAGGAGCTACACGAGCAGCTCCGGAGCTGGGCAGGAACAGCCGGGAGCGACAGGGAATGAACAACACTGATTTGTTTGGTGTGGCTCTGATGGGGTTTTTTGGGAACGTGAGGCAGTTCTGCCTCATGAACTTGGCCTGAAATTCCAAATAATTTCCTTTACTGCCCTGTGCATCAGCATCACCCCTGATTGCAGGGATTGCTCCCTTCGCGGCATTCCCGGGATGGATCAGCCCTGACCGCTCTGTTCTGGCATCGATTGGGATTTGGAGTCTTCATTCCCAGACAAGGACATCGATGGGAGCAATGGAGCTGAAAATGCCATGGCTCGGCTCCAGACAGCGGGAAACACATTTTCAGGAATATCACCATGGTATTTTCAGGGATATAAGCCCGGTATTTTCAGGAATATAACCCTGGTGTTTTCAGGAATATAACCCTGGTATTTTCAGGGATATAACCCCGGTGTTTTCAGGAATATCACCATGGTATTGTCAGGAATACAACCCTGGTATTTTCAGGGATATCACCCTGGTATTTTCAGGGATATAACCCCAGTATTTTCAGGGATGTAACCCTGGTATTTTCAGGGATATCACCCCGGTATTTTCAGGAATACAACCCCACTATTTTCAGGGATATCAACCCAGTATTTTCAGGGATATAACCCCAGTGTTTTCAGGAATATAAGCCCGGTATTTTCAGGAATATAACCCTGGTATTTTTAGGAATATAACCCTGGTATTTTCAGGGATATAACCCTGGTACTTTCAGGGATATTTCAGCATTTTCCCTCTCCATGTCACAATTCCTGTCACAATTCCTGTCCCAATCCCTGTCCCAATTCCTTGTCCCAGTTCCCAGAGGAGTTAAATTCTGTTCGTTTGTTTGTTTGTTTGGTTGGTTTTTGTTTTGTTTTGTTTTGTTTTGGGTTTTGTTTGGTTTTTTGTTTGGTTGGTTGGTTTTTTTTGTTTTGGTTGTTGTTGTTTTGTTTTTGTTTTTGGCATTCCAAAGCTGATTTTCCTCTCCTGCTGCCTGCCCCACCATGGCCACGCAGCGAAGCAAAGCCGAGGGTGGGGAATTCTCGGATTGCTCCCAAGGAAGGGCTCTGAGACATTAACATCCCTAAAAATGAAATATTGATGGATGGAAAGCTCTTAACAGGAATGGGGAATTGGCAGCTCCAACACCTGCGGTCCTGCCCGTTCTGCTCTGGGAAAAAATTCCAAATGCAGAAGGAAAGGAGAGGGAGGAGCAGATCCAGCAGGAGGGGAGGGACCTGGGCTGAGAAGGGCCTGGATCCGCTTAATCCAGCCCAAAAAACTTTAAATTTTAAATTCCTCAATTAACAGCCAAAATTTGGGGTTTCTCCCACATTTTCCTTCCCCAGAAAACACCTCCAGGGATGTCTGAGTGCCTCCCTCAATCCCTGTGCACACCCAGAATCCGTGACAGCCCCAAATCCATCCTCCCCCCGTTGTTTGTAGGGTTTTATGGAAGCTTTGGGACTTTGGGCACGTCTGGCCCTTTTTTAAACTCCGGAAAATTCAATTCCACGCATCCAGGGCTGTTTTCCCTCCCTCCCATTCCGTGATTTGCATTCTGCTTAGGATTCACATCCCGGCGAACTGAGCAGCTCCTCATGAATTCCTGAGTATCGATTCCTGGGGGGAACGGCAGGAATGTCAGCCTGGAAAGCTTTTCCCTTTTTTCCTTTTTTCCCCTGCTTTTCCTTCCCTTTCCAAACCCAGGGATCCAGGGACAGCCACAGCTCCTCTGGGAATTCCATCCCAGCCCCTCAGAGCTCCTGAGGTGACACAGGGGACACTTGGGATGGGACACAAGGTGGGAATCCTGGAAAAGGCAGGATGGGATCCCTCGGACAGGCAGGGACGGCAGGAGGGACATCTCAGGGACTATTCTCCTGCCCAGGGACAATTCTCCTGCCCAGGGATAATTTTCCTACCCAGGGATAATTTTCCTACCCAGGGATAATTCTCCTGCCCAGGGACAATTCTCCTGCCCAGGGACAATTCTCCTGCTCAGGGACAATTTTCCTATCCAGGGATAGTTTTCCTGCCCAGGGATAGTTTCCCTGCCCAGGGACAATTTTCCTGCTCAGGGATAATTCTCCTGCTCAGGGACAATTTTCCTGCTCAGGGATAATTCTCCTGCCCGGGGACAATTCTCCTGCCCAGGGACAATTTTCTTGCCCAGGGATAATTCTCCTGCCCAGCTGTGGGAGCCTTGCTGGGAACACACTGGGAATGTGCCCTGGAGCCACCTCAGCCCCACCAAGAATGGGATTTTCCCTGTTTGGGATCCCAGGAACACTGGGCAGGTCCTTAGGATGGGCAGGATTGCATTCCCAGCGAGAATGAGGCAGCATCTGCCTGGAAAACCTCATCCTGCAGCTCCAGCTCAAACTCAGCGAAAAATAAATCAAAAAAACGCCTAAAACACGGCTTATCCAAGGGTTTATTCCAGGGTTTCTTGTGGGATTTCTCATCTCTCACCCCTCCCTGGCTGCTCTCACCTCTGGCTTTCCCAGGGAGAGCTCAGCTTCCCGAAAAACGCGGCACGAATCCTCCTGTCCCTGCCCTGGCATTTGATTCCTTATCAGGGGGAGATCCACAGAGAGAAGGAATTTATTGTGGAAATGATTTGATAGCGCACAGCCAGGCGGCTCCGTGACCTTAAAATCCGTCTGTGAGTGGGGAAGGGAAAAAAAAAGAAAGGAGAAAAAAGGACTCGGGAAGACTTTGCTGGGAGCGTGGCTGGGAAATGGAATTGTTTTTTCACCATTTCCAGGCTGCTTTAACTCTGCCCTCGGGGTCAATCTGCTCCGGCACAACCTTTTCCTCCAAGAAAATGTTACAGCCGGGGCTGGTCCCAGCAGGAATTTGGGATCAGGTGTCTCCATGAAGGAAATTCATTGCCAGGGAGCTGGAAAAATGAGGAATATTTGAGTGGGATCCAAGGAGAGCCCCCGGGATGGCCCCAGGGCCTGTCTGGGGCTGGCACAGCCATGGAGGAGGAGGCCTGGCCTCACCGGGGCCTTTTCCCCATGCCAGGGATTTGTTTTCCCCGATTTTCCCTCATTTTTCCTGGTTTTTCCCCATTTCCCCCATTTTCCCCCATTTTTCCCCATTCCCCCCCCATTTTCCCCCATTTCCCCTGATTTTTCCCCATTTTTCCCCATTTTCCCCCATTTTTTCCCCAGTTCATGAGCCTCCCCCTCCTGCAGAATCTCCCACCTCAGCACTGATGGTCAAAAAGGGAAAGGATCAGTTCCCATGGCAACACCTCCCTTCCGAATGAGGCCCACGGGTAGCCCTGTGGGAATGTCCCCAACCGGGAATGTCCCCATCCCAGGATTTGTCCCCATGCTGGGAAATGTCCCCATCCCAGGAGCTGTCCCTGTGCCGGGAACTGTCCCCATCCTGGGATGGGTCCCCATCTCCCGATCTGTCCCCATCCCGGGATGTGTCCCCAACCGGGAACTGTCCCCAACCGGGAATGTGTCCCCATGCCCAGATCTGTCCCCATCCCGGGAACTGTCCCCATCCCTGGAACTTTCCCCATCCCAGGATGTGGGAAGTGTCCCCATGTCTGGATCTGTCCCCAACCCAGGAACTGTCCCCATCCCAGGAACTGTCCCCAACAAGGAACTGTCCCCATCCCAGGAACTGTCCCCATCCCAGGAACTGTCCCCAACAAGGAACTGTCCCCAACAAGGAACTGTCTCCATCTCGGGAACTGTTCCCATGTCCGGATCTGTCCCCACCCCGGGATTTCCATTCCCAGCCCCGGGGATGCAGATCCAAGTTTTATCCTCTTTGGAGCCCTTCCTGCTCCTCCTCTGCCTCGGGCACCCTCACCAAGGGCCCTGGTCCCGTGGGCGTCACCTGGGTGTCCCCTGGCTGTCCCCTGCTCCCCCTGGCTGTCCCCTGCTCCCCCTGGGTGTCCCCTGCTCCCCCTAGGTGTCCCCTGCTCCCCCTGGCTGTCCCCTGCTCCCTCTGGCTGTCCCCTGCTCCCCCTGGCTGTCCCCTGCTCCCCCGGCTGTCCCCTGCTCCCCCTGGCTGTCCCCTGCTCCCCCTGGCTGTCCCCTGCTCCCCCTAGGTGTCCCCTGCTCCCTCTGGCTGTCCCCTGCTCCCCTGGCTGTCCCCTGCTCCCCCGGCTGTCCCCTGCTCCCCCTGGCTATCCCCTGCTCCCCCTGGGTGTCCCCTGCTCCCCCTAGGTGTCCCCTGCTCCCCCTGGCTGTCCCCTGCTCCCCTGGCTGTCCCCTGCTCCCCCTGGCTGTCCCCTGCTCTCCCTGGCTGTCCCCTGCTCTCCCTGGCTGTCCCCTGCTCCCCCTGGGTGCTCCCTGGCTGTCCTCTGCTCCTCCTGCATGTCCCCTGCTCCCCTGGGTGTCCCCTGCTCCCCCTTGGGTGTCCCCTGCTCGCCCTGGCTGTCCCCTGCTCTCCCTAGGTGTCCCCTGGGTGCTCCCTGGCTGTCCCCTGCTCCCCCGGGTGTCCCCTGCTGCCCCTGGGTGCTCCCTGGCTGTCCCCTGCTCCTCCTGCATGTCCCCTGCTCCCCCTGGCTGTCCCCTGCTCCCCCCGGGTGTCCCCTGCTGCCCCTGGGTGCTCCCTGGCTGTCCCCTGCTCCCCCTAGGTGTCCCCTGGGTGCTCCCTGGCTGTCCCCTGCTCCCCCGGGTGTCCCCTGCCCTGCTAAGGGACATTTGCCCCCCGCCTGGAGCAGCTGCAGCTTCCCCTGGCTGGAAACCCCGGGAATAACTCCAAGGAAAAGCCAGGTCGGTGTGAAGTCCCCCGGCCGGGGTGGCTCTGCGGCGCCGCTGGAATATTTCAGGCGGTGACAGGGACCTTGCCGGGTGTCCTTGCCGGGAAGGAGGTGATGGATCTGGCGCTTCCCGGGAGCAGAGAGGCCCTGATGTGACAGGCGGTGACGGATGGGCCCTCCCGCTGCCCCCGGTGATTACTCGGGAAGACTTGGAGGCTGTAAATATTCCCCGGGGGGGACGACAGAGCTGTCACCTCCCTCCGGCAGCTCAGCGAGGTCGGGTTTAACAAAGCCTGGCTTAGGGAGGGGAAGAGCTTGGGAGAAAATGGGGATTTGGGAGCGTTTCCTGCGGGGCAGGTGGGGATGGTCCCGAGCAGGGCTGCAGGTGCTCTGCCACCTCAGCTCCACGGAGCTGCTTCTCCTGAATCCCTCGGGATCCTCCTGAGTCCTTCTGGATCCTCTTGGATCCTTCTGCAGCCTCAGGAATCCCTCTGGATCCTTCTGGATCCTTCTGCAGCCTCCCAAATCCTCCTGCATCCCTCTGGATCCTCCTGGATCCTTCTGGATCCTCCTGAGTTCTCCTGAATCCCTCTGGAGCCTTCCGGACCCTCCTGAATTCTCATGAATTCTTCTGGATACTTCTGGAGCCTTCTGGATCCTCCTGAATGATCCTGAATTCTTCTGGATCTTTCTGGATCCTTCTGCAGCCTCCTGAGTCCCTCTGGATCCTCTTGGATCCTTCTGGATCCTTGTGCATCCTCCTGTATCCCCCTGGATACTCCTGAATCCCTCTGGATCCTCCTGAATCCTTCTGCAGCCTCCCAAATTCTCCTGCATCCTTCTGGATCCTCCTGGATCCTCTTGCATCCTCCTGAATCCCTCTGGATCCTTCTGCAGCCTCCTGGATCCTCCTGAATCCCTCTGGATCCTCCTGGATCCTTCTGCAGCCTCCTGATTTCTCCTGAATTCTTCTGGATCCTTCTGGATCCTCCTGGATCCTTCTGCAGCCTCAGGAATCCCTCTGGACCCTTCTGCAGCCTCCCAAATTCTTCTGAATCCCTCTGGATCCTCCTGAATCCTCCTGCCTCTCGCTGCCTTCTTCTGCATCCTTTTACACCCTCCTGGATCCTTCTTCATCCTCCAGCATCTTCCTGAATCCTCCTGCAGCCTCCAGAATCCTCCTGCGACTCTCTGCAGCCTCCTGATTCCCTCTGCATCCTCCTGCATCCTTCAGCATCCTCCAGAATCTTCCTCCACCCTCCAGAATCTTCCTCCACCCTCCAGAATCTTCCTCCACCCTCCAGAATCTTCCTCCACCCTCCAGCATCCCTCTGGATCTTCCTTAATCCCTCGGCATCCTCCTGAACCTCCTGCATCCTCCTGGGAGCTGCACCCCTGGGAAGGCGAATTTCCCACCCAGGGCTGGAGGTCCGCGTGGGGAAATTCCCTCCCGGGTGTTCTCCAGGTCAGGAAATTCATCAAAATCACAAAAATATCATCCCCGAGGCCATGCCAGGGCCCGGAGTGTGGCTGGAGGGGAGGGAGCAGAGCCGGAGGGGATCGGGCTGGAAGGGAGCCAGGAAAGGAGGAAAATTCCTTATCTGCGGTTTAAAGGGAAATAAAGAAATTAAAAATCAGAAGGAACAAAAAAAAAAAAAAAAAAAAAAAAAGGCAGCGAGCAAATGGAGATCTCCGGGAGGGGAGGAGAATTGATAAACAGGAGCTTATCAGGAGGCAAAGCAGATAATGAAGAGCTCCTCAGATCCGGGCTGGAGCTCACAGAGGACAGGGAAGGGAATGGGATCCTCGGGAAATGGGAAGGGCTGATAAGGGCCCGCAGTGACTGAGAAAACTTCATTTAAATTTCAAAAAAGGAAAAAAAAAAATCCCCCTTTTGTCTTCTCCCAGCCCCTGAGCTTCCCGGGCTGCAGCTCAGGGGAACTGGGAGGAGGAGGAACCACCCCTGGAGCTGCTCCGGGTGACCTCAGCCCCATGGATTCATCGGGAATTCTCTCTTAAAGAGGCTCCAAGCCGGGCCTGGCAGGGGCTGCAGCTTCCTAAAATCCCTGGCCACCCTCCCGCTCCCAAAACTATCCTGGGGAGACACAGAGGGGTGTGGGATCCTCCTGAAACCATCCTGCAACCCCCAAAACCATCCTGCAACCCCCAAAACCATCCTGCATCCCCCAAAACCATCCAAAATCCTCTAAAATGACCCTGCATCCTGAAAAACCATCCTAAATCCTAAAAAAACCATCCTGAATCCTCCAAAACCATCCTGAATCCTCCAAAACCATCCTAAACCCTCCAAAACCATCCTGCATCCCCCAAAACAATCCTGAATCCTCCAAAACCATTCTGCATCCCCAAAAAGATCCTAAATCCTAAAAAAAATCATCCTAAATCCTAAAAAACCATCCTGCATCCTCAGAACCCACCATTTCCATCCCTGCCCCACCACATTTTGCCCTGATTTTCTCCTCTTCCCCAACGTTCCATCGTTAATCCCCTCTGGATGCCAGCAGAAGGAAAAGGGAACTGGGGACGCGCTCCTGATTTTTCCTTTCTTTCTCTCAGTGTCTGTTTTATAGGAAATTCCCCCCCTCCTTTATGGAATTTTCCTCCCTCCTTCCATAATTGTTGTAAACAACCTTCAAACGGCGTGAGACCCACAAACATTCCGAGGGAAAGCAGAGGAAATTATGGAGATCCCGGAGCAGATAAGGAGAGCTCAGCGCTGATAAGGCCCCGAGCTGCTCTGTTTGTTCCTTTGTTTTCCCAAAAATCAGCTCTTCCCTGCTCATCCAATCAATATCCAGCTGCAAAGGAATAATTCCCTGCTCGGGATTTGGGATTTTGGGAAGCGGCGCTCCCAACCCCAGCTGGGAATGTCCCATGGGGAAATGGAGGGGTTCATGGGGAGAAAGGGATGATGGATCCAGGGGTGCATCCCTCGGGAAGGATTCCAAGTGTCCTGTGCCCACTGACTGCTCCACAATTCCAGGTGTGCTTCTCCCACCTTTTCCTGACCCTGAGCACTCCAGGAATCCCGAGGTTCCTGAACCCACTGATCCCAAGGTTTGTGGATTTGGGATCCCCTTGGGGCCGCTGCTTCCTCAGCTCCATCAGGAGGTGATCCTGGGTGATCCCATCCCATCCCATGGATCCCATGGATCCCATCCCATGGATCCCATAGATCCCATAGATCCCATAGATCCCATAGATCCCATAGATCCCATAGATCCCATAGATCCCATAGATCCCATCCCATCCCATCCCATCCCATCCCATCCCATCCCATCCCATCCCATCCCATCCCATCCCATCCCATCCCATCCCATCCCATGGATCCCATCCCATCCTATCCCATCCCATCCCATCCCATCCCATCCCATCCCATGGATCCCATCCCATCCCATCCCATCCCATCCCATCCCATCCCATCCCATCCCATCCCATCCCATCCCATCCCATCCCATCCCATCCCATCCCATCCCATCCCATCCCATCCCACCCCTCACCATCAGGAGGGTGAGGCATTTCCTCCTCCACAGATCAGAGAACATTCCCACCCCCTTTCCCTTTTGCTCCTCTCCCGAATTTTATGTGGAGTTTTCCAGAGTTTTTGGCTCTTCCCAGAGCTGGGAATTGCCCAAACTCCAAGGAAAAATGAGAGACAAATGTCAAGGAGTGAGGGGGGGAAAACTCCGTCACGGGAGCGGAATAATTCAGCTGCTGAGAGAGCGTTATCAGTTAATGATCTGTAATTATTAATTAATAATTGAGGCTTTAATAGGCAGGAAATGAAAAGCTTAATTGCATCATAACATAATTAATGGAATTAGCGGCTGGGAATTCAATGAGTAAGAAGGTTGGGGTTTTTTTCAGGAAAAATCTGACTTTTCCAAGGGGCTGGTGGTGGTTTTTGTTCCACGGGAACTTGGGAAGGTGTGGGAGAGGAGGAGGAGGAGGAAGAGCAGGAAAATGTGGGAGCTGCAGGACCACAAAACATGGAGCAATTCTCCCGAAATTGTGGAAAATCAGGCCGTGGATTTGCTAAAACTTTGCAAGAGCACAGACCTGAAAATATTAAATTACTGGGAAAAAATATTTTTAAAAATCAGTTTCTGGGCTAAAAATACAAATCCAGCCAAGTTTTCCTTCATGCAGATGGGCACAATTGTGGACCCATGGATTGTCCTGGGTGTTAACAAACCTCAGGCCCTATTCCCGGGTTTTTATTGGAAAATAAATTTTTCATTAACGACAGGAATAGGTTTTCTGAGGTGTTTTCAGTGTTTCCTTCCCTGGTCCCCTCCTGTCCCTGCTGCCGTTCCGGGGGGACACGGATCATTCTCCTTCCTGGGAAACGGGAATTTCCCAGCAGAGGGATGGCCATAAAGGCAGCAGCTCCCATCTGCTGCCGCTGGGAAGGAGCTCATTAAATCCCGGGAGTTCAATTCCGAACCTGTTTGGAACAAATAAACCTCGCAAGGCACCGAATAACCCCAAATGTTCCTCCAGGAGAATTGTTGGAGCGAGGGAGGGGTGAGGTCTGGATGGGAATTCCACATCCTGATGCCATCCCATCCCATCCCATCCCATCCCATCCCATCCCATCCCATCCCATCCCATCCCATCCCATCCCATCCCATCCCAGGGATCCCAGGGATCCCATGGATCCCATCCCATCCCATCCCATGGATCCCATCCCATGGATCCCATGGATCCCATCCCATCCCATCCCATGGATCCCATGGATCCCATGGATCCCATCCCATCCCATCCCATCCCATCCCATCCCATCCCATCCCATCCCATCCCATCCCATCCCATCCCATCCCTTCCCATCCCTCATCCCTCATTCTGAAGGGATTCATCAATTCCTCCCCATTCCCTGTGGGAAAAGAAGACCCCAACCCCCCACCCCCAGCCTGGATCCCACATCCCCCTCCCCTCCCGGGCAAACGCTCCGTGAATCCCAAATACACAGATTTCACTCAGCCCTGAGTCTTTCTAGGGTTGTGGGTTTTTTTTTTTTTTTTGCTTTCCCTTTCATGGCAGATTTTCGGGAAGGCAGCAGCCAATGGGAAGGGAAGGCAGGGATTGAAAAGGGATTCAAAGGAGCCTTATCAGGGCAGGGCCAGGAGCGCGTGGAGCCTTGGAGATACCGGAGAGCAGGGCCTGCTGCGGAGCCGCCGATCCACAGGGGTTCCTTTGCTTTTTCCTGTGGGAAATTGCTTTTCTTTTCCCTATTTTTTTGGGGGAGGGGGGGGATGGGATTCGTGTCCGACCTGGCAGGGTTTGGGATCAGAGACTGCAGGAATTCCACACACCCCTGGCTTAAAGGGGCCGAGGGCACTGTGGAATCCCCCCTGGAATCGTGGAGTGTCTGTTCAAGGTGAAAAAGGGAGACAATCCTTGCCTGCATTCCTGGAAACACCGGGAAAACTCAGGAAAGGCATTTTAATGCTCAGCTTTTCTTTTGTGGGGGCGTGGCTTTGTGCACGGGTCTGGGGCTTGAGGGGAGGGAGGGAGAGATGGGTGGAGGGAGGGATGGGATCTCAGGTCAAGGAAAAGGCACTGGAAACGCTCTGGAGCCAGGCTGGGAGAGCTGGGAATGTTCCCCTGGAGAGGAGAAGGATCCAGGGAGAGCTCAGAGCTCCTGGCAGGGCCTGAAGGGCTCCAGGAGAGGGACTGGGGACAAGGCATGGAGGGACAGGACACAGGGAATGGCTTCCCACTGCCACAGGGCAGGGATGGATGGGAAATTGGGAAGGAATTCCTGGCTGGGATGGAATTCCCAGAGGAGCTGTGGCTGCCCCTGGATCCCTGAAGTGCCCCAGGCCAGGCTGGGATAACCTGGGACAGTGGGAGGTGTCCCTGGATGGACTTAAGGTCCTTTCCCACCCACCCCATTCCCTCAGCTCTGCTCCCAAACCTCTCCCATTCCCTCTTTCCCACTCAGAGGGATCCGGAGCTCCAGAGTTGGGAGCCAAAGAGGAGCAGCAGTTCCTGAGGACAATCTGAGGAGGAAGGATGGATGAAGCCCCAGCAGCACTCGGGATGCCCACGGGGAGATTTCCATTGGGATTTAACCCCAGCTTCCCCTCTGGACGGAAATCCCACGGGAACAACACGATGGGAAGGGCTGGGGGGAGCCTGAGCTGACCCAGCCCGGGCTGTGTCCCAAATCCAGAGCCTCATCCCGGCAGGAAGCCGTGGGCAGCCTTTGGTTGGGGTTTTGGAGGTTTGCTCCTGGTTTCTGGAGCACTGTTTTCCCTTTTCACTCGGCTTGGCAGGATTTCAATCCTCCTCACCTCAATAAAAGCAGCACGTCAGGCTCCGGGTTTTTTGCTGGAATGACCTTTTCCACATGCACAAAACCCAAAGCTTTCCCTGCGTTTGGGGGGGGAGACACTAAAGCTGTGTTTGATGAAAAACAAAGCCTCTGACTCCACGGGTGAGATCCTTTTTTCCCTGAAAATGGGAATGGTGGGGGGTTTGGACTCGGCAGAATTACACCAGGATAATTTGCATTAACGCCGGGATATTTGTGTGGGATGGGGCAGGAAATCTGCTGAGCTCCCCCTCAGGACCCCCAGAGCCATCCCAGGCCCACCTTGGGATGATATTTGGGATATGAATCCAGGAGAACACAACCTGTCCATTTTCCATCTCTGTCCTTCCTCACCTCCCAATGTCCCAGGGCAGCCTGGGCATCAACATTCCCTGTGGAATTCTGGAATCCACGGAATCTCCTCGTGTCCTGGTGCCTCCATGCCGTTCATTAGCACATCGTTGAGCTTCATTAATCGAGTGTAAAACTGTAATTAAAAATAATCCCCTTTTCTTGAAGGGAAAAAAAATAGACGATGTGGAAGGAGGGGAAATAAGCCCAGAGCCTGAATGGGCTTTAATTGCAGCTGTGGGAACACGACAGCAAAACAATTTGCTGCGTTTGTTTTCCCTCCTGCAGGGATGAGCCAGGAAAAGCTGGGAAGAGCCACAAACATCCCCATCCCGACAGGAATCTGTCTCTTCCCAACAATCCCGGGCCAGGCTGATCCCTGCTCGCTCAGGAGCGGAGCAGGGTTGGGGTTTCTCTGATTTATGTCCCTGGTGAGGATTTCATTTCCAGCTGGAGGATGCTCCAAGCAAAGCCAGGCCTGCTCCAGCCTTAATTGGGCAATATTTCAATCCCAGTTCATCTGTTCCGTGCGGATTCCTCATCCTGGCTCCATAAAGTTTTATTAAGTGATATATCAAGGAATATACACGGCGAGGCTCGGCCCTGCTCTCAGGTTTGGGGCACGGGGGAGGTGGCGATGCCTGGTTCCGCTCCGGCTGCTCCGGGAATTCTTCCTCCTGGCAATGTCATCCCACAGGGGAAAACATCCTCAGGAGCGGGATTTACAAAACTGGGGAAGAACCAGGGCGAGTCTGTGGGCAATGGGGACCTCTCACCAGCCTTACCTGGATGGTACCTGCAGATAATTTGGGGTTTTGGAGATTCCAAGGCTGGAGGAGGATCGAGATGTCCTGGGATGATGGGAACCTGGAGGATCAGGATATCCTGGGATGATGGGAACCAGGAGGATCGGGATTTCCTGGGATGATGGGAACCAGGAGGATTGGGATGTCCTGGGATGATGGGAGCCAGGAGGATTGAGTTTTCCTGGGATGATGGGAGCTGGGAGGATCGGGATATCCCAGGATGATGGGAGCCAGGAGGATTGGGATGTCCCGGGATGATGGGAGCTGGGAAGATCAGGATTTCCTGGGATGATGGGAGCTGGGAGGATTGGGATATCCTGGGATGATGGGAGCCAGGAGGATCGGGATGTACCGGGATGATGCTGCCACACAGGAGCCATGAAATGTCCTTTCCCAGCCACTCCTTCCCCTCCAGGTGCTTTTTCCCCTTCCCTGAGCTGCTCTTCCCTTCTCCCCACCATCTGAGGTTATTTTGGGAATCACCCTGCGCTATCCACACTCATCCGCGTGTCCCGTGGGTAATCGGCTGTGTTTAAGCTGATCAAGAGTTTCTCTGAAATCCATTCACTTTCGTTTAACTTCTGGCAGCGAGAGGAAAAAGAAACTAAAACAAGAAAAAAGAAATAAGAACCCACCCTTTGGGCCGCGTCCCCCCCCGATTCCCATTTCAGACTGGGATATCAGAACGTGGCGGGAGAGCAGCGAGGCCTCGGCTGTTTGGTATTCCAAAGGCTGTCACGGGATCGCTCCCGAGGAGCTGCCGCGGTGTCCTTGAGGAGAGCTCCGTGAAACGAGAGGGGACAGCTCCCGGCAGCAGGGCCGGGGTGGGAACGCCGCTCCGGAGGGGCTTTTCCAGGGATAGGGAGGGATAAAACCCACAGAGCTGGAGTGGCTGCAGGGCAGAGCAGGGAGAAAAGTGGCCTGAGGACCAGGAGGTGACAGAAAAGTGACCTGAGGACTGGGAGGTGACAGAAAAATGGCCTGAGGACCAAGAGGAGACAGAAAAGTGGCCTGAGGACCAGGAGGTGACAGAAAAATGGCCTGAGGACCAAGAGGAGACAGAAAAGTGGCCTGAGGACAAGGAGGTGAAGAAAAATGGCCTGAGGACCAGGAGGTGACAGAAGAATGGCCTGAGGACCAGGAGGAGACAGAAAAGTGGCCTGAGGACCAGGAGGCGACAATTCCTCTTGGAAAAGAAGGAGGAGAAATGAATTTGATGCTCCATGCAAGGTTCAAAAATTCATCGAAGTCCAAAACTCATCGAAGTTCAAAAGTTTGAGAGCAAAAGCTCCTCAAGGTTCAAACATCCCTCAAGAGCTGGGCTCAGACAGCACCCAGAGCAGCTGAACTCAGAACCGCGGGGTGATGTCTGTGCTGGAATTGAGGCTGAGCTGGAGGGAAGGAGCAGAAAGCTCCACCGAGCCCCAGCACCGCCAGGATGATCCCAACACCTCCCACTCCTCCTGGAAACCGTCGGTGTTGTCACCGTGGAGAGATCTCGGCGCTCATTAATGGCCCTTGATTTAACTCGAGTTCACGTTAGATCTCACCGCTGATTGCCGGAGTCACTTCGAGTTAATTACGGAGTTAATTACCAGCTAATAACTTCGTTGCTAATGGCTGGAACGGAATTTTGGCAGGGCTGTCAGGAGGCTCTCCTGGGCAGGATCCTTGGTACAGAACTGAAGGCAAACAATTCCAATCTTTTTTTCCCTTTGACGAACAGTAGATCATCCTAACATCCCTCACTGTTGCATTCCCAAATTATTTTGGGTGATGAGGAGGGAAGAGCTGCGGAGCGAGAGGGGACCGTGGAATTTGATTGTTGATGTCCCAGGGGGTTTGTCCTGCAGCTTCCCGACCTTCCCTGCATTCCCAGCCCACCTGCATCCTAAAATCTCTGTGCCGTACTTTGGGAGAATTCCAGGATTTCTCAGGCGAGGGAGTCCTGTGGGGGTTCCTCTGTAAGTTCCCAGGAGTGGGAAATTCTTCTGGAGCACCTCCCTCGCCTGTCAGTCCCTGCTTTTCCCGGGACAAACTGGGACAAAATGGTTAAAAACACCTCCCTTCTCCTGTCAATCCTTGCTTTTCCTGGGACAAACTGGGATAAACTGGTTAAAAACATCTCCTTCTCCTGTCAGTCCCTGCTTTTCCCGGGACAAACTGGGACAAAATGGTTAAAAACACCTCCCTTCTCCTGTCAATCTCTGCTTTTCCCGGGACAAACTGGTTGAAAGCTGTGCCTGAGCGCGGCCCGGAGCCCGCCGGGATTGGGATGGACATTCCCGGGCAGCACCGGAGCTGGGGCAGGAAGCTTTGGAGGCGATCAGGAGAGGAATGCAGGAGCAGCGCGGGTCCCTCAGGCCACACCCAGAGCAGGTGACGCGTTCGGGAGCAGGGACAGTGTCCCTGTCACCTGAGCTGCTGCTCTGGATCCCTCAGAGCCTTTTCCCACGTCCCAGCAGAATTCCCGAGCTTTGCGAGCTCCCCACGTCCCGCTGGGATCGGTGCCGCTCCCGGGGCTGGGAAGAACTGAGCCAAGGCTGTGTCACCTCCCTCGGCAGATGGAGAGGAGCGTTCCAGGGACAGCTCCTGCCTGGCAGCCATTCCCAGCTCCCGGCGCTCCTGCAGAGCTGCAGATAAAGCTGGGGACAGGGACAGGCTCCGGGAGAAAACACGGAGCCAGGGACGGGATGGTCCTGATTCCAGCGGTGGAGAAAAATCAGCGTCACTGCCACATTCTGAGGGGTCACAGGGCTTGGGTTGGGTCCTGCTCCTGCTGGGAGATCAAAGAATCCCAGAATCCCACAATGGTTTGGGTTGGAGGGAATTTAAACCCCATCCAGTGCCACCCCTGCCCAGGGACACCTCCCACTGTCCCAGGTCATCCCAGCCTGGCCTGGGACACTTCAGGGATCAAGGGACAGCCACAGCTCCTCTGGGAATTCCATCCCAGCCCCTCCCCACCCTCACAGCCAGGAATTCCTTCCCAAAATCCCATCTATCCCTGCCCTGTGGGAAGCCATTCCCTGTGTCCTGTCCCTCCATCCCTTGTCCCCAGTCCCTCTCCAGCTCTCCTGGAGCCCTTTAGGCCCTGCCAGGAGCTCTGAGCTCTCCCTGGATCCTTCTCCTCTCCAGGGGAACATTCCCAGCTTTTGCAGCCACCCTTCCATCGCTGCAATCCCTGGGCAGAGCTCTCCTGGCTCTGCTCGCTGGCTCCGAGCGCTGCTCCAGCCCCTCCTTATCACCGAGCTGCACGCGCCGCCACCTCGGGGAAACCTGGAAACTCCCGATCCTGCATCCCTGCCAGCTCGGGAGGTGTTGGGAGGCTCCGAGGGATGGGGGTGGATGGCAGGATTGGCTTTTCTTCCCTGGAACAAAATGCAGGAGTGAGATCCCAGCCTGGAGCCGATTCCATGGAGAGGGCGGCCAAGCCTGGGAGAATTCCTGTGCCAGGGCTGCTGCAGCTGCTCTGGAGAGGCAAATCCCTCCCCAAACAGCTCTGGGATGGGCTGGGATGGGGCTGAAGGGTTCCCACCTCCTTTTTTTCCAGCACTCACTGATTTCCCTGCGCTGGAGAACAAGAAGCCTTTCCCCAACTCCCTGGAATCCTTTGAATTCCTCGCGGGAGCTGCCAAGTCCAGCAGGGAACATTTCCATGCTGGGATGGTGGAGAGGCAAGAAAACCCTCCCAGAACCACCAGCGAGGGGTGGGAATTCCCAGCCTGGATGAGGTGAGAATTCCCAGCCTGGATGAGGTGGGAATTCCCATGCTGGATGAGGTGAGAATTCCCAGCCTGGATGGGGTGAGAATTCCCAGCCTGGATGGGGTGAGAATTCCCAGCCTGGATGAGGAAGAAATTCCCAGCCTGGATGGGGTGAGAATTCCCAGCCTGGATGAGGCGCAAATTCCCAGCCTGGATGAGGTGGGAATTCCCAGTCTGGATGGGGTGGCAATTCCCAGCCTGGATGAGGTGGCAATTCCCAACCTGGATGAGGTAGGAATTCCCAGCCTGGATGAGGTGGGAATTCCCATGCTGGATGAGGTGGGAATTCCCAGTCTGGATGGGGTGGGAATTCCCAGTCTGGATGGGGTGGCATTTCCCAGCCTGGATGAGGTGGCAATTCCCAGCCTGGATGAGGAAGAAATTCCCAACCTGGATGAGGTAGGAATTCCCATGCTGGATGAGGTGGCAATTCCCAGCCTGGATGAGGTGAGAATTCCCAGCCTGGATGAGGCAGAAGGCTCCAAATGCTCCAACAAATGGAGCGTGAGGAGCTGGGGAGGGCTGGGCTGGGATTTATCCTGCCCTGGATCCCGGCAGGATGGATAACCCGAGGCTCTGCAGCAGCCCTGACCTCGTCCACATGAGTAATTCCACGGATTGCCGTGGTCTGGATGCATCAGGAAATAATGATCTGGAAATCAATAAACCCTCACAATTACACACCGCAAACACAATGAACTCATCGCCATCCCCAGGAAAACTCATCCAGGACCCACTCCGGGTTTTTGTGAGTATCCCAACTTTGAGCTTTCCTGGAAATCCAGCACAAGGGCAGGTCCTGACACCTGGAAATGCCTTTTTTCCCATCTTCTTTTCAGGCTGCCGCAGGATTGGAGCTCCAGCGGCTGAATGGATGCAGCTGCAATCAGCCTGCGGTGAATGAGGCTCCAAATTGCAGCTCCTGGGATGCCGGGGGAGAGCGGAGCCGGGAGCAGGTGACGGTGTCTGAATGTCACTTAAAGTTCATTTTCATTATTTTAATTGTCACCGGGAAAATCTCCCCATCCAGGCCTGATTATGCTCGGAGAGAAAATCAGGACTTAAATCCCAATCAATCAGAGCTGGAAGTGTTTCTGCAGCAGCGCGAGCGGGGCCTGGGCTGTGATTAAAGCGAGGGATTGGTGATCCTGGGAAAGGCTCCAGGAGCCCTGGGAATGAGCGGGACCAGCGCAGGGCCGGAGCTCCGGGAGGAGCTCTTCCTGAGGATTGGGAACCATGGACAGCTCCTGTCCTCTCCTGCTGCTCTGCCCCTGCTCAGCGCCGGGAGAAGGGCAGAGTGAGCATTCGGGGGGCTCGGGGGGATTACCAGGTGGAGTTATCAGATGGAATTATAAGCTGGAGTTATCAGATGGAATTATCAGATGGAGTTATCCGCTGGAATGATCAGCTGGAATTATCAGATGGAATTATCAGATGGAGTTACCAGCTGGAGTTACCAGATGGAACTATCAGCTGGAGTTATTAGTTGGAATTATCAGATGGAATTATCAGATGGAATAATCAATTGAGGTTACCAGCTGGAATTATCAACTGGAATTATCAGTTGGAGTTATCATCTGGAGTTATCAGTTGGAGTTATCAGATGGAATTATCAGATAGAGTTATCAACTGGAATTATCAGCTGGAGTTACCAGCTGGAATTATCAGCTGGAGTTATCAACTGGAATTATCAAGTGGAATTATGAGCTGGAGTTATCAGCTGGAGTTCCCAGCTGGAGTTCTCAGCCCCAGCGGAAGGATTTGGAGCTGCTGGAGCAGTCCAGAGCAGAGCCCAGAGCTGCTCCAGGAGCTGCAGCACCTCTGGCAGAGCTGGGAATGCCCAGGGTGGAGTTAAGAAGGCTCCAGGGAGAGCTCAGAGCTCCTGGCAGGGCCTGAAGGGCTCCAGGAGAGCTGCAGAGGGACTGGGGACAAGGGGTGGAGGGACAGGACACAGGGAATGGCTTCCCACTGCCAGAGGGTGGGGATGGATGGGATTTTGGGAAGGAATTCCTGGCTGGGATGGAATTCCCAGAGGAGCTGTCCCCACCCCTGAATCCCTGGAGTGTCCCAGGCCAGGCTGGGATGACCTGGGCCAGTGAGAGGTGTCCCTGCCCATGGGATGGGATTTCCATCTCCTCCCACCCAAACCATTCCAGGATTCTGGGATTCCACCAGGCAGATCCAGACCCTGCTCCTTTAACAGCAATAATTAAGGGGGAAAAATAAAAAGATGCTTCATAAACCGCTGCAAAGTGGGAGCTCCTTCCAAACAAACCAATTTGCAGGGAGATGGAGCCGGTGGGATCCAGCAATAATTTAATAACAGCTCGGAAAAAACAACAATGAATTTAAGAGCATCAGGGTGGGGGTTTTTTTCTGAGAGAGAAACATCAACTCCACGGGGAAATAAATGGAATAAATGGAGCCCAATCTGCACAAACATTTGTTTTGTTATCTCTGGAAAATCAATAAACACGGGGCAATTATGGCCTCGATGAATCCCCCAACTTTGGATTCTCTCTCCAGGCTTCCTGCTCGATGGGAATTCATTACATTTCCCTTTCTTCATTGGGATAAATTTGGCTGCTTTTTTCCCTCTTTTCCAAGCCCGAGTCGCGTTTCTTCCCTGAAATGTTTCATTTCTCTTTCGCTGGCATTGCAGAGGGAGAGGAGAGCTCCCCTCAGCTCCGATCTAATCCAATTAAATGTAATTTAATTGCTGGGCAGGCTCGGATTTGTCAGGAATTCCAGCAGCAAATAAATCAGAATAAAAAGCTCGGCCTGACGTGGATCTTCCTGGTTTCCAGCAAAAATCTCCCAGTTTGGGTTTCAGCAGCTCGGCCAAGCTCGGCTTTACAAAAACTGTGCCTATTCCTGCTCCATCCCTTGATTTTGGATCCGTCTGGATCAGATCCAGGGAGAAAAGGCATCCCAAAGCCTCCCTCGAGTGTCCCTGCAGAGCCTTCGGGACACTCGAATTTTTGGGATATTCTCCCCGCTTTTCTCTTGGAGCCATTCCCTTCCCTGCCCTGAAATTTCGGAGCTCCCCATGGAGACAGCAAGGGCCGCAGCCACAGAAAGAAATGGCGACAATTATCACCCAATTATCACCCGGGGGGGCCAAATGATGGATTTTTAATGAAGAAAAAGCGCCGCATGCTCATTCCAGTGGCGGAGGAACTGCAAACGCTTTCCCAGCTCGATGGAAAAGCCATTCTCGGGGCTGAACACCCTCCGGGAATTCTGCCACGAGCTGGGCACGGAGATTTTCCCTCTTGCCACGGCGTCTTTGTTTTCTTATTTTCACACCAGGTTTTTGTTCTGCTTTTTTCCCTTTTAGCTTTTTTTTTTTTTTTTTTTTTTTTTTTTTTTTAATTTTTTTTTTTAAGATTGAGACCTCCCAGCACTCATTTTTCCCAGAGAGCACCTTTGGAATCGCAGCTTTTCCAACCTCCTGGTGGGGTTGGGAGGAGAGAGCCCGGGCTGCTCGGGGGGCCGGGATTTATTTGGGATGCTCGGGAAGGTGGAAAGGATCCCCTGGTGCTGTCCCTGTCCCCTGGGGGCACAGCCTGACCCCTTGGCTGTCCCCTCCTGTCACAAGGTCCCCCCAATCCCCTTTTTCCAGCGTCTCCTCATCCATCCCAGAACTCCACCTGGACACACTCCAGGCAGAGAGTGATGGAGCTTCCAGGCCCCAGGAATCTGAAAAAAAAAAAAAAAAATTAAATGTTGGGAAAAAAAAAAAAGAACAATCCCCAAAGCAGGGAATGGTTCCAGTCTCACGGAGGGTTTGGAGTCTCTCCCTCGCCGCTTCCCCCGGGAATTGCTGCTTTTCCCTGCAATTAGCAGCGAAGTGTGAGCGCTGCGCGGAGCCAAGAGTCTCCCTCGGATCCCACTCGGGCTCTTCCCCCCGGTTCTGCCTCCTGTTTTCTTCTCACCACATCGCATTAAATCCGGACCCGCTGCCAACAAACCCCGCGGAGCAGCCAAAGCTCCCCAGGCAGCTCTGGGGATGTTCCCCCCAGGAGAGAACAGCTCCGCTGCCCTCGGCGAGCCCGGGGGGCTTTTCCAGCCCCGATGATCCCATGGTGTCCTGGGGGGCTTTTCCAGCCCCGATCATTCCATGGTTTTCCAGGGAGCTTTTCCAGCCCCGATCATTCCATGGTTTTCCGGGGCCTTTTCCAGCCCCAATGGTTCCATGGTTTCCCAGGGGCTTTTCCACCCCGCATCATTCCATGTTTTTCCGAAGGGCTTTTCCACCCTCAGTGATTCCATGGTTTTCCGGGGGCTTTTCCAGCCTTGGTGATTCCATGGTTTTCTGGAAAGCTTTTCCAGCCCCAATCATTCCATGGTTTTCCGGAAAGCTTTTCCACCCTCGGTCATTCCATGGTTTTCCAGTGGGCTTTTCCACCCTCGGTGACCCCATGGTTTTCCGGGGGCATTTCCAGCCCCGATCATTCCATGGTTTTCCGGAGCCTTTTCCAGCCTCGGTGATTCCATGGTTTTGGGAAAGAACAGCCGCACCGAGCCCGGGCAGGTGCAGCTTTGTCCACCTTCAGTTCCTTTTCCCATTTGCCAACTTTTCCTTTCCATTTATCACAACCAAACTCCATTTTGGAATTTTTAAGCAAAAATAGTTTTAGAAAGAATAAATTTCATCATTAATAAATTTTATCATCAATGAATTTTATCATCAATAAATTTTATCATCAATAAATTACATCATCAATAAATTGTATCATCAATAAATGATATAATTAATAAATTTTATAAAACCTATTGATGTCTTAAATTTTTAAAAACGTTTTACACTTTTAACTTCACCAACAGGACGAACAGAGAAGTTTTATCCTCTCCAACCCTCAAATCCCTTTTCTTGGCCAAGCTGGGAATGCCAAGGCTGAGGGAGATTTTGGGGAGCTCTTCTGACCTTTCCTTGGCGTTTTTGGCTGCCAAACTCCCCCGCTCTGGAGAGAAGGAGCGGAGAGCCCGTGAATAAAACATGAAGCAGAAAGCAAATCCTTTCTGGCACCTGGATCCTTCCCTTCCCAGGGCAATCCCGAGGCTTTAATTGCTTGATTTACTGCCGGAGTCCCTCTGCCAGCAGCGATAAATAAAGTTAATTAATATCAGGGAACCCCCTGCCAGAGGCTGGGAATTACCAGGGAACAGAGGGATGGGATTTGGTTCGGCTGCTGGAGAAGGAAGAGCCCAATTTCCTCTCCTCCCTTTCATTATCCATCATCCTTTATTTGTTTGCCTCCTGGAAAGAGCTCGGCTCCAATTCCTGTTTGTTTTCCTTCTCTTTTCCCCTCCCTCCTTCCCCAAGGAACCCGGAGCGTTAATCAGGGAAGAGTTTCTGTGATTAAATCCATGGAAATGATGGGATTTCTCCTGGAGAAAGCGAATCTGCTGCCAAACATGAAGCGGGAACGTCCTGGGGTGCCAAAAGATGGGAGGAAAACAGGGAATTATTGATTTCAACAGGACAGAGTCCCTCATCCAACAGATTGGAGCTTTTCCTTAAATGCTTTTATTGCGCCTGGGGCTAAGGATATTTGGGATAATCTCCTCTCTTGGAAAGAGGTAGAAGGAAACACCTCCTGCTGTCACCTGGAAGGGAAAAAACGTGGATTTGTTGTAACAATTCGACTTCATCCCTTTTCTGGTGCTCTTCTCCCTCCAAGCAGCTCACAAATCCCTGGGAAATCAGAATAAAGCCCTCCAAGCTGGAATTGCACTCGTGTGCCACACAAGCCAACACTTCAAAATTTGCTTTTCCCTATGGAAAAAATCTGGGAGCACCCAATGCCGGGAGCAACCAAACCCTGCCTCGACTGTGCCGTGAAAAGACAGATTTTAATCCCTTGGGATTAAAAAAAAAAAAAAGGATTTTAATCCCAGCCTTGCCAGGGATGAGCTGAGTGACAGTGACAGAATTTTCCCATCTTTTCCCTTTTCCCATCACTTCCCTATGCAGAACAAGGAGCTGCAGCACCTGGAGTTGAAACAGGTCAGGTTTCAGAGCAGAATTGGTTGAAATTGCCCAAATTTGTCATTTTTAAGGCCAGGAGTTGCTGCTTCCCACGCCTGAGCTGACATTTTGCCTAATGACGGTCAAGGAAATTCACCCAGGAATTCCCAACTGCCCGGGGCTGGAGCGAAGCTGTTTTTGAATCAACACCTGACCTTTGGAAATGCACCCCAGGATTAATGAGCAGCTCAGGTTTCATTTCCACCAGAGCTTGGTTGGCTTAATTTTCCAGACATCCACACTGGGCCCTGCTCCTTTTGCCTTCAAATCACCAAAGCTGCTCCAGGTGTCCCAGAATCCCTCACCTGGCAGAGTTTTCCCTCCAAGGAATTCATCTGAGCTTTCCCCACCTCCATATTTACTTAAAATAAATGGATTTAACCCCGCGAAGCCGCGATTTAATCTGACAAAATTCGCTCTGAGGCCAGAAGTTCAAACGTCCCCGGGCAGAGCCGCAGGGCCTGGAGGAGAATCCCTGAGAATGGTCGGAACAAGGGATTTCAGGGAGATTAAAATCCAGCCCCGCCGGGGCCGCGGAGCAGCGATTGTCGGGAGCAGGGATGAGTGTTGCTTTGGAAAATCCGATGTTGTGGTTGTTAAGGACGGAATTCCGTCCCCCGAGCCTCGGGATCGGTGCCTGGCGCTGCTTCCCATCCCTGCCCGCGGCTCCCGATGGATCCGAAGGATTCAAAGGATCCTTCCCACGAGGATCCAAAGCCTTTTTCCGGAGGGAAGGAGCTGCTTTGGGGATCAGGAGCTGCACTGGTGTCAGGGGATGCTCGGGGCCCCGTTCCCGATTTTTGGGGCCAGGAAAAGGAGAATTGGCTCTTCCCAGAGGATATCCAAGCCTGGCTGGGGCTGGCAGGGAGGGAGGAGGAGCTCTGCTCCTGCAGCTCTGGGGAAAGGCTGGGAAGAGCAGATCCCATTCTCTTGGGAAAGGTGGGACTGGCCCCAAAATTCCCTTTGGGCTGCGCTGCTCCAGCCTGGGGATCCCAGCATGGGAAGGAACCGGAGCTGCTGGAGTGAGGATCAGAGGGATGGAGCACCTCTGCTGTGGGGCCAGGCTGGGAATGCCCAGGGTGGAGTTAAGAAGGCTCCAGGGAGAGCTCAGAGCTCCTGGCAGGGCCTGAAGGGCTCCAGGAGAGCTGCAGAGGGACTGGGGACAAGGGGTGGAGGGACAGGACACAGGGAATGGCTTCCCACTGCCACAGGGTGGGGATGGATGCGATTTTGGGAAGGGATTCCTGGCTGGGATGGAATTCCCAGAGAAGCTGAGCTGCCCCTGGATCCCTGAAGTGTCCCAGGCCAGGCTGGGATGACCTGGGACAGTGGGAGGTGTCCCTGCCCACGGCAGGGCTGGGATGAGATGATTTCAGGATCCCTCCCATCCCAAACAACTCTGGAATTCTGTTTGCTGTTGGGATCAGGCTTCCCCTGCCTGGAGAGGCGATGGCTTTTCCATGTAAATGTGTTTTCCATGTAAATGCTCTTTGAGGGCTGTTTAGCGGGAAGTGACAGCAGTGACAGCTCCGATCCTCGCGGGAATCGTGGCAGTCACTGTTGGTTTTCTCCTCACATGACAGATTTGATCTCCCTGCCTTTCAACTTCTGTGGATTTTGGGTTTTTCTTTCCCTGAACCGCCGTGTCCTTGATAAACAAACACAAACCCAAACAAATGCCTGGGAGCCAGGCAGGGAATTCCAGCCTGCACGGGAAAAAGGGAAATAAACCATCCCAGGCAGCTCCCGAGGGGTGGGAATCCCAAATTCCTGCTCCGTGGGACAAACCTCGGGCACATCACAGCCATCTGAGCATCCCCTCCTATCCCGGGGCACCAACTCAGCTTTTCTTTGCCTTTTTTATGGAATTTCTGTCCCTTTCGTGCCTACCCTGGGAGGTACAAACAGAACTCACAGGATCCAGCACTGCCCTCATTTTTCTGGAAGGACCCTCCGGGCGGAGGGGTTTGGAATTGAAACCCACGAGCAAAATTCTTCCTTTTTATCCTCTTTTCGCATCAAATATTCCATTAATGCAAAGTCCCAAGTCCCCAAAGCAGGGGGGAGGTGTTAAAATAAAAAGTCATCACCCCCTACTGCTCCCCAGATCTTCCCAACGCAGGAATTTAATTCCCGGCTGAATCCCAGAGGGAAATGAGAGGAGTTTGAGGAAGGAAAAGGAGAGGAAATTTAAAAAAAAAAAACCCTCACCCAAACAGAAATTAATGAATTAAACGCAATCAGAGCTGAGCTGCCGAGGCCGGCGGCGATCGGGGAGAGGAGATGTAAATGGGGAGAGCTCCTGATGGGAACGGGAGCAGATCTTTCCATCATTTCCATTTCCCAGCACGCCGGGGCTCAGGACAAGCTATTAAGGAGCTGACATTTAGAAGTGCATTTAAGCCCTTCTTGGATTAAAGCTTTTTATTCCCTCCAACTCCCATCCCCTCCCCTCCGCATTCCCTAACATTTGCCCCCTCCTTAGCGAATTTATTCCTGGAGTTCCTCCGTGCCTCCATCCCTTCTCTCCCTGTATTTACCGCGGAGCTAATGGGGAATAAATGAGGAGCAAAATGAAGCCGTTCCTGCTATAAATAATTGATGGACACGGCGGCTCCTCACGGATCCCACACAGGTCCTGCGCACGTGGGCTCGGAACGAGCGGGAGCTGAGAAATTCCAGCTCCTCGCACAGAAGGGAGTGGGGGGAAAAAACAAGAAAAAATGAGAATGTTCCTCCCTTGACCCATTCCGGCTCCAAAATCCAGGTATTATGGCCTGGGTGGTGCCACCTCCGGCTGTCCCAGCCCTTGTCCCCGCCCGGGCACGACCACAATGCAGCGGAGCAGCCGCGGATAATTAAACTTTGCGGGAAGGAGATAAAGCCGAGATGGGCTTTTTTTCCTCGGAGCTTTTCACATCCCAGCTGGAGGCAGCAGATAAGGTGGAAATTGGCCTATTTTCCAGCCCGGAGTGGCTGTGCCATGAGAACTCGGGGAAATTTCAGATTTTTTTTGCCGGCCTTTCTTTGAAATCAAAACTTGAGGGGTCGCACGGCGAATCCCCCGCTCCAGGAATCTCAGGGATGTGGCATCTCCTGGGATCAGCAGGAAGTGTTTCCTTCTGGGAATGAGGGGCAAAGCCTGGGGATGATCCCGGATCCTTTTCCAGATGTTTTCCCAGGATGCTGAGGGTCATTGTACCCAGCCCCGGGATGACCAAGTATCACCTTCAAATCCCGGATTTGGTGGAATCTGTTTAAATTCCAGGTGGGGATGAGTTCTCCTGCTGGGCTCTGCAGGGAAAGCACTTTTTCCATGGGTTTTCCTGTGAAATTATCCCAGCAGCCTGAGGGAGTGAGCACAGAGGGCACTGCGGATGGATGTGCCAAAATTCCAGGTTGGATGGGGCTGGGAGGAACCCGGGATAGTGCAAATTGTCCATTCCTATGGAATGGATGGGATTCAGTGTCCCTCCAGCCCAAACCACTCCATGATTTATTTAATTAAACCAGGGAACCCAGCCCTGGTGTTCCCTCTCATTTTCCATGATTTGCCTCTGGCATTCCTGGTTTTTTTCAGGCATTCCATGGTAAATCCTGCTTGGTCACCTCTGCTCCAGGTCCAGACTTGGGGTACCCACAAATGGTGCTGGTTTTGTTGCACAACTCACCCAGAAATGCATAAAAACTTAAAGGAAACAGGAAAAGAAGGGGGAATGAGCTGGGAGCTGCTGGGAATGAATCCATCTCCATAGGAAATGGGTGGGCCCTGCTTCTCCCAGAGCTGGGATCATCCCGCGGGGCAGCGGTGTCGGAACATCCTGACAAGGTCCGGGGAAAATGCCCATTTTTCCAGGCTGTCCTCGCAGGGATGGAGAGGCTGAGGGCAGAGAGGAGCCGGGCTCAGCTCCCAGCACATCCCAACCCTGTTTGCCTTCATCTCCAACCGCCGGGGCCGGAGCTCCTCGGAGGCCTCATTAATGGATGTCTGCCATCCCCGGATCCTGCGGGGAGCGAGGCCGCGCTATCGCGCCCAGGAATCTTTTCCCAGGTTTTATCCGCGCTCCCGCCGCTCCCGCTCAATCCAGAGGGGCTTTGTGGGTGATCAAACTCCCGCTCTGCCCTCCCTCCCCACCATCCCCTCCCCAGCCCGAACCGAGGCGCCGATAGCTCCGGAAAAATATAAAAATATGGATAAACCCCAAACCCTTGAAAGAATCCTTCTGTGCCAAGATAATTCCACTTATATAACACATGATCTGCCTTTCTTTTGGCCGGGATTTCATTTCTCAGCGATATTTGCATGAAAACGGGAGCTTTGTTGCTTAGGAAATTCAGCTGCCACCGCTGCTGTCCCCATTCCGCCTTTGTGCTCCGCTCCCGGCCCGGGCTATTTATACCCTCCCCACGCCGCATCCGCCTCCTCGGGAATGATATCCCTGCTTTTAAAGGGAAAAACAGACCTGGGAAAGCTCTCCCTGGGCCCCCTTGGCTGGAGGGGCTGCGAGGAGGGAGCTCAAAATGTCCTTCAGCTCAGGGATGGGGTTGGGGTTTGGGGAAAAGGGAGGTTTTGGGGGAATAAATGGGAAGGGTTGGGGTGTTCTGGAGGGATTGGGAGCTGAGTGTCCCACGGTGCTCCAGCCTCGGATTTTCCAAGGATTCCCACTGGGAATCCAAGGCCTGGGCAAGGGTTGCCGAGGGGTTGGGATTTTGGGGGGGAAAGGGAGGTTTTGGGGGAATAAATGGGAAGGGTTGGGTTGCTCAGGAGGGATTGGGAGCTGAGTGTCCCACGGTGCTCCAGCCTCAGGTTTTCCAAGGATTCCCACTGGAATCCAAGGCCTGAGCAAGGGAATGCTGAGGGGTTGGGATTTTGGGGGGGAAAGGGATATTCTGGGGGAATAAATGGCATTTTCAGGAGGGGTTGGGAGCTGAGTGTCCCTCTGCACTCCAGCCTCAGGTTTTCCAGGGATTCCCACTGGAAATCCAAGGCCTGAGTGAGGGATGCTGAGGGGTTGGGATTTTGGGGGGAAAAGGGATAGTCTGGGGGGAATAAATGGGGTTTTCAAGAGGGATTGGGAGCTGAGTGTCCCTCTGCACTCCAGCCTCAGGTTTTCCAAGGATTTCCACTGGGAATTCAAGGCCTGACCAGGGGATGTTCCTGAGGCCACCAAGGGCCTGGGGACACCTGTTGATATCCATGGCTTTCTCTCCGAAGTGAGATCGCTCCCTGCAGGAACCATCCGTGGAAATGTGAGGGGAAATCACACAGAAAACTTCAGAATGTCTCAAATAAAAACCACTCCCGGCTGGAAAAGCAAATGGAGGTGTTTTGGGGGGTTGTAAAGCCCTGATTTCCCACATTTCATTCCCCGATGCTAACTGGGTTTTTCGGACTCCAGACATGAGGAGAAGGCAGGAATGGCTCCAAGGGGGAAAAGGAGGAGCAGACCCGGGGGCGGAGGGCAGGGATGAGATCCGCGAGGTTCCGAGCAGCAGGATCCTCCTCCGCCTTTCTCCAGATGTATAAACCATCCAGGCCGGGCGCGGGGATCCTTCCAGGGGATCCTTCCAGCTCCAGGCGTTCCAGCAGAGATAAAAGGCAAAGATCAAACCCCGGGACAGCTCCTGCCACCTTTGATGAAAAATTCACCGGCGGGAGAGCTCCCTGTGCTTCCTCCGGCTCTGCATCCCTGTGATATGCCCAGCCCAGCCCTGCCCTTCCTCATCCACTTTGTTTTCAGGGCTGGAGATGTATTTTTCATTCCTGCTGCTGTGTTTTTAATTCCAGGCCTGATCAGGGCTGGCTCCCGTTCCCCCCTGCACAGGATGAGATGGAGAAACATTATCAAAACCCCAAATTTTGGGCTGTGATGGTATCAAAGGGGTCAGGGAGGGCTCGGCCATTCCGGTCACACCTCAGCTCCTCCACAACCCCTGGATGAACCCAATTAGTGCCATTAATGGCTCCGAATTCCACAAAAGAATGGCGGGAGGCAGGGAGGCCACGCTCGGATCAGCAGGATCGGGAACTTTAATTGCTCTTTACTCACTGGAGCGGTGACACGCTCGGTGTAATTCCAGAGCCCCGGAGCCGCTCCCGCCTCCCCAAACAGCGAATTAACGGTGCCGAGGGAATGGATTCCTTTATTCCTTTATTCCAGAGGCTGAGGAGCGCACGTTTCTGCTGGAGAAGGCAGAGATCCCGAGCAGAGCTCCACTGGAGGGGTCCCCATGGCCCCCAGTTCCCCTCAGAATCCCATCCAGCATTCCCTGGGATTTGCCAGGAGCTGGAGAGGCCCCGAAGGAATTCCAGAGGCTGAGAAAGGAGCAGGGAGCGATGCTCCTTCCCCTGCCTTTCCTGGGTACCTCTGGGATTTTTATTCTCCTGACAAGTCCACTCCTCTCCACTGGGAAAAGCTTCCTTTCCCTCCTGCCCTCGTTAGCTGCTCCTGAATGTTTGATATTCGCGGGATCCAGGGCTCAGCCCGCCCGGGATCAGGAGAGGAGCATCATTAGAGGGAAGCCGGGAGAAAAATGCCAAAATTCTGGAGCTGGGGGAGATTTTTGTTTCAGCTTTTCTTGCTTTAAGAAGCCTCGGAAAATCAGCCGTTGGAGAAATCAGCAGAATGCTCTTGTCCCGAGGGGTTTTGGGGTGGGAGTGAGGATGTTCCTGGGGTCAGCTGGGTCTGAGGAGCAGACCCAGGAGCCCTCAGGATGCAGGGCCTGGAGGAGCAGGAATCCACCTCCTCCTCAGCCTCTCCTCCCTGCCAAACCCCAGGAATTCAGTGCTGAAGACGTCAGATTTTTATTCCCGTTATAAACCGGGATTTGCATTTGCTTTTCCTCCCGCTTTAGGAAACTCAGGTCCAATTCCCGGATTTTAACGAGAATCACGAGGGCTGCAGAGTCACTGTTCATTTTTATGGTGATTATTATTAGCATTATTATTATTATCGTATTTTAATGGAAGGGAAAGGTTGTTCTCTCAATCCCGAGCAGAATTCCAGGGCTCCCAGCAGATCCCAGAAGGGCAGGTGTCTTGGATTAGAGACAAATCTCCTAGGTGGAAAGCACTCTGAGCAGGTGCCTCCCCCACAAAGGTTTCTGGCACCCCTTCCCCCCACAACAACAGAATATCTCAGCCTAAAGTGGGACGAACTGTTTAATTAACAGACCACGCAGTGGAAGGGGAAAGGGGAAAAGGAGTCATTAAACCTGAACAAACAGCTGATGAGCTTTAGTGTCCTTTCCCTCAGGTGTAGCTTCCCTTTCCGGGGTCCCCGGAGGGGTCGGGTGGAGTTCCTCCGGTGGCTCCCTGGACGATTCTCGTCCGCTGTCCTCCGGGGCTCCTCAGGTTCTTGGATGAGTAAGCAAGTCGAAGAAAAGGATCCAAAAATGATGGAAAAAAACAATCCCGGGGGGGGAAAAAAGGGGAAAAAAAATCAAAAAGAAAACCCAAGCAGCAGCCACACCAGTAGCACCAGCAACCAGCAGCAGCAACTGACTGAGGGAAAAAAAACCCAGTGTCTCTTCCTCCTTCTCACTGCCCGTAGGAGAGCTGGGGAAAGAGTTTCAAACCATCCCGCGCTGGCAGACCTTCTCCCAGCTGCAGGACACAGTTAGAGCTCCAGGACCATATTTCTGCTCAAGCATATGAACGATAGGGAATAGAAAATATCATTATGCCAACCCAGGACAGCAGGACACAGCAGGATCTGTGTCTGGGACCCACGGGGCTTTTCCAGGTGCTGGGAAGTGCCCAGGGCAGGGAATTTTCCCATCCCAGAGCCCCTCCGAGCTCCCTGCCTCCCTCCAGCCCCAATTCCATCTTTTTTATGGCTTTTGGGATGTCCTGATAATTGTGATGGATGCACTCCTGGCCAAACAGGGAGATGAGGGAATGTGTCTGTCAGTGATCCCAAATAAGCTGGAAAGATCCCAAATAACCTGATCTAGATCCCAAATAACTTGATCTAGATCCCAAATAACCTGATAAAGATCCCAAATAACCTGATAAAAATCCCAAATAACCTGATAAAGATCCCAAATAATCTGACAAAGATCCCAAATAACCTGATAGAGATCCCAAATAACCTGATAGAGATCCCAAATAACCTGACAGAGATCCCAAATAACCTGACATAGATCCCAAATAACCTGATAAAGATCCCAAATAACCTGATATAGATCCCAAATAACCTGATAGAGATCCCAAATAACCTGATAGAGATCCCAAATAACCTGATAAAGATCCCAAATAACCTGATAAAGGTGATAACTATAAATTATAAATTATTATTATAAATTATATTATAAATTATAAATTATAAATCATATTATAAATGATACATGATAAATTATTATTATAAATGATACCGTTCTAGATTAGATAAAATGATAAAATGATAAATGAGTGGGAGATCAGCTCTGCAGCTGCCTCACCTTCCCCTCCTGCCCAGCCAGGCCAGGCTCCCTCCCTTCCCATTTTTGCTGTTCCCGGGGCTGCCGTTCCATGGAAAAGCTGATTAAGGATAATTTCTCAACTCTCGTGGGGGCTGGGAACAGCTCCAGCTCCGGATCCCATCCCAGGGGGAAAGCTCAGGTTGGGTCTGTGGGGGCAGAGAGGAAATGATTCCCTTTGCTGCTGATAAATCCCAAATTCTGAGATAAACAGGAATTAATAACTTGATATTCCTGCTGTCCCTTCTCCAGCTGTTCCTTTAATGCGTGTTGGGGAGTTTATTCCAAAATGATGCTGTTTAAAGAGTTTTATTTAGGAACTAGAGTTAAAATGTTGCCATTTCACCCTCTGCTTCCCAAAGCTTTTATGACAATGCTCAGAATTTAAAAAAAAAAAAGATAAAAAATCCCTCCAGGCTTCCAATTGTGCTGGGAAATCTCCTGGAAACATCTGCCTGATTCCGAAATGCTGCTCCATTTAAAAGCTGATGTTGGGAGCTCAGAGTTGTCCCTTTTTGTCCCCGTGGCCAACAACACCCCCAGGTTCTCCCATCCGAGGATTTTTCCATCATTAAAAGGGGAGATTGGACTGGCAGTGGGGTGTCCATCCCGTCCCACACCTCCTGTCTGCTTGGAGAGATTTTTCCACTCCTGTCCGTCCCTCTGGAGCCAGGCTGGGAGAGCTGGGAATGTTCACCTGGAGAGGAGAAGGATCCAGGGAGAGCTCAGAGCCCTTCCAGGGCCTGAAGGGCTCCAGGAGAGCTGGACAGGGACTGGGGACAGAGGGACAGGACACAGGGAATGGCTTCCCACAGGGCAGGGATGGATGGGATCTTGGGAAGGAATTCCTGACTGGGATGGAATTCCCAGAGGAGCTGTGGCTGCCCCTGGATCCCTGAAGTGTCCCAGGCCAGGTTGGGATAACCTGGGACAGTGAGAGGTGTCCCCATGGAAGGGGTGGAACAAAATGAGCTTTAAAGTCCCTTCCAACCCAAACCACTCCAGGATTCCATGGGGAATGGGGTGAGATCACACAGGGGAGGAGGGAATTGGAGTTAAAGGCATGGGGAGGGGACTGGGGTGGGGGGAATTTCTGGGAGCATTGGATACACTGGAAAAGTGGAAAAACACTGGAAAAACACACGGATACACACTGGGAAAAAGCAAATATACACTGGAAAAACATATGGAGACACACTGGGAAAAAGTGAATATACACTGGAAAAACACATGGAGACACACTGGGAAAAAGTGAATATACACTGGAAAACACCCTGGATATGCCCCCCAAATCCCATGGAGGCCCCAGCGGGGACAGGAGGACAGCAGCAGCAGTGTCACCCCCGGGGGTGGCACTCAGCCCTCATTTCCAAGCACTTTCCAGGGATAAACCTTTGATTTCCTCTGCCAGTGGCATAAAGGCTCCGGAATGACTTCCTGGCACATTCCCATTTTAATAAAAATTATAGAGGGGAAGAGCGATGATGTGGCACTTGAAACTGAAACCCAGCTATTTCTTCCATCTTTATCATCCCGGGAAATGCAATATTTTGACATTTCCAAGGAGCTGCAGCGTTGTGGTTTTGTTTTTTTTTTTTTCCGATGTATTTTATCTTTCCCTGTACAATATCAGCCGAGCTCGTCTCCATTTTCTAATTTCATTAACTGGCACCGAGAATAAACCCCTTTATTTCCCCCGGAATCCACCCACTCATCGTTTTCATTCTCCCATTCCATAAAGATCTCCATGTAAGACGTTTTTCCAGCCTGATTGCTCCAGGAAAAAATTGCAAGGGAGACAAACTCAGAGTCTGAGCAGAGCCCTGGAGAGCAGAGGGGTCCTGGGGGCACCCCAGGCTCTGCCACCTTCCCAAGGCAGGAAAAACCACATCCCTCACGGCCAGAAAACCTTGGAGCAGAGGCAAGGAAGCACATTATCCCATTCTGCTTCTTCTCAGGGAGTTTTCCCGTGGTTTTTTAGGCTCTGACTAAAATTTGGGCAATGTAGGGGGGATCTGAAGTGCCTCAATATCCCTGAGTCCAGGCTGGAGCAGCTCAGGGTGTTCCAGGCTGTTCTGCATTTCCCAGGATGGGGATCCAGAGGGAATGGCCACAAACCTCCCCCCGGTCGGCGATAGGAATCTTCATAATTCCATCACCACTAATCCTCCCCAAATTAGTAAATTCAGCTTCATCCAATTTGGAGCTCTCTCCCTACCCAGGGGTTTGCTCTGAGCTGATGGGGAGGAGCGGCAGGAGCCTCAGCAGCCCTTCCCAGGCCAAAGGAGCCTGGGATCAATCCCTGCCAGCCATTCCTGGGCTTATTTCCCATTTCCTTACTCAATAATCCTCTCCAGCCATTAATCAGCGCTTCCCATGGGGAGTTCTGTTGGATTTTCCTTTAATGGAGCTCGTGCTGCTCCTCCTCGGAGCCCAGGGATGTGGAATTTGCTTTTTGTGGGCAAAGCTGAGGAATCCCGGGGGGAAAATGGGAATATGGATGGAATGGGAAGCTGAGCACTCAGCGATCTCTGTCTGACCACCCCAACAGCATTCCCACTGCTCCAAAAAACTGTCTGGAGCATCCCAAACCCCACAGGAGCAGCTCAGCACTTCCACCGCAGCACCTGCAGCAGGACAGGGGTGAAATACTCCTGGAAAAGCCGGAATTGGATGGATTTAGGGATAGATGCTCCTGACTCCCAGCTCTCCGTGCCCTCCCCAGGTGCTCCCAGCTCTTCCCAGCCTTTCCCAGCCCAGGCCAGGGCAGCAGAGAGGGGAAAAGGCAGGGAATCCATTCCCGATCTGCGACAAGGCCTATTAAACACAGATCGGGAGCTAACGAACATTTTAATTCCATGGATCCCTCTCTCCATCCCCCCTCCGTCTCCTTCCAATACACATCCCAGCCTCTCCCGCAGGCTGACTGCATCTCGAGAATCTCTCCTCGCCTCCCTCCCATCCCAAATCCTCGCCGGGGGGAGGAGGGGGATCGGAGCCTGCCGGGAGCGCATCCAGCGCTCCCCTCCTTCCCTTTGGAAGTCCTTCAAGGAGTGCGATGAAGATGTGATTCACGGCTTTTAATCACTCTCCTCCTTAACTCTTTGGGATCCGAATGGAGAGTCCCTCGTTCCTCTGGCAGCAGATTTCCCAGGGGATGAGGCCATCAGCTCATCCCACAGAGGAAGATTCCCTCTGCTCTTTTCAGGCTTTGTTTGGGTCCATTTACTCCGGAATTGCCACAAAACCCCTGAGAGCAAAACCCAAACCCCTGAGAAATTCGATCTGCCAAGCCCTGGGGCTCCCAGCTCCGCCTGGAATGAGGTCCAGGTCCCACCTCTGCCAGGGGATGGATCAACAGCCACGTGGGAGATGTTTGATGTGGATTTTGGGGCAGATGATTTGGGATTTCCCATCCCCAGCCCCCTCCCGGGGCAGGGATGAAGGACCATCACGGAAGGATGGAGAGATGGGATTGATTCCTTTTTCCTGCCCTGGAAAAGAGCCCCAGCTGAGGCCAGCTGAGCTCAGCACCATCCCTGGACAGGTCGGCGTCCAGGCACAGATGAAGCACAAAAGGAGAATTATTTCTGTTTAATCCTTGAGGTATTAAGGGGGAAAATATCCACAGTAATAGTGAGGTTCTCGGGAAAAAAAAATAAAATCTGGAGTCTGCACAGAATAAACAGCACTGGAAAATCGAAATAATGGCCATGGAGCTGGGAAAGAGCTCCTGGAAAACCCTGACTCGGCAGAGCCCTCGGAGGGGCTGTCTGGAGCCGGCTGATCCCTCTGACTCCTCATCCCCTGGAAGCTCCTCCGTGGCCGAGGCCAGCCCGGGATCAGAGAGCTCGGCAAGGACAGGAATGCAGCACTCCACACGTGTCCTGGGAACCTGCCAGGAGCCGCTGCCCATTGCCCTGCGGTTCTGCACAGCCCCGGCAGCTTTTCAATTTTACACTTTGTGCTCCAAGCCCTCACTGCGGGCGGGGAAAGGGCAGAGGATGGCGAAGGTTGGACACGAGGGTTTGGGGCTGATTTATTATCCTGTGCACACCCTGAGGCCTGCCCTGCAGGAATTGATTCCATAAAACATCTCCGGAAGCTGATCCATCGTTCTCCTGCTGCTCTCCCTGATCCCACTGACCTCAGGACAGCACTTCCCCCATGGGAATCTCTCTGGGGTGTTCCTCTGCAGGGCACGGCTGAGATAAAGTGAAACCAGTGTGGGTTTAGGTTTCCCAGGATTTGCAGGAGCTGGCAGAGGAAGCAGGCAGACGAACCCAAGATGGCGAAAGGAGAACTTTATTTACAAAAAACCTCTTTATATATCCATTAATAACCTAGCAACTATTGGTCAGCAGGGAATCCACCTCCTAAAACCATTGGTCACAGCTATACAACACCTAATACCAAACACAGAGATTAAGAAAGTACAAGAATGCAGCTTATCTCTATTCTTCCTGAGAAAGAAGAGAAAGATTTCTAAAACAGTGCAACTACAAACCAGGTTTGGGGAGGATCCCAGAATCCCTGGGGTTGGAAAAGCTCTCCAAGGCCACCGAGTCTGAGCCTTGCCTGATCCCCACGTTGTCCCCAGCCCAGAGCTCTGAGTGCCACCTCCAGGAATTAATTCCTTGGGCACTCCAAACCTCCCCGGGCAGCTCCAGCATCCAAATCTCCCTTCCCGGGGGGGTCCTGGCTCATTCCCACCGGGATCATTCCCATTCTCAACAGGGATAGCTCCAAGTGATTCATTAACTCCAGAGTGTTTAATTACCCTTGGAATATCCCACGGACATCCCTGGCTCCATCTTCCAGCATTCCCCACACTCGCCATTCCCAATCAGCCGTAATTAAGGATAATAATGAATCGCCATGTTTACATCACCCATTAAAACCCCAAATTTCCACTATTCCTAGTCCCCACGGCCTCCTTGGCGCGGGACACGGAGGGAAGAGGCTCCTTTGTGCCGAGGCCTCGCAGCCGATTGCAGATGGGCTCAGAGACAGGAAGAGAAATTCGGAAAAACTCCAAACTCCAATTGCTGGGGCTGTAATTCCCAGAGAACAGCCTCGCTGGGAATGGAGAATGAGGAATGATTCTACCTCGTGCTGCCATTGTTTCCCTCCCAGGCTGACAATGCAGATTTATGCAAATGAGAGCGTGGCTGCTGTTTGTCTGATTGTTAATTAGCAGCGCATTCCGGCCATGGAAACCAGGCTGGGCCAATTCCTCTCATTCCACTAAAGATTGGATTCCAATTCTGCTCTTTCCCACATTCCTATCCCGATTCTTGGGGCTCTGACAAGGTTTTGGGGTGGAACAGAAACCACCACGGACATCCCGGAGCTCCTGGGCTTGGAAGGAGGGAAAGAGGGATCTGGGAAAAGCGGGAAAGGCGAGTTTTGGGAAGAGGAGAGTGGCAGCTTTGCATAAATCTGGATTTCCCTTCCAGTTCCTTAGTGCAGCGATGCTGTCACAGAACCATGGAATTGTTTGGATGGGAAAAGACCTTTCATAAAACCAAGGAATTCTTGGGTTGGAAAAGACCTTTCATAAAACCATGGAATTCTTGGGTTGGAAAAGACCTTTCATAAAACCATGGAATTCTTGGGTTGGAAAAGATCTTTCATAAAACCAAGGAATTCTTGGGTTGGAAAAGACCTTCCATAGTATTGTGGAATCATTTGGGTTGGGAAAGACGTTTCAGACAATCATGGAATCATTAAAAATGGGTGGGAAAAACCCCAAGACTTTCTTGCCCTCCCTGAAGTGCATCAGTAACCCCAACAGGCAAAATTTGGGATAAATTCTGGGAGAAATGTGCGAACTGGCAGTGAGCAAACACCTAAACAACCTCTGGGATGCTTTATTCCCAAAAAGATGCCAGATCAGCTCCAAGTGTTGGGAACATTTGGGCAAGCTGAGCTTTGGCCAGGAATCTTATGGGATCAGACCCAGCCCCCAGGGCTCCCCTCCCATTTCCCTTTTCCCAGTTTTCCCTGTTCTCTGCATCCCTCGGGAATGATTCCTTTGCCACATTTACACATTTATTTACAAATCCAGAGCGGCTGGGGGGAATCCTGGCACCCGCAGGACTGCGGTGCCTGTTTCCAGCCTGGCCTCTTCCAGTGTTTCCTCTGCAATTTCTGCACACACAGCCCCGCAAAATGGGCCTAAACACTGCAATTTTCCAACCATTTTCATCCAAATTGTCGGCAATTTCCCAATGGTCCCAGCACCAAATTATAACTGAGTGCTCAGAAACGCTGCGAGGCTGCCCAGGCGTCCGCGGGCAGCGAGGGAGGGGGGAAGGTTGGGATGAGGTGGCAGCAGCTGGACACAAACCCTTCACAAATGGGTTTTTAGGTTATTACCGGCCACGTCTCAGGCCTGGCGTCATCAGGGGGGAAAGATGAGCACATTTCTGTGATGGATTTGGGATAAAACAGCAAATCTCCCCGGGAAGATGCGACAGGGGTTATTTTTGCAGGATATTTGTGGCTCCGGGATGCCAAAATAGGAATGGATCCCAAAATAAATCGGGGCAAAGGTTTGGACTGAGAGGTCGTTTTAGTTCAGCTCACGTGGGAGGCAATTCCAGGTTGGAAAAGGGGCCCTGCCCAGGATGGGGATCCTGAGAGGGGATCCAGGGGGCTTTTGCAGAGCCCCAAGAGTGCCCAACTCTACCATTTTTGGGGATGCCCCATCCTTGGGATTGCTCAAATCCAGGTTGGTCGGGGCTGGGAGCAGCCTGGGATGGTGAAGCTGTCCCTGCCCATGGGAAATACCACCCCGAGATGGAGTTTGAGGTCCCTCATCCCAAACCATTCCAGGATTGGATCTGGGGGTAGACAGGGGCGCTCTGAGATTGATGCTGCAGGAGAACCTGGACATTTGGGAAGGGGAGATTGGAGCAGAACATTTCCACCCCAGCCCACTCCTGGACCCCATCCCCATGTCAGGGTCACCCCATCCCATCATGTCCACCTCGGGAATGCAGTGGGAATTTGGGATCCAGCAGCCCCCAGGATTTACCCCCGGAGCTCTGTCGCTCCCTGTCCCTCTCCGAGGCTCCTCCTGCTGCTTCCCACGCGGATTTCACACTCCCTGCCCCGCCCCCCGTGCCAGGAACTCGTCGGATATTTTTGTGTTTCTCACAGATGGCCCCGGTTTCAAACCCAACCACGCTGCAGGCATGGGGAATGCATTAATAATTACACAAGGTGTTAATTGCTTCCCAGGCAGGGCTTTTGTCTCTCCTTCCTCTGCTGAGACAGCGACAGGGAAAGTCAACAAGTGTCAAGTGCGGTGCTTCATTCCCGAGCCGAGAGCATTTATTAAAATTGCTAATGAATCTAATAATTAAACACATAAATATACGTTACCTCAGGTATTAAATCTCATTATTGGGCCGTCCAAAATCAATTTGGGGGCGTATGCATATTAACACATGGGCAAAGTTAATTAGAAATGTCCAGATCAATATTTGAGTAATTCTTAACCAGTGGAATCCCTGTCTGCAGAGCTGTGAATAAGTTATATCCCAGAAATTAATGCCTTCTCCTAATGGAGTTTATCCTGGAAAATTAATAATACTCCAGGAAATCTGAAAAAAAAAAAATGACAAACATGTTTGCCTGAGCATTGCCCTCGGGGAAATCATTAAATCTCCTTTGTCAGAGCCCAGGCTCTGCTCCCTCCGGAGCAGGGAGAGGTGGGACAGAGCAGGGACAGAGCTGGGATGGAGTCTGGGGGCTCTGACCCTCATTCCCTGCTCCAGAGGCTCCAGCTGAACCCCACTTTTCCAGGAAAAGGAGCCCCATGGCCCCTGCAGCTCGGGTAGAGCTCATCCCACAGCTCCAGCAAAACCCACCTGGGAATTGTCCCGCTCCTCTTGGAAACCTGACCTGGAGCAGGGTCCCGAGCTGTGCCGGTGTAAGTCAGGGAGCTGAGGGATGGGAGTTCAGATCCCAGCCCCAAAGCCCCTCAATCCCACCGCTCTGCCTCTCCTGGAGCGATCCCAGCCCCAAAACCCCTCTATCCCGCAGCTCTGGCTCTCCTGGAGCGATCCCAGCCCCAAAGCCCCTCAATCCCGCAGCTCTGGCTCTCCTGGAGCGATCCCAGCCCAAGGAGAAAAATCCCGCTGGTTCTGAAAGGCAGCTCCTCTGCTCTGCAAAGAGCAGGAAGGATCCAGAACCTCGTACCGGGAGGATTTGGGGGCAGCAGCACCAGGGGGATTTATCCCATCCCTCCCATCCCTGCCCAAAGCACACCACCCAGCCCCGCATCCTTCCCTGGCTCCTCTGGCCGGCACTGAGGAGGTTAAAAAGCAGGGGAACACGGAAAAAAAGGAGCAAATGCATTTATTTGCGCCTGGAGCTGCTGCTGCAGTGCTTGCTTCACCGCGGAGCTCCACCTTTTCCCTCTCCATGGTCCTGGCACGCTCCCGCTGCCCTGGATTATCCCTCCGGGCTGCAGGGCGATCAAACAGCTGGAACTGAGCATGGGATGTGTTCGACACATCCTAAATCCTCCCCTCCACGCGGGATGTGTCCAAAAAATCCTAAATCCTCCCCTCCGCATGGGATGTGTCCAAAAAATCCGAAATCATCCCCTCCACATGGGATGTGTCCAAAAAATCCTAAATCCTTCCCTCCACGCGGGATGTGTCCGACACATCTGAAATCATCTCCTCCACATGGGATGTGTTCAGCACATCCTAAACCATCCCCTCCACATGGGATGTGTCCAAAAAATCCTAAATCATCCCCTCCACGCAGGATGTGTCCAAAAAATCCTAAATCCTCCCCTCCACATGGGATGTGTCCAACACATCCGAAATCCTCCCCTCCATGCGGGATGTGTCCGACACATCTGAAATCATCTCCTCCACATGGGATGTGTTCAGCACATCCTAAACCATCCCCTCCACATGGGATGTGTCCAAAAAATCCTAAATCATCCCCTCCTCGCGGGATGTGTCCAACATATCCTAAATCATCCCCTCTGCATGGGATGTGTCCAACGCATCCTAAACCATCCCCTCCACACAGGATGTGTCCAAAAAATCCTAAATCATCCCCTCCACGCGGGATGTGTCCAACATATCCTAAATCATCCCCTCCACGCAGGATGTGTCCAACACATCCTAAATCAACCCCTCCACATGGGATGTGTCAAAAAAATCCTAAATTCTCCCCTACACATGGGATGTGTCCAACACATCAGAAATCATCCCCTCCACGCAGGATGTGTCCGACACATCCTAAACCATCCCCGCCCCGCGGCTCCCGGAGCACAGGCAGGGATTTGATGGCCGCGCTCCTCCGGCGCTCCTGGCATGGGAAAAGGGTTTAAAGGGATGTGTTTTCCCTTTAATTAACATTTATTTGGTGGAAAATGGCAGTGCTCATTAAGGAGGCGAGAAGGGAAGGTGCTGCTAATCGTGTAAAGCCACGAGGAAGGGTGGGGGTTCCCTCGTGGAGCAGGAAATTGGACATTTGGGATGTGTGCTGAGGTCACAACACGGGACAGCTCTTCCAGCACAGCCACCAGGAAATGGGAGCGATCCAGGGCTGCTCCTTCTGCTGTGAGGTTTGTGTGCTGATCCAGGGAAAGGCACGGCCGCTCCGGCTCTGTGGAATTACAGGGACAGAGGAAAATTGGGATATTCCTGGTGGCACTGGGAAAGGAGAGCCTCTTGGGAAGGGGAAGCCCAGCTCTGGAGCAGGAGTTCAGTGCTGATTTCAGGGCTGGCTCACCCATCAATGATTTATAGGGAAAATCTGCCCTTCCTGGACACACTAGAGCTGGGATGGGCAGTGTGGGGCACGGGGAGGGGGACAGGAGCTGTCACCCCTCAGGGTGTGGTGACAAATCCAAACCCAGCCCCGGGGACAGCCCAGCAGTGCTTTTATGGAGTGGTGGGGTTCTTCACAATTAATTCTCCCCTCATAAAACACTCCCCTGCCGTTTATTCTCCCTGCTCATGCTATTTAGGAATTTACAGCTAATAAAGGGCAGGGGGGAGGGGGGAGCAGAGCAGCATCCACAGGGTCTCCCCCATCTTCCAGCAGCTTCCCTGTCTGGATTTGTTTCCGTCTCTCCTTGCCTCCCCTGGGATAACGCCATCCCTCAATCTGCTCTGACACATTCCTTTCCTGAGGGCAATTTAAGCGGAGAATGATTCCCTGATTGCTCACTTTGCCTCCTCCTCTCTTATTCTGCAGGGCTGTTGGGTTTTTTTTTTCTGAAGGATCATAAAATAACATGTTTAGCAATAATTGCATGATGGGGATGTTTTGCTGCCATGGGAGAGCTGCTCCCTTCCTCTCCAGGCTCTGTTTGGGTTTGGGTTTCCCCCGTGCCAGGAGGGGCCTGGGCAGGACATGGAGGGGCTGCTGCCACCTGAGTGGGGACCCTGGGGACATCCCTGTCCTAAGGAAAGGTCCCAAAGCTCAGACAGAGCAGGGATAAGGATTTGGGATCAGATCTGAGCCGTTTAACTCCGAGCACAGAATTATCCCACAATGGTTCGTGTGGGAAGGGACCTTCAATGCCATCCAGTGCCACCCCAGGGACACCTCCCACTATCTCAGGTTGCTCCAAATCCTGTCCAGCCTGGCCTTGGGCACTGCCAGGGGTTCAAAGCATCCAGACTCAAAGGAATTCCCAGCAGGGGCAGGGAGCTGGGCCCACGCTGGGCCAGACCCAGCACATTCCCAAATTCAATGGGATCCCTGGAATTGCTGGAGACACGGAGCTCCCCTGGGCTGGCAGCCCCTGCTCACTTCAGCACCACCTCAATTCTCCTCAAGGGCCCCTGAGTGCTTCTATTTAGCTGTAAATTTCTATGTATCAGATTATCCACTGCGAGTGCAAATAAATTCCCTGTATTTCCCAGACCCACTCAATTCCGGCCTCGATAACAAGCAGGGGCACTTGGAGGCGATTCCCACGCTCTGAAACAGGAATTATCTACAGGGCTGTGCTTTCCCTGCTCCATTTTTTTAAATTTTAACCTTGTACAGGCCACCTGGATCCCAAAAATATCCTCCTGACACAGCCACGGTGTGGCTCCTTATGGGATCCGTGCCACAGGAATCTGTGGATCAGGTTCAGGGGACTGCAAAGGTGTTTATGAAGGTGTTTATGAAGCTGTTTATGAAGGTATTTATGAAGATATTTATGAGGATATTTATGAGGCTATTTATGGCAGGCCCTGCTGTTCCTCGGCAAAATATTGATTTGTAAACAAAGGGATGTCCATGTGACTGTTAAATCAGCCTGAGCCATGGCACAGGCTGGAATTAACAAAAAAAAAAGGTTTGTATTTTATATTTCTGTGTCTGTTTTATTTGTAAACCAAAGGGAAAAGGGAAGAAAATGTCCACTGGAGGTGCTCTGTGCTCCTGGCTCTGCAGAGCCTCATCCCAGGCCCGTCCATGGCTTCAACAGCCAAGCAGGGAGGGATTATTCTGTTCCTTTCACCAGGAGCAGTGTCCCCAGCCGGGATGGGAATGGTGGCACTGGGACAGCTCAGGCAGAGCCTCACGGCCATTGGAGCATCCCAAATTTACAGGCTCATCCTCCCTCCCCTCCCACCACAGCCCCGGGCTGTTATCCTGGATTTATGGCTGGAATCTGTCACACCTGCCGTGATTTCCGCGCTGGGGACAGAGCAGGAAGGGCAGCAGCATCCCAGGACTCTGGAGCTGCTGAGATGGGTTTGCAGTTCATTATCCTGGTGCCGAGGCCTCGGGAACCAGCGCAGGCAGCCACGGTCGGGGTTTTTTAAAGAAATACAACTTTCTCCCTTTATTGGTGGCTTGCTCTTCGTTTTATATCCTTTGCCTTTGCCTGAAATGAGAAAAACGAGGCTCCTCCGCAGGCTCTAAACTTTACACCCCTCGCTATCTCGTCCTTTATCTAAAGGCACCTGCTGCAGATTGGGCCATAAAACCTGGGATAAGGGCAGGGACCGGCCTGGGGGGCGGGAGGCACCTCCTTCCCTCCCTCCCCTTCCCTGGCAGCCTTTCCATCAATCCCTCGCTGCTGGGAATGTCTTCCCTTAAAATTTGATGACAGGGCTCGTGTTTTCCTTTGGAGCCTGGGCTGCGGTAGCAGCGGGAGGGTGAAGGGAGGGAAAGCAGAGCCTCAGGCTTGATCCTGATCCACGGGGCTGCTTCCCATGGCTCTGCTCCTTGGCTGGGAATAATCCAGATCACAAATGTCTCCAGCAAACATCACAGGCTGTTCATTGATCTCTGTTTGTTCGCAAATCTAATTGCTGGCCCTGATTAAGGGCCTCATGCCCAGCGGTGCCAGGGTGGGAAGGCAACCACCCCATGGGCATTAATGGCACACATTCCCTGAGGAAATCATGGAGTTTTTAGGTTGGAAAAGACCTTGAAGGGCATCGAGTCCAGCTGTTAACCCTCTGCTGCCAGGGCCACCTCTCAGCCACGTCCCCAAGAGGGTTTGGGGCAGGGAGGAGGGAGGAAAGGCCTGGAGGGAGGACATGGAGAGAGATCAGCTCAGGCAGGATCCCGCAGAGCCTGTCCCTGTCACCGGAGCTGTCACCAGAGGGAGGTGTGGGAGGTCAGAGCTCACACCCGGCACAGGTGCTCGGGAGTCTGTGCACAGCCAGGAGCGATGCACCGCCTGCTGCGCTGGGAAAAGCCTTTCCTTCATCGCGGGGAGCGTTTGGATGCAGAGAGCAGCACCTTCACTCAGCCAGAGGAGAAACCCTGCAGGGGGAAGAGCCCGGGGCTCCTTCACCCATCCCGACCCTCCCGCGGTGTCCTGTCCTGCCCGGGGCACATCCCTTGGGGATCCCAAAATCCGGGGCTGGACACAGATTAGCATTGCCACCTGGCGGGGTCCCCTCTGCCCGGCCCCTCTGTCCATGCCACCAGAATGTCACCGTGGCACCAGGCCCGCCCTGGCACCGCTCTGGAGGTGTCGCTGGAGCGGGACAGAGCCGGGAATGCGCCATCCCCGCTGAGCCCCGGGATGCTGCTGCTCGCAGAGCCCGGAGAGAACACTCAGAGGGTTTTTGTTCTCTCCATCGCTCTTCACAAGTTGTTTTCCACACAAAAATCCCCTTTTCTGCCTCCTTTGAGTGGAGAGGGAGCAGCAAAGGTCAGGCTTGGCCCCGGGCGCTGGAACAGGGCAGAGCGCGCTGACACCTTCGGATTCGGGGAAAAAAGGCAGCACTGAAGGGAACTCGGGGCAGCAAGACGCGAACTCTGCTCCCCAGGGCACCAGGGCACGGTTCAAAGGGTCCCTTCAGCCGCCCGGGCTCAGAGAACAAAGCCCCCATGCACCAGGGAGGGACCCTGGCGGGGACGGGGAGCTGAGGCTCAGGAAAAGGGGAATAACCCGGCCAAGGGCACAAGGGACAAGGCCACATCTGGCCCTGACACAAAGCTGCTCTGCTCCGAAACCACCCCCAGCACAAGGAGCATCCCGCGGGATGCAGGGGTGCGATACCAGCACCTCCAGTGCTGGTGCTGGGTTCCAGTGGGAAGTGATTCCTGCCCCCTCCCCATATTTCGGTGTGGATAAACAGCTTTGCTCCAGAGCTGGGAAAACAAAGCTGGGCCAGGCGCTGGGCACTCAAGGAGGCTGCAATAAATGTTTCAGCAACGCTGAGGAGCAGAGGCAGTGCAGGAGAGCTCTCTGATCGCCATCCAGCTCCCTCTAAATCATTCATGGCCCTCCCTGCCTGCTCCAGGAAGACCCAATTATCCCTATTTTCTCCTAAACATTGAGATTCCCAGAACTTTTTGTTTCAAGGAGGGGAGGAGCAGGTGGTGTTCGCCCAGGTGGGGCCACGCCGGGCTCAGCGTGGAGAGGGCAGAGCTGAGGCTCTGGGGGTCCCAGATGCCTCTGGATCATCCTGGAGAAGGGCAAGGAGTGGAAAATCCCAGAACATCTTCCCCAGCGCTGGCTGTAACACACCAGGCAACGTCAGCAGTGTTCGGAATTGAAATTTTCCAAATGTGCATTTAATTCGGAATTAATGGGATGATTTTTTCCCCCCCTGCGATAATTGAAAGAGGAAAAAAAATGATTATTAAACACAGCTTTGTGTCTGAGCCCTGACAACGAGGTGGTAAATATCCATCCGGCACATGGCTGCTAATTCCCAATAAATATGTTTCTTTCAATAACCAGCTGGTTTTAATTTAACAAACAAAGAGCTGTCTGCTAAAATCGGAATTAATTGAGTGTTTAGAGACCTTGATGGAAAGCAGCAGTCGTGTCTCAGCCCCCACCCCTGGCCGGTGCAATGTCCTCCTTCTGGAGCAGCAGGAATGTGCAAATGGACGCTGGGAATGTTTGGTGGCACCCAAATCCCTCATTTCTGGCTGCTGAGACCTGTGTGGGACCCTAAAACCCGAGCCGGTGCCAGTCCATTCCACAATTCCCGAATCCAGCAAGCCTCGGGAGAACCAGCGATGCCCTGGGGGTGATTTACAGCTGCTCCTTCAGCCAAGGACCTCTGAACGCTCCCTGAGCAATTCCCCTCAGCTTTTCCAATCTGTTTTCCTGACACCGCTGGAGCAGCGGTGACATCCAGGCCCTGCGATGCCCTTCCCACGCTCTCTGGAGATGCAGCTGGAAGCCTCAGCTGCGCTTTTCTGGAATAAACCAAACTTTTCCAGCAGCGAGAGGCCCTGAGATTCAATCTGGATGCCTCATGGATTGGGAAGAAGCAGCAGGAAGGACCTTGGGGCTTGAAGTTTGGGGAGACGGAAAGCACAGGGAGCTGCAGGTTCCCATGGAAAAGGACAGGACAGGTGCCCTAAAATCCTTTATTCCAATGGTTTGGCTTCACCTCGGGCTGAACCGAGGAAGGGAGGGATGGGCTGAGTGTGGCCATCACCTCTGGGAGGAAAAGAGATTAAACGGGCATAGAAAAGCTCTTTTCAGACACCAGGAAAAGCTGTGTAATCAGGAAATTGCCTCTTGAGCAGTGCCAGACGCTGCTGCTTCCATGGAGATCCCAGCCTTCGCCAGAGGGCAGGAAAAAATCCCTCCCCATTAACCCCGGGAGATCCACTGCTCCCTCCAAAGTTTGGGAAGGAGCCGGGAGCCCCAAAGGTCCATGCAGAGCCGGGGATGGGTCACAGACACCCCCAAAAAAGGAGCCATGGTGGGGATGGAAGCTCGGCTGCCTCCCCTGGAACCTCCCCAGAGATCCCCAAAATGTCCCCGCTGGATTTCGGTGTTTCCCCCACGGCGGGAAGGGGCAGAGCCGGGGACGCCCTCCGGGGACAACTTCAGGTGACACCTTCAGGGCACGCCCTCAGAGGACGCCCTCACGCGACTCCCGCACGTGCACCACCACGTGACTCCCTCACGTGACTCCCTCACGTGTGCCCTCATGTGCTCCGCCATGTGACTCAGCCACGTGACTCCCTCGCGTGACTCCATCACGCGCACCACCACGTGACTCCCTCACGTGTGCCCTCACGTGACTCCACGCGCCCTCACGTGACTCCCTCATGTGACTCCCCACGTGCACATCACGTGACTCCCACATGTGCACCTCCACGTGACTCCCTCACCTGACTCCCTCACGCATGCCCTCATGTGCTCCGCCACGTGACTCCCTCATCTGACTCCCTCACGCGCACATCACGTGACCCCTCATGCTCACCACCACGTGACTCCCTCATGCGACTCCCTCACGTGTCTCCCTCACGTGTGCCCTCATGTGACTCCCTGACGTGACTCACTCACGTGACTCCCTCACGCGCACCACCACGTGACTCCCTCACGTGCCCCCTCACATGATGTCCTCATGTGCACGCTCACGTGACCCCCTCAGGCGAGGCCCTCAGGTGACGCCCTCAGGCTGAGGGACCCTGGCAGCCCAAATCAGCCACAAAGTCCCCGTGATGTCCCCTCCTCCCCACCCCACGAATTTCCCCACTTAAAAATAAAATTTAAAAACCCCAAACTCCCGTGTCAGTTTTGCTCTAAAACCCTAAGAAAAAGGAGGGGAAAATGATGGCATTCCAGGGGGGAAAAAACCTCAAATTTCCACTGAATTTTTTAGAGGTGGATTGATCCCATCCGTGTCGGACAAAGCACCAACCAACTCCAGGTATTTCAGGGAGGCTGGAAATGCTCCCAGCTGCCAGATTGGGCTTTTTGGCCCCAAAAAATTCCCGTATCCACGGCAGAGCAAGCTTTGGAAAGCAGATATCTGGGAAAGGCCCCCAGATTTTAATTATCTCTCTTTTCACATCTGCACACCATCCCCGCCACAGCTTAATAAACAGGTTGCATGAGCTGTGAACATATTTTGTTAATTTTCCTGGGGAAAATTGAGTTTTCACAAGGCCTTTTTGGCAGAAATGCTCATCAGGACAATTACAACAAATTGGGGAGAAATTCAAAACATCTGCACTGAAGAAAGACAACTTCAGGACAGCAGGACAGTGGAGCTGGGCAGGCCGAAAATGTGATTTTTCAGCAGTGGGAGATGCCCCAAGTTGGGTTTTTTCTCCTCAAAATAAACATTGGATAAAGGTGGCTCCTAATGGGCTCATTTTAGATGGATTTAAGTGTATGGAAATCAGCTTTTCTTTCCATTTGGGTGTATTGACAGTTGAGGAGCCAGGGAATTATTTAGAATAGGAAGGGGAGGAAAAGAAAACCTTAAAAAGGGTAAAAATGCATTTCTATTAGAAATACTGCACTGAAGCAAAACTGAATTTAATTCCTATTTAATGTTGGACAGTGTCCTCGGGGAAAATAATTCCACCATACTGCAAATTAGGCTTTTTTTCTATAAAACTTGAATTTTCCTTTTTTTTGCCTGGAGGACTTGGGGCGTCTCATGTGTGGATGCCACACAAACACCACGAGGCCTTCCCAGGGATTGGTCTAGGGTTTATTATAATAAAATTAAATCCAAGTAATTGCTTGGCCCCTCTGGAAGCTCTCACTCTGACCAGCTCAGCAGTTGTAGGAATGGTATTTCCACCAGTTTTTCCATGACATTCAGGATATTTTTTAAAAGTCTCAATTCTACATCAAACCCACGAAATACCTTGATAAAAAATGCTGTTTTGATGTGGTTTTCCCATGGGATTTCCCACAGTTCTGGTGTCTGGCCCTGGTTCCCAGGAGCTGAAGGTCCCATTGGCACCACTTTGGGGTTGTGGCATTTTGGGGTTCAGTGAGGCATCCCACATCCCACATCCTGCATCCCAAATTCCACATCCCGCATCCCAAATTCCACATCCCGCATCCCAAATCCCACACACCGCATCCCAAATCCCACATCCCGCATCCCAAATCCCACATCCCGCATCCCAAATCCCGCATCCCTGGGGAGCCACATCCCCCCTGAGCCGCCGCTCTCCAGCAGCTGCTGCACAACTCATTAGCGACTCCTCATTTCCATGAATTCCCCGGGAACGGGATTCAAACAAACCCCGGCTCGGAGCGATCAAAACAAATCAGCCGCGACATGAAAGCGGAAAGGTTGAAGCAGAGGTGAGGAGCTACAGGAGCGATTTTCATACTTTTATCCTTTTTTTTAATTTTTTTTTTCCTCCCTCTCCATCATTTCTTGCGGAATGATGAAGTTCAGTCGGAGGAACGTGGGGATTTGATGGCTCAGAGATCTGAGGGCTCAGCTGTCAGGGGATGCTCCGCGTTTAGCATCGATAACAACTCCCAGCTCCGGGACATGGAGCCGCTGCCACTGCTCTCCCAGAGCCCCCAAATCCCTCCTGGCTCGTGTGACACTGCCACAGCCCGCGGGTGACCCTCACCCTGAGCCCCGGGACACCGCGAGGGGCCGCAAGGTGGGATTTGCACCTCTTGGAGCGGTGCCAGAGCCCGGAGCTCTGGACGTGAAGAGAAGCCGAGGTGCGATGCTGACTCAGAGCTCGGAGCAGGGATTGGCCTCTTTTGGGTGTGAATTCCATGCTGGGAAAAGTCCAATAGTCCATGTATTTTTTTTTTTTTTTTCTGGCAGTCAAACCTTTCTCCAGCAGTTTAAATCCCAGGAAAAGATTCTTGACACGTTTTTGCCAAAAAGGTCCATTCCCCCACTGCTGCTTGAATTGTTTCCTTGAACACACTCAGCTACACCCACGGAAGTGCTTCCCACCAGGAGCTCTGCTGGGGCAGAAAAGCAGCTTAAGGGAAAGAAGGAACAGCAGGAACATTTTATAACAGGATCCCAGACTGGATGGGATGGGTTTGGGTGGGAAGGGAGCTCAAAGCCCACCCGGTGCCACCCCTGCCTTGGGCAGGGATACCTCCCACTGTCCCAGGTTGTTCCAGCCTGGCGTTGGACATTTCCAGAGATCCAGAGGTAGCCGCAGCTCTTCCAGGAATTCCAATCCTCCCCAATATCTCACCTAAATCTCCCCTCTTTCAGCTTAAATCCATTGAAACAGAAATGTTAAGCACATCCCACGTGTGATGCTCAAATCCTCCCTTCCCTCCTCGCACCTCCGAGATCCCAAATCGCCTCTTGGCTGCAGGGGGTGTTTTATGGACCCGGCCGCTCCACTGGAATCCCATTTATTGCTGGAATTGTCCTCGGTTCGGTGCAGGAGGACACCCGACGGGGGCCTCTGCCCCAGTAATTCCGGTTAATTGGCCGTGCCTTCATTGTCCCCTCTGCAATGAGCGCTCATTAAGGTGGCACTAAAACAGAAGGGGAGGGAGGAAATCAAAGCGGAGCGAAGGAAGAGACTCATGGAGAGGCTCCAGGAGGGGAGATTGGCACCTGGGCGCTCATTCCAGCTCGGAAAACACAGGGAATGATGGATGGAGGCACTTACGAGCACCTTGACAGCAATAAAGGGGATGATCCATTCCAGAGCTGGCGGAATTCCAGCGGCACGGCCTCTCTCTGCCTCTGCAGCGCTGTGGGAAAGGCTCCTCCGTGTGTCCCGGTGGGAATGGGATGTTCTGGGAATTGGGGTGGGAATTGTGAGCGCCAGGGCCTGGATCGTGCTCTGGTTAAAGCTGCTCCAGGGGATGATCTGCTGGGAAGCAGCAGAGTCTCAGCACAGCCACACTGAGCCAGCAGCTGCTCGGGTGGGTAACAAACATCTCCCCGAGCTCATTCCGGGGGAAATGCCACATCCCGGCCTCTGGGAAAGCTCGGGAGAGGCTCAGCAGAGCAAAGGGAAGTGCCAGGCACCGGCAGGGGATGCAGGGGGGCAGAAGTGCAGCTCAGCATCTCCGTTTGGGGCTGGATCTGCTGATTTCTCCCAGGACAAGAGGAAATGGCCTCAACTGTGCCGGGGAGGGTCAGGTCAGACATCAGCAGGAATTTCTCCATGGAAAAGGTTGTTAAACATCGCCCAGGGAGGTTTGGAGTCCCCACCCCGGGAGGTGTCCCCGGATGTGGCACTCGGTGCTCTGGGTTGGGGACAAGGTGGGGCTCACAGGGTGACCTTGGGGCTCTTTTCCAGCCTCGGGGTTCCACGGTTCCGTTCCACCATCCCACAGTCCTGCCCTCCCAGGGGCACACGCGGTCACACCCCGCAGTGACCCCGCAGCGTCCCTGCCTCGGCCGCGGCTCCTCGCGCTGCCTGCGCAGCCAACTCGGCCATTTCCTCTCCACATCCAGCCTGGCGCTGAAACCACACCGCTCCTCTCCTCCCGCTCCCAGGTACAAAGCAGCACAAGTGCTTTGTAATTTAGTTGAAAGAACGGAGGTATTTTCTTTTTAATCCCCTAAACAGCGCTTTACCCCCCACCCCCCCCTTCTGCAAAGCGCCAAATCTCGCAGATTTTTCCTTTTAATTTTTTTTTAAATTTTAATTTTAGAGGAGAAATTAATGCACGGAACAAAACACAGGCAAGGAACAAAGCAGAGGGGGTTTGTTTGTCCCCAGCAAAGGCTGCAGATGACAGACAGACACCCGGCCACTGCAGCTACAGCACCAGATTCGCACGGCTTTGTCTCCTGCCTTTGATGCCTCAAATTAAAATGTGCTGGAGGACGGTAATTAAAAAAAAACAAACCCTGAGAACCACTTGGCTTTTTGCAGTTGGATCCCTCCTGCCTCAAGGTTTAACCCTGTGAAGGATCTCTGCGGGAATGGGATTTCCAGAGGAGCTGTGGCTGCCCCATCCCTGGAGGTGTCCAAGGCCAGGGTGGAGCAACCTGGGATGGTGGAAGGTGTCTCTGGGGTGGCAGTGGAATGGCTTTGGGGTCCCTCCCAACCCAAACCATTCCAGGATTCCGTGATCAAGGCACCTGAAGGGGATGAGGGCATGGAGTGGATCCATTTCCAGCAGAATTCCTGCTCCACAGGTCACCCCAGGGCTCGTTAAAACACCTCTGCTTTGTGGGAACAGCGGCTCCAGGTCAGGCCTAAGAGGAAAATCAGATTCCCGTGGCAAAAATGGGAACCGGAGGCTAACCACAAAATCCCGGCAGCTCAGAATGAGCCAGGGGGGCTCTTGCCCATCAGGAACTGAGAGAAGAAGGGAATCAAGGCCCAAATCTGTCTCCTGATGCTCCAGCCCAGGGCCTGGGGATGGGAAAATCCCACAAATCCCATCTCAGGGGAGCAGCGAGCCCTAGTTTATCAAAGTAGGGTGACCCAACTCATTTGCATCTATCCCAGCCCCATGATCAATGCCTGATCAGAACAACTGCTCCAGCCTTGATCCCAATTCCCAATCAGAACAAACTGCTCCAGCCTTGATCCCAATTCCTGATCAGAACAACTGCTCCAGCCTTGATCCCAATTCATGATCAGAACAACTGCTCCAGCCTTGATCCCAATTCCCGATCAGAACAAACTGCTCCAGCCTTGATCCCAATTCCCGATCAGAACAAACTGCTCCAGCCTTGATCACAGGCAGCTCATTTGGATCTCAGCTAATGAAGGAGAGCAGTGGGAATCAATGGGATTCAGTCCACCCGGGAAATCACAGAGCCTGAACTCGGGGTGGAACAAAAATCAGGTTCTCCTGAATTCACCAAATCGATCCAGGGGGTCCAGCCGAGCGCAGGGGATGTGGCAGCATCTCCTGGCACCTCGTGGCTGCACAGAAACCACCGCCTCTTCCCTAATGATCTCCCCTGGGAAGGAGCTGGAGTAAACACTCCAAAACTACACACGTTAATTTATGCCGGCTGCTGCCTTTGTGTTTCGGAACAAGCTGGGCCCTTTTTTGTTGTGTTGTTTCGTTTTTTGTTTGTTTTTTTTTTTTTAAATTGCTTCATGAAAAGTCCCATCAGTGCTGTCAGCACGAATGATGTCACCAAATAACGGTGCCCACCAGGCACCCAAATGGCATGGCAGGAATCAGTCCCCAAAGGGGCGGGGGGTGGGTGGGGGACAAGAGGTGACCCCCAAAGCCACTTCCAGCCCCCCGTGCTGGAAAAGGGACAGGCTGATGGCGAATGATGCCATCCCTGCCCTTGGCAGCAATCCCCAGACCCTGCCCAGCTTCCCCATGGAGCTGTTTCAGCTCAGCCATGGGACTTGGCTGCCCTGCCAGGACGACAAATGTCACAAATGTCACAAATGCCACGGCACCCTTCCACCCCTCCCCAGCTCCCCAAAACCGAGCCCAGGGCTGAGCTCCATTCTCTGGGAACAGATCCCAGGCACCAACCTCACTTCCCAGCCAGGCTCATGGCAAAAAAAAAAAAAAAAAAGGCAGAAAAAAGATGTAAAGAGAAGCAAAATCTCTTAATAAAATCTCTTAATAAACCCCAAGAAGGATTCTGGGTTTGTCTCTGTTTTGTGCTGCACCACCAGCAGGACAAGGATTCATTAATTCGCTGTCTCTGCACGTGGTTTGCTCTCCACTCCTTTGGCTGCATTGCTGCAGGTGATTTTGGCAGCACAGCTTTGGTGCTTTTCGGAGCAGGTGGATCCTCCTTGCAGCGGCACCAATATAATGGATGCGTCATTATTGGGGAGATAATTTACTTAAACTTGGTATCAGGCCCTGATTCCAGCCTGGGATTAGTGCAGCCTGATCAGATTAGTGACTCTGCCAGGCCTGGGTGCTCCCAGGCCAGGAGGGGCTGTGCTGGAGCCTTGGAGCTAAAGGGTTTTGTGTAAAAATTGCTGGGATGAAATGTCCCAAAAATCCCTGGAGTGTGGGATGGGTCCCCAGCTGCTCCCTCCTCATCCCCTGGGTGGGGCTGGGACAATTCCTCCTTGAGCTGAGCATCCATGTTCCTCTCCTGTGCTCCAAATCCCGACGGAGTGACCCAAACCCGGATTTTGCAGAGTTTTGCTCAGTCCTGGCCATTTCATGGGCCCACTCCCAGAACCGTGCAGGTGGTCAGTGTCTGAGCCCCCTCTCATTTATCAGAACCCCCAACGCAGCTCCAGCTCCACCCGAGGCCAACTTCCATCCCTTGGCCTCTTCCAGATCCCTCTGAAGGCTCAGGATGGGCTCTGGAGGCAGAAGAGGCTGCTCGGGAGAGGCAGCGCGGTCAGAGGGATGTGCAGCAAGCGGTGCTCGATAAAAAACGCATCCTCCTCCTCCTCCTTCTTCTTCTTCTCCTCTTCCTCCTCCTCCTCCTGCTGCTCACCTGTGCTCCCGTCCCCCGCGGAGCGCCCCGGGCCGCCCGGCGCTAACAAAGATGTTGTTTAGCAGCTTGTCAGAGCTGTAAATTGGCCGAGCAGCGGAGCCGTTTGCATTCTCCACGGGGCCTGAACTGAGAATTAAACAGTGGCAGCGGCTGCTGGCGCTGCCTGATGGAGCAAATCAATTCTCCCCTCCCTCCTCCTCCTCCTCCTCCCGGCCCGGATTCAGCGCCGCGGTGCCCACGGAGGGCAGCGTTTGCCAGACAGTCCTTGAGGGCCGGCGCAAAAAGGCAGCGAGAGATCAGGGCAATTAACCTGAAAGGACCCTGGAGAGCGAGAGAGGAGGAGATCGGGGGGAAAATTCAGGATCCGAGCCCTCCATCTGTCCGCGCGCTGCTTTAATTGATCTGGGAGTCAATCAAAGCAGCGGCAGCTTTTATTCGGCTGCTCCGAGCTCCGTGCAAAGCGAGCGCGGAGAGGGCAGAGCGGGATCCTCCCGCCACGGCTGGGAGGCGACACGGTGACATGGGCCAGGGGACAGCCAGGCAGCCCACAGCCTGCACCGGGGGACCCTGAGGTGTTTTGGGAGCAGGACAATGACCACAGAGACATTCAGACCGTGTCTGCGCCATCCCTGGCCAGGCTGGAGCACCCTGGGATGGTGGAAGGGGATGGGGTGAGATGATCCTTGAGGTCTCTTCCAACCCAAACCATCCCAGGATTCTTTCATTCCCCCCAGCCCCACAGATCCCTGGCTGCTCTTCCTCCTTCCCCATCTCCCAGTCCCGCTCTCCACCCATTTTTGGGGGTGCAGCCGCACCCCTGCCCCCCTGCCCGTGCCCCAGACCCAGCCCACCCCTCCCAGCCCCGAGCCTTGTCCCCTTTGGCACGGCGACATCTGTTTTGCATGGGCGAGGGAGAGCAGGGGAGCGGTAAACATTGTCTTTATTTGAAAAGCAAGAAAAACATCCAAAGGCTCCACACCGCCCTTCCAGAGCCCTCTGGCTCTCTGATTTCCCTTCAGAAGACAATTCTGTTCCTGCCGCCCGCGCCGGGGAGCTGTTTTGTTCTCTGAGTGCTGCACGCACAGAAATCACGGCGCTCCTGAAGAGCCCTCGCAAGCCGAGGATGTTCTGGCAATGCTCGGCCCCGGTGATTAACCCGAGCTGCGGCTCTTCCCTGGCCGGGAGTGCCACACCGAGCACTTCCCTTCCTTTCCGGGTCAGCTCCAGCCCTGCCCGGCCTGGCTGCCAGCACCCTGCCCAGCCCAGAGGATGGAGATGGGCTTGGAGGGGTGGGGCTGCAGCCCTCATCCACAAAAAACCTGTTCTGCACCTTTATCTCACCCTGGGCATGGATAAAAATGCAGTTGGACAATGACTCTCCAGGAATATTTCCTAATTTTAGGGTTTTTCAATGCATCCCTGGAGCCAGAGAGGGGGAAAAAGCTCCCAAGTGTCCTTGTCCATGAGTAGGACTTGCGTCCGCACTTCCCAGATGCAGAGGGGGAGCTTTTCTGGGGCCAGGGCCAGATGTTCAGGCAGGGAGCAGCTGGCTGCACGCCCTGCCCCTGCCCAGATGTTCTGCAGTCCCTCCTGGCAAGGGGCCAGGCCAAGGGCCAGGCTGCAGCTGCATCCCCACATCCTTGATCCTGCCGGGAACCTCGAGATCCACCTTGCACAGGGCTCAGGGAGGACCTTCAGGACTGGGAGTTGCCATGAGATAGAATTTTATGTAAAATGAGCAGTTCCGAGGCTGTTCCATGTTTTGCCATCACCCTGTGACCAGAGCAGCACATGGAGCTTCCAGCTTCATGAGGAAACAGCAGCATCAGAGTCCGTGGTGGGAATAATCCCATTCCAGAGGAAAAATGTGCCTTGCTGGGAACGAACACCCCCTCAGCAGCGGGGATAATCCCGAATCGGCAGTGCGATTCCTATCGGCTTTAATCCCATCCCTCAGGCTTTTCCATGTGCGTCTCCACCATCAGAGGGTTTCAAACCCTCCTGGCTTTGCTTTCCTGTGGGAATATCAGCACCCAGGAGGTGTGGGGGAGGCTGGAAGGGATGGCTGGGTCGGGTACCAGGTGCTGGTTTAGTCCCTGGTATAAAACCTGGGATTTGGGAGGAGTTTGGAGTGATGGAAGTTGATGCTGCCTTGACTGGTGGATGTTTCTCCATCTGGGAACTGGGAATGTCTTGTTCTACCATCCCCAGAGATCAGACAGCACCCAGAGGGGGTGGAGCAGACTGGGTGCACTGGGATGTCTCCGGGAGGAGAGGCAGGATCAGACCCCGAGCTATCCCTGTGAGTGTGCCGTGATGAAAGGAGTGATCCCTGGAAGAAAAGAGCAATCCCTGCCCGGCGCCTCCTCAGCACCATCCCGATGGATTCTCTGCCCCCTGGAGCAGCTTTGGGGTGCTCCTTCTGCCCCCAGCTCCCAGCCCAGCCCGCTGTGATCCCTCTCCCTCCTTCCCTCAGCCTCCAATCACAGCAGCTCCTCATCTCCATCCCACGAGAGATTCCCAAGGCAGGGAATCGGAGGGAGAATCGTTTCTTCTGTTGTTGCTACAACATTTGGCACCAATCTTCTCTGTCTTTCAGGTGTTCCAGGGATTGATTTTGCATCAGCTGCCTCTTGCTCAGCTCTGAGGCCCGATAATATCACACACACCACGGAGAGCTCCAGCAGCGGCGCTCGGGCTCCAGAGGGAGCTCCATTAGGGCTGGGATAAGTGACAGCCGCTGCCAGCAGCCCTAAAAGCCGAGGCTCCGCCGGATAAAAGTTCTAACAAGAGTCAGAGCGATGCAAACATTTCCCTGCGCCTCTCTGAAATGGATGTTTGGCTGAGCCATGGCTGTGCTGGGCTCAGAAGGAAAGGGAATGGGCTGGAGATGCCCCAAACACACTCAGCCCCTCCGGCTCCTGGCTTTGCTCCCACCTGGAGCAGGGAAGATTGGTTCCCTGAGTGAGGGAAGGACTTGGAGTGGGGAGGATTGGTTCCCTGAGAATGGAAAGGTCTTGGGGTGAGGAGGATTGGTTCCCTGAGTGAGGGAAGCTCTGGGAGCAGGGAGGATTGGTTCCTTGAGCAACGGAAGGTCTTGGGGTGGGGAGGATTGATTCCCTGAGAATGGAAGGGTCTTGGGGTGAGGAGGATTGGTTCCCTGAGTGAGGGAAGGTCTTGGGGTGGGGAGGATTGGTTCCCTGAGCAAGGAAAGGTCTTGGAGTGGGGAGGATTGGTTCCCTGAGCAAGGAAAGGTCTTGGAGTGGGCAGGATTGGTTCCTTGAGCGAGGGAAGGTCTTTGGGCAGCTGCAGAATGACAGCTCAATGGAGGCTGGGGGTCTGTGTGAAAATCCGCGCTATTCCAGCCCTCAGGAACGGCAGGTGATGCTCCCCAGGGATTCCCAGCCGCAGGTCCGGACAGAAACATCTCCCGGAGAAATCCCACCAGTTCCAAACTCGCAGCAATCCCCACCCCAGCCAGCAGCCCGAGCACGTCCCGGATCCGAGCCCGGATTCACAGCCCCGGCTTGTAAAGCTTCCCAAATCCCACCGTCCGCGGGCAGGACGCGCCGGGATTGAGGGAAAGGCAGGCTGCAGAGCCTGGATCCGGCTGGAGGAGGGATTTTGGCCGCTTAAGCGCATCCTCGGAGTGAGCTGGCAGAATTCCACCTCGGAGCAGTTTCCAGAGGCGGACGGAGCTCATTCCTCCCTCCCTCCCCGTGCGCGACTGACTCCTGCCATCTAGCGCTGCTCCCGCACGGCATCCCGCGGATCCCGAGCATGCCGAGCATCCCGCGGATCCCGAGCATCCCGCACATCCCGCGGATCCCGAGCATCCCGAGCATCCCGCGGATCCCGAGCATCCCGCGGATCCCGAGCATCCCGAGCATCCCGCGGATCCCGAGCATCCCGCACATCCCGAGCATCCCGAGCATCCCGCGGATCCCGAGCATCCCGAGCATCCCGCGTGTCCCGCACATCCCGAGCATCCCGAGCATCCCGAGCATCCCGCGGATCCCGAGCATCCCGAGCATCCCGCGGATCCCGAGCATCCCGAGCATCCCGCGGATCCCGCGTGTCCCGCACATCCCGCGGATCCCGCGGATCCCGCACATCCCGCACATCCCACACATCCCGAGCATCCCGAGCATCCCGAGCATCCCGAGCATCCCGAGCATCCCGAGCATCCCGCACATCCCGCACATCCCGCGGATCCCGCACATCCCGAGCATCCCGAGCATCCCGAGCATCCCGAGCATCCCGCGGATCCCGAGCATCCCGCACATCCCGCACATCCCACACATCCCGAGCATCCCGAGCATCCCGCACATCCCGAGCATCCCGCGGATCCCAAAAACTCCGGCGGCCCCCGGGCCAAGCGCCAGCACTCCCCCGAGACCCCGGAAAAGGCTCTTCCCGACGGGGCATGACCCGGGAGGAGCTTCGGGGCAAAAGCCAGGGAAGGGCAGACAGGAGGGCAGAGGAGGAGGGAGATGGAGATGCCCTGAGGGGGAGGAGAACAAGGGCTCTGCTCTGCCCTCACAGAGGCCACAGGGGACCCCAAACCCAGCTGGGTGACCCCCAGACCCCGCTGGGTGACCCCTAGGCCCCTCTGGGTGACCCCCAGGCCCCTCTGGGTGACCCCCAGGCCCCTCTGGGTGACCCCCAGGCCCCGCTGGGTGACCCCTGGCCGGGCTGTTTGGTCCAAAGGCTGCCCACGTGCCGAGGAAATCTAGGCACCAGCAGCCCCAGGGAGGCTGTCAGGGAATGAAGAGCCCTCAGATGGGGCTGGGGCCAGTGGGGCACGAGTGTGGGGTGGGAAAAGCCCCCCCGGTGCCCCCCAGCACCGCTCTGTGCCTTCCCAGGGTGTGAGGGACACGGAGCAGCCACAGCTTTGAACCTCTCCTCATTCCCCCAGCCCCACACCCAGTCCCTGGTGGATAAACTCATCCCTCCTCCCGCTGCAGACGATTCCCTGGAGCGAGAGGGGAGTTCTGGGAAGCTGAACCAACAGGGCTGGGGGGTCTCACCCCCTGACACCCCCGTGGGATGCTCCCACCCTCGGGATGCTCCTCCCAAGTGCTTTTCCATGGTAAGTAGCACTATTAGGCAAATTTGTTATTGACTGCTCCACATTAGACTGCTTTTTTTTCGGACTTTCATGGCAACAGGAATAATAAAAATGCACTTTATCTTCCCGGATTTACAGGTTCATAAAGCTGCTTTTGTGCCCCCCTGGGAATCCGGGGATTAGAGGGGCATTAAACACCTCCAGTGCAAATTCCACTCAGGTGAAAAGGGGGGAATTCAAGGGCAAGGAGTGAGCAGAAGCAAAAGTGTGGGTTTAATTTATTATTGAAGGAATAAAAGCCTCATAAAAAAAAACTTTTCGCCAGGCAGGAGGAATCCATAATCCCACTGCTTGTGGATTCTGCCCAGGAACTTCTGGAGATAACAGACATGGAGGAAAAGAGATCCCAACCTGCAGGATGGAGAGGGGAGGGTGGAAAAGGCAAAGGAAAACTCCTTCACACCAACCCCTCCTCCCTCTGCAGCAAAACTGATGTTCATCCAAAGAGGAGAGAATTCCAGCCAGGAAATGTCCAGATTTGGTGCTGCTCCAGGAGGGGTGGCCTTGCCCAGCAGTGACAAACAGCTCCAGGTGTCACCCAGTGTCACCCACGGCCACGGTTTATTTCTCTCTGAAGCCTTGGCTGGCACCGAGATCATTTTGCTGTTATAAATTATCCCAAACCCTCGAGGATTTGGGGCAAAAATGTCAGGATGAGACCAAACCTCCGAGGAAGTTCTCTCTGCTCCCGAGGCAGCTTTCCCTTAAGGAATCGCTTCCCGTGGGAAGTGATCAATAAATCCCTGTTATCAGCACAGAGCCTCTGCCTCGGGCTCTGCCACTCTGCTGAAATCCCTGTCACTGCAGCTGCTGATCCCATCCCCAATCCCGAGGAGTTATTTGGGATTTGTGGAGCTGCGAGAGCACAATCCCCAGCGCTCCCCACAAAGTGCTTTAGGCGCCGCTGTTACCACCTGAGCCGAGGTGCTAAATTCTACTTTTCCATGAATTTCAGCCAAAGGAGTAAATGAATTTTTTTTTTTTCCCCATCCACCATTTCCAGGACCGAATCCTGCTGGTGCCACAGCGTGGAATTCCTCCCTCGTTCCCCAGCAGGCACCAGCAGCATTTTGATGCTGTTTTTTCCCTCTCCTTAGGCCAGGAGCTGTCGGAGGAGTTCTCTCACAACAAACCCACTCTGGTTTGCAAACCCCCGGCTCGAGCCGCGCCAGGAGAGGGGGGGACATCCCCTAATTAATCCTCAGAGGCCATTAATGGCCCCGGCAGTGCTGCCGGCACGAGCCCAGTGCTCCTGAGCAGCTTGAGTTATCCAAGGAGCGGCCAAGAAAGCTCCCTGGGGACAGGCAGAGCTGTTCAACATCGTGAATGCACCACACCAACATTCCCTGCTCATCCCGAGCATTCCCTGCTCCTCCAGAATATTCTCTTCTCCTCCGGAACATTCCCTGCTCCTTCCGAACATCCCCTGCTCCTCCCGAGCATTCCCGGCTCATCCCGAACATTCCCTGCTCCTCCCGAGCCGGCCTGGACTCCTCCAGAACATCCCCTGCTCCTCCTGAACATTCCCTGCTCCTCCAGAACATTCTGGAACATCCCCTGCTCCTCCCGAGCATTCTCTGCTCCTCCTGAGCATCCCCAGCTCCTCCCGAACATTGCTTGCTCCTCCCGAATGTTCCCTGCTCATCTCGAGCATCCCCTGCTCCTCCGGAACATCTCCTGCTCCTCCCGAGCATTCTCTGCTCCTCCTGAGCATCCCCAGCTCCTTCGGAACATTCCCTGCTCCTCCAGACATTCCCTGCTCCTCCAGAACATTCCCTGCTCCTCCCGAGCATCCCCTGCTCCTCCCGAGCCGGCCTGGGCTCCTTCCTGCCCCTCCAGGCTGGGATTCCTCGGGGCAGGACCCCCTCCCCGGGGCAGGACCCCCTCCCCGAGGCAGGTTCGCTCACAGGATGTTGGTCCCTAAAATATGAAGGTTTATTCCCAAAATCCCCGCTCTGCTCCTGGTCGGGGACTGGGGCACTTTGGCTCTGGACAACACCAGGTTTTTCCCGAATTTCTCACTACCTGAAGGCAAGCACCGCTTTGGGAAGCATCCTTGGCTTTGGGATCCCTGAGCTGGGAATGCCCTGCTTGGGGCCGGGATATTTTCCTGGTCAGTGGTCTGAGCTCCTGTTTTCCACATCTGCAGCACAGCTGGGCACCCGCAGAGGTTTCCAGAGGTTCCTTCCCAAAAGCTCAGCCGGACCCTTCCCTCCGGAGCTGTCCCAGCAGGGCTGTGCTGTCCCCGGCGTGTGGGGACAGCTCCACCCCTGCGAGACAAATCCGAAACAAAGCCTGGATTACTCTCCGAGCCCGCGGAGTGACAATGCCGAGCTCGGGGCTGAGAGCAGGGGGAGCAGGAAGATGAAAAGCTGCTGGAAAAGCTCCTGCCTGGCTGGCTCTGTGTCACTGCTGCTGGTGACGGCAGCCACGGGCAGGTGAACAATAGCAGCCATCAGGAGATATTCTTTTCCTCCTGCAGGGACTGAGTGATCCCAGAGGGATTCGAGCAGTTTGCCAGGACTAAAAAGGGACTCAATTTAAGCCAGAATTTGCAGAAGCTTTCCCTGAGCTTCCCCTGGATGCAGCTCCCCCCAAAGAGGGTCACAGCAGTGTCAGGGCACAAGGAATGGGGGGCAAGACCCATTCACATCAAATATTATCATTTTTGTGTCATTTTGTCATTCATCTGCTCCTTAACTGAGTCCTGCTCTGGCTGACCTGTGAGAGCTGAGAGTGCAAAGCAAAGTCCTTCCTTCCTTCCTTCCTTCCTTCCTTCCTTCCTTCCTTCCTTCCTTCCTTCCTTCCTTCCTTCCTTCCTTCCTTCCTTCCTTCCTTCCTTCCTTCCTTCCTTCCTTCCTTCCTTCCTTCCTCCTTTCCTCCTTTCCTCCTTTCCTCCTTTCCTCCTGAGGTCTGACCAATGCTGGGGGACAGAGCAGAAGTGCAGAGAGTCATTCCAAGGGCTTCACATCCCAAATATCCTCAGCCATGGACTCGAGGAGCCACCAGAGAGTCCCCAGAGAGCCCTGGCAGAAGCTCCAGAGCTTCTTTACAACTCCTTCCCTCCCCTCTCGACTTGAGTGCTCCCAGAATGTCGAGAGGCATTGGGAAGGAGCGGGGCAGGAGCACCTGGGCTGCAGCATTCCCATTTTAATATGAAAACCGTCTCGCTGATAACTTTTTCTCATTATTTCCGTGTTATTGTAATTTCATGCCACCTTCTCCTCGCCGACACCGCTCCTGCCTGCTGCTACACTTGTTCCAGGCTGGGTTTGCCCCCCAGCAATGCTAATCGTGGCTCGGGGAGCGTTTTTATTCATTTTCTGTCTCACTCCCAGGATTTCATGTGACTTATGTCTCCCCCCGAGCTGCTGCTCCTGTGTGAGGCGCGGGGTGAGCGGAGGGGTTTAGCATTCTGCCTGCACACACCTTTTCCTTCCCCTCTCCAAATGAAAGATCATTTGAACTCGGAATTGCATTAGCATGACATTTTTCTGCTAAATTACCCTGGCTGCACTCAGGCTGAAAGGAACCATTCCTCCTTTAACCTGCTGGGGTTAGGGGTGTTCAAACCCCACAGGGGAGGGGGGAGTGAGGGCTGAGCGCTGCTTGGAGGCCTCACCCCAAATTCCATCTGGGAGGGCTCCAGATCCCAGCCAGGATCCCTGTCCGGGGTGGATTTACCTCTGTGGCCTCCTCTTCCAGTTCCCAACTGCCCCACCTTGTTCTTGGCGGCGTTTTGTAGGTTTGGGTTGATTTTTTGGAGGCACCCAGGCGGTACCAACCATGCCAGGGATTTCAGGCCTGGAAAAACACCAGAGCTGTGTCAGCACTGCTCCTCCTCCTCCCACTGGCCTGACCGCACTGAGTCAGCCACTTGACCACTCCATTTTCCATTGGAGACGCTTTCCTCCTGGCTTTTCCCACCTGGCTCTGCTCAGGATGAACCCCTGGCCCTGCTCAGGATGGTCAGGATGAATCTCTGGCTCTGCTCAGGACAAACCCCTGGTTCTGGTCAGGATGGTCAGGACGAATCCCTGGCTCTGGTCAATATGAACCCCTGGCCCTGCTCAGGATGAACCCCTGGCTCTGGTCAGGATGGTCAGGATGAACCCCTGGCTCTGCTCCGGATGAATCCCTGGCTCTGCTCCAGATGAATCCCTGGCCCAGCCGCGCTCTGGCTCTGCTCAGGATGGTCAGGATGAGTCCCTGGCCCTGCTCAGGATGAATCCCTGGTTCGATGAACTCCTGGCTCTGGTCAGGATGGTCAGGATGAATCCCTGGCTCTGGTCAGGATGAACCCCCGGCTCGATGAACCCGTGGTTCTGGTCAGGATGCTCAGCATGAACCCCTGGCTCTGCTCAGGATGAATCCCTGGCTCGATGAACCCCTGCCTCGATGAACCCCTGGCTCTGCTCAGGATGAACCCCTGGCCCAGCCGCGCTCTGGCTCTGCTCAGGACAAACCCCTGGCTCTGCTCAGGATGAGCCCCTGGCTCGATGAACCCCTGGCTCTGCTCAGGATGGTCAGGATGAATCTCTGGCCCTGCTCAGGATGAACCCCTGGCTCTGCTCAGGACAAACCCCTGGCCCAGCCGCGCTCTGGCTCTGCCATTCCCGGCCCTGCATTTCCCTGCGAGGAGGAGCAGAGCCCCATTACCGGCAGAGCGCAGCAGTAACTATAGCAATGCATCCATCACGGCACGGTAATTACAGCCCGGCCTGCCCGGCTCTACCTGCCCCCGAACGCACGGCAATCAGCAGCCATTGGCAGCACTCATTTCTTCGGGCTCTGCTCCTCCTTTCACAGGATGCTAATCCGGGGGTTGCCATGGCTACCCCACAGCCCTGACCAGCAGGTGCAGGGGATTTGGGGGGGATTTACCTGGGGGGGACCTGGGTGGTTCCAGACTCCCCTCTGGCGGTGCCCAGGTGGGGTTTGGGCAGAGGTTTGGGCTCAGCTTGTCACCCAGCAAGCGGAGAAGCCTCAAAACGCCAAATTTGTGCTGTGGCCACCAAATCCCTCCAGCCCCAAGCCCTGGAGGGGTCCCCGGGACAGGGTGGGGGTGGCAGAGCCACAAAACCCCCACGGAAGGAGCAGAGGTGTCCCCAGGCAGGAGCAGGACACCGACCAGGCTCCATGAGGCTGGAAAGGGAGAGCAGCAGCCAGGGGACACTGCCGAGGTCACTGCTCCCAATGTGTCCTGCAGAGGGATCAGGGGATCCTGGAGAGGGATCAGGGGGTCCTCGGGAGGGATGTGGCTCTGGGTCAAGGTCACACAAGGAACCTGCAGCAGATCTCAGCCTTGACCGAGCTCAGAAAGCCAAACGTGCCCCAGGGTCAGGGATTTTCCATCCCAGCCAGGCTTCTCTTCCCAGGAATTGCAAGATTATTTATTCCTAATAACCTCATTATGGTCACATGCATCGGTACTTTTTTGAAAATGGCATTTGCTGTTTGCAGAATGAAAGCCGAGTTACAAACCAGTTCTGAACAGAGTAATTCAATCAGCTGTTCTCTACTGGAATTTCCTGGGAATCCACGGGGGTTTTCCCTCTTTGGGGTGGCAGGAAGTCCCAGCCCAGGTGACCCAAAACCAAAGCTGTGCCAAGGGCACACAGGGCCAGGGCAAGATGATTCCAAGCTCCAGGAATTCCCTGCTCATTTATTTTAGCTCCTCCAGGAAAACCTCTCAGCAGCAGCGAACGTTTTCCCAAACCATCCCAGGATTATTGCCTGCACCATTTCCTCTGGAAAACACCAATTCCCCTCACCCCTGGAGGAGACACAACATTTCCCCTGGGAAACACCAATTCCCCCCACCCCTGCAGGGGACACAGCTTTTCCTCTAGAAAACTCCAATTCCCCCCACTCCTGGAGGGGACACAACTTTCCCCTCGCCGTTCTGCCCTGGTGTCGGCGGGTGCATCCCCGGGAGCGGGCGGAGGATGAGGCTGGCACCGGGGATGGTTCCGAACGGCAGCAGCAGCCTCTGGCGGGCGCGGCGAGTCCTGCAGCGAGACCGAGCCGCGGGGACACGGGAGCGGGGACACGGGAGAGGGGACACGGGAGAGGGGACACGGGAGAGGGGACACGGGAGAGGGGACACGGGAGAGGGGACACGGGAGGGTGACACGGGAGAGGGAACACGGGAGCGGGGACACGGGAGAGGGGACACGGGAGAGGGGACACGGGAGCGGGGACACGGGAGCGGGGACACGGGAGAGGGGACACGGGAGCGGGGACACGGGAGAGGGGACACGGGAGAGGGGACACGGGAGAGTGGACACGGGAGAGGGGACACGGGAGAGGGGACACGGGAGGGTGACACGGGAGAGGGGACACGGGAGCGGGGACACGGGAGGGTGACACGGGAGAGTGGACACGGGAGAGGGGACACGGGAGAGGGGACACGGGAGGGTGACACGGGAGAGGGGACACGGGAGCGGGGACACGGGAGAGGGGACACGGGAGGGTGACACGGAAGAGGGGACACGGGAGGGTGACACGGAAGAAGGGACACGGGAGAGGGGACACGGGAGCGGGGACACGGGAGAGGTGACACGGGAGCGGGGACACGGGAGAGGGGACACGGGATCGGAGAGCCGAGAGAGGGGACATGGGAGCAGGGACCGAGCTCATTCCACCCGGGAATGGTGACACGGGAGGGGTGACACGGGAAGGGTGACATGGGAGCGGGGAGCCGGGAGGATGACCAAGCTCATTCCACCCGGGAGCGGTGACCTGGGAGCGGTGACCTGGGTGTGGGGACACGGGATTGGGGACACGGGAGAGGTGACCGAGCTCATTCCACCCGGGAGCAGTGACACGGGAGTGGGGACACGGGAACGGTGACACGGGAGAGGGGACACGGGAACGGTGACACGGGAGAGGGGACACGGGAGCGGTGACCCGGGAGGGGTGACACGGGAGAGGTGACACGGGAGAGGTGACCGAGCTCATTCCACCCAGGAGTGGGGACCCGGGAGCCGTGACCCGGGAGTGGGGACCGGGAGTGGTGACAGAGATCATTCCCCCCGGGAAACACCCAGGTAAGGAAAGGCAGCCCCTCAGCTCCCCCTCCTTCGAGATGCACGAGGGGGAAAAAACATTCACCAAGAGTAAAAAAGTGCTTACCCAGAGTTTAAAAAAAAACCAAAAAACAACACTTTTCCAGATTAAAAAACTGCTTATAGAGTAAAAACCACTTTTCCAGATTAAAAAAAACCAAACAAAACCCCACACTTATCAAGAATGAAAATCACTTATCCAGAGTAAAAAAAAACAAAACAAAACAAAAACCCCCACACTTTTTAAGATTAAAAACCCCCACTTTTCCAGAGTAAAAAAAAAAAAAAAAAAAAAAAAAAGCTTATCCAGAGTTAAAAAACACTACTTTTTCAGAGTAAAAATGCATTTTTCGAAGGATAGGGCAGGAGGAGGAGTCTGTGCTCCCCTCTGGAATTTTGGCTCAATAAACCCCTCAAGGCCAAACTCATCACCCCTGAGTGCATCAAAGCTTTGAGAGAGCCCAGATTGAACAGAAGTGACAAAAACTGACACTTCAAAGTGGCTCCCCCAGAGAGGCCTCACCTGACAGCATCACTGGGAGGGAGCGAGGGATTCTATCAATTCCCCTCTCCTGCCCTGCCCAGCTCAGTGCCGGCCCCGAATCAGAGATCAGCTGGCCCCAAATGGGAGATCAGTCAGCCCTTATCCCATCCCCAGATCCCTTATCCCATTCCCGATCCCATATCTTGTCCTGATTCCTTATCTTGTCCTCATCCCTTATCTCATCCCCAATCCCATATCCCATCCCCGATCCCATACCCCATCCCAGATCCCTTATCCCATCCCCAATCCCTTATCCCCTCTGATCCCTTATCTTGTCCCGATCCCTCATCCAGTCCCCCATCCCTTATCCTGACCCAGATCCCATATCCCATCCCTGATTCCTTATCCATCCCCAATCCCATATCCTGTCCCAGATCCCTTATCCCATCCCCAATCCCAGATCCCGTCCCCAATCCCATATCCCATCCCAGATCCCTTATCCCATCCCAGATCCCTTATCCCATCCCAGATCCCTTATCCCATCCCCATCCCATATCCCATCCCCAATCCCATATCCCATCCCCATCCCTTATCCCATCCCCATCCCATATCCCATCCCCAATCCCTTATCCCATCCCCAATCCCTTATCCCATCCCCGCTCTCTCCTCCTGAGGTCAGGAATTCCCTCCTCGCTTTCTCCCCCCACTGACTCCTCTCAGTTCTCATGGGGGCCCTGCCCAGCCCTGCCACCCCCCAAAAAAGCAGCTCTGAACCTCCTGGGATTTTGGGGGGGGGAAAAAATCCCTCCTGGGATTTTGGGGGAAAAAAATCCCTCCTGGGATTTTGGGGGAAAAAAATCCCTCCTGGGATTTTGGGGAAAAAAATCCCTGCTGGGATTTTGGGGGGAAAAAATCCCTCCTGGGATTTTGGGGGAAAAAATCCCTCCTGGGATTTTGGGGAAAAAAATCCCTCCTGGGATTTTGGGGGAAAATGGCTTTTCCTTCCAAGCTTTTGGGCCTGGCTGAGCTAGATAAAGGTGCTGGTCCAGGTTTGCTGGGACACGAACCTCCCAGGGATGGCAGTGGGGTCTGCTGCCTCCCCTGGAGCAGGCTGGGCTTCAATCAACCTGAAACCGTTTAAAGGGCTCTGGAGAATAAGCAGAGAGGAAAATCTGCTCGGGGTTTTGCTCTGATTTAGTGAGACCGGCTCAAATCCGTGTTTATGCAGCCCCCGGCTCCATAAATCCCGGAATTACTGCTCCTATTTGGGAGTGATTTAAGTTGGTTTAAGGGCTTCGAATTTGCAACAGTGCAGCCAAATGTGTTTTTCACACCCTGGTGAGGTAAATAAACAAACCCCGGAGCCTCCCAGACCCCCCAAACGCACTCTGCTCCCACTTCTCCCACAGGAAACTCGGGATGCTCCTGCTCCGAGCTCTGCTCCAGCCCCAAACTGTCCCCACGGGGCTTTTTAACCCAATTTCCACATCCTGTGTTGGAGCTGGGATAAAAGCTCATGCCCAAAGCTCTCCTGCAGCTCAGCCGGAGCTCCGGGGCTGGGGCTGAGCAGCACAAGGATTTCATCCCACACGGACAGAGCCCTGGAATGGCTTGGGAAGAGCCTTAAAACTCATCCTGTCCAAGCCAGGGACACCTCCTGCTGTCTCAGGTCATCCCCAGGACACTCCAGGGGTCCAGGGGCAGCCACAGCTCCTCTGGGAATTCCATCCCAGCCAGGAATTCCTTCCCAAAATCCCATCCATCCCTGCCCTGTGGCAGTGGGAAGCCATTCCCTGTGTCCCATCCTTGGAAATTCTCTCTCTCTCCACCTTTTTTTCAGCTTCCTTCAGGCCCTGGAAGGCCCCAAGGAGCTCATCCCAAAGCTGCTGCAGGGAATGGGCTCACCCCATCCCAAAAGGTCTTTCCCGCTGCTCTAATCCCACATTTTGGGGCAGAAAGCAGGAAAACCACAGCCCTGGCGTGCCAGAAAAGCTCATGGAGATCAGTGTGGGATCATCACGCCAGGGACGGGCTCCTTATGGGGTCAGGATTAGGGTTTGGAACCCCCAGAGCGCCGCTGGTTTTGGTGCTGCAGGGCCTCGCGTCCATCAGGATCAGAGGGTCCTGGGACACCCAAAACAGTGATCTTGGCCGAGCCCTTCTGGGGTATCCTCTCCTGGGATGTCCTGCAGAGAGGTTTTGGGCAGCAGGGTCCCCCTCGTGCCACCCCAACCCCCGGGGAGGAGCAGCTCCCACTGTTATCCCCGTGCAGAGCAGGAAGGGAGATTTTCCCCGGTTTTGGGGGATATTCCCTGGTTTTGGGGGATTTTCCCTGGTTTTGGGGGATATTCCCGGTTTTGGGGGATATTCCCTGGTTTTGGGGGATATTTCCCGGTTTTGGGGGTTATTCCCCGGCTTTGGGGGATATTTCCCAGTTTTGTGGGATTTCCCCCAGTTTTTGGGGATTTCCCCCAGTTTTTGGGGATTTTCCCCGGTTTTGGGGGATATTTCCCCGGTTTTGGGGGATATTTCCCCGGTTTGGGGGATATTCCCCGGGGCAGGGCTCCCACACGCCCGGGGCGGTGGGTCTGGGGTCAGCCCAGCTGCCACTGTCACCGCCTGGCTGTGACAAATCCCGGCCTTTCTTGTGGAAATTGCCAGCGCTGAAAATCAAATTATCCCTGGCCCAGACGAGGCTGAGGCGCAGCCCCACCCTGGGGAGGAAGGATTTGGGAAAGAGCTTTTATCGCAGGGATGCAGGGCAAGGATGGGGAGCACGCGGAGAGCACTGGGGGATTTAGGGTTTTTGTGCAGCCTGGGGAGAGGGGAATTCCGGCTCGGGAAAACAAAGAGAGCCTGGGCAGTGCGAGGGAACAATCAGGGTTTATTCTGCCTTTTCTCGAGCTCTTTCACCCCAATTTTCTGCACTCTCAGCCCAGTGGGAACCTCCAGGTGCATTTCTCACCCTCTCTGAGCCAGGGGATCACACTGGGATGGGTTTGGGGTCCAGGACACAGCTGGGGGCTGCACCAGCAGGGCAGGGAAAGCCTCTGGCACCATCCTGCTGCTCCCCACTGCTCCTCAGCCCCACGAACCGGGCAGGGCACGGTGTCACCCCCAGGGTGTCCCCAGGTGTCAGCACAGACTGGACAGGGCATGGCATCATCCCCACAGTGTCCCCAGGTGTCCCCTCAGCCCATCCTGCCCTGCCTGAGGAGTTCTGCACTTCCCCTGCCTCCCCCACCTCCCTCCCTGCCCGGTGGGATCCCAAATTTCCAAAGGGAAAAGGGGAGATTGGGAATCTCTGCTGCCCTGGAGCGATGCTGGCACTCCTGGGGCACCTCACACCCCATCGCTCTCCCCCTCTGTCCCCCAGCCCTGGGAATTCCTGAGTGACTTTTCCCTGATCCCCCATTTTGGGGGACCCACGGGAAGGGAGCAGTGAGGAGCTCCATCTCCTCCCGAGCCCCAGCGCATTCCCAGCGGGAGCATCCCGGCCGGATCCGAGAGAACTCTGCCCCGGAGGGGGTGCAGGAGCCCCCGGCCCCGCTCCGGAGGGCGATGGATCCGCGCTCCCCTCCTCCAGCTCGGGATGAATTATTCACTCCCGGAGCGCAGCAGCTCTGCTGAATTATTGAGCAGGATTTGGATCCCGAGGCCGATGAGGCAGAAGCGGAGGGAGCTGAGCAGAGCACGGAGCATCCCAGGGGAAAGCCGAGCCCTTTTCCCTCTGCCTTTTCCCCTGGAAAGCAGCAGGAGAGCCGCCTGGGCCATGCCGGGGTGAGTCCCGGGCGGGCAGAGGCAGCCAAGCTGCTCCTGGGTTTGCTGCCCGACTGGTTCGGGGCTGGGGATGAGCATTGCGTAAGGGGTGAGGAACGCCGGGGAGGAGAGGAGGAGGAGGAGGAGGAGGAGGAAATGCTGCAGGAGAGAAAACTTCTGCTCCAGAGCCCCTGGATTGGGCCAGCACCGAGGCTGGGATGTTTCACCCACAGATATTCCTGTTTCCAGCCTCGGATGTGACCCCCAGCTCCACTTCCCTCCTGCATTTCGGGGTCTCCCCTCACCCTCCCGCCTTCATTCCGCCCCTCAGCTCCCTCCCCAAGCCAGGAGCAGGGTTTGGAGCAGGATTTGGAGCACGTTATCTCACAGATAAAACATCCAGGCTCTGTGCTCGCCTTTTGTCCAGAATGCCCCAAGGAGCCAAATTTTCCATCTCCTCTTTGTGGCCCTGAGGAGCAGAAACTGCGTTTGCTGTCAGTGCTCCTGTGAGGAAACGACACCAGGATGGCTCCTTGGGATAAATTCCTGGCTGGCTTTGACCTGGATTGGACAGGGATGGTCCCAAGGGGTCCATCCAGATCCCAAAGTGACCCCAAGGACCCCCAGCTCATCCCTGCTCCAATTCCAGAGGAAGCTGCTCTGTCAGAGCACAGAGCCAGCGTTGCTCTGACGCTCTGGGGACATGTTTGGGGCTTGTCTCTGTTTCAGCATCAATCAAAGGAAGAGGCAGAGGAGCTACCCGGGATCTGAGACGTTCTCCGAGCATTAATTTTAATGGGAAAGGCACGGATGAATCCCAGAAGTGGAAGAGGAAATATCAATCTGCCTTTGAGGCGGGATGGGATTGGATTTTCTCACGACCTTTGGAGGGTCTGTTTTTTTGCTGGGATTGAAACCAGAGCTGCTTCCCAGGAAAGGGAGCTGCGAGCAGAGCCTGCTCCAAGCCCAGTTTGTTTCTCGAGCTGTGCCTGCCCCGTCCCTGGAAGTGCCCAAGGCCAGGCTGGAGGGGCATGGAGCAACCTGGGATAGTGGAAAGTGTCCCAGGGGGTGGAATTGGCTGATATTTAAGGTCCCTCCCAGCCCAAACCATTCTGGGATTGTTCTGGTTCAGATTTTACCCAAAATTACCGAGCAGGCACAGAGGAGCCGGCGGGAGCAGCGTCCCTCGGTCCCTAAATGCTGTCGGGAAGGACACGCTCGGAGCTCAGGGGGGATTATCGCAATGGATTCTCTCCTCCACCCCGACCAAAACAAGAATTACCCGCGGCCCGGCTGGAAATCCTTTGTGCGGCACAATGGGGACAACATCCCGGGACATCAGCTGGTGGCAGGGCCTGGCGGGGGCTGAGCTCATGAATATTCATGAATATTCCTAAAGCAGAGCCCATCTGACACCTGACAGCTCTGCTGCTGCTGCCTCGCACGCTGTAGGGTCACGGAATCCAGGACTGGTTTGGGATGGAAGGACCTTAAACGCCATCCAGTGCCACCCCTGCCATGGCAGGGACACCTCCCACTGTCCCAGGCTGCTCCAAGCCCTGTCCAGCCTGGCCTGGGACATTTCCAGGGATCGAGGGACAGCCCTAGCTTCACTGGGCAGCCTCTCCCAGGTGTTCCCGCGGCATTTTCCATCCATTTTCAACCCCAAATCCACCCCGTGGGCTCACCCGGGTCCCTGCAGCCCCAACACGAGTCAGGTCCCGGGTTCAGTGGCATTTGTGTCCCTCCTGCTCGGCGGAAATGATCCAAAAATTGCTCCTGCTCTGCTGCACGCCAGCCTCAAACCCTGGCAGAGCAAATCCCCACGGCAGAGCAGAGGAGCTGCAGGGGAGAATTCACTGAGGAGCATTTTGGGGAGGGCTGGAGGAGGATGCTGGGGAGCCCTGAGCCATCCCAAGGACACATCCCAGTCCTGGAGCCCCAAATCCCTGCTCCGGCACCTCCAGGAGGGCTCAGGCTTTGGGATCAAGCCTTGGGCTGAGGCTTTAGGCTCATGGTTTGGGATCACGTTTTGGGATCAGCCTTTGGGATCAGCCTTTGGGATCAAGCCTTGGGCTGAGGCTTTAGGCTCACACTTTGGGATCAGCCTTTGGGCAGCCCCACAGTCACGTTCTCCCCACTTGGAAGGAGAATTCCTGTCCCTGTGGTTTTGGGGAGCAGCCTCCAGAGCAGGAGGGCTGTGACACCCCCATGGGACCCCCAGCTCCAGGGAATGTCCCTTCCCTGCCCCACCAGCATTTCCCACCTTGCCCTCACAGCCAGTGCTTGGATCTGTTTAAAATTCCCATAGAAAAATAAAGGTAAATAAAGGATAAATTTTATTATCCTGCCACCCCCGTCCTGCTCCTCCAGGTTCCATCAGAGCTCTCCAGGCCTGCAGAGCCTTTGGAGGGTTTGTTTCCTTTTCCAGCCTTGCCTCACTCCTCCAATCTTCCCTCATGGCTCTGTGAGGGAAAAAGTCATTAAATACACACCTACTTCTTGCTTTTATCACTGATCTTATTATCTTGTAATTCCTCCCTGAGCAGTAAATGAGTACGAACCGAGTTCTATCCAATTTCAATGGATTTGTAAATAATCTGGTAGTAGTAAAAAAGGAAAAAAAAAATAAAGGGGGAAAAATCCTGTCTTTGTAATTTCTGCTTATCCTTTATGCTAAAATATAAGGGAGAAGGGGCTTTTATTCCGTGTATCCATGTAAATCCACTTACTGCTGTGTCCAGGGCGATTAGGGAAGGAGGGGAGGAGGGAGTGACTCAGTCTCCTCCACCTGAGCCCTCCGGAGGTGCTGAGAGCAGAGCCAGAACATTTCCCTGCCCCAATTCCCTCCGGGGAACCAAATCACCGCTGCTGCACCCCCTGTTTGCAGCTGAACAGCAAAAAATGGATTATCGGGAATTCTGGGTTTTTTTCTGGTTGGGTTTTGCTGGAGGATTTTTTAAACTCTGTTAAAAGGTGGGAGATGGCAATGTTTGCAGAGGGATTTTCACGACAGGTCAGGGCCCACCATGGGGAAATCCAAGCTCCGAGGGTTCTGGGAGGATTTTCAGGGACAGACAGAGCCTGGCCCTCCCCCCGCGCTCCTCAAGAACCCAAACCTCCTCCAGGATCCTTTCCGGTTTCTCTCCGGGGCTCCCTTGCCCTGGGAAGGCTTCCAGGTGACTCGGGAGGTGAGGCAACAGCGCCGAGTCAGAGCTGCGGGGGAGGACAGAGCCCACGGCGAGTGCTGACACGAGTGGGACAGGATGGGATGATGGGATGGGATGGGATCCATGGGATGGGATGGGATCCATGGGATGGGATGGGATCCATGGGATGGGATGGGATCCATGGGATGGGATCCATGGGATGGGATGGGATGGGATGGGATGGGATGGGATGGGATCCATGGGATGGGATGGGATGGGATCCATGGGATCCATGGGATCCATGGGATCCATGGGATGGGATGGGACCAATGAGAGGGGATCAATGGGATGGGATGGGATGGGATGGGATGGGATGGGATGGGATGGGATGGGATGGGATGGGATGGGATGGGACCCATGGGATCCATGGGATGGGATGGAGCAGCTGGGGAGGGCTAGTCCCAGCCCAGAGGAGCTGAGCACATCCTTGGGGACACTCAAGGGGCAGCTGAGGGACACCACAAGGCTCTGTCCCCCTGCCCCCCCATGGTGGCTGAGCTCCTGAGCTCCCAACACCGCCCAAGTGCAGAGGATTCCCAAAAAGCCACAGCTCCAGCCACTGCCCATTGCTGCAGATCCCTCCTTGGCTGGGCCGCCCTGTTGGGCTGTGATTTCCTACAGAAACCCCGAGCTGTGCTCCACCGACAGTGAACCCTCGTTTCCCTGGAGTGGAATCCTGCTGAACCATTTCTGTGCTCACGTGGATTCGCTTTCTCCTTCCCCTCCTTCTCCTTGTCCTCCTCCTTCTTTCTACTTCTCTTTCTCCTTCTCCTCCTCCTCCTCCTCCTCCTCATTCTCTTCCTCCTCCTTCTCCTCCTCCTTCTCCTTTTTCTCCTTTTATTCCTCTTCCTCTTCTTCCTCCTTCTCCCTCTTCTTCTCATCCTCCTTCTCTCTCCCTCTCCTTCTCCCCTCCCTCTCTCTTTCTTCTCTTCTTCCTCTTCTCCCTCTCCCTCCCTTCACTTCGGAGCTCCCAAAATAGCAAATTCCAGCCGCCTGCTTTCGCGGCACCCGCGGGATTGTGGGAGCGCTGCTCAGCTCAGCAGAGACCGCGGGAGCTGCCAGGAAACAACATTAAAAAAGGCAGGGGGTGGATCTCGTCTGCCGAGCGCCAGCGCCATAAATCACAGCCCCGCGTTCGTGCCGAGCTCCAGCCCCGCTCCGCCCCCGCGGGAGCGCTCCCGCTCCGTGCCCAGCGCCCCGGCCCGGGGGCGGAGGGCTGCGGCTCGGGAACACCTCCCGCCCGTGCTGGGCTGCTGGCCCAGCTCCCACCGGCGAGCGGAGCGGCGAAAATCCCCGTGCCCGGCCCGGCTGCGCTCCTGAGTGGTGCCAAGGGCTGCAGCTCCACCCGTGGGACGCCATCCCAATCCCACACCAGCCCAGGGTGGCACTGCTTTGGTCCCTGTCCCCGAGGCCTCGGCTCCTCTCACGCTCCTCTGCTGGACTCACGCACCTCTCCCTGCGCTGCCGCGGGGCTCTGTGTGTGAACGCAGGAGGGTTTCCCAGGCGGATTTTGGAAAGGGATTGTGCCAATCAGGCACAAACCGTGCTGTGCCAGCTCTTCCTGGGGCTCCATCCCTCCCGATCCCATTCCCGGTGGCAGCAGCAGACGCGGGGCTCAGGGATCCTCCCTCCCCGCATACCTGACCCGGCCCCGGCCCCGCCGCGCCGTGCCCGGGACAAGCCCAGATGTGCCGCCAGCTGCCCGAGAATTCCTGAGCGCTGCGTCAGCGCCGCTGGCCCCGCGCAGCGCAGCAGGAAAACCTGGCGGAGGAAGAGATTCACGGGCAGGTGAGGGGGAAGGAGGTGAAGAGGCTCCCCAGGGGCAGATGGGCAGGGAAGGAAGGGATGTGGGAACATGACTGCACCTCCGGCCTGGTTCCAGGCTGCCAGGGAGCAACGGGAACGTTATGGAGCCCGTGGGTACCTGCTCGGATCGCCCTGACATGGAAAAATCACATCTGCACGAGCAGGACGGGCCTGACCTGTGGCCAAGCACAACCTGCTTGGGCTACAGAAATTGGGGCCCAGCCTGCGTTGATTTCGCAGAGATATTCAGAGTTTTTCTTTAGAGCATCCCTCGTCTGCTCAGCACTCAGGTGAGCCCAGGAGATGTCAGGTCGCCCCAGATCTACCTTGGCCCAGCAATTCCCAGCCCCACGAGCCCATTCCCCGCGGTTCCGTTTGTGCCATGGGGCCCGGCTGTGCCCCGGCAGTGCCCGGGCCGGGCACATCGGAGCCTCTGCTCGAAGCCCTCGCTCCGAATCAAGCAGAACAGGAACTTCAGCCCGGACCTTTCCCGGCCGGGCGGGCTCCCCGCTGCTTCCCGGGGCTCTCGGCTCTGTTCCCGCAGAGCTTCCCAGAGCGCCAGAGCCAATCCCAGCGCCGGGAGAGTCCAAATCCAGCCGCGTCCCCCTCTGCCTTCCCCTCTTCATCTGCCCCAGAGCGAGCAGAAGATCTGGCCGTGCCCAAGGCCGGCCCGGGGTGCAGAGGAGGGGCCGGGGGCCGGCACACAAAGCCGGGGGCTGCGCCGGGGCGGGCCCGGTGCGCGGGCGCGGGGTCCAGGCTCCTCCTCCGCCGCCGCGCCGGGGATGCTGCGGCCGGGCCGGCTCCGGGAGCCCCGCGGAGCCCCGCGCCGCGCCGAGGAGCCAGCGGCCACCCGAGGTGGGCACGGACGGGACGCGGGGGACACCGGGGGGCCGTGCCCGGGGAGATCCGGGCAGGGGCACGGAGGGGACGCGCGGGGGAAACGCTGGCGGCAGCGGGGGACGCTGCCCGGGGAGCTGCGGGGACACAGAGGCGACACCGGGGAACCGAGGGGACCGGCGGGGGCTGAGCTGCGCGGCCGGGGCTCCCTACAGCGCGATCGCTTTGGGGTGATCCCCCCGCCCGGCACGGCGGCCCCGGGGATGCCCCGCACCGCCCCTCCGCCTGCCCGGCACCGCCGGGACAGGGCTCGGGGACACGGCGCGGGGCTCGGGGACAAAGGGTCGGGATCGCCCCGGGCGAGCGGCTGAACTCGCCCCCGCTCCCGGCTCACATCCCTCTGCCCGCTCGGAGCCGCCCGCGGCTCCCGCGGGGCTCAGCTCTGGCTTTTCGCTTCCCTCTGAAGTCTGGAAAACTTCTTTTCACACGGCAGCGAGAAAATTCTGCCTGTTCAGCACCTCGGTGCGGGCTGCTTCAGGTTACAGAGCGCCCGAGCTGCCGGCCCGGCAGGGGAAGGGAAGGGAAGGGAAGGGAAGGAGCGGATGTCTTTGGGTTGTTGTCAGCAGCACGGAGCCATCCCGGGGAAGGGCTGCTGCTCCTGCACGAACGATTTGCCGCTGGAGCTGCGCGGGCAGGGCCGGGTGGGTGGAAGGGATGAACAAGCGCAGGGGCTGTGCCTGGCGTGGGCATGGGCGCCTCTGCGGGAAATGCCAAGCGCACCTGGATCGGCATCCCCCGGGTGCTGCTGGGGCGGTTCGGCCTCTCCTGGGGTGTCCCGGGGGTCCGGCGGGGCTGTCCCCGCTCCGTGCTGCTGCTGCGGCCGGGGAGGCGTGGGCGGGAGGGCAGCGGAGCTCCCGCGGGTGCCCGCGCAGCTCCTGGAAAGCCGGGGATTAATGTCGCCTGGGAAAGCAGCGCTGGAGAGCTGCCACGGCCGGGCTGTCACCGCTCACCCCGGTGACACTCGGGGACAGATCTGCAGAGCCGGGCAGCTCCATGGGGGGACGTCCTGGCACGCGACATCGCTGTCCTTGCTGAGCGTTGTTGGCACCGTGACATCTCCGAAGGGCCGGACACTGCCTGGGCTCTGCAGAGAGCCCCTCGCTGTCCCTCCTGGTGCAGGGCTCTCCCACGGGGCTGGTGTGGCCGGAGGGTCCCACAGAGCCGGGGTTTTGTGGGATCCCCGGGATGTGCCCCCATCCCACGATCCGGCCGCAGGGGTGGCACCGCTGCCTCCCTGCCGGGCGCCCCTTTCTCCCGGGGAGCTGGCACTCGGTTTCCTGCTGTCCCCTCTGTCACCAGCCCCTGGGCACCTCCTGGGCCAGGGCAGTGTGAGGGGTCTCTGTCTCCCTCCTGTGCTCACGAGTGGGGCCCGTGCCCTCCTCCTCCTCCCCCCGTGTGCCAGGGGAGCCAGCAGGGCCCAGCACCAGCCCCATTTTTCGGAGCAGCTTTGCATTTCCAGGAGTTCCTGTGGCTGTCCAAATCCCTCCCCAGAGCTCATTTTCCGCACCGGAGGCTGCGGCGAGCGGAAGGCGAGCAGGAAAAAACTCCTCGTGAGTCTCCACTATCAACCACGGCTCCAGACACTGATTAACCTCCCCGGAAAGCCCTGCCAGGGATTCCTGCCTGGCACAGCCTCCCGCGCCAGGCTGGCCATGCTCTGTCACACACTGTCCCCTCGAGCCCCCTCGGCATGTCCAGCTCACCCCTGAGCCCACAGCCACTTCCCCAGGGGCTGCGGAGCCGCTCCGCCCGGGCCATTAATCACCAGGGCCATTAATCAGCGGGACAAAGAGTTGGAAGTGCAAAATCCCCGGCCCCGCAATCAGCGTTGGGGACAATTAATGGCAGCTGCAAAAGCGCACTCGGGGACACAATCGCGGCTCCGGGGATGCTCTCAGCTCTCGCTCTGGGACTGCCTCGCCCTCGGAGCCCCCGGCTGTGGCCGTGCCCCCCCGGGTGACCCCTCCCGTGGCACGGCAGGGCTGCTAAATCGGGCCGGAGCCGTTCTCTGCCACCCACCCGTTAGTCACCGCTCGTTCCCTGGCAGCACTGCCGAGCGGGGGGAGGCGAAGGGAAGAGAGGCTCAGGCAGCAAAATGAGAGCTCCAGAAAAGCCCAGCGCCCCTGCAAAGCCACCAGAACAGCTGTGGGGACTTCCAGGGCAGGATTGCCATGCCCAGGGAGTGCAGGGCAGGAGGGAGAGCCCATGGTGGCAGTGGGAGAGGCTCCGCAGCAGAGGGGACAAGGACCTGTCCAGGGCCCTGCTGCTCCTCCTGCACCCCTCGCTCTGTCGCCTCTTTCCCCCTCTTGGAAAGGCTCTGTCTGCAGTGGGCAGGTCTAGTCATGCTCAGGTGAGGCTCAGGTGAGGCTCAGGTAAGGCATCCGCGGCACGCAGAGAAGGGCAGCACGGAGCAGGAGCGGAACAGGAACAGAGCAGGAACAGGACAGGAACAGAGCAGGAACAGCAGGAACAGAACAGGAACAGAGCAGGAAGAGAACAGGAACAGAGCAGGAACAGGACAGGAACAGAGCAGGAACAGAGCAGGAACAGAGCAGGAACAGAACAGGAACAGAGCAGGAACAGAGCAGGAACAGAGCAGGAAGAGAGCAGGAATGGAACAGAAACAGAGCAGGAATGGAACAGAAACAGAGCAGGAAGAGAGCAGGAAGAGAGCAGGAAGAGAGCAGGAATAGAGCAGGAACAGAGCAGGAGCAGAGCAGGAACAGAGCAGGAACAGAGCAGGAAGAGAACAGGAACACAGCAGGAAGAGAGCAGGAGCAGAGCAGGAATGGAACAGAAACAGAGCAGGAATGGAACAGAAGCAGAGCAGGAATGGAACAGAAACAGAGAAGGAATGGAACAGAAACAGAGCAGGAAGAGAGCAGGAAGAGAGCAGGAATAGAGCAGGAACAGAGCAGGAGCAGAGCAGGAACAGAGCAGGAGCAGAGCAGGAGCAGAGCAGGAACGGAGCAGGAACAGGACAGGAACAGAGCAGGAGCAGAGCAGGAACAGAGCAGGAACAGAGCAGGAGCAGAGCAGGAACAGAGCAGGAACAGAGCAGGAGCAGAGCAGGAACGGAGCAGGAACAGAGCAGGAACAGAGCAGGAACAGGACAGGAACAGAGCAGGAAGAGAACAGGAACGGAGCAGGAACAGAGCAGGAAGAGAACAGGAACAGGCAGCAGGGCCCAGCCGAGGCTGGGGCAGGGATCTGATCCTTGAGACTGTCCCAAAAATCGCTGACAGCCAGAGCTGAGCTCCAGGGTCCCTCCCTGGGACTGAGTCACCCACGGGCACCGGCAGAGCTCAGAGCTGCGTGGCCAAGTGTGAAACCATAGTAGCACTGAGCTATTCCGGGAGCTGCTGCTGAAGCTGCTGCTAAAGCTGCTCCTGGAGCAGCCCAGCCTGGCAGAGACAGAGCCGTGGGACCTCAATCCTGCAGCACTTGGGGAAAGCTCAGCCCTGACAGGAAACTCAGAGGGGATTTTTCCTGTCCCCCCTGACCACTGACTCGCGTGTTTATAAATATTTCAGTCTCTTGGGAGGTCTGAAAATCCACCCCTGCCTGCCTGACGTGGTGTTCATGTTTGCAGCTGCCCCTGGGGGGCTTTTCCAGGAGCTGGGGGGCTGCAGAGGAGCACTGGGGCAGGCAGAGCAGCAGGCAAGGAGCGAGGCTGGGAGTGGAGCTCCGTGCAGGGTTTCCATTTGGGATTAGTTAAAAATAGCAGGGAATGCACAAAGATTCGGCACGTGGGTCACAAAGGCTTTCCCTGCACTGCTCCTTTGCTGCTGCCAGGGTTTTGTGCTTGCTGCCTTCCCTGGGAGAAGTCCCTGTGAGCAGGAAGGCTCAGGCAATTCCCAGATTGTTCGTGGGGAGCCCTGAGTGTGCCTAGACGTGGCCATTCCCTGGATTTGGGGAGCCAGACCTGGGGGAAGGAGCTGCATGAGCAGTGCTGGGGTTTCTGCAGGAGGAACGGCTCCTCTCCACTGCAGCCTTCCCAGCCAGGCCTTCCTCTTCCTCACAGCCAGAACTTTTCCTCCTGGGCTAAAATCTTCCATTTATCCCCTCGTGGCAGCACCAGGCCTCCCTGGAAGGCAGCTCCTTCCAAAAGGGCATTTTTAATCATTTATGGGAGAGCCTCATCTCCTGAGTCTCTGACTTTCTCCAAGGCCTGGGAGATGGAGAGGATGCAGAGCTTCCTTCTACTCCCTGGGAAGGAAAATCCTCCCGAGGGTTCTTGTCACCATCCCAGGAGCTGCTGCCCATCCATGATGTCCCCTTGGAGCCATCCCAGCTTTCCTGGGTGCAGAGCCATGGATTTGTCCCCTTGCCCAGGCCAGGATCACCCCAGCAGAGGTTCCAGCTCAGGATCCTCTGGATCTTTACCTTTTTTCAGCAGCCAGAGCCATCTCCTCAGCCCTGCTCCTCCGAAATCCCCGTGCCTGCGTTTAGTTTGTGAAACAATTAAGTGACATCTCCGCGAGCCACTTAGGGAAGAGCTCCTTTAAAGGTTAATTGAATATTCCCTGCAACTTTGATGTACATTTCTCTGCTGGGAGAATCGCTCTATTTGGCAGCCAGGCATTAAAGGGGTGGATTTCACCACGGGCCAAGTCTGGGAAAGAGAGGAAGAGGAAAATAGGAAGCGAGAAGTGAATTTGCCTTTTTTTTCCGCCTTCTGCTGCTGCACTGGAGCTCTGAGAGAGCGAGGCTGGGATGTGGCACTCCAGGGAGCAGGAGAGGGAGCTGGGGGTGAGGAGACAGGGCTGAGCTTGGCTCCTCAGCACCGTGCGCACATTGCCTTTTGTCAGCTCTGAGCACCAGGCAGGGGACAAAAATACCCAAATTTAGACAAGGCAGGGTGTAAATGGTACCTCAGAGAGGAAGGGCAGCCCTGGAGTAACCACAGCTCAGCTCTGGGGAGCCAAGCCTAGGTCTGGCATGGGGTTTAGTTGGAGAAGATCTTCAGGCCCTGCCTGGGAGAGGCTCTCTGACAGTCACAGCTTTGCTCAGGCTGGGCACAGAGGTTTGGGCTTTCAGCTGCCACCAGGGTCAGTTATTCCCCCTCCTGTTTCCTCGGCAGTCTCCAGTGCTTGGCTTTAGGAAAAGCCCCACACCAGCCCCGTGTCAGCCCTTGTCCCCTGCCTGGCCATCCCCAGCGAGCAGGGGACAGCAGAGGGTGGCTCTGTGCCCCTCACGGTGATTCCTCTGAGCCCAACCAGGCTGAGCCAAATTTGCTTTCTGATCCCCAGACACAGCCAGGAGGTGACAAAAGTGCCACTGAGGGAGGTGAAGGAGCAGAGCAGGGACCCTGCTGGGCACCCAGGGAAGGTGGGCTGGCTGCTGTGGCCACCAGGAGCAGGAGGGCGATGCCAGGGGGGCGATGCCAGGGAGGCAATGCCAGCCCTGCTGCTCCTGGCTGCTTTTCAGCCGCTTGGGAGAGGGGGAGAGACAATGAAAGGCACGGAGATTGCAAACACAGCCCTGTCTCCATGGCAGCCTGAGCACCGCTTCTAAATTTTGCCTGTACAAGGAGAGGATGCTGCTCCCCTCCGTGCTCCTGTGGGAGCTGTGCGGCACAAAGAGCCTCGGCCCAGGGATTTCCTGGCGCTTTTGGGGAGGTCAGTAGCTCGTGGAAGGAGCCCTTGGTGCTGCCACCTGGTCAAACCCTGCGGGAGATGGGTTTGCCTTCCCTCACTCCGGTTTTATCCATAATTAAGGGGATGAAGACACGTGCGCAGCCCGTGCGAGCAGAAAGCTGGGAGGAGAAGTATTTAGGGCTCATCTCAAGTTACACGAAGTTCTTGCTATTTTTAGCTGGACAGACAAAGCCTTTCCATCAAGCAGACCCCGGGGACAGCGCGTGGGAGACGTGTGGGACACCATCCCCAGCAGGGTCGGCGCTGCACGGGCAGGGATTCAGGGACAGCATCCCCGAACCCTCGCGGAGCTGCCTGAGGCAAAGCAGTCCCTCGGATCCAGGATTTTCAGCTCCCACCCTGGCAGATTGTGTGGAGCAGGGTCGGGAATAGAAGTGTGAGAAGGGGCCTGGCGGCTCCCGAGTGAAAGCCGTGCTCAGCTGTCACCACCCCGGCACCACCTGCCAGCCCCAGACGGCTCCCAAAATATCCCAGCCCGTGCGGGGGGAGGGCAGGAGGGCCTTCCACACCTGCCGGGGCTGCGGGGATGGCACCTCCTGCAAGGTGTTCCCTTGGGGACGGGGGGGCCTTGTCCCCACAGCATCCCCGGGAGGCCAAAATGTCCCCAAAATGTGTCCCTTTAGCAGAGCTGGTGAGGGGCTGAGGCTGTTCTCCATAGATCGAGGGTGCCTGGCACGGGAGGGGTGGAAATTCCCCAGGCTGGAGATGGTGCCACCGTCACCGTTCAGGTGTCCCCAAACCTGCAAAAGACCAAAGCGGGGACCGGCATTGCTGCGTTCCCAATTAGCAGGGCTTTAATTGCCGTCTTAGTCGCTCATTAGTGCGAAAAGCCAGATGCTGGGAGGAATTAGAGGAGCTGAAAGGATCTTTCTCTCCGCCCCAGGAATATTTAACGGTGTCTCACACGCGTTCCTTTGTAGCGGGAGCATGACTGATGTGACTCGTGTGGGTGCTGGTGAATCACTGATGAGCTCCCGAGCCCCTGGGACAGGACTGGCGGTGGCACTGGGGAGCTCTGGGTGGCACAGGGGGGTCTGGCACGTGGGGGAGCCAGGGTTGAGAGCTGGGGGGGCTTGGAGAGGATTTAACCTAAAACTGAGGGGGAAAGTGTTGGGGCTTTGGGCTCTGGGCACGGCGCGGGCAGGGCTGAGGGTTATTTACACAAATTTCGGTGTCAGGAGAAGAGAAAGGTGCTGAGGACAGAGCTAAGGTGGGCAGAGCAGGGAGGAGAGGCTCCTGGGGTATTCCCACACTGCCCTGCTGTGCCTGCATCCAGGAGGGATCATCCACGGCGAGGAGGCAGCTCCTGCCGAGGTCAGGCAGGGACACAGCGCCAGCACAGAGGGGCTGGGGCTGTCTCGGGCTCAGCTCGCCATCATACTCGGATTTTCTGGAGCTCTTCAACACAACTGCAGCTTTGCAGGGAGAGCTGGGGAGTTCGGGCTGCAGAAAAGCCTCCTCGCTCAGGGCACAGCCGCAGGGGCAGCTCCAGGGCTGCCCAGGGAGCAGCAGTTCCCCAAACAGACTTTCAGGGCCTCCATGCCATCACTGGCCAGGCTGGCAGGTGGGAGAAGGGGAAGCAGGGGATGTTTAGTCCCCATCACGCAGCTTTTGGTGATGCCCTGAGCCTGAGGATCGCTTTATAGGATCACAGGATGTCCTGGGCTGGAAAAGGTGCACAGGATCATCCAGTCCATCCCCACCCCAAAAATCCCACCCTGTGCAGCCCTGGGAACCTCGGGACCGTGCCCATTCCCCGTTCAGTGCCCACCACACCCTGGGGACGGAACCTTTCCCTGTCCCATTCCCAGCCCAGCCTTCCCCTCATCCCTGCCTTTCCCGAGGGCTGTGACTCCCTGCAGGCTGCCAGGGAAGCACACAGCACCAGCAGCAGGGTTTGTGTCACCGCCACGTCCCTCGGGGCTCTGGGACAGACAGAATAACGCCAGATCCCCTCTCTGTCGCTGGTGTTGGCTGGGCCCGGCTCCCAGAGAGCAAACACGGGGCTCGGCAGCTGCGGCAGTCACGGGACGCTGCTGACACCGATTCTCGGAGGGTTGAGCAATCCCGGGCAGGGCTGGGAGCCTCTCCCGCTCCGCCGGGGCTGCCCGGGAGCGGCTGGGGGGAAGCGGCGCGGGCGGAGCGATCCCCCCGAGCTCGTCCTGCCGATGTGATTCAGTGCTAACCGCGGAAATTCCTCGTGTTCTGGCGCTGCCTTCCCCGAGCGCTGCTCGGAGCCGGCGCTCGCTGCCGCCCACGCCCTGCCGGCGGTGATTTCACCCTGCTCGCCCGGTGCCGCCACTTGTTGACACAGCCCGGGCGGGAGCCGTGCCTCCATCGCTCCCTGGCTGTCCGCAGCTCCTCCAAAGCCCTTCCCCGAGCTGAGGCTGAATTCAGCCTTGATTTTGGCTTTTCCAGCAGGGTGAAGTGTGACACAAATGGCATGAGCCACCCTCCCGCAGGAGCTGGTGCTGCCGATGCGGTGCAAATTGCATTTTTTTGGCCTTTTTGTCTCCATTGAGCAGCCGCACCTTCACCCGCAGGCGTGCAGCGGGTGCCCAGCTGGCAGGGGACACGGGCGGGGACACGAGCTGCCACTGCCGCGCTGGCACCGAGCCCACCCAGCCCCTGGCACAGGCTCCGCGGGCTCCCCTAACAAGCAGCGGGCAGAGGGTGTGAATTCTCTCAGTGTTCATTGACTGAACATGAAGTGTGATGGACTCCCGGGCCATTCGAGTGGCTGGAACGTGTAATTGAGGCGGCTCATTCTTCTCGAGGAGTGTCCCCCCTCGCTAATGGCAAATCAGGGCGGAACACATGGTGAGCGCTTTGTGCTCGATTCACTGCCGGCCTGCGATCAAAATCACCCCGATGAATGTCCCTGAATGAGCGGGGACAATGAGTGGCAGTGAATGAAAGCCTTGTTGTGGGGCCCCGAGCCACAATTGAGCACCGCAAGGCTGGCGCCTGCCCGGGCCGGGGCTGAATTCTGCGCCATTAGCGCCGCGAGGGGCGCGGGGACAGGAGGGGACAAGGGCCCTGACTGCTGCCGCCTCTTTGGAGAGCAAAAAGAGCAGGGTTTGGAGAGGGAAAAGGGCAGGGTTTGGAGAGGAAAAAGGGCAGGGTTTGGACAGCAAAAAGAGCAGGGTTTGGAGAGCAAAAAGAGCAGGGTTTGTGAGCAAAAAGGGCCGGGTTTGGAGAGGAAAAAGGGCAGGGTTTGAGAGCAAAAAGGGCATGGTTTGGAGAGCAAAAGGGGCAGGGTTTGGAGAGCAAAAGGGGCAGGGTTTGGAAAGCAAAAAGAGCAGGGATTGTAGAGCAAAATAAACAGGGTTTGGAGAGCAAAAAGAGCAGGGATTGGAGAGCAAAAAGAGTAGGGTTTGAGAGCAAAAAGGGCAGGGTTTGGAGAGCAAAAGGGGCAGGGTTTGGAGAGCAAAAAGAGGAGGGTTTGGAGAGCCTGGCCCCAGCTGGATGCGGGGAGAGCAGTGGGGGCTGGACCTGAGCTGATGTTCACACGGCCCAGGGTGGCTCTGTCTCCCCAGCCTGGTGTCCATCAGCTTTTGGGGGTCCTGCAGGCTCAGCCCAGGTTTGGGTGCAGCTCCCAAACCCAGCTCGGTGGAATTGCTGCACTCCAGGTTCTGTACTGAGCCATTCCCTTCATTAAAGCACAGCTCAGATGCTCCAGGTAGCACCTGCGTGGTTTTCACCATGGAAGTGCTCAGCTGTCCCCGCCAGGGCCACATTCCTGGTGTCCCCAAGCCCCAAATCACCGACTGGCACAGGGGCACAGTGCCTGGCAGCGCTCGAGGGAAAGAGGAAGGAGGCTGAGCCCGGAGCCGGGCTCTTGGCAGCTGCTCTGTGTTATCTGTGCATCTCCCAACAAACACCCAAATGTGTGGGAGCATCTGCACGGAGAGGATGAATAATAATCCAGGAGGGAAAAGGAGTGGGCGAGAGCTCGCGGGGAAGAAGGAAGCTCTGGCATTCCGAAGGGGGGAAGAACAGGATCAGCAGGGAGCAGAGCAACACCGCGAGGCCTGGGAGGAAACGAGGGCTCCTACGAGGGTGACCTGCTTGGGAAGGTGCAGGGAAAGCTGCTGCCGGCGAGAGCTCGGCGGGGAAGAGGGAAAAGCTTCAAAGAGGCTGCGCTGCAGGAGATAAGATGAAATTCCTGCAGCCCGTTGGGGAAGGAGGCGATGGGAGAGCGGCTCTCCCACGTGCAGGGTAGGCATGACGGGGATGATGAGATGCCATTCATTTTTTCCCCGTTTTTCTGCACAAGCCGGAGTGGGTGAATCCACGTGTTTTCCCCCATCCCGCGGGTTCGGCCCACGCTGTTTATGGGGGTCTGTCCCCCAGGACCCCCACGCTCCCAACCACACTGGGGGATGTCCACAGGTGCCTTCCACCCGTGACCACTCTGTGATTCCCTGATCCAAAGGGCGCTGCTCACAGCCTCTGGAAGGGTCGCAGAGCACAGACGCTGCTCGGGGAGGGGACTCGGGGCTCGTGCTGCTGCCCCCCGGCCCCTCCCCACCGCGGCGCCGACAAAAGACCCTTGAAAGGCTCATTTGCTGCAGGCGCCCGGCGGGAGGGAAAGGCTCGTGTCTTTTTCTGGCTCTCTGTCCTCGCTAATTGATGAGTGACAGGGCAAACCATGGCTGGGGTAATCACACTGAACACCCAGAGCCGGGCGGGCCGAGCGTGTGGCTCTGGGGACAGCCAGGTGACACTGCGGGACCCACCAGGGCACTGTGCCCCCCACAGCCCCACGAGCCCTTGCTGCAGGGCGACTTTCAGCTCATAGGTTGGACTTGATGATCTCAAAGGATCTTTTTTTTTTAATTCTGGGATTCTGTGAGCCCCCCGTTTGTGCCTCCAGCTGTGTCACACCCCCAGGCACCCAGTGCTCCCTTCTCCAGCTGTGCTCCCCTCTCCAGCTGTGCTCCCCTCTCCAGCTGTGCTCCCCTCTCCAGATGTGCTCCCCACAGCTGCCCATGGCACAGCCCCATTCTCACTCCCTGCACTCCCAGTATCTCTTACATTTTTTTTTTTTGCCCCTTTCACACTTTGCAGAATGCCTGCCCTGACCCAGCCAAGCTCACAACGCCCTTAGATATCCAACCCCAACATATCCACGCTGTGAATGTCCACGGTGACCGTTTTTGGTGGCTCAGAAACCCCTCTGGCTCCAACCCCAATATATCCATGCTGTGAACGTGTGTGAATCCCCACGGTGACCGTTTTTGGTGGCTCAGAAACCCCTCTGGCTCCCTGTGGAGCCTCAGGATCCCCACATTTCACAGAGGGAGGATTCAGGTGTGAGGCTGAATGAGGAAAGGGGAACAGGTCTGCTCCCCCTTTTTGGAGGTCCCCAAAGCCTGTGCCCTCCCAGCTGTGCTGTCTCCAGAACCTTCGTCTTCTTGTCATTGTCCATGAATTCCAACTCCTCCTCGTCTTTCAAGGTGCTCATTTTTAAGAGAAAAGGAAGAAGAAAAGTGTGCCCAACCCTCTCAGGGGTGCGTGGGAGGGCTGGGGCTGACGGAAACGCCTCCTGCCAAGAGGCTGCAAAGTCCCAGCTCTGCCTCCCCACATTTCCCCCATCTCCTACAGGAACCCCAAAAGCCCAGGGCACCCCCGGAGCAGCAGCTCCGCACACCCTGCAGCCTTTTTAGGGGATCAAACCGCCCCAGCCCTGCCGTGGGTGTGTGCAAACACCCCCGGGTGCAAAACAAGAGCTCAGCGCTGTGTCCCAGCCCGGCAATGCTCCCCTCTCGCTGGCACGTGTGCTGGGGACGCTGTCACCGCAGGTGGCGGCTGTGACACAGCCTTGTCCCCCGCAGGCACCGACACGAGCGCTGTTGGGAGCTCCTGTGCCAATTTTCCGTCCCTGCAGCCCTCGTGCCTCTTCCTTGCGGGAGCCAACCGAGCCAAAGCCGCTCATCGCTTGCACCGTATCAGCACAGCCGCTTCGGCCTCGGGCCTTTCTTCCTCCTCTTAATCTCCCAAAAAAGGATTTGGGGATTAACGCGGATAGTCTGCCTCGCCAGGACTTTCCTTTGACACTTAATCAATCCAGGTCCTCCGGGTTCGGAGAAGGGAAAACAAATAAAGCTGAGGGATGAGTGCGGGTGGTGCTGCCCTGGCTGGGAGCAGGCGGCACCGAGCAGGAGCCAGGAATGGGAAAAGAGGAGTGGGGAAAGAAAGGAGTGGGAAAGGAGAGGAGTGGGAAAGGAGAGGAGTGGGAAAGAGAGGAGTGGGGAAAAGAGGAATGGGAAAAGAGAGGAGTGGGAAAGAGAGGAGTGGGGAAAGAGAGGAATGGGAAAAGAGGAATGGGGAAAGAGAGGAGTGGGAAAAGAGGAGTGGAGAAAGAGAGGAATGGGAAAAGAGGAATTGGGAAAGAGAGGAGTGGGAAAAGAGGAGTGGGAAAGAGAGGAGTGGGAAAGAGAGGAGTGGGAAAAGAGAGGAGTGGGGAAAGAGAGTAATGGGAAAAGAGAGGAGTGGGGGAAGAGGAATGGGAAGGACTGAATCTGGGATTGAGGATGGGGCAGTGAGGGTGCCCTGGCCCTGCCCTGTGCCCCCTCCTCCACCCAACCCTCTCCCACCCCCGCTTTTAACCCCCGGATTGCTGCTCGGACCATGGGAACTCGGCCTGGGGAAGCTCTGGAGAGGAGCTGGATCAACCAGTGCGGCCGCTGGGAGCTCTGAGCTGCTCCGTTCCCTCCCTCCTCATTCTGTGCAGTCAGGATTCAGCTCATTCTGATGATGAGCCTTCCCCCTTCTCCCACCTCACCCTAATTATCGAGATGGATGTGCTTTTCCACTAGAGCCAAGTGTCACCACCAGGGGCTGGGATTTTATTTTATTTATACTTTTCCCCTCACAACAAGGCGAGCGAGCCCGGAGCCCTGCATGCCTCTGATCGCTGATCACAGCACTCAGGGCCTCTTGTCCTCTCGAGTGCTGCACAGCCATTAACGGTAATTAAACCTCTCGGAGTCCCTGTTCAGGCAGGTTAAGAGGAGCCCTGGGAATTGGAGAGGAAAAGGGAGCGCCGGGGATGCGGGAGAGGTTGTGGCTGCGGGATCCATCCCGGAACGAGCAGCAGGCGCGAGGGCTCGTTGAGACCACACCTGTTAGACAGCCAAAAATTGCAACAAATCCCTTTTCATCCTCTTGGCGTTTTTAGAAGCTCCTGTAGAGAACCATCCTGGCTTTATCCAGGATGCTCCCAACCATTGGCTCCCAACCGGAGCCTGTTCAGTGCCTGATCACCCTCTGGGGGAAGAACCTTTTCCTGATATCCAACCTAATCCAACCTTGATATCCAAGTTATCCAACCTTGATATCCAACCTGATATCCAAGCTGATATCCAACCTAAATCCAGCCTTGATATCCAAGTTATCCAACCTTGATATCCCACCTGATATCCAACCTTGATATCCAGCCTGATATCCAGCCTGATATCCAACCTTGATATCCAACCTGATATCCAACTTTGATATCCAACCTTGATATCAAACCGGACATGCAACCTAAATCCAGCCTTGATATCCAACCTAATCCAACCTTGATATCCCACCTAAATCTAGCCTTGATATCCAAGTTATCCAACCTTGATATCCAACCTTATCCAATCTTGATATCCAACCTGATATCCAACTTTGATATCCAACCTTGATATCCAACCGGATATCCAATCTAAATCCAGCCTTGATATCCAACCTAATCCAACCTTGATATCCAACCTTGATATCCAAGTTATCCAACCTTGATATCCAACCTAATCCAGCCTCGATATCCAAGTTATCCAGCCTTGATATCCAACCTAAATGCCCCTGACACAGCTCCAGCTGTTCCCTGGGTCCTGTCCCTGTCACAGAGATATCAGAGCCATCCCTTGGGAGGAGCTGCAGCCCCCAGTGAAGTCCCCCTAGTGCCTCCTCTCAGGTGCCACCTCAGAGCCCCAAACCTGCTGGCTGCAGCAGCACCACCCCTCTCCTCACGTGTCCCCTGTCCCTGTGTCCCCAGGCTCGCCGCTCCCGGCCCCGCCCAGGGCTCTGCTATGACCTGGCCCCGCCGGCCGGCCCCGTGTCCGCGCCGGGGGCAGCATGGGCAGCGTCAGCAGCCTCATCTCCGGCCACAGCTTCCACAGCAAGCACTGCCGCGCCTCGCAGTACAAGCTGCGCAAGTCCTCGCACCTCAAGAAGCTCAACCGCTACTCGGACGGGCTGCTGCGCTTCGGCTTCTCGCAGGACTCCGGCCACAAGTCCGGCTCCAAGAGCAGCAAGAATGAGGACTTCTTTTACATCAAGGTCAGCCAGAAGTCCCACGGCTCCCACCGGCCGGACTACGCCGCCCTCGCCGGTGGGGAGCTGGGTGTGCCTGCCGGGACCAGCAGCCTGGACTTCGGGACGCCCACGCCGCAGAAGCTGATGCCCTTCCCCAGCCAGCTTGAAGTGGTGAGTGGGGAAAATGGCCCTGGGAGTGGGGGGATGTCCCACTGGAGTCCATCTGTCCCTAAAGTGTCTGCAGGTCTCACCACAGGGTTGTCCTGGTGGTGGTCCTGAGGAAGATCAGGGAAAAGTTTGTGCTGGGAGGTGGAGAACAGGGGCGGCTGGGGCACTCTGCCACCCTCTGCTTTTGGGAATTCGGATCAGCAACATGACCCGAAGGATTTGGATCCTTCAATTTCCAAATGCAGTGGAAATCAGCCAGCAGCATCCTCCTGAGCCCTCGGGCAGCCCTGAGCTGTCCCACACGGGGTTGTGCTCCCGGGGGCAGAAGGACGGGGAGGACACCCGAGGAGTTTGGGTGGAGTTTGGGTCGCTGCTGACAGGGCTCTGCTCTTCCCTCCAGGGCGGGGAGAAGCCGCTCCCTCGTCCCACGGCCTTCAAGCCGGTGCTGCCGCGCTCCGGGGCCATCCTGCACCCATCCCCCGAGAGCGGGGGGCCCCTGCCCCAGCAGCTGCACCCCCCGGAGAAAGGCAAGGAGCAGGAGCTGCGGCCGCTGCCGTGCTCGGGGGGCCTGTCCGACTCCGGCCGCAACTCCATGTCCAGCCTGCCCACGCACAGCACCAGCAGCAGCTACCAGCTCGAGCCCCTGGTGACGCCCATGGGCCCCATCAGCCGCTTCGGGGGCTCTGCCCACAACATCCTGCAGTGTGCCATCATCCAGGACAGCAACATGATGAGCCTCAAGGCCATGTCCTTCTCCGACGGGGGCAACAAGATCCTGAACCCTGGTAAAGCCCCCCACCACCACCCGGCTGCAGAGAAAGCCATCTGTGTGCGCTCGCCCATCTCCACGGATGAATCCACCATCCAGGAGCTGGAGCAGAAGCTGCTGGAGAGGGAGGGGGAGCTGCAGGAGCTGCAGTCGAGCTTCGAGGAGAAGGAGATCAGCTCCTGCCAGGCCTACGAGGAGAAGCAGCGGCGCTGCAAGGAGGAGCTGGAGGGGCTGAAGCAGAAATGCAACAGCAAACTCAAGCAAACCTCGCAGAAAACGCAGCGGACGCAGCAGGTGCTGCACCTGCAGGTGTTCCAGCTGCAGCAGGAGAAGCAGCAGCTCCGGGAGGAGCTGGAGAAACTCATGAAGGAGCAGAACCTGCTGGAGACCAAGCTGAGGTCCTACGAGAAGGAGAAGACCAGCTTCGCTCCGGCGCTGGAGGAGACGCAGTGGGAGGTGAGAGGCAAAAGGGGGCCCAGAGCAAAGGGGCTGTGGAGGGTGAGAGCTCCAGACCCCCCAGCCCTTCCCCATCTCCGTTCCTGCAGCCAGCAGAGCATCCCAGGCTGTAGGAAATGGATATGAGATACCAGGAGAGCCGCAGGCTGTCCCACGGCGAGCTGTAGTTGGGGTTCTCACTGCCCCTCCTAACCCTTCCCCTCATCCAAGGAAACAACCACTGCATAAAACCCCTCAGTCATTAAAATAACTCGACATTCCCAGCCTCCAGCATGGCTTTTCCAGTGGCCTGCCCCACAGGAGCAGTAAAGCTGCCTTCTCACAAGGAAATAGGAACTACTTGGACTTGCCAGGGCCGTTGGTTAGGGAGCAGTAAAACCTTCCACTCTCTGCTTAAGCTTAATTTACTCACTCCTTGGTTCTGCTGAGCAACGACAGTTCAACTGCGGGAAATTCTAATGTTTAATAACAAGTATTTGTAATATTAATGATAAACAATAATTAGAATTAAATTAATAATAAATAAGTAAACTAAATTGGGGTCTCCAGATGCTGAACTCCAGCTGTGCCCCACTCACACGGGGTGCCCTGGGCCTTGCCCAAGGTCCAGCCCTAACTCAAGCACTCTTTCCCCCTAGGTGTGCCAGAAATCCGGGGAGATCTCCCTGCTGAAGCAGCAGCTGAAGGAGTCCCAGACCGAGCTCACCACCAAGACCACGGAGATCCTGAGCCTGAAGGCGCAGCTGAAGGAGGTGCGGCTGAAGATGGAGGGGCTGGAGATGAAGGCCCAGGAGCTGGAGGTGTCGCTGCGCACCAAGGCCATGGAGCTGGAGGTGTGCGAGAACGAGCTGCAGCGCAAGAAGAACGAGTCGGAGCTGCTGCGGGAGAAGGTGAACCTGCTGGAGCAGGAGATCCTGGAGCTGCGCTCCGAGCTCGCCGTGCTCCGGGAGCAGCTCAGCCAGGCCCGGGAAGGGCCCCGGCCGGGCGGGGACGATGCCCAGGCCCTGCAGGGGCAGCTGGAGAGGCTGCGGGGAGAGCTGAAGGCTGAGCGCGACAGCAACGAGCAGATGAGCTGCAGCTTCCAGCACGAGCGGCAGACGTGGAAGGAGGAGAAGGAGAAGGTGATCCACTACCAGAAGCAGCTGCAGCAGAGCTACCTGCACATGTACAAGAGGAACCAGAGCCTGGAGAAGATGCTGCAGCAGCTGGCGGCGGGGGAGGACGGCAAGGAGCCCATCGAGCTGGACATCCCTGGCGCCGACGTCCCCTACGAGGACATCATCGCCACCGAGATCTGAGCCGGCCCTGCCGGCCGCTCCTCGCAGCCCAGGGAAACACTCAGCCCCCTGGACAGCCGAGCTGAGCCGTGTCCCCCCGTCCCTCTGTCCTCCTCGTGTTCCAGAGGTGACCAAGCCACTCGTGCCAATGGTGACGTGCCCGCAGCTCCCCCGCCCCGGCACCGCCCCGGCACTGCCCCCTCTGCCCCCTGAGGAGCTGGCAGGGTGGGCAGGGATCAGGACTCCAGGGAATTCTCTGCCACGCGTGCCCAGGGATGCTCTGCTCCAGGCTCACGGGAACCCGGCCCGGCACAGCTCCGGGGATGGCACAGCAGTCCTGCCCTGGCACAGGAATCAGTGCCCAGCTCCCTGGGGAAGCTCCCGCTCCTGCTGACCCTTCTGACCCCAGGGTGCCGTGGGAGCTCAGAGCCACCTCCTGCCACTGCCACATCTGCCTCTCCCACCCTGTGAGGGCCTCAGGAAGGACCCCACGTGCACTTGCCCCCCGGGTACAGCCCACCCCCCAAATCACCTCTCACCCCGAGCACAGCCCCCCGCACTGCACTCGCACCCCTCCCTCTGCCCGGAGCAGCCCGGCATTCCCCGCTCCCACGGACAAGGGCTCTGTCCCTTTTCCCAGCTGCCAGACAGCAGCTGGACCCAAGAATTCACAGAAATGTCCCAGCCACAGTCTGACCAAGGAACGGGGTTTGTGTTCACCCCACAGCCCCTCGCACTCGCTGGGACTGTCCCTCCTGGGACCCCCGGCTGCCTTATCTCCTCCCGTGCCCTTATCCCACGGGATCCCGCCAAGGGAAGCTGGTTAAAAAAACCCCAAACTGACCACTTTCACCTTAATTTCTACCCCAGCTCTTAAAATTTCCTCCTGCCACCAGCAAGTGGCTCCATGGATAATGAAGTGGCACTGCTGGTGACCCTCATGTCCCTGTGACCACAGAGGGAACCAACAGGGTCCGGTTTGTGGGGTGGGGGCTCCAGCCGGGACCCCTCTGTGCCAGTGCAATGATATTTTTGCTGCAATTGTTTACCCACTGCCCCATTCCAGGGGTCTGGGCGGGGCCTTGCACAATCCCAACGCCGCCAATTCGGCCAAGGGCTCCAAGCTGTGCAGAATTCCGCGTCCCTCACGCCATTCCAGCCTGGAAAGGTGACACACAGAAACCAGTCTGTGCCTTCTGCGCCCGGCCCTGAGCACCCCAAACCACTGCCCCAGTTCTCCCAGCTGGGCCTGGCACTTCCCAGCCAGTCCTGGCGCCGGCACAGCCGATCCTCACCCATGGCCCGCTGGAAAAAGCCAACCTCAGATTCCTGCGGTTCCAAGTCGGGGCCACCTCGGGTCAAGCCTTTGCCCAGACCTGCCGAAGGATGTTTTGGAAAACTGAAGGATCAGGGACGGCGAGGCCAGAAGGGATTTTGTGCATCTCCCAAGGCACAGCCCCGCACCGAGGGCTCTGCACCCGGAGCCTTCCAGAGCCAACCCGGGGTGCTGAGGGGAGCAGAGCCCTTCCCCATGCCCCATCCCGGCAATTCCCTGCTCCTGCTCCCGCTGGCCTCGGTGGCACTGTCCCTGTCCCCAGCCCCGTGTCCCCTCAGCCCGTGGCCCCCCCAGCTCTATGATGTGATCTCCAGAGGCCTCGCCGTGCTGCCTTTGCACAACTCCGCTGTGTGTGCCCGTCCGCATTCCAGGTGTGTCGCTCCAGGAGGGAGCCGTGGCCATCCCGGCCCCAGCCTGTACAGAGAATTATTTTTCTGCAGGTTTTTTTCTTTTTTGTTGTTGTCGGGTTTTTTTGGATGTTCTTTCTGGTGACTGATGTAAACTACTGGTAATTTTATGTTTTTATTTATAAAATAAATTTTTTAAAACTTCCCCAGCCTCTCTGGGGTGCTTGGCGGCGTTCCCAGGGTTTTCCCTGCCCAAACCACCCCCAATTTATCACAGCCCACCAGGGTCCCCTCTGGGGACACCCTTCCACCTGGCGCTGTTGTTTCCAGGCTGGAGAACAGCGTTATCTCCGCTCTGCAGCTGGGATAACCCGAGCATGGAAAAGCAGGGCTCGGCGGATCAGGGGGAGTGGGATAATCCATCTGGCCCTGCTCCCAGAGCCCAGCAGCTTCGCCCTCCTGCTCTGCAGGTGAGGCTGATCGCCACCCTGACCCCCTTGCCACCATCCCTGAGCAGGCAGGTCCCGATCCTGAGCAGATCCAGGGAAAACAATTCCCGAGGGAGAGATAAAGCGTGGCTGCTTTAACAAACCCAAGGTCATATTTTGACCATTTCAGCCGTTTTGCTCCAAACCAAATCAACTCCACAAAAAAAAAAAAAAAAAGCAAAAAAAAAATAACAACATGGAGGGAGGCAAAGGGGGACGTTGGGGAGCAGAAAATGGGGAAAACACTCCAATTGCAGGAAAATTCCTGCCCCGTGGGCTCCCCCGAAGGGCTCACCCCTCACGGGGCAGTGAGGCCTGGGCCCCCAAAGGGCACCTGGCACCTGCTGGTGCTTTCCAGGGAAATTTGGCTGTGCTCCCGCTGCCCAAGGAGCGAGGGGAATTTATTTTTAGAGCCTTTGGAACCGCTGAGGAGGAAAGGGATAGAAAACTCCTCTGTGTCCCGAGGCTCCCTCCTGTCACAATTACCCCACCCAGGCTGGGGGTCCCTGGCCCGCTCCAGCTGCCGCCCTCACGCAGGATTGTCGGACTAATCAGCGCATGCAAATGAGCCCCAAGACGGAGAAAAGCTGATTTGCATCTCCTTTAAACGTCCCGGTGCCACCCAGCAGCGTCTGGCTGTGTGTGGGGGCAGAGCCAGGCCGAAAAGCTCCTCGGCGGCGCTGCCGGGCCGGGCCGGGCCGGGGCCGCGCTGAGGCGAAGGCTCTTTTGATGTGCAAATCAAAAGATTTGCTCTGCCCACCAGCCCGGCCGGGCCTGCCTCGCATCTGCCACCGGCCCGCGGTCCCCGGGGCGGGGAGGGACCCTCCCGGCCCGGCCTGGGGACAGCTGGCGTGTGCCGGTGGCAGGGACCGGCTGCCATCCCCCGGCGAGGGGCTGAGCCCCCGGGCGGTGCTCGTTACTCATTACGGAATAAATAGAACAGAATTCAAACACAACGCGGCCTGCGAACGGCCGGCGGCAGCTGGGAGAGCAGCACGGCCCATTGAGCCGGGACCTGCTGTCCCCAGTGTCCCCAGGCGGGAAGGGCTGGGCCCTGGGGCTGGCACCGGGACAGAGCCGGGCCAGGAGCACTGCCAGGGGACAGAGGAACAGCCCCAACGCCAGCCCTGAGCCCCCTTTGTTCATCCCACAGCACTGAATGTGGTGGGGGAGAGCCCTGAGCTGAGCCCCGGCCTGGCCCGGAGCGTCTGGAGAGAGAACCAAAGCTGGGTTTGTCATTCCCAGGTTTGTCCATTTCTGGGTTTGTCAGTCCCGGGTTTGTCCATTCCTGGGTTTGTCATTCCCAGGTTTGTCCATTCCTGGGTTTGTCATTCCCGGGTTTGTCCATTCCTGGGTTTGTCAGTCCCGGGTTTGTCAGTCCCAGGTTTGTCCATTCCCAGGTTTGTCATTCCCGGGTTTGCCATTCCTCTTTTCCAGGGTCTGTCCCACCCTGGGACCCCGTCCAGGGGTGACAGTGACACACAGGGGAGAGAATGGGGCTGGGGAAGGGTGTGGCTGCACCCACTGACTGAACGCCCCCTCCCCAGTGCTGATCATACCCAAAATCCAAAGCAAACTGAGGTCTAAAGCTCATTTTCAAGGAGTTTAAGGTTTCCAAGGCCCCTCCAGCACAAACTGCCTGTGGGGAGGGAGGTGGGGACAGAGGTATCACATTCCCTGCACATTCCTGCAAAGCCTTTCCCCGTGACTGCACCTCAGGCTGAGGCTGAAGGTCAGAGCCTCCTCCTCCTCCTCAGCCAGGGGACAACATGGGGGTGGCTCCAGTGACCCTCAGGGTCCCAGGCCTGCTGCGGACAGGACCAACCATCCCAGCCCCTGCTGAACACCCAGAGTGATCTTCAGCCCCAAAATCACCAAAGCTCCCATTTGTTCAACACCTTCCATATTTAATTTATTTAGAGATTCTCTACATTAAAGTATTTTCATGCCAACGCTTCCGCCCTCCCATCCCAACCTCAGGAAAAAAGAGTCTTGACACAGCTTTGGGTGGAATGCACTGGAATAAAGTCGCTGCTGCAGCCACAGAGAACACAGAGAACAAACCAGAGAACTGCACATGGGAGACGTCAGGGAAAGCTGGAATTAGCACATTCCAGTCATGTTAGCACCTTCCCAGACGGGCACTGAAGGCGTGCAGGGAGGTGCAACATGCTCTGGTGAGCCAGACCGGAGCTCAGACTACAGGAAAGCCTGGAAAAAGCATGGAATTCTGCCAGCAGCAGCGGGCCTGGAGCCTCGGCTGAACCCGTTGGAAAAGGAACAACACAGAATTGCCCAGCCAAGATTGCAGTGTTTGGGAATGCTGAGCTCAGGGCTAAGGCAAATCTGTGCCTGGAGTGCAAACCACAACAGCTTCAGCCACGGCACAGGCCCAGCACACCTCGAGCAGGTTCAAAATATCCTTTCTCACATTCAAAGCTGCTTTTTTCTTTTTAACTCCTGTTTAAAAGCTGAGCTCCTAGCAGCACACCTGGGCCAGGTTCAAGGTTGGTTTTCACCTCTCAGGATCCCCTTCAGCAGCAGCACAAAGCCTTGAACTGCCAAGAGCTGTGGTGACACTTCTGAGCTCAGACTGAGCTGTCAGTTCAGTCTGGCATTTCCAGAATTCAAACAAAAAGAGGTTGAAGGAGGAAATTTACTCTGCAAACTTCAATTTAAAACCTGTAATTCAGTAATTCAACTTTATCCTCCTGCTTTGAGATAGCACCCCACAGGCCTTGTCCTCTGAAAGGACAGGAATTTTCCTCCCTTTGCTGGGGGGAAAGTCCCCAGTGTCACCTCCCCCATCCTCAGCTCACACAAACCTTTCAGAATCTGAAGCCCTGGTTAAAAACCTGCATTTTTCACAAAGGAATGTTGTCCTTCAAGTCCCATTTGTTCTTTCACGTTTTCTAACCCCCAGTTTGAAAGTGAAGATTTGCAATTTCTGGTTACGCTCAGCCATTCCCTTGAAATGCCCACAAAAGGCTCAGGTCGAACCCCGTGGTGGCTATTGCACATTTGTAAGAGCTGGCCTAAACATCCTCCTGAAGATCCAGGCTTTGGGAGAAGGGATATTTTCCAAACTGCTCTCAGTGGCCGTGGGAACACTGGCACAAGTGTCACCTACTGCTGGTTTGAGCTGGAAGGGCGACAAGGAAACACCAACACATGGAAAAGGAAACCAAACCAGCATCTCACGGAGCAGGGGCAGAGGGAGCTGTGCTAGTGCTTTGCATCCCGAGGGTAGAACTCGGCCAGTGTGCTCTGAGGGATTCTCTTGAGCATCTCCTTGGGGAAGATCCTGAGCAGCTGCCAGCCGATGTCCAGGGTCTCGAACACGGTGCGGTTCTCGTAGGGCCCTGCCGGAGGGGACGTGGGGCAGGGAATGGCACAGGCAGCCCTGGGAACGAGCCCTGCCCCGCTGGGAGGTGCTGGGGTGCTTACCCTGAGCAATGAAGTTCTTCTCGAACTTCTGCAGGAACTCCAGGTACAGGAGATCGTCCGAGGTCAGAGCTTCCTCCCCCACCACGGCCTTCATGGCCTGCACGTCCTTGCCGATGGCGTAGCAGGCGTACTGCGATGGGGACAGAGCTCTCACCCGGCCCAGGGAGGCAGGGCTGCCTCACAGGGGCCTTGAACATCATCAAACCCACCCCTGCCATGGGCAGGGACACCTCCCACCAGCCCAGGTTATCCCAACCTGGCCTGGGACACTTCAGGGATCCAGGGGCAGACACAGCTCCTCTGGGAATTCTGTCCCAACTCCTCCCCACCCTCCCAGCCAGGAATCCCTTCCCAAAATCCCATCCATCCCTGCCCTCTGACAGTGAGAAGCCATTCCCTGTGTCCTGTCCCTCCATCCCTTGTCCCCAGTCCCTCTCCAGCTCTCCTGGAACTCTTTAGGCACTGGAAAGGAGTTTTTCTCCAGCTGAACACCCCCACCTTGGCTCCAGAGCAAGCTGTTCCATCCCTCCGATCATCCACAATTCCTGTTCAAACTCTAGAGGTCTCACTGAACACTCAGCCAAGGCTTTAAAGCAGCCTCAGGAATATTCTGGATCCTAACTGATCCTGGCCCTTCCAGGCTGGGCAGCCAAAGGCGAGTTGGACACCTGCCCCTGTTTCCAGAGGAATTTTTCACCCACCAGCTGGTTGGACACATCTGCGTGGTCCTTGCGGGTCATCCCCTCGCCGATGGCCGACTTCATCAGCCGGGACAGCGAGGGCAGGACGTTGATGGGGGGGTAAATCTGGGGGAAAACACCCAGCAATTAACATCAATCCTTAAATTACAGTAACTTGAGCACTCAGGGAGCAGTGTGGCACACACCTGCCTGTTGTGCAGCTGCCTGTCCACGTAGATCTGTCCCTCGGTGATGTATCCAGTCAAGTCAGGGATGGGATGAGTAATATCTGTGGGGAAAAAAAGTGTTTTTCAGCCCTTTTATATCCATTCTAGCACTGAGCTGCAGCTTTTTGTTACCAGATGACTTCATCAGTTATTCTCTCCACAAATCCCAAGTGCTCTTGGATCAGGGCTAAGAGCACCAAGGCTGAAGCCTCAAAGGGCAAAGCATTATTTGCAAAACAGCTAAAGAAGGCTGCCCAAACCTGCAATATCAAGGAAACCCAAAGGCCCTCTGTGCTGCTGTGTGCTCCAGAGCAGGCAGGGTGCTCTGATGGAGCCCCCCCATATGCTGCTCCTGAGAACAGGGACCCAAACTCACCGTCGTTGGGCATGGTGAGGATGGGGATCTGGGTGATGGAGCCGTTCCTGCCCTCCACGCGCCCTGCTCGCTCGTAGATGGTGGCCAGGTCAGTGTACATGTAGCCAGGGAAGCCACGGCGGCCAGGCACCTCCTCCCGAGCTGCTGACACCTGGGAAAGCCAGAAAAACATTCCCGAGGAGTCAGATCCCTCCCAGGGAGCTGCAGTCTCCCCAGATTTTGTGCGCTGGGCACCTAATGCACCTCTTCCTGCGAAGTGCAGCCACACAAACGCCTCTCAGGTATTTGTCATGTGTGACAGGACAAGATAAACCCAGGGTTATGCTATCAAACTGCTGATCCATGAATTGTGGAGCAGTTTGGGTGGAGGAGAACTCCAATATCATCGAGTGCCATCCCCACCATGGGCAGGGACACCTTCAGCTATCCCAGGCTGCTCCAAGCCCTGTCCTTGGGCACTTGCAAGGGTGGAATTGCCACAGTCACACAAATCCCAGCCAATCATGGATTAACTCAAAACCTCACTGGCTGTTTCCAAACATTCCAATGAATATTAATGACAACAGCTCGAGCAGAAGCTTTGCTTCTCACTTTACACCACCACCCCTTCCTGCCAACACCCAGCCTGTTAATAAACACATTAATTAACATGTTCATGACCACACACCTCTCGGAGAGCCTCGGCATAGGAGCTCATGTCTGTCAGGATGACCAGCACGTGCTTCTCACACTGGTACGCCAGGAACTCTGCCGTGGTCAGCGCCAGGCGGGGCGTGATGATGCGCTCGATGCTGCAACACAGCCCTGCCGTCAGGGAGAGCTGCCAGGGGCACTGGGGAGCTGCACCGAGCTTCCAGTGTGCCACAGGCACCCCCTGCAGCAGGATTTCACCTGCAGCCGCCGCATTTCACCTGCAGCCGCCACATTTCACCCACGGCCGCCACATATCACCTGCAGCCACTGCATTTTGCCCGTGGCTTTGCTGCCACAAAATCCCACCACAGGGCATCAGTGAGGCTCCATCCCCCCGATGCCTTTGAATATTTCTAGTTTTTTCTCTTAATGCACCTGTAACTTGCTGCAGTTTAGTGCTTCTTACTAAGTGCTAAAATGCTCTGTTCCCAGCACCTTTGGCCAAACAAGGCTCTCTGAACACAGATTCAAGGACATATTCATTGCCTTGGGGCCTGAAAATATGTGAACAACTGTGAGATGGAGGGGGTGAACAGGCCTGGGGTGGTGAACATCGTTACCAGAGGGTGCGATTGGAGAATTAGGGGCCAATATCTAATGGGTCAGAACTTGTAAAAGGTGAAGGGCTCGTGACCCAGGGTCCATTTTGGGTGTAGCCCCTGAGGGGGACGTTCGTCTGCCCGAATGTACCTTGAAGGCCTCGAATAAATTTGTCCACATTTTATACTCCTGATTTGTTTTGGCTTCTCTTTTAGGCATCCCCCCCAGCTGTTTGCTCTTCCCAGCCTTTCCCCCCACTCACGTGGGATCATTGGCCAGGTTCAGGAACAGGCACACGTTGTCCATGGAGCCGTTCTCCTCAAAGTCTGACTTGAAGAACCGAGCGGTTTCCATGTTCACCTAAAGCACAGCACTGAGGATTCAGTTCCAGGTTTAACTTAGCGCATTTTGCATCCTCTTAAGGGCTGATCACCTCATTAATAACCCACAGCAAAGCTCTCCATCTGGGACGGCTCCTCTGCATTCCCAGAGTGAGCAACTTCTAGAATTCCAGGCTGGAGATCAAGTTTAAGATTCTTGATCCTCATCAGACACACTTTGCTAGAATCGTGAGATGCTTTGGGCAGAAAGGGACATTAAATCCCACCCAATGCCACCCCCTGCCAGGGGCAGGGACACCTTCCACTATCCCAGGGTGCCCCAAGCCCCATCCAACCTTGGACACTTCCAGGGATGGGGCAGCCACAGCTTCTCTGGGCAGCCTGTGCCAGCACAGTTCCAGCACTTCTGGCCTTTGGGATTTTCACCCATTCTTTAATTCCACACACATAAAACCTGCTCAGACTTCAGCCACTCTCAGTATCCTCACTGATTCCTCCAGCCCCATTTTCCCCCAGCACTCTGGACTCACCCCCATAGCAGCAAAGACGATGGCAAAGTTCTCCTCACTGTAATCCATCACATCTTTGGATTTCTTCACCAAGCCAGCTTGGCGACAGATCTGAGCTGCAATCTAGGGAAGAAATGTCCCAGCGCTTGTATTAATGCTATTCCACAGCCCAGACCTTCATTTAGTTTTGAACCCCAGAGAAACACAAGGTTTAGAGCAGTTCTGAGGCCTCACCTCGTTGTGGGGCAGCCCAGCAGCTGAGAATATGGGGATTTTCTGGCCCCTGGCAATGCTGTTCATGCCATCTATGGCTGAAATTCCAGTCTGGATCATTTCCTCGGGATAGATCCGACACTGGGGGTTGATTGGCTGGCCTGTGGGATTTTTTGAGAGAACACAATGTTAACTCCATCATTGAGGCCAAACACACACTTTAAATTAAGATGAAGCTCCTCCTAAGTTAGATGTTGTGTTCTAAACCAAATACATAAATTCAGAAGGCCTGACTTGAGTCCCCAGAGAAGTGGATTAAGGACATACCCATAATGTCCAGGAAATCTTCCGCCAAGACAATGGGGCCTCTGTCTATGGGTTTTCCTGATCCATTGAACACTCTGCCTATAGGAAACAGCAATAAAAATGTGAATTGCTGTGAAAATCAGTTAACTTCAGATAAATCTGTTCATTCCTCACATCCACGTGTGAATCCTTACCAAGCATATCCTCCGAGACTGGGGTACGCAGGATGTCCCCAGTGAACTCACAGGAGGTTTTCTTGGCATCAATCCCTGAAGTGCCTTCAAATACCTGCAAATATACAGAAAAAAAAAAAAAAATTAGAGGACAGAAATTGTGTGCTTCACAAAGTAACTCCTGACTGCTGCTTCACCTGGAGCCCCAGGGCACAAAGCAGGAATTGCTCTGCAAAGGATTTCAAGAGCAAAGTGCTGGGACAAAACAGCCCAAGCTGTTAACTTTTAACAAAATTCATTAATTGTATCAGCAACAACCACCCAAGCTGGTGCCAACCCTTTGATCTCAAGTGGTTCCCTCCGCCAAGTTCTCCAGATAAAATAATGTTAACAAGAAACAGCTTTTTTGGAGAAATACCAGCACCCCCACAGCACAGGGCTGATCTGGAATCCAACACTGCAAATACAGAGAATTCCTTTAATCCAGCAGCAAAGGAATCCATGGGGATGCAGATAAAAATGTCACTGTGTGCTGTTGGCAATCCTCTAGAATTCCTGACACCACTTGCACTTGGAATAAGCAGATGATTTATCGCTTTCATTTAAAAAGTGCAGCTCTCCAGGCAGGTTTGATTTGGTTCAGAGCACATCCTGATTAATAAAAGAGGGGAAAAGAGACTCCTGCTCATACCTGAACCACAGCCTTGGAGCCGCTGACTTCCAGCACCTGCCCACTCCTCCTGGTGCCATCGGGCAGGGTCAGGTGCACGATCTCAGCGTACCTGGGGAACTGCAGGGAGCAAAACAGGGGGAAAGGATCAACTCCACAGCAGCAGTCAGCAAACAAAAATTACCAGCTCCAAGCCTAGAAACGACTCAGTTTTAAGAATAATTTTATGATCAGTACAAAACTCATTCCAAGGATATTAAATCTCCCAGGCTAAAGCCATTCTTACAGGATTAAACAACATTTGCAGGGTTGGAGCTGCAGAAGGAGCTGTCAAAATCAGTTCCAAAAACTCTAGAAGTCCCAAATAGTGACAGAAAGCCCCAGTGCAGCATCTGACAAGAAGAAAAACCTGCAGCAGTTGTTTGCCCTCAAGAGCAGCTTGAAAAGAAGCCAGAAGTGTCCACAGCTTCCTTTTCCAGAGCACTGATTTGGAAACAGAAAGGTCAGGAACAAAGCAAACAGGTAAATTGCAGCTTGGAATTTAAACAAGATTCCAGGGGTTTGGTAAAACTCAAACCGTGTTTCCTTTCTTTTCTCAGCAGCCTCAAGAATCTTCTCTTTCCTCCAGGACATGGCCAGCCCTCCCCAGCCTCAGAGCAACTTCCACATTCCCATTTATTCCAGCAGTCAGAAATATATTAAAATTGCTCTCTGGAATTTCCCAGCAGTCTGGATTTTACCTTTCCCGGCTTTTCCTGTAAACTCTCCCTCCAAGAGCTTCATCAACAGCTGGGTATTTACCTTGACTTGATCCAGGATAACCAGGGGACCATTCACACCCGACACAGTTTTGTAAGCTGGAAAAAACACAGGGCACTAGTCAGGCACTTGTCAGGAATGTTCCACATCCAATTGCTCCATTTCATCCCAATCACCAGGCTCGGGTGTGTGGATTTGGGTCCCACTTTCTGTTTATTATCAACGCCTCAAGAGGGATCAGGGACAGGATTGGGTGTCCAGCATTTTTCCTGCTTCCTGCAAAGGACTGGAGGTGACACTGATGCGACCCTGCTCTTTTCTGGGCCATCACAGGAATTCACTGCAAGTCTACAAGGGCTTTAAGGTCCCTTCAAGCCAAACCATTCCATAATTCCAAGTGAGGATTTTGCTGTCAGCCCAGGGAAAGAGCATCACTTGACCCCAGATGAAAGAAACCCTGAGTCAAAGCTCCCTCAGGGTCACGAGGACCAGCTGGGACTGTTCCTCACTGTCCCCAGGAGGGGAAGTGAGAGACTGGAGCTCTCCACAGCCCAGCCAGGATCACAAATTCCAGCAGCAGCAGCAGCACAGGATCATCAGGGCCACTCCAGCCTGGGCAGCCCTGGCAGCTCCCCAGCTGCTGTCTACACTGTCAACAGCTCCGTGTTTACACTGCAATAAAACAGTTTGGGTTGTTGTAATGTAACATCTTAATGGGCAATAATCAAACTGCATCAGCCCTGGGCTCGGGGGAGCTGGGATCAGACTTGAATTTCTCAGTTCTGCTCCTAAAACGCTTTTAAACCCTGAGACAGACCCCTGTCCCTTAACTAATCCTTATCAGGAGCAGCAGCAGGGCTGCTCCTGTGCCCTGAGCGGGGACAGTCACCCAAGCATTTTCCAGGAGGAGCACTCTGTTCAGACCCCGAGGTCTCACAGCCCACAAGGCATGGAAAACATGACCCTAAGTGAAGCATTTCATCCCATGACTGTCTCATGAGCACTTATTCCTCAATCAGCCTCTCACTCCTGACTCTGTCCACAAGGAAACACTTCCTTGGCACCAATCAGCACCAATTCCCCAGGAGAGATCAACAGCCACTCAAAATTCCCCTTTCCACCAAGATCCATGACAGAACAAACACAATTGGAAACATTTTCCATCCCCAGCTTGATGACAGCTCAGGCAAAAGCCAAAATCTACATGGAAAAACCGTGGATGGAGGATGGAGTCACCCTGGCTCCAGCCCTGACAGAAGCCTCTGCTCCAGAGTAGACTTAAGGGAAGGCTAGAATTGCAATGATCCATTTGGTTCCAAACCTGACTGATTTTTCCAAAGGATCCATCACTCATAAGCTCTTGGGCAACACCTTGCAGGTCCTGGTGCTATTTAGGGCACAGGTAAAGCCATTTTATGTAACTGCTTCCAGAGAAAACACCTTCACAAAACCCTGATTTCTCCCCACCACGCTGCAATAAAGGGATTTTTACCAAGCTCTCGCATTTCCCTTTTTTCACCCGATTTCTCAATTCAGTGTTAAAGGAACAGCCTCCATGCCACCCCCACCATTTCCAGTTCCTCTACAAACGCCAGGTTTTCAGGATGGACACGGCACGGGCCCTGTCACCAGCGGGCAGGGCTGCCCAATTCCCCGCACTGCAGGGGTTAATGAAGGTGGTTAATTAATAGCCCCACCCCAGCCGGACCCCGGCCCGCCCCCAGCCTGTTCTGAGGGGGTGGGCGAGCCCGGGGGGCTCGGTCCTGCCCTGCGGCCCGGCCTGTGCGCGGCCCCCGAGCCGGGCCGGGCCGACCCCCTCCCCGCAGCCCCCCCAAGCGCCCCGCACTCACTGAGGCGCGGCTGGGACAGGAAGTCGCGGGTCAGGGCCGCCGCCTGCTCGCGGGGCCCTCCGGGCCCAGCGCCGTTCACGGCCCCGCGCAGCGCCCGCACCGCCGCCATGTCGGACCGGCTACTGACCGCGACCGCGCATGCGCCGGCACGGCGGCGGGGAGGACACGCCCACCGCGCACGGGCCACGCCCACCCACGGCGAGGGGCGGGGCCGGAGCTGTCCGCGGTGCTGGGGAGAGGAACGGGAAAGGGAAAAGGGAAAAAAAGGGAAAAAAAGGGAAAAAAAGGGAAAAAAAGGGGAAAAAAGGGGAAAAAAGGGTAAAAAAGGGGACAAAAGGGAAAAGAGGAAAGGGAAAGGGAAAGGGAAACGGGAAAAGGGAAAGGGAAAAGGAAGGGGAAGGGGAAGAGGAAGAGGAAGAGGAAGGGGAAGAGGAAGGGGAAGAGGAAGAGGAAGGGGAAGGGGAAGAGGAAGAGGAAGGGAAAGAGGAAGGGGAAGAGGAAGAGGAAGGGGAAGGGGAAGAGGAAGAGGAAGGGGAAGGGGAAGAGGAAGAGGAAGGGGAAGAGGAAGAGGAAGGGGAAGAGGAAGAGGAAGAGGAAGAGGAAGGGGAAGAGGAAGGGGAAGAGGAAGAAGAAGGGGAAGAGGAAGGGGAATGGGAAGAGGAAGGGGAAGGGGAAGAGGAAGAGGAAGGGGAAGAGGAAGAGGAAGAGGAAGAGGAAGGGGAAGGGGAAGAGGAACAGGAAGGGGAAGAGGAAGAGGAAGGGGAAGAGGAAGGGGAAGGGGAAGAGGAACAGGAAGGGGAAGGGGAAGAGGAAGAGGAAGGGGAAGAGGAAGAGGAGGGGGAAGAGGAAGAGGAAGGGGAAGGGGAAGAGGAACAGGAAGGGGAAGGGGAAGAGGAAGAGGAAGGGGAAGAGGAAGAGGAAGGGGAAGAGGAAGAGGAAGAGAAAGAGGAAGAGGAAGAGGAGGAGGAGGAGGAAGAGGAAGGAAAATAGGTTAATGGCAAAGAATAAGAAAAATGAAAAGTCCAAAGAACAAGGATATGAGGAAAGAGAAAAGGCAAAGGCAAAAGAGGAAGAGGAAAATAAGGAAAAGGGAATGAGAAAAATAAAAGGCAAGAGAAAAGGGCAAAGATAAAAATAAGAAGAGGCAGTAAAATAGAGGGAAAAAACCAAAAGGAAGAAAAAAGAGGGAAAAGGGAAAGAAAGCGAGAAAGATTCAGCAGTAAGACAGAATGGATTGGGATCAGGAGCCAATATCCTCTCTCCTGCTGGGTCAGAACTGCAAATATTTGGGGGAAAATGTGTGCAAAGAGATCTGGGGGACTCTGTGCTCATCTGGGGGAGCAACCAAGCAAAGGTGCTGAGGAAATCTAAACCGCCCAAAGAGGGAGCAAACAGAATAAATTATTCCAGAGAAAGGATTAAATTAAGAAAAAGAAGAAAAATTTAAAAATTGAAAAAAAAAAAAGGACAAATAGGAAGGTCTCCACATGGCCCTCATCAGCTGAAGGAGACTCTGGATCCTTTCCCATGCCCAGCGCGGCAGTTCTGGGCTCCCTCAGCAGATGGTGGTGCTGCACTGCTCATCCCCTGCCGCCTCTGCAGACACCAGGAAAGCAATTTCCAGGCCTGGCCATTCAATTCTCCACTCATGAAATACATTTAAAGGCTTCAGCTCCTGCTCTAATGCTCACCCAGGGAATTCCTGGGCAGGATGTTCTCATCTGCCGTTATTGGCAATAGTTTTGGGGCCAGGTGGGAGGCAGATAAATGGCCCCAGTGGCAGATTTATGTGCCAGCGGAGAAAAGGTGAATATGTTTAGGATTTATTCCCTCTCTCTGCGGTAAATCTCTGTGTCCTGAATGAATGATGGTATCGGTTTGGGGTTTAAAAAAGAAATCATGGAGCCAAGTGTCAAAAGTTTAAGAAAGCAGAAATGATGGAAGAAAAGAGATCCTGTTGCGAACGGCCTTAGCAGAACCTCGCCGTGCGTGGGGGGAATGCTCCATGCAGCTCTGCCTGTGAGGAATAATCATGGTTGGTCCAGGGAATATCTCCTTGTCCCTGGAGGCAGCACAGGCAGGATAACAGTGCTGGGAAAGCCATGGAGAGCATCCATGGGGAGAGGCAGCACTGAGATGGGGAGGGAGCACAGGCAGGATAGGATAACAGCATGGGGAAAGCCATGGGGAGCATCCATGGGGAGAGGCAGTGCTGAGGTGGGGAGGGAGCACAGGCAGGATAACAGTGCTGGGAAAGCCATGGGGAGCATCCATGGGGAGAGGCAGTGCTGAGGTGGGGAGGGAGCACAGGCAGGATAGGATAACAGCACTGGGAACCCATGGAGAGCATCCTTGGGGAGGAGGCAGTGCCGAGGTGGGGAGGGAGCACAGCCTGTGGGTACAACACCCCCAGAGCTCCAAGAAAGCCCAGGGCAGGTGCCCAGAGCCAGGCAGGAGCTCAGGTGCTCAGGGAGGGCCCAGCCCTGCTGGCAGCTGGGAGTGAGGATAAACATCCTGCCCCTCTGCCAGCCCTCAGCCCACCCCTGCTGACGCACAGAGAGCTCCAGGGCTCCAGGACACTTGTGTGAGGTTCCAATTAAATCTGCGGGGACGAGGGACACTCCTACCCTCTCCTGATAACAGGGAATCATAAATCCCGGGGGAGCAGAGCTCAGCGAGGCAGCGGCAGCAGCTCCACGCTCCCAGATGGGTGCCAGGGTAAGGGAACATTTTCCTCTGCTCCACACACCAGAGAAAGGGGACAGGGCTTGTGCTGGAGAGGTTAAAATACATCTTTATTGCCTCTGCTTTTTCTCTCTTAAATTTATTTCTATTTATACTCTTCTCTTGCATTAATTCTGGCATTTGGTATTTACTTGGAGGTGCGGTGAGAAACCTGCCATGTTTTCCAGCTCACAGACCCCTGTGGCACTTCCCTGTGATGACAAAGCAAATGGAGTGTTTGCTTTTTATAATTAAAACCTGACAACTCTCATTGCCTGGGATTTCAGGAAACCTCAGGATTTTGGGAAGAGGGAGAGCTCGGACTCAGCTCCATTAATTTTGCCCCTCCAGTCTCTGCTGTGCCCAAGGGAACATTAATGGTCAATTGGTTGGTTTAATGCAAATTCTGGAGGGATATTTTTGGAGTGATGTTTCCTTGGAAGCCTTGATCTCGATCACATCTGCGAGGCTTTGAAGTGTGTCTTGCCCTGACATTTCAATTTGGTCGAATCAAAAGACACGGAAGGTAAATGAATTTCCTTTGAGGCCCAATTGAATCTCCAAAGAACAAACACGGAATAAAAGATGTCGAGATTACCTCGGATAAGCTGAGGTTGATCTGTGCTCAGAGTCTCTGGGAGGACACTTAAACGATGCCTTGAAGCAGGTACAAGATGTCTCAGGAGAGTGGGAATGGTTTGAGAACACTCCAGCTGTGAATTTAAAAGCAGGATTGATGAAAACACAGGATTTGATAGCAGAGTTGGTGGTCCCAACTCCTGGGAAAAGCTCCTAGCTCCTGGGGAATAATGCCCAGCTCCTGGGACTGGGGTCGGGACTGGTGTCCAGCTCCTGGGACTGGTGTCTGGACTGGTGTCCAGCTCCTGGGACTGGTGTCCAGCTCCTGGGACTGGTGTCTGGTTCCTGGAACTGGTGTCCAGCTCCTGGGACTGGTGTCCACTCCTGGGGCTGGTGTCCTACTCCTGGGACTGGTGTCCCCCTCCTGGGACTGGTGTCCAGCTCCTGGGACTGGTGTCCAGCTCCTGGGACTGGTGTCCACTCCTGGCACTGGTGTCCAGCTCTTGGGACTGGTGTCCACTCCTGGCACTGGTGTCCAGCTCCTGGGGACCCAAAAGGTGACTCCAGGAGTTGCTTTCCCAAGGGAGAAGCCATGACCAGTGGGAGGCTGTACCCTGCAATGTTCTCTTGCCAGGTTTTTGGACACCTTGCCCCCTGAGCCCAGGAGCCTGCAGGACCCCAGCTGTGTCCCCGGCCGTGTCCCCAGCCGTGTCCCCAGGCATGGCCCAGCACTGGCTGGCCGCGGGCAGGGCCTCCCCCCGCCTGGTGCTGGTGGTGGTGTTTGTGGCACTGCTGCTGGACAACATCCTGCTCACTGTCGTGGGTATGGGGCTCTCGGGGCTCTCGGGGCTCTCGGGGCTCTCGGGGCCCTCAGGGCTCTTGGGGCTGCACTCTGGGGCTCTTTGGGGCTGTCTCGGCGGCACACTCTGGGGCTCTTTGGGGGATGTGTCAGGAGCACAGTGTGGGGCTCTTTGGGGGATGGGTCAGGGGCACAGTGTGGGGCTCTTTGGGGGCTGTTTTTGGGGACAGTGTGGGGCTCTTTGGAGGCTGCTCAGGGGCACAGTGTGGGGCTCTTTGGGGCTGTCTCAGGGTACAATGTGGGGGTTTTGGGGGCTGCTCAGGGGTATGGTGTGCGGCTCTTTGGGGGATGTGTTGGAGGCACAGTGTGGGGCTCTTTGGGGGATGTGTCGGGGGCACAGTGTGGGGCTATTTGGGGCTGTTTTGGGGGGACAGTGTGGGGCTCTTTGGGGCTGTCTCAGGGTACAACATGGGGGTTTTTGGAGGGTGCTCAGAGGTGCGGTGTGGGGCTCTCTGGGGCTGCTCAGGGTACAATGTCAGAGTTTTTGGGGCTGCTCAGGGGTGTGGTGTGCGGCTGGGCTCTCTGGGGCTGCTCAGGGTACAACATGGGGGTTTTTGGAGGATGCTCAGGGGTGCGGTGTGGGGCTGGGCTCTCTGGGGCTACTTAGGGTACAATGTGGGAGTTCTTGGGGCTGCTCAGGGCTGCGGTGTGGGGCTGGGCTCTCTGGGGCTGCTCAGGGTACAATGTGGGAGTTTTTGGGGCTGCTCAGGGGTGTGGTGTGGGGCTGGGCTCTCTGGGGCTGCCTTGGGCACTCAGCTCCTCCATCAGTCCCTGGGTGATGCTGGGGGGTCCCTGCCCAGGGCTGGGTGCTGGGAGCTTCCAGGACCCCCCAGCACCCCTGGCCAGCCCCGCTCAGCTCAGCTGAGTGCCGAGCCACAAAATGGAGGAAAATCCCTCACTAATCCCTCCCCTGGCTTTTCCTCCAGTGCCCATCGTCCCCACCTTCCTCTACAGCACAGAGTACGAAGGTGCCAACAGCTCCGTGGGCCCAGCCCGGCCCGAGCCCACTCCTGCAGCCCCGAGGGCTCCTCCTTTCTCCTCCGTGCTCTCCTATTTTGACAACACCACCGTCACTGTTTGGGGCTTCACCAGCGCCGTGGAGCTGCTGAATGGGACGGGGAGCCCCCCAGGACACCCCCCCAGCACCTCCCCAGCCCCAGCCAGGGGCTGCCTGGAGGGTGGGGAGTTCCTGGCCCAGGAAAACATCCGTGTGGGGCTGCTCTTTGCCTCCAAGGCTCTGGTCCAGCTGCTGGTCAACCCCTGGGTGGGTCTGCTGACCAACAGGTAGGTCACACACCAAGGCTCCTGCAGTTCCCCACCATTCCTCAGCTCCTGCCTGCTGCTGAAACCACCAGGAGCTGAGGAATTGCATGGAATCACAGGAATTGCAGGGGGGAAACAGCAAGAGGGAGAATATATCCATCAAAACGGCATGAATTTTACCTTTTGTGAAAGCCTGCGCACAGCTTGTGAGTTTATATCCCAGCATAAACCTCACTAATGCTCTCCTCAGGTGCTGGCAGATGCTGCTTAATACCAGCAACCATGGAATAAACAAACACAGCTTCCCAGCCCGCTATGGATAGAATGTGATTTTCAGGTTTCCTTTGTCTCCTGCAGACACTGTGAGCTGTGCTGGGGCGGGCAGGCGGGCTGGGGAGCAGAGCTGTGTCCCTGCCTGGGCTTTGCAGCATTATTGGGGGCACTGGGGGCTCTCCTGACCAGCACTTGTGGGCACTTCAACCTCTCAGGAGCTGCTCCCCAGCCCACAGACCCTTCCCGAGGGGTGAGGAGCCCTCCCTGAGATGGTGCCTCGTTTTTCCCGTTCCAGGATAGGATACCACATCCCCATGTTCCTGGGCTTCACCATCATGTTCCTCTCCACAGTCAGTGAGTATTGCCCCCTCTGCCCTCCCCACACAGCACAGCAGAGAATCCTCTGCTCTGTGCCCACCCCATGGAGAGAAAGGACACAGCAGAGCACCCGGGCACAGGGAAGGGTGACAAGAACGAGTATCTCTCTGCCCCTCACCCCTCCAGCACCCAAACTGGTGCCAGCTGGGGCCACCCTTGGCCTCTGCTGCAGGGTTTAACCCCAGCTCTCCCCTCCCTGTGCAGTGTTTGCATTCTCAGGCACCTACACCCTGCTGTTCATTGCCAGAGCCCTCCAAGGAGTTGGCTCCTCGTTCTCCTCGGTGGCAGGTAAGGTTTGAGCTACACCTCTGTGCCTTTATCAGCTCCCCTTGGCTTGGTTATCCTCTCTGCCTCCTCCTCCCTGCGCCCACCCCCAGCAGCTAAACCCCTCCAATCCCAGCTGCTTCCGGAGAGGAGCCCCTCCATGGGCCCCGGCTCAGGTGGGCTCTGTGTGTCCCCCCAGGCCTGGGCCTGCTGGCCAGCGTGTACCCGGACGATGTGGAGAGGGGCAGCGCCATGGGGATTGCCCTGGGAGGCCTGGCCTTGGGCGTGCTGAGTACGGAGCTCTGTTCCCAGCAGGATTCAGCCCCAGCAGCACAATCCCTGCAGCTCCCACTGCCTGGCTGGGCATTCCAGGGGCTCTGCTCCCTCCCTCTGTCCCTGTGCTCTCTCCATGGGCACTGCCCGTGGGACCAACACCTTCCCCGAACACCCACCAGGGACTCGGAGAGTGACTCTGGGGACAGTGGCACTGCTGGGGTGTGACCCAGCCCTTCCCTTGCAGTTGGGGCACCCTTTGGGAGCATCATGTATGAATTTGTGGGGAAAGCATCGCCCTTCCTGGTCCTGGCCTTCCTCGCCCTCTTGGACGGAGGTGAGAAACCGAACAGTTTAATCTCACAAATAAACAAAACGTGAGAAGATTGAAATGTGGGTGTTTCGGGGAGAGTCTGTGAGAAGGAAGAGGCACATTAGCATGGATGGGTGGTACCACCAGCACTGGTTATTCTGTCAGGGCTAAATCATATGTTTTCTATCTCCAGATGACTGACACAGCAACAGAGCAGGAATTAATGCCTCATTACTTAATAAACTCCCTGATTGCTTTAATGGCTCGAACAGCATATTCAGTAAAGCTCTTTGAACTGTGAATTCTTTGGCAAGACACCCTTGTCTGCAGCCTCTTCGTGCCATGAAGGAATCAGGCTTTGCCAGCAGAAACGGTGCCTTGTTCCTGCTCCCTTTGCTGTGTCACAGATGAAGGCCACGGGAGCCTTGTGAGTGCCACAGCAAAGTTCAGCCAGCAGGAACTGCACTTTCAGTGGAAAGCACGGAGCTAATTAAATTACAGTCCCACTTACCATCCTTGTCGGGATGTAAAGCAAGATATCTGTAATGACGCGTGTAAGAGCTGCTGGAAAATGAAACACGGGCCTCGTGCATATCAAACTTTCTGGTTTAATCCTTTTCTTTCCCACATCCCATTTGTGTCACACTCCAGTGGCAGCTCCCCAGCTGGCAGCCTGGTGGGAGCATTTGCACTTTTGACTGCTCCAGGGGCTGACAAAACCCTCTGAACACACTCCAGGCAGTTCTGCTGCTCCCTCCCGCCCTGCCTGCTCCAAGCACATCCCCACACAGCTCCTGCACCCCAGGGCTGTGCTGCTGGGACGGGGCAGGCTGGGGGGAAGGGGAGGTGCAGGGAAGGGGTGCTGTGTGTGGAAATGAGCCATCAGCAGTGTTCTGTCCCCAGCCCTGCAGCTGTGCATCCTGCAGCCCTCCAGGATCTCCCCCGAGGTGAGCGCGGCCCGGGCAGTGCTGGGTGAGGGAGGTGGGCACTGCCCGGTGCTGGGGGCTGTGCCAGGGACCAGCTGAGGGCACACACAGCCCCCAGCCCACGTCACCGCCTTTGCAGAGCACCAAAGCCACCCCCATGTCCACCCTGCTGCGAGACCCCTACATCCTGGTGGCTGCAGGTAAAGGAGGACATTTGTCCATTTGCAGGTAAAGATTCCCTCGTGCCTGCTTGAAACAGCAGCAAAAAGGGCCAAAATGAAGCTTTTCTCCCTCTTCTCCCCACCAGGAGCCCTCTGCTTCTCCAACATGGGGGTGGCCATGCTGGAGCCCACCCTGCCCATCTGGATGCTGCAGACCATGTGCTCCCCGCAGTGGCAGCTCGGTAGGTCCTGTGCTTTGCCTCTTCCCCGGAGCTTCAGAGAGTTTAGAATCCCAGAACCACTTGGAAAAACCCTCCTGGACCATCGAGTCCAACCTGTGACCCATCCCCACCTTGTCACCTGCCCCGAGCACTGAGTGCCACCTCTGGCATTCCTTGGATGCTTGCAGGGACCAAGAATTGGCCCTGCTTGGGCACTGCAGGAGAGATTGAATCATCTTTTATATCACTCAAAAAAAAATAGGAAACATCTGCCCTCATGCCTGTGGAGTGAGCGATCCCAGGCTGCACATGGCTCCAATTCCAGCTGGAAATGTCCTCAGCGGTGGCTGCACCATGTGCTCTGCTCTGCTATTGAAAAAATTGTACAGGATCAGGCTCCCCACCCGAGCAATAAGGGGGCAGGGAGGCTGTGGGGTGCCCTGGGAGCCCATCTTCTGCAGGGCACATAATGGGCTCGTGCTGGGCTGGAATTGTGGAGGCCAGATGGGCTCTGCAGAGGCAGCTCCGAGTGAGACGAGGCCATTTCCAGCATCCCAGGCAGGGCAGGATGGGCTGTGCTGATTGCCAGCTGCCCACAAAATGGGATGTGGAGATAACAGTGCCTGCGCTCGCCGCAAAAATAACAAGTAATGGTTATAAAAGCCAATTGGCGCAGGAATGACCCAGGGGGTGCCCCAGGCTGCACTTAGATCCCAAATTGGATTGCAGGCTGGGAGCAGGGGGGCTGCAATTGCTCCTGATCGAGTTATGCTCTGGGCAGGCAGCAGCAGCAGCCACTAAAAGCCTCGGATGCTCCCCTGGAGCAAGGATAAGCGAGGGGAAAGCGGCACCCAGGGCTTCTGGCAGGGGGGAGAGGGGACAGAATGCAGGGAAAAAGCACTCAGGGCTGCCCTGTCACCACCGAACCCCAGGACAAGTTTTGAGGTGACTTAACAGAAGAAAATCCTAAATATATTCCCTAAGATGTTCAGGTACCTAAGATTTGAGAGCACTTTGGATTCAGGGTTCAACACCAATCCACCCATCTCACAAGCTGTTCTGGACACAAGAGGCTCCTCTTTTTGTCTCCTTCTCCCATAATTCTGGGAAAAACAGCCCAGAAGAGCTTGGCTAAACCTGCAGGATTAACCACATTCTGTAGCTTTTAAGAGAGAGGCAATGAAACACAAATCAGTGTGTTCCAATAAAGAAGCTGTCCCAGGGAAACGGAGCTGATCACTTTTATTTATTGTCAGCAGGAGAGGATATGAAAAATAAACAACCGGTAAAGCAGCAGGGAGAGCAAATATTTAATTGTGAGCTGTGTAATGATCCCCCGGCTTTTTACTTAAGCCCTTGTTTTATTCCTCTTTATTGAGTGAGGGAAAAGCAGAAGGTGGAGGTGGAAAGGTGGAAGAGGCAGAAACTGTGACAGGAGGATGTTCACGTGCCCGGCCTGGCTCATGTACTCTCCAAAGGAGGCAGTTAGGAAATGAAAATTTGTGCAAATCTCCTGTGTTTTCCTGGGCATGAGACATTTTTTACTCCCTGCTCTCTCCCAGGGATGGCATTCCTGCCTGCCAGCATATCTTACCTCATTGGCACCAACCTCTTTGGGATTCTGGCTAACAGGATGGGGAGGTAAGTGGGATATTAAAGATTCTGGCTCAGCCCAGCCCGAATTTCAGCACATTCTGCTCGAGGCTGAGAACTCCTGCCCTCTGCTCGCATTGCAGGTGGCTGTGCTCCATGATTGGGATGGCTGTGGTGGGAATCAGCCTCCTCTGTGTGAGTAGCATGGGCGAATCCGAGGCATCTGAGCAGGAGAATCCACAGGGATTCCCATGGCCCTGGCACAGCAGATGCTCAGGGGTTGCACCTCTGGATGGGTTTTGTAGATCTGGGAAAGGTGTCTGAATCTTAAGGCTGAGAGATTTGGGATTGTTCAGCCTGGAAAAGGCTGTGGAGGGACCGAATTGTGGCTGTCCAGGACCTGAAGGGAGCCTGCAGGGAAGATGGGGAGAGAGAATTCACAAGGGATGGAGGGACAGGACAAGGGGGAATGGCTTCAAAGTGACAGAGAGCAGGGTTAGGTGGGATACTGGGAAGGAATTCCTGCCTGTGAGGGTGGGGAGGGGCTGGGATGGAATTCCCAGAGCAGCTGCGGCTGCCCCTGGATCCCTGGGAGTGTCCAAGGTCAGGCTGGACAGGGCTTGGAGCACCCCAGGATGGTGGGAGGTGTCCCTGGCCATGGCAGAGGGAGTTGGACCAACCTTCCAACCCAGCCCACTCCAGGATTCCATGCCCTGTGTCCCACCTTCCCACCTCCCACAGCTCTTCAGGCCTCACATCTCCTCTCTGTCCTCTCCCAGGTCCCTCTGGCCACCAACATCTATGGGCTGATCGGCCCCAACGCCGGGCTGGGCTTTGCCATAGGTAAGCTGGGGGTGCTCCTGGGCAGCTCCCCCGGGAGCAGCAGGGCCTGAGGAGCCTCTCCTTGCTCCGGACAGGAATGGTGGACTCCTCCATGATGCCCATCATGGCCTACCTGGTGGACCTGCGCCACACCTCTGTCTACGGCACCGTGTACGCCATCGCCGACGTGGCCTTTTGCATGGGCTTTGCCATCGGTAGGACAGCTTTACTCATGGTGTAGCTACTCAGGGTGTATCTCACCCTGCTCCCCGGCATTCTGTTCCTTTTTAACGTTGGAATTTGCAGGTCCCTCCACGGGCGGGGCAATTGTCCGAGCCCTGGGCTTCCCCTGGCTGATGGTCATTGTTGGGGTGCTGAACGTGGCCTACGCCCCACTCTGCTGGCTCCTGCGCAGCCCCCCAGCCGCCGAGGAGAAGATGGTCAGTCAGGGAGGCTTTCCTGGAGTCTCTTATCCCAGGAATTTGGGGGGAATTAAGAATAAATTTGCCAAGGATTGTGTCTTCCCTGTTGGGGTCTATTCTGCCCTCCAAAAGGGACATAAAACTCAGATAAAAGCAGGAAAGTTCAAAGGGTCTGTCCCTGAACTCACAGCTTGCATTCCCTGGGGAAAACTCTGCTTTGGCTTTTTCCAAAGTGATGATGCTCCTGTTAACTGCTCAAATTAATAATTATTTTTACTAATGCGTAATTTTTGCTCTCCTTCACCCAGGCCATCCTGAGCCAGGAGTGCCCCATGCAACCCAAGAGCTACACCCCAAAGGAAGCCCTGCGGGAATTCCCCCTCATGGAGGAGAGCGATGGGGAGGTGGAAAACATGGACTAGCGAGGGCAGGGAATGTGTGCCCTGCTTTGCAGCTGTTTTTCTGGCTACAGAACATGGGTGTGGAGCAGCCACGGCCAGCAGACTGCCCCGGACTGGGCACAGGCCAAATCTCCAACCTCCTCCCAAACACCAGGGTTTGGAGGCTCCATCCCTTTGGTGAAGCCTTGCTGTGGGATTTAACCATGGAATCAGCTGGCAATAAAGATGTCACTGCAATGTCACTGCAATGTCACTGCTACTCTGAGGACACTAAAAGCAGTTCGTTTCTGTCTCGGTGTAGTTTAATGTATTGTCTTCTTTCTGTGCTACTCAGAGCTGCTCGTGCGTCCTTCCCAACATACATTAAATTAATTTATTAATTTGAAGAACTCTAAGACACCGAGGTGGGAAGAAGGTTTAGACTCAGCCAACAAAGATAGATCACTGACATTTATGTGGGTATTTCAGAGGCTGCAGCCGGGGGGTCTCGGAAGCTCTGAGGGAACAGTTTGGCAGAGAATGCACAGTTTCTCCAGAGCGCAAAATTAACCCACACATCCCAAACACACTGCTCAAAACCCCACAATGCTTGTTCGTGCCGGGGGCTGTTTTATCCACGCCTTGACAGCGGGGCCTGCACCCAGGGCCGCCCTCAGGGCCGCCCTCCTTCCCGCCCTCAGGGCCGCCCTCCTTCCCGCCCCGGCGCCGCCGCTCTCGCGAGACTTGGCCGCCCCGCCCTTTCCGGTAATGGCGGCGCCCTGAACCGCGCGGCAGGCACCGCCAGCACCGTCAGTCACCGCTGTCACTGTCCCCGTCACTGTCACCGCCGCTGTTACCGCTGTCACCGCCACCATGCATTCGGACGATGTGAGTCCGACCGTTCTTTCGGCCGCGTGTCAAGCGCCAGCCCCGCCGCTGGGCCCGGCCGTGCGCCCGCCCCACGTGGCCGAGGGTCGCCTGTCCCCAGCCCGCGGGTGGCTCGAGGGGCACAGAGGGACCGGGGAGTGTAAATGAGGATTTGGCAGCAGGAGATGTGCTGTGCCTGCGTTTCGTGGGGCACCGCGCTCTCTCTGCCGGGGGAACACACGGGAGACCCCAATGTTAGTGGGGTGTGCCCCGTTGGAGCCGCCCCGGGGGCTGCAGAGGCCGGGGGAGGGATGTCACTGTGTGTCACCTGCCGTTTGTCCTCGCAGGTCGTGTGGAGCATGCTGGGGAACAGGCAGTTCTGCTCCTACAAGATGACGTGAGTTTTGGGGGGACGGGGTGGGCTGAGCCCAGGGGGCTGCAGGAGGATCGAACAGGGAAATGAACGGAGGGACACATTCGGGTACCCCTCAAACCCCACAGCATCCCCCCTGTGCCACCACACGAGGGTCACAGGGGATGGGGTGAGCTGGGGGGGCAGTGGGGGTCTTCCTGCCCATCCCTCATTAATCCTGTCCCCTCTTTTCCAGGACCAAAACACAGAACTTCTGCCGGAACGAGTACAACCTGACGGGGCTGTGCAACCGCTCCTCCTGCCCGCTGGCCAACAGCCAGTACGCCACTGTCCGCGAGGAGAAAGGTGGGAGCAGGGACAGCGGCAGGAATTTCTCCATGGAGAGGGTGGTCAGGCTCTGGAAGGAGCTGCCCAGGGAGGTTTGGAGTGCCCATCCCTGGAGGGCATTCCAAAGCTCCCTGGATGGAGCACTCAGTGGGATTTGTTCCATGTTCCAGGTCGCTGTTACCTGTACATGAAGACGATCGAGCGGGCGGCGTTTCCTCGGCGCCTCTGGGTGCGGGTGAGCTCGGGGACACAGCAGTGACAGTGGCTCTGGTGTCCCCACGGAGGGGAGAGAGGGTGTCCTCAGGATATGGCTTCAGGCTGGGCCAGGGGAGGGTCACACTGGTCTTCAGGAGGAATTTCTCCATGGAAAGGGTGGTCAGGGATTGGAACTGCCCAGGGAGGTGCGGAGTGCCCATCCCTGGAGGTGTCCAGGGAAGGCCTGGAGGTGGCACTCAGTGCTCTGGGCTGGGGACAAGGTGGGGATCAGGCACAGGGTAGAGTTAATGACCTTGGAGAGCTTTTCCTGAGTGATTCTGTGACTCTGGGAGCGATGCAGCCCCTCCCAAAGGTCCCTGCTTTGTCCTGCTGTGTCACCTGCCCCTTCCCCTGTCCCCCCAGGTGCTGCTGAGCAAGAACTACGAGAAGGCTCTGGAGGAGATCGATGAGAACCTCATCTACTGGCCCCGCTTCATCCGGCACAAGTGCAAGCAGAGGTTCACCAAGATCACGCAGTACCTGATCCGAATCCGCAAGCTGACCCTCAAGAGACAGTAAGGGACACGGGAAGTGACCATGGCAGTGGAGCCACTTATGGAGCACTGTCCATCTGCTGAGCTGCTGTCACAGCCGGGACATGGAGCTGTCACGGTTCTGCTGAGGGATTTGGGATGGATCTGTGGGACAGGGATGAGCTGCAGGGAGCCCAAGTGCAGAAATGCACTTAGGGAATGTCCTGAGCTGGAAGGGACCCACTGGGATCACAGATCCCAATCCCTGGCCCTGCACAGATATCCCAACAATCCCACCCTGGGCATCCTTGGGAGCGCTGTCCAAACACTCCTGGAGCTCTGGCAGCCTTGGGGCCGTGCCCATTCCATGTTCAGTGCTCCACCACCCTCTGGGGGAAGAATCTTTCACCAAATCCATCCCAACTGCCCTGGCACAGCTCCAGCCATTCCCTGGGTCCTGTCCATGTCACAGGGAGCTGAGACTGGAGCTGCCCTTTGGGAGGAGCTGCTCCAAGTGCCCTCAGCTGCTCTTCCTGTGGCCCCTCCAGACCCTTCCCATCCTCTGGATGCTCTCTGACAGCTTTAGATCTTATCCTGGGCACCCAAAACTGTCCCCAGGACACTCCACTCGTGGCAGCCACATTTGGGATGCTAAAGCTCTGGCTGTGCAGGGTCCCAGTGCCTGTTGTTCCCTGCAGGAGGAAGCTCGTTCCGCTGCGCAGGAAGATCGAGAGGCGCGAGAACAGGCGAGAGGTAACGCTGCCCCTCCGTGTCACCTCGTGCCACTGCTCCTGTCCCTGCTGTCCCCCAGCCTCACATAGCTGCTCTTTGCTCCGCAGGAGAAAGCCCTGATCGCTGCCCAGCTGGATAATGCCATTGAGAAGGAACTGCTGGAACGGCTGAAGCAGGACACGGTGAGGATCACACAGAGCTCACAGTGCTCCTGCTGTCCCTGGCTCCCCAAAACACAGGGAGCCCCAAAACATGAGGGCTCCCCTCCTGCTCTGTGCAGGAGTGTGGGGTCAGAATTGGGGAAGGGCTGATCCCCACGTTCACCTCAGTCTGATGCTGCCCCGTGCAGGCTTCCAGTGCCCCCCAAAGTCCATCTCCCACCCGTGGCTTATGGAAAATCCCAATTTTCCTTTCAGTATGGAGACATTTACAACTTCCCCATCCACGCCTTTGACAAGGCCCTCCAACAACAAGATGCAGAGAGCGAGAGCGAATCAGATGCAGAGAGGGAAGAAGATGATGATGATGAGGTAAAGCTTTCAGCCATTGCTCCATCAGCCCTGGTGCTGAGCTGGGTGCCCCTCCTTGCTGGGTGAGGAGAGCTCAGAAAAAGCTTCTGTGTGCATGTGGAGGCTTTGGTGGCTCTTGTACCACAAGCCATGGCCCTGCTGTGCTCAGTCCCCACCTCTGTTTCCTGCAGGACGTGGATAAAAGGGAGTTTGTGGAAGCAGAGGACAGCGAGCTCAGCGACTTTGAGGTAGGTGAAGCATGAAGAACAGACTGAGGAGCTGCTGGACAGGCTCCTCCACCCTTGGCTGTCTGGGGATGGGTAAAGGGCAGCAAAATCAGTCATGGGAGGGCATCCACTGCAGCCCAGCTCCTCTGGAGCCAGGGATTGTGGAATGGGATCATGACGGGATTTTGGGGGAAGAGGAGGTTCGGTTACACAGCAAGCTCTGACATCACTCGTTACTCAATTCTTCCTCAGGACATGGATAAGTTGGAAACAAGCAGTGAAGAGGAGCAGGAAGAGGAGGAAGTAGAAAAGAAAGCCTCACACTCCAAATCGAAAGGGAAAACGCCCCTGAAGGGCCCAGCCAGGAGAAAACGTCCCTACATTGAAATAGAGTACGAAGAGGAAACAGAGCCAGGCACCAAAACAAAAGCAGCCTGAACCTTCCCTGATCCCATTTTGTACTGACTGACAGAACTCCAGACCTGTCACCAGGATCTGACTCCAGAATCTGTCATCCACCTTCCACCTCTGTCCAGGGCCCTCAGGAACTCCTGGTTTTATACTCCACACTTTTTCTCCAAGAACAGCAGGCAACGGCAGTGAGTTTGTACCACTGTGTGAAGCACAGCTCCAAGGAAGATCCCCCACCTTCTCCACAACCACAGAAAGCTCAGCCCAGACTGCTCCAGGAAGGGCCCTGGGGGGCTCTGCTCCTTCCTGCCAAGGCTAGAGAAGCCCCACGGGGCCCAGGGAGCACTTGGATGGGTCTGGGGGAGGTGTGGGGCTCGCAGGTGGGACAAGAACGACAAAACTTTAAATAAATAGAACAATTTTACTGTACAAAAGGGGGTGAACTGTGTCAGGCACCTCAGGTGCTCTCCTGCACCTTCCTGAGGCATTCCCGCACGCGGTTCTCCTCACAGCTGCTGTGCACCCCTTCCAGCAGCACCTGGAACGAGAGAAGCAGCACTCCCAGAGCCTGGGCACTTGGGCTCTGGTGTCACCCACCCTCCCCCAGCTCTGTGGTGGAGGGTGGGTAACACCAGCAATACCCATCAATAGGTATTGAGTCACTTCTCAATCGATTATTGATGCTGGGGAGGGGAAATCCACAATCCTGCTGGACTGAGAGGGCACCTGCAGCCACCCCAGAGCCCCTGGCTCACCTTCACCTGGCCCTGGGAGCAGCGATCCAGCAGGATGAGGCACTGGGTGGCCCTCTGGAGCAGGGCAGCTCTGACAGGCTCTGGTGTCGGGCCCTGCTCCGTGTGAACATCCCAGAGCAGCCTCAGCAGGGCCTTGAGCAGCACGGGGAGCCTGCAGGGCATCCTGCAAGGGAAAAACCATCCCAAACCCTTCCTGAGCCACGGGAGAGCACAGCCTCGCTGAGCAGCTCTGGGGCGCGGCAGGATTGGTGCCAGCCTGGGGAAGCAGCTCCTCGTGCAGGGTGGCAGGGCAGGGGACAGCCCTGGGCACATGAGAACCTTGGGAATGCTGTGAGGGGACAGCCCAATCCACTGCACAGGGTTTACTGTACATAGATTGAATTTGTGGCCAAACTGATGCTTCTAGAACAGGCACGAGTGGGATCAGAATGAGGACCCAGCTTAATTCTGGGGCCAGGTTTTTCAGCCAAGCAATAATGGCCAGGACTGCTCCCTGGGACAGATTCTCCCTTAGGATTTCAGGTCTTTGCCTCAAGAAACAGTAACTTCGGAATTTAAAATGAAAACATTCAGGATAAGAATGAAAGAATCATTTCAGGACAGGCTTCCAGGACAGCTTTTCTGTGTGTAATTCCCCCAGAGAGGTACCTGGGCCAGGCGTGCTCTATGGTGCACTGCAGCGTCTCCAGGATTCCCAACCTGGCTTCTTCCTTGGGGCCATCAGAGACTTCCAGGTAGCCCAGGATGACTCTCTCCAGCCTCTTCAGGTGCCTCACTATTTGGATGCCGAGTCTGGAGGGACAAACACACCCTGAGGAGGGAGGATACCCTTGGATACCAAGCCCAGGGCCTGTCCCCTTAGGGCCACTGTTCTCATTGGTTTGCTCTCATCTCAGGAAGGTGGGCAGGGCCCCCAGGTACAGCTCTCATGTGCTCAGGAAGGTGGGCAGAGTCCCCAGGTACAGCTCTCACATGCTCAGGAAGATGGGCAGGGTCCCCAGGTGCCCCTGTCCCCTCTCTCTCACATGCTCAGGAAGGTGGGCAGGGTCCCCAGGTGCCCCTGTCCCCTCTCTCTCACCTGCTCAGGAAGGCGGGCAGGGTCCCCAGGTGCCCCTGTCCCCTCTCTCTCACCTGCTCAGGAAGGCGGGCAGGGTCCCCAGGTGTCCCTGTCCCCTCTCTCTCACCTGCTCAGGAAGGTGGGCAGGGTCCCCAGGTGCCCTGTCCCCTCTCTCTCACCTGCTGATGAAGGTGGGCGGGGTCCCCAGGTGCCCCTGTCCCCTCTCTCTCACCTGCTCAGGAAGGTGGGCAGGGTCCCCAGGTGCCCCTGTCCCCTCTCTCTCACCTGCTCAGGAAGGTGGGCAGGGTCCCCAGGTGCCCCTGTCCCCTCTCTCTCACCTGCTGACGAAGGCGGGCAGGGTCCCAGCGTAGACCCTGCGCAGTGCCAGCCGATGCTCGGCCTCCATGTGGGTCAGCACCAGCTGCAGCACCTGGTCCCAGGGGGACGTGGCTCTCCCGTGGCCCTGGTGTCGCTGGCTTCGCTCCAGGATGGGCAGCAGGTCCAGCAGGCACAGCAGCACTGCCTGGTTTGGGGACAGATGAGGAATCTGGGCAGTCCTGCTCTTGTTCTCAATAAAAAGCAGTAAATCCCAGCCCTGGGACTGCCCAAGGCTGCTGCTGCTCATCCCCAGCCTGCCTGCAATGGGGCAGGAGGCCTGAGCTCCTCCCTCTGCTCGGGTACTTTCCAGGAATCTATGGAGTTACTCTGTCTGGGCAGCCTGACTGCACTGTGGGGAACAGGCTCAGCCTCCTGCCTTACGCTATTGTAGGGCTGACAATACCCCAAAGCACATTAAACCCAAGCCCAGCAATCCTACCTGGATAAGAGGAGCCTCCCGTGAGTAGAGGTGGTTGTAGAGGGCGTGGAACACCACCTGGGCCCTGTTGAACTGGCACAGATCCGCACCCGCCTGCAACAGCAGAGACCAGGGCGTTATTCCTGGCAACACATTCAGCCAAAACCTAAGGAAAGCACATCCTTCCCAAAACTTGTGACGCCCCAAGCATGAGGAGCTGTTGTAAATGCAGGTTAAACCCTGCCATGGACCAGGAAGAGAAGAGTCTGACCCACCCGAGGGAGCAGCTGGAGCTGTGTCAGGGCAGAGCCAGGCTGTTGATCAGGAAAGGTTCTTCCCCCAGAGGGTGCTGGGCACTGCCCAGGCTCCCCAGGGAATGGGCAAAGCCCTGAGGCGGCCACAGCTCCAGGAGCATTTGGGCAATGCTCCCAGGGATGTCCAGGGTGGGACTGTTGGGTGTCTGTGCAGGGCCAGGGCTTGGACTCTGACCCTCGTGGGTCCCTTCCCCCTCGGACATTCTGTGACTGACCCTTCCTGCACACAACACCCGAAAGGGCTCCAAGGCCTGCCCTCCCTCACCACGTTGAGGACGATGTGGTGCAGGCAGCGCACGCCCAGCACTTTGTTCTCCTCCTGGAAGTCGTCGGAGAGGAGCAGCGCGGGCGGCAGGACCCGCTCCAGGTGAGGGCACAGCCAGGGCCGGCTGATGTGGAGCAGAGTCCAGGAGAACACGTGTTTGGAGGCAGGGTTACACTTCCAGGTGTCTCTGGAGGGACAAACACAGCTCAGGGAACACTGGGACTGAGAGTCCTCATTTCCTGGGCACATGAGGCTCTCAGTTGACAGAAATCTCTGACAATCATCCCCCAACACCTTCCACTGCTGGGCATTTGTTGTAGTTGCACTGTTTTAGGAATCTTTCTGTTCTTCCTCAGAGAGAATAGAGATAAGCTGCATTCTTTTACTTTCTTAATCTCTGTGTTTGGTATTAGGTGTTATTTGGCTGTGACCAATGGTTTTAGGAGGTGGATTCTTTGCTGGCCAATAGTTGTTAGAATATTAATGGATATATAAAGAGGTTTCTTGTAAATAAAGCTCTCCTTTCGCCATCTTGGTTCACCTGTCTGACTTCTCTGCTAGCTCCTGCAATCCTCGGGAAATCTAAAGCCATAATTTGTAAAGCTCCTGGCCCCACATTTATCATCCTTTGAGCCTGAGCTCCGTTTCCCAAAGGTTTCCAGTATTTCCTACACAAACCAAACACGCCCCGCTCCCCTTCCCACTCACTTGGTTAACTCCTGCTTCAGGAGCCCCATCACTGCTCCAAATCTTCCTTCCTCATCCCCTTCCTTTCCCCGCAGGAATTCTGCCACGGACCCGCAGCCTGCAGCCTGGACCAGCCGCTCCAGCAGCTCCTGAGCCACTGCCCGAGTCCTCGCCGTGCTCCAGGGCCTCTCCTCGCGGTGTGTGACAGCAAAGATGTACACATGTCCCCCGACCCGGCGCAGGACGGGCCCCACCGCCGCCATCCCCAGCGATTCCTGGCCCTTGGCAGCTTCCAGCTTCTTGAGGAGCAGCAGGAACACGGTGCCGACGTGCTCTGCTCGCTCCGCCGCGGCGGCCAGCGCGGTGTCCTGCCCGGGGGGCTCGGCCCCGTCCTGCTCCCGGCGCGGCGGAGCTGCGAAGCCACCCAGGGCCGCGGCCAGCGCGCCCAGCGCCGCGGGGCTCGCCGAGCCCAGCAGCCAGCGCGGATCCGCCGCCTCCAGCAGCGCGCCCAGCTCGCGGAGGGCTCCGGGCCGCTCGCCCAGCGCCAGCCGGGCCTGCAGCAGCACCTGCTCGGCCGCGGGGGCGGCGGGCGGCGGCTCCGGCTGCCCGGGACCCCGCTCCGGGCTGCTCACATCCATGGCCTGGCAGCCCCGGCGGGACCTCCCCCGCCCTAGAACCCCTCTAGAGACACATCGCTGGTGGCAGCAGTGCCCCGCGGGGACAGGGACAGCCCCGGGACCGCTCAGAGACCCCCGAGCAGCCCCGGGCCGCTCACCGCCGCGCCGCCGCCTCCCGCACCACGCGCGCCAACTGTCGCAAAACACCCCCTTGCCGTAAAGCGGATGCATTGGGGGCGTGGCGTTATGTGAATAAATTAACATAGCTAATTAGACACAGTCGTGCGAGGAAGAGCGGCCGTGCGGGGCGGAGAGAGCAGAATCGCGGGCGGAATAGCCTGAGCGGTGGAGCAGAGGGAGCTGGAACGGGAGCAGGAGAGCTGTTTGAAATGGTGGCATCGCCATGACTTCGAGAGCAGTGACACGGCCATGGGTTCCGACGCGGGAGGGTGTTTCGCGATCCTTCCGGTTCATGGAAATGATGAATGGGAGTGGCACGCGGCTGCGTGACGTGTGCGCCCTGCGTTACGACATTGCACAGTCCCATCTGACCGCCGGGGGGTCCTGACGTCACCCTGACGTCACTTTTACGTGTCAAAAAACAGAACTCGTGACAGCACACGAAAGAGCAGTTGTGTCGCTGCTGACATCACTCCCATGGCTTGTCCCATGCCTGGTGATGGGTTCAGTGGTGCTACTGCGACGTCATCTCTTTTCCGTGTCAAAAATCAGTGGAAATGGGCAAATTAGGGGGTCCACCCTGATGCGGGCACAGCTTGGGGGTCCTGGCCATGCAGGGGAAGTCAGCTTGAGGCTATTTTGGGCAGTTTGGGTGATTTGTCACCACATTAAAGGGTCACGGCCAGCAGTGTCACCTCCTCCGGCACCTGGGGGTCTCAGCATCCCCTCTGGGCTTTCTTGGGGCCCCCTGACCCGCCCCCGCCACACCCACAGCTCAGACGGGCTAAGAAATCATCAATTTAATCATTTTTTTACACAAAACTGTACAATCCCTCTGCCCCACGGGGATCCTGAGGGTCCGGAGGGGCTGCGGTACAAAAATAACTCTGTGCATCAAAGAGGGGCCGGGGGCAGGACCCCCACCCGCGCCCGGGGGCTCAGCTGCCCGCAGGGAACCCCGGGCGCTCCCGGCTCGCTGCGGAGCACACCCCGGACAAGGGCAAATCCCAGAGCAAGCCACAGCCTGCGGGGGAAAAATCCCAACCGGGAAATCCCGAATCCTTCCAGAGGCACCCCGGGCAGGCGGGGCGGGCGATGCCGGGCGTGCGGAGCCGCGCTCCCGCGATGGATCCCGATGGATCCCGATGGATCCCGCCGGATCCCGCAGGATGTGGAGCGGGGCTGGCTCACACCAGCTCATCCAGGAGGGTCCCGATGCCGGCGCGGGGCTGCCCCGGCCCCGCCATGGCTTTGTTGCACATGGGGCACACGCAGCGCACCTCCAGCCACTTCACCAGGCACCTGCGGGCAGGAATTCGGGAATGCTGATCCCGCCGGGAATTCCTCGATCCCGCCGGGAATGCCCCGATCCCGCCGGGAATGCCCCGATCCCACCGGGAATTCCCCGATCCCCGCCGGGAATGCCCCGATCCTACCGGGAATGCCCCGATCCCACCGGGAATGCCCCGATCCCGCCGGGAATTCCCCGATCCCACCGGGAATGCCCCGATCCCGCCGGGAATTCCCCGATCCCACCGGGAATTCTCCGATCCCGCCGGGAATTCCCCGATCCCGCCGGGAATTCCTCGATCCCCGCCGGGAATGCCCCGATCCCACCGGGAATTCTCCGCTCCCGCCCCGCTCCGTCAGCCCCACTCACTTTCTGTGGAAGGCGTGCTGGCACGGCAGCACCCCCAGCTCCTCCTTCACCCGAAAATCCTCCAGGCAGACGGCGCAGGTCTGCTGTGGGAGGTGAGACGGAGGCTGAGGGCGGGTGTGAACGTGTGGGACCCGCCGGAAACGCCACGGCTCGGGAAATCCCGGGCATTTCCAGCCGGGAGTTCAGCCCAGCTCCCAAACCGGCCCCAGGGAGGGGTTCCAGCTCCCAAACCACCCCCAGGGAGGGGTTCCAGTTCCCAAACCAGCCCTAGGAGGGGTTCCAGTTCCCAAACCACCCCCAGGGAGGGGCTCCAGTTCCCAAACCACCTCCAGGGGGTGATTCCAGTTCTCAAACCAGCCCCAGGAGGGGTTCCAGTTCCCAAACCAGCCCTAGGAGGGGTTCCAGTTCCCAAACCACCCCCAGGGAGGGGCTCCAGTTCCCAAACCACCTCCAGGGGGTGATTCCAGTTCTCAAACCAGCCCCAGGAGGGGTTCCAGTTCCCAAACCAGCCCCAGGGAGGGGTTTTCCCCCCGATCCGCAGCCCTGCGGTGCCGACACATCCCCACATGGCATCCCCAGCCTGTCGTGGCTCTGCTCCTGAGCACGGGGGCTGTGTCCCGAGGGTTATCCCTGTTCATCCCAACTCCATCCCGAGCCAGAGGTGCTCCTGCTCACCCCGTGCACGTTCAGCCTCCGGGCATCGCCTTTCAAAACCACCTGAGGGAGAGAAGAAGGGGACGGATTTAACTTCGGGAAGGATCTCCCCCCAAGAGGAGCCGAAGGGAGTCGGGCAGGGGCGGGTTGAGCCCGGGGGGTTCCGGGCAGAGTGTCCCGTCCGGGCGCTTTGGGATGAGCTGCACCGCTCCCTGCTGAGCCCCACCTCCTGCTCATCCCAAACCACGCCTGGCTCGGCAGGAGCAACCCCCGGCTTTACCTCCTTGTAGCCGAAGCGCTCGCTCTGCGCCTGGTGCCGCAGCTTGCTGGGGACAGGGAGACAAAGGCACCGTCAGTTTTGCACCCAGAAACACTCGGGGGGCACCTGAAATCCAGCGGGACGCGCCCCCCCCGCCCGGGATTGGGGATCAGGGATCAGGGAGCTCCCCGGGCCGGCAATGGCAGCGGGGCCGGTGAGGGCTGGCGGCGGCGATTGTTTGCCTTAGGAAGTCGTTCGCAGGGCAGGAAGCGCTGATTTCCAGGCTCGGCCGCCGGCAGCTCCCGGCCCCGCCGTGACCTCGGCCGGGGAAGAGCGCCTGGCACAGAACGCTGGGCATGGGGAGGAGGGCACAGCTCGCAGCGGAGCTTCTCCTCCAACCCCACCCCAAACCGCGCTCCCACCGCCCCAAAAATGCCTGAGGGGTGCAGGGGACATCGGAGGAGCTGGGACATCCCCAGGGCAGGGCTGAGCCGCCCTGCAGGAACAGCAGCTGCTGCCTCGGCTTTGGGGTTAAAAATAGCGTGGAAAGGCACATCCTCCCTGTCCCCACAGCGCTGCTCCGTCCCTGCCCGACACAATGCAGCCCTCGCACGTTCCCTGGAACACAAGAGCCCCTTCCTGCGCTTCCTGCCCTGCTCCGGACTGCGGGGACTGGCCCCGGCACCCACGGGGGGTTTCATCCCCGTTTTCTGCCGCAAAACAATGGGATCTGGGAATGCCCGGGCCCCCCGCCGCAGCCCCCGGCTCACCTGATGAAGTAGCAGCAGAAGATGAGGCTGAGCACGAAGATGAAGATGCCTGTGCCAAAAATGACCATGTAGATGTTGAGGGGCAGGTCCTGGAAGGTGATGGGCGGCATTGTGCAGGGTTTACTGGGATAAATCAGCCCCAGGCTGCAGGAGCACCCTTGGGGGGAGAGAAATTCGGAGTTTAGGTGGAAAAAGGGGGAAAAGAGGTGAAGGAGCGTGCGGTGAGAGCAGAGAGAGCCAGCGCTGCCTCTGTCCCCTCTGGAGTTGGCCAAGGGGGCAAAAAGCAGCACTAAGACATTGTCCTGTGTCCCGTGAGTGGAGATGTCCCTGGGAGGAGCGGCAGCCCCCCAGAGCAGCTCAGCGTGGCACCAGCAGCTGCATCTGCACAGCACCAGCCCCGCGGCAGCGGCACCGAGCAGCCCCGGCAGCATCCGCGGGAACAGCAGGCCCCGCGCTCAGCTCCGGGGGGACACACGGGGGCTGCGAGGGGATTTAGGGAAGGACAGAGCTGAAAACCGGCCTGAAAAACAGGAACAGTTGGCGTCTGTCGTCGCCCCAGGAGGAGCCAGCGGCTGCTTCGTCCTCGGGAGAAGTGCTGTGATCGCTCGGCTCCAGCTGACCCAGTCCCTGTCCCAGCAAAGCCACCCCAGGGCCACCACGGGGGACATGTAGCTGTCACACGGGGCTGGTGACAGCACAGCCACCCCGGGAGGGTCCCACGCAGCCCCAGCCCCCTGACACAGCTCAGAGCTGCTGCAAAGTCGGGCTCTGGCACGGAATAAACCCCGTTTTGTGTCTGGGAGTGACTCTGACCCCCCTGGAGCTGCAGCTTTGATTTCTGCTCAGCTCTCACGTTAAAGGAGAGGAGCCCCCAGCCCCATCTGTGCCCACGGAGCAGCACCCCCAGCCCCTTCCTTCCGCCCAGCGCCCTGCCCCTCATCAAACAGCTCCTCCAGGAGCTCTGCTGCCTTTCATTACAGCCCCTCAGCCCCGGGAGAGGCTGGGTCTGCTCTGCAGATCAGGGAGGATCAGGCAGCAGAGCCCAGGGCTGCTCTGTCTGCTGGCACAGGGGACAGGGGACACCGCCCAGCCAGGGCACCCCGAGCAGGACGGGCAGGTGGCACCTCTGGGCTGGGACACCCAATTCCAGCTGTTCCCAGGGATCTGCTGTGCTGGGCAGGCTGAATTCACAGACCCCATTGATGCCACGGCCGAGCCACCGCGACCTGGAGCCACCTGGGGCTGGGGCCATGGCTTTGGTGCTGTGCAGCTGCGCCAGAGCAGGGCCTGGGCTGTAGGAAATTGAGTTTTCCTGCCCCACTTGCTCCGTGGCTCTTGTAATAACCGGAGACAATTCGTCATCCACCTCGGCCACAGTGGGAGAGGGAGGGTTTGTTTGTCAGCTCCTCCTGCTCCTGAGACCACCAGGTGCAGGAAAAGACAATAGGAAAGGTTCATTATTTTTTGCTGTTTCCTGGCTGGAAATGATTGAGAAATGCTCAAAAAAAACCCCTCAAAACCCCAAAACAGAACATGTACAGCTCTGAAAAAAACATACTGAGCGAGACATGAGGTAATGCTGGGGCACTGGGTGGTGGGGCATGGGCTGGAGAGCCCCAGCACATCCTTCTGCTCGTCTAAGGGGCTCAAAATCCATCACACGACCCCAAAACCACCCCTAGCCATCCCTCCTCTCCTCTCCTCCTCCAGCCCCTGCGCTCTGCCCCATCCCATGGGGCACAAATCCTGCCCCACAAGGGCCCCTTTGGGACTCACCAGCTCAGCCTGGGGCATTCCTGCTGAATGAGCCTTCACGGGCTCCGGGCTGGGGCTGCAGCTCCAGGGAAATTCCCTTTGCTGCTCCGGGAGAGGCCGTGGGATGTGGGGAGGGCCTGGGGGTCCCTGCCGAGCTCAGCCCCCATCCCTCCCAGCCCTTCCCTGGGCGGGCTGGCCCAGCGCTGCTTTTGATTAAACCCCCCCTGCCTGACGGAGGCCTTTGTGTTTTCAGTTCAAGGGGAACGGATCAGATCCGGCCTTAACCAACGTGAAATGAGGACCTGATGGGCACCAAAGCAAAACAAACCCTTCCAGCAGCTCCGATCTCCCAGCGTTGCACCAGAACCAGAACCCCTGAAGGCCGGAGCGATTGTTTAATTGGAAAATGAGGAGAGAGGGATGTGTAGACATCTGGGAAAGTGCCCAGAGACACACGGTGCCTTTCGGGACTCCTGCACGGAGGATGCTCCGAGGAAGCCTCTTCGTTTTGTCAGCAAAGCATTTTCCATGCAAATTCCCAAGGAGAAGGAGCCCAGGTCCAGTTGGACCCATCAGGGCTGTGGTTTGCACCTCCTCCTGCTCCTCCTGCTCCTCCCCACGCAGATCTAACCCAAATCCCCCTCTGTGAGCTGTGCTGAGGACACTGAGCCTTGAGCTGCCCCACAGAGTGACCCCAGCCCTGTCCCCCGCCCCAAACCCCACAGCCTGACCTCAACACCCCAACCCCACAGCCAACCCCTCCTCGAACCCCTCGTGCTCCAGCAAAGCCAAGTTTGGCCCTTCAGACCCCACATTTTAATGGATTTCACAGCATTTCCAGTCAGGGCAGATCCAAATTTCCACCCCCACCGTGCAGGGTTTTTGCTGAGCAGAGCTTCTCCCTCACCCCAATTCTTGTTCAATAAAACAAATGGAAAACTCAGCAGGTCATTAAATGAAACCATTCTTTCGCCTCCCACACAAAAGCTGTGGGCTTTGCACCAGAAAACAGAACGCAGTTTCCGTATCAGCTTTGCTGGGATGTCGGAAAGGGCTCCCTGCAAAAAGCTGCCCTGAAGCCAAGTCCTGCACGGGGGATCAGGAGCTGCCCTCCAGATAAAGTCCCCTGGTGTCTGAAAGTCCCGAGCTCCAGGAGGGACAGCCGGGTTGTGAAGGAGGAGCCGAAATGCCAAGGCAGCAGCTCAGCCTGTGCTGGCTGCCCCGATATTCTGAATAAACCCATTTAGGTTAAAATGGAGTTTTTCCACCAGAAGCCCCAGCCCTGTAAAAGCCCTTAACAGCACTGAGCTCTGCTGATTTATCAAATATTTGTGAGCCCGGGGCTCGGAGCCAAAGTGCACAAGTTGGGTGCCCAGGGCTGGTCCCCTCAACCCACAGCTCGGCCTCGGAACAAGGGTGGGCTCTGTCCTGCTGTCCCCAAAGCCTTGGGAAGCTGGCAAGGGCTGGGGCTGCTCAGAGCCCTGGGAAGCAAAAGTCTCTCTCACTGAGGAGGTTTCATGAACTCAGTCACGCCTGGAGCTGCTGTGGAGCATTTCCCTGCACCCACACAGTGCCACATGTGTGGGACAAGTGCCTGGGGGAGCAGCAGCTCCGTGTCCCCCACGCCGCCCCGAGCACACGAGGGATGTGTTACAGGAGGGGAAGCCACCACTTGCATTATATTTAGCTTCAAAGGCTGTAACCCTCTCATAAATTAAACCAGCCCAGCCTTTGTTGCTGGGGCAGGGCTTTGATGGTGGAATTCCCAGCGCAGCTTCTCAACTCCTCAGTCACAAAAATAACCCACTTCTCATTTGAACCGAGCCCCCCTCGCGTGTGCAAACTCAGCTCCGCGTTCCTGAGAAGTTCTTACGGCGAGCAGGAGCCTGAGGAGCCGGGGCCTTGTCTGGGGGCCCTAAAAATGAGTTTGTTCCACTTCGGCGGGCACATGAAAGAGGGTTTGAGGTTGGCTTTTTTGGAGCAAGCAGCTAAAGTGTGGCCGATTCATCAGGCCGGGTGCTTTATCCCCGAGAGCCCAGCGGGACGCGCCGCTCCGGGGCAGAACGGGGGATAGAACGGGGACCGAACGGGTACCGAACGGGGACCGAACGGGGGACCGAACGGGGACCGAACGGGGACCGGGGCTGCCCGGAGCCAGGAGCGGCGCTGGGAGCGGAGGGAGCGCGGGCCACCGAGCGCCCATCCCGCACAGAGCGGCTGGGGATGGCCGGGGATGGCCGGGAGATGCCCGAGGGATGCCCGAGGGATGCCCGGGGATGGCCGGGGATGGCCGGGGGATGGCCGGGGGATGGCCGGGGGATGGCCGGGGCATGGCCGGGGATGGCCGGGGATGGCCGGGGGATGGCCGGGGGATGGCGGGGGGATGCCCCGCTCTCCCCCCGCGGTCAGTCCCCCCTTCCCGGGAAGCAGGGAGGGGACACCCCCTCCCCAGCCACCCGCCCCCTCCCCGCGCTCACCGTGGCACCACTGGAACGGGGGCATCGGGCGGCTCCGCGGGGCCGCCGCTGCTCCGCCGGGCCATGGCCGTGCCCGCAAACCCCGCCCCGGCCCCGCAGCCCCCCCGGGGCCGCCCCCGGACCGCCCCCGCCCCGCCGGGGCTGGGACAGGGCGAGGTGGCCCCGGGCGGCCGCACCCGCGGCTGTGCCTGCCCTGCGCATCCCGCGGTGCGTCCCGGGCCGGAGGAGCTGCGGCTGCCCCTGCATCCCTGGAGGTGTCCCAGGCCAGGCTGGACAGGGCTTGGAGCAGCCTGGGACAGTGGGAGGTGTCCCTGCCATGGCAGGGGTGGCCCTGATGGGACTGAAGGTCCCTCCAACCCAAACCAGTCTGGGGCTGTGGCTCCCAGTGCAGGCTGGGGCGCACCAGTCCGCAGTGCCGGATGGCTGCTGTGGCACGGCCCCGATGTGGCACGGCCCCGCTGTGCCCACGGAGCTGTCCCTGCGCGGCCTCAGGCTCCTCTCCCCCCGCGTTTCCACGATCCAACACAGCTGCAGCCCTGCGCTGCTCGGGGCCCTCCGGAAGCGCAGGAAGAATGGAGCTATAATGGGAAAGGGAGGACAATGAGGGCTGGCAGCCTGCGGGACTGGGGCCACCCGGGCCACCAGGACACCCCTGCTCTGCCTTGGCCACCCTCCTGGGCTCAGCCCGCCCAGCCCTGCTGCTGCTGGGGGTGTTGGTCACAGCCTGGGCGGCCACTCGGCGTTTTGGGACACTGACACGGCCACCTGGTGCTGGATGGTGACCCTGGCACTGCCAGCCCGGCTCTGCTTCCCACCTTTGTCCCCACGGCTGGAAAAAGAGTGGGGAATCCCAGGACAGGCTCACGTTTGACCCCCGGACTGAGAACTTAGGGGGACTCAGGTCGCTCTTGACCCCGAGCACTTGGGTGACGCTGTGTCCCCAACTGCTGTGACAGCTCCCAGCCGGAGCTGTCCCAAAGCACACGAGGAGTGTCCAGGGTTTTCCTTAGCACTGCCTTTATTTTCACAGGGTGACACGAGGCACGGAGAACACCTGAACACTACGACAGGATTTGCCTGAGCCCACACACCAGACCTGACTGACATCACCAGAAACACACGGGACACACGACAAAGGACGCACAGAGCTGCAGTGTCCTGGCAGGAAGGGACACGACTGGCTGGGCAAATGCCAGCTGGGAGGACAAAACCTTAGGCTGAGTCTGTCCGGAGGCGTCTTGGAGCGAGCAGGCTGGGAGGGAGGCCATGGCCAGGCCTCCCTGGGTGGCAGAACTGCAGGAGGAGGGCCTGGGCTGGAGCACGGGAATGGCTCGCGGCTCTAGGGACCCCCTGGGCTGCGGGGGCTGCAGGTGACCCATGGGCAGAGCCCGAGCTCGGCCAGCGCGGGGCTGGAGGGGCAGAGCTCCCACAACGCCCACCTCCCTCAGGAGCTCCTCTTCAGCCTCAAGGCGTTGTCCAGGGCCACCAGCTGGCGCAGGAAGCCGCGGTTGGGGATGATCCCGCGGTGGTCCTTGACCGTCTTTATGGCTTCGACCAGGGGCATGTGGTGGCGGATCATGAGGTAGGCGAGGACCAAGGTGGCTGACCTGCTCACCCCGACAGCACAGTGCACGAGGATCCTCCCTGCGGGGACACAGCGGCCGGGTCACGGCAGAGCCAAAAAATCCCAATTCAAGAGGTGCTGAGCTCCCAGCTGTGCCACGGAGCACCCGGAGTGGTGGCTCAGGGGACAGCACGTGGTGGGGAATGGGGGGCCCCAGCTGGAGGCACCATCACATCAAAGGGTGTCAGAGTGTCGAGATATCCCAAAACAGACCCAGAAACAGCTCAGGACACAAACTGGGGCTGTGACCTGGGGGACAGGGCTCTCATCCAGCCTGTTCCCTCTGGGGAGGAGGTGATGCCGTGCAGGGGATACCATTGGGGTGATGCCGTGCAGGGGACACCATTGGGGTGATGCCGTGCAGGGGACACCATTGAGGTGATCCCATGCAGGGGACACCATTGGGGTGATCCCATACAGGGGACACCATTGGGGTGATCCCATACAGGGGACACCATTGGGGTGATGCCATTCAGGGGACACCATTGGGGTGACCCCATGCAGGGGACACCATTGGGGTGATGCTGTTCAGGGGACACCATTGGGGTGACGCCATGCAGGGGAAACCGTTGGGGTGATGTCGTGCAGGGGACACCATTGGGGTGATGCCATGCAGGGGACACCATTGGGGTGACGCCGTGCAGGGGACACCATTGAGGTGATCCCATGCAGGGGACACCATTGGGGTGATGCCGTGCAGAGGACACCATTGGGGTGATCCCATACAGGGGACACCATTGGGATGATCTCATGCAGGGGACACCATTGGGATGATCTCATTCAGGGGACGCCATTGGGGTGATGCCATACAGGGGACACCACCCCACGCTAGAAACACCTTTTTTTCCCTGGATCCTTAAGAACAGCACACTGCTCCAGCTCCCCACCATCCCAGGGCAGTTCCCCCCATCCTTTCTCCCTCTCCTCCCCCAGAGCCCTTCCCCAGGCACCTTCGTTGAGGGCCTGGTGGATGAAGTCGGCGGCAGGGTAGAAGTAGGGGCTCATGTCGAAGGAGGGGGAGTCGTGGGCCTCGATGCCCAGGTAGCGGATGCCGGTGCCCTCGTAGTACTCGGCGCCGCCGCGCCAGCGGCAGTGCGAGGCGTTCAGCACGTGGGTGATGCGCAGCTGCAGCAGCTCCCGGCGGTTGGACGCAATATCTCTGCGGGGACAAGAGCCGCGGCAGGGAGGGGACACCTCAGACCAGGAAAAGTGTCCCAGGACGGTGGAAAGGTTGTCCCGGGCCAATGTTTCTGGCTGGGTGAGCTGGCCGCAAAAACCCAACAGATTCTCGAGATTCTTGGATCTCACAGCCCTGACTCTGTGGCCGCCCCAGCCCAGCAGAGCTCTGAGCCCCCTGCACAGCCCTGCTCCCCTCCTTCCTCCCAGTGCTCCACACCCATCACATCCTGCCCTCCCTCACTCTCCCCTCCCCATCCCAGGTGTCCCAATTTCCCCAAAAGCAGCTCCGGTCCCTGTCACTTACTGGTCTCCCAGGTAGAGGCCTGGCCACACCTCGTCAGCGTGGTTGCAGGCGGTTTTGCCTGTGTACAGGAGCCTCTCCAGCTCGAAGACGCTGAGGATGGGGTGGCTCCCGCGCTCGTCCCGCGCGGCTCGGCTCGGGGACCTGCTGCTGTTCCTGTAGAACCTGGACAGGAAAGCCATGGGAGCTGCCCAGACCCACAAGGCATACCTGTGGGGGCGTGGAGGCCGGACAGGGGCCTGGGGGTCACTTCTGCTGCTGCTGCCACCCACGGTCCTGTTGGGAAGCATAGGAGAGGCTGTCAGGAGAAATGGCCCTTGCTGAGGCACTGAGGGGCTGGGGGTGTCCAGGGAAGGGCATGGGGCTGGGGAAGGGGATGAGCCCCAGGAGTGGCTGAGGGAGCTGGGAAAGGGCTCAGCCTGGAGAAAAGGGGATCAGGGGGGACCTTGTGGCTCTGCACAGCTCCTGACAGGAGGGGACAGCCGGGGCGGATTTGGGATCTGCTCACAGGGAACAGGGACAGGGGGAGAGGGAACAGCCTCAGGCTGTGCCAAGGGAGGTTCAGGGTGGACGTCAGCAGGAATTTCCTCATGGAAAGGGTGGGCAGGGATTGGAACTGCCCAGGGAGGTTTGGAGTGCCCACCCCTGGAGGTGTCCAAGGAATTCCTGGACACGGCACTCAGCGCTCTGGGCTGGGGACAGGATGGGGATCAGTCACGGGCTGGACTCGATGACCTTGAGGGGCTTTTCCAGCCGCAGGGACTGTGGGATCCTGTGGTGCTGCACTGGGGACCTCTCACCCTGTCGCTGCTGTAGGAACAGTGTACCAGGGCAGCCAGGTGTCACCTCGCTGATGTCAGGTCACCCTCTCAGCTCGCCAGCTGAGCTGAGCTCTCCCCACATCCCTTCCCAGAAGGAAAACCTCTGGGGAGAAGTCTGTGCTGCCAGGGCTGGGGCAGCAGCCAGGAGCCTGAGCCTCCACAGGCTGAGCCTTCGCTGCAGCCCCACGACTTTGGGCTGAGGCCACCTTGGCAGGAGCTGCTCCGCACAGGACCACCTCCCGTGGCTCTGCTGCCAGGGGACGGTGCCAGCTCGGGGCTGGCGCTGCCAACCTGCGCTGGGAGGCGAGGAACGGCGGCCAGCTCTGGGCAAGGCACCAGCACTGGGGAGGAAAAACCCCCAAACAGGTGGAGGATTCCATATGGCACCAGGCGGCCTGGCCGGGGCCCAGCCTGCTCCAGAGCGGCACAGAAACCTGCAGGAGGGAGGGGCAGCGTTAACCCCTCCATGGGCACGGCCCTGCAGCTGCACTGGAGCACTCAGGGCGGCTTTGGGCTGGGAAGAGTTAACTGCAGGGCATGAGAAAGCTCATTTTGCACAGCAGCTCTGCCAGGACCCGGCCCTGCTCCCAAACCTTCGGATCATTCGCTGCTTGTCACACGTCTGCAAGGACCTCCCCCGGGCAGCCTGACCCAGCAGTTCCAGATGTTGTCAGAGGCCTTTTCCTGCTCCTCTGCTGCTGCCCCTCCCTCGGGAGGGTAAATTATCTTTCTCCCCTCGCTGCTGCTGCCCCGGAGGTGCCCTGGAGCCTCCTCTCCCTGCCAGCCCTGCCCGGGTGGGGCTGGGGGTGGCACAGCCACCTCGGACTGGCCCGGCTGGGCAGAGCCTGTCCCTCCACGGGGACATTTCCCGGAGCCTCCAGCCATTTCTTGGCAACGCAGAGGAAAACACGGCAAGGGCACGGGGGGGACAGAGCCAGGGATGTGTCCGGGGGGGCAGCTCAGACCCTGCCCGGCACCCCCGGTGTGCCACAGCCCAGGCCAGCCCTGCCCCAAGTGCCACCCCTGTCCCCAGCCCGGCTCAGAGCCCAGGGCCGGCTCCATCCTCCCTGCTCGGATCAGCCCTGGCTCCTCAGCGGCAATCCAGGCTTGGCAGAGCCCCCCGGGCACGGCCCAGGGCCCCCGAACCTTGTGTGCCCTTGGCTGCAGCACAGCCCCACGTCCCCAGCCCCGGGCAGCGCCAGCAGGGCTGGAGAGAGGCTGGAGCATGGAGAGAGCTCCAGGCTGGGAAATTCCAGCCCTTATTGCCACAGCCGTCTGGAAAAACAACCATCCCCACCCAGCCCGGGGGGCAGAGCCCCGGGCCCGGAGCATCCCACCCCCAGAACAGCCCCCGAGGGGCCAGCGGAGAGGCTCTGCCCCACATCCCGAGCTGGGAACAGCCCCCGGAGCGTCCCTGGCACCTCCCAGGCAGGGGCTGTCCCCCTCTTTGGGGGCCGAGCTCGCTGCTCCCCCGGCCCCTGTGCCCTGCTGGGAGCGAGAGGATGTTCTGCGGGGTGCGGGAGGGGCAGGAACGATCTGTGGGGTGCAGGAACGATCCTGTGGGGTGCAGGAATGACCCTGTGGGGAGCAGGAACGATCCTGTGGGGTGCTGGAACGATCCTGTGGGGTGCAGGAGCGATCTGTGGGGTGCAGGAGCGATCTGTGGGGTGCAGGAATGACCCTGTAGGGTGCAGGAGGGCTCAGGAACGATCCTGTGGGGTGCGGGAGGGGCAGGAATGATTCTGTGGGATGCAGGAACGACCCTGTGGGGTGCAGGAACGATCCTGTGGGGTGCAGGAGGGCTCAGGAATGATCTTGTGGGGAGCAGGAGGGGCAGGAACGATCTGTGGGATGCAGAAATGACCCTGTGGGGTGCAGGAATGACCCTGTGGGGAGCAGGAACGATCCTGGGAGGTGCAGGAGGGGCAGGAATGACCCTGTGGGATGCAGGAACGACCCTGTGCGGCGCAGGACGGAGCCGTGCGGACGCTCCGTGCCTCAGGGGCAGCGGGACCCGCGGGTTGGGGACAGCCACCCCCCAGCGTACCTTGGCGGGGGCCGCGATCCGGCGCCGGGAGCCGGGGCAGGAGCGCAGCGGGACCGGGACCGGGACCGGGACCGGGACCAGGATCGGGATCAGGATCAGCTCCAGTCGGCCATGTCTCGCTGCTGCCGCCGCCGCTGGAGAGAGGCTGATGTAGGAACATCTATTTTAAGGCATGACATGTCCAGAGGCAGGGTTGTTTGTGCCCGGCTGTGCGCGGAGGGGCGCGGCACGGCCGAGGGACACGGCGGTGGCACGCACGGACACACACAGCGCCCGTGGCTACGCGACAGCGACAACAACAACAGCAGCAGCAGCATCCCCAAATGCTCTGCCGGCCCCGCTCTCCTCCTCCTCCTCCCTCCCGGAGCCGCGGGAGCGCCGGGGAGAGAAGGAGAAGCTGCCAAAAAGGTGCTGAGGACATGATTGCTTCCCCTCCCCGCGGATCCGGGGCCGTCTCCAGGCGATGTTTCGTCGTATTTTTTTTTTTAGGGCTGACCTGGTCCCCCCCTCCCTGCCAGGGTCTCTTTGCAGATGCAGGGATTGATGAGATTTTCTCCATTTGCAGAGAAATTAAACCTCGGATTTGTGTGGGGATACCAAATCAGAGAACGGCTCAGCTTGGGAAGGACCTTAAAGATCATCTCGTTCCATGGGCAGGGAATAATTATGACAACGTATTTACAAATTCCTGTCAAAGTCAGGGAATGTATTTTTTTTTTCCTGGGGGAAAAAAAGAAAACAAAAAAGAAAAAAAAAAAAGTGGGAACTCACGATTGAAGCTTTTCTGTTTTGACAGTTTCTAAACGCCACCATTCATTTCACAAGTGCTGCAATGTTTCAGTTAAACATTTTCCAGGCAGAATATGCTCCCTTTCCCTTTGAAGTGTTGGACTCCCAGCGAAAAGTTTGACTCAGATCAGAAAGTGGGAGTGTGGTGGGAAAAACAACCTGAGGAAGAATGGAAATGAGCTGTTCCAGGCTGAATGACACATTCCGAGATTTCTGCCGTGCCCTCCCCCACTGCCGCTCGATTGGAACCCAGGAAATGCTCCTGCCTTGTTTGCAGCTGAACCTGTGTTTATCCCGGGACACAATCCAGGATTATCCCAGAGGATTGACCAGGGAGGGCCTGGCTGGGGCTGCTGCTCTGTCCTCACTGACCCCAGGGGATTCACAGCTCTGGGAAAAACCTGCCCTGCACCCTGGAAAAGGAACTGCATTTCACTCACCTCGAGCAAAATCGAGCTTTCCACCTCTGCCTGGCCACACTCCCCCAAAAAACCAGGCACTGGAAGGAAATTTGCCCTTTCTGAGCTCTGTCAGACTCTTTTAGTGTGGACAGCAGCAGCCCTGCCCCTCCCCTGCTCCGAGGAATTACATTCCCAGGAGTGTGGAAAATGTGCATCTGAACAGAAGTGCCAACAAGCCCCAGCACAAAAGGTTAAATCTGAATTTTAGAAAACCACACGAAATAAAATTAGGTGGATAAATGTTTTGGCAGAGCATCGCCTGCAGGGAACTCTCTGGTCATTTAAACAGAGGATTAGCAGTTGTTATGTTTTTGTTCCAATAATAATGCTGGAATTGCTTTGTAAAGCAGCCAGAAGTCCCCAACAAAGCCAGGGAGCGCTCCTTAGATAATGAAATTTCTGATGCTCTGAGATTCCTGGGCAGCTGCCTCGAGGAAAAGTGTCACCGATTTCTCTGCTCGCAGGGGACGTTCCTCAGACACGACCAGACCTCTCTGCCCCCTGTCCCTGCTCTCCGCGGGCAGCAGAGATCCCTGAGGGATTTATCTGCTCCGAGAAGCTCCTGGAGCTGCTGCCCTTGGAGTCACGGGGCTGCTCAGAGCCTGGAGCGGGGCCAGCGCTGGGGGGGACAGCCACCGTGGGCTCTGCTGTCACCGTCACTGTCACCTCGCTCTGCTCCCTGACACCCCCAGGGCCCAGCCCTGCCCCCGAGGGGGTCCTGGGGAGCAAAATCCACCCTGAGAATGAATCCCCGAGGCGTGGGGGAGGATTGAAAAGCCAACCCCAAACTGTGCCTCCTCCTGGCTGCGTTTCCTTCCAGGCTGTTCCCTCTGGGGAGCCTCTAGCTGCAGGACAGGACATGGAGATGGCAGGTGTCCTCTCCTTGTCCCTGCCAGCTGCAGGACAGGACATGGAGGTGGCAGGTGTCCTCTCCTTGTCCCTGCCAGCTGCAGGACAGGACATGAAGGGGTCCTGCCACCTCGTGTCCCTGCCACCTCATGTCCCTGCCAGCTGTCAGCCCCGGTGCCTGAGCCCCCTGACTGAGAGGGAGGAGGAGCTTCTTGGCACATTGGGATGATTTGGGAGCAGCAGGATGTGCCTTCCCCCCGCCGGGGACACCACAGCAGGGCGGGATCGTTCGGGACAGCAGAGAATTCCCAAATCACCGCAGGGTGGGACGGTGGCACGGCGGCGGTGACATCCCCGAAGTGTCCCAAAGTGCTGTCCCAGCAGCAGCTCGGAGCTGAGTTTTCAGCTCCGTTAGGGATGAGTCGCTGGGGCAGGAGGAGCAGGAATGCTGCTGCTCCCGGGAGAGGGGAGGGAGTGGGGCCGGGGCTGCAGGGCCCCCGGGATGGGATGGGATCCATGGGATGGGATGGGATGGGATGGGATGGGATGGGATGGGATGGGATGGGATGGGATGGGATGGATCCATGGGATGGGATGGGATGGGATTGATGGGATGAGATGGGATGGGATGGGATGGGATCCATGGGATGGGATGGGATGGGATGGGATGGGATGGGATTGATGGGATGGGATGGGATGGGATGGGATGGGATGGGATGGGATGGGATGGGATGGGATGGGATGGGATGGGATCCATGGGATGGGATGGGATGGGATGGGATGGGATGGGATGGGATGGGATGGGATGGGATGGGATGGGATGGGATGGGATGGGATGGGATCCATGGGATGGAAGCACTGCTGGAAAAGTTCACAGGTCCAACCACTGGAGGCTGCTCTGGTTATACATAAATCACCTCTGTGCTCTGTCAGTGCTGAGCTATTCCCACTAAGAGCATTAAAGAGGAGCAGAGAAGGATGAGGCAGCAGCAGGCCCCGGGCTCGTGCAGTGGCAGCTGCAGGACCTGCAGAGCCTCTGTTTGTGCCACCCTGTGCGGGGCAGAGGGACAGCTGCTCCTTCCCTGTGCCCTGCAGTGCTCGGGGTCCCTTGGCAGGGTGACTCTGAGTGCCTCTGGACACATTTTCCTGTCATCCTCTGTCTTGCTCACGTCGGGAGCAGCCTGGGATATGGTTAAGTGGCTACAGAGTGAGGAGGTTAAAAAAAAAAAAAAAGTAAAAAAATTTAAAAAATCAAAGGAAGGAAAGCAGCTGAAAACACGGTGGCAAAATGTGCTGTGAAAGGCTGACGGCTCCTGTCGAGCTGTGCACGGCGCCTGTCACATCTCGTTAGAGCAGCCGGGGCACAGCCCGAGCTGGTGGCACTGGGGGATCACCTGGGGCTCACCATGCCAGCCCTCGGGATCATAAAACCATGGAATGATGGAATTCCTGAGCTGGGAGGGGCCCACGGGGATATCAGAGTGCACAGACACCCCCAAAATCACACCCTGGGCACCCCTGGAGCTCTGCCCTGTCCCCAAGCCCAGGGTGTCCCCAGAGCTGAGCCCTGGTGGCACCTCAGCCTGCAGGGCTCAGGTTTTATTCCTGCAAATCCAAACCCCTCGGGGAAATCTGCTTTGGAGGAAGAAGGATTTCCAGCTACGTCAGGGTGGGAATTGGGGCCAAGGCCCTGCTAAATCCCCTCTGATTTCCGTGGCAATGATTTCCTGGGATGATTTCCCTCCTCGGGCCGGGGCCTGGCGCTGCTCTTCCCCCTTCTCCCCCTCTCCATGCCCAGCCTGTGGCACTCAGAGCCCTGACAGCTCAGCTCTCATTTCTAAAGCAGCGAGAACAGCTTAGGAGCTCAAACACAAAGTCAGACAGAGTTGGGTGCCTAATTCCATTCAATCTCCTTTCTAATTCCCAGCCTGAGGGCTTTGAGGCAGCGCTGGTTTGATTCGATGGAGAAAAAGCTGCTCCATTAGCAGCTCTGATGTTCGAGAGGTTCCTCTCAGGCCGTGCTGGTCCTTAATGGGAACAGGACTTGTACTTCCAGCTCGGATTTCCATCTGCTGCCAGCCGTGGTACAGCCAGCGTGGAAATCTCGTGTGCCAAGGGGAGAAAAAGAAGGAAAACACAGCAGAGCTGATGGTTTAGCTGGGAAAGGGCAGCCCACGTCCTCCTGGAAGGAATAACCTTTCCCCAGCAGGAATGTTGGGCTGATTTTCCCCTTCTGTTTTCCTGCACCACTGTTAATTTTAGTAAAAAAAAAAGAAAGGTCACGGAGGACAAAAAAAATGGGAGGTGGTAAAAATCAAACCTTCTCCTCCCTCCTCACAGCCCTGACAGCCTGAGCTGCTTTGCTTAATGGAAACAGGCAGCAAGGAACAGTTTGGCTTTAATAATTCTAATTATTCCACGGTATTGTGAAATAAATTAGAAATCCAAATGAAATCAGCGTCCCATGGCACGGGGAAATGTTCAGTCACAGAATGCAGGTACCCAAATCCATCCTGAGTTCTATCTTGCATAGACCAGACAGAAAATAATAGAAATTATGCTCAGAAACAGGAGAGAAAATTAAAGCACCCAGTGACTGCTGCAGAGTCATGCTGGGAGCTGAAGCAAAGCCAATCCCCAAGCTCAGCCTCCTGCCATGGGCTCCTTTTCCCTCTTTTCTGTGACCCAGGAGGATGTGTCCCTGTTTCCCATTCTGCCCTTGTCCCCAGGGATCTGCACTTGGATGACTTGGCCTGGAATTTCCTTGGGAATGGAGCCCTTTGGGAGTGGGAAATGCCCAGGGATTGGGCACTCCACAGGCTGGGAAACCTCACTTTGCTGAGCAGGGATGGAGTTGGGATGGAGCTGGGATGGAGAGCAGGGATGGAGAGCAGGGATGGAGCAGGGACAGAGCAGGGATGGAGCAGGGATGGAGCAGGGATGGAGCAGGGATGGAGCAGGGATGGAGCAGGGATGGAGCAGGGATGGAGCAGGGATGGAGTAAGGATGGAGCAGAGATGGAGCAGGGATGGAGCAGGGATGGAGCAGGGATGGAGCAGAGATGGAGCAGGGATGGAGCAGGGATGGGAGCAAGGATGGAACTGGGATGGAGTTGGGATGGAGCAGGGATGGAGCAGGGATGGAGCAGGGATGGAGCAGGGCTGGAGCAGGGATGGACCAGGGACGGAGCAGGGATGGAGCAGGGATGGAGCAGGGCTGGAGCAGGGATGGAGCAGGGACAGAGCAGGGCTGGAGCAGGGATGGAGCAGGGACAGAGCAGGGACAGAGCAGGGCTGGAGCAGGGATGGAGCAGGGGCGGAGCAGGGATGGAGCAGGGCAGAGCAGGGATGGAGCAGGGATGGAGCAGGGCTGGAGCAGGGACAGAGCAGGGCTGGAGCAGGGATGGAGCAGGGGCAGAGCAGGGACAGAGCAGGGATGGAGCAGGGATGGAGCAGACCCAGCTCCTCTCCCAGCAGACCCAGCTCCTCTCCCAGCAGACGCAGCTCCTCTCCCGGGCAGGACTGCGCACCTCAGGCTGAATCCTTTTCTCTTTTCCCTCACCTCCCGCCGGCTTTGCCGATCTCTCCGCGCTCCCCAGCAGTGACAGCAGCAATTCATCCCGTGCCCGGGGGCCTCGGGGATCTCCCGGAGCCATCATCCTGCCATTATCCCCGCGCAGGAGCCTCGCTCTGCTCCCCTGAGCAGCACGCAGGACGCTGGGCACTGCCCATTAATCATTTCTACACCCGGGGCTGCAGCTCTCGCCTGCATCCCAATCTCTGCTCATCTCCAGCTCCATTTCTCAGGGTGGCTCTTAGGAGGATTGTTTAATGCTGCTCCTTCCAGGTGCCCTAATGCCCAAACCTGCAGTGGAGAGCCCTAAATTCAGTGTACGCCCCTGGTGCTCTGATTTTCTGATATTCGTGGAGATTTGCGGAAGCTCGCAGGGAAGTCAGGCAGGCAGCAGCAAGGTGGTGAAAAGAGAAATTTTATTTACAAGAACTTCTTTATATATCCATTAATAGTCTAATAATAATTGGTCGATAGTTTTTCCACCTCCTATAACGATTGGTTACAACTCTAGAGCATCCAACACCAAAACAAAGAGATTAGAAAGCACAAGAATGCAACTTATCTCTGTTCTCCATGAGAAAGAAGGGAAAGATTTCAAAACAGTGCAACTACACACCCCAGGGGGAATCCATCCCAGCTCTGCATCTCCCTCCTGGCTGCTCTCCCTCGGGAAGGGGCAGGGAGTGGGGAGCGAGGGGAGGCCTGGCAGGGAGGGTTTGGGACAGCCCAGCAGAGGGTTCTGCTGGGGCTTGGAGCGGCTGTGGTTGAGAACTGGAAGTTCAGAGAAGGAATCCACGTGGGAAGGGAGGAATGGGGCTGGAATGCAATGGTTTGTGCCCATGGGAGCTCGGTGTGCCCTCGTTTCTGCTCCCTGGGGCTCGGGGCTGGGCTCTGGCACTGCTGCCCTTCCCTTGGCACAGCCCGGGCACAGCTCAGCCCCCAGGGCTGGGATCAGCTCGGCTCTGCTCAGGCTTCAATCCCCGCACCTCCCTGGCCATTCCCAGCTTCTAAAATTGCCCTTCCCAGCCCCACAGGGAATTATTCATAATGGCAAACCACCAAAGCTGAGCCCTGAGTCCTTTACGGAGGCAGCAGGACCCAGCAGCATCCTCACAGAGAACGGAGAGAATGTGCAGAATCTAAAAATAACCCTCAAACTGGACCTTGAGTGAGTCCCTTCCTCTGCTGGACTCCTCCCAGCTTCTCCCGATGCTAATTCTGTGCTGGCTGTCTCTGCAGGGAGCAGCAGAGCCCGGCCCTGGCAGCTGGGATCGATGGCCCTTCCCTGATGTGCCTCTTCTGGCACCTCCAGCCGTGTGGAATTAATCTCAGATGTCATCCTGGCTCCTTACACGGGGTCAGGGCCTGGCTGCTGCTCCGTGGGCCAGGGCTGAGCGCTCCCTGCCTTGTCATTCCCCTCTGTGCCACCTCATTTCAATAAAAAAGCAGCAGACGTGGGAGCAGGCGATTGGGAAAGACCTTCTGGCCCACGGAGTTCAGCTCTTTGAGGCACAATTTCATTCGTGCCCTAGCAAGTTTTCTCTTCAAACAATTCCTCTCCCACTTCCCTCGTTCCAGGAGTGTTTCTAACTCCCTAATTCCCCGAGTTTGCTCACCCTGAGGTTGCTCTGTCCTTTATTCCACCTCAGTTCCACCATTAGCATTGGTAATTGTTAATTAGGAACCCCAAAACTGCAGAGGGGAGGCAAAATCCGAGGGCTCTGCTCCACGGGGTCGGGGTGGACAAAGGGAAACACGAGGAGGGAAGAAAAGAAACTTCATTTCCTGGCGAGGAGCAGCTCCCAGGGAGCTGCTGGGTCCCTGGGAGAGGGGACAGGGGACAGGGGACAGGGAGAGACATCCCCATCCTCGCTGCCTTTCAGGCTGGACCTACATCAAACTCCCTCCTGTCAATGGGAGGGGAATTGAAGCGAGCCGCGCTGTAACCCTAATGAATCCTTTACCAGTTACAGTAAATTTATTCTTTTGATTTCCCTTTCTCCCCCAATCTTGTTTCATGCGGGCTGGGCTGGGTTTTTCGGTGTTTTTTTCCCCTCTTTTATTGAACGTTCTGGCAGCTTCTCCTTTCTTATTCCTCTCCAATTTGAAGCCCTGTTAAAAAGCCGTGGCTGGTTCCAATTAAAGGCCCCCTTTGGGATTACTCAAACACACACCCTCACAAGGACCCCCTCTTTGATTGTCACCATGGCAACACATTTAAATATCTCATTCATGGTGGCCAAGCGAGGAGCTGAAGGGTTTGGAGGAGCTCTTTCTCCTCCTGTTTCCTCTCCTCCCAAGCCCAGGAGCTGCCGGGACACACACATGGCACTGGCCAGGCACAGGAGGCGTCGGGAATACTCTGGAATTCCCAAGGAGGAGGATGAGGCTGAGAATATGTGGATTGCAGTAACACAGAGCTATTGGAATCACTCAGGGATGGTGGGAATGGTGGGGAAATGTCGTGTCAGGACCATGGAGACATGGCCACCCAGCCCCGGCAGTGCCAGGAGTGAAAAAAGGGGAGTGGGAATTAAAAAAACCTTGAAAACATCAAGCCAGAGCAACCTGAAGCAGAAGATGAAGCTGACCTTGTACTCCATCCTTGCTAAATCGGTGACTTCTTAAAAAGAGATCAGGATATTTCTGGATGCTGCTCACAGTTCCTCAGCGCTCGGTGGAGACCGTGGGGACTCGGGAAAGAGCTCACATTTGTAAATATTTCATTCCTGTGACTCAGCTGTGATCCAGGCACGCAGTGCTCCACGTTCTGAATCACAAATGGCTGGGGTGGAAAGGACCTGGCCAGAAAACAAACAAACAGAATGTCCGAGGGCAGGATCTGGGTGTGAGGAGGTGATGTTGGTGGGACAGAGGAGGAGCACTGCTGCTCCATCCCAGCTCTGCTCAGGGGCTCTGCAGAGACACCATTTCATTTCCATTTTTCCTGCTTTATTCCATGTCATTCCAGCAGCATCTCTAACAAACCAACCCCCTCGGAGCCATCAATAGCAATTATTGGGATTTATCACCAGCGCCAATCAAGGTGTGCTGCAAAGGCTCATCCTCCTTGTTTAAATGAGCTTTCCCTGCTCACGCAACACAAATTAATTGCCTTCAGGAAATCAACTGCAGGAAAATCAAAGCTTTCGTGGGATTCTGTGACCTCGGCAGACACCTTGGAGCTGAATTCTCCTTCCCACATGTTTGGGTGGGCTCGCACAGCTTTTTTCTGCAGGAGAAGGGGACTCTGCCCCTCAGTTTAAACTCTGAAATGAGAATTTCTGGGTTTTGAATGAAGGGAGGGCATCAAACCCAACACAAACTCAGGAAAGGAATGTGAGAAGGCCCTGGCCATGCTCAGCCTTTTCCCCAACCCTTCCTGGGCAGGAATTCTGCCTTTGGCTGTGCTGCTCCAGCTGGGCTTAAAGTGGAGACAAACCTGACACAGCTCGGGGCAAAATTCGGCTGTGCCTGGAGATGTGCAGAGGCTTCGTCCTCTGGGATGATGAATTCACATTTCTGAGGATTTTCTGAGGAGCAGACTCAGCTGATCCCTGTCAGCACAGCCCTGGCTCTGCAGCAGAGCCGAGGGGAGCCATCCCAGCCAAGGGAGGGCTCACGTCCTGCTGCTGAGGGGTCTCCGTTCCTGTCTCACCCACAGCGATTCTGCCTCCCCCATTCCCATTCCATTCCCATTCCATTCCCACTCCCATTCCCATTCCATTCCCATTCTCATTCCCATTCCCATTCCCATTCCCATTCCCATTCCCACTCCCATTCCCAGTCCCAGTCTATATGTCAGGGATCCCTAGTCTGACCCACTGGAGAAATGGAATTGGACTCTGACCCTGCCCAGGCTCTGCTGACTCCTTCCCCTGCCCTGGCAGTGATTTCTGGCTCAGGTTTTCCATCCCTGGGGCTGGGGAAGGACCCGGACGTGCCGTGAGACTGGAAGGGAGCCCGAGAGGGACCACAGCAAACATTCCCTGGCTCTGCCTCACATTTCCCTCTCCAGGGAGCACATTTGCAGTCCCAGCACTGTTATGAGTTATTTCCCCAGGACTTGGGGGTGTCGGTGGCTGAGGAGCTTCACAAAACCCAGAAACGCAGCTGTGTCCTGGGCTGAATTGAAGGGGGAGTGACCAGGGAGGGGACTGTCCCCTCTCCTGAGGTGGCTGGACCCAGCTCTGGGCCCCTCCTGCCCCCAAGCTGCTGCCAGCCCCAGTGTCCATCCTGCAAACACCTCCCCTGCTCAGCAGGGCCACCAGGGGGGACAGACAGAGGCAATCCATCACTGGGGACACAGAGGGCTCCAGAGCAGGGAGGGAGCATCCTGGGGATGTGAAATGAAAAAGCCAGAGCAGCAGAGACCATCATTTAAATTCCCTGGCTCCAATCTCGTGAGGTGCTTCCTCAGCTGCTGCTGAATATGTGAGAGGGGCTGGAGATGAATGGGTCAGGCTGAGCTCTGTCAGCTCTGCCAGAGCTCCGAATCCTCAGGATCCTTCCACTGCTGGGATTGTTCTCTGGGTCCTGGGGAAGCGTTTCCTACACGGAAATGTGCTTTTTCCATCTTTGAAAAAAGGGTCCCCAGGTTTGGGGGAGCTCCAGTAAAAGCTGTCCCACTCCCCCAAGGATCTGCTGCCCGTCCAGGCTCTAAAATGAGCTCCTCCTGTTAATTAGGAGATTACAGCACTCGGTGACAGCGAGGGAATGAAACCTCACGCTGCTTCAGACAGCACTTCATCACTCCCAGAGGCTGCGGGTGGGGTTCAGCAGCTGGGGGGCTCTGTCACCCCTCAGTGTCCCCAGGCCAGCGGGAATGGCGCAGGGAGCGGAGCAGGCGGGACAGGAAACATCCATTGTCACGATGGGAATTGGGGGTGGAGGGAGTTGGGGGTGGAGGGAGTTGGGGGTGGAGGGAGTTGGGGATGGAGGGAGTTGGGGATGGAGGGAATTGGGGATGGAGGGAGTTGGGGATGGAGGGAGTTGGGGATGGAGGGAAGTGGGGATGGAGGGAAGTGGGGATGGAGGGAGTTGGGGATGAGGGGAAATTGGGGATGGAGGGAATTGGGGATGGAGGGAATTGGGGATGGAGGGAATTGGGGATGAGGGGAAATTGGGGATGGAGGGAACTGGGGATGGAGGGAATTGGGGGTGGAGGGAGTTGGGGATGGAGGGAATTGGGAATGGAGGGAATTGGGGATGGAGGGAATTGGGGATGGAGGGAATTGGGGATGGAGGGAATTGGGGATGAGGGGAAATTGGGGATGGAGGGAACTGGGGATGGAGGGAATTGGGGGTGGAGGGAGTTGGGGATGGAGGGAATTGGGAATGGAGGGAATTGGGGATGGAGGGAATTGGGGATGGAGGGTGTTGGGGATGGAGGGAATTTGGGATGGAGAAAAATTGGGGATGGAGGGAGTTGGGGATGGAGGGAATGAGGGAATTGGGGATGGAGGGAGTTGGGGAGGGAGGGAGTTGGGGATGGAGGGAATTGGGGAGGGAGGGAGTTGGGGATGAAGGGAATGAGGGAATTGGGGATGGAGGGAGTTGGGGATGAAGGGAATGAGGGAATTGGGGATGGAGGGAGTTGGGGATGCAGGGAATTGGGGATGGAGGAAATCGGGGATGGAGGGAAATGGGGATGGAGGGAAATGGGGATGCAGGGAATTGGGGATGGAGGGAATCGGGGATGGAGGGAATTGGGGATGGAGGGAATTGGGAATGGAGGGAATCGGGGATGGCTGCTGGGAATATCAAATATCAAATCTCAAATATCCCCTCCCAGGTGCCTTCACAGCCTCTAGAGGAGCCAAACACCTGCACAGCTTCTCCTCATGGCCCTGCTGACTCTGCTCCAGCACTCCCTGTGATCCCCAGGCAGGGCAGGAGTGGCACCAGCTCCTGTGGAGATGCAGGGACCGAGAGTTTTGCACAGCCAGGCCCCAAAGCAGCTGCTGGAGCCTCAGGATGAGTTCTCAGCTCCTGTTTCACCTTCCCATCCTCTGCCCTGACTTGGACTCCTCCTCACAGTGAATTTCCCAGGTCCTCCCCAGCTAATGGGAGGTATTTATTTCCATTCCTTTGGTGCTTCAGTTTTAAGTACAGCGATAATTCAACGTATCTCATTTTGGGGGAATGAAAGATTGCCCTTATTTTCAGCTCATTTTTTGGCGAGTTTTATTTCCCTCTCTCTCTCTCTCTTTTATTGAGCTCTGAACATTAATAATCAACCCTCATTAATTCAGTTAATTCTTCAAATCCTCATATTCTTCATGCCCAGCACTATAAAGCCGAGGAGGAGACTAATGAAAGCTGAAGAGATGGTTAGAGTTATTAAAAATCAATTTTTTTATTTGGGAACCCTGGGGGTGTTAATGTTCTCATCTCACTCTTCCTGGTGCCATCCCCCCTGAGGAATTCCGAGCTCTGAGGCTCTGCAGGACCGAGGGACAGCCCTGGATGAGGCACGGGCAGGGCTCAGCCTCTCCTTGGGGATGGGTGATGGTGGGAAATGCAGAACTCTGATCTTGGTCAGGGCCTGGGGAACAGAGCAGGGCCAGAGGGGCCCCAGAGCTCAGTTTCCTTCCAGCAGAAGAAGTAAGAAATACAATTTTCAGGTTTTCCTTCCTGTCTTGGTTTCAATCTGGCTTCGCTCCCTTTGCTCTTTTCCAGTTCCTGGATCCATTGTCACACATTTATTCACCTGTGCCAGTGACTGACCCCTCCTGTTCCCTTCCCGGGGGTCCCCTGGCAAATCCTGGGTGTTGAAACACAGCCCTGAGGGTGAGGGGAGGGAATGGGAACGCAGAGAGTCCCAGATCCCTTTGTAGGGGGGGACAGGAGCGTGGGAGGGGAAGAGAGTGGGAAGAGCTGGCTGAGGGTGCAGGGCTCTGTGGGGTGTGTGGGGTGCTCAGAGGGGCTGAGGGCTCTGTGGGGTGCTCAGAGGGCTCTATGGGGTGTGTGGGGTGAGCAGAGGGCTCTATGGGGTGTGTGGGGTGAACAGAGGGCTCTGTGGGGTGTGTGGGGTGCACAGAGGGCTCTATGGGGTGTGTGGGGTGCACAGAGGGCTCTATGGGATGAACAGAGGGCTCTGTGGGGTGTGTGGGGTGAACAGAGGGCTCTGTGGGGTGCTCAGAGGGCTCTCTAGGGCGTGTGGGGTGCACAGAGGGGCTGAGGGCTCTATGGGGTGCACGGAGGGCTCTCTAGGGTGTGTGGGGTGCACAGAGGGCTCTATGAGGTGTGTAGGGTGAGCAGAGGGCTCTATGGGGTGCTCAGAGGGCTCTGTGGGGTGTGTGGGGTGCACAGAGGGCTCTGTAGGGTGTGTGGGGTGTGTGGGGTGCTCAGAGGGCTCCATGGGGTGCTCAGAGGGCTCTATGGGGTGTGTGGGGTGCTCAGAGGGCTCTGTGGGGTGTGTGGGGTGCTCAGAGGGCTCTGTGGGGTGTGTGGGGTGTGTGGGGTGAGCAGAGGGCTCCATGGGGTGCTCAGAGGGCTCTATGGGGTGTGTGGGGTGCTCAGAGGGCTCTCTAGGATGTGTGGGGTGCTCAGAGGGCTCTGTGGGGTGTGTGGGGTGCACAGAGGGCTCCGTGGGGTGTGTGGGGTGTGTGGGGTGAGCAGAGGGAGCCCAGCCCTGCTGCTCCCCTCGCTCTCGCTGGGGCTCCATGGCAACAGAGGCACTGCCATTCCCTCACTTTCGGAGGATGCTCCTTCAGTTCCGAGGCTTTTTTTGTGGAATGGGAGCCAAATCCTTCACCAGAGGCACAGGAACAGCGCTTGCCAGCCCCTTCCTTCCCCTAACTGCGAATAAACCCAAAAAACCCCTCCTGGAGGGGAGATCCATCAGCTCCCAGCCCCACTCTGGGGGATTTATGGCCGTGACCTTCAGCCCTGTCCCTCCCTGTCCCTCCTGGAGTGACTCCCGGGGCATTCCCATTGTGATGCTGGCCAGGTTCCTGCGGGATTCACCCTGAAATCGCCTCTTCAAACAGATAATTAAAACATAATGGTGTTTACATTGCAGATGGAGCCGAGAGAAAAATAATAATAGCAATAATAATCATAATAAACACGACTTTGCTGCTCAGGGGAGTTTGTCAAATGGCTCCTGGAGAGTGTGGGCACACTTTAATGAGTTTAAAGAACAGGATTTACACTCGGCAAACTTATTCAATTGTTCACAGGTGACTGCTGAGGTGAAGCTCCTTTCAGGGGCAGCCGGAGCAGGACAAAATAAAAATAAAACGTAAAAAAAAAAAAAGAAAGGGCATTAAAATCCCATAACTTTTACAGCAGAGGATCTGCAGAATGGAATTGCGGCCCTGCAGAGTCCAGAAGCGATTCTGAATTAATGGCTCGGCTTCTCCAGGCCATTCACACGTGCTCATTTCACGGAAGATAAATTACACCCTGTCCACCCCAAGTACCTGAGAGAGCTTTGGATAGCTCGGGAGGGGCAGCAGGGGCTGGGGACACGGCCTGGGGATGGGGACACAGCCTGGGGCTGGGGACACGGCCTGGGGACACGGCCTGGGGCTGGGGACATGGCCTGGGGCTGGGGACACGGCCTGGGGACACGGCCTGGGGCTGGGGACACGGCCTGGGGCTGGGGACACGGCCTGGGGACATGGCCTGGGGCTGGGGACATGGCCTGGGGCTGGGGACACGGCCTGGGGACACGGCCTGGGGCTGGGGACACGGCCTGGGGCTGGGGACACGGCCTGGGGCTGGGGACACGGCCTGGGGACACGGCCTGGGGCACAGGGCCTGGGGCTGGGGACATGGCCTGGGGCTGGGGACACGGCCTGGGGACACGGCCTGGGGCACAGGGCCTGCTCTGGGGCTGCAGGAGGTGCTGTGCCACCCCCAGTGGAACAAGGAGCTCCGATTGCAGCAAAACAGGGAAAGGACCAAAGGCAAACACCTAAAGCAGCGCCATGGGAACGAAGTGCTGTGGCTTTGAAGTCCAGGCTGAGCTGAGAGAATTCAGGCAGACGAACCAAGATGGTGAAAAGGGAAAGTTTATTTACAAGAAAGGTCTTTTATATTCATTCATATTCTAGCAACTATTGGTCAGCAGGGAATCCACCTCCTAAAACCATTGGGCACAGCTATACAACACCTAGTACCAAACACAGAGATTAAGAAAGTACAAAAATGCAGCTTATCTCTGTTCTCCCTGAGAAAGAAGAGAAAGATTTCTAAAACAGTGCAACTACACCCTCCCTGCTGTGTTTTTGTCACCCACTTGGGCCACTCCATTCTCTTTTCTTTTGGAAACAGCTGACGTGGAATTTTTGCCATGATTAACGCTCCCGTGCAGCTAATTGTAATTACACCTTCCCATCGCAGTTGTGAGCCTCAATTACTCATCTTTGCCTCAGCCCAGTGTTTTCCTTTCTCCGAGTTTCTGGAAGTTGTCTGGGCTGGATGAACACGCACAGCATCCCAAACTCCTCTGCTTTCTCCACAGGGATTAATTTGAGGCCATAATAATGAATAAAGGCCAGATCACCGGGTGGTGTAAATCAGAGCAGCTTCCCTCGTGTCACCACAGCCACGGTGATTTACAGCAGGGGAGCTGTCAGATATTTCACTGAGAAGCTGGTGACATCCCAGGAAATATCTCTGCCTTGGTGAGGGAGTTCCCATGTATCCAGAAATGCATAAATTTTCTTTTTATGCCCCCATCCTCTGATATATTTCGGAGAAAGGAGGAAAATCGGCGCGGCTGGAGCCACGTTGGGCTGCGGATTGTGCAGCAGTTCGGGAGGAATTTCATCCCACACCTCACAGCCGCACAGGGGAGGCTTCTCCTGGCATTTTTCCCATGGCTGGGATGGAGCAGCTCCTGTGAGTGTGGACACATCAGTCTGACAGGGAGGGTGTTGGAATAAATCCTAATCCAAGCCACAAAGAAGAAGCTCAAGAGCCAAAGCCACAAACGGAACGACTTCCAGAATGAGGTGGTTTTCAGCTCAGAAGCCTGGCAGGGTTTTGCTGGGCTTGCTCCAAGCCAGGTGACAACAGATTTATTAATTGCACTGGGTCCCCCGGGGCTGGGAGTGGAGATTTAACGGAGCTGAGCTGCTCCTGGTGCTGTGGGAATGCAGAATGGCACCCTGTGGGAAACTGTCAGGGTGGATTCCTCTCTCCATCCTGCTCTGGGCTTTGATTCTGAGCTGCAGGCTGGGCCTTCCCAGCCAGAGAGTGTGCAGCTTCCAAACTCCACCCCCAATCCCAAAGACCTGCAGGAATGAGTGAATGAATCCATGAATGAATGAAGGAAGAGGCGAACTCCCAGCCTGGAGATCGCTGGTGTATGGTTCTAGATTTCTCGAGGATTGCAGGAGCTGGTAGAGAAAACAGGCAGATGAACTAAGATGGCGAAAGGAGAGCTTTATTTACAAGAAACTTCTTTATATATCCATTAATAACTTAGTAATTGTTAGTCAGTAGAGAATCCACCTCCTAAAACCCTTGGTCACAGCCAAATAACACCTAATACCAAAAGAATGTAGCTTATCTCTATTCTCTCTGAGAAAGAAGAGAAAGATTTCTAAAACAGTGCAACTACACTGGTGCATTAATAAAGCCACTCTGGAGGAATTGTCTCAGCTGCCAGAGCCCACCAGGACTGCTAGGGCAGCCCCTGAGTTAATTGGGGTGCTTAAAACTGGCGCTGGAGCAGAGCTGCAGCTCTCAGCTGGACAGGAGCTGAGTGCAGGGAGGGTCACTGCAGAGGGCAGCTCTTCCCTCGCTGTTTTCATGGTTTTGGAACTCATGCTGGGCAGAGGCAGAGCTGCTGGCCCTGGGCACAGCCCTGGGCACTGCCTGAGGCCAGCAGGAAACCCAGGGCACCCTGCCTGCCCAGCAGCTCCTGGGAAAGAGAGCCTCGACATTGGGTTGGACACTGCTCCTGCAGCACAGCTGCCACCCAGGGCCAGGGGACATGGGGCAGGGCCAGGGGACACAGGGCAGGGCCAGCCTGGTGCCACCCAGGGCCAGGGGACATGGGGCAGGGCCAGGGGACACAGGGCAGGGACAGCCTGGTGCCACCCAGGGCCAGGGGACAGCCTGGTGCCACCCGGGGCCAGGGCCAGGGGACACAGGATAGCGCCAGGGGACACGAGGCAGGGCCAGGGACTGGGGCAGGGCCAGGGGACATGGAGCAGGGACAGCCTGGTGCCACCCAGGGCCAGGGGACATGGAGCAGGGCCAGCCTGGTGCCACCCAGGGCCAGGGGACACGGGGCAGGGCCAGGGCACATGGGGCAGGGCCTGTGTGGCTCCTGTCACAGCTCTGAGCCCCAGCAGGGTCGGTGACACCCCGGCCTGGCCAGCAGCCTGTCCCCAGTGCCAGTCCCATTGGTGCCCCAGCCTGAGTGGCAGCTCAGCAGCTGAAGCGATTCCTCGCGAGCGCCCGAGCCTTCCACACGATTTATTCTGCAGCTCTTCGTGTGGATTTGAACTGTGACTGCAGGAAAAAACCACCGCTGCCCGTGACTGCAGCTGAGAACCGATAGGAAGCTTTTTTCTTTTTGAAGAAAATCAATTTTCAGACTTCAAAGGCTCCATACCTCAGTTGCTTTTTCCCAGCCCAAAACTCTGCTGCATGTTTTTCCTCAGCTGACTGAAACGATCAGCATGACTGGGACTTACTGCAGCATCTGAGGAGTGTCATAAATCATCCTCCTGCCCTTTTTCCCAGCGTTGGTACCCAACCTGCATCCTGAGATCAGAGCAGAAACTCCCTTCAACAATGGCAGCACTGGAAAGGAAGTGAAGGCAAATTAAATGAAAAGTTAAATGATTCTATTGTTGTCTGGGTGGTTTCCAAATGAACCCATCAAAGTTGGAAGAATTATTTGAATTGATAGCTACAGATCAACAAAGAGATAAATGGGGAGATTAGAAAACTGTTGTTACACTCAGCTGGGGCTGCAGGAAGTTTCCAGCCCTGGCTAATTGCTCCATTTTGCAGTTTTAATTAAGTGCAGCCTCCTGAACGAGCTGTTCCAGACAGAGCCTGTGCACAGCACATCTCCAAAGCTCCCTGGATGTGCCTTGGGCTCCTTGGAGCAGCTCCTGCCCCAGGGATGGACAGGACTGTGCTGGGCGAGTCCATCACAGCCCAGAGAACAGGGAATGATGGAGGGGAAGGAATGTCCCCAGGGCTGGGCCCAGCTCAGGGCCAGGAGAAGGGAACGGTGCCAGGACAGCTCCCAGCCCCTCGGGAGAGGTTTTTTCCATGGTTCTGCTCCCTGCAGGGAGTTGCAGACAGGTTTTCTGCTCCCTGCAGGGAGTTGCAGACAGGTTTTCTGTTCCCTGCACAGAGTTCCCCACACAGGTTTGGGTCTCACCAATTGCACAGAGCTCCAAAAGCAGATCCCTCCCCACCAGGTGTCCCCTGCACTCCGGAGTTTGGTGTTATCCCAGTTAAAGGTGATTTAAAGCAGGGTGAGATGGGCTGACCCAGCCCTGCAGGGCTCTGACTGCTGCTCCTGCTCTCACTGACAAATTCCTGGTTTTCCCTGGGATTTAGGAGAGTTTGCCCCACTTTGCCACTGACTCAGTGTGTGAAATCTTTCATTTCTGAAGTCATGCCCCACTGTGTGACTGAACTGCTGCAGCAGCTCCTCCTCATTCCAGGCTGCTCCCAAGCCTGCTCTGGCTCTGAATTCCTCACAGAGGTTTTGTCTCCCATCTGTGAGGAGCTGTGCTCCGAACCCAGACATTTCAGAGTGTCAAATGTCCCCTCCCCGAGGTTATCACTTTGTACCCATCCCGCTCTGGGGTGATGGTCGGGGAGAGGACACGGCTGCACTTAAGGAAGGATGAAATACAGAATTTCAGGGGAAAGCTCCAGGGAGTGACAGGAGCAGGGAAGGGAGGCTGAGATGGATGGCACAGCGAGGGAGGAATGCAGCTTGGGGCTGACAGGGAGGGGACAAAAGGGGACACGACAGAGGGGACTGCAGATTTGGGTTATTGCAGCTGTGTGTGCCCATTTCCTGCACAGACAGGGCATAGCTCTGCACCTCTGACAGGCAGCTGGCACGGAGGGCATCCCTGCTCACTGATGGCCTCTGGGGAGCCTGGGTTTGTGCTTAATCCCAGGAAAACACAGAAATTCACAGTCCTGGAGCTCCGGGTGACCCTGGCAGAGCCACCAGCTGGTCCCCTGGCACTGAGCTGATGGGTTATTGTCCCTAGCACTGGGCTGATGGGTTACTGTCCCTAGCACTGAGCTGATGGGTTATTGTCCCTAGCACTGGGCTGATGGGTTACTGTCCCTGGCACTGAGCTGATGGGTTACTGTCCCTGGCACTGGATATTGTCCCTGGCACTCCTCGGTTGTGGGGTGGCAGGACTCCCGCATTACCACCACACCTCAGGGTGCCTTAGCAAAGTTTTTAACTCTGAATGGCAAATTAACCCCGAGCAGTCAACAGGAGTCCTTTGAGTGTTTGTTCATGTGATGCCTAAAAGAGAAGCCAAAACAAATCACGAGTATAAAATGTGGACAAATTTATTCGAGGCCTTCAAGGTACATTCGGGCAGATGAACATCCCCCTCAGGGACTGCACCCAAAATGGACGCTGGGTCACGAGCTCTTCACATTTTATAAGTTCTGTCCATTATTGGCCCCTAATTCTCCAATCTCACCCTCAGGTGATGATGTTCACCACCCCAGGCCTGCCCCCCTCCATCTCACAGTTGTTCACATATTTCCAGGCCCCAAGGCAATGAATATGTCCTTGAATCTTATTCAGAGAGCCTTGTTTTGGTTAAAGGTGCTGGAACAGAGCATTCTAGCACTTCGTAAGAAACACTAAACTGCAGCAAGTTACAGGTGCATTAAGACGAAAAAACCCAGAAATATTCAAAGACATCACATGAGGTCACAGATCTTTTACATGGGCACTGTTTACAGCACTGGCACACCCTATAAAATGCCTGAAAACCACCCAGAGATGAAGCATTTCTGCATTTCCTGCCTCCCCTGCTCCTGGTTTGGGATGCATTGGTGTGCAGGTGAACAGCCCAGCGGGGCTGTGTGCACACCAAGAGCTCACCTCGTGCTCCTGGCCCTGCCCTCCCTGTGCCCCAGCCACGCTGCTTTGATCCCACCCAAATCAGAAGCATCTCCCAAAAATTCAGGTTGTGCTCAGAGCCTTATCCTTAATCCCTCAATTTGAGTGTATTGATAAGGAAATACCAATTAAGATTCCTATTCCCCTGCTGGAGCTGCAGTCAGGACTAAGGAGATTATGTGATCAGTCTCATTTCCCACTCAGGAATGTTAAATAGTTACAACTTTATCTCCTTCCAGCAGCAGTGCCCCGGGAGCTCCAGGGGCCTCCTGGCCTATTTGTTGGGACCGCTGCAGATGTCCCCTGACCTTCAATGCCACCACCCTGGGTGGCCTCTCTGTGCCTTCACCAGGGAGATTTCAGTGAGGGGAGCTGGGAGCACTCGGCAGGAGCCTGGGCCAGTCCCAGGCGTGGGTGACAGAGCCAGGTGTGGGTGACAGAGCCAGCTGTGGGTGACAGAGCCAGGTGTGGGTGACAGAGGCAGGCGTGGGTGACAGAGCCAGTCCAGGGTGACAGAGTCAGGCCAGGGTGACAGAGCCAGTCCAGGGTGACAGAGCCAGGTGTGGGTGACAGAGCTGTGTGTGGGTGACAGAGCCAGGTGTGGGTGACAGAGCCAGGTGTGGGTGACAGAGCTGTGTGTGGGTGACAGAGCCAGGCGTGGGTGACAGAGCCAGGTGTGGGTGACTGAGCCAGGCTGGGGTGACAGAGCTGTGTGTGGGTGACAGAGCCAGGCGTGGGTGACAGAGCCAGGTGTGGGTGACTGAGCCAGGCTGGGGTGACAGAGCTGTGTGTGGGTGACAGAGCCAGGTGTGGGTGACAGAGCCAGGTGTGGGTGACAGAGCTGTGCATGGGTGACAGAGCCAGGCGTGGGTGACAGAGCCAGGTGTGGGTGACTGAGCCAGGCTGGGGTGACAGAGCTGTGTGTGGGTGACAGAGCCAGGTGTGGGTGACTGAGCCAGGTGTGGGTGACTGAGCCAGGCTGGGGTGACAGTGCCAGGTGTGGGTGACAATGGCAGCGAGCAGCTGCCAGGGTGGCAGCTCTGCCTGAGCAGCACACGAGCAAAGCCGATGTTTGCTATGGTGGGAGGAGCTAGAGAAGGATTCTCACACACCCCAATCCACCAGGACCCCTAAAACCAGGCAGGAGCAACAGCACATTGAGTGAGGGAATCCCAGACTGGGCTGGGCTGGGAAACCTTCAATCCCATCTCATCCCAGCCCTGCCATAGGCAGGGACACCTACCACCATCCCAGGCTGCTCCAGCCTGGCCTTGGGCATTTCCAGGGATCCAGGGGCAGCCACAGCTTCCCTGAGGGACAATTTGCAAGAGGATTCCCAGCCTGGGATTTCCCTGTTTGCCCCCACTTCATATAAAGAGACAGGACAAACGAGGTTTGGGTTTAATGCCTAAAAACAGGGACTGAGCCAGGAGATCTGCAAAGCCTGGTCACTGCCCCTCGGAAAATCTGGTGGGGATTTTGAAATTCCGACGCTCAGGAGCTCCCAGCCCTGCTGAGAGGGGCTGGCCAGGGAAGGGGTGAGCCCTGGTTGGTTCAGAGCCTCTCTGTCAGCACAGAAGAGCTGGATGAGAATGCTGCTGTGACATTTTCCATCTCTTTCCGTCATCCCACATCCCTGTGAGCCCCCGGGGGCTGTGGGAGCTCTGGAGACTCTCCCTTCCAGCCAGGAGCTGCCCCTGAATCCACAGAGGTGCCCGGCGCGTTCCTGGCACTGCTGGGATGTGAAATCCATGGAAAAGGAGAGCTCCAGGCTCCACAGATGTGGGAAAGCTCCAGCTTGAGCAGTTGGAAGGGTTTGTTTATTTATTTATTTGCACAGGAAATAACGAGCAGAACAGCCACGGCTCTGCCTGCAGGACCTTCCAGCCCGGACAGCTCCAGCCTGAGCTTTCCCTCGGTCTTGAAGGGGATGGATTAACCTTTTCCAGTTAATTTCTCCAAACTCCAAACTAATTATCTTTTCATTCTTCTCCCATCCCTTCACTGCCAAGGGACAGAAATCAGGACAGGACTCCTGGGCTTTTTAAATCCTGCAATATTTATCACCTGGAGCCTTGTTCCCAACAGGAACACTCAGCACTGGAGCTTTTGTTCTTGATTAAACCAGTCAGGGACACTGGGACAGCACTGGGAGCATCATCCTGTGGCCAGCCCTGGAGGGAAAAGAGCATTCCATTCAGGAAAAGCTAAACCACTCACTGAATGTCAGATTTTTTTGTTGTTGCTGGGCTTTTTTTCTGAGAAAGGACACAGAGAAGGGAAAGGGCAGCAAGCAGGAGGAAGGCAGAAGAAAAGAAGAAACAAGAAAAAGCTTGAATAAACAACAGTGAGGGAAAGATTTTTTTTAAAAAAGGCTACACAGAGGGATTGGGATTCAGGCCAGCTCCGTCTGCAGCCTTCCAAACCATATGATATATCCAAGGAAAAGGCAGACAGCACATCTGAGCAAAAATTACAGGTGGCTGAATTAATTAGCTCCAAATCCCAACACCCCCAAACATCAGGCGCTGGGATTAAGGACCCTGAGCTAGTTTGCTGCTGAATCCCAAACCTCAGAGATTATTTGGATTCAAATTGGAAGTGTTGCAGATGGGTTTGTTTAGGGAAGGGGGGAGCTATCTCTTCCTATTCTGCCTCAGCTACAGCAGAAGGGCACCTTCCACTTCCCCTTTCCCCTTCCCCTTCCCCTTTCCCTTCCCTTTTCCCTTTTCCCCTTTCCCCTTTCCCTTTCCCTTTCCCTTCCCTTTTCCCTTTTCCCTTTCCCTTTCCCTTTCCCTTTCCCTTTCCCTTTCCCTTTCCCTTTCCCTTTCCCTTTCCCTTTCCCTTTCCCTTTCCCTTTCCCTTTCCCTTTCCCTTTCCCTTTCCCTTTCCCTTTTCTTATTCCAAGACATGAAAATCTCCGAGCCTTCCCTGCCCTCTCCGTGCCTGATCCTCTGGGCTCTGAGGAGCTGCCAGACCCCATCCAGAGGTTCCCAGGTGTTTTTTCCCCCCGGGCAGGTGGAACGGGGCTGCAGCAGCTCCTGCTGGGGCTGGCAGTGTGTGCCCAGGCGCAGGCTCCAGCTCACAGGTGGCTCTGCAGGTGGCAGCAGATTTTTCCTGTTTCGTGTGCCCGGAGCACGGAGCTGTGCCAGGGAATTCTGTGCCAGCGCCACGGGAAGGGTTTGTTTGGGATGGAGCTCGGGGGCTGTGCAGCTGAGCTGGACCTGCAGCACTCAGCGATGGCACAAACTCCTGGCCAGGCTGTTCCCGAAGCTGCTGTTCCCTCCTGGTGACAAGCACGGCAGGATAAACACAGGGCGGTGCCACACGGAGCTGCTGCAGCATCCTCAGGCTCTGCGCAGAGGTGTGAAAAGCCGGGGCGAGGCGGGGATGGGGTTTTTCCTTCCAGCTGACCTGAAATAACCACAGAGGAGCAGGGAAAGCCATTCCCGGGTGGAGACGAGCCAGCTTTCCCACTGCCTCCTTCCAAATCCGTGCCAGTGTTTGGGAACTTCTCCTCTCAGCTTGCCGAAAGTGGCAGCTGGGGCAGGAATGTGCTCCATCACTTCCCCCTCCTGCAGGGGAAGGAATTTCCATTTTCCCAAACAAACCGAAGGAATTTCACTGCCATTCCTTCCAGCCTTTGCTGCTGCCTGTTTGAGAGGGCTCCAGAAGATGCCCTTGCTCGCCCTCTTCCACGTTCTCCCAGCACAGGAGAGCTCTTTTGGGGAGGAGGGACAGCTCAGGGTGCCAGGAATGAGCTCGGGCACCGTTTCCTGTGACAAAAATCGTGCCGTTCGGTCCTGGGGCAGCGTTCACCTGAATCACAGCCCAGGGGCTGCCCTGAGCTGGGGTTTGGTTTTTATCACCTCCAGGGTGACCCAGCAGCCCTGCTCGAGGGAAAAAAATAGGAATGAAGGGACCCCAGAGGGGACAGGTCCCATCAAGGGGCAGAAGTTCAGCTGTGTCCCTCATCCCCACGGTGATGGAACCAGCAGTGTCCCCCTCTCCTGTCTGTCCCCATCGGTGTGTCTGTCACCCTGCTCCGTTCCCTGCATCAGGCACACAGCTGGCAGCGGGTGATGGTGGCAGGGTGGCTGCCCCTGGATCCCTGGAAGTGTCCCAGGCCAGGCTGGAGGGGGCTTGGAGCAGCCTGGGACAGTGGAGGGTGTCCCTGTCCCTGTCCCTGTCCCTGGCCCTGGCTCTGGCCCTGGCCCTGGCCCTGGCTCTGGCCCTGGCCCTGGCAGGGATGGAATGGGATGGGATTTAAGGTCCCTGCAACCCAAACCACTCTGGAATTTTGTGACCCTAAATTTTCTGCTGGATCCCTGCATTTGAGCATCTCTGCCTTTGGAGTAAAACCCTCCATGCTTTTCCCAGCAAGGGCAAGTCCTGCAGCAGGGAATGCTCACGGAGAGCAATTTCCTGGCAGTGAGAGGCAGACATTTCTGTTATTTCCAGCTGCAGCCTCTGGCCCTCACCTGCTCTCAGGTGCCCTTCAGGTGATATTAAAGAACAACCAGCGCTGAGGGGCTGCCGGGTGAGGCAGGAATTGTGGGGCTCAGGAAGGTGGGACTGCAAACCTCTCCAGCAGCAGCTCCAGCCTCACAAAACGCAGCCCAAGAAGTGTCCCTGGGGCAGGAGAAGGCTCCTGGCTCCTCTGGGAAACTTTGCTGAAGAGAAGGAGCCAGAGGAAGGGATTGGAAAGGAATAAATTCCGAGCTTGGAGCAGGCAGCAAACAGTTCTTTGTCGGTTATCAGCTATTCAAAAATCGCCCCTACTCTGCACTTCCTGCACTTCCTCAGGTGATCAAAGACCTCATTCCACACCAACACGCTCCTATTCTTTCCCTGGCGTGTCCAGGGGAGCAAATCCAATCTGTGCAGCTTTTGTCCCTCTCTCCTGCTCTGACTTCCACTCTCCTCCTTTTGTGAAGCCCCGCGGCGTGGCTGCCAGGGCGATAAAATGCATCCTGTTTACGGGCAAAGAAAATTCCACCTCAGCACTTCTGCCGGGCCAGGCAAATGGGAAGAAAAAAGGGACATTTCAAAGCATTTGAGATTGTGAGCTCTGCAAATTAGAAAAGGCACCGTTCCTCCCCAGACGGAATGGAGGCAATTACCCTGTGAAAGAAAGTGCCATTTCCATCCCTTTCGCCTCTGATGCCTTTAGGATCCATCAGGTCCTTATGTGTGGGGGGGACCAGGGCCACCTTCGACAGTTTGGGGCCGCTCGGAGAGCACGGAACGAGGAAATTGCTTTGCTTTGGATTCATTTTCACACTGGTTAAATAAAAGACTTTGAGAGCCCTGGGGACTGAGTCTCTTTCTCTCCACTAAAGCCTGCATACTTTCCTAAGTCCTAAGGATCTGAGTATCCAGAGTTTAACAGGTGCCTCCATTGCCAACTGCACCCTTCTTAATCTGTGCCACCTATGGGGATGAGCTCCTCTGGGCCAGGGCCAGGCTGCCCTCAGGGCCTAGGTCAGATCTTTAGAGATCTAAAGAGCCTCGAGCTCATGGACACTGGGGCTGGAAAGGACCTGCAAGGCCATCACAGCAGCGCCCCAACATTGCTGCCCCTCCATCTTTCTGACAGGGAAATCCCAGGTAGTGGATTTGGGGTCAGGGTTGAGAGATCTAAAGAGCCTCGAGCTCTGCGAGCGCCAGGGCTGGAAAGAGCCTGCAAGGCCATCGCAGCAAGGCCTCAATATGGCTGCTCCTACACCTTTCTGATAGGGAAAAGCATGGTCTTAGTTCGGATTATTAACTCGGGGTAGGGTTGGGGTTATGCCTCGGGTTAGCGTTGAGAGATCTAAAGGGCCTTGAGCTCCAGAAGCACTGGCGCTGGAAAGGGCCTGCCAAGGCAAACACGACAAGGCCCCAACCTTGCTGCTCCCACACCGTTCTGATAGGGAGCCTCCACAGGGCTGGGCACCTCGGCCCCGGCCATGAGCTGCCATTTGGCCTAGAGTTAGTGTTGAGAGAGGGAAAGAGCCTAGAGCTCCAGGGACACTGGGGCTGGAAAGAGCCTGCCAAGGCCATCGCGGCAGCGCCCCAACATTGCTGCTCCCACACCGTTCTGACAGGGAAAACCCAGGCACTGGCTCGGGTCATTAACTAGCGGTACGGTAAGGGCTACACCTGTGGTTAGCGTTGAGAGATCTAAAGGCCCTCGAGCTCCAGGGGCACTGGTGCTGGAAAGAGCCTGCCAAGGCCATTGTGGCAAGGCCCCAACATTGCTTCTCCTACACCTTTCTGACCTGGACCCGCCACAGGGGTGGGCACCTCGGCCCCAGCCACCAACTGCCATTTGGCCTAGAGTGAGGGTTGAGAGATCTAAAGAGCCTCGAGCTCCAGGGACACTGGGGCTGGAAAGGGCCTGCCAAGGCCATCGCAGCAGCGCCCCAACCTTGCTGCTTCCACACCTTTCTGATCTGGAGCCCCACAGGGGTGGGCACCTCGGCCCAGTGCCAGGGTGCCCTCAGGGCGGTGGGTCAGGCTGGAGAGATCTAAAGAGCCTCGAGCTCCAGGGACACTGGGGCTGGAAAGAGCCTGCCGAGGCCATCGCAGCAGTGCCCCAACATTGCTGCTCCCACACCTTTCTGACAGGGAAAACCCAGGGAGTGTGTTAGGGTAATTAGCCGGATCTAGGGTTAGGGTTACGCTTAGGGTTAGGGTTAGGAGATCTAAAGGGCCTCAAGCTCCGGGGACACCAGGGCTGGAAAGAGCCTGCCAAGACGAACGCAACAAGGCCCCAACCTTGCTGCTCCCACACCGTTCTGAGCCGGAGCCCCCACAGGGCTGGGCACCTCGGCCCCGGCCATGAACTGCCCTCAGGGCCTGGGTCAGGCTGGAGAGATCTAAAGAGCCTCGAGCTCCAGGAACACCAGGGCTGGAAAGAGCCTGCCGAGGCCATCGCAACAAGGCCCCAACCTTGCTGCTCCCACACCGTTCTGATCCAGAGCCCCACAGGGCTGCGCACCTCGGCCCCGGCCACAAACTGCCATTTGGCCCAGAGTTAGTGTTGAGAGAGGGAAAGAGCCTAGAGCTCCAGGGACACTGGGGCTGGAAAGAGCCTGCCAAGGCAAACGCAACGAGGCCCCATCATGGCTGCTCCTACTCCTTTCTGATCCGGAGTCCCACAGGGCTGGGCACCTCGGCCCAGTGCCCAGTTGCCCTCAGGGGCCTGGGTCAGGCTGGAGAGATCTAAGAGCCTAGAGCTCCAGGGACACTGGGGCTGCAAAGAGCCTGCCAAGACGAACGCAACAAGGCCCCATCATGGCTGCTCCCACACCGTTCTGACCCAGAAGCCCCCACAGGTGTGGGCACCTCGGCCCTGGCCCCAAGCTGCCCTGTGTGCTGGGCTGAGCCTTCAGAGAGCTGTGGAGCCCACAGCTGCGGGGACAGTGGCACTGGACAGGACACGACAAGGGCTTCCATCAGGGCAGGCTGCTGCCAGGGACTGGAGGTTGCCATGTCTCGAAACATCCTGGAACAGCAGGGCCGTGTCTGCTGGGAGGGGCCCAGTGTTCCTGGGGCAGCCCTATGATGTGTCAGGCTCAATTCCAATTGAATTTATGGGATATCTTTCGAATCCCAGCTCAGATTTCTGTCTCTTTGTTATAAGTGAATTCAGGGGCTGAAATTTTAACTGTATAATATTGAGTATTTATTAGTAGAGCAAAGGCAAAAGAGCACTGTTTTGCCTTTGCTCTATTAATAAATACTCAATATTATACAGTTCAAATTTAGGCCCCGAATTCATTTATAATATCTTTGCCCCGGGCCCCAGGCAAGACACATCTCCCATTTTGTCTCGGAATCTTTCCCTTTTCCGAGAGGAACGAGTGCTGCAGGCCAAGGTTCCCCTGGAATGCCAGCCCTGCCCAGACTCAGCCTGGAGAGCAAACAGCAAACAGAGACTGTCCTGATCCCTCCACAGACACAGAACACCACAGATCTCTCCACAGCCTCGGAGAATCCTTAAAAAACCAATCCAAGGAAGCGTTTTCTCAGGAAATTTTCACAGCTCTGGGTGGGGGGATTGGGGCTTTAGGGCTGGTTCCTAACTGGAAGCCTGAAGAGATTTATCCAAACAAATGATTTATCCAACTGTTCCATGGATTCTTCTTCATTTTATATTCTCTCCCTATCAATAGGCTCCGAGAAGGACCAACGGCAAAATACTAAAAAATTCTGTGGAAAAACATTGAGGAGCAAGGACAGAATAGAGATTCTTGGCTGATAATGGGCTGGGTAATGTGGCCCCCATCCTGTTCCAGTTTTCCTACACAACCCTGAGATACTTGGGGAAGTTGATCCTAATTAACTAATCATGGGAATTTATTTAAAACACATTTATCCTCACGGGGACATGCACTCATAACTGGAGCAACTTTAATTCCATCTGGAGAAAATGGATTTTGTTGAGAGCAAAAAAGTGACCAGGAATTAAAAACTTGGCTCCTACCAGACAGGACCTGCCCATGGGGGCTCTCAGCCCATCCTGACTGTGCAGAAAAATGTCCTTTCTGGTGGGATTTTGCTCTGTGACTGGTCCTGACTGTGGGTTTGATGTGTGAGTGTGCAAAATGCCTGCCTTTAATTCCCTTCACACAAAGAATGACCCACAGGAGCCTTGCAGATGGGCTGGCAGAAGAGCTGTGCTCCTGTAAAGTTTTTACATCAGTTTTGCATTCAAGAATTGACTCAGATAATCATCGGAGATTTGATGAGCTTCTCTGAAGCCTCTGATCCCGGGGCTCCATTGTTAAATGTATTTATCACACGCACACAAACACAGCAGTGAAATTCACGGCAGCTTTGTGCTCCAATTTCAGCATTTTCTGGGTGAGATTCACCTCGCAGGGGGAACAAATTCAAGGTCAACGTCTCACTTAGCTCCGAAGCCACGGTTCTGAAATCCCAAATCAGACTCTTTGATTGTGGCATCTTAAAAAGGAAAGAAAAAAAAGCCAAGCCTGGCTCTCCATGGCTGCTCCCCAGTTTGCTGTCCCCTCAGGGGAGGCAGAGGAACTCTCCAGACGTTCCCAGCCCCAGAAATCATCCCTGCCTTTAAACACAACAATGGGAGCCCTGAGCTTTGCTGTGGCTGTGATTTACTCTGCTCATCACAACAGATAAACACTGAATTTGCAGCACTATGGATATCAGAGGGGGCTCTGCTCTGCCCGGGCACGGTTGGATTCATCATTCCAGAGAAAAGCACCCTGTGGATGGAGCAGAGGGCAGGGATCAGTTGTTGCAGCTAAATGAAACATCCTTCTCCTTCACAGCCTCGGAGTTCACCCCATCCTTCCCTCTCTGTCCTCTCTGGCTGTGGGATCGTCACCGAGGCCTTTGGATCGGACCTTCAGCTCTGCTTTTGGACCCACAGAAAATAATCGCCCCTGAAAACAATTTCCCCGTGATTAAAGATCCGCTGCTGCTAAAAATATTGAAAGCAGGAATCAGCCCGAATAATAGACTTGGCAACATGCACCAGAGCTGACAGAAACTGCTGGCACTGTGCAGAAAACAAACAGCAAAAGACAAAATAGCATCAGACACTGTGAAGCACTGGATTTTTCCCCCCCCTTTTGCTCATGCCATTTTGCCAAGGTTGTTTGTGCATCCCTGTGTAATTCCAGCTAATTCTTTAATTCAAGATATTCCCTGAAATCTCCCTGGGATGGCTCCTGCCCTTGTGTGCCCCTCACTGTACTCTGAGCCACCCTCCTGGTTCTGGATGGGAAACCACATCCAGCAGCAGAACTGTCACGGGTGTCCTGAAGCTTTTATTCCACTTCATTTGCTCCCTCTTTTCCCTAAAACACCGTGGAAGCATTTTCTCCTTTCCTCCCTCTCTCCTCTCCCTCGGAGGGAGCTCTCTCCAGGTGTGTCCTGTCAGCTCCTGCTGTGGTCACTGCTGTCACCACGCTGCCCTTCAGTGGTGACCCAGCCAATCATTGGCTCCAAGGGGTGGCATTTGGGGGCTCATGGAGGGCCTGACCCAGAGAAGCACCTGGACCCCTCCCCGAGGGCAGGACATGGAATTCCCCAGGGAATCCAGAGTACCTGGCAGGATCAGGTTGTGTCCATGCTGATTTTCCACAGGGATTTATTCCCTCACCCGTGCTGTGCTCCGAGCCTGCCTCGAGCTTTGCTGCAGCTTCCCCAGCCCTTCCCAAGGAGCAGCCACTGCTCCAGGGTGACCTGGAACCCCTCGGAAGGGCTCAGGCCACAGCGGAGATCACCCAGGTTTTGTGGGATCAGCTCCGTGCTCAGCGTTCCGCTGTCACAGGCAGCAGCAGCTGAAGCGACACAAACGTGGCTCTGTCCTTTCCGCCCCAGGGAGCTGAGCCTCGCTGCCTGGGCAGGGGCACAGCCTCAGGGTTTCATCACTGCCTCAGAGCTGGGGGAGGGAGTGAGGAGCAGGAGGTGGAACATTCCAAATCCCACCTCACCAATTTCTGTTCTAGGCATGGGGAAAGCACCCCCGGCCACTGCAGAGGCCAACGGTGCCACAGCTCAGGAGCCTTTGCAGCGAAGGGGCTTTGGAAGAGCTGGAAACTGCCAAGAGGGGCAGGGCTGCAGCAGCTTTGGCAGGAGCTGAGGAAAAGCCTCTGGGGAGCTGAGGAGCTGTGATGGAATCGTGACAGAGGCAGCGTGGGGACAGGAATGACAGAGGCCAGCGCAGAGGTGAGGCAGTGACCCTGCGCAGAGCTGAGAGCACTGCAGGATGGCAGTGCTGAAGTGTCCTGAACACAAAGGGAGCAATTCCAGGGCTGGATGTGACCCTGGCACGCACAGAGGCGTTTTGGGGCTGCTGATCCCTGCGGATCCTGGGGACACCGAGCACAGAGGATCAGGGCAAACACAAACACCCACAGAAGCAGAGGATTTGGCCAAGTCTGGAGCCCAGGGGAGCTTTTGGAGTGGCATCCAGAGGCTGGTGCGGGGCTGACAACCACCTTGGCCACAGCCTGTTCTCCTGCTCTGTAAATCAAACCCCACAGACACATGAAAACCACGCAGAGAGTCCATCTGGGCCTGTCAGCTGCTCCTCGCACCCTGCATGCCCAATTAGGGCTGAGATTTGGGCAGCAGCGCCCTTGGATGGCGGGGAGGGTTTCATCCAGGGTCAGAGGATAATGACCCCGAGAGCTGAAAGACTTTGAGCACAGCGGTGCAGCAGCCCTGCCAAATCCTGCTGTCAGTCTGAAGCCTTGTTAGCAGCACTGCTCTGCTTCATCTCGGTGTGATTAGTGAGCTTCCAGCCTCTCAGACCACGTGAAGGAGCAAGGGCTAACAAGGTTTAGATTCCACCTTCCACAAATAAAAGCAGCAGCGTTTTCCCTTCATTTACGTGGCTGTTGGAGGCTTTTTGTTGTGTTTCTTAAGGAGAAAAATTGGTGTGGTGAGGAATCTCCCTTCCTGGATGCACTAGCAGTAATAAATGTATCCCATTACTTCTACTGGAATTTTAAAAATTCACTGGTGTTTGTGCAAACACTCCCACGTACACAGGAGTTCTGTAAGGATTAGATCCCTAACCAAGCGTGAGGAGTGTCTGTGCAGGCAGAGGCACCAGCTGCAGATAAATCCTCAGAAACACAGACCATCCCTGGGAACAGAGGAGCACAACCAGCCCAGGATGAGCCACAGGGATGTGCGTTCATGCAGCCCCTGGAGCAGAAATCCTGGGCACACAGGCACGTGCAGGAGCTCAGCAGCTCTGCTCAGCACAACCCTCACGTCTCCTGGATTTGCACCCCTCCAATGCAGGCTCAGCCACAGGGAAAGGTTCAACCCTTCCTTCCAGAGGCAGAAATATCAGCCTGTCGTTCACAGAGCTCGCTTTGCTAATTAAAATGCTCCTGGTCAAACGCATAACATCAGCATGAATTATTGCAAAAAGAGGGACTGAAGGTGGGAAAATCCACTGGAGGCCGGCTGTGGGTGCTGGCACTGTCTCCAAAGGCGGTGGGGCAGCCACCGCCGGGACCCTGGGACAGGATCCTGCAGCACTGCGGCGGCTGCTCCCCTCCCCAGTTTCCCATTCTCGTTAAATCATTAAAAATCTTCATCAGAGCCGCGCTCGGCCTGGCAGCGCTCGGATGCGCCTCCCGCCGCGGCCCCCAGGGGGCGCTGCGCAGTCGCCGCAGACTCTGCAAATTCGGGGTTTTTGTTCAAAAAACCTTAAATCAAATCACCCGGAGATAAAGCCGGGCCTCGCTTAACTCCAGCAGCCGCAGTTGAGTCTGACACCTGCGTGTGCGCCTTTGCCACAAGTTTCTTGCTGCTGAGCTGGAGCTGGAGCACGGGGGTGGCTTGGGGTGACATCCCTGGGGCTTGGGGATGACATTCCCGGGGCTGGGGTGACATCCCTGGGGCTGGGGGTGACAATCCCGGGGCTGGGGGTGACAATCCCGGGGCTGGGGGGTGACATTGCCGGGACTGGGGAGTGACATTCCCGGCGCTGGGGGTGACATTCCCGGGGCTGGGAGTGACATTGCCGGGGCTGGGGGTGACATTGCCGGGGCTGGGGGTGACATTCCCGGCTCCTGCCTCACCCAGGTGTGTCACAAATCCCAGGGGAAAGGACAGACCCTCAAAAACCTCTCCCAGACCCTCCTGAAGTCACAGAAGAACCCCCAGCTCACAAATCCCTTTGCACCCAGCACAGCCGCTCCACGGAGGGCATTGTCCCAAAATCCTCGAGTGCCCCAAATCCACACCAAACACTCCAGAACCGAGCAGCAAAGTGCCCGATTTTCCAGCTGGACGGGCATTTAATGCCTCTCCGACCTCCCGAGCTCGCGGGTAGGACTAAATGTCACTCGAGGCGCAGCACATCAGAAAGCAGCACGGAGCCATGGCCAGAGCTCAAATATCAGCAGAGGTCGGGACTGTCAGTGGGATAATGCCAAGCCTTTTCCAGGAGCACAGGTTTCATTTGGCGAATGTTAATGGCTCATTTCTGCTCCGGAGGTGAAGCTGGGGGCAAAGGTTGAGCTCCTGCTGCCTGCACCCCACGGCGAGATCGCTCTTGTTCCCCGCCAGGAGGAAAGTCAGGAATTAAAGAGGTCAAAGCTGTGATGTCTGGGTAAAAAAAGTTTAAAAGGACTCGGGAAAACATGAAAAGTGACCCCCCACCACCGCTGTGCCTGCTCCTCCAAAAGCAAAAGCTGTTATAGTTTTGAAATCATCAGCTTGTGCTGTGACGCCCACAAGAATTCGCTGACGGAGCCTTTTCCACTCATTTATTTCAGGAGTTTGGCTGATGAATGAATGAATCGCTGGGTTTTGGGAGGGGAGGAGGCACAAGGACACGGAAGGAGGAGCAGGGAAGTGTCACAGGATAAAAGGGGACTGTGAAGTGGAAGAAGAAGAATGGGGGATTTTATGTGTTCGGTGTATTGAAAGAAAAAATACAATAATGCAGAATTACATTTGAAGGCACTGCGGCTTTGATTCTGAGGGGATTCATCAGCGTTCTCTGAATTTCCCACAGCCAATGAAAATTCCAGCCTCTCGCACTTGGCCAACATTTTCCAGTTTCAGACTTTGTGTAAATCCTACCCCAAATTTAGGGAAACACCTGCAGCAGGAAGGCTTTCCATGTAAAAGAATTTATTCAGTAAGAGCTGAAGATTATTTAGGTTTTCCCCAGAGAAATTCATGGATATTTTTGCTGAAATACTCCCAGATGATCCCAACAGGAATTTATTTTTAATTGGTAAAAACTGACACATTACAGCAAGCACGGCTGGTAAAAGATGGAAACAGAGATGGAATCTGCTTCCAGGTTTGTTTGCTTTAATTACAGGCGTAGAAAAGAAATATAAAATGGCAGGGAAGTTGATCAGCAGACGGGTTAGCCTAATTATGGATCATTCCTGTATTATTTTCCATATTTATCGGCAATCCAGGGGAACAGCTTCCAGAAGGGAGAGGTTCCAGCAGGAGAGGTGGAAATGGATCTTCTCTTTCAGGACCTCGAGCACTGCCCTGATCCCTGTCTTGGATTAGAGACAAATCTACTAGGTGGAAAGCTCTCTGAGCAGGTGCCTCCCCCACAAAGGTTTCTGGCACCCCTTCCCCCCACAACAACAGAATATCTCAGCCTGAAGTGGGAAGAACTGTTTAATTAACAGAGCACACAGTGGAAGGGGAAAGGGGAAAAGGAGTCATTAAACCTGAACAAACAGCTGATGAACTTTAGTGTCCTTTTCCTCAGCTTAGCTTCCCTTTCCGGGGTCCCCGGAGGGGTTGGGTGGAGTTCCTCAGGTGGCTCCCTGGAGGATTCTCGTCCGCTGTCCTCCGGGGCTCCTCAGGCCCTCGGATGAGAAAGCAAGTTGAAGAAAAGGGTCCAAAAATGATGAAAAAAAACAATCCCGGGGGGGAAAAAAGGGAAAAAAAAATCAAAAAGAAAACCCAAGCAGCAGCCACACCAGCAACCAGCAGCAGCAACTGACTGAGGGAAAAAAAAAGTAAAAACAGTGTCCCTTCCTTCTCACTCCCCCATAGGAGAGCTGGGGAGAAAGTTTCAAACCATCCTGCGCTGGCAGAGCTTTCTCCCAGCTGCAGGACACAGTTAAAGCTCCAGGACCATATTTCTGCTCAAGCATACAAACGCTAAAGTATACAAAATATCATTATGCCACCCCAGGACAATCCCCCATGGAGGGAGAATGGCAAAGCCCTGCTGACCCTCCCCTCCCCGGATATCAATATTTAATGATTAGGGGAATCCATCTTTCCCTTCTCCACTTCGGATTGAGGTCAGAGCTGCTCATCCCTCCCACAGCCCCAAAAAAACCCTACAAGTGCCTGGGAAGGTCCTCCTGCCTCAGCACCTCCCTAATGAATGTGGAGAGCTCTCTCCAGCCCGGCTCTGGGGGAGATTGATAAAGATTCTGTTCGCTTTTTTTCCCTTGTAAGAACTTAATGAGCCCAAATTGGTGGCTCGTAATCAGGATTGGCCTTTTCATCTCCCCAGGTTTTGTTTACAAAAGCTTATTAGAGCAGAGCTCGGTGATGTGCGGGAGAACTCCGCGATTGCTTAATGACCCGAGCAGGCGGCACAAAGCTCGGAAAATGAACCAGAAACGGTGATTACAGAAATGTCTCTTTATGTAAACACAGCCTGCCCCTCCTCGCTGCTCCCTGAGCCCCCGAGGCTGCTCTGAACCTGCGAGGAATCCTCTGGGATCCATCCAGGGCTGCACTGGGACAGGGGGCATGGAATTTCAGTGTGGTTTGTGTGGGAAGGGAATGAAATCATCCCCCAGGGACACCTTCCACTGCCCCAGGGACACCTTCCACTGTCCCAGGGACACCTTCCACTGTCCCAGGGACACCTTCCACTGTCCCAGGCTGCTCCAGCCTGCCCTTGGACACTTCCAGGGATGGGCAGCCACAGCTTGGAGCAGTGCTGGGGCTGGGAATGGTCTCCCCTTGCCAATGGATTAATTGGGATGTGAACTCTCTCATCTGCTCCAGGGAGGAGCTGGCTGCAGTTCTCTTTTCATCCCAAGTGTTTGCTGTTCTCAGCTCCCTTTCCTGCAGTCAATCAGCACAAGAGCTGCTCCTCCAAAGCAGGAACTCCCCTTTCAGCTGGAAGTGAGCTCTGCACAGCTGGAGCCCTGCAGAACATCTGGAGACAGCTCCGAGCATTTGGCATGAGAACCGAGGGGCTGGCGGGGCTCTCCCATCCCTCACCCGACACTCACCGGGGCTCGGCACGGATTTATTCCTGAGCAGCTCCCAATGTTTGTCTCCAGCTGCTGAGACCCCTCCTCTGCAGGGAATCGCTGTGGGAACATTCCCTGCTCGGAGACAAACAGCCCTGGAGCTGAACGGGAGCAGGGACAGGGGCTGGGGGTGCTTTAGTACCCAGCAGTGCTCGTCCTGTGCGTTGGGATTGCTCACACAGAGCTCCCATTGCTCAGGGGGAGGCTGGAGCAGAAATCCCAGCAGGAGCAGAAATCCCAGCAGGAGCAGCTGTGACCTCTGCTTGTGACCAAAACCAGCAGGGCCTGGGGGAGCCATCCCTGGAACTGCCCAAGGGTCTTGGAGCAGCCTGGGACAGTGGGAGGTGTCCCTGGATGGGCTTTAAGGTCCCTCCCAACCCAAGCCAGTCTGGGATGATAAATTCTTCCAGTTCAGGCTGCCTTTCAATATTTATACATGAGAATGTGTCCAAGGAACTGTCCAAGGTCTTGGAGCAGCCTAGGACAGTGGGAGGTGTCCCTGGATTGGCTTTAAGGTCCTTCCCAACCCAAACCAGTCTGGGATGATAAATTCTTCCACTTCAGGCTGCCTTTCAATATTTATCCACCAGGACTTTGCCCCCAGCCAGGGTTCCTGGGCACTGCCCTCATGGGGAGGTCCCGGTGGGTGCAAACCGAGGGGAAGGTGTGGGCACAGCTCCCCAGGCCTGTGTGTGTCCTGCTTTTGGCCTGAACATGCCCAGGTGAATTGTGAGCCCCTGATCCGCCAGGAATGAGCATTTCCATGGAGTTGTGCTCAGAGCTCCTCCCTTAATTAGGAGCTATCCCCTGTCTAGACAATAAGTAATGAATGTTCTGCTGCTGCCGAAGCTCCCTGCTGGTGCCTGAAATGATTCCTTTCATCTGCCAGGTAGGAAAGGCTGCAGGGGCGATGCTCAGAGCCAGCGCTCGCTTTGAAGCTGTTCTGCCTAAAATCCTGAATTCAGGTGCTGCTGGTGGCCACAGCCTGTGCCCCTCCCTGGAGGAGCTCTGCACATCCTCCTCCTCCTCCAACTGATATCCAACATCAGAGCTAAACCCATAGAATGATTTAGAAATCAAACCCAGCTCTCAGTGAGCACCTTCCAAGCAAATGGCAGCTCAGAAATGAGGTGCTGACGTTGGACAGCGATAGTTTATCATGATAAATGTGTTTCAGGAAAAATCCTCCTGGATTCCTTGAGAATCCATGGATCAACATGAACTGGAGGTCACTCACCTGTCCCCAAGGTCAAAGTGTCAAATCCCTTCCAAGAGCAGCAGCATTTTGAGGAACTCAACCGAACTGTGCTTGTTCTTATTGTCATTAAAGCAAATTGTTAAGAAAAAGAAAATATTCAACATGACACCTTGCAGTTTGAATTATTGACTTTTAATTGGCAGATTAACTCGTTTGTCCATGATGTCACAGGCAGTGGTCAAGGAAATCACCAGGACCAGCCCCTCCTGTGCTCCTGGCCCCTGGAGGAGGTGCCGTTCCAAGGCCATTCAGCTGCTGCTAAAGGACGCAGAGGCAAGCAAAAAAAATTATATAGTCAGTCTTGCTAAATTAGTTTACCTAAAATTGTATGTGTGAGTGATTTTAATCAAAATCTAATTTCCCCTCTTTTTAGAGTAACTGAAATGAGATTTTTCTAATTTACTTTTCGCGGTTCAAGTTTCTCATAATTCTTCTGTGGTCGTGACAGCCCCGTGAAAAGCGTCTGCTGCTACAAAGCATTAAAAAAAATTAGATTTTCAAATTGATGTGCTAAATTAAAAATGTTTAATGTTTCTCATCAAAGGCACAGGAGTGTGCACAGGGCCTTTGGTACAGTTAGAGGCACCAGACTTTTTTCATCTGTTTCTTTAATTCACGTTGCAAGGCAACTCTGCTGTGAAAATTAACAAGCTACAAGCAAAAAGTGTTGTAAAATAGTGTCTTCAGAGAAAGTACCTTTTAATTTCTCCCCCTCCCCGTTGCTGCTCTGACCTTAAGGATGTCATAATAAAAACAGATGCTGCGTTCTGTTTCTCACCGACTTCAGATGAAGTTCTACCACGTTCCTGCAGAGCCTCTGGGCACTTTTAGTTCTCTGGGCCTTACTTGCTAATTCCCGTGGTTTAGGAGATCACATTATTTCTGTAAATTGACTTAAAATAATTAATGCAGTCAAATCTGGGCTCTCAATTCCAGCAGCTGCTTGGGAGGTGGCTCCGAGCTGGGCTGGGGCCTCTGGGGCAGCTGCTGGCTTGGGGGTGTTTTAGGAGTTCCAGTTTCTTCTGGAACTGAGTTTGTCTTGCTGAAAATCAAACTTTTCTTGGTTTAATTCGCAGGAAAGTCCTCGGGAGCTGCAAGTTGGGCTGGGCCTGGCCAGACAAGGAGCTGGGGGAGATGGAGCAGGATTGGTGTTGGCTTTGGGTTTACAGCAAGGTCTCTGCTGGGCTCGGAGGGGAAAAGGGAGAAGATCCTCGAGGAGATGGAAAAGCTCTTTGAGGAAATGAGGAAATGAGCTTCAGAACTTTTCCCCTTAAATCCAGAACTCCTCCAGAGCTGTTTGCAGAGGAGCCAAGCCCTGCCTGTCCCTAAACCCCCAGAGCAGAGCAGGGACAGCAGGAAAACTGCCAGGAAGAGAGGAGGAGGAGGAGGAATAAGAGGAAGAGACCAAGCCCAGGATCAATGCCCTCTGTCAAAACAAAAAACCATGGGGGGCTCACGTTCAGTGCCGATAGTTTCAGAATAAGCAATGATGACATTCAAAACAGCACCTGAAGATAATTTGAAAGGTGTAGAGGCAGAAAATGAATCCCTGTAAAATACTGTCTGGCAAATTAAAAGACATAATTGATTCTATTAGCTAATTTTCAAAAATTAAGTGTTGCTAATTGCCTGAGATGGTGTTTATTTGATACAGCCACTGTACCCAAGCCGCTGAGCTAAGTTTGCATTCCTGGCAGGCAAAGTTGCTCAGTGTTTTTGTTTTTCCTTCTCTCTGGCCCAGGATTTGTCTCCAGGATGACCAGAACAGGACCAGGCCATCCCTGAGCTTTCCACCGTGTGGATTTGTCTGTGTGCAGAGATGGCCACAGCTTCACCACATCCTGAAACTTGTGCAGAATCCAGAGGGGATTCATGTGGCCCAGAGCTGCACTGTGACAGCCACAAACACAGCCTGAACTGCAGCTCTGAACCTCTGAACTGCTCTCCAAAGATGTTTTTACAATCACAGCTGGAATCAGAGCATTCCAACGTTCCATGATTTTCTAGGAAGAAACTAATTCCATTTTCTTTGCATGACCCTGATGTGTTGGTGAAGTTTCCAACACCAGGTCCAGAAATACAAGATCAACAAATGATCTGAGCTTCATCTGGTGCAGGTTTCACTCATCCTGAGCTGTAAGGAATTCCTCCATCCATTGTGCCTTTGTTCCAGCACACATAATGTTTTCCAGGCCCTGGATTCACTAATTAATAACACCTCAAATTGGTTTCATCGAGTGTGGAAGGTAAAGGAAGAAAGGGAAACAAATTCCTGGAGGCTCCACATGGATGGGGTGGGACAGAATCTGCTCCCGTGGAGCTTCTCCCCAGGGAAAAGGATCTGCTGCCTCCCACGGCCACCCAGGAGCTCCCAGAAACCAATGGCTGACATGTGAGAAGAAGTATGGATTAAGTTTAGAACTGTGTTTAGAGCACCAGGGGATGAATTATCCTAATTGGTGTATTAGTCTCAGTTACACAGAGTAATCACCACAGGCTGCCTCTGTTTTCATTAGAAATTTAATTAAGTTTATCAATGTTTAGCTTCTTTGGCCTTGTTTTCCACCACCTTCCCCAGGCTTTTCTTTGTTTAATCAATATTTTTAGTGAGATGGGAGGGAAATGTTTTTCCAGTGCACCCTGTTTTCCATTTTCCATTTTTTTTCCTCTTGACACGACTGTGTTTGAAGCAGAGGAAGTGAGGGATTCACTCCCAGCCCCTGTGGGCTGAGTGTGGAGAGAGCACATTGAGGTTTTAAGAGGGAAATCTTGAATTTCCAGGAATGAGCTCCAGGAATGAGCATTTGTGAGAGCTCAAAGGCAGAGCATGGACACGGCACAGCCCAAACCCTGAACAAACACAGCCATTTGTGGTGTTGGCCACAAACCCCGAGCCACCTTCCCCACCCGTGTCCCACCCCGAGCAGCAGATCCCTCCCAAGGAAGGTTTTCAAGGCAGGCTGGGCTGCACAGAGCTCAGCTGTGCACCAGGCAGAGAAAGCCTGGCCCTGCTTTGTCCTTGATTTGTCTTTTTATTTGTCTTTTTATTTGTCTTTCACACCTCTCCCTACCCTCAGCTGCCTGACTTTGGTAGAGGTTTCATGTTAATGCTCACGTTAATAACGCTGGGGAAGATAATGAAGATCGTTTTCTTGGAATGGGATTAAAAACTGCTCGGTTTGATTAAAAGACAGCAAGAAAAGCTCTGTTACCAACAGGCAGATGGTTCCAAATTGGAGCACACTGTCGAGGTTAACTTGGATATTCACAGGAATGATTTGACATCGGGAGCTCAGCGAAGCTCTGGGGGATTTTCCCTTCCACACTTGAGCCACAACCCCAAAAACAAAGTCTAAAGCTGATGCAATGGAGGTAAAGTCCCTCTGCCCCCAGGCACTCCTTATCTGAACTGCTTCACTCAAATGAAGACATTTTCTTACTCCAGTAACACCTCCAGAACTCCCCAAACCCTTCTCCACCACACTCTCGACATTTCCGATCACATTTCTCCAAAAACTGGGGAACTTCGAGGCCCTGGAGGCCCCAAATAAAACATGAAACACAACAATCAGAAACATATGGACAATTTCATGCCAGGCAGTGATTCCTGGGGTGCTCCAGAGCCGAGCAGCTCCCCCTGAGTGCCAGACCTCGGTGTTCAGTGCCATTTGGGGTTCAATTCTGCTGCCCTGCCACCACAGCTCTTTTTGTCCTTTACAAATATTGTGGCACTTCAGCGATCTGTCGACTTCAGGATGTTTTCTTTGGTAAACACACAGCCTGCGGATGCATAATTCACCCTCACACATAAACGGGGAGCTGTTTGCTTTAGCAACAGCTATAATTTAAGCCTAACCTCAGCACAAAGCCATTCTGTGCCATCTCCCTGCAAAGTGTCATTTAGGCTGGGGAGGCAATTCTCCCTCCCTGGCATCCTAATAGAGCAGCTTGTTTGCTCAGTAATCACCCCGAGCTCTGCTCTGAGCTCTGGTTTGTCCTCCCCCCTTGTTCTCCTCCTCCTCACCACACATTAAAGTTGCCAGGCTAAATGAACACTCTTTGGGAAGCTATTACTGCCATGTAGTTCTCATTTGGAAATGTCACAATAAAGCAATGTTCTTTGATGCCGAGCGACACAACAGGTTACAGCACGAGGGAAACAGCAAGTGAGATAAAATGATACATTAGAGGGGTCTAAAGGGCAAGAAAATTACACTTTTTAAAGCCTGAGGGATTTTTATTTTTCTTTTTTTCCTGGCCTGTTTTCTGTGCCCTCTTGGCTCTGGAGGGAAAACAGAGCACAGCCCAAAGGGAGACAAAGGTGGGAAATTTTGCTCCTGGCCCAGGTGTCCCCAGAGGGACAAAGGTGGGAAATTTTGCTCCTGGCCCAGGTGTCCCCAGAGAGACAAAGGTGGGAAATTTTGCTCCTGGCCCAGGTGTCCCCAGAGAGACAAAGGTGGGAAATTTTGCTCCTGGCCCAGGTGTCCCCAAACTGACAAAAGTGGGAAATTTTGCTCCTGGCCCAGGTGTCCCCAAACTGACAAAAGTGGGAAATTTTGCTCCTGGCCCAGGTGTCCCCAAACTGACAAAGGTGGGAAATTTTGCTCCTGGTCCAGGTGTCCCCAGAGGGACAAAGGTGGGAAATTTTGCTCCTGGTCCAGGTGTCCCCAGAGCCTCCCTCGGGAGCAGTTGGGGCAATTAAAAATCAGAGCAACGGCAGAGCAGCCCCAGGCTTGGGCACTGAGGGTCATCCCTCGGCTCTGCTGGAAAAATAACCCTCCTGAGCATCAAAAATTGGAGATAAACCCCAGGGAGGGAAGGCAGAAGAACATGGAGGAGCAGGGAACACTGACAAGGAACATCCCAACATGGCCCTGGGTGCTGGAGAGAAGCAACGAAAGGTAGGAGCCCCTCAGAGGGGATTTTGTAGCCTTTCTGGTCAGCTGAGCGCTGTGAAGGAGATTTTGGGTGGGGAGAAGAGCCCAGAGGGGCTTGGCGATGGTCTCTGCTGGTAAAAGTACTAAATGGTGACAAAAAGAATGGTTTAAAAGCTGGTTCATGCTCGGAAGCTCCAGTATCTGTGTGTTTTGAGAGGAAATGAGGAATTTTCTCTCGTGGCTTTGGGGCCCAGTCTGTCCTGGAGCTCTCGGGGGTTCCATGAGCCTGAGGGGCTCTGGGGGAAGGCTCTGCCCCCCAACCTTGGTTTTCCTCCTGGTGAGGGAAGGAATAACTCCTCCCTGCTCCCGTTCCAGAAGGCTCTGCTGCCTCAGTTTCTAGCTCTGAGCAGGCTCAGCAGTGAGTGTTATAAATGAGAGTTAAAATAGATTGACAAAAACTGGACCAGTTAAAATAATTTGATTTTCTGAGCAAGCAGCAACAAGCAAAACAGCGCTGGGCTGCCGGGGAGTCTCTGCTCCACCACGGCAAGCAATTTCCCCTCCCATAGTCTCTGGTTTTATCTCCTTCTTTTTCCTGGTTTACATAAATTTTCCTGTAGTACTCTGCGTCTGTTGTACTCTGTTGCTAAGGGATCTTTTCTGCCTCTTGGTGGTCGTGAGGCTGAAGGTCGTAGTCTTCCTCTGATGTTTTTTTAGTAATCTTACACAATGGGGAGGGGGCTTTACCACCAGGATAGGTGGTCCTGGCATTACTTAATCATCTGCTCCTCCTGATCTTGCTTAGGCAATATTTGTTTCCTTTCTTGGCTTTCATTAGGCAATGTTAGTTCCTCTTGGCTTTTATTATACAAGAGTCCTAAGCTTTCTTAAGCAAGGTCTGATTGTCAAACACGAGGCTATTTATTTCAATTTTTGAACAAGGTTTGATTAACAAACTCGAGGCTATTTGTGACAGTGAGGGTTTGCAGGAGGTGTGGGATGGAGCGAAATCCCTCGGAGCAGCCGTGGCAATGCTCTGTCAGTGCAAAGATTGTGCCTCAAAAGCTGCAGCTCAGGCTCTGAGCTCCTCCTCTGCCTGAGCTGACTGAGATTTTGTTGTGCCAAACACTGCAGGAGATGCTGCCTCTGCCTGTCCTGGGAATAGTGAGGATTGGAAGAGCTCATTTCTCTGTCTGGTATTTCCTGACCTTTCTAGCCTCCTCTGTATGAACAGCAAAGATCAAGCTAGAGCTGTGGAAGAGCTCTCAGATGAGCAGGTTTTTTAGTCTAAAAATCCTGTCACATCTGAGCTTTATCACCTGCTTTAATATGGTTCCAACCTTGGCTCTGTCACTTTGATTTTTACCTGTCTCTTTTTGTTTGTTTTGCTCGTCCTAATTGACCCAGAGCCTGCAGCAGTTCTTGAAAGGAGGAAAAAAGTGTTTGATAATTTCTGAGTTTTGCCACTTCAGCCTGTGAAAAGGTGATTTGAAACAACAAAAGCTGCAGCAGAGTTTGCTGGGGAAGGACTTTCCTCGCTGTGGAAATCTGCTGCTCTGATGGGAGGGGAACTTTGCACTGAGAACCCTGAAAGGGAGGGAAGGCCTGAATGCAGCTGCTTTTATTAACTAATATTTATGGGTTTATCTGCGTGGTTTCCTTTCTGCTGGGTCTTCTGAATCCTCCTGGAGCACAGGAAAGAGCCCACCACGGTTCTGCCAAGGTGTGAGAGCAGCAGGAGCTGAGGAATTTCAGAATCTCATTTCTAGGGTCAGGTCTGCACACTTGGAGTGTCTCTGGTGCTGAAATCGGAGAGGCTGAACTTCCCCAGGGGTGTCTGACTCTGAGCTGACAGTCTGAGGATTGGTTTTGGTCGTGCTTGGATGTCGGAGGTGGAGCCAGGGGATGTGAAGGTGGCGTTTCCCAAAGCCCAGTGCTAATTACAGCCCAGTGCTAATTGCAGCCCCCGGGGTTGCTAGGAAACCTCATCTCTGATGAGTGCTGATATTAGAGATGTGCTGCAGGATTTGTTTGTCCTGTCCGTCCTCTCCTGCCTTTGGCTTGGTTTCCATGAAGCCACAGGTGAGGTTTGGGAGGGGATCCCTCCTCTCCTGAGTGTCCTGCAGGTGCCACAGGGGTGGGGAGGACACTGTCCCCACCTCCATTTGGTGACAGAAGGGGTCGTGCTGACAGCTCCCCATTAAATTGTGTCCTTTATTTACTGATCCTGCTGAAACCTCCAGGGGCTTGAAACAACTTGTGTTTCCACTGGGGAGCCATAAAGGAAGGAGCATTTTTTTATTCCCAATTCCAGCGAAGTGTGTACCGAAGCCAACGAGATTTGATTGCTCCATCTGAGGCAGGAGGAGCAGGAGCTGGGGCAGGCTGGGAGCCTCGGTGTGGTTGGGATTGATCCCGAACTCCTTTGGGATTGATCTTGAACTCCTTTGGGGGCTGATCCCGAGCTCGTTTGGGATTGATCCCGAACTCCTTTGGGATTGATCCCGAGCTCCTTGGGGATTGATCCTGAGCTCCTTTGGGATTGATCCTGAGCTCCTTTGGGACTGATCCCGATCTCCTTGGGGACTGATCCCGATCTCCTTGGGGACTGATTTGGGGACTGATTCTGATCTCACTGGGGACTGATTCTGATCTCATTGGGGACCAATGCTGAGCTCCTTGGGGATTGATCCCAAGCTCCTTGGGGACTGATCCCGAGCTCCTTTGGGGACCGATCCTGATCTCATTGGGGATTGATCCCGAGCTCCTTTGGGATTGATCCCGAGCTCCTTTGGGACCGATCCCGAGTTTCTTTGGGATTGATCCTGATGGATCCCGAGCTCCTTGGGGATGGATCCCGAGCTCCTTGGGGATGGATCCCGATCTCATTGGGGGTGGATCCCAAGCTCCTTGGGGATGGATCCCAAGCTCCTTGGGGGTGGATCCCGAGCTCCTTTGGGGGTGGATCCCGAGCTCCTTGGGGATGGATCCCGATCTCATTGGGGATGGATCCCGATCTCATTGGGGATGGATCCCGAGCTCCTTGGGGATGGATCCCGATCTCATTGGGGATGGATCCCAAGCTCCCTGGCAGCCCAGGGCCAGCCCAGGGCCAGCCCAGACAGTCCCCAGCAGCGCTGGTCATTGCTGAGCTGCCCACAATGGAGTCACGGGCTGACCCTGCTGCCCTGCTCACAGGATTGCTGTGCTGCGCGGGGAAAGGGCACTGATCAAACATTAATTCCGTGTTGAGCTGTGGGAATTACCTCCTCGGCTTTGTTTGGCGTGTCAGCTTTGTTAATTACCCAAAGAGCTTTGCTGATGGTTGTTATTACAGGCAATTTTATGCTTTCAGGCGCTGCAGACGAGAGCTCTGTAAACAAAAAGCAGTGCCTGGGTCTGTCTGTCCTGGTCCCTGTGTGCCTGGGCAGGAGCCCTCGGGGAGGAGGTGGCACTGGGACAGTCCCAGAGGTGCCAGAGGGATGGGGATGCTCCAGGAGATGTTGGAATCTGAATCCTGCAGCTCCTTCTCTCCCTGGAGAACTCTCACTGTGAAACAACAACGCAGTTCCAGGGCAGCTGCTCTCCACGGAGGAACAAACAGCTCCTGTCATCCCCTTTGCCTCACCCCTCAGGAAAATCAGGGCTTTTCTGAACAGCTAACCACAGGAACTCCTTGTTCTGAGTCTGTCTTGGGGCATCCAAAGCTCCCCTGCCAGGGGAAACACAGTTTGGGGTTTGCCCCAGAGAGGGATCCAACCCTTCTGCCCCCAGGGAACTCCTGCAGAGCTCTGCAGCACCCAGCAGGGGTAGGAAATAAAGGGAATTTCTACTCAAACAAACTGGGCAGGATCCACCCCTGGCTCTGAAGATCCCAGGGGTGATGAACAGTTCCACTGGAAACTGTTGCTTTCTGTGGAGGAGCACTGGGAGGGAGGAGAAAGCCCAGGAACAAAGATCCCAGCCCTGGCTTTGGGGGCACAGTCCCACACTCCATTGTTGTGAAAATTTGCAAAGATCCCAGCCCTGGCTTTGGGGGCACAGTCCCACACTCCATTGTTGTGAAAATCCCCAAAAATCCCAGCCCTGGCTTTGGGAGCCACAGTCCCACGCTCTGCTGTTGTGAAAATCCCCAGCTGAATTCTGATTCCCCCTTTGGTTCCACTCCACTGCATCAGTCTGAGGGAAAAATTGTTTACAGTCAATTTAAGTTTGGTTTTTTCTTTTTTTTAATGCATCCAGAGAAGTGTAAAATAACTTTGGACTAAATAGAAATCAATTCCTGCCTGTCAAGAGATCAAAAATCCACCTGTGCAATCGACTTTGTGTGTGTGGTGTTTGGGGGCTGCTGGTTAATGGTGATTAGGGGAATTGGAGGGGTTTGGAATGAGATGCTGAGGGGTTTGGCTGATGTCATTGCTCGCACAAAATGAGGTGTCAGGGAATGTTCTGGGGACAGAGGAGAGCTCTGGGCACCAAAGCTCCATTGACGGCTCTGCTCTGCCCCAGCCACACAAGTTGTTCACTCTTGGTTTATTCTCCAAGGAGCTTTGGGGATGAAAAAGGCACAACTGCACAGTCCTAAAACTCTGATCTCGATCAGTCCTAAAAGCTCAGATGAATCTGAAATGCTCTGACTTCAATGCTGCAGTGAATTTTGTAATGCTAATTTCTTTTTATTTTAAAAGCCTTTTGTGTGCTAAAGTGGAATAAAACCACTTAAAGTTTCCTTTTTCTTTCTTTTGCGAGGGGAAAAAAAAACCTTTTTAAAGCCATGCCAATGAACCTTTCTGATGGAAGTGGCCACAGAGAGGCTCAGTGCTTTGAACAGAGCATCCCAACAGGTCCATGTGGGAGCCCTGCCATCCTTTCAGCCTCTGCTGCAGCATTACCACCGAGGGCCTCTTTATTCTGCCTCTGAACAGCTTTTACAAGAGTCCTTTACACTGCCACCGAGTGATTTCCCTTCTTTGTAGCCCTGATTTATTCCCAGAAGGAAAAGCTCCTGGGAGCTGCCCTAATTGCCCTGCCAGGCCAGGCCTGAGTCCCATTCTCGTGTTTCATTTGCATTTTGAGTTTTTCTTGGAAATCCAGGGAGGCTTTCTCTGCTGGAGCTGATGGAGGCTCCTCTGCCCTCTCCTCCAATCACTCTTGGCACAATGGAAGTGAAATCACAACTTCATTTTGCTGAAATTGCCCATTACGGTGCAGGATGGGGCCTCTTTACTTTTGTATTTCCTGAGATCGCTGAAAAATCTCTTCAGCCGCAGCTCCAGAGAGGAGCAGGTTTTTGTTTAGCCGGAAAAATTAAAGATTTCACGAAGGTTTTAGTTTTATATCTTTATTTCCACCCAGCATCAAACACTAATTGCCACGTGCTGGACTGTTGGTCATTATGAGTGATTTATGAACGATGACTTGCTCTGACTTTTGGGGTTTTTCAGCTGAAGTGAGGTTTTGTTCCAGGAGAAGGGCAAGGCCTCCATGAGGGCTCTGCTCTATCACTTTGGGCTTTTCCAGGAGCTGCCTGGAGTGCATTTTTTGGCACTGAAAGGAGAATCCACCTGGACTCGTTGATATTTGCTCTCCAGGAGGTTGTGCCTTGATTAAAGAAGCTCATCCTGCGTCAGATTTGTTTTGCTGCAGGAAAATATTGTGAATTTCTAGAGCTGCATTTCTATGTGAACTGACTCATTGACTTGTGCTCGCTGGCCTTGCTGCAAGAAAATATTGTGAATTTCTGTAGCTGCATTTCTATGTGAACTGACTCATTGACTTGTGCTCGCTGGCCTTGCTGCAAGAAAATATTGTGAATTTCTAGAGCTGCATTTCTATGTGAACTGACTCATTGACTTGTGCTCGCTGGCCTTGCTGCAAGAAAATATTTTGAATTTCTAGAGCTGCATTTCTATGTGAACTGACTCATTGACTTGTGCTCGCTGGCCTTGCTGCAAGAAAATATTGTGAATTTCTAGAGCTGCATTTCTATATGAACTGACTCATTGACTTGTGCTCGCTGGCCTTGCTGCAAGAAAATATTTTGAATTTCTGTAGCTGCATTTCTATGTGAACTGACTCATTGACTTGTGCTCGCTGGCCTTGCTGCAAGAAAATATTGTGAATTTCTAGAGCTGCATTTCTATGTGAACTGACTCATTGACTTGTGCTCACTGGCCTTGCTGCAAGAAAATATTGTGAATTTCTAGAGCTGCATTTCTATGTGAACTGACTCATTGACTTGTGCTCGCTGGCCTTGCTGCAAGAAAATATTGTGAATTTCTAGAGCTGCATTTCTATGTGAACTGACTCATTGACTTGTGCTCCCTCCTTGGAAAGGATCCTGCTGGAACTCATTAATGATTGACACTAATTGTTCCCAGGCACTCAGGGAACTCCGTGGAGCATTCTCTGGGGACATGGAAGGTGTGGATAGGAGGGGCCAATCCTGCAGCAGCCACTGCTGGGCCTTTCTCACGAAAGGTCACACTCATTTGTGGTGACTTTTGATTTTTAAATGGTGTTTACTGTTGGTAAAAGCATCCCCCAGATGAATTTAATAAAGATGACTCCATCCTCTGGGGATTGCTGAGGTGGAAGGATGAGTGCTCCGGGCTGGGGGTGTCTGGGTTGATTTTTTCATGCTTTAAAATGCTTTCTGTGCTGCTCAGCTCCAGCCTGGGAGGCTGCTGGGCCTTGGTGTTATCCTTGCTTTGGTGGAAGCAGCAGAGACCCCAAATTCCTCCATTTCTAACCACATCTGTCCCCAGCCGGAGCTGCAGCTCTGGGTGAGGAAGGGGCACTGGGGACAGTCCCCACTGAGGTTGTGAATTCCCCATTTTCACCTCCCTGAAGGCTGATTTCCACCCTTCGGGGTCCTAGTGCCCCCCTGAAGGGTTCCAATGGCTGATCAATAATCCCAGGGCAGCCCCAGAGGGGTGAGCGTGTGCAGAACCCAGGGGACGTGGGGGAATGGTGGGGAGGATGAAATAGGAAAGCCTTGTAAATATGATTCCCTGGCAAAAGATGCTGAGAATATGGAAACTATGAGCGAGATTGAAATGAAGACAACTTTGAGATACCAAACCCCAGTGACTGAACAACTGGAAAACAATGGTGTGGCCACTGAAGGGAATCCCCTTTGGATTAAACAATTCCCTTTTGATTAAACAATTCCCCTTTGGATTAAACAATTCCCCTTTGGATTAAACAATTCCCCTTTGGATTAAACAATTCCCCTTTGGATTAAACAATTCCCCTTTGGATTAAACAATTCCCTTTTGATTAAAAAGTTCCCCTTTGGATTAAACAATCCCCTTTGGATTAAACAATTCCCCTTTGGATTAAACAATTCCCCTTTGGATTAAACAATTCCCCTTTGGATTAAACAATTCCCCTTTGGATTAAACAATTCCCCTTTGGATTAAACAATTCCCCTTTGGATTAAACAATTCCCCTTTGGATTAAACAATCCCCTCTGCTTGCAGGCAGCTCCAAGGGTCAGAGCAGACCCTGCCAACTCGGCAGAGGGTCCAAAATCAGTTTCTAGAGTTTAAAATCTAACGCCGTATGGTAACGCAATGACTCTCCTAGGCTGTGTGTAAATGTTGTAGGATCTCTAGCTTGTTCTAGTGAAAATTAGAATATTCAGCACAGAAGATGATTTATTGTATTGTAAATGGCAACTGCGGCATTCTATTCTATTCTATTCTATTCTATTCTATTCTATTCTATTCTATTCTATTCTGTTCTATTCTGTTCTACTCTATTCTATTCTATTCTATTCTATTCTATTCTATTCTATTCTATTCTATTCTATTCTATTCTATTCTATTCTACTCTCCTCTACTCTACTCTACTCTACTCAACTTTACTCTACTCTACTCTACTCTACTCTACTCTACTCTACTCTACTCTACTCTATTCTATTCTATTCTATTCTATTCTATTCTATTCTTTTCTGTCCTCTTTCTTCTCTCTCTCTCTCCCCTCTCTGCCCTGCTCTGAGCTGTGTCTGGCAGCTCCTGGCAGCTCCCCTACCCCCAGCCCTCTCACAATAAACCTCATGCTCTCAGACCTCACTTCAGAGATCTCTCGTCTCCATCCTGACTGTCCAAAACAAAACCAGGACCAAATCCTCAGGGGAAGCCTGGATTCCCTCACCAGAACTGAAACGAGCCAAGCTGCCGTGATTTACCCAGCCCTGCGTGCAGCCAGGCAGATCTAGAGTCATTTAAATAAAAGGAGAAGGGTATTTGTGCCGAGGCTGGGGACACAGATAAATCCAGGGCAGGCTGACCACGGCTCCGTGCTGGGCACACTGCAGAGAACAAACCCAGCAATGAGCAAAGCTGCATCATAAATCTGCTGCTTATTGCTTACAGCTTCGGGCTGACTGAAAATCAACTCCCTTTAGCTCCAGATTAGGGGATTGCTGCTCCTGGATTTGATTACGGGGATGGATCTGTTTGAAATCTGCATTTCCATATAGACAGAGCTCCTCTCGCAGCCCTGCCGCGTTCCCGAGGAGACAGAGGAGCTCAGGGCTGGGTGTTTTCCAAGGAAAAGCTGCAGCAGAGGCCTGGGAGAATGTGGGGGTCAGGAATTTGGGGGGCAATGGTCTGGAATGACCCTGCCAGGCCTCGGTCTGCAGCTGCAGAGTCCCCTTGGGTTAAGGAGTGAGGTTTTTGTGGGAAATGAGGCTCACTGTGCTCAGCCCCAGCCCTGGGTGGGTGAGGGCATGTGTGGGACACGATGCTGCAGTTCTGCTGCAGAGGAGAAGAAACTGAGGCACAAATGTGCTTTTTCAGCCTTTCTTTAGCCTCTCCAATCTCCCTGCGAGCTGGAGTTTCCAGCTGGGAACTCCCAGGTTTCGTTCCCTCCCTGGGTCACCTCCAGGTGAGCAGCTCTGGAAGGCACAGATGAAAGTTCTGTGAAATTTGGACATCTGCAGACAAAATCTGTGTCCTGCAGCCTCTGCCAAATCCCATTTCTTCTGTGTTCCCCTCCCTGCAAACGCCTCCCACCCTGAGATTTTCAACGGCGAGTAGAAAATTGCTCTGTTGGCAGAAAAAAAGGGAATTTAATCCCTTCCAGCACCTGATTGTGGCTGTGCAAACTTGGAATTGAATATGCAATAACAGGTGGGGGAAAAATGAAGAACAATCATGTAAAAGTAGAATTACTTCCAACTGGTTTTACTTCCCCCTTCCTTTTTGCAGTGATTTTGTGCCTGTTTGACTTTGCTGGAATGAGTGGCTTGGAGTGGATATCCCATGGGATATCCCTGGGGTCGGGGGGAATTCAGCTGGAAGCTTTTTAGGAGAGAAAAACCCTTGAGAGTCAGAAATTGCTGCAGTGCTGGTGTGCCTCTGACTTCCTACCTCGAAAAGGCTTTGGGGAACTTTTATTTCCTATTTCAAATTTTCCTATTTATTGTTTTGTTTAAGGACTAATACCAGTGACTTGCTGACATAATATTCCCTCTTAATTCCACGTTCTGAGCCTCGGGAAGAGCAGCAGCTGCAGCCTCTCAGTTGCCAAGGGCACAGTCCAAATTTCCCGTGTTTTATTTGCCACTGGGGCTGAGTTTTTCCCTCTTTGGGAGCTAAAATTCCGTGGTTTAGGTCTGAATGTATCAAATCCAGCTGGGTGTGCTGAAGATTTATTTCATTTCTGGCTGGGCTGTGCCACTTCCTCAGGTTTTTTTGGCAATTGTTTATCCTCACTTTTAGTTTGGGGAGTTTGGGACAGGAAGCTGAGCTGAACCCCCAGGCCGTGGCAGGGAGGGACAAGGTGACACAGACACAGCACAGCTCTGCGATGGCTCTGAGCCCTCCCCTCCCCTGCGACCCTCCCCAAGCCCAAAAAATCTCAAACCCAGGAGGAAAAACCCTCCCTGTGCACCTCCATGAGTGCCCACGGCCAGCAGTGCTGGTGGCAGAGATTCGTCAAGCTGAGGTGGTAATTAAAATTTTCTCCTTTGCCATCGAGTGGCTGCTGCTGAAATTGGAATTATTGGAGCTGCAGGGTTTGGTGCAGACCAAGCAATGCTTGTGGGACTCTGAGAGAAACTGCTCCTCCTGAAGGATCCAGTGCAGTTCTTCCTCTAGAATTGAAAACTCCAACTCTCTCCTCAGCTGCTCCCTCTTGCAGTTCATGTTCCAGGGGCAAAACACTGAATTTCCAAACTATTTTACAGGAATTTCCAAACTATTTTACAGGAATTTCCAAACTATTTTACAGGAATTTCCAAACTATTTTACAGGAATTTCCAAACTATTTTACAGGAATTTCCAAACTATTTTACAGGAATTTCCAAACTATTTTACAGGAATTTCCAAACTATTTTACAGGAATTTTCAAACTATTTTACAGGAATTTTCAAACTATTTTACAGGAATTTCTGAACTATTTTACAGGAATTTCCAAACTATTTTACAGGAATTTCCAAACTATTTTACAGGAATTTCCAAACTATTTTACAGGACTTCATGGAAAATCAGGGGGGTTCACACTAAAAAAAAAAAAAAAAAAAAAAAAAAAAAAAAAAAAAAAAAAAAGGATTAGCTGAGTTTAATTTTTTTTTTCCTGAGAACTTCAGGCTCGTGTAGAACTCGAGCTGCTCCACCATGGTTTGGTGAGAGGCTGGATGGAGTCAGAGCAGCCCAGAGCTGCAATTCACCCCAGGAATGGCTCAGCTCCTCCTTCCCCCTGCTCAGGAATGTTTTCCCTACCCCATTTTCCCTGTAAGAAACACTAATTGAAATTCATGCTCGCATGTCTTATGAACTATGAGTCAGAGGAATAAAAGCACTTAATCACTTAATAAAATTATTGCCTCTCCAAGCATGAAAGGAGGGTGGGGGCAGGGCGAGCAGGAGCTGTGCATGGCAATTGCTGTGAAAACAAATCTCTGTCATCAGTGGGACGAGCAGCTCAGGGCATCCCTTCCTGGTCCTGGTGTGGCCAGGGGGGACTGAGTGGCCCCAGGGGTCCCTGAGTGTCCCCAGGGGTGCCTGAGTGTCCCCAGCAGTGCCTGAGTGTCCCTGGTGGTGTCTGAGTGTCCCCAGGGGTGTCTGAGTGTCCCCAGGGGGAACTGAATGTCGCCAGGGGTGCCTGAGTGTCCCCAGTGCTGTCTGAGTGTCCCCAGCAGTGCCTGAGTGTCCCCAGGGGTGTCTGAGTGTCCCCAGGGGTGCCTGAGTGTCCCCAGCGGTACCTGACTGTCCCCAGGGGTGCCCGAGTGTCCCCAGGGGTGTCTGAGTGTCCCCAGCAGTGCCTGACTGTCCCCAGCGGTACCTGACTGTCCCCAGGGGTGCCTGAGTGTCCCCAGTGATAGGTGTGAGTGTCCCCAGGGGTGTCTGAATGTCCCCAGGGGTGTCTGAGTGTCCCCAGGGGGGCCTGAGTGTCCCCAGCGGTACCTGACTGTCCCCAGGGGTGCCTGACTGTCCCCAGGGGTGTCTGACTGTCCCCAGGGGTGTCTGACTGTCCCCAGGGGTGCCTGAGTGTCCGCAGTGATAGGTGTTAGTGTCCCCAGGGGTGCCTGACTGTCCCCAGGGGTACCTGACTGTCCCCAGGGGTGTCTGAGTGTCCCCAGGGGTGCCTGACTGTCCCCAGGGGTGTCTGAGTGTCCCCAGGGGTGCCTGACTGTCCCCAGGGGTGCCTGACTGTCCCCAGGGGTGCCTGACTGTCCCCAGGGGTGTCTGAGTGTCCCCAGGGGTACCTGACTGTCCCCAGGGGTGCCTGACTGTCCCCAGGGGTGTCTGAGCATCCCCAGAGGTGCCTGAGTGTCCCCAGCAGTGCCAGGTCCCCTCCCAGCAGCTCCGAGCTGCCTCTGTCCCCTTGGCCACCTCACCTGGCCCAGGTGAGGCAGGACACACCCGAGAGGTTTCAGTTTCTCCAGTTTTCCAGGGAAAACCCAAACTGCAGTGCCCTGAGCCCCTCTGCTCCAGCAGAGCTGTGAACACTCCCTGAGTTGATTCTTGTCAGTTCGAGAGACTCTGAAGAGCCTCGAGACTCCTCCAGATGAAAAGCCCTGGGAAAAAAAAAAAAAACCAAAAACCAAAAAACCAAACCCACGAAACATTAATTATTTATCTCTCGGTGTCATTATTGTATAAGGTTTAAATTACTACTCCAAAATCATTTCTCATTCCGGTGTGCTGTCATCTCTGCAGACACAAAGAACTTTCCTTCTCTGATATCTGCTGCACATCAGCTGCTCGGGATTTATTAGGGAAAACCTCCCCTCCTCTCCTCCCATCCCTCCCAGTAGCCAACTGGATTAGTTTGGACTAAATTAAATACTCTCCGAAAAAAAGCTAAAAAGAAAAGGAGCGAATCGATACGGAATAAGAAATTAAAAATCACTTCATTGAATTTATTTGAATCTGCAGAGTTGTAAAGTGCTTAAACTGCAGATCGCACGCTCTGAGCAATCCGGGGAGATTCCCAGCGAGGATTGGGAGTGCAGAGCTCAGGTTTGTTCAGCTGCACAGGAGATGGAGGTTGTCTGATCCAGGCTCGGAGTGCAGAGCATGCACAGCAGGAGGTTTGCCCTAGGCCAGGAGCCCTGCAGGCTCTGGGGACATTGCACCTTCTTTTCGTGGTTTTTCCCCTTTTGCCCATGAATTCTCTTTTCCTGAGCAATCCATCCCCGGAGCACCTCACTGTGGTGAGAAGGGCCAGGTCCTGTTAGCAGAGGGGGCTGGGGAGCCCCTCCTGCATCATCCTGGGGGGGATGGCACCAGGGTGTCACTGAGCCCCTCCTGCATCACCCCCAGTGCATCACTGAACCCCCAGTGCATCACTGAGCCCTTCCTGCATCACCCCCAGTGCATCACTGAACCCCCAGTGCATCACTGAGCCCCTCCTGCATCATCCTGGGGGGGATGGCACCAGGGTGTCACTGAGCCCCTCCTGCATCACCCCCAGTGCATCCCTGAGCCCCTCCTGCATCATCCTGGGGGGGGGATGGCACCAGGGTGTCACTGAGCCCCTCCTGCATCACCCCCAGTGCATCCCTGAGCCCCTCCTGCATCATCCTGGGGGGGGGATGGCACCAGGGTGTCACTGAGCCCCTCCTGCATCACCCCCAGTGCATCCCTGAGCCCCTCCTGCATCCCTGAGCCCCTCCTGCATCACCCCCAGTGCATCCCTGAGCCCCCAGTGCATCACTGAGCCCTTCCTGCATCATCCTGGGGGGGGGATGGCACCAGGGTGTCACTGAGCCCCTCCTGCATCACCCCCAGTGCATCACTGAGCCCTTCCTGCATCACCTCCAGTGCATCATTGAACCCTTCCTGAATTATCCCATGGGGATGGCACCAGGGCATCACCCCCAGTGCATCCCTGAGCCCCTCCTGCATCATCCTGGGGGGGATGGCACCAGGGTGTCATTGAGCCCCTCCTGCATCACCCCCAGTGCATCCCTGAGCCCCTCCTGCATCCCTGAGCCCCTCCTGCATCATCCTGAGGGGGGATGGCACCAGGGCATCACCCCCAGTGCATCACTGAGCCCCTCCTGCATCATCCTGGGGGAGATGGCACCAATGCATCACCCCCAGTGCATCACTGAGCCCCTCCTGCATCACCCCCAGTGCATCGCCCCCAGTGCATCTGCTGCTCCCATCCCAGCCCAGTGCTCATCCATCACTGTGTGTGCTCTTGAAATCTTGAGGCTCTAGTTTTCTCCTTTAAACCCCCCCCCTTTTCTTCTTTTTTTAATATTTCTCTCCTTTTAAAAATTATTTCTCCCGTTTTTAAAAAATATTTTTCCTTTTCTTTTTAACCATTTCAGTGTTAACTCTTCAGTATCCCCCAGGTGCTCCGAGGCCCAAACCCTTTTAGAGGTGCAGGAGCATCAGCTCTGTGGTTTTAATCTCTGACCCTTTGGAGATCATTTAGGGGCGAAGGTTTTCATTTTGCTGCTGCTCTGTGGGGTCTCTGTGGGCACCACTTGATCTCAGGTACAGATTTGTGCCTCAGGCCAAGCCAGATTTGGGTAATTTGAATTTGTCTTTAAAGTGTTGTGATTCCTAAAACCTGTGCTTCACTTCTAATCCTGCCTTAATGCTCAGGTTTAGTTCAGATAATGCTCAGTTCCTCTTCCAAAGCCAAGCTGGACCAGCCACAGCTTGAAAAAGCTCTGGAAAAGCAACCCTGAGATCATCAGGAGCACAGGGAATTCTCTCTGGGTGCTCCTGGGAGCAGAGCCAGGACCTGCTCTGGGCCAAGTGTCTGGAACCGAATGAAAAATATGGGAAATTTGTTTTGGAAGTACTTCCCTAAAAGTGGGATTTGTCCTGTGTGCTCTCTGCCCTGCCCTGGCCCCACAAATTCCCAATTTGTGCTGTTTTTACACCAAAAATGGCTTCGACCCCAAGCCGAGGTTTCTCTCCCCAAGCTGCAGTCGGGGAGGCTGAGCTATTTGCATCCTAGTTAAGATGTTTGTGGATTTGTGCATAATTTAGAGCCAGTTATTTTATATTCAGGGCAATCTTTTTCAACCGTTGAGAATGAATTGCAAAATTAAAAAAAAAAAAAGAAAAAGAAAAGGAAGTAACTTATAAGGGGAAAATAAGTCTGGGTTTGAGTGGGAAAGCAGAAAGTAAATAACGAGGATTATGCCAGAGCCTGGGGATAGAAATGTAATAAAATGCTGAATTGAGACACAAACAAACTGTAGACACAAGTTGGATTGGAGCTCAGATTTGGCCACTTAATATTTATGTGAGAGCAGCGCGATCAAAGCGGCAGCGACGGTTGTTTGGATGGTGCAGCCCTCGGTGTCTGGGAAGACAGATATTAGAAAAGTGCCTGTGGAGATGTCTGTCCTTATCAGATGACCCGGGCACAAAAGGAATTTCAAAGCTCTGCAGACAAAGGAACTCTTCTTGCAGCACAATTGTGGTCCCGGGGTAATTTTGCAGAAATTTCTGTCAGTGCAGGGAAAGGCACAAGGGCAGGGCTGGGGCAGCCCAAGCATCACCTGCTGGAGTTTGGTGTCTGTTTGGGGACAGAACTCACCTGGAGTGAGGAATTGTCCTTGCCCTGCAATTGGTTCACCCCTGGGGTTAGGCACAGCTGCTGGTTGGGGTTTTGGGTGTGGCAGATGTGGCACAGGTCAGGTGGCTGTCACTGCCAGGGCTGTGCAGTGACCCTGGGGCTGCAGAGCAGTGCCCACAGAGCTCTGCCAGGGCGGGGTCATCTCAGTGCCTCTGTGCTCTGACTGCTGCAGTGGCATCGGCTCTGTCCCTCCCTGGACGCTCCTGCTCCTCCCTGGTCCCTGCGTCCCGAGGGGTGCCATCCCTCAGTGCCATCCCTCGGTGCCATCCCTCGGTGCCATCCTCAGTGCCATCCCTCAGTGCCATCCCTCAGTCCCATCCTTTGGGGTGCCATCCCTCGGGGTGCCGTTCCTTGGGGTCCCATCCTCCATGCCATCCTCAGTGCCATCCCTCGGTGCCATCCCTCGGTGCCATCCCTCGGTGCCATCCTCAGTGCCATCCCTCAGTCCTATCCTTTGAGGTGCCATCCCTCGGGGTGCCATTCCTTGGGGTTCTATCCTCGGTGCCATCCTCAGTGCCATCCTCAGTGCCATCCCTCGGTCCCATCCCTCCGGGAGGGCATCCCTTGGGGTGCCATCCCTTGGGTTCCCATCCCTCGGGGTGCCATCCTCAGTGCCATCCCTCAGTGCCATCCTCAGTCCCATCTTCAGTCCCATCCTTGGTGCCATCCCTCGGTGCCATCCCTCGGGGGGACATCCCTCATTGCCATCCCTCGGGGTGAAATCCCTCAGGGTCCCATCCCTTGGTGCCATCCTCAGTGCCATCCTCAGTGCCATTCCTCAGTCTCATTCTCAGTGCCATCCTCAATCCCATCCCTTGGGGTCCCATCCCTCAGTGCCATCCTCAATCCCATCCCTCAGTGCCATCCACAGTGCCATCCCTTGGGGTGCCATCCTTAGTCCCGTCTCTCACTGCCATCCCTCGGTGCCATCCTCAGTGCCATCCCTCAGTGCCACCCCAGCTGTGCCAGCTGTGTTTCAGCATCCTCTGCCCTGGCACAATCAGAACCCCAAAATCCTCATTTCCTCCTCTCCCCCGGCAGCACTTGCCCGAGGACTCACTGGAACCTGGAAAATACAAACCTTGTGGAGGTTTCAAGGCTGAAGAAAGCAAACGAAATGTTTTTTTCCTAGCTTATGTGGGCCCTGTTAAATTCTGAAGGCATACTGGAAGCACTGAGTTATGTAACCTCCCTAGGAATTCCCTGTGCATTGGATTCCCTGCATTTCAATGTGCATCCAGATCAAATCTGGACCCTGGCAAACCTTGTTCTTCTCTTGAACATTTGCAGCAGTGTCAGCTTCGGCACTGGAGGTCTTTTCCCTTCACAAGGTTTATTCCCCACAATGGAGAGCGGTAGAGGAGGGGAAATATTTTTATTTTCTCCCAAAGCTTCCAAATTCAAGCTTTTTTTATGGGTGAAAACTGCAAGCAATTCAATTCCCATCTTAGCTGTTTTCCAGGAAAACTTGACGTGTTCTTTAACAAAGGGCTTTGAGCCATAAGGAGAATAAATGTGAGGCTAATCCCAATTAATGTGTGCAAACAGAGCCTAAAAACCCCAGATCTGTGCTTAAAATGGCCTTGTGTCCCTCCTCGTGTGGTGCTAAAATGAACCCTCTCTGCTGCTCTGGAGTGCTGGAGTTTAACAGAATAAAATCAGTGCAAAAAAATGGTCAGACACAATTTCTGAGCCGAGGAGAGGCAGCCTGTCAAATTAACAGCAGTGGGACAGGAGACTGGAAAATCAATCAATTCTCCCCAGCCAGACAGAGATTGCTGGAAGAAACACAGATTTGTGTAAATACATTTTGAGGGGGGTCAAAAAAATTTTTTTTTTTCTGCTTCTTCCGTGCGTCTGTCTGGTCTCAAGCTGTCCTCCGCACTGAGGAAACATTGATTTTTTGTTCTGGCTGATTTTTAGCTGAAAGGCCCAGCTTTGCTGGACTTGGCCTCGTACAAAATTTTCTGCCACAAGCTGTGAGTTTGGGCTGTGAGCAGAGCTTTAATTACCACGGATCCCACACAGTCTGTAGGTTTGACAGGAATATCTCAGGATCTGTTTTTTCCAGGGCATTGCTGCTGATGGTCTCTGTGCAGCCTGGAATCTCATCGTGGATAAATAAAAAGGGTATTTTAAACCAAAGCTTGTTTTCTCCCCCAAAATAACATTGATTTATCAGCTCTGGAGCTGGGATCTGTGCACTGGGAGCTCCAAAAATTCCAGGCTGTGGCTCCCTGGATGTGTTGTGTGCTAGAGGGAATGGGGAGGGGATTTTCTGTGGTGGCAGAAGCAAATCCAAGTCTAAAAATAGGTCATTGTGAAGGCTGAGAGGACAAGGACTGACAGGAGACTGCCAGGGAGGTGAATTTTGATGGAGCAGCAGCAGCTGGGTGACAAAAGTGACAAAAGTGCCTGGGGACTGCTCGGCACACTCTGCCGAGTGCCAGTGCCTAAACGCCGCCACTTATTGGGCTGAATGTGTCCCCGGAGGGCTCTAATGAGAGGAGTGGGGACTGGATTTTGGGAGTAATTAGCCTTAAAAGTCTCGAGTTTTCTGTCTGAGTGCAGCCGAGGGAGCAGAGCTCAGCGCTGCTGTCTGTGCTGCTGTGCTCCATCTCCTGCTGCCACCTCGGTGTGCATCCCTGAGATCCCCAATGGCCTTTTAAAAGCCTGGGATTCAAATCTGATTTTAAAAGGCTGAGATTCAGGGGCTAAGAGGAGAGAGGAGGGGTTCCTCAGCTCGTGGCACAGTGCTGTGCACTGGAATGAGGAAGTTTTGGGGGAAGGAGGCACCTTGGGTGCTCATCCCAAAGCAGTTGTTGGCAAAAGAGGGTTTGGGGCCTCTTCTCACGGAAATTATTCCAACCCAGCTGCTGGAGAGCTGTGCTTTGAGATCAGGCCTTCCAAATTAACGAGCAAAGCTGAGCAGTGTTTGGGAATTTTGGACAGACTCGTACAGGAAACAATTGTAGAAACTTTTAGGCAAATGGCTCATTTCAGCAAAGCTCCAGGTTTTCATTGTCTGTGTTTTGGAAGGAAAATCTCCTTCAGGCTCGGAGCAGCCTGGCCCCTGGAGCAAAGCACTGTGTCCAGGGAACAGCAGCACATGAAATAATTCCAACTTCTCTCTCTGGCTGTCCTTCCATTGTGTTTAGTAGAATAAATAGCTTTATACTTGCAGGGAAAAGCTAGAAAACGTGAATTGATTGTGCCTTTGAAAGTAAACGAGGAGGAAGATTGACAAAAAGCACTGGAGAAGTTTTGCTGTTGTCACAGAGCCCTGTTCCTCCTCGTGGCCTGTCCTGGTCTCAGCTCTCCCATCTGTTCCGTGGTGTCTATAATTAGCCTGTCTTTCACAACTTTTCAGAGTTTGGCACTCCTCATCCTTGCCTCACTGTATTTCCATTCCTGGGGAATAAATGTGAGAACAAAACAAATTACCAGCCCTTCGAATTCCTGAGCCTTTCCTCCTCCTGAGCTTTTCCCTTTTCTCTCTCCCACAATTGAGGCTGGAGGGTCTCAGCACCCATGGACATGGTGACCTTGGGTGGCCCAGGGATGTTGGGTGACCCTGGGTGGCCCAGGGACATTGGGTGACCTTGGGTGGCCCAGGGACATTGGTGACTTTGGGTGGCCCAGGGCCATTGGGTGACCCTGGGTGGCCCAGGGACATTGTTTGACCTTGGGTGGCCCAGGGACATTGTTTCACCCTGGGTGGCCCAGGGACATTGGGTGAGTTTGGGTGGCCCAGGGACATTGTTTTACCCTGGGTGGCCCAGGGACATTGGGTGACCCTGGGTGGCCCAGGGACATTGTTTTACCCTGGGTGGCCCAGGGACATTGGGTGGCCCTGGGTGGCCCAGGGCCATTGGGTGAGTTTGGGTGGCCCAGGGACATTGTTTGACCCTGGGTGGCGCAGGGCCATTGGGTGACCCTGGGTGGCCCAGGGACATTGGGTGACCTTGGGTGGCCCAGGGACATTGTTTGACCCTGGGTGGCCCAGGGACATTGTTTGACCCTGGGTGGCCCAGGGCCATTTTCAGTGCAGGGTCACTGCTCGGGGCTGTGTTGGGTTACCCCGAGGGGCTGCACAAACACCTCCCAGAGGAAACTGAGGGAGGGTCGATCCCTCAGCTCAGGCTCTGCAGAGCCTTTGGGCTCAGGAGCTGCCCTGGAATGAGGATCTCCTCCCTGGGCTCAGGACGGACAGGGCCCAGAGCCTCTGCAGGCTGAGGAAGGAGCTCGGAGGGTCCTTATGAGAGGGCTCTGCTGGGACCCTCAGCAGAATCTCACCCTGCAGAGTCACAGAGAGCTGCTCTCTGCCAGCAGCTCCAGCACGAGGCCTCTGGGGCTGTCTGCACGAGGAGATTGTCCCCAAAGCTGCACCCCTGGCCCTGCTGGGAGCAGCTGCTCTGCACGGCCATGCCTGGGACTGCTTTTATCACTGTTCCACCCCTTTGATATTCCTGCAGTAGCACCACTGCTTGCTCACCCTCTGGAGGTGCTTTCAAAACCTTTTGCATTCGCTTGTGCCTTTGCAGGGTGGGAATGGACTGCCCCAGGTTGGATTTATTTTTTGGCAGCTGCACAGCCCTGGGCTGCCGTGTGAGGTTGTACAATTCGGAGATAAACTCTCACTTAGATCCTTGTACAATGGAACCAGATACAAATCGATTTCCTTTTGCTATTTCTGTGTTCAGAGCAGAATCTGTGGAGAGGCAGCATTAATTCACCGTGCAGAGAGTGGCATAAATAGTGTGGCATTGGGAACATCCATTTAATTATCCAGCTCTTGTCTGCAGGGTGGGAAGGGCTGGGTCCTGTCTCCATTACCGGAACCACTCTGAATTATAGGAGATAATAAAGCAAAAAAAGCTGAACTGTGGCAAGGCTTATCTTTGCAGGCAGGGGAAACGCTCGGACAGGAGAGCTGCAGGGAGAGCTGCAGGGATTTGAGGAGTCCTTGCCTCCCCCGAGTGCAGCAGGGCAGTGATGATTTCTCAGCCCTGGAGAAGGCACAGCTCAGCCTTTTTCTGTGCTTTGCATGGCTCAGCTCTGCCCCCAAACCCTTTGGTCTGGAGGTGAGGACAACCCCAGAAAGTCCACCCTGGATGAGCCCAGCCCTGCAGCTCCATCCCCATCCCACAGCTGCCCTGCCCCGAGGAGGGTGCAGAGACCCTGAAAATGCAGGGAAAATGAAAGATTCCTCCTCCTGCTGCTGCTGTGCCCTCCAGAGCTCATTTCTCAGCTGCCCAGGAGGTGGGGAGAGCTAAATCAGCAGCTCAGGCACCTGGCAGAGGCTCTGTCTCACTGCCCTGCATGGCTGAGCCGCAGCCATGCATCTCCTGCAGCCATGCATCTCCTGCAGCCATGCATCTCCTGCAGCCATGCATCTCCTGCAGCCATGCATCTCCTGCAGCCTTTCCTCCCTGCGATCAGGGCAGTGTCAGTGTCAGCCTGGCTGGAGCCACAGCCTGCCAGAGCTGACCCTGCTTGGAGGCTTGACCTGATTGGAGAATCCCAAAATCCGGGCACAGAGCACTATAGAATCCCAAAATCCGGGCACAGAGCACTGGGGAATCCCAAAATCCAGGCACAGAGCACTGGGGAATCCCAAAATCTGGGCACAGGGCACTGGGGAATCCCAAAATCTGGGCACAGAGCACTGGGGAATCCCAAAATCCAGGCACAGGGCACTGGGGAATCCCAAAATCCAGGCACAGGGCACTGGAGAATCCCAAAATCTGGGCACAGGGCACTGGGGAATCCCAAAATCTGGGCACAGGGCACTGGGGAATCCCAAAATCTGGGCACAGAGCACTATAGAATCCCAAAATCCAGGCACAGGGCTCTGGAGAATCCCAAAATCTGGGCACAGGGCACTGGGGAATCCCAAAATCCAGGTACAGAGCACTGGGGAATCCCAAAATTGGGCACAGGGCACTGGGGAATCCCAAAATCCAGGCACAGGGCACTGGGGAATCCCAAAATCTGGGCACAGAGCACTGGGGAATCCCAAAATCTGGGCACAGAGCACTGGAGAATCCCAAAATCTGGGCACAGAGCACTATAGAATCCCAAAATCCAGGCACAGGGCACTGGAGAATCCCAAAATCCGGGCACAGGGCACTGGAGAATCCCAAAATCGGGCACAGGGCACTGGAGAATCCCAAAATCCGGGCACAGGGCAGTGGGGAATCCCAAAATCCGGGCACAGGGCTGGGCCAGCAGTGTCCTCCCTCCTTCCCCTGAGCCCTGGGACAGGACAGGAGAGGACAGGAGAGCTCAGCTGTCCCCTGCGTGTGACAGAGCAGCAGCAGGGCTGGGGCTGCAGCTGTGCAGCCTGTGAGGTGTCAGTCAGTCAGCGTAAAAAGAGTAAAAGAGTCCTCAGAGAGACTCCTTTAATACCAAACTTATCTGATCTGACAGTCGCGCACTCCAAAATTGAATTAATAAATCATTCCCGGCTCTGGTTGGAATAGTTAATCCGTGTTTTGTGCCCCAGCAGAGAGGAAAATGGCCCTGCTTTCCTGCCTTTGTGACATATTGGGCCTAAATAGAATTAATGATGAGGCTTTCTGACTTTATTTGCTGTGGGGAAGAGCTGTTTCTGAGGCGATGGCAAGGGAGGAGCGCAGGGAGGAGCTCGGAATGGATTATTCCCAATATTGGGTTCCAAAAAGGTGCAGATGTTCACCTCTGGCTGGGGCAGTGTGGTGGGACAGCAAGGAGAGGATGGCACAAAATTCAGTGGAAAATCTGTGTGAATTCCTGGTGGGTGCACACAACTCACACCGAAAGGGAAATTTGTGTGAATTCCTGGTGGGTGCACACGGAACTAAAAAAAAAAAAGAGAAATTCATGTGAATTCCTGGTGGGTGCACACAGAACTCAAAAAAAAAGAGAAATTCATGTGAATTCCTGGTGGGTGCACACAGAACTCAAAAAAAAAGGGGAATTCGTGTGAATTCCTGGTGGGTGCACATGGAACTCACCAAAAAGGGGAATTTTGTGTGAATTCCTGGTGGGTGCACATGGAACTCACACCAAAAGCAAAATCTGTGTGAATTCCTGGTGGGAGCACATGGAACTCACACCAAAAAGGAAATTTGTGTGAATTCCTGGTGGGTGCACACAGAACTCACACCAAAAGGGAAATTTGTGTGAATTCCTGGTGGGTGCACATAGAACTAAAAAAAAAAAGGGGAATTCATGTGAATTCCTGGTGGGTGCACACAATTCACAGCAAAGGGGAAATTCGTGTGAATTCCTGGTGGGTGAACATAGAACTCACACCAAAAGGGAAATTCGTGTGAATTCCTGGTGGGTGAACATGGAACTCACACCGAAAGGGAAATGAACAAAACTCTCTGGCTTTGGCTGCAGAAAATGCTGGGAATATCTGAAAAGAAACAGTGCCTTTAGAGGGATCAAAGTCCTTCTGGTGGGAAGAGCTGTGCAGAAATTGCAGATCCATTCCTTGGGGGAGATTCCTTCAGAGGGAGCAGCGAGAGGCTCAGACATTCTGCCTCTGTGCCTCCACATCAGCCTGGCCCTGCAGTCAGCAGGAGATTTTGCCCTAGAAAACAGTGACAAATAATTGGGGAAATCCCTGTGTCCCTGCCCTGGTCCTCCCAGCTCTGGGCAGGCTGCAGAAATCAGGATTTGTTCCTGAAATTGTCTGGGTGGCTTTGGCCAGGCAGAGATGGCAGAGCAGAGGACAGTGGGGATAATTAAACAGCTGAAGATGGAAGTAAACAGATAAATCAGATTTTCCTCACGTTGCTGTGGAAGTTAATTATTGGAACATTAAGTGCGTTCGGCAGAATTAAACCAAATGGTGAATTAAGCTTCTGCCGTGGAGTGGTGGAAAATCAGCTCTGAAGAGATTTCCTGTGGAATTCCAACGTGGGGCTTCCAAATTTGGGGGGGAAAAGGGGTTTTTTGGCAACTGGGATGTTGGTTCAGAGCTCATCTCTGGTTCCAGTCACTCTTCAGCCTCCTGGGCAGGGAGCACAGGGGGCAGGGAGGGGCTGAGCTGTGGTATGGCTTTAGATTTCCCGAGGATTGCAGGAGCTGGCAAAGAAAATTCAGGCAGACGAAGCCAAGATGGCGAAAGGAGAACTTAATTTACAAGAAACCTCTTTATATATCCATTAATAACCTGACAACTCTTGGTCAGCAAAGAATCCACCTCCTAAAACCATTGGGCACAACCAAATATCACCTAATACCAAACACAGAGATGAAGAAAGTAAAAGAATGCAGCTTATCTCTATTCTCTCTGAGAAAGAACAGAAAGATTTTAAAACAGTGCAATTACACTGTGGCATGAGGAATTTTGGCCGAAGTGGAGCTGGAAAAACGTGCCCAAAGAGGAGGGATTGCTCTCTCAGGTGTGAGGCACACAGAGAACACTCCAACCTTTCCCTAATTCCATCCGTGGGATACAAATGGCAGGCAGGCAGCTGATGGATCCGAGCCTTTTGTGCTGTTTGGACTCATTAGTGCCTCTAATTACTGCAAATAGAGCAGCTTTCACATTTTTTGGGACGCTGCAGCTCAGAGGGAAGGCACAGAGCTGAAGATAAGTCGGTGCATAAAGAGATCCTGACTCCTCATTAACCTTTCTGCTGCTTTGCATGAAAGCCAAATAAATCCTGATTTTGGGGAAAACAGCCCCGTTCGCTGGCCACACCTGAGAGTGAAACCCTCCCTGCAAATTTGGGCAGTGAAATGCACTTTAAAGAGCAGAAATGAGCCCTTGGCTGCGTCCCCCAGGGTTTGCCCCTTCCATTTGCAGCGCAGTGGGAGCTGCAGCAGCACTGAGCTCTCAATGGGTCCCAGTAGGTCCCCGAGCTGAAATGGCCTCAAATTGGTCCCAGGAATTCTCTCTGCAATTTGGTTCTTAACAGGGTAAAAGCACAAATGGGAAGAAAGGCCAGAAAGGGGTTTTTATGTAGATAAAAATAACGATTTTTTTTTTTTGAAGCAAGCTGTCTTTTTCATTGCGGTCCACATTTTTTAGGTAGGATTAATGAAATCTTCAACCAGTGCTCCTCTCCTTATGAACTCATCCTTCAGTGATTCATTCAGCCTTTATTAGACTTGAAAGAAAGTTATTGTCAAATTAATTCATCCCTTAGATGTTATTTGGAATCAATTTATGTTCTCCAGAAGTCAGACCCCGAGAAAATGCAGAGTTCCTCAAGATTTGTGTCTTAACATCTGCGAGCAGCCGTGGAAGGGCAGAGTTGTTTATTTAGGCCCAAAAAAATACACTCTGAGTGACGTGGGTTTAATGTTTTGCTGTGTCCCCATGGCATAATTGAGATTTCAGGGCAGCTGAATTCAGGGAGGCCTCTGGAGTTCACCTGAGTGTGATCAATGTAGGGAAAAACAGAAATTTGGGGCATTTCTGCCCCAAATTACACTGAGATCTGCAAGTTGCAGCCCCCGATCTGCCAAGGAGCCCGGGCTGAGAAAAGATTCCATTTCACACAAGTTTGTCTTTCTCTTTCCCCATCTTTTCCTGACATTTTGTCGCCTGTATCCTTCTCCTCTGTCTCTGGAAGATCCTTCTCCCGAGCAGCCCATCTGCCTCTGTCACAGCCGACAGGAGCTGATGGAGTGTCAGATTCTCATTGTGCTTCCATGGGGGAAATTCATTAATTCTTAATTTTTTAATTTTTCCTCCAAGGGTGAGGGTACCCCACATTTCCCTTGCTGGGATTGAATTATTAAAATGCAGATATAGATCTAGTATTGATATCCACCTGAGATGGACAAAGACTCTCTAACTCCTTAAGGTTAAAAGGTGTGTGTTTATTTAAGCTGCAGGGAGAGCTCCCAAAGGTACAGCTCCAGAGTGACAATGCAACACAGAACTCATTTATCTCTCACAAAATACATATTTAGCATAAGCGCCTCCCATTCCCTGCTTCGTATGGAAATTAGCAAAAAGCCATTAAGCATGCACAGTTAATTGGGTCGGTGGTCATTAATTGGGTCTGAGGGCTGCTTTGGATGAAGTAATATGAGTCTTCCTCAGTGTGACCTTCTTACCTCGTTGGTTTTTGACAATACATTTGACCCTGGAAAACTCCCAATGCTCTCTTCTATTGCATCTGAGCAAAATTTGTAACTGTCTAGGCTCTCCTTTGAACTTCTTTTTTTTAGATTATTGTCTATTCTAACCACAGCTGAGTAAATATCAAATAATCCAAGGGCTACTCTGCATTTAATCATTAATTTCTTTCTAACTAAGTTCTGCATCTTTTTCTATTCCAGTTGATTTTAACAGAACTAACTTTTGTCTAAAATCTCCACATTTCAGTGTCTAAAAGAAAACCCTATGTTTCAGGATTTCTGACTCCTGGGGGTGTTTGGGATGGGTCCTGGTGCAGAGGGGGAGCACAGAGGGCTCAGAGGAGCTCTGGGGCTCAGGGTCACAGCTCTGTGAAGTCACCGAGTCCCCTGTGGCCACAGCTCCTCTGTAAATCCTGCCAGGCTCCAATGAGGTCACTCCCAAATCTGAATCACTCCTCGATTGAATCATCACCTTTGAAATAAAACTGCCTCAAGAATGATTTCAGGGAGTATTTAAACCTGCGCCGAGAAAAGCTTTATTGTCACCGTGCCAGTTCCTCCAACTTGTATTTCCAAAAGCGACCATTTGCGATGCAGAGGAGAAGGAATCCTGCAAAGGGAGAGCTTCTAGATGGATTTGGTTTCTGAATTCTGCTGATTGTGGGCCAGGAGGCAGGGGCAGGGAGGTGTGAATTCCCAGGATTCACATCCTGGAATCACTCTGTGTTCAGGGGTTTGGTTCAGGATGTTGTGCCCAGAATTTCATAACCAAAACACACAATTCCTGCCCATGGAGGATTCTGATACTGAACCTCGGTGCTGTTTTCCCTTGGGAATTCAGATCTCTTCAGGACCTCCAGGCACTTAGGTGCTTTAATCCTGAAATATTTAACTCTGTGGGAGAGGTAGGGCTCATTGTTCCTAATAAATGGATATTTTCCTCTAGCTGACTTCCTTTAATATGCTAATTAGAAAAGACAATAAGCTCGGAATTAACATTTCTATCAACAGTTTTTTTTAAGCATGGGGGAGAAACAATCAGCTGGTTTGTCTGGCTTTGATGGCAGGCTAATGAAAAGAGTAATCCATTTGGACAAAGCCACCCTGGGACTGTGAGGAATGCAAAACTGCTTTATGACATGCAGGAAAAATATTCTCAATTGATTTATCCCACTTGTTTCAGCATCTCTGCCCAGAAAGGTGTTACATCTGCTTCCAAATAAATCAATAGCTCAAGTGATAAATACTTCTGGACTGCAAATGAATTAAGCATCTCTGAAAAGAGCCTCTTGGTCTAGAGGTAATGAAATAATAATAATAATAATAATAATAATAATAGTAATAATAATAATAATAGGCCGTGGTGTTTTGAATTCTGCTTGGTTTGTTGGAATCCTGGATCTCTTTCCAAAGTGTTTTTCCAGTCTTGTGCCCTTCAGGGTGGCAGGTTTCTGTCCTTGTAAAGGGCGCCTGGGTACCAATCCTAGCCTGATTTTTGTTCATTGTTGGATATTTTAAGGAATCCTTGGACATCCTCTCTCAGTAACTGCAAGGAGAAGTTTTATTCCCCCCAAGTCCTGTCCTGAGCTCCGTGCTGGGCGAGGGTTTTGTGTTGGACACTCAGAACATTCCCAGGTTTGTGTTGGGCACTCAGAACATTCCCAGGTTTGTGTTGGGCACTCAGAACATTCCCAGGTTTGTGTTGGGCACTCAGAACATTCCCAGGTTTGTGTTGGGCACTCAGAACATTCCCAGGTTTGTGTTGGGCACTCAGAACATTCCCAGGTTTGTGTTGGGCACTCAGAACATTCCCAGGTTTGTGTTGGGCACTCAGAGTGTTCCCAGGTTTGTGTTAGAGCATTCCCAGGTTTGTGTTGGGCACTCAGAGCTCTCTCAGGTTTGTGTTGGGCACTCAGAACATTCCCAGGTTTGTGTTGGGCACTCAGAACATTCCCAGGTTTGTGTTGGGCACTCAGAGCATTCCCAGGTTTGTGTTGGGCACTCAGAACATTCCCAGGTTTGTGTTGGGCACTCAGAGCATTCCCAGGTTTCTGTTGGGCTCTCAGAACATTCCCAGGTTTGTGTTGGGCACTCAGAACATTCCCAGGTTTGTGCTGGACTTTCCCACCGCCCTGCAGTCAGTGCCTGCTCCCCTTTGCTGCCTGTGTGTGCTCAGTGCCCACAAACACTGATTGCAGGAGCTAATTTCATCTCCTCATTGAGTTCCCCACCCCTGCTGCTCTCTGGGGCAGAGCAGAGCCATTTCGGTGCCGTTCCCATTTCCCATCCCCTGTGTCACTGCTCCCTGCTCAGAGCAGCCCTGGGTGTGATCCCTCCCCGGGCAGGGCCCCAGTCCCTCGCAGTCCCTCTCTCCTAGGCAGGTGAAGGCCATTATCTCTGTCAATTTGGCTGCATAATTAACAACCTTGTAGAGCAAACCCTGCGCTCAGCAGCGAAAGCATCACTTTGATTCTAATACAAACAGCTCTGCCAGCAGCAGCAGCAGCCGCCGTGTTTAATGAGCTCTGAGCAAATAATAACAAACAACTCCTGCTTTGTGCAGGCCACGGTGTCACTGCCGTGCTCTGGGAGTGATGCCTGACCTAGTTCCGTGTCTGTCTGGGCCTTGTCGTGTCCCTGCCCTGTCCCTGTCCCTGTCCTGTCCCTGCCCTGTCCCTGTCTCTACTGTGCTTGCACTGTTTTAGAATCTTTCTGTTCTTTCTCACAGAGAACATAGATAAACTGCATTCTTTTCCTTTCTTCATCTCTGTGTTTGCTATTAGGTGTTATTTGGCTGTGACTAATGGTTTTGGGAGGTGGATTCTTTGCTGACCAAGAGTTGCTAGAATATGAATGGATATAAAAGAGGTTTCTTGTAAATAAACTTTCCCTTTTCGCCATTATGGTTCGTCTGCCTGAATTCTCTCAGCTCAGCCTCTGCAACCCTCGGGGACTTTGAAGCCACATCTACTGTGTCCCTGTCCCTGTCCCTGTCCCTGCCGTGTCCCTCCATGCCAGCCCTGGCTGTCACAGGCGCTCGCCCTTCCCTCCATCAGTGCTCAGGGAGCCTGGATTGTGGTTTTAGAGTCCTCGAGGGTTGCAGAGGCTGGCTGAGAGAATTCAGGCAGACGAACTAAGATGGCGAAAAGGAGAGTTTATTTATAAGAAGTCTCTTTATATATCCATTAATAACCTGACAACTATTGGTCAGCAGAGAATCCACCTCCTAAAACCATTGGGCACAGCCAAATAACACCTAATACCAAACACAGAGATTAAGAAAGTAAAAGAATGCAGCTTATCTCTATTCTCTCTGAGAAAGATCAGAAAGGTTCTAAAACAGTGCAACCACACCAGATCACTCAGGGATTGCTGTTCCTCAGCTGCCTTCCAACAAATCCTGGCTCTCAGGGTGGCTGGAGGTTGCCCTGAGGGTGTTTTTCCTGCTCTGTCTCCCCAGGGCACACACGAGGAGGTTTGGGTCCCCCTGGCAGCACCCATTGCCCACCCAGGGTTCCTCCCCTGCCCCTGCAGGGATTGCTGTGCTCCAGGCAGGCTGCAGGGAGCTCTCCATGGAGCCTGGCTGGGTTTGGAGAGCAGAGCCAGGGCCAGGCTGGACCTGCTGAGCTCCTGAGCAGAGATTTCTGCTGCAGGGACTCACCCACAGCAGCAGCGAGTGTGCAGCCAAAGGAGCTGCAGATGGAGACATCAAAACCTCCCGAAAAGAGGGATGAGACCTTGGAGTGTGTGAATTTACCTCTGAGGTTTGGGAATTCTGTGGTGTGGAAGGCTCTGCTGTGGTCACATTGCCCCACGTGGGTTTCACCTCTTGCAGATTAACCTGTGAAAGGAAAATTCCCTCTACCCTGCAGCGATAAAACTCTGCTCCTGAACTTTAAACTCGCGTGGAGTTTGGGGAGACATCTATTCTGCTCTCGGAGCTTCTCCACCCGCCCTGGAATGAGAAGTTATTTCTGTACCTGAGGCAGGCACCTGATGGGAATTTTAAAGGGAATTTTAAAGGCACTTCAGCTCTCCTCTCAGAGCTGCATTAACTCCTGGGCTGTGGCTGTGCTGCGTTTGCTGTCAAAAAGCAGCTCTGGAGAAACACTGAATTGCTCACAGGATTGGATTACCCCAGGAAAGGCTGCAGAGATCCCTGAGAAAGGCGCCACGGATGGAGGCACACGTGTGTCACACGCAGACATGCGTGTGCTGTGGGAGGTTATTAATTCTGCCTGCTCTGCCAGGCTGCACTCAGTGCATTAATCCCCAGGATGGAAATGAGGGGAAGGGCTGATAAATCAAGATATGAGAAGTGTAAGTGCATTGCTAATGAACACACATTGTGCAGAATAATGGCGCTATCGCCCAGACCGGGAGATAATTTAATTAGAAAGACAAAAGAGGAAGGAAAAAGGGAGGAAGCTCTCTTTTCTCGGCGCTTCATTATCTCCAGCGTCGCTGGAGGAGCTCAGCTTCGCTCTGCCAGAGCAGGAGTTCCACCTCTCAGCACTCACCTCCTTCCCCTCCTCTCAGCCGTTTGTCTTTGCTCCTTCACCGTGCCGAGGGTTGAACACTTCAGGGACAATCTCAAGCCTCTGGGAGCTGTTTTCTCTCCTGAACTTGGCCTGAAATTGCTCTCCCTTTTTTCATCCCTGTTTGCCGAAGTGCCCCAAGAGCTCATTGGGATGTGCTTCATGTGGAATTTAAAAAAAAACCAAGAATTGTTTTGTTCCTCCTCCTGAATGTTCCTGAGTTGAGAGGAGGAACAAGCACAGGATGTGTTGGATTTGGGGTTTCTGAGCTCTCCTCAAAGCAATTTGATGGAACTGAAGCAGTTTGGCTGGCAGGGTGAGGAGGTTTATTCCAAGATGTCCATTTTGCTGCCATTCCAGTCCTCAAACACCTCACAGGATGGAAATGGAGAGTCTGATAATATCAGCAGTAAAACTGAGGAATTTCAAAGCTGTTTTACTGGGATTTTATAGTTAGTTTGGGATTCTGTGGCTGCTGCTGGGCAGAGCAGCTCAGCCCCACCCCATTCCAAGCACGGACAGCTCCTCTGCAGTCAATAATTCAGTTTTCTGTACAGCCATGGTTGGGTGTGGCTGGAGCCTGACAGGGAGAGCCAGGGCTGTGGGCAGGATGGGTTGGGATGGCAGGGTGGGTTGGGATGGCAGGGTGGGTTTGGCAGGATGGGTTGGGATGGCAGGATGGGGTTGGGATGGCAGGATGGGGTTGGGATGGCAGGATGGGTTGGGATGGCAGGATGGGGTTGGCAGGATGGTTTGGGATGGCAGGATGGGGTTGGCAGGATGGGTTTGGGATGGCAGGATGGGTTTGGGATGGCAGGATGGGTTGGGATGGCAGGGTGGGGTTTGGGATGGCAGGGTGGGGTTTGGGATGGCAGGATGGGTTTGGGATGGCAGGATGGGTTTGGGATGGCAGGATGGGGTTGGCAGGATGGGTTTGGGGTGCCAGGATGGGTTTGGGATGGCAGGATGGGGTTGTGGCTGGCAGGATGGGATGGCAGGATAGTTTGGGATGGCAGGATGGTTTGGGATGGCAGGATGGGTTTGGCAGGATGGTTTGGGATGGCAGGATAGTTTGGGGGTGGCAGCAGCTGGCAGGGCAGGGCTGGCACTGAGCTTGGCCTTGGGCTGATTCAGCGCTGGGCACTCTGCACAGGCAGATGGAGTCCAGAAAAAGGGCCAGGCTGGTTGGGGCTGGAGGCTTTGGGGTCACGCCTGATCTGCTCACAGCTTGTGCTGCCCATGGCAGATTGAAGGACCTTGCAAACGCTGCGTGGCCCTGGCTGTGTGTGTAGAGCTCAGGATTTTGGGCAATGATGAGATTTTCAGCCTCTGGAAACCATTCCCAAGCACTCTGCCCCCTCAGAGTGGCACTGGGGAGGTTCCTGTGCCCAGCCTGGTGTGTGCCCACCCCGACTGAGGCACTGCTGGGGCTCCTGGAAGGTGAAATCTGAATTTATCTGCAGAAACATTTGGCACCCTCAGCCTTTAGAGGAGCTCTCTCACAATAAGATGTTCTTCAGTCCTGTGGGGCTTCTCAGGGAATAGAATCCGTGGGTTCATTCCCTAAATCCTCTCACCATCCTCTCCCTGAGGGTTCCTCACAGCTGCCCCAGAACAGACCCACCCAGCACCCCCCACTTAAGATATGAATTTTCTTTGGTTTGTAAAAATATTGACATTTCCAGAGCTTTCTGTGAACCTGCCCATGCCCTTGGTGTTCCACATTCCCTCCTGGGAATTCCCTCAGCTTTCCCCATCCCCCAGGCTGGCCAGGCCTGGCTTAGATCCATAAAAGCTGTTCATGGAGAGAGGATGTGTAAAGCTATTTTACACCCTGGCCCCACAGCGATAGCAAATCACTCACCCATTTATCAATTGAGATCCAGATCCATTAAAAATTGGAGGGAGGTTCTGCAGCCTTTAAATCCTCTCACAGCACTTTGTGCTCCTGCTGTTAAGCTTTCTGCTCTGTTCATGTCATCCAGGCTTGGGGATATTTACAGCACCTAAATCAATGTTGAGGACATGCAGAATATTGAGGGATCAACTCTACTTATTTCAAATGCACTTTAATATTTTGACTGCCTGACCAGAGTTGGGGAAATCGCTGTGCTGGAATGATAATGAGAAGTTTAACAGTTTTATGATGGTTGGAGAGAACTTTATGGAAGTTGATAAATCTCATCTTGTAGGTTTCAATTTCTCATTCCCTACAGAGAGATGGGCAGAATACATTGATACTGCATTTCAAATTGGCCAGATCAGGAGGAACAGCAGCTAAAATCCATTACAACCCAATTACATCCATCAGCTGAAGCTGTGTGCATTCACTCGTGAACATCAGCATTTAATCCATAAAGAGGAACTAATGAGAAATTTGAAAATGGAATCCATGCATCAGTGGCTTTGGAGAGATTTTGCTGGGATTAATGAACTGCCAGAACATTGTCAACACACTGCAAGCCCATTCTCTCCAGGTTTGTTTACTGACCAGAGAAAGATTGCATTGCTTTGTTCTCCCCATCCCTCAGCCCTGCTTTTGTCTGCTGGCTTGTTGCTTTTCCTTGGTGCACGAAGGGCCATTTTATCCACTTGAAGGATCAAACACTTGTTCCTTTTCCATCTTTCTCTCGTGGACATCTGGCAGCTTGGCTGGCCGAGCATCTCTGCAGGAATCTCTCTCGCAGAGCCCTGAAAGCCAAGGCCATGTGGATAAAACCACACTCTGCAGCAGAGGAGGCAAGTCAGGATGGCACAAACACTCTTTTAACAGCTCAGTGCTGCAGGAAAGTCTGGGAAATCGCAGGTGTTGGTGTGCGAGCTCAGCCTGCGCTCCTGGGGAAGGCTGCTCTGCCTAATGGATCTGGTGGAGCCACCAGGACGTGTTTGTGCAGAGAGAGAGAGCACAGGAGAGTTAATGACCCTAATGGGGCTAGGTAATTGCAGAGCTGCAGGGCAGGGAGCAGTTTGTGGGGTCAGGGACCCTGGGACCCCCGGCTGGGATCTCCATCATCTCTTAATGACCCAGAGCCCTAATTGCATCTGCAGCGTGGCTAAAGTGCATGTTAATGTCAACCTGGAGGTGCCTTCAGAACGTGTTGGTATTTCAGCTCCAACCCCTGAAAATTCCTCCGAGCAGCTTTGCTTCTATCAGTTAAAAAATAAACCTTTTCATTCCCAGCCTCGTTCTCCCCTGCTACCCGAGCGGTCTGGTAAGCTTTGATGGCTTAATATTTATTTCTTATTTCTTTTGAAAGCTCTCTGTCACATCCAGCAGCTGGATAGAGTTGCTCTGCTCAGCAGCAGCGATTCCTCGCAGGAATCCTCTGGCCACGTTCAGCAGCAGGGCTGAGCTCCAGCAGATGTGTCTGACAGGCAGCTCCGCCGAGAGCCCTCTGCGATTGCTCTGCTGATGTGGACATGACAGGAGGGGCAGGGGAGAGGGAGGGAGGGAGGGCAGAGCTGCCGTGGATCAGCAGAGAGAGCGTGGGGAGAGCAGGGGAGAACTTGGGGCCAAACACCTGCGGCTGCCAGGGAGGAGTGCGAGTGGGAACTGGGCAGAGTCGCTCAGAAATGAGGAGTTTTGGGTCTCAACAACAGCAAAAATCCTGTTCTGCATCCTCTCTGACTTGAGCAATCATTTCCACCCCTTGCTCTGCAGACACTCTTTTTTTCTTCTTTTTTAACCAAGTGTAGCGGTTTTTAACCAACTGTAGAGGTTTTTAACTAAGAAGAGGTTTTTAACCAAATATAGAGGTTTTTAACCAAATGTAGAGGTTTTTAACCAAGTGTAGAGGTTTTTAACCAAATGCAGAGGTTTTTAACCAAATGCAGAGGTTTTTAACCAAGTGCAGAGGTTTTTAACCAAGTGTAGAGGTTTTTAACCAACTGTAGAGGTTTTTAACGAACTGTAGAGGTTTTTAACCAAATGTAGAGGTTTTTAACCAAATGCAGAGGTTTTTAACTAAGTGTGGATGTTTTTAACCAAGTATAGAGGTTTTAACCTCTGGTTCAAAATGAACAGATCCCTAAATTGTCGGGAAAGCTCTCAAATGTTGCATTAAGGAGTGATTTAAAATCGGTGAATTGGGCCCACTTGCTGGAGCACAAATAACCACAGCCCTGCCCAGGGATGTGCTGGGACAGAGCTGGAGGAGCAGGGCTGGGAATGAGGGGAAATGTTTCCACAGCTGCCTTGGACAATTGCAGAAGATCATTTCCCTAAGTCCCCCGTGGTTTTAAGCACAGAGGGTTCTTTCTTTCATTCATTCTCTTTTAATGCTTAACAAAATGCAAACCAGGAATATCTCCCATCGTGTTCTGGTGAGCTCTCAGCTGGGAGATTGCAGACAGCCCCAGGCCCTTCTTTGCTTCTCCCCCTGCTCTGCACCTCCCACCAGCTGCAAATGCACCCCCAGGGCTCTGGGCAGGGAGAACCAGGGCTGCAATAGAGCAGAAAATGTTCAAATGAAGGCTCCATCCGTCCAGGAACACCTGCGTGTCTTTGGCCAGGCTGTGGCAGCTCCACCCTGGACAGGACTGAGGTGATTCTGCGGTCAGGAAAGAATTTTGCAAAGGAAACAAAACCCCTGAGAGCCAATCCTTGGGCAGTAATGTCCTTGAGGGGTTTCACTGAGGCTGGTGGGGAGTTGGGATTTCCTATGATGTTCCTTACCTTGAAGAGATCCAATATTCTTCATCATTCCTCATTGACTTTATCCAACTTTGCAAAACAAAAGCACAAAATCTCGAAGCAAAAATCGATCTGCTTGGCCCTTGTTTCAGATTTCTGAACGTGTGCTGGTTTTGCCTCAAACCCGTGCTTCTGTCATAAAACACCTCCATAAATCATATTCCAGGAGCAGGTCTTAACTACCTCCTGTTTTCTTTTCAAATTCCTCTTGTTAATCATCCTGACAGCTCTGACACTCCGAATATCGCTGCAGTTTGGAGTGCCACGTGCTGCAGAATGAAAGCTGCGTGTAAATGGGAAATTCAACACAGGAACAGCATCCATTAAATAAATGTACAGCTGAGCTCACGGCTGGCTCTGAGTGCACACCTCACACACAGGTTGGAGGGTGAAAATGCCCGTGGGTGAGGTGGGGATGGGCAGTGGCAGCTCAGTCACACCCACCCCTGCAGTGCCCACGCAGGTTTGGAGGCTGGAGAAGGGAAATTGTGAAGTTGCACCACCTCTGTGCTCCCCTTTCTCAGAAAATGCAGAATTTCTGACACCGCTGAGGGCTGCAGGGGATGCTGTCAGACCCAGGGGCTGAGCTCAGACCATTCCACAGAGATTTCCCTGCAGAAATCAGAATCAGGCACTGCGTGCAGTGCCCACGCAGGTTTGGAGGCTGGAGAAGGGAAATTGTGAAGTTGCACCACCTCTGTGTTCCCCTTTCTCGGAAAATGCAGAATTTCTGACACCGCTGAGGGCTGCAGGGGATGCTGTCAGACCCAGGGGCTGAGCTCAGACCATTCCACAGAGATTTCCCTGCAGAAATCAGAGCTGAGCAGCGCTGCTCCAGCCGGGAAGGGCTCCCAGGGAGGGCACAGATGGCTCAGGCTCCACGTGGAGAGCCAACCCCAGGGGCATTTCTCACCCTTCCCATGTCAGTAGAGAGTTTTGTACACTTTGACAGCTGAGGAGCCAATTAGAGGCAAACCTGAGGTGTCCAACTCCTGCTGGAGCCGCAGCCCTTCCCACCCTGCCCTTCCTTCCTGGAAATCATAATTTATCCCCTCGGAAACTCAGAGAGAGAGCAGCTCCTGCCCCTCCTCAGCCAATCACTTCAGGTCAATATTTGCTTTCTGAGTTCAGCCCCAGGCCAGGAGCGACCCTGGCAGGAGTCTGGGAGATAAATCCTCTGCTCAGCTCTCCAAACACCGGGGGTTTATTTGTGCCTCTGCAAATAAGTTACTAAAAATAAATGAGTTATGAAGTCTGTGACTGGGACCTGGGTGATACTTAAAGGAGCATTTGTTGGGATTGATTTGATGACACAGCTCTGGCCAGGGCTCTTTTGGCAGCACATTCAGATTGCTCTGAAATCCCTCACCCCTCCTAAAGGACAATTTGCCAGCAATCCTCGTTGCTCTGGGACCGTGTGGGGTTTTTTTCTTGTTCTTTATTGCAGAACTCCCGTATAAACTGCCACCAGCACCACAACCCCAGCCATATTTTCATTTCCCCACTCTTGTTTAACTCTCTCTCAAATTCTATGGCCTGAAACAAATTGACTTTGCAGCCTCAGCCGCGTTTCCGTGCCCATTAACAATTCCTAACGAGCAGCTCCCGTTTGGTTCCCTCTGTGCTGGCTTTGTTCTCTCTCCCTGACGTCCCCAAATCCTCTCTGATTTTGGGGAGTGTGCGGTGCCAGGTGACTGTGCCTCCTACCAGCAGAACTTCCACCTTTGGCAGAACGCTCTTGGATTTTCTGGATGAAAAGTTCATCCAGAAACAACAGGGAAAAGCTTTTCCTTCTGCTCCTTCTTAACCTCCTGGTGGGAAGAGCCTTTGTCACTTAATTGTGCTGTAGCTCTGGAAACTTGGATTCCTCGTGGGTTAGGGGAGGATGGAGCCGTGGAAGGGCTGGGAAAGGTGGGCTCAGGGCTGGGAAAGGTGGGCTCAGGGCTGGGAAAGGTGGGCTCAGGGCTGGGAAAGGTGGGCTCAGGGATGGAAAGGGTGGGCTCAGGGCTGGGAAAGGTGGGCTCAGGGCTGGAAAAGGTGGGCTCAGGGCTGGGAAAGGTGGGCTCAGGGCTGGGAAAGGTGGGCTCAGGGATGGGAAAGGTGGGCTCAGGGATGGAAAGGTGGGCTCAGGAATGGGAAAGGTGGGCTCAGGGATAGGAAAGGTGGGCTCAGGGATAGGAAAGGTGGGCTCAGGGCTGGGAAAGGTGGGCTCAGGGCTGGGAAAGGTGGGCTCAGGGATGGGAAAGGTGGGCTCAGGGATGGGAAAGGTGGGCTCAGGGCTGGGAAAGGTGGGCTCAGGGATGGGAAATGGGCCAGAATTCCAGAATTGTGGGTTTAATCTGCACTTCAGAGCCACAGGGAAGAGAGTTTATGGAGATTGGAACTTCACTCCAGAGCTGCAGGGAACAGGAGTTCCTGGAGATGGGAACTTCAGAGCTACAGGGAACAGAGTTCCTGGAGATGGGAATTTCACTCCAGAGCCACCAGGAACAGGAGTTCCTGGAGATGGGAACTCTAGAGCCACAGGGAACAGAGTTCCTGGAGACTGGAACTTCACTCGGGAGCCGCAGGGAACAGAGCCCCAAGGGGATGGGAATTTCCCATTTTAGGGACACAGGGAACAGGAGTTCCTGGAGACTGGAGCTTCACTCCAGAGCCACAGGGAACAGAGCCCCATGGGGATGGGAATTTCCCATTTTAGGGACACAGGTGATGGATGCATGGGGTGGAACTGCAGCCTGGCCCTGCACAGAGTTCATGGAAAGTGCTCTGAGCATTGCTGCTGGCCCTGACAGAATGGTTCAGGGTAATTCCGGGGAAAATGGCCTTTTCCTGGGAACACACCAAAAGCGGAGGGGAAGGGGAGGTGCCCAGCTGGGAACAGGCAAAAGAGGCCTGGAAATGCAGAGTTTTTGGGGCTTTAAGTCGTTTCTGCTGTGAAATGGATGATTGTGAGGCTGGGCAGGCACAGGGTGGGCAGAAAATTCCCCTTCCTGCAGGGAAATGCCGTCTGGAACAGAGCTGTGTGCTAAATGAGCTTTTAGGCAGCGCTCAGTTCATCCCTGGCTCTGACAATTAGTGGTGATTTCAGAAAGGAGCTGTGTGATCATCCAGAGAGGAGCTGGGCAGGGTTAAGTAGAAATCTTTGGAAGGGGGAAAATACATCTGAAATCATAAAAACTTTGCTACTTATCTCAGTAAAAGAGAAGGGAAAATTGATTTGAAAACTGGTGAGTGACTGTGTTGTTATTGTTGTGTGGGAAAAATTGGTTGTAATTTTACCATGAAGTAAAATTTTACCCTGTGAGTTTTCAATTTGACTTCACAGAAGGCTGAGAAGAAATGAATGTGTTCCAGAGATAAGGTTTTCTTCTAAGAAAAATCACTTTAATTGGAAAGCAGTGAATGAAAACAGGTCATGATCACTGCATTCTTGTCTTGCTTTTTTTTCTCTTCGCTCCCTACTGGACTCCTTTGCACTTCCCAGTTCCACTTTCTTTTGTTGCCACTTAGATTTCTCACGGCTTAAATTTCCTCTCCCCCTGGTACCGGAGGCAGAGGGAACAATTTTGGCTGGGGGGGTAAGAAATGAGGCAGATGTGAGAGTGACGAAGGCTCTGATTGTGCCTCCTGCTATTCTGTGCCTCAAAAAACCCAACAAACACCAAAACCCAGGCTGAGCGAAACATGTAAATGCACATTCTTGGCTTTTCCAGAAGTTTTAAGACAGCTCAAATCCATTTTCGTTCTGAAGTTCCAATTTAATTTCCTCCATTCTGGCTTTGTTTCGAGATATATTTATTATCATTTTTATTAGGAAATGAGGGGTGGGAAGGCTCTTTTGGGCCCAGCAGCAGATCCATTCTCTCTCCTGTTCATCTCCTGAGGAGTCCCCAGCTCTGCACCTCACACCCAAAACCAGCCCAGTCCCCGACCCCAGGCAGGGCACGGCCACATCCCTGGGCAGACATTGTCCCCAATGAATAACTCAGCTCCTCTCGTGTCCCCTGCTCCCCCCTGGTGACGTTCAGAGGATCTCCGAGATTTCCAGGAGCTCAGGGGAGGAGTAGAGTGAGGGAGGTTGGACTGGAGCTGCTCAGTCAGGCAGATTTGGGATAAATCTCCAAATGAGCAGCTCAGAGCATCCCCAGAGTGACCCCAGCCCAGCCAGGGCAGGACACAGCTGGCAGGAGCTGCTCCCCCAGGAAATCCTCATTTCAGCTCTGCTGCTGTGGCTGAGAGACAAAAATCTCATTTCTCACCTCGGGCTGCTGCCTGAGGAGGTGACTTCACTGAGAGAGCAGAGGAAAGTGTTTAATGGCAGTGTCCCTTCATTGTCCAGTTGGGGAGGGACCTGCTGGACAGTGCACTGGGGAATTTGGCAGAATTCACCAAATTCTCAGCTGCTCCAAGTCCCTCCTGCTGCACCAGCCCCTGCTCTGCCGTGACCTCCTGCACGTCCCCGATGGATTTGTGTTCTTGGTAGCAGCCAGCTGGAGGAGTTAATAGGTGGGAAAAGTTCATGGAATTCATCAAAGGCGCTAAAGACGTATTTCCTTCTGTTTATCTAAAAAAAAAAAAAAGAAAAAAAAAGTGGCTTTTCAAACCAAGCAGGTGCAAATTACAACATCTGGTGTGTTTGCTGGGCAGGAGCCAGGAAGGATCAAACACGAAGTTCTGATGGGAGAAGTGAATTTCAGCAACGAGGCTGACTCTGCCCAACGTGTGGAATCTGTGAGGGAAAACAACCCCGAAAAAAGGCAGCGTTTAACCAAGACTGCAACCCGTGCAGTGCTTATGTAACGACACGGGATTTAATTAGGGACACTGGTGCTTCTGGAACAGGACATTTTCTGAGCCAGGGCCTTCGTGTCCACTTTAAATTCGGATTTGCATGAAGGGATTGGTTGTGGCTCCTTTTCCCTGTGCTGCAGGAGCTCAGGGGGGCAGGACCCCAAGTGCTGTGGGATCCTTGCTCTGTTTGTTTGGACCTTTCCCTGCTCTCTTTGTTTGGACCTTTCCCTGTTCTGTTCATTTGGATCTTCCCCTGCTCTGTTTGGATCTTCCCCTGCTCTGTTTGGATCTTCCCCTGCTCTGTTTGGATCTTCCCCTGCTCTGTTTGTTTGGATCTTCCCCTGCTCTGTTTGTTTGGATCTTCCCCTGCTCTGTTTGGATCTTTCCCTGCTCTGTGTGTTTGGATCTTTCCCTGCTCTGTTTGGATCTTCCCCTGCTCTGTTTGTTTGGATCTTCCCCTGCTCTGTTTGTTCGGATCTTCCCCTGCTCTGTGTGTTTGGATCTTTCCCTGCTCTGTTTGTTTGGACCTTTCCCTGCTCTGTTTGGATCTTCCCCTGCTCTGTTTGTTCGGATCTTCCCCTGCTCTGTGTGTTTGGATCTTCCCCTGCTCTGTTTGTTTGGATCTTCCCCTGCTCTGTTTGGACCTTTCCCAGATGGGGCTGGAAAGTTCCAGAAATGTTGCTGAGTCAAAATATGGACATGAATCGACTTCAAAACTAGAGTTAGGGTGTATCTGGGATAGCCAGGCAGCTCTGGCAGTTTCTGCTCAGGCTGGGGTTGGTTTTAGCCTCTCTCCGGTGGGGCTGCAGCTGGAGCATCTGTCTGGGAATGTCACAGGATAATAACAGTCACCTCCATCAGCTGAGCCCTCACCTGGCTGGGAATGTCACAGGAGAATAACAGTCACCTCCCTCAGCTGAGCCCTCACCTGAGTGGGAATGTCACAGGAGAATAACAGAGTCACCTCCCTCAGCTGAGCCCTCACCTGAGTGGGAATGTCACAGGAGAATAACAGAGTCACCTCCCTCAGCTGAGCCCTCACCTGAGTGGGAATGTCACAGGAGAAAAACAGAGTCACCTCCCTCAGCTGAGCCCTCACCTGGCTGGGAATATCACAGGAGAATAACAGAGTCACCTCCCTCAGCTGAGCCCTCACCTGAGCAGGCTGTGGAGAGCTGTGCCATTAACTGCAGAGCTCAGCAATAAGTTCTCCCCACTGGAAACTTCACTGGGTTCAGGATTTTGGGACAAAAGCACATCCAGGAAGTTGTGAATTCAGTAAAACTCTCCCCACTCCACCGCCTCTTGCTCCAAGCTCTGATTTCCCACCTGGCACTTTGTGTTTCCTGTGTTTCCTGCACCAAACTCTGCCCCATCTGTGCCCAGGTGCACAAACCCCACAGCTTCCCCAAAATGAGCATTTCTAGCTTGGGAAAAGCCCCGTGGATGTCACCTCACCTGAGGTAACCGCCTGATTTATTCGTGGTTGAAACTCATCAGGAAATCGTCGATTCCATTAAACCCATTTTATTTTAATTACATTTCCTTTCCCTCAGAAAAGGGGATCAATTTCGACAGAACTTTTTTCCCCCCTTAGAGACAAAACGTCCACGAAACTCGTGGTTTGGGTTAATACATTGCAAATTGTGTCTGAGCTGCACAGACCCTGCCTTTCCCCTGCAGCCCCTCGGGGTTTATTTGCTGTAACAAACTGGACTTCATTTATTTCCCCTTGTTTCCTGGAAGGCTTTGCTTTGCTCTGAAATCAGAAAGCAGCAGAAAGGACAGATCCATGTGCAGCGTGGTCAGAAAATGGGTGGAAATCACATTTCCTGGATTTTTTTGCCTTGTTGCTCCTCGTTGTTATTTTCCATCTCGGGAGCTCTTGTTTTCGTGCTGTTTCCCATTTCCTGGGGTGTTTTTGTTTGGCTTTTGGGAACCACTTCAGCGGTTTTTCTGAGCTGTTTAATGTTTGATCTCTGGCAGGTGTAAGTGAGGAGTCAAATCCAATGTGCTCAAAGCACCATCACTGATAGGGAAATGAGGGCCCTTGGTAAATTGAGAGCAGCGCTGAAAAAACCGAGGAATAACAATGAGCTCTGGCCCAGGATCTGTGTTTTCCACTCCAATTCCCCAACTCCTGTCAGCACTAAATGCTGAAAGCAGAGCAAGGCTGGGCTCAAGGCTCTGAAGAGGCACGAGTGAAGGTCTGTGCTTTTTTTGAGGCACCAAAATTACTGAAATGTGGTAAAACCTCAGCCCCTCCCCTGAAAAACCCACAGGGGCACCTGCAGGACTTTGCCTGCACTCTTGCATTTACTGCTCGGTGATTGGAGGCAAATTAATGTGCTTAAAAAATTCTGACAATTCCATCAGTGCCTGGCTGTGCCTTAGTTGTCCAAATACAGCAAAGTCTCCCCAAAGCTGGGGCTGAGAGGCTCTGGGGGCTGCAGGGAGGGGTCTGGGGGTGCTGCTGGGATTTGGGGGTGCTGCTGGGATTCGGGGTCACACCCTGCAGGAGCAGCCCTGCTTTGGGCAATGGAGCTGAGGGCTCCGAGCGCAGCCCCTGCTCCCCAAAGGGTCACAGCAAACGATGGCAAAGAGAACAATGCCAATGCTTTGGTGATTGCTGTGCCCCCAAAGGCTCCTGGCGGGGCTGGGTGAGCCCCCAGCCCTCTCCTATGGCTTTAGATTTCCTGAGGATTGCAGGAGCTAGCAGAGAATTCAGGCAGACGAACCAAGATGGCAAAAAGGGAAAGTTTATTTACAAGAAACCTCTTTATATATCCATTCATATTCTAGCAACTCTTGGTCAGCAAAGAATCCACCTCCTAAAACCATTGGTCACAGCCAAATAACACCTAGTACCAAACACAGAGATGAAGAAAGGAAAAGAATGCAGCTTATCTATGTTCTCTGTGAGAAAGAACAGAAAGATTCCTAAAACAGTGCAACTACACTCTCCAGCAGAATGTTCCATTCAGCAGTGCTCAGTCAGCTCCGTTCCTCTCCCCACTGATGGTTCCTCTGCCCAGACTGGGAGAATTCAAACCCAAATCGATCCCAATCGCCTGAGAAAAGAGTCTGGACCTTCCAAATAGCTCTGAACCCTTCAGCACTGCTGAGAAGTGTCTTCCTGCAGAATAATCTGCTCTGTGCCCGCGGCCCTGCGTTGTTTGTCTCACATCTGGAGCACCTCTGGATATGCAAATTAACAGCACGTTCAAGTGCTGCATTTCCCTCTTTCAGCTGTGCTTGGTTGTTGGAGTATTTTTTATTTAAGCACCAAGAGTTGGAGTTTTGGAGGGGTTCTTGTTGATTCAAACATTAAACCTCCCCTCGGTGTTTGAAAATTCTGTCTCAGCTCAGGTTTGCTGCTATAAATTAATGTCCAATTCCAAGGGCCTGCACAAAGAATTATGGACAACTTCTGGCCTATTTTTAAATCTTACAGAAGGCTGCTATAGCACATAAAGGTGCCCAGGGCTTTGTGTTTTTAATTCCAGCTGCCTGAATTTTTTAGTCAGAACTTTGCCAGCAAGAAGTGACTTTTTCATTACAGGCAAAACTCCTGCAGGAAAGGGCCTTTTAGAAATTAAAATAAAATAATGATAAGCATTGGTGTTCACTTCTTGCATGGTAAAAGCCCAATAATCAGTTTTTAGGTGAAGTTCCCTTCCCTGAGGAGATTAAACAAGGATTTGACAGAACTTTGCCAACCAGGGGAGGAAAGGAACCTTTGGGGTGACCTTGCAGGGGTTTGAACATCCTCACAGCTCTGCTGCAGAGCACCCTGAGCTCCGCAGGACCAGCAGGATTTCCTTCATTTGGTGCATTATTCAGAAAGATTCTGAAACAATTCAAAGTCCAAATCTCCAGTGGATCGTGGGTGGTGGCCGTGAGCACCGAAATTCAGGTTGGCTTTGCTGGAGTGGGTCCAGTGAGAGGAGATCCTCAGCTCCTCCTTGAGCTGGGAACACTGGGAGTTCTGAAGGCTTTTCCCTAAAACAGAAATCTCCTTCTCACTCCCCAGTTCTGGGGGAAGGTGAATTCCCCCAGGGATTCAATGGCTGAGGAGGGAATGGAGCTGGGACTTGTCCTGCCAGAGCAGGTGACAAAAGGACCTGAGCTGCACCTCCTGGATGTTCCTCACAAAAAGGACCTCAGCTGCACCTCCTGAATATTCCTCCCAAAAAGGACCTGAGCTGCACCTCCCAAATATTCCTCCCAAAAAGGACCTGAGCTGCACCTCCTGAATATTCCTCACAAGAAGGACCTGAGCTGCACCTCCCAAATGTTCCTCTCAAAAAAGGTCTGAGCTGCACCTCCTGAGTGTTCCTCACCAAAAGGACCTGAGCTGCACCTCCCAAATATAACTCACAGAAAGGACCTGAGCTGCACCTCCCGAATGCTCCTCACAAAAAGGACCTGAGCTGCACCCCGGGCTGTTCCCCACCTCTGCTGCTCACATTTGCAGGTCTCCCCTCTCCCTCTCATTAAGGCAGCCCTTGCCAACGCTCGGAGGCACAGCTCGGCCGAGCTCTGCTGCTCACTTACGTAACACCAAATGTGCCTGCACAGCCAGAGAGCCCATTAAATATTTAAACCCCGTCCTTTCCTCAAAAGCAGAACAGCAAAGATGATTTTCCATGGAATTTAACATTAAACTCTGGCAATTTGTACAGCTGTGCATATAAATAGCTTGCACATCATCTCCGGAGGCAAAGGTCATTCTGCCTCATCCATTTCAATGCTGGAGTTTCATAGCAACAACCTCCCCTCTGCTGTCTCCCTGTTATTTATCCAGAGGGACTTCAAAACTGGGAGAAAGTGCTGTTGGTTTTGAGAGACGAGTGAATGGAAGTTGATTGTAATATTTTTCCTTAATCACTGGACTTTTTTCCCCTCCCCGGAGCTCTGTGGATGACAGCAGCCCCTGAGCCGTGGGGAGCGGGTGGCACAAAGCTTTTCCGAGGGAAGAAATCAGAACAGACAAGTGCCTGATTCCCCTTAATGCAATTTGTTCTGTGGCTGATCTTCAGCCCCTGCTTCATTACCTTAGACAAACTCAGACCTGGCTTTGAGGAGGCAAAGATTCTTATTTGCAATTAGAATTCCCCAATTACACAGCACTCGCCAGACACGGCGCGTGTTTAGCTCCAGCTGATGGGAGTTGACTTTTTAAATGCCAGAGATGTGTTTCCTCAAATAATCAACGCTTGGAAGTTAATGCCACGGAAGGCTTGTGCAAACAAAACACGAGCGGCTCGGGGCTCTCTCTCCCTGTGCTCCCACGGCTTTGTCACAGCTTTAATTTCTGTGCAAAGCCCCAGGGTAGGGCTTCACTGGGGGAAAGTCTGATGGAAAATAGGGGTTGGGGGTTGGCCCAGGTTGTCTTGGATTAGAGACAAATCTCCTAGGTGGAAAGCTCTCTGAGCAGGTGCCTCCCCCACAAAGGTTTCTGGCACCCCTTCCCCCCACAACAACAGAATATCTCAGCCTAAAGTGGGAAGAACTGTTTAATTAACAGAGCACGCAGTGGAAGGGGAAAGGGGAAAAGGAGTCATTAAACCTGAACAAACAGCTGATGAACTTTAGTGTCCTTTTCCTCAGGCGTAGCTTCCCTTTCCGGGGTCCCCGGAGGGGTCGGGTGGAGTTCCTCCGGTGGCTCCCTGGACGATTCTCGTCCGCTGTCCTCCGGGGCTCCTCAGGCTCTCGGATGAGAAAGCAAGTCGAAGAAAAGGATCCAAAAACAATGGGAAAAAAACAATCCCGGGGGGGAAAAAAGGGAAAAGAAAATCAAAAAGAAAACCCAAGCAGCAGCCACACCAGTAGCACCAGCAACCAGCAGCAGCAACTGACTGAGGGAAAAAAAAAGTAAAAACAGTGTCCCTTCCTTCTCACTGCCTGTAGGAGAGCTGGGGAAAAATTTTCAAACCATCCCGCACTGGCAGAGCTTCGCCCAGCTGCAGGACACAGTTAGAGCTCCAGGACCATATTTGTGCTCAAGTATACAAACAATAGGGAATACAAAATATCATTATGCCACCCCAGGACACAGGCGGACTGAGGAGATTTGACCTTTTTTAGAGCCAGGGAATCACAGAATCCCAGAGTGGAAGGGACCTTAAAGATCATCCCAGCCCCAGGCAAGGAGCAGCAATTTCAGTTCCTCTGTCTCTGCTGCATCCCTGGGATGCTCCAAACTCCATTGGTGCTGAACTATTAGGGAATAATTCCTGTGTCTTCTCCTCTTGCATCCACAGCCACTGCAGCTGTGCTTCCACAGAAATTGTACATCGAACAGTTCTTCCCGACATTGTTTAATTCCACGTTCATTTTCCATATTTGCCTCTTTCTATCTCGTGCGTTTTATGTTCTTAATTTATCATTTGGGTAGAGGGATCTTAATTGACTCGCTGGTACTTCCAGGGCCTCCTGCTGAGGGTGAATCAGGGGGAATTTGGTTGTTTTTGTTGGCTCTCCAACGAGTTAATTGAGGAGTTATTCAATTATAGGTAATGTACTTTTATTGCTAATAAGATATTCTGATATGAACAACATCCCCCATCCCGAAATGAAATGATAAGAAATTTGAAGCTGCTTGGCAAAAAGGCTTCAAAAATGAACCTTACCTGGAAATACTGGAATCAATGCCAGCTTCAGAGGAGTGAAAGCAAATCAATGAAATTCTTATCAGGGTTTCCTTACTATTTATTTACTCTCACTTGTGATTGTTTCTGGAGGGACATTTGTAAGAGCTGGTGCAGATATATCAGCCTAAAAAGCTGCTCTTAATGCAGATTATCAAACAGGATATCTAAACCATAGTTAATAGTGCTCTCTATTAGCTAATTTGCCAAGATTAGATTTCTTTTTATGCACCACTTCACAAGCTCATCTTGACTCTGGTATTGGCTCCTCGAGTCAGGGAAGAGCATCTCTGGTAAATAAATATCAATTCTCTTATTATTAATTTGCAAAAGAGCAGCCCCTGGAAGGCCTGGTGGAGGAGGGCTCTGTGCAGCTCTGCCAGAAGGACAAACCTTCCTTTGCTTCCCCTAAATCTGACCTGTGGATCTTTCTGGAACAGAAATGGAGGAATTGCAGTGCTCAGCAGCAAATTCTGACTGATTTGGGCTCTTTGGGAGTTGTTCACGTGGGGAGAGGGAGGACATGAGAACCATCCAGAGTTTCCCGTGCACTCCTTCCCTCCTTCCTCCTAAACAGCTCCTATTCCCTCCAGTGGCCCCTCCAGGAGTCCTGGATTCCAAAAGGGTGAATCCCTGTGGGGTTGACCCCATCCTGCCCCATCCAAAAATCCTGCAGTCCTGCCATCCAAAAATCCTGTAATCCTGCATCCAAAAATCCTGCAGTCCTGCCATCCAGAAATCCTGCAGTTCTGCCATCCTGAAATTTTGCAACCCTGCCATCCAAAAATCCTGCAATCCTGCATCCAAAAATCCTGCAATCCTGCAATCCTGCCATCCAAAAATCCTGCAATCCAAAAATCCTGCAACCCTGCCATCCAAAAATCCTGCCATCCAAAAATCCTGCAATCCAGCCATCCAAAAATCCTGCAATTCTACCATCCAAAAATCCTTCAATCCTGTCATCAAAAATCCTGCAATCCAAAAATCCTGCAATCCTGCAACCCAACAATCCATCAGTCCAGCAGTCCAGCCCCTCTCTCTCCCGGGGTTTTTGGGGATGGGGCAGAGACAAAAAGCAAAATGCAGTTCAAGGCAGAGCAGAGCAGAGCTGCAGTTCCTCGTGTTTGCTGCAGAATTTCAGCACAGGAACAGCTCCTGCCGTGCCCGCGGCTTTGATGGACACAGAAAAACACGGCAGTGATATTTTACCACTTGGTATCAAATCACCTTTTGTTTAATGGGAATAAGGAAACAATCCAATTTTAATAACGCCAGCTCGCCGTGCCTGGGCGAGACGGGAGCAGGGGAGGAGAGGCTGGTAAACACTGCTGCTGCCAGCAGGAAAACAGCTCCTAATCCTGCCCAGCACAAAAGGAAATTGCTAAGGCTGCATCACACGCAATTAAGCCAATTTAAGCCTCGCTATTAGGGGGAAAAGATTACTCCTAAACGGTGGCATTTGGGTGTGGGGTTTGTGGTGGTGTTGGGAGCTCCTGCCCCAGGAGCGCTGGAGGCAGCTGTGCTCCATGGCAGGTCAGTTCCTGCTTACACAAGGGACATTTTCCTCCAAAAATCACATCATTCCAGGGCCTGAGGTTTTGGAGTTCACCTCTCTCTTAGTGGCACACGGAGAATTGCTGGGGTGCAGAATGAGTTCAGGTGCCTCAAACCAGGGACAGAACTTTGTTTTCCTGAGCATCATCGTGTGATTTCCTCCATCCAGGGCTGGCCAAGGGTTGGATCTGCTCCCTGGCTGCTCCTTGGGCAGCTCCAGGAGGTCGCAGTGCTGTGCTTTGGGTTCAGGCTGAAATCCAATGGTATCAGATAGTTGGCATATACTGGAATTTCAACACTTCTGAACTGGAATTGGGGCTACTTTCTGCTCTGTGGCGCTCTGGAGGACACTTCAGTTTGATATAATTTAAATCTGTTGTAAAATGGTCTGGTTTTCATTTGAGAATAGAAAAGAAAAAGGGGGAAATGAAACAAATAAATAAAAAATTTCTCTATTTGCGAGCTGCCTTGGCAATACCCTCCCCAGCAGGAGCACCTCGAGTAGAACAGATGAGTTTCCAATCTTTAAAGGCAAATATTCTCCAGGGCAATCTGGGCCGCGTTATCCAAGGGGTGGCACAGCCCAGGGGGGCATTTCCCCCTTTGTTTAGGCTGCTGGAAAACAGCCAGGCATTCCTATTTAAAACAGGGGGAAAGGATAAATTGTGAAGGATAAATTGTAAAGGAAAAATTGTAGAGGTGATTTGAGCAGATTGATTTGATCAGCCCTGCACCCCAGCCCTGCCAGCTCTGAGAGGCTGCACTGTGGGGAGCATTTCCAGGAGATTGAGCAGCAACAGTTTGGTTTCCTCGAGCAATCAAATGAAAGTTCTGAATGACCTGATATAAAAAAAACAAAAACCCAACAAACAATAGCAGCAAACATGAAAACCTCTGTTAAATCGTTGCTGCAGAGATTAGAAAAGTTCAAAGAATGAGGTTATGAAATCGCAATCTTTCAGTTGTTTTGTGGGGCTCAGCTCTGAGGAGGAAGCAGGAGATGCAGCCCCCCTGGGATGGAGTGGGGCTCCAGGGGATGAATGAGGTGTTGGAGGAGCTCTTTGTGTTCTCTGCGCCTGTTCTGAGCTCGAGTGCTGATATTTCACAGCTGCTCTGGAAGCCTGGAAGCGTTTTCGGGGCAGGAGAGGTTTTTTTGGCATTTGTGTGGGGCTGGGGGAGCCCCTGGGCTCCTGCCCCCATCTCTGGGGCTCTGCCCCATGGAGGGACACCAGGCTGGGCCAGGGACACCGACCTGGGGATGGAATGGGAATGGGGAATGGGGAATCGGGATTGGGAAATGGGGAATGGGGAATGAATGGGGAATGGGGAATTAACGGGGAGTGAGGAGTGGGGAATGAATGGGGAATGAATGGGGAATGGGGAATGGGAATGGGGAACGGGGAATGGGAATGGGAATGGGAATGGGGAATGGGGAATGGGGACTGGGGAATGGGAATGGGAATGGGAATGGGGAATGGGGAATGGGAATGGGAATGGGGAATGGGGAATGGGGACTGGGGAATGGGAATGGGAATGGGAATGGGGAATGGGAATGGGGAACGGGGAATGGGAATGGGAATGGGGAATGGGGAATGGGGAACGGGGAATGGGAATGGGGAATGGGGAATGGGGAATGGGGAACGGGAATGGGAATGGGAATGGGGAATGGGGAACGGGAATGGGAATGGGGAACGGGGAATGGGAATGGGAATGGGGAATGGGGAATGGGGAATGGGGAATGGGAATGGGGATTGGGGACTGGGGAATGGGGATTGGGGAATGGGAATGGGGATTGGGGATTGGGGAATGGGGATTGGGGAGTGGGGAATGGGGAATAGGAAATGGGAATGGGGAATGGGGAATGGGGAATGGGGAATGGGGAATGGGGAATGGGGAATGGGAAATGGGGATTGGGGAATGGGAAATGGGGATTGGGGAATGAATGGGGAATGGGGAGAGGAGCCCTGCTCAGCCCTCCCTGCTACACCCAGCAATGGTGCATTTTATGGGATCCTCATCGTTATTCCCGCATCCCTTCGGTGTTTCCCTGCCTCATTCCCCAGACACGATGAGCCCACTGAGGCAGGGCCATGGACTGAAGCTGTTCAAGCTTTCCCGAGCCCAGCGCAGATCTGTCACTGCGTTATCTGATTCATTCCCCAGATAAATTTTCTTTTGCGGACACTACGCTTCGTCTGAGTTTACTGAGACTGTTTTAAGTTAAATCAATGTCATTTTTTCCCCATTGTAACCGCAAGGCAGAGATGCAGGGAATAGCAGGGAAACTCTGAGTCCTGGGTATCCTGGGCTGGTGGGGGAGCGGCTGGTTCTGGTGGGACTGCTGGGAAAATGTAGAAATGCTCAGTTCTGCTACACTTTGGTGTTGTTGGGCTTTTCATTCGTTTCAGAATAAATCCCATTGTGGGGTTTCAGAATAAATCCCATTGTTTAGTTTCAGAATAAACCCCATTGTGGGGTTTAGGGCCTGCTGGGGGTGCAGGTGCCCCGGCAGGGTCTGTGCCCCAATGGAAGTTGGTGATTCCACACTGAGCTTCCTCTTCTGGCTGATCCAGGGGCAATCCCAAGGGATTCTGAAAGGAAGAACTCAAACTACTTGTTTGCAGTCCCCTAGAGTAAAAGCATTTTGAATTTTGGTTTTCTGCCTCTCAACATGTCTGTGAAGCTAAAAATTGTCCAGGAAAATAGTGGCCGAAACACTGAAATATCGAAACATTGAAATATTTCAGGTTCGAAATTTATTTGGCTGAAAATGGTTTGATTTCCAGCACATTCTGGGCTTTCCAAGAACATTTTTGGCTCCCAGAACTGTGAGGTTCAGAACCTCCCCAGCGTCAGGGTCTGTGTGGATCTCCATCCAAAGAGAAAACTCCAGGGGAAGACACCCCCAGGAGCATGAAACACATCCCTGCCTTTAGGCCATAAAGGACTTGGCACAACACAACGAACGTATTTCTAACGAGGCTCCGGCAGGTTTTAATTAATTGTCACTTCCAGCTGACTGCACCGAGGCATGGATTGCAGCTTCAGGGACTCGAAAGCTGCAGCTCAGGTTGCAAATTCCTGGAGAGGAACAAACCTCGAGTCCCTGGAGGGAATTTTGGGCTGCCCTGGCTGAAGGAGCAGCTCCTCTGCAGCTCTCAGCCTGAGCCTGGCCCTGTGAGGAGCAGAGCTCAGCAGCATCACTGCAATTAATATCAGCCTTAAAGTGGAGCTTGTTTTCCTCTGCTTTTCTAAGTTAGCAAAAAATTACATTTTTAAGATACGTTTTTGCCCAGATAAAGCTCTTTTACATCCAATTATAAATAATGGCCACCACTCCGCGGAGCCCCCGCTAACAGCTCCTGCTCGGCCTGGAGAGCAGTCAGGCAAAGAGAACATTGTAATAAGGTCACAAATGCTGTAAATTATCAGGTTCTCAGCCCTGGGAACAGCGCGCAGTGGGCCGGGAGGGTTTCACTTCATTAAATGTGAGAAGTCACAACTCACACTAAATCATTAAACAGAGAGCAGCAGGGACTGCCCAGGCTGGGGAAAGCTTCTCCTGCCCTGGGAAATCCTGGAGCAGCTCTGGGGCTGGGACATGGCAATTCTGTTCCTCTCTGTGCCCCTGGGGCTGCTTGAGGGGAGGGAAAAATCAGAGTTTCATTTATTTAATTGACTGTCAGCCTGGCCATGAGCAGAGCAGAGCTCCCCATCCTTTGCAACACTCGCTCCTGGCTTCTCTTAGCTGTGGTGGGAGAAAAAACCCAGAATCGCAGGATTTTTAAAGGCAGAAATAACTAAAAATCTACAAACCAGGACTTCCTGAAGTGTATCTGTATATTACTCTATATATATAATATATATGTATAATATGGGCCATTTGCTTTAGAGTTGGATCGATCCTCGTGGGTCCCTTCCAGCCCAGAATATTCCATGGATATTTATCCTACAGAAAGTACCTGGGCTCAGATTTCCCAAGGAGTACAAGAACAATGTGCCAAGGATTAGACCTCTCTATTAAAAAAAAAAAAAAAATAACCCAACAAAAAACCAAAAAAGGAGGCAGGTTCTATTTTTGATCTGATTTTATCTAACTTCACTATTCAGCTCTCCCTGCTCCTGGTGTGTTTTTCAGCTGCTATCACATTTCCGTGCTGCTTCAAGGGTGTTATCATGCCGTCCCTTAACTGCTTTGTGAGGAGCCAAATCTCCTCTTTGATGAGCTGAAACTTTAAAGAAAACAGAGCAGCAGATTTGGGGAACGGGCTCCATCCGTTAATTGTCGCGGCTTTAATAATCACAGCTATTTGGATCGGTTAGTTGGAATTTTGTTTGAAAATGAAAACCACTCCGAGCAATCCAAGGCCTGATTTTGGCTCGTAAATCACGGCTGCTTGGAACAGAGGGAGCAGAGGGAGCAGGTAATGGCATTCCTCAGGTTTTGCTGACTTCAATAATAAAAGCTGCCACCCCAAAGAGGAGAGATGCAGTCGGTGTGCAAAGGGAATAAAAATATGAACTCATCCCGGCTAATGGCTCCGGGAAGTAATAGAAAGATATGCATAGATTATTTTGAGTCTTAAAGAAAAGAGGGATGCATCCAATTTGCATTAAATGTTCCTGGTAATCTGAGGGGGAAGAGATTTCCTCGGGAACACAGGGATCATTACAGGGAGGGATGGAGGCTTTGTCCTTGAGCCTTTCCTTGGGGTCCCATGGAAGGAGAGGAGCCCTGGGCTGGGCTGGGCTGGGCTGGGCTGGGCTGATCCAGAGCCCCAGGGCTGCTTTTGGGTGGAGTTGTGATCCTGGCAGGGGAATTTGGGTGTGAGCAGAGGTGTGGAGCAGGGCCAGTGGGATGGAAATGTGGAACACCTCCTTCGCTTTTGAGCTCTCCTCTCTCAGTTTGGCCCTGCAGATGCAAAGGAAGAGGGCAGGGAGCCCCTGGCTGTCCCAAGAGCCTTCAGGGGAAGGCAAAGCTGCGATTTAACCCCTGGCACTGAGATTGGAGCTGGGGTCACACCCCATTCCCAGGCCCCTCTGATGTTCTGGGGGAGATATTCCAGGTGTGGAATCAGAGGTGCTGCAGAGCATCAGCGTGTGCAGGTGTGAACTGCCATCCCTCCCAAAATCCAGCCCCAGCCTTGCCCAGCCTTGTGTTCCCATCCCTCCCAAAATCCAGCCCCAGCCTTGCCCAGCCTTGTGTTCCCATCCCTCCCAAAATCCCCTCCTGACACCTTTTCCATCTCCTGTCACTTTTGGTTCCACACTCCTCCCTGAGCTGGATGCTCATTTGCTAATTACCCTTTTTCTTCCTTGCCATGTTGGTGGTATTACTATTATTACTATTACTATTATTACTATTATTACTATTACCATTATTATTATTATTATTATTATTATTATTATTATTATTATTATTATTATTATTATTATTAATGCTCTTACAATCATTGACTGGAGAAGTTTCCTCCCTCCTCTCGCACAAACACAAACACATTTTTATCAGCACAGCCGACATGATTGCACTTCTGCTGTTATGTTTTATTTATTTCCATATAGGTTTGATTCTATTGCAGTTTCTCATTTCTGCCTGATGTATTATTCATGATTTATACAATATTGGAGCTCGTGTAGGACACCCTCCGTTTATTAGCTGTGCTCTCCTTCGCTGGGGTATATAAAAATAAAACATGGCAAGCTCTTTCTCCCTCCATGTTTTGCTGTTTGCAGGGAAACAATAGCAATAAGATCTGGTTAAAATGGCTAATTTTACTTTCAGCACCGTGGCAGCTGAAAGAGAATTGAAATTAGAGATTATTTTGCTTCTTGGTGTGTATTAAATTCTTGTCAGTGCTTTAAGGCCAAATTCTGAACTACAGATCCAGAAAATCAAGGAGGTTTAAGTTACTCCAAGCTCATTTGGCAGTTTTTTCTCATTCGATTTTTTCAGCCCCAAATGATTCAGATTAGCTCACAATTTGTACCTGCAGACACCTCCAGTCTCCAGCAGAACCGAGCTGACTTTGGGCCCCACCAGGGAAAATGATAAATCCCAAGGAAAGGACAGGGAGTGCAGGGGAAGGGATGAGATGATGGATTTGATTTGTGTTCTTAGGAAGTCACTGCAGTTCACCAGCTGTGGGTGCTGTGGGTGACCCTGGGCCTTGCTGCCATTCCAAATCCCAAATCCCAAATCCCAAATCCCAAATCCCAAATCCCAAATCCCAAATCCCAAATCCCAAATCCTGGATCCCGTTCCAGAATCCCAAGCTCTGGCAGCCCTGGGCAGGACTGGGAGGTGAGGGTTGGATGCTGATTTGGCACAACAGATGGGGCAGGAGCCTGAAATCCTTCCCCAAAATGTCCATTATTTCCTGTGTTTAATACAGAACTGGGGGGTTTGTGACACTGCTTGCAGGGACTGCCATCAAGTGCTGGAAATCCATCTTCCCTTTCCCAGTTTGGTGTGCAGCCGAATGCTGGGATCATTTTTGGGGAGATGAGATCCTGCTGGTTTTTGGGGAGATGAGATCCTGCTGGTTTTTGGGGAGATGAGATCCTGCTGGTTTTTGGGGAGATGAGATCCTGCAGGAGCCTTGCAGGGCTCCTCTCCCAAATCCCCAACCTCCCCCTGGCACCCCCCCTGAGCTCCAGAGCCCGGGACAGCTCTGTTCTGGACTGTCCCACCTGTGCCAAGGTGAGGCCTCTCCATCCCAAATCAAACTTTACGGTGTTATTGACTGAGCTCATCTCAGCCAGACCTTGGTGGTATTGATTTAATGACTCTCTCCTTCCTCCCTCCCCTCCTTACCCTGCCCTGCTGCTAATTCCTGTTTTATTAGAACTGCTGGCCCTCCGAGCTTTTTATGGCATTAGCACAAACTTCTGTGGATGAGCACGACCCCATAAATCACCCTCTGACCGTTCCCATGTTGGACAGTGAGGTAATAAATACAGGGAAATTCAAGGAAGTTAAACTCAGATCTATTTGCCCTCTGTCTCTTGAGTCAACTCCTCTCCTTGAACAACTGTGCCAGGCTGTGAAAAAAGAGATATAAATGTCACCCAGAGTCTTAAAAGCTGAGAGGGGCTGGTGATGGAACTCGGGAGGGAAGGACTCTGTGCAGCTGTGGTGCGGACAAGGTGGCACAAGGCAGTGCCGCCTCGGGGACAGTGTCTGGCCAGGCTTGGCACTGATGTTTGTCCAAGTCCTCTCCTGCTGATTTAAGAGATTTTCCCATCCTCTCGTGGGGGAAGAGCTGTTGGCACTGCAGGTGTGGGGACAGCCTCAGCACTGCAAAATATCAGCACACGAACCAAAAATACTCCAAAAATCCAGAGCAAAGCAGAGCTGAGGGATGCTCTCCTCAGGAACAGCAGCCCAGGAGGCTCCCCAGGAGCAGTGGGCATTGGATGAGCTCTGCCTGTGCCCAGGCAGGACAGACAGACTGAGGGGAGGGGAAGAAAGGATTTGGTGTGGTTGGCACAGCTTTGAACAAATTCTCCTTTCCCCAGCCCCGGGAATTTGTGGCACAGCTATTCCTCAGCCGTTCCTGCCCCTGGCTTTGGGATCGCAGCATCCCTGCCTGGGAGAGCTGAGTGGAGCTGGGTTGGAGCTGCTCTGGGTGGGTTTGAGGTGAGTGACAGAGCTCTGTCTGCAGCACGAGGGCTCGGGAAGGTTTGTGTGTCAGCTCCGCACGAAATGCAAATGTCAAACAAACAGCTGAGCGTGATTTCCATGGCGATGGCTGAGAGGGAACAGAGCTTCCCTGGCCTCCTCTCCATCCTCTGGAATCTCCCTGGCTTGGGAACAGCTCTTTGAAATATTCATGTGGTGAATAATGAATCACTGGACACGGAAATGAGCTCTTGGTACAACAATTCCAAGTAACTCCGGTTTAGGCACATCCCAGTGATTATTTGGCCATTAACTTTAGTAAACATAAGAATGTGAAGAGAAAGGAAAGAAGATCTATAATTTCTCTATTATTTAGCTTTGTTTTAAATGAAACCCTTGGAAAGATGTATATCATTTCAATTTTAGTTCCAGAGGCTTTTATGTAAATTAATTGCATTAGAGAATTGGCAGGAACATTTATTCAATTTCCAACAGCCGTGATTATGAGCTTTACATTAATATAACAACAATTTAACAGTGGCTGATAGATGGGACACAACCATGTAATTATCAAAAGTGAGCCACTTTCTTGATCTCTAATTAGTTCTATAAGCAAATAGAGTTTTGCTGGAACTAATTGCTGGATTGCAGCCGGAGTGAGGTGAGCGCCGAGCGCGGGTTCAGGTGCTGAGCGGGAGCGCTGCTCAGCCAAGGAGTTTTCTATTTTCTCACCTAATCAGGTGCATAATTCAGTTATTCGTGCTGAGCAGAAGGAAGGGTTTGTGCACACCTTGGCTGTCCTTTGGCTCCACGGCCCAGCTCAGGCTCCTCATGCTGGGGACAGGGGACAGGGGACAGGGCACAGGGGACAGGGGACAGGAGCTGTCCCTGCTCTGGAGACTCCCGGGCTGGGCTGTGCCACAGCCCTGGGCAGAGGAACACCACGGAAATGCAAAGCCAGAGCCCTGCACTGGAGCAAGGGGATTATTTGCCTCCTTTCCTCTGTTTTTGTGGCAGAGATGGATTTTAGCCAGGCTGGCTCTGTCCCAGCCCATCTGGAGAGCTCTGCTGCAGGGAGCGTTCCTGGCACTGCTTGGGGCTGGGATCACAGCCTCAGCGCCTTCTCCACCTCGGCTTTGGCTCTTTGTGAGTCCTTCACAGAGCTCAGTTTGGTTCTGGATATCCATGCTCATCCCAGCTCGTTATTTCCTGAGGCTGGGAAGCTTGGGAAGGACTTGTGGCAGAGCAGAGGGGCAGGAGAGGAGCCCTGCCCTGGCAGGGACAGCTCAGTCCCCTCTCATCACCCCCTGTGCCCTCTGTGAGCTCTGCACCACAGGAGCTCCAGGAACGACCCCAGGGCCTTGTTGAAAGCTGTTTACTTTCGCCACTGCATTGTAAATGGTGTTTCCCAGCTCTTATTGCCCATCTCCTCCTCAGAAATCCGTTCTCTCATTAGAGTAAACCAATTAGCGAGGCCGGCGCTTTGTTCCGATTGAATCTGAGCAATTGGCTCGGCGCTAATTGCCCGAGGGCAACTACCACGATCTATCAAGATCATACCCGGGCAGCACTAATGCATTTAGTGGGGACTTTATTGAATTCATGCAGCCCTTGGCCTGGTGCAGCTTCTCACAAATGCATTTTGTGACTATGACAGTGCTGGCTGGTGAATCGCTGGCTCGTTCTGGGCTCTGAGATGGAGCTCATGGCTCTTGTCAGGGCCATTATCTCCTCCACCAAAGCAGGGCTGGCGTTTCCTTCGGCTCTGCACAGCTCCAGCCACCCTCTGGCTCCGTCATTCGTCACTCCTCGTGGAACCTGAGCTGTTCCCATCCAGGGCTTCCCTCAAGGCCAGGCAGGAGAGGTGTTTCCCACCTTGCGTCAGCAAATAGAGCTGGAACCAGCAGCAGCAGCAGCAGCAGGGCCTTTTATTGCTTACCAGGACAGTGTGGGACAGGGACAGGGACAGGGGCAGGGACAGGGACAGGGAAGGGGCAGATACAGGGATGGGCACAGGAACAGGGACAGGGGCAGGGACGGGGGCAGATACAGGGACAGGGACAGGGACAGGGACAGGGACAGGGACAGGGACAGGGACAGGGACAGGGGCAGGGGCAGGGACAGGGGCAGGGACAGAGACAGGGGCAGATACAGGGACAGGGATGGGACAGGGACAGATACAGATGCAGGGGCAGGGACAGGGGCAGCGATAGGGGCAGGGACAGGGACAGGGAGAGGGACAGTGACCCAGTGGTGCTTCCGAGGCTGTGCAGGATTTCCCTCTGTCAGAAGAGGCTCTTGCTGTTCTTCCATGGTTTCTGCTCCCCAGAGGGTGTCCTGCAGTGGAGTTCCGAGAGGAATAACTGTGCTTTGGCTTTGTGCTGTGCAGTGTCCCACTTTGGTTATTCCTGTGCTGGGGAGGGAACTGAGCTGCGCTGGGGTTTGGAGCCTTTTCCTGGTGCAGGTTGAGCAGGGGAATCAGGAGCTCGTGGAGAGGATCCAAACCGTGTGGGAGGGAAGCTCTGAGCAGGGGACAAAGCAGAATCCATGGATCTGAGTGCTCTGGAACCGCACCTTCCCTTCCATTCATGTCAGTGACTCCGAGAGCTGAACTTCAGCCTCTGCTGCTCCTGCTCCTGCTGGTACCAAAGCTTGAATGTCACTCTCCCGAGGGGCAGGGTGACATTTCCCCTGGTGACAGAGCCACCCGAGGGCTCCAAGCCGTGGGGACCAGCAGAGGAGCTGATCTCCCCCCAGTGCAGGCACAACTTCAGCTGAGCCAGGCCTGGGAAAGGAAAGATATTTCACTGCCAGCCTTGCAAAGAGCTGTTTTGTGAACTGCAGGGAGCAAACCCCACAGAGGAGCTGTGAGTGGAGCCCCTCCCGTGCCGATGTCACACACTGCCGAGGTGGTGGCACGGCCTTTGTGGCTGCCAGCAGGGTGTCACCGCTGCTGCTGCTCCTCAGAACCGCCGAGTGCCCTTCCCTGCAGGGGTTTCTTTTCAAAGGATGGCATCAGGAAGCAGAGCAGTGCCTGGAAAGGTTTTTCCAGGGCCCCTGCAGCTTTAACTGCGATGGCTTTGGCTGTGGCCCCACTGTCTCTGCTGCCAGCAGAGCCCTCCAAAGCTGCTGGTGGCGAGGGGGGAAGCCCAGGGCCATTTTCTGCTCCATCTGGTGAAGTGAGGGGTCTGAAGGAGGCTCTCCTCTCTCGGAGCCCCCGCGAGGAGCAGCAGATGCTCTGAAGTGCTCGCTGATCTCACGGATAAATGCTGGGGATGGTTTGGAGCATCCCAACCACGCTGGGGGGACAGAGCAGCCCTGGGGTCCAGCACAAGGGAATAGTCCACGTGGGGAAATGGTGTTCTTAATGTGAGAGAATGGCTTTGGTTTTGTGAGGAAAACTGTAATTTTGTGAGGAAAACTGTAATCGAGCTGCTCAGAAACAGATGTTTTAGCAAACTGCTGCTCTGGGGGAAAGGAGCCACGTCCTCCGTGCTGAGGTGGCCTCGAGGTGGCCTCGAGCTGTCCTGGCACGGCCAGCTCAGCTCTGCCCCTGAGTGCTCAGGCTGTGGCAGACAATTCAATAGCCTTTGGCAGGAAATCTGCACTTTGGGCTGGGTCTGAAAAGTGGTGGAGGATTCAGTTCAGGAATGTCGGGCCAGATCCATCCAGGGCTGGGTGAGCTCCTGCGGCAGAAACTCGAGGGGTGAATGGAGCCCTTTGGGGGTGAATGGAGCCCTTCAGGGGTGAATGGAGCCCTTCAGGGGTGAATGGAGCCCTTTGGGGGTGAATGGAGCCCTTTGGGGTGAATGGAACCCTTTGGGGGTGAATGGAACCCTTTGGGGGTGAATGGAACCTTTCAGGGGTGAATGGAACCCTTTGGAGGTGAATGGAACCCTTCAGGGGTGAAGGGAACCCTTCAGGGGTGAATGGAACCCTTTGGGGGTGAATGGAACCCTCTGGGGGTGAGTGGAACCCTTCAGGGGTACATGGAACCCTTTGGGGGTGAATGGAACCCTTTGGGGTGAATGGAACCCTTTGGGGTGAGTGGAACCCTTTGGGGGTGAATGGAACCCTTCGGGGGTGAATGGAACCCTTCAGGGGTGAATGGAACCCTTTGGGGTGAGTGGAACCCTTTGGGGTGAATGGAGCCCTTCAGGGGTACATGGAACCCTTTGGAGGTAAACGGAACCCTTTGGGGGTGAATGGAACTCTTTGGGGTGAATGGAGCCCTTTGGGGGTGAATGGAACCCTTTGGGGGTGAATGGAACCCTTTGGGGTGAATGGAACCCTTTTGGGGTGAATTGACATTTTCAGTCTCCAGACCATGGAAATGTCCTGAGCTGGTGCATCCTTCACTCTCACCGTGCCCTGGGCACATCCCTGGGTGCTTTTCCTGAGAAAATGCAAGGCTCTGGAAGGACCTGCGGAGGTTGTTTACGCAGCTTGTCATTTTTCTCTGGGTGTTTGTGGCTGACCAGAGCAGCTCCGTTTGTGATTTATCAGGAGTCGCCTCCTGTTTTCTCCGTGGCATCAGCTGCAGCATCTGCTCCTGCTTTGCAGGGAGGATTTATTTAATGCAGAAATCATGCACTGATTGATGCAAAAACAGTTGGCACATGGAGCAATTGTTGAAAAGCCAAAGATAAAATCTTAGAAGAAGAGAAGAAAATTTAGCTTATAAAATTTTTTTGTTATCTCTCCTGAATGTTAAAGCATCAGCTGGGCTCACAAGCTGCAGATTTCTGTCCTAGATGTGCCTCTCTCACCTCTGGATGAATTATTTTCAGCAGTGCAGGCCAAGGAGTGAACAATGAGAGAATAATAATCTGATTAAGGCTGCGAGGGAGGAGATCTCCTGCCAGGAGGAGGGGAATTACTGGGGCTGGCAGGGGCCCAGCAGGGAGGGAGCAGCCAGGGCCGTGATGGATCAGCCCCAGGCCAGGGTGACAAATTCCAGAGCTGCCTCCTTCCAGGGAAATTCAGCTCTCAGCCCATCCTCCCGAGCTCCACTCCACGCCTGCCAGGACCTTGGGCAAAGTCAGGTGGGAAAGTGCACCTGGTCCTGTCTGCTCTACACAAAAAGGGACCGGGAGGTGGTCAGGAATTGTTGGTGTGTGGGATCCTCTTCGGGGACATTCAGGGCTATTCCCAGTGGCAGAATTCCTCCTGGCCTCACTTTATCCACGGAAAAATGAGCTGGGACTGGAAATGTGTCTGTCAGGAGGGCGCAGGGTCTGGAATTCAAGGAAGGATTCACCTGCTGGAGGTTCAGAGGCTGCTGGAGGTGCCCAGGAGCTCTGGGCTCTGTCCCTGGGGCCTTTCCTAGTGCCCAAACCCATGGGCAGGGGAGGAAAATACAAAATAACCAATCGAGAACACAGAAAACAAACAGCGATGGCGATTTTAGCCAAGCTCGTGTTTATCCTGGACCAGGAATGTCTGATCGACCTCTTATGGTTCCACTTGAATTTATTTGGGGAATTTTCAGCCGTTTTTGATGGGAAACACCTAATGGGTTGTTTTAAAAGTGTTCAGACGCTGTGGAAATCCAGGTTTTTTCTGGGGAAGTGGAGATGAAATCCATGTCCTCCATCAGGCCCAGGCTGTGAGGGAAATCCATCGTGCCCAGTAAATCCCAGCTGACAGCTCCAGCCTGCTGGGGCTTCGTTCATAAGTGCAGTCAAAAATGGGAACTAATGCTTGACCTGGCTCCATTGAGCACAGAAAATCTGGAGTTATTTTACAATTGGACTATAATAGACCATAATAATCTGACATGATTATGAGCCTTGCATTATTATAAAAATTAGCCTTGCTAAAGCTGACTTTGCTCTGCATTTTAAGGATTTGCCTTTTTATTTAAAAGTGCTTGTCCTTTTCCCCAAGTGAATGCAATTTATAGTTCTCCTTGACCTTTAGATAACAGTGAATGCTGTTATTTTTTGCTCTATTAATCCTCTTATCTTTCCGCCTGTGAACTATTGTTCACCCCACATTGGCCACTGGTGCAAATTGTGCCCTGAAATCCAAATATACACAGAAAAAAAAAAGAGAATAGAACCTGAGTCCCTGAGTTTAGCCAAGCCCATGTAACTCAGCTGAGAGCCCATCCCGTGGAATTATCAGAGGCAGAATTCCGTGCCCAGGAAGGTCCTCCTGGGCAGCTCCTCTCCTGCTTGGTGGCATTTCCACAAATCAGAGCTGGCACCGAGCAGATCCCACCAGGGCCTTTTGGAGGACGTGGGGCAAACGCTGGCAGGAGGGAGCTGGGGAAGTTCTGTTCTGATCACTTTGGCAGGTCCAGGTTCTGAGCTGAGCCTCCGCACGGCAGAGAGGAGCAGAGCCCCTGGGCTGTATGGGAGAGAGAGAAACAGCAGCACCATTTCACAGCCTCTCCTCTCCGTGTATTTACAGTTTTTCTCTTTTAATTTGCCTTAGAAAGCCACTCAAGTGAGATTGCACAAGTAATTCTTCCGAGCAGCCTGAGCCTGATTATCAGTCCTGCACACGGAGAATTCCCTCGGGGGCTGCGTTCTCTCTGCCTTCCAATAAATATTTTTCTTTATTGCTGTGGTAGGAACAACCTCACCACAGCCTCTCACCGGTGGTTTTTCCATGACTTAGAGCCAGGAAATCTCCAGTGAACCTTAGCCAGGGAAGTGAAGAGGAAAACCTCACTGGCTGAGGTGGAACAGAGAAACCTTTGGGGTGATAAATAAAACTTTCATGGAGCAGTTTTCCAGTTGGATTTACCTCTTAGCAGGGTCAAGCTGGAGGCTGTTGAGGTAAAATGAAAGCGAATGTGAGCCCCTGCTCTGTGCTCGCAGCCCTGGCTGGAATCCCTCAGCAGGAACTCTGCTCCTTGGCTTATTCCTGGCTGCAGATCATAAAGGATTAATTAAAAATGCATAAAGTTGAAAGAGGGCCCAAGGTAAACATGCAAGCCCACGGAGCTGCTCTGAGGAGCGTTTGGAGCAGAGCCCTCCAGGCTGGGGGTGGGAAACTCCTCACACACTTGGAACAGGATGGACGAGGCACAGGAACATTCTGTTTCTGTTATTCCCAAACAGCCTGAGAATTTTATTTCGAGCAGAATTGACTCAGCAGAGCACAAATTCACCCTCGTGCAGTGCTGGAGAGAAGAGCAGAGCCCTCGCACCTCTCTGCTTTGCAGACCCTCAAGAGGGACCCCCTGTCCTGTGCCCCACAGCAGAGCCTGAGCCCTGAGCACAAGGTGCCTTTCATGGGTTTGAGCCAGGAAAATCTGCATTTCTGAGCAAAAAACTTCCACAGAGCCGCTCATCCTCTGCTCTCTGACAGATTTTTGTACCGCGCAAAGAGAGTGCAGCGCTAAATCCACTCAGAGCCCTTGGCATGGGGACGTTTTGGGGTGCTTTGTGTCAGTTTGTACCTGGACAGGTTTAATTCCAGCCTGTTTGAGTGCCGTTGGCCCTTCCAGGATGCACAGAGTGAGGTTAGCAGTGACCATTGGGGCTCTTTGTGTCAGTTTGTACCTGGACAGGTTCAATTCCAGCCTGTTTTAGTGCTTTTGGTCCTTTCAGGGTGCACAGAGTGAGGTTAGCAGTGACCATCAGCACAGGACAGAGGCTCTGGTGAGTGAGGGCTGCTCCTGATCCCATCTGTGCCCATGGGATGAGCTCTGTGCCAGGACTGAGCCCCACGAGCCCAGGGTTATCATCCTGAGCCCCACGAGCCCAGGGTTACCATCCTGAGCCCCACGAGCCCAGGGTTCCCATGCTGAGCCCCACGAGCCCAGGGTTCCCATGCTGAGCCCCACGAGCCCAGGGTTCCCATGCTGAGCCCCACGAGCCCAGGGTTCCCATGCTGAGCCCCACGAGCCCAGGGTTACCATGCTGAGCCCCACGAGCCCAGGGTTCCCATGCTGAGCCCCACGAGCCCAGGGTTCCCATCCTGAGCCCCTCTCAGCCTGGCAGGGAGCTCCAGCAGCTCTCCAGCACACAATATCTCGCTTTGCCCTTTGCCTTTCTCATTCCACTGTAGCCTGGGGCTGCACTTCACCTTCTGCAGGAGCTCTCCGCAGCCTGAGCCAGCGTCTGGCACTCAGAGAGGTTTTCAGATGAAAGGAGAGGAGCAGGGGCTCCTCCAGGGCAGGACAGGGGGGGTTTGGTGCCCACCCTGCAGGGACACCCCAGGTCAGGCTGTCCTTCCACGAGTTTCCTTTATTCCGTGACACTGAAGGTGGAATTGCCTCCCCTGTGCAGGGCACGGGTGGAGGTAAAGAACTCTTGGCTGTTCTCCATCGTGGTTGGGGTGTTTTAAAGGAGAGGACAGCAGATTTTGCTCGCAGCAAAGAGAAACATTCTCTGCTTTACATGTTTTTATTGTTATGTGATGCTGGTGATTTTTGTATTTTATTTTATACCCTTTTTATATATTTTTATACCCTTTCCCTTCCCTGTTACCCTCTATACACACTCCTGTACCCTGCACAAACACTCCTTGTACTTTAGCCCTACATTTAAAATTCTTGTAGTTTGATATTTAGCTCAGTTTGGGGTCCTGCACAGCGAGGAAGACCAAACATTCATATTCTCTCAGAACTAGAGGCTCCAACCTGTTCTCTCTTGGAACGTGTTTTTGTAAACTCGGCTGTAGTCTCATTTGGGAGGGAGGTCATTAGAATAGGGAGCAATTATTCATTTATTAAGTTTCTTATTGGGGGATTTTGAGTAGATATGCTAATTTTGTGAAATCCAGAAAAATCCAGTATGTGTTGTATGGAGGTCCCAACTCATCCCTCGCTCCTTGGTGTGTTTTCCACCTTTGATGGGTCTGGGCACCTCGGATCCTATTAAACCAAGCTAAATTCCCTTTTCCCTGTACTACTGTGCCTGCTTTATATTTTTACCAGCCTGTTTAAGGCATCAATGCCCTTTTCATCCCTTTTCCACCTGTGCCAAGGCACTTTCCTGGTCCTTCCCAGGTAAACTCCAGCACCTGCAGTCTCCATTGCTGTTGGAGCCTGGCTGGGGAGCTGGGAAAGAACAGGAATATTGACAGTTCTGATAGCAGGGGTTCTGCCAGCCCCAGGTGAGGAGGGAGCGGAGCAGATGGAGGAATTTAAAATTCTGCGCAGCACAAAGACCTTGAAAAACGAAAGAAAAATCAAAATGCAAACTGACTTCTCCAATGCATCTTCAGTCAGGGAAAATAGGATGCAATTAAGTTCTTCCACCAAGGCTCCAGTCCCTCTAATGATAAGCTTTAAAAGAGCAGCTTAATGCAATGTCACAAGGACAGGGCTGGAGCAATCCCCACGTCCTGTCTGAGAGCAGAGCCACACCTGATGGAGCAGAAATTACAGGGGAGATGGAAAGGGAGTGTTTGCCTCCCTGGCCCTGCTGGGAGCCCAGTGGGACCAACGGTGGTGCTCCACAGAGGGATTTGGCTCTGGAATTTTAAACAGAAGCAGCTCCAAAAGCAAAGATTTGAGTGAAAAGGAGCCAGGCTCCTCAAATGAAATGGGAATTTTGTAATATTGTAAATTCCCTGTAGCTGTTACCTTCAACTCTGCCCATGGTGTTCGCCAGTCTTTAGGCTGATGGAGATGGGAAATCCCTGGATTTTGGAGGCACAGAGAGCTCCTTCCTCGCTGGGGCAGGAGGTTCTGTGCTCTTCTCCCTTCAGAAGGGGTGGGTTGTGCTTGGTGGAGCTCCTCGGTGCAGCTCCTTCATTCTGGGGGTGCTCCGGTGTCGTCTCTTTTCCCAAACAGAGCAAGAATTTAATTCCAAACTCAGGATATTGAGATTAACCCTCAGGCTCTGCTCCCGAAATACCCCAGCCAGTGACTCCTTGTTCTCCCTTTTTGTGTCGGCGGTGGAAATAATGAGGAATTTTGTGAAAACCTCGGCTGGGGAGGGTCAGGGCTGGTGGAGCAGGAGGGGAGCAGGAGGTGAAATTCCCACAGCTGGGAGAGCAGCGTGGGTACAGGGCTGGGCTGAAGGATCCCCTCGGTCTTCTCTGGATCCCCTCAGTCCCTCCCTGGACCCCTCAATCCCTCCCTGGACCCCTCAATCCCTCCCTGGACCCCTCAATCCATCCCTGGACCCCTCAATCCATCCCTGGGCCCCTAAATTGTTCCCTGGACCCCTCAATCCCTCCTTGGACCCCTCAGTCCCTCTGGACCCCTCAATCCCTCCCCGGACCCCTCAATCCCACCCTGGACCCCTCAATCCCATCCTGGATCCCCTCAGTCCCTCCCTAGATCCCCTAAATCACTCCCTGTCCTCTCAGAGCTGAGGCTGTGCTGGGTCTGGGGGGATTTTGATTTTGAGCAGACTCTTGGTCCATGTGAGTTTTCCCAAGCAGGGGACACCCTCTGTTCCTTCCCCTCCTCCACAGTCCCAAAAAAGAACAAAAACAGGTAAAAATTGAATTGTCCTGGTGCACATCAGCAGTTCCATGGTTTAGCCCTACCTTGGAATGAAATTCTCCCAGCACAGCTCCCCCGGGGGCAGGAGAGGAACTCTGAATTCATTTCTTTTGACGACCACGTCAACCTGCTTTGCAAAAAAAAAACAAAAACCAAAACCTATATTTAGAATGCATAATGCAAGCATATCATCTTCTAAACAAGAAAGTAGGACACATCCTCAGCCAGGATGAAAAGAAAATGGGGGGAAAAAAAAAAAGCAAAGTCTGCATTAGAAAGTGGGAGATTGCTCCCCCAGTAAATGCAGTGTCAAACTGGCAGCTCTTTCTCTAATAACAGTCATGTAAATACAAATATCAACATCCCTTGCTGCACAGCTCGCATAAATGCAGCTACACAGAACAAAAAGGGTGACAAAAAAAGATGGGAAGTGATGAATATTTCCTGCCTTCCGCGCCTGGCACTGAGTGAGGGAAAACCTGCCTGGGCTCGGGGGCTGTTCCTGCATCCCCTGGATGCTGAGTCAGAGCTTTCCCAACTTCCCGGAGCTGATCAAGCTCCTCTGAATTAGCAAATGGAAAAAAAAGAGCTTCTAAATGTCCCCAATCCTTCTCCTCAGCGAGCCTTTAACCACAGCACACAGCCTTTGCTCAGGCAGGAGCCCAAAGTCCCAATTTTGTGTCATCAAACTGGGGAGTTTTACCCCTGGGTTGGAACTTTTTCAAGCCAGATATGTGAAAAGCCCTCTGGAAAAGTGCCCTGGGGAGCTGTGCCTGAGCAGATGGCCATAAGGACATGGCAGCTCCTGGTGTGAGGCACTGGGGAGGAGCTGACAGTGAGCTTTGACTGCTGGTGGTCAGAAATGAATTATTTTCATTCCATGGATGGACTGGATTTCACTCCAGAAAGTTGTCTGTGACACATATGCAGATATTCAATATGATAAAACTCCATAAAACCCTTTAGAAACAATTGTAAGGGTTAAAGAAAACCTTTGGAAATACCCAAGAATTACCCAAGAAATCCCAAATAATAAGAACTGATGATGCTGAATATCTGCATTGTGCTTTTGGTTAACTGGAACTTAATGGAGTTTAGGGGTTGATATTGGCCCCACTTTTCAGCTGTTTTAGCTCACAGGGACATCCCAGAGCTCAGCAATCCCAAAATGCCAGGTTAAATCAGGGGGATTGGGTGGGGAATGAGACCTCGAGTCCTCGTCCTGAGACACGAGTGTCCATAATTGGATGAGCTCATGTTTTCTGTGTTTTTTAGAAGGGCTGGGGTGGCCTGAGCTGTGAGTGGTGGCAGTGAGGCCAGGCCGTGCCAGATGAGAGCTGCAGGGGTGGCAGGGAGGGCTGGGAGGGACCTGCTCCCAGCAGGAGGAGCAGAATGTGCCTCTCACCCCAAAATTTGCCAGACTGGGGCAGAACCAAGGCAATGGCAGAGCTGAGAGCTGTGGCTTTTCAGCCTCTCCCGTGGGAAAAATCCCTTTTCAGGATTCATTGTCAGGGATATTTTCCCCCTGGGACAGACAGACATCCCTTCATCCTGTCCCTCTGTCCCCGCTGGCTCTGCCCCCATCCCTTGGGCATTGTTTGGGGGTCACTGGCAGGGGTCTGGACACCGCTCTGGGGAAATTTAGGAATGTTTGGGGTCCCAAATGTGTCCCCAGGACCATGGTCCCACACTGCAGCAGAGGATGAGCGTCCAGCCCTGTGAGATGAAATTCAGGGCAGCATTTCGGGCCAGCACAACCTGGCTGCTGGTGGATGTTTTGAGTGAAAAACGCTTGGCGTTCAGTCCTGTGGATGTTGGTGGAGGAACACAAGGAAATTTTGGCACATCCCCACCTCAGCTCATCTCCAGCTGGCCCCACCAACTCCCGGGGCCGCTGGAGTCATTTCCAAATCAGCACATCCTTTCATTTCCCCGCCATTTGTTATGCGTGCTGCGTTTGGCCATGAATAAATCAGGACCTCGGATTTTTCTCTTCTGGAGTGGAGCAGAATCACGGACTCCTTGACGGAGAAAGCATTTAAAAACATTTCCTATTTTTGTTCTCCTTGCCTCCCCGGCTGGTTGTGCCAGAGCTGAGCCCCAGCCCATGGTCTGGGGTTTTTGGAATGGATTGTTTGCTGTGCCAAGCTGCAGCCTCCGATATTTGCACGGTGGGGCTGGGCACGGCTGGCTCCTGTCACAGCACAGCTGCCCTGCTCTGCAGGGACCCAGCAAGCCAAACACACCAAATTAATTAGGGTTACGCTGTAAACTCCATCATCTCTCAGGTTTGGGGAGGAACGTTCCCTGCCTGTGCTCAAACATGTTGATTAAACAGTGCTGGGGCTCGGGGCTCTCGTTTGTGATATTAAAGAGCAGATTATTGCACAGCCTCGCCGGGTAAATATTTGCTCTTTGTCAGGAGTTGCTGCTGCCTCCTCTCCGGTTTGCCTCTGCTGAGTCTCCTCCACATGGGGATCAGGAGGTTGAGATTGCTCCAGGGAAAACAGAAAGGAGCTGTTTTCTCTACAAAATGGGGTTTTGTGCCTCTCAGTGCAAAAATATTCCTCCCTGGCACCATGGAAGTGCCAACTTTTTAATTGCCGTGACTCTGATTGCCCATGTTCCCCATTGTTTATGGAAAAGGAGGGATAATTCATGAACATCCAGGGCAAAGTCTGCTGGAAGGAGCCTGCTTCCACTGCTAATTTGTTTTCCTTTTTGCTTTCCCAGGGCTGCCCGTGTAGATGTTTTTCCAGCGGGTTCAGTCCAATTAAACAGTTCATCAAGTGAGAAATCAGCCCTGGAATAATCCTGCTGTCTTTAGTGGGACTAATGTCAGGCTTAGAGTTAATTCAGGAACATTGTCACTGCTTTCTGGTGGCTTTTAAGTGTCTCTCCTCTGGCCTGTTAACTCCCCTTACCTGGGCACCAAATGATGGGTGTGTATTTAGGAATAAATCTGATATAAACCTGAATTATACAATAAACCATCCCTGAGTGACAGGAACAGCCACCCTGGTGTTTCTGCCTGCTGGACAGATCTGCCTAACAGACACGGACAGGGTTAAAACCCCAAACATTTCCTTCTGAGGTTGCCCGAAATTTGGGAGAAGCAAGATGACAGCAACACGACTGCTCTGTCTGTCTGCATTTTCTACAAAGCTTGAAATATCTCACAAGATACCCACTTCTTTATTCTTTCTCTTCTTATTCTCTTCTCCTTTTTTTTTTTTTTTTCCTCTTTGGCTTTTTTCCCCTTGTTTGTTTATTTGTGGGTTTGTTGGTATTTTTTTTTGGTGGTAGCTAAAAGCCATCCCAAAGTCTGAACCAATTTCTCAGTTTCAAAAGAAAGGATAATAAACCTGTCATTTGTGGCCTGAGCAGGGAGGCTGCTGCTGCCGCTCTGATATTAAAGCTGATTAAAAGCAGACCTGGTTCTGAGGAGTTCACGTCTCTTTGAGACTCTTTTATTCTTGGGGAAAGCAATTGCTGTGACCCGAAGTGCTTTGAGCTGACAGGACCATTGAGGATAGACCGAAAGGAGAGCACTGCTGGGGTAAAACTCACCTGAGGAGGTTCTGTTGGTGCAGCTTTTAATTTAATTTAACTTCCCGTGTTTGGAAGGTGCAGGAGAATGTGAGGGTGGAGAGCAGGCAGGGCTCGGCGCTGGGGCTGTCTGAGCAGCTCTGGTGAGGATTTGAGGGAGCAGCTCGAGCCTTTTGGGATTCCCGGCAGAGATTTGGGATGTGTGGCTCCAGTTTGTCCTGGTGACCCTGAGCTCTGCTCTTTCTCTCCAAAGGGTGAATCCCTGCAGGGAATCCTTGCAGTGAATTCCTGCAGTGAATTCCTGCAGTGAATCCTTGCAGTGAATCCTTGCAGTGAATCCTTGCAGTGAATCCTTGCAGTGAATCCTTGCAGTGAATCCTTGCAGTGAATCCTTGCAGTGAATCCCTGCAGTGAATTCCTGCAGTGAATTCCTGTGGTGAATCCTTGCAGTGAATCCCTGCAGTGAATCCTTGCAGAGAATCCTTGCAGTGAATCCCTGCAGTGAATCCCTGGGGCTCTGCCCTGTGGGATGGGGAGCCAGCAGAGGATCCCGTGGGGACAAACTCTGCCAAATCCTGTCCCCAGCACCCCAGACTGGCCTTGGGGGGCTGCAGGGCTGGGCTGCTCCTGGAGCTCCAGCTCAGATTCTCCTGGAGCTCCAGCTCCATCTCCATTCTCCTGGAGCTCCAGCTCCGATTCTCCTGGAGCTCCAGCTCCATCTCCATTCTCCTGGAGCTCCAGCTCCGATTCTCCTGGAGCTCCAGCTCCATTCTCCTGAAGCTCCAGCTCCAATTCTCCTGGAGCTGCTCCTGAAGCTCCAGCTCCATTCTCCTGGGGCTGTTCCTGAGCTCCAGCTCTGATTCTCCTGGAGCTCCAGCTCCATTTCTCCTGGGGCTGCTCCTGAGCTCCAGCTCCATTCTCCTGGAGCTCCAGCTCCATTCTCCTGGAGCTCCAGCTCCATTCTCCTGGAGCAGTTTCTGTGTCAAACGAGGGCTCCAGAGCTGCTCTGGGTTCATGCTCCTCTCTCTGAGGCTCTCAGGGTGGGCACAGCTCAGCTCCAGCAGGGCCATGGCCACGGGAGACTCCCGGAGCAGCAGGAAAGGTGTGGGAAATGCTGAGAGGACTCATTGTTCCCAAATTGTTTGTGTTGATTTGGAATTTCAGACACCCCAGTGAGGCAGGTTCAGGCTAAAGGCTGCCCCTATCCACCCAGGCATTGATCAGGAGGATCATCAAGCATTTCAGGCCCCCCAGGATCCCAATCCCTGCCGAGATCCCCAAATTTCATGTCCCCATCGCTGCAGCAGCAGGGCCGGAGCTGCCCGGTCCCTCCTCCAGCAGATCCCACCCTGGGCATTGTGCAAACCCTTCCCTGCACGGGGCTGGATTCATTAATCAGAGTGTTCAGCCTGCCCAGGGTGACACCGTTGAATTTAATTAGCTGATTCCTTTATTTCGAAATCTCCTCACCTTCCCCAGGGAAATATTTTTTCCCCTTTTGCGGTGGATTTGTGTGCTGGAAGGGGAGGGCAGCTGGCTGGGAGAGCACAAGAAAGCAGTGGCAGAAATTTGGGACATGGAATGTTTTCAGAAGAAAATGTCTCCTAAATTATAATAATTTTATAATCACAGGTATCACTTGTATCACTTGCTTTTCTGGGTGACCCTTATTACAGCAATGCTTTAATTACCCTAATTGGTTTATTGCCACATCATTCTTTGAATCAGAGAATTATTTCATCCTTATTTAAAGGACAAGGCAGGTATTGATTAAGAGCTTTGAAAAATTCCAGAACAGTGACTGTGTGGGTGCCAGATTTTTTTTTGAAAATCAAGTGCTTTGAGGACAATGTGCACCGTGTGGTTGTGATAGAGAACACGAGTTTCAAACCCATCCGTTTCAAAGAGGAATTCATTATCGTGCCTAATTTGCATCCACAAAAACACAGTTCAGCTCAGCATTGTCATCAAAAGGCATTTCCATTGCTCAGTGTTGTGTTAAATGCACTTTTCAAGGACTCGATTCTGTGAGGCTCAAGAAGAAAATCTGCTTGGGCTCCAGGCGGTGATCCTTGTGCTCTTCCTCAAATTCAGTGTGGCCTGCACTGAGTCCTGGTGGCCTTGGTTAGGATTAGACTAAATTAAAGGGAGCCAAATTAAAGGGAAATATTTTATTCCTAGAAAAGCCTGAATTTGGTGAAATCCCTGAGCTAAGGGGTTTGGGGTAGCTCCTGCTCCTCCCTGTCCCTGTCCCTGTCCCTGTCCCTGTCCCTGTCCCTGTCCCTGTCCAGGTCTGGAATTGCTCCTCCTGAAGAAAGCAAATTGCAGACAGTCCAGATCAGTGTAAAATCAAACACAAAACAGGTGTTTGCTAATTAAAACTGAGATTTTAATGAATGACCTGTGTGGTTTCGGTGAATAAATACCACTCTCAGCATCTGCTCTGTAATTAGGTTCCAACTTCTACTATTTTTTTTTTTTTTTCCGCTCCTCAAGTCCCAGTAAATAACTACAGAATGCCAGGTTTAAATAAAACCTGCTCTCTCTGCACTTTAATGGGGAAAAAGCAGATGTTTCCTGCCCAGGTAACTCCAAGCAACAGCAATCAACAGAGAAAGGAAAAAAGCCCAATCAAATCCTTCATATTTTAATGTGTTTTTCTCTCAGGTTTGTGCAATAAGGACAATTGGAAGGGAGGGATTTCCTGAAATCCTCCCAATGCTGCAGGTTGATCACACATTTGTAGGATGGCTTTTGTTGCACCCCTTGGGGGTTTGGGGTTGAGGCTCTTTGCTCTGCATTTTCTGCTGTTTCTGGTTTGGGGTGAATGCCCCAGGGGCTCTCAGCAAAGATAATTCATCCCAAGCAGGCCCAGAGACACTTCAGACACAAAGAATTGGGAATTTGCTTTATTCAGGCATGGGGATTCACTCCAAACACACACCCAGTGCTTCCAACACACAATATTTTGGTAACATTCATGAATATTCATCACATTCCCTGGGATGGGAGTGGTTATGCAAATTATTTCTCATCAATCATTAATATCATTAGCACGTGCTGTGTGTCCTGGTGCTCTTTGGGGTCTGCTCGTGATGAAGATCTGTAGTCTTCACCACAGTGCACTTTTCCCCTTTCTCTCTGGAGCATTGCAGTCCTTGGTGGGAGATTCAGGGTTTCTGTGCTGGCCTTACACAGATTCCTGTCCCTCCTGTCTTGACAAGATTAAGGGAATTCTGTTTTCCTAGGTCTAGAATTCACATATTCTGCCTCTCAATAGTAGAATTACCTATTGCCCAACCTTTTCTCTGGCCCCATGGCAGCCCAGATGAGGCTACAGGGCCATGGACAGGATTTCTGTGCCTGCCCTTCTGCAGCTGTTGACTGAACACTCAACATTTGCAGCACACGCTCCTCTCTGCCCAGAAAAGGGAATTCTTGCTCTCCAGGCCAAAGGCAGGTTCCCCTCCCTGGGAAATTCTCTTAACAAACCCTTTGAAAAGACTGCAAACTCAGATGAACGACCCCCAGAGCAACTGGGATCTGTTTCCCTGGCATTTCTCAGGAAGGGAATGATCAGTGCCTGGAGGCCATTTGTGCAGTGTCACTGTGATAATTTCGGAAAAAAACAGCAGCTGGGGTCTCTGTCCAGGTGAGCTGGGCCAGGTCCTGGCTGGGTGCAGGCAGCCCAGGATGGAATGGATGTGCAGGGCTGGGTCCTGGTGGCTGACCCTCCCTGAAATCAAATCCTGATCCTCTCTGCCCCTCAGCCTCTCCTCTCTCTCCACTGATTCTCCTCCCCGAGGTCTGAGTGAGGCAGGACACAAACCCAAGCCTGGTTCATTCCATAATCTCCTTGCTGGTAGTTACTGGTTTCATATTTAGAAAATAGAAAGCTTTAGGGAAAGAAAAGAAAGCCTGAAAATGAGGTTCTGGGGGCTTATTTAGCAATTGACCCTTTTTTTCAGCACGCTCAGCCTTACATTCAATTACATTGCTAGGCAACAGCTCCTGTCAGCCCTAAGTGGATCCCAGGATTAATCCACGATCAGTCAAGATACACATTTATTCACCTTCCCGCACAACAGTAATAGGATTTTGCTGGGCCCAGCTTAATTCCGCAGATGAGGCTGACACTGAATTAAAGCTGCTTATCCTGGCTCGTAATAAGGAGGTGAGATCCCAGGGGGAGAGGGAAGGTGAGGGAGATGCTCACCCAGGAGTGCAGTGAGTGACAAAACCGGGGATTAGAAATCCCGGCGGAGGGAAAAATACCATTAAATCAGACTTGAAAAACCCAACTCCAATTCTGCATTTGCTGGGCATTACACACATCCCTGCCGTGCTGCTCACACAAATCCTGCCCCGCTCGGACTCTGCTGCTGGGAGCTGAGCTGGAAAGCTTTCCCTGGGCTGGAATTCCAGGATGGAGTTCCCTCCTCTCTGCTCCCACTCCTCTGAAGCTGTCCCAGCTTTTCACAGCAGAACCTGTGAGATTCCTCCTGCCCCTGCTCCTTGTGCTGATCTGTGATTCCCTCGGGGGTCAGCGAAGGACATCTCCAAAGAGAAGCCCTTCGAGCACAGCCATTGTTTTGTCTCACCTCCCTGGCACAAACAGATTAAATTTTGAAGTGGGGAAAGGTCTATTAATGTATTATTAATTAATATTCCATATGCCGCCTCGGAGGCAGAGGGGATCTTTTGAAGCCATCTGCTTTCTCGCTGCACTGGAGGGGAGCTGCTGGCTGTTGTCTGCTCTGGAATATGGGCTGGGAGAGGGAGCTGGGAGCTGGGAGCTGTCCCCGATGCCGAGGTGTCCCCTGACCCCACAGATTGGGACCAGGGAGGCCTTCAGTGTCCCCAGCCCAGCTGCAAACTCCCGTTGGTGTTTAGGAACCGAAATCCCAGTGCCTCCTGCCCTGTTCCTGGAGCTCTGTGCTGCTCTGTGGGGTCCTGTGGTTGCTCTGTTTTAGAATCTTTCTGTTCTTTCTCACAGAGAACATAGATAAGCTGCATTCTTTTACTTTCCTAATCTCTGTGTTTGCTATTAGGTGTTATTTGGCTGTGACCAATGGTTTTGGGAGGTGGATTCTTTGCTGACCAAGAGTTGATGGAATATGAATGGATATAAAAAACCTTTCTTGTAAATAAACTTTCCCTTTTCGCCATCTTGGTTCGTCTGCCTGAATTCTCTCAGCTCAGCCTCTGCAACCCTCGGGGATTCTAAAGCCACAGGGTCCCTGTCCCTCTGTCCTGTGGCCCCGTTTGGCATTCTCCAGATGTGTAACCCAAAACGTGGAGCTCTCTAACTGCTGTTCACCTCCTCCCCTTTGCTTTGCCTCCGACAGCATCACCCAGGTCAGAGCTGCAGATTCAGAGGCAAATCCTTCAGGGTCTTGCACCCCAAACTTCCCGTGGGGTGGAGGAAGCTCAGAGAGCCATCAGCATTTTGGGATTTCTGTGGGAAATGAGAAATTCCTGTGTCCAGGAATCTGAATTCCTGCACGGCCCCAGCTCTCCCATCTCTGCTGCCTCGTCCCATCCTCCCTGGGAATTCCCAGTGTTTCCAGCACAGCCATTCACCCCAGGCGCTTTGTCCCAATAAATCACCGAATTTATTTGGTGCAGCAGAATCCAAACCCAGCGCCAGGCAGAGCCACTCTGCTCCGAGTGGGATTTACATAAACTGTGCACTAAAAACCCCTAATATTTAAAGTGTTATAACAAAGCAGAAAAAAACTCCTCTTTCAAGCTCTATGACAACCTTATGAATATGTAAATTAGAACCCAAAGACAATTTTCTACTGGCTCACAGTAAATATTGAGGCAGAGCTGGGGAGCATTAAGTGGCAGATTTAGGTCCGTATTCATTCCTTTTTTATTTATTTATTTTAAATACAACACTTAGAGACCAATTTGATTGTAATGCACCAAATCTATCGAGTATTGCAGCCAGCCGATGGCATTGTTAAATCATACTTATTTTGGCATTTCTTATTGAAAGCAATAGAAGAGCAACCAGTGGTGATAAATTTGTTTGTGGAGAGCAGCGTTGCTTGTCAGAGTTGTACACTGTTGTAACTAGGGCAAAATTACACTATAAATTTGCAGCTTTATTGTCATTTTTCTTCTATTTTTTGGGTTGTTAGTGACCTGCTTTCCATATCCGTGCAGGGATGTGCTGTGCTCTGGCAGGAGAGAATGGCTGTGAGATCTGGGGGTGCTGTGGGATCTCCTGGGGGAAAAGGAGCCTTTGTTGAATTCACCTCGTTCTCCCCCAAAAGTGGGGCTGGATTTGAAGGCCTGACTGTGCCAGGAACCTGCAGAGCTCAGGTGCCCCTCCCGTGCTGAGCCTGTGGCTCACAAATCCTCTGTGATGTATTTAATGACACGGAGTGGGGTTTATCTGCCGTGTTAATCAGATTATTTAATTACAGCCCTCGTTCTGAGCCATGCCCTGCACATTTCCCCTCTGATGGCTCCTGTGTCTGGACCCCAGCCAGCGCCAGGGACACCTCCAGGGCTCCAGGCTTTGGGTGGCTTTTCCTGAATTAGGGTTCTCCTCTCGGAATCCCCACGGTGCCAAGTGAGGAGTGCCAAGGTGAGGAGTGCCAGGGTGAGGAGTGAGGCTCTGTGGCAGCTCTGGAGGGGCTCAGGCTCTCAGCAGTGCTTCAGGCACTTCCAAGGCAGGTGCAGAAATGGAGTTCTCAAACTCAGCGTGGTCACACAGACCTGAACCTCCTCAGGTGACTGGAAATACTCAGAATTTCTCCATGGAAAGGGTCAGGCACTGGGGCTGTCCAGGGAGGTTTGGAGTGGCCACCCCTGGAGGTGCCCAAGGAGTTCCTGGAGGTGGCACTCAGAGCTCTGGGCTGGGCACAAGGTGGGGATGGGCACAGCTCGGACTCGATGATCCTGGAGGGTTTCTCCAACCTCAGGGATCCTGGGATTTTTAAGGACGTGAATGTTTTTAGGTTGTGTCCCTTGGCCAGGGGAGAGGCTGCTGGAAAAGCCACGAGCAGAAGCTCAGCACCTGGTCCAGGGGAGGCCTGGAGAGTGTCCCACGGGGAATTGTCACTTGGGGCTGTTCTGGGGATCTGTTTATCCATGGGACAGAGCTGGCCTGGGAGGTTGGTGTTCCCCACTGCCCTCCCTGTGCCCAGGCTTTGCCATCCTTGGTGCCACCCCTGGTGCCATTCCCAGTGCCATCCCTGGTGCCATTCCTGCTGCTATTCCCAGTGCCATCCCTGCTGCCGTCCCTGGTGCCATCCCTGCTGCCATCCCTGCTGCCATTCTTGATGCCATTCCTGGTGCCATCCCTGCTGCCATTCCCAGTGCCATCCCTGGTGCCATTCCCAGTGCCATTCCTGGTGCCATTCCCAGTGCCATTCCTGCTGCCATTCCCAGTGCCATTCCTGGTGCCATTCCCAGTGCCATCCCTGCTGCCATCCCTGCTGCCATCCCTGCTGCCATTCTTGATGCCATTCCTGGTGCCATTCCCAGTGCCATTCCTGGCGCCATCCCTGGTGCCATTCGCACACACAAACCCAAAGCTGAGTTCCCACACCGACAGGACAGGACTCCAGCAGTGTGGATGTTCCCTGGCACTCTGGGATCCGAAGTTTACCCTTCCCTCTCTGAATTTCAGCCCCGTGTGCCCCCCAGGGGTTAATGAGGGGCACCAGGGATGGCACTGGGAATGTCTGTCCCAGGTCATGGATCAGCTGCTGCTGCTCCTCTGTGCTCCTCCCCAGCCAGAGCATGACAGCCAAAATTCAGAAGTGCTTTGAGCCATAATCTCTGAGGATTTGTTGCATATGAGGCAATAAACGACTGCTCCAATTGACTAAATGCCACAGCACAGCAGTTTATTTTAATTATGCTACAAAGGCAGGAATATGATTGTTCTTATGGTACAGCATAACAAGGAGAGAAGAAAAGAAAATTGTATCATTCTCTCCTCCTGAGAAGGTTGAGCAGCAGCATCTTGTTTGTCATGGAGGGCTCAGGGCAGCAGGATCCAGAAATAAAACATGAGGAGGAACCACTTTAGAGAGGAGATGCAAAAAAAAAAAAAAACCTCTAGAAGAAAAACACCCTAAAAAGGGGAATTAAATCAAATCACATTGCCTGTCTCATCCTGAGCTGTGACTGGGCCTGGTTTGAGTTGCTGCAGGACAGAATATTGGAATAGCTGGAGTTTGGAGGTGTTCGGGTGAGCGGTGAGGTGGATGAAGGTGGTGAGGGGTTGGTGTTTTGGGAGGGCAGCTCCTCCTGCTTCCTTTGAGTCCGTCTAACTTCTGGGCTGTAACATTTAAAAAGTTGTATCTGTTATCCACAGAGCTCACCAGGTTTCAGTTGATGCTGGGGAAGGAAAGAACACAGGAATTGGAGAAAGTTCTCCCGTTCCCAGCTGGAGTGAGTCCCTCCCTTTGCAGTTTTCCCCCAGCAGTTCTCAGTCTGTCTGTCCTTGATCTCCCCTGATTTCCTTTGGCTTTCCTGGCACATCCCCAGCTGTTCCTGCATCTTCCTGAAGGCTTTTCTACAGAAATGCTGCTGCCAAGAATGAGGTGCTGGAGAGCAAAGCCCTCTGTGGCTCTGCAGAAATCCCTCGTTCCAAAGGGAAATTCCTTCATCTCAGCCCTTCCCAGCAGCTTTTCCTGCCCGTGTCTGCACACCCCCAGTGAGCCCCCGGGATCTGCAGCACAAGGAACAGCAGATCTGCTCCAGCTGCAGGGTTTGCCGTGGCTGCTGCAGCTGAGGTGTGGCTGATGTGGAAATGACACGGTGTGCTTGGGCAGACATCGGCAAACACAGGCTCTGTGTCTCGTCCCTGAGGGAAACCACCCCAGGATCTCCCAGAGGAGGCAGACAGGGATTCCCTCGGAATATTCCCACCGGGGTTGGTGTAACAGGTTCCATGGGAGCAGCGATTCCAGCAGCAGAACCTTTCTGCACCTTTTTCCCACCGTCAGTGACATCTCCTGCTCCTGACTAAGAGGAAAAGGACAGGAATCTGGAGCTCCAGTGGCTCCCTGGATGAGCTGGCTCCAGCCCCGTGTGACAGACAGGCAGCACGGGGATTTGGCATCAAATGGTCCTCCCCTGCTCCGGGGGTGTCCGTGGGGAACAGATCCTTTGCCAGCCCTGGCGCCAACACCAGCTCCTCATATTCTAAATCAGCACCCTCATGAAGATTTTAAACAGCCGTGCTATTTTAGATCACATTTCCAATTAATCTTTTAATTTTTTCATTCCCTGAAGTGGTCTCTCCTGGGCAGCCTTTGGTGCTTTTGTGTCCCTCCACAGCTGTCCCCTCAGCCCAGGTGTGACTGGAGAGCTGAGGGACATTTTGTGTGCAGAGGCTGCAGGCCCCAAATCGCTGCAGAGGCTTTGTTTTGTCAGGAGCAGGGCCATTTCCCAGGCAGGAGCTGCGCTGGGCTGATCCCCGCGAGTCCTTTCAGCCCTGGAGATTCTGTGACTGTGACAAGGACAAAGCTCTATTCAAGGAGGCTAAAGAAAAGGAAAATCTCTAAGTTCAGCCTCAGCTTTGATTTCCTGGCAAATATTGGTCCAAACAGCCATGGACACGGAAATCAGAACCCACCCCCCCCATAAATGGATATTTAGGATTCTCTGACATTCTCCTCCTAACGCTGAACCAAAGTCAATTGTCTTTTTCAACTTTAAACTAAGTCAACATTTTAAAAAGATAAAACATTTCTATTTAAATCTTTACCTGAATTTACCATGCTGAAGTTTTGGGAGATACAAATATAGGTTTTGTCATCGAGTGAGCAATGTTAGAATCAAAGGTAATAAACCCATTGATCTCCAGTAAGACAATATTAATATTACCATATAGCTTTTATAATTAATTTGCTGCCAGATGAAAGGGAAACACGAGGCCCTTTTAATGCTGGTGATTAAAGCAAAAAGTAAACCTTTGAAAGGCGGATTTGCATGTACAACATGTTGCACTAATTCCAGCAGATCAGGGGGAAATTGTTACTGTGCATTGGAGTCACATTGCAAAGTTTGGGAAAAAAGAATTGCTGACTCGTGGGAGAAAAGTCAGAGTTTGGGATGTTGGGGTGAGGTTTGCTGAACTCTGCTCTGGCTTCGTTTGCTTTTCTGCTGTGCTGCAGGGCAGGTTTTTGGCTAAAGGGTGGCCACAGAACGCTCAGAATGCCCAGGGTGGGACATTTCAGAGCTCCAGGACAGGAGAGTCAGGACTGCAGTTTAATTAATTAATTAATTAATGAGTGCCTGCAAAGCACTTTCAGCCCTCAGATGAAAGAGAGCACAGAGGAGGAGAGCCCTCAGCAGTCAGGGTTTTGAGGGGAGGGCTTTGGGGGATGGAGGCCTCAGCCTGCACGAGGCTCAGTCCCCAAATATCCCTGGGAGAAGGAATTTCGTGTTTACAAACCTCCTCATCCCCCTGCCCTTCCAGGAATAATCAAAACCCTGCTTTCGGCCCCAGAACGAAATTCGACATCACACCGAAACACTCCCTCAGAGGAACCTTCCTCCCAGCCCCGGATTCTCCTCGTGATTATAAATTAGTCAAGTTATTTACATCTTTCACTCTCACTTCACTTAATGGTAGTCAAATAAAAAAGCCCTGCAAGCTGCTTTTCCTAATGTTTGATTTTCCTTGGATAATTATGCCCTCAAGGCTGGTTCTTTATGCTCAGGCTGCAGCCCTTGATGAATGCAGAGAGGACGGAGGGGGAGAAAATCTCCAGGACTCGATCCTGGGCTTTGATTCCTGAAAAGGCTTTGTGCTTCCCTGGTTTTTCATCTGGATTTTCATCAGGTCACACCTGGAACAGGCAGGAAAGCTCTTCCAATCTGGGTGTTGTCCAACCTTGCAAGTTTAAAAATAAAAACTGGGCGCCAATTTCCTTTTCCTTCCCTATTCCCCACTTGCTCTGGGGCAGAAATAATTCCTGCTGAATCACCGTGGTGCTTCCATCCTTCCAGCACTTTGTGTTTCCCAGGAAATCAGAAGCCAACACCAAGAAATTTCGTTATATTAATTGGGAAATAATTGTAGGGTCACCAATGTTTTAAAAATCTCGTGGCATTTTTTGTTTTCTTTGGACGAGCGATTTAAGGGACAGCAATGAAATGTCAGGAAAAGCATCTCAGGTGAGATCCTGGCATTCGAGGGTGTTTTATAAACACCTAAATGAGTCCAGGCAGAGGTGGAAACTATTGATGTTCCCATAAAAAAGAGAGAAAATCTCCACGGAGGCTCTGGAAGGAGAATTTGTTACTGAATGTAAATACAGGAGCCCCATAAAGGTGGGCAGTGATCCATTAGGGAAGGGATTTGGAAATTGGAATTGGAAATTTCAGTTTAGCTCAGGTGGTGAATTCGCCCCAGCCATCAGCACTTGGAAAATAAAGGAGGTTTGCCCCCTTTTTCCTCTCTGTCTTTGCTCCCCACAAATTTGGGGAATGAGCAGTTTAGTGCTTTGGAAAAAAGGCAAAATTCGATGTCAGTAGGGTGGGAGGCGAGGGGGGAGCCTCGAGAATTCCTGATTCCATTTGGAGTGTGTGAACCACAGGCACCTCTGGGATAAATCCTCATTTCCTGGCACTGCTGGTCCGGGGAATGCTGTGTATTAATTGGTTTAATTGAGAAAAAGCTTTCATTAATAAGTCTCTTGTGCAGTTGTGAGGGGGAGATGTGCCACAGACCCCGAGAGCACTGAGATGGAGCAACATTCCTCAATCCTGAATATTCCCCAGGCAGGGATGGGCTGTGGCAGGTGCCCACACCCTCCCTTCAGCCCTGACAGAGTTGAACGTGGCACCAGGGCCCTGCAAATGTATGAAATCAAGGACTTTACTGACAGAAATTTCTTTGTTTTCTCGCCGTTGTTTCCCCAGAATGGGATACGCGGCGGTGACAAAAAATTACATGGCAAAAGCTCCTTATGTGAGGGATTAAAAGTTAAATCTGCTTTTGTTCTAATTTCCTCCTCTTCTCTTTCAATACGAGGAGCAAACGAAGCTCATTTCCATCCTGCCCAAAACCACGGCAGCTTGACTTTTCTGCATTAAACAGCAGAAATGTGATTTTGCTCCACAGAGCCCTTCAGTGGAGCAGAGTTCCCAAGGAGAGATTTTAGTGGCGAGCAAGGTAAACATTGCTGCAGTTTCCTCTCTGCACCTTCTCAATTGACTCAGGGCACAGAAAAGTTCATTTACGAGGATCAATATCACTTTGCCTCCCGCCTGCATGGAAAAAACACCTCCTGCAGTCAATGGCAATTACAGACAGCCAGGGACAGAAATATCGATGGGATGGAGGCAGAGATTCCCACCCTGGATGTGCCCCAGGACAGCTGCTGAGGGTGAAATACCGAATTTGGGAATGTTCCTGGGGAAAGTGCAGGAGAGGAATCACCTTCACAGGGCTCTGGGGACAAGAGCTGCAGTTTGGGACAATTTGGGGACACCACGGGGACCACGCTGGATGTGGCACTAAACTCCAGGGCAGTGGATTCTCCCAAATCCTCTCATTTTTGTGCCAGTGAGGGAAGGGAGGGACTGGGATAATTCATTCTTGCAGAGATGGAGAAATCTGAGGCTCAGTGGTCCCTGCACTCTCTGAACAGAAAGGAGAGGTCCCGGAGGCAGCTGAGCACAAACTGCTCGGGTTCACAGCAAAGGTCCTGTCAGGATTCCTGCATCAGCTCAGCCTGAAAGGCTCAGGATGTAATCCTGAAATTCCCAAGCACTTTAAAAAACTCACCGTGAAGTTCTTGAAAGCTTCCCGAGGAAATGATGCTGCTGTAATTTATTAATTTAACCACTAATGCCATTCTCTTCCAAAGCACTTCCCTGGGATTATCCCAGCGTTCATTTGTGTGACAATGGCACCCAGGATTTATCACAGCAAATCATCTTGTGCCACCAGCCAAGCAGAAAATGTCATATTCCTGCACTTGAACTCTGCCTCTCCCCCTCTTCGTGCCCTGGAGGTGCTGTGCCGTACCACAAAGGTTGGCCAGGCCTGTGGCTACAAAAAAAAAAGAGGGAAAAAGCTTTCCTTATGTTCACCTTGAGGAATTTCAGTTCCTCTCTACTCCCCTGGAGCCGCTGTCACCTGTCAGTTCAGAACTGGGAACGGCTGGGGTTTCCCCAGTTAAAAAACTGGTCAGGATCTGCTTGTTTAATGGTGCAGAAAGCCTTCCCCAGCGCCTGTTAAACAACCAAATCCCCGTGAAAGATGTATTTAAGTGCTTTAACTGGCACAACCGAGCTCTATATATTTATTATCCTCTCCCTGGCTGTCTCTATTAGAATGACAAGTCTTTAATTTGTGATCCGGCGCTGTAATGACAGGAGCACGGGGCCATTCTGCTCCGCAGCCTTCCCGGGGCAGAGCTGCAGCGAGAGAACAACAAATCCAGGGCTCACTCAGGCGTTTCTGCCGCGCTTTTCAGCTGCCATTTAAGATGTACAAACATTCCTGAGCAGGGGGAGGCTTTTCTTCTGCCTCGCTTTTATTCCTTTGTGGGAACTTCCCCAACATCCTTTGACAGCTGAACACGGCTCTGTGTGATCAGCGCTGCTGAGAGTTCCCTTCCCCTTTTCCCTGCCCTTCCCGCTGCAAATCCCATCAAATTCTGCTCCTGCCCCCGTGGAGAGACAGCGCTCGTCAGATCAGAGATTATTTATTGCTGCTGTCGTTCTGCCAAACCTTTGGTGCTCAGCAGCAGGGGAGGGCAGGGCCGGGGTGGGCTGGAAATGCAGAGCTGCGAAGGGAAGGGCAGGGGAGGAGATGGGGCTGGGATGGGGTGGGGGCAGCACCTGGGCAGCTCCTGGGGAGCACCTGGGCAGCACCTGGGGAGATCCTGGGGAGCACCTGGGCAGCACCTGGGCAGCTCCTGGGGAGCACCTGGGCAGCACCTGGGGAGCACCTGGGCAGATCCTGGGGAGATCCTGGGCAGCTCCTGGGGAGCACCTGGGCAGCTCCTGGGGAGCACCTGGGCAGCTCCTGGGGAGCACCTGGGCAGATCCTGGGGATATCCTGGGCAGCTCCTGGGGAGATCCTGGGCAGCTCCTGGGGATATCCTGGGCAGCACCTGGGCAGCACCTGGGCAGCACCTGGGGAGCACCTGGGGAGCACCTGGGCAGCTCCTGGGGAGCACCTGGGCAGTTCCTGGGCAGATCCTGGGCAGATCCTGGGGAGCACCTGGGCAGCTCCTGGGGAGCACCTGGGCAGCTCCTGGGCAGCTCCTGGGGAGCACCTGGGCAGCTCCTGGGCAGCTCCTGGGCAGCTCCTGGGCAGCTCCTGGGAGCTCAGAGAGGCTGTAGGGCCTCCAGTGGGTGTGGATCTCACAGCACTTCAGGCTCTGCAGGCTGCACCCAAATATCATTGTTGTATTGTACATTATATCATCATTATATCGTCGTTATATCATCATTGTATCATCATTACATCATCACTATATCATCATTATGTCATCATGGTATCGTCGTTATATCATCATTATATCATTGGTATATCATCATTATATCATTGGTATATCATCATTATATCATTGGTATATCATCACTATATCATCATTATTTTGTCGTTATATCATTGCTATATTGTCGCTATATCGTCATTATATCATCATTATATCATCGCAATATCATCATTCTATCATCATGATATTGTCGCTGTATCATTGTGATATCGTTGTTATATCATCGTTATATCGTCATTATATCATAATCATATCATCATTATATCATCGTTACATCATCGCTATATTGTCGTTATATCATCATGATGTCATCACTATATCATTGCGATATCATAGCTATATCATCGTTATATCGCCATTCTATTATAATTATATCATCATTATCGTTATATTGTCATTATATCGTCATTTTATTGTCATATCATCGTTACATCATCGCTATATTGTCATTATATCATCATTATATCATTGCTATATCATCATTATATCATCACGGTATCGTCATTATATCATCATTAGATTGTCCTTATATCGTCATCATATCGTCGTTCCATCATCATTATATCGTCATCATATCACCATGATATCAGACTTTTACTCCAGCCTTTTCTGAGTCCCTGCACTTTTCATTCCATGCCTGTGAAGCTGCACTGAGTCTTTCACACTCGCCGTGGTGGGCAAAGCGTGGGGTGGAATAACAGCGAAAATAACGAATAAACACTCTTGGCAAAATAATAATAATAATAATAATAATAATAATAATAATAATAATAATAATAATAATAATAATAATAATAATAATAATAATAATAAATAAAGGAAGTTTCAGGAGGATCCCCCGGGGCTGTTCCTGGAGGATGAGAACCTGACCGTGCCCAGGTGAGGCCCCAGGGGGGTCCTGCCCCTTTCCCCTCAGCTCCCAGCCCCAAACAAACCCTGCTGATTTTGCTGTGGCACAGCAGCTGCTCTGAGGCAGTTCCTGGGTGTTCCATGCTCCTGTCAGCCTCTGCTGATGTTTTATTCATGTGTCACTCGCCTGTTCATTTGCTAAGGGTTTACAAATGCTTCATCAATTATTAACAGGCCTGATACCTACTCGGGGCTTGTTGTTGTGTGCTCTTCTTTTTATTTTTTTCCCCTTTTAAAGAGGTGTTGGGGGGGTTGAGGAGAACGCTACAAATGTAAGAAAACAAATTAAAATAGGAATTCAATAATTTACAGCCACTTACTGCATTATTCCAAGCAAGTTAATTTTTAAAGGAAAGCAGCTGCAGCAGAGATAATTGAATTAAGTGTTTTGCAGTTGTTTGCAGGGCTGGTGTGATCTCAGCAAAGAGGATACACAGAAGTGTTTGAAGGCAAATCTGGGAGTGTTTAACCGTGTCCCACAGCCTGTTGAAATTCAGGGATGTGAAAAAGGGATGAGGATCCCTCATTCCAGGGATAGAAGTGCCAGGGGAGAGTGTCCCGGCCTGGATTGGTGTGAATTCAGAGCCTGGGGAGGAGAAGGGCTCCAAGGCCATTTCTTCCTTTTTTTCTGAGATTCTTGCTCTGCTTTCCCCTCGGTGCAGCTGCACAGAAACACAAAGTGAGACTAAGGCTCAAGTGAATCCTGACAGATTTACCAGAGCCTCCTCCTCCACATTCCCCAGAGGAACATACGAGAATAAGGCATTTTCCTCTGCTCTTTATTTTCCTCGAAGGCAGCAGAATAACAAACATTTGCCTTTTTAATTCCCATTAGTGGCACGTTGAGATGTTCATAGGCTCTCTGATAGCTCTGTTTCCAAAAGGAGCAGAGCAGAGCTTCTTCCTTCTCCAAAAGCACAAACTCCAAAGGAAATTCTGTCAAATTTGGGCTTCCAGCACAGCAGCCTGTCCATAAATGCCTTCAAAGTTGGTTGGGCAACTTTTTTCCCTTTGGAAAGTGCCTGGGAACTGCTCAGCTCCTGCCCACGGCTCGATAGCTGCGATTGCTCCCTGCAGAGCTCTTTGAAGCTGCAGCGCTCGCCCTGAGCACCCAGGGAGGGCAGGATCGATGGTCTGAGCCTGGAAACCACGGGAGGGACAGGCTGGGCTGGGCAGGGAGGCAGGGGTGGGAAATACGGCGTTTATCAGCAAATAAATATTGGTTATTGGTGCTTATGGTGATGAAATCCTCCTGTTTTGGGAAGTTGCTGGTGGGATTTCAGAGGGAGCGGTGCGGCGGGCACAGCGATGGTGGCACAGGGTGGCACAGGCCCAGGGGTGACATTGCTGCTGTGTCCTCTCACCCCAATGCCTCTGCCAGGGCTGTGTGGGAGCTCCCCTGGGACAGAAATCCCATTTTTATTTGGATTTTCCAGCTCAGAGCCAGGTGTGAGCTGTGCCCAGGGGTCATTCCCAGTGCTGCGGTGGGCACAGCAGTCCTGGGCTGCTCAGAGCTGCCCAGCCTGGCCAGAGCAGCCCCCAAACCCTGCAGAACCACAGCCTGGGGCTGCTCTGTGCCCCCAGCCTGGCCAGAGCAGTCCCAAATCCTGCAGAACCACAGCCTGGGGCTGCTCTGTGCCCCCAGCCTGGCCGGAGCAGCCCCCAGACCCTGCAGGACCATGGCCTGGGGCTGCTCTGTGCCCCCAGCCTGGCCAGAGCAGCCCAAATCCTGCAGGACCATGGCCTGGGGCTGCTCTGTGTCCCCAGCCTGGCCAGAGCAGCCCCCAGACCCTGCAGGACCATGGCCTGGGGCTGCTCTGTGCCCCCAGCCTGGCCAGAGCAGCCCCCAGACCCTGCAGGATGAGCACCTGGGGCTGCTCAGAGCTGCCCAGCCTGGAGGGTTTTCCTCTGGAATTCCCAAATCCATGTCACTGTGGGATTTTGGGGAGTGACCTGGAGCCTGCAGCCCCTCTTGGGGTGCCCAGACCCCAAAGTTCCCCTGGGGGCTCTGCTGGCATTAATTGCTCTCCACGTTTGTGGGCTGGAGCCATCTCGGGCTGAGCTGCAGCAGCCAATTAACAGAAGTTCATTAGCACAGGGCCCCTGGGACACCTCCACAAGGACATCCCCAACCCCTCAGCCCCAGGGTGTCCCTCAGCCCTGCTTGGGCTGATCCCATTTGTCACTCCTGCCCCAAAGCCAAGCCAACGTTAGCTTTGTTATTCTCAGATGATGCAGAGCTTTATTGCTTTTCTTACCGTGCCTGTCTCTGACTTTTAAAATCTAAATTTTTCATTTTAACTTGAATTGTGTTTTATGATGTATTTATATACTTTTAAACTAACTTTTATACTTACAGGCAACCAATTACTGTAGCAGAGGAGCCCCAAGTTAATATTTTTGGGTTTGAAGCCTCACTTTATTTCAGACTATATAAATAAGGTTCTCATGAAGTATTTATACAGCCTAAGCCAGCTCTGGGAAGAAAACAAAAGCAATGAGTAAATAATGAAGAATCAGATTTGTGCTTTTTCATTTTCAAAACTGTGTGAATTTTTAACTTTTTGAAGGGAAAGAAAAGCTTTGTTGCCCCTGGTGCTGCTGTGGGGTTTTCACTCCACGAGGGCTCTGCCAGCCCTGCACTCCTCAGCTCCTTGTGCCAAGTGTTGCCACCAATTTTTCTCTTTTTGCCCTCAATTTGTGAAGTGCCCGACACCTCCAGCTCTTTCCTGCAGCAGGGAGAGCTGAGCTTTTCTAGAATGAGACTTAAAATAAACCAAATCCACCGCTGTAAACAACTGCCACTCTACACCAGGTAATTACGCCTTCTCGAGATAATATCATTTGCATATGCATTTATAACTCTACGAGTGTTCTTAGAGACTTTAATTAAAAATTAGGCTTTCATTTCCATGATTTTGTCCCTTTCTGCTACTCCCACTGTTTTTTAATTTTGTTTCAGGGGCCCTTTCTCCACAGAGGGGTTTTTGATGACCCTTCAATGTCTTCTAAAGACATTTCTCCTCCAGGCTCCGAGTGTGATTTGATTTACCTCCCCCCAGCTCCGCTTTGTGTTTCTGGGTGTAGCAATAAGCCATGATTCAGCACATTGCCATCACCTAAAAATCAGATTTCCGTGGCTGTGATCGCTGCTGGTCGAGCTGAGATCAATAGCTGGGAGCCCCCTCAGCCTCCGAGGGAGGAGTGACCCCCACGTCCTCCAGGAGCAGCCTGGAAATGCAGCATCCCTCTGGGGGTGAGGGGCCACTCATGCCTGGAATAGCAAAGGGTTTTTTTTTTAATTTTATTTTAAGCTTTTCTACCTCACTTTGCACAAATTGGTTTTCTGGAAATGCTCTGAGTCCTTCAGAGTTTGTGCTTTGTCACAGGGTTAAAGGGAATCTCCCCCAGCGATGCTTCCCTGGGGCTGCACCCACATCCCCAATCCCAAAATAATCCCAAATTTCCCCTGGAAATCTGCTCCCCCACCCTTGTAGAATGTGGGAATGCACAGAGCCTCCCGTGGGGAATGAATTCCTGAATCAGTGGCACAGATCTGGGATATTCCTCGGGGAGCTGTGGATATTGGTGCAGACCTTGGCAGTGCAAATAAAAGCACAGGGACCTGTTGTGTCTCTGTTTGCAGCTCCAGACTCCACCCCGATAAACAAACTGTTTATTGCCTTCACTTTTGGAAAAGAAAAGGTTGCAAATTTTGTCATGAAATTGAGAAAAACTCCTTTTTTTTCCGAGCTGGTATTTCATCCAGGATAAACTGTTGGCTTTGGACAGAAAAATCCGAGCCAAACCTTGCTGTGAATCACTGCAGCTTCTTTAAAACTTTCCAACTCACTTTGGGGTGATTTCTGACCTTCCAGTGATGCTGATGGACACTTTTACAGACCCTGGAACTGTTGATATTGGTGTTGTGTGGGCAGAAAGAAAAGAAATCAGGTTCTGAATGGCTCTCCCTGTGCCACGTCTGGGGTTTTACCTAAAGCAGAGCAGCACAGAAGTCTGAACAGACCTCCACAAGGTCACAGAAGAAATTACCTTTTGCTCATCGAGACTTAGAGGCCTTGCAGGCACATCCTTCTTCCCTGAAGCTGTTCCCTGTCAAGGGGGGAACACTTCAGGCGCCCACCTTTAAATGAGATGAGTTGTTGGATTCAGGGGGAACAAGGAATATTAAGGAAACACAGTTGTTTCAGAGCTATAAATGTGCACAGCCACCAATGGGCTCTTCTATTGAGATTATTCTGCCTTGTTTGCTCCCTGCTTTCTCTCCACTGCTGCAGCGCTGTCTTCATTGGCAAAATCAATCTCTCCTGCCTTCCTTTTCTTTTTTTTTTTATATTAAACCATTGTTGCCTTTTGTTGTGAGGCCGGAATTGATCCCTGGCGAGCAGGAAAGGCTGCAGGGAAGGAGGGCCATGGAGAGAGGGGATCAGAGCAGAGGGCTAGGTGTTGGACAGGCAGGGTCACAGCAGCGAGGGACAGACCTCAGGTGTCACAGAGAGGGATTTCTGAAAGCTGAAATACTCCCCGAGGCCTTTCCAGCCACGGAATGTGCACCAGGGGCTCCTGAACAGCACAAATCGCTGGATTTTGGGAGCTGTGCCCTTTGGGGCTGCACCCACACATCCCCACCCTGTCAGCTCTGCTGACCTGGCACCTTCCCAGCTTTCCAGAGAGTAAATCAGCATTTAACCTCTTGCCTGGGCTGCACTCGTGTTTGTCCTGGCAATTCTGAGGTGCTCCACACCTCTCTGGCATCCAGCATGGGTTGGGTTTTTTTTTTCCTGAAGTGAGAGAAATTACAGAGGCGTAGAGAGCCACAGTTCAACTGCTCTTCAGATATTTCATTTCTGCAGAACTGCTGCGGCTCAGGACTCCACACCAATTAAAAATAAGTGAATTACAAAGAAAAATCAGCTGTGAGAACCTGGAGTAATTGGGCTGGAAGGGGAGAAATAATAAAGTGGATTCATATTTTGAGACGCTCTTCCAATAAATAAAAAGAAGAGGTTCTCTGCAGCCTCTCCATTTTTGCTTTATCCAGAGTGATGCTCAGGGCAGGTGATTCATGTGCTGAAAGAGAGGATCTGAGCAGATAATGGTTTGCCAATTCCCCGAGCTGCTTGCAGGACACAGAAGGTTGTCCAATTAATCCCTCTTGTTTGGATTAATCATTCCAGGCTGTTCTGTGGAAGAAGCAGTGGCCAAACAGGAACAGAAAAAATGTCTCTTAGGAGGGATTTCACTCAGGAAAGAACTTTGGGCTAAATCAGTGCCCTGAATTCATTCAATTATAGTCACGATTAAATCAAAATCCCTCTCCTGTTTGTGTCCAATCTCCACCAGGTATTGATTTAAACAAATTGTGTACAAAAAGCTGATACAGGAGTTATCATGTTTGGGTGAGGGGCTGCAGGCCCTGCCCACAGCCCTCTCCTGTTTGTTTCTCCCTTTTTGCCTTCCCAGATGTGCTTTTCCAGCTCCTTCCTCACCTCTGTTTCCCTCTGACAGAACAGGGGAGGGAACAAAGGGTGGCCTGTCCGTGATGGACCCTGAGAGCTGTTTTCTCATTTATTAATGCACCTTCTGGATGCATGGCAAGGATGCAGATGGCCCCAAAATAAGCACGGAATGAGACACAAAATAAGACCAAATGAGCAGGTTTTGTGCCTGGTTTTGTATAGAGGTGTGATTGCTGTCATTTGGGGCATTTTGGGTGCATTTGGCAGGAATTGACTGCTCCCCTTCGGTGTACAATGATTTTACATATTCAGAGTCCTCCCCACCCCAGCAGTGGCACCCCAAGACTGACCTCGGACCCTGTGGTGGTTCCGAGCTGCTGAATGTGCCCTGGGGCTGTGGCAGCTCGGGGTTATGTCCCTGTCCCTGTCCCCAGCCATTCCCCCTCATTCCAGCAGGAATGGCCACGGCCCTCAGCTGGAACAGGCAGGAAAAAACCGAAAAAACTGCCCTGTAAACACGGAGGGGTGAGAGGGAGATCGTCTGGGTGCCACCGAAACCACAATTACACTTCGTTACAGATGAGAGCAATTCCTAATTGCAGCTAATTACAAAGGAGGGTAAATGATCAGCAACTGCTTAAATGCACCTTTAATTTATTAAAAAGGAATAAGAATGGAAGTTCAGTCCCCAGAGGGAAAGGTTTATGTGAGGCCAAGATCAGCTATCCCTCGTTTGCAGTTTGTAAATGGAGATGTGGGCTATGAGCAGGAGATGAAGTTAAGGTTACTGAAAATGAGGGTGCTCCAGACCCGAGCTCAAGGGCATTGCCTTGTGGAGCACCAGAGGAGATTCTAGAGAAGTGTTTTAATTGATTTTGAGTGCCTTTGCCCACATCCCCATCCCTCATCCCCGCCCTTCCTTCCCCACGGATTTGTGTCCTTGATTTGTGCCGTTCTGAAGAGAGAAATGAGGAGAGGCAGGAGAGGAACGAGGTCCTGGCCAGGCAGGAGGAGCTTCTCTATACAGGCAGAGCTCACCCTGATAAAATCGAGGTGATTCCCACATTTAATGAAATTCCTGTGCCCTCAGCACCCATTTCCCGTGAGATGCACTGAAGTTGTTCGCTGTGTTGGATTTGGAGGGGAGAAGAAAATCTGCAATGGCCCCAGTGCCTGCTCACGAAGCCAAACCGAGCCAGGGAAACATTCCCGAGCCATGGAATTCTCCCTGCCCAACCCTGAGCTGCCCCGTCCCGGCTGCAGGAGTGCAGTCCTGCAGGAATAAATCAGACAAAGTGAGATTTGGCAAGGGCAGCACCTTGCGCTGGAGCTGCGATTGGCACTCCTGATCAATTCCTGCTCTTCCCACGGCTCTGGGCAGCCTCTAAACTGCTGGGAAGTTTGGATTTTCTGGAAGATGCATTGCCCAGAGCTGCCCAAGGCTGGGGGAGCGCGGTGTGCCCTGGGACAGGTACCAGAGTCCTGCTGGAGGTGACAGCGACAGGAATTCCTGTTCTCCTTCACCTGGGACACTCCTCTCTCTGGACAGCAATGGGGCTCCTGCTGGGATCTTGCGGATCTGTCTCTGATTTTCCAGGCAGCCTGGATTTCCAGGATTTTCCTGGTTTTCCCTGCGTGTCCCTGGTTGTTGCTGCTCTTGGGCTCAGTGGGAATTCTGTAATTTCTGTTTTTCACTCTGTTCTCGTTGCGAGCTCCGCGTTTATTTCCCCGCCTTCTCCCGTTCTCTGTCCATGGTGCTGATTCCCCTCTCTCTGCGGCTATTCTCTCTCTCCCCGCCCTGATCTCCCGATATTCAGCGATATACGAAGATATCCTGCTGGAATTTGGCTGAGCCTTTGGGATAATCCCAAACCATCCTCCTTTCACGTCCCACTCGCTGCTCTGCCCATGACTTGGCCCCTGTTCCTACAAGCTCTGAGTGAAAGGGACACTGATTCTTCTCCTTTCCACCTCTGAACATCAGAGCAACACAAAATAAAACTGAGAATTTTGGCATAGCTAAAGCCCAGAGCCTGCATGGATCCTGCACTAGGCTTATTGAGCTGGAAATTCTGATTTTCTGACCACGAGGTGCAGCTTCCCCCATGCACGGCTGGTTTGGAGAAATGCAGCTCCACCTTCATGTCTCTGTGTTCGACCCAGATTAAATCTGCTCTGAATCCAAAATAAAGAGCCAATAAATTCAGCAGACAAGAATATTTCACATCCCTCCAATTATAATCAGCTCTGGAAGAAAGGCTTGGAGGTAACAAATTACCTGCCCAATCTTTAACCCCAATTACCAACCGCTTGTGCTCATCCATAAATGTCTTTCCTGAGAACTCTTTCTCGCTGGGAAGGTACATGATGGATGAACGTGGTGGCTCCTGTGGACAGCTCCAAATTGATGCATTGTTTGCAGGTTGCAGTTTCCTCAGCCACAGGAGTTAACAATCCCTTCCGACACCACCTCATCCCCTCAGCTCCTCCTCCTCCCTGCGTGCAGCCCAGAAAGAGAAAAAAAACCCTGATCTGGAACTTTCCAGTGCAAATCCAAGTTAAAAGAGTGTGGAGAAGGAATGATTGTGGCAACCCGGAGTTGTTATTTATTACATTGGCTGAGCTGCGCTAAATTGCATTTGAGTAGTAGCCCTCATTTTGGATTTTGAATTGGCTGCAGTATCACCTGAGCTGGGATATTTTGAACTTGTGGCTTATAAACTCTCAAGAAGTTTGTTTGAAGTGATAAGTTCTTCGTTGTTTTTGTGCTTGTGGACTCATTGGTTGTGCTCAGCCACGGTTTGCACCTCTCTCTGTGAAGTGATCAGGATTAGAAGTACAGTCCTCATAAAAACATAACTCAGGATGGGTATTTTGTCCCAGCGGGATGGAGGTATGTGACAAACATTGTGCCAGCTGGGGCTGGGGGACAGAAAGGACCCAGGGAGAGGAGGTGATTCAGCTTGGAGGGACCCTCAGCTTCGTCCCCCTGTGTGAGGGACTGGGGGGGACTGACCCTGTGACACTTCAGGTGTGTGATTCTGCCCCTGTAGCTCTCTCTCTTTCCCTGGAGGTTGTTTCCCTGCCCTTGCAGCATTCTTTATGATCCATTGAGAGGCTCCTGGCGCTGGGGCTGAGCCCTTGGCTGTGGCAGGGGAGGGAGGGGCACATCCGACCCTGGAGCAAACACTGCACCTGGGATGTGCCTAAAAAAGCTAAAACAATCCAGCCAAGGCGTGACCATGGAGCTGGCCAATATTCCTGATGGAATTATGGAGGCTGGGGCGCTCAGGATGGTGTGACAGGAGAAGCACAGCCCTGGGTCAGTGCAGGCAGGAGCAGAACAAAAGCTCCTGCACCACAGAGTGTGGCTTTAAATTCCCGAGGGTGCAGAGGCTGGCTGAGAGAATTCAGGCAGACTAACCAAGATGGCAAAAAGGGAATTTTATTTACAAGAAGCCTCTTTACATATCTATTAATAACCTAGCAACTATTGGTCAGCAAAGAATTCACCTCCTAAAACCATTGGTCACAGCCAAATAACACCTAATACCAAACACAGAGATTAAGAAAGTAAAAGAATGCAGCTTATCTATGTTCTCTGTGAGAAAGAACAGAAAGATTCTAAAACAGTGCAACCACAACTGAGAGCAGCAAAGCCCTTCCTGCAGAGCCCACACGGCGCTGGGCTCGGCCACAGAGCAGCTGAGAGCTTTTGTTTGAACTTTAGGAGAGAAAAATAGCAAAATGTTGTGCCAGATTCATTATGACTTAAACAAATGTCACGAGTGGCAATGAGGAGGAGCTGCACCGTTAGCTGGGCAAATGCAAATGTTGTGCCTCGGGGGCTCTGCAGCAGCACACGGAGGAGATGGGTGAGCTCAGGTGAGCTCAGGTGAGCTCAGGTGAGTGGTGCTGGGCAGGAGAGCTGCTCCAGGACACACATCCACCTGTCTCATGGAAAAAATCAAAGTAATTCATCCTCAGCCTTTGATGTCACTGTTCTTTGTGCTGCCCTCACTGTTAGGGGGCAGAGGCTGCTCTGGAGCTGAGTTTTACCCTGGAATTCAGAGGAGCTCTGTGCTGGGGCGCTGGGTGGGAGAGTTCTCTATAGATAAATGTGAAAAACTCCTCGAGGTGCTCAGTGCAGCCAACCTCTCTTTCATTCAGGTGCAATGCAATCCTTTGTTCCCTGGCAGAGGCAGAGAGCCCTCCCGAGGGGCAGAACCGGGGCAGAACCCCTTCCCGAGGGGCAGAACAAGGGCAGAACCCCTTCCTGAGGGGCAGAATCCCTTGCTGAGGGGCAGAACAAGGGCAGAACCCCTTCTCGAGGGGCAGAATCCCTTCCCAAGGGGCAGAACTCCTTCTCGAGGGGCAGAATCCCTTCCCGAGGGGCAGAACCCCTTCTCTAGGGGCAGAATCCCTTCCAAGGGGCAGAATCCCTTCTCGAGGGGCAGAACCCCTTCCCGAGGGGCAGAACCCCTTCCCGAGGGGCAGAACCCCTTCCCAAGGGGCAGAACCCCTTCCCGAGGGGCAGAATCCCTTCCAAGGGGCAGAACCCCTTCCAAGGGGCAGAACCCCTCCCCTTGTTGCCCTGGCCGGAGGCCCTGCAGCTCCCCATCGAGCACTCCTCTCCCATCGCCTGGGCTGCTCTCCCTGCTTTGAGGAAATCCTTGTTTCGAGCTCTTCCATTTCCTTTGATCCCACATTTTCTCAGTTACCCTGAACTCTGATCTGCCTTCCCCAGACTCCCACCCCTGTGGCGCGTGGCAGTGGCAGACATGAGAGGCCAGGGCGCTTTCTTTCATCTGCTGATTTGTGTCACTCGTGCCTGGCGGCCTGGCAGTGCCTCATGCCTGCTGCTGGAATCGGTTTGAAGTGGTGGCTGCAGGTCCCACGATGTCACCGTGTGTCACTCGGGCTCTGTGAGTCGCAGTCTGACGCTCGCTGTCACCACACAGATGGTGGCTTCCCGAGGATGGGATTTGCTGTGCTCTGACATTTGGAAGGGCTGCTCCAAATGTTTTCCTGGAATGATCGCGGTCACTCTGGATTTTGGTGACTCCATCTGGGCCGTCCCAGGCTCTTTTATGTGAGGCTTTTCCTGGAATGCTGCACATCCTCAGTCAGCTGTGATCGCAGGGGCAGCTCTGGTGTTTTTTCCCTGATCTGATTTTGGTGTGTGCGCCTTTATCCTGCGGATATTGGGAGCAGCAGCAGCCCCGTGCTGGAGCTGTGGGGTGAGCACAGCCAGGCAGGGCTGGGCCTTTCCCGCTCTGAGCTCTGAGCTCCCCAGGGCTGTTCCTGCTCATGAAAAACATCATCACCCTGTGAGCGAAACCCTGCATGGAGAAAAGGGCTCTCGATCGAATTCTGCACCAGGAGTGATTTTTGATTTATTTTTAAACTTCTTTCCTGGCACTCTGCCCTTCCAGTGGAACCTGCCTTGGGCTGGCCACTCACTGCAAGAGCTCCAGGGAAATTAATTGGGAAATTAATTCTCATTTCAGGTGAAGGTTCCCCCTTAGCACCCTGTCCTGAGCTGCTCTGGCCCTCAGTCCTCCCTGGAGCTCCAGCCTGAGGTGGAGCCCTGTGCTCCTGGCCCTGAGCAGCAATTAGAGCCTGGCTGTCCCTGGCCATCAGTGCCACCCTGGCTGTCCCTGACTGTCAGTGCCACCCTGGCTGTCCCTGGCTGTCTGTGCCCATCAGTGCCAGCCTGGCTGTCCCTGGCCATCAGTGCCAGCCTGGCTGTCCATGCCCATCAGTGCCAGCCTGGCTGTCCCTGACCATCAGTGCCAGCCTGGCTGTCCCTGGCCTTCAGTGCCACCCTGGCTGTCCCTGGCTGTCCCTGGCTGTCCCTGGCTGTCCCTGGCCATCAGTGTCACCCTGGCTGTCTGTGCCCATCAGTGCCAGCCTGGCTGTCCCTGGCTGTCCCTGGCTGTCCCTGGCCATCAGTGCCAGCCCAGCTGTGCCCAGCAGAGCGGCTGACACTCCAACTCCTGAGTTCCACTCCAGTAACTCCGTCCCATTTCCCCAGGGCCCCTGGGCTGTCCCCAGCCCTGCAGGGCCTGGCGTGGCTCAGGAGGACAGATCTGAGCTGGCACCTCTCCCAGGCGTGGGCACCGCAGGGAAACCAAAGCCTGCCCTCGTCAGAGCCCCAGAGAGCTTCACTGCGAGTGATTTCTGTGAGGAGACAGGGGCAGAGCTCTGTATTGGCAATAGCATTGTCTGCCTGCGCTTGTGTTGTGGTTTCTGAGGTTCTCCAGGAGGAGCAGAGCTGCAGAAGTCGCAGGTTTGCTGAAGTGGCTGCGAGCTGAGAGCACAATTGCGGTGGGAAAGGGCAGGAGAGAGGAGAGGAGAGGAGAGGAGGGAAGGGCTGTGAGGACTGGGAAGAGCACGAGGGAATGGTGGGAATTTTATTGGATTTCCTCCTTTCTCTGGGGTTTCCTGTAGGATGAGGCAGCAGAACAGCACACCCCGAGCTGCTGGTGCCCAGAATCCCCCAAAATTCGGAAAGGTCCTTCCCTCAGCAGCTGCCACTGCTCCGGGTGACCCTGAGGAGGGGACAGAGCTTTCTGCGCTGTCACCTCAGCTCTGCAGAGAGGAACAGGCAGGGCCTGGAGCCATCCCCAGGCACACGAACACCTCAGTGCCCTGATGGCAGGGAATGTCACCAGAGAATGTCACCAGCTCTGAGCAGGTGCCAGACAGGGGACCTGGGGTCCCTTTGTCACCCCCGGGCAGGGCTGGGTGACATCTTTGGCACCTCCTGCCCCAGGCTCGGAGCCTCCTGCGCTGGAATAATGCCCCAAAGAGGAACGTGCAGGGAATGTTCCCTCCCGGAGCCCCTGCAGGGTCCCTCTGCTGCCCAGGGAGAGGCCAAGAGGAAATGTTTAATTTCCAAGAACCGTGTGAAGCTGCTCCTAAAGCCAGAATGGAACAGGCCGCAGGGCAGGAGCTCAGTGAGTCAGGAAATAAGATCAATTCATAAAATATCTCATGGAAATTTCTGCATTGCAATTGCAGCTGCGAAAGCTCTTTAATGTCCACACTGTGATATTAAATACTGGAATAAAGAGCTGGGGAAGGGATTCTATTCTGGCTATCATTTTGTGTGAGTGCAGGTCAGATCCCTCTGGATTTCTGAATAAATCTGTGCTCCTGACAGAGCATGAGGAGCCCTCGGAGTGCTTGGGTCCACTCTCCAAAGCAGGATTTATCTGCTGCAGCCTTGGGTTTCTTGGAGGATTAATTCACTTAATCATAACTGTTTTCTGCAAGCATTTTAATCAGCTGCTAATCCTCATCTCTTCCTTCACATTAGCTAATTAAATCAAGTTATTATTTTTAAGTGTTCCCTCAAAGCCAATGATTCTTATGGAAATGGGAGAGGAGGTCTGTGAAATGTCCTAGACAGGATCCTTTTCTTTCGGGGGCTCTCTGGTGGCTTTTATTTAGCATTCCTGTGGCAGCTTGGGAAACTCCCTCTCTCTTCATGTTGTACAATCAGCCAGTTCTGTGTTCTTGTTTTTATTCATAAAGACAGATAATAAAATTAATGCCTTTGGTGGTAGTAGTAGATCACCCCCCACAGCTTTCAAGCAGATCTTTGTGATAAATGAAGTTCCTTGCCAAAAATAGCAATAAACAAATTATACAAGCAGAGTTCAATCTGCATCGAATCCCCACAGACGTATCTGGGAGAGCTTGTTAGAAATAATTGTGGTTTTGTTCCACTTTTCCCTTCCCTCAGGTTTTGTTCCAGCAGATAACAGCAGCAGCCTCCTGTGGGTGTGATGGCTCTGCCTGGTGCCTTCTGCAGCCACCAGGACCTCTTTGGGGCAGCTGTCCTGCTCCAGCTGGGACATCCTGGGGCCTGTGGGCAGCCAGGCACTCCCCAGTGTTGATAAAACGAATTCTCTGTCATTTCCGCACATCCCGGAGCCCCAGGGGATGTGGCCAGGGAGGTTTGGCTCAGGTGCTGGAGCTCCACAAGGGTTAAAGGCACTGGAGCCTCCCCAGGGAGGAGGGGAAGGATCCCTGACAAACCTGAGTCCCTGGGAGCAGCAGCTCAGGGCTTTTCATCCTTTGGCCACTCCGGAATCTCTCCCTTCTCGCTGGGTCGTTCTGGGCTCTTTCCCCTGAGCAGCACCAAAACTCGAACCCCAGCCTGAACAGCTCAGTGATTTATGCACAGCTCCCACCATTCCTCCATTATTTGTCTGCTGTTCCTTAAGAGAGCCCTGTGGCCTGGGCAGGAGTTCAGTTTTAATTAAAAATGCCAATAATTATGTGCACAAGTCACTCTCCTGCTGGCATTGGTGTCCCTTCCTGGCCACAGCCGCCACCAAACCCAGGGCTCCGCTCAGGAAATGGCAATTTCTGTGCTGGAAGGCTGTGGGAGGAGAACAAAGTCATGAATTAGGCAGAACAAAACCCAGCGAGTTCTTCCAGCACTGATGTGCAGTGTGGGAGAGTCCCAGGGCACAGCAGTGGAGGCTCATCCGGGAAATCGCAGCAAGCCTCCCTCCTCGGGGGTCAGAGCTGGGTTTGTGTGAAGGCACTGTAACACAATCAGCTGTTCACGTGCAGGGAGCTGCTGCCAATCCTTCCTGGGTTTCGTTTTTAATTTGCTCCAGGAGTGTGGAAGCTTCTCCCGAACCTGTTTGGGGTGAATTCTGGGGGGGAAAACCACAAATCGCTGTGCGAGGGTGGGCAGTGCTGCAGGGGTGGCTGGGATGGCAGCTCTGGAATTCCACAGTGCTGGGGGTGTTTGGAGTGCCCTGTCCCTGTACAGTGTGGCTCCAGGACTGCCCAGGCTGCTGGGGCTGGGCACTGCTGGACAGCTCCTCATTAACAGCCTTCTCTAATTGCGCTCCTCGCCAGGCGCTCTGAGGGAAGCGCTGATTGAATTCCCTGTCCCTCCCGTTCCGTGCAGGACTTGCTAAAAGTGCAATTGTTCAAGGGGAAGTGAAGCTTGGGGGACTCTGTTTACTCACACGGAGAACCAAAGCCTGCTGGAGTCAGTGGGAATTTCTCCATTCATCTCCATGACTTTTGCCCCAGAGCTGTAAATCCAAGCAGAGCCAACTCCAAACTCTCTCAGCCATTTTCCTGTTCCAGGCCACTCTGAAGGGCTGGGAGTGCTCCCCTGCTTTTGTGTCCAGCAGGAAATCCACAGCAGCTTGGCCAAAACAAGAGGAGACAAACCTGCAGTTGTTTAAAAAGAGATGGAGTCATGGATGTAAAAATGGAGAAGGAATTCTGGAACACAGATGATATTGGGAGTTAATGCATTTGCAGTCATAGCTCTTCCAGGTTTTAATAGCTTATTATTAAATATTGTCTTATTGTCACAAGGAATTATGAGGAAACAGTGAAATTATGAAATTAATTGACTTCAGCTTCCCATTGCCCCTCAGACATGACTGGGTGCTCTCTTCCTGTTCTTCCCCTCACCATGGGCAATTTTGGAAATATTGGCCATTGGGGTTTTTTCTAAGAAAGAAGATTTTCTCCTGATTCTGTCACGTTTCTACCTCCCCGTGTTCTACCCATTTTCCATATGGAGCTGTATTTCAGCTGACACGCTGAGTTATGCAATAATAGATGGAAAATCTCCTTGGTGACATTTTTGCAGAGGGGAAAAAATAAATCTGTCAGGAAAGCGATCCTGAGAAACACCAGCTTGTCCTGGCTGAATTCCCCACATCATGGCCCAGTGCAAACCTTTTGGGGTTTGGGAATAGAAGACTTCTCTCTATTTTATTCCCAACCCCAAAAGTGAGTTTGCTGTTCCCTTCCGTGGTGCAGAGCAACACAAACATTGCAGTTCCTGGGGTTGCCTCTCCTCAGCCAGGACTGTCAGGCCTGGTGCTGTTTAAGGATTTTGAGATAAATTTTACCTCTGGGAAATCTCCAGGTATTCATTACATTTCTGGAATAATTGTCCTCCCCTTTTGCTCATTTCTAGAGGGAAAGATAACACCTCTCTTTCATTAATGAGCCTTCTTTTATCTAAATTATTGAAACACGAGGCAAGGTCCCTGCTCATCCTCCTTCAATATAGGCAGCCCTATACTGAGCTGCTAAGGACACTTCTAAATGAGATTTAATAATATAGTAGGACATTTAGCATATATTAATTAAATATCAGCAGATGGTGAGGAGAGCCCTTGCTGGGAGTAAGTGCAGAGGAATAGAACTGCCACATAATTAACAAACCTGCAGAAACAATGGAGGTGCAATTACTTTTTTATTAACACATTACACTTGCATGCAATGCTGAGGAATTTAATTACTGCCCAACTCCAATCCTGTTCAGCTCTGGAGATGGTGAAGTGGCAGAGTTGTGGATGTGAGGAGGAGCAGTGCAGAGGGGTTTGGAATTTCCGCCGTGAGAGAAGCTCTGGCAGCCCAAGAGCTTGGAATGGACGCTGGGCATTGGGAATTGGAGCTGGGCATTGGGAACTGGAGCTGGGCATTGGGAACTGGAGCTGGGCATTGGGAACTGGAGCTGGGCATTGGGAATTGGAGCTGGGCATTGGGAACCGGAGCTGGGCATTGGGAACCGGAGCTGGGCATTGGGAATTGGAGCTGGGCATTGGGAATTAGAGCTGGGCATTGGGAATTAGAGCTGGGCATTGGGAATTGGAGCTGGGCATTGGGAATTGGAGCTGGGCATTGGGAACTGGAGCTGGGCATTGAGCTGGGAATTAGAGCTGGGCATTGAGCTGGGAGCTAAAGCTGGGCATTGAGCTGGGAATTGGAGCTGGGCATTGAGCTTGGAAAGAGCACTAGGCATTGAGCTGAGAACTAAATCTGGGCACTGAGCTGGGAATAATGCTCTGGTGGCCAAGGCAGCACTCATGGAGTGAAGCTGAGAATTGGTGTGAGATGTGCACATCCCTGAGAGCCATCAGCCCAGTAATCCCTGGCGCTGCCGTGGGGACAGCCACACATTTGGAGTTTTGCCAGGCCAGGCAAAGAGGGATTTTCTTCCTTCCCCCCAGGCCAAGGTGCCCTGAAGCTTCACCCTCTGTGTGCCCTCCAAGCCCTTCCCTGGGTGTTCCACCTTTGGCTGAACCACAAATGCAGAATCTGTTTGGGATTCAGACTCAGCTCTTGCAAGGATTGGTGTGAAATCCCCGCGGGTGTGTCAGGATTTGGGTTTTCCAGCCCATGCTGCAGCCTGCCCAGAGCCGCAGGGAGGGTCTGAGCTCCAGAACGTTCCTTGCCAGGCACGTGAAGGTTTTGGGATCCAGCCTTGTGGGGCAGCTTCTCCGGGGTCATGGGCTGGGAAAACTCAGGACTGCAGCAGTTGGCTGAGCTGCCTCCCCTGAGACAGCAGTGCTCATAGAAAAATAAATTAAACCCTTAATCCTGCAGCCCCTTTTCCCTGCAAAATCCTCATTTGTGCCTTATTCCAGGGCAAAGCAATATTTAGTGGCAGAAGCAGCTCAGTTAACTTATGTTGGTGGAGTTCCTGTTATATTCAACCTGACATAAAATGCCAAGAAATGGCCAAGAATGACATTTAAATGCATGGAATCGACAGCCCTACCTCTAGGTGTGGGTTTGCTGGAGTTTTTTTTTTTCCTAAATAATAATGTAAAGCTACATTTGCCATCCAGTTCTGCTACCTTAAAGTACCTTGTTTGACATTTTACTGTGATGAGTGAACCTTTAACAAGGTCATTAGCTTTGAAGGATTTTTCTCCTGGGGCTGTGGAGAGCAGTTTATTCTAAATAGCCAGGAAGAGAGAATAAAATATAAATAAAAATAACACTGTGTAACTGTGAAAGATTTCATTTGTAAAGAACATAAAGTGGAAGTCTCCACAAAATAATCCGGCCCTTCAAGAAGCCAGCAGTCGTTGAAATGAATAAATCCAGCCCCAGCAGAATAACTTCATAAAAATAACAACAAACTCCTCCAGGTTTATGGGAGAGAAGCCCCTGCAAGGAGGGGACCTGGGTGAGCTCTGAACTGCAAACATTCCCAGAATTGCCACTCAGCTGGAGAGGGAACGAGAGCAGAGCGAGGAAAGGAACAGAAATGCTCAGATTCTCCCAAAAAGTGAACGGGGTGAGGTGAGAGCTGGGAGAGTGAGGTCTGTGAGGGGGCCAGGGCTCATCCAGGGGCTCTCCCACCGGGAACCTGTTGGAATCCCACTGGGAACCTGTTGGAATCCCATTGGGAACCGGGTGGAATCCCGTTGGGAACTAAATGGAACCCCATTGGGAACCAAATGGAATCCTATTCCCAAGGCTCTGGAATCCCATTGGGAACCGGGTGGAATCCCATTGGGAACCAAATGGAATCCCATTGGGAACCAGATGGAATCCCATTGGGAACCAAATGGAATCCCATTGGGAACCGGGTGGAATCGTATTCCCAAGGCTCTGGAATCCCATTGGGAACCAAATGGAATCCCATTGGGAACCTGTTGGAATCCCATTGGGAACCAAATGGAATCCCATTGGGAACCAAATGGAATCCCATTGGGAACCAGGTGGAATCGTATTCCCAAGGAGCTGGAATTCCACTGGGAACTGGGTGCAATTCCATTCCCGAGGCAGTGCAATCCCATTCCCAATCCCATTCCCAATCCCATTCCCGAGGCAGTGAACACCTCTGTCCCTGGTGAGAGGCACAGGCTCTGCCCGAGCCCTGCTGGCACACACCTGAGCTCTGGGTGTGCTCTCAGGAGCCATTTGTCCTCTGAGAAAGCAATCTGCAGCATCTGGACAAACTCCTACGGAGACACAGCAATGGATTTCAGCCCGGGATAATCCAGTCCTTGGGAATTCCATCTCCTCCTGCGGGTGCTGGGACTGCTCCTGGGTGTCTCTATCAGTGCAAGGCCTGACAGGCGCTGACAGCCGAGGATTACAGCAGGAGATGAAGGAAACGCTCCCAGATAGGGCTGGAGATGTCTTTGTCAGCTTCCCATCAGCCCTGAGAGCAGAGCAAAGCAAAGAGGTGCAGCCTAATTGGCTGGTATCTCATTAATTGCACTATTTAGTCAGTCATTATCAACCAGCACGAGAAGGAATTTTCAGATATTTACTTGCTGCCTATAGCACGGGAAACGTCTCCTATTTAATACACAAATATGTTGCACCTTATCTCCCGTCTCACGAGGGATTTGTTTAACCAAGGCTCCGGCTGATATGAGCAGGCTTTTAAATTGAAAAATTGCAATTCATTCCCCCACAACTTTGATACAAGTCTTATCAGCAGGAGGAAGTGACAAAAACATATCTCTTCTCCAAGACAGAGGAAGGATTAGCTGAGCAGCAAAAGAGACTTCATTTTGTGTCTGGGGAAGGAGAAGAATGGGAGGAAAGCTCTGTCCTTGACGGGAGCGTGGCTGCACACAAAGGGCGATGCTGGGCCTGCCTTTGCCCCACTCTGAGCTCTTGGTTCCTGCTCAGACTCAAATATTTCAGAGAGGAAATTGGGAAGACAAACAGAGCCCCTGTTTGCTCCTTGCTTTGCTTTTGGATTGAGATCCAGGCCCAGTCAGGCCTAATTAAACCCTTTGTTGTTCTCTGTGGGTTCTGTGGGTCCAGGCTCGTGGTTTAATCACTGCAGGGATCGATGGAGGATTTGTGATGCAGCTGGGTGGGAACTGGGCAGAATGATAATATGGAATGCTCTCTGATAATCAATGTGTGATGGGAAAGGGCTTGAAAGTGCAAAACTCTCCCGATCAGCTACAAACAGCTGAATTTAGAGCTTTTCAAAGGCGTGGTGGTAAATAGTGAAATCAAAAAAGGGGCTCAGAGCGTGTGAGTTGATACCTGAGATCTGTCAGTCTGAAACATCCTTGCATTTGGAGGTTTGAACTTAATTCCAGCTCTGAGGTATAGCACAGCTCCAAGGTGTAACAGCTCTGTGTCCTTGGAAAGAAAATAGCAAAGGCAGGGTCTTAATTATCCAGACAGGCTTTGAGCATGGAGGGAAATTTATGAGAGGTCTCTATTTCCCACTTAAAATTCCACGACTCCACTTATGAGTGGAATTATTCTCCAGAATGGAGCTGCTTCAATTCATCCCAATCTGGATCACTTTTGCTCTCCTTTAAGGGAAGAGCAGCAATAACTCAATTAAAGTGACATTGTATTCATGGTGGCTTGTGCCAGCTAATAAATCGTCAGAGCTGTTCACGCCACGTTCGGGCTCCTCTCCTCTGTTTGAAGAGCGGCACAATTTGACATTTGTGTGTGTTAAATCTTCCCCGGCAGCCTCCGTGAGCAATGAATTAAGTGTGGAAATCGGAACGGTGTTCTGGGAAGGAGAGGGACTTGTCACAGTCCTTGTGACAAGGGCCGGGTGGGCTGGGGGCGCTTTGGGGTGGGGGCAGAGCCCCCGGGACACCGACTTCAAGGGCCACGCTGGAAAGGAACTTGTAATTTCTTGCAAAACGCTCTTCCTTGCAGAACAATCAGCGTTATTTTCTATTAATTACCACCTCCTCTGTGATTGAACAACCTGTGTGAGGAAGAACATTTCCTTTTAGCTCTGGAAGGTGCTCAGTGCCTCTCTCGTTCCACCGCGCGGAATCGCTGCGCATCCCCACAATCCCAAAATGTTTTACAAGTGGCCCTGCTCTGGCACAGACCTCCCCATCTGTTTACTTGAATAATAATCAGCATTTCTATTCCAGGAGTGCCCTTTATCTCGCCTGGCCTTTGCACAGAACCATCTGCTCCGAGTTGCAGGGGCTCCAGGCAGAACTCGGGATCGGGATTGGGATTGGGATCGGGATTGGGATTGGGATTGGGATCGGGATTGGGATCGGGATTGGGATTGGGATTGGGATCAGGATTGGGATCGGGGTGGGGATTGGGATTGGGATTGGGATAGGGATCAGGATTGGGACGGGGATCGGGATTGGGATCAGGATAGGAAAAGGATTGGGATTGGGATCAGGATTGGGATCGGGATCGGGATCAGAATCAGGATTGGGATCAGGATAGGAACAGGATCAGGATAGGGATCAGGATTGGGATCGGGATTGGGATCAGGATCAGGATTGGGATCGGGATCAGGATTGGGATGGGGATCGGGATTGGGATCAGGATAGGAACAGGATTGGGATCGGGATTGGGATCGGGATCGGGATCGGGATTGGGATCAGGATCAGGATCAGGATCGGGATTGGGATCGGGATTGGGATCAGGATCAGGATTGGGATCGGGATTGGGATTGGGCTGTGCCTTTGGCCTGGCTGAGGATTTGGGGCGGCCCCATGAGGACAGTTGGGGACAGCAGCTCCAGTGTCCCCCATTTGTCACTGCCCTCAGGGAAGGCTTCTTCTTGCCTGGAACCTGAGTTCCTGAGCTGTTTTGCAGTAAGGCAGAGCAGGAGCTGCGTTCCGCTTCTCTGCTGCTCGTGGGGTCCTGTCTGAGCGCCAGGGAGGGAAATCCCTGGATCAGAAGGGCTCTTTGTTCTTCCTGCTGGGTTTTATCTCCTCTCCAGAGGGCTAAATGCTTTCTCTGAGCAAAGGGGAGGTCTCCCAGTCCTTCCCAGGAGCTGGTGCCACCCTGGCGAGAACAGAGTCCAGCAGGGCCTGTGCTGGATGCTGATTGAATTGTGTGGGTGAAGAATTATTATTATTATTATTATTATTATTATTATTATTATTATTATTATTATTATTTTATAATCACCATCGCCGTCATCATCATTATCATTACTATTACTATTGCTATTACTACTATTATTACTATTACTATTACCATTTCTATTACTATTACTATTACTATTACTATCACTATTACTATTACTATTACTATTACTATCACTATTATTATTACTATTACTATTACTATTACTATTATTATCCATCACCATCACGATCCTGCTCACTGCCAGGCTTTCAGCAGATCTTCCTTCCTTGAGCTAAATTCCATTAACAATAATAAATCCCTTGGTCCCTCCAGCTGGAGGCTCTGCTGTGGCTCGCGGTCTCTTTGCTTTAGCAGCAGGAAGGAGCTGCCTCCTTCACTCCAGAGGACCGAAATCCTCCTCTCCCTGGGTCCTGATCTCCCATTCCTCTCCTCAACCTTCTCCTCTGTCCTTTGCTGGAGAGACGAATGAGAATTTTTGCTGTTTCTGCAGCGCCGTGCAAACCTTTGAACACCAAAGCCATTCCTGCCCCTTGGGAGCTGCAGGAGTGAGCCCCAGGAGTGCCCCGAAGTGCTGAGTGTGGGGGTCAGACCATCAGCCCCACAGCCCCGCCCAGCCCCACCCTGCCACCACACCCGCCAGCCCCACCCAAACCCACCCAAACCCACCCAGCCCCACCCAAACCCACCCAAACCCACCCAAACCCACCAGCCCCACCCAAACCCACCCAGCCCCATACAGCCCCACCAGCTCCACCCAGCCCCACCCTGCCCCACCCAGCCCCACCCAAACCCACCCAACCCCACAGCCCCACCCAAACCCACCAGCCCCACCCAAACCCACCCAGCCCCACCCTGCCCCACCCAAACCCACCCAGCCCCACCGAAATCCATCGGCCCCACCCAAACCCACCAGCCCCACAGTTCTCAGCAGGCCTCGGGACAAGGACATCTGCAGAGGTCCCTCCCGAAGGAATTCTCAGCAGAATCCCTGATTTTGGTCAGTCAGATCCTTCCAAAGCTGCCGAGGCCCTGGGGCCGTGGCAGAGGTGGATGAGCATTGAACTCAGCCGCTAGTGCTGACCGCTTTGCAGCCATGCTTTAAATGAGGAACAAATTCTCCTAATTGGTTTTTTTGGCAGATTTCCTGTGATAAATTATTCTCTGACTTTACAGCTCCTTAAATTTGGGTTTGCAGCGCTGTTTACAAACCCACAGAAAGTGATGCCTGAGCAAATAGACAATGAAAGGGATCTTGTAAACTGCAATTGTGTGTAATTGCTGCCTGGGAAGTGTTCATGGGGGAAGAAAAGGCTTCCTCGTTCTTTCAGATTTGACATTCAGAGTGTAAATGTTTGCAGATCTGCCTTTTCCTTTGCTAATTATTTTTGTTTGGCTGTTTGTTTGCCCTGATCCTTCGCAGGGCTGGTCCCTGTGTGACAGCAGCTCAGAAAATCATTCCCATGACAGCTCTGTGCCTCCCTGACTTGTGGGGAAGGCCTGGGATGTTCCAGCTTGTTGGGCAGTGATGCTTTCGTGGTTTTTAGAGCTCCATCCGTGGTTTTGCTGTGGGCACAGAGTGGCAGGACTGGTAATTTTGTGAATTGTACCATTAATAAAATATATTTTATTTTATTTGATGCTGGCTTTGGAAGGTTCCTGTATGATTATTACATTTTTAAGCATCAGATTTTTTTTTTTTTTCCTAAAGGCTTTACTGGAGGCTAAATTGAGATCTAATACAAAATTCAAAGAGGTTCTGCTGAAACGCCATTAAAATTTTAACTTTATGTTCTTGCAGGGGTTTAAAAGTTATAGAGGCAAAGCAGTACAAGCCAAAAGGAATTTAACTACGAGATTTCTGTGTTCTGTAGTGGGAAGAGTGTCCAAAAATGAATTTTCTGCATTCTGGGAAGGATTTGGTCGTGGCAGCTGCTCATGGTGTGTCTGGAATTGTGGCTGGAGCCTCTCCCAGGGCACTTCTGCTTCCTCCAGGAAAAAAAAAATAAATTATCACAGCCTCTCATGCCTGCCTGCAGTTATTGCACAGCGCTTTTAATTTCACTGATAGCCACTGAAAAATTCATGAATGAGCTTTTCTGCTGCCTCATGGAACTTTCCTGCTGGAGCTCCACCGTGGCAGGGAAATGTTCCCCAACTCTGGGAGGTGTTGGGATGCTTTGTGTGAAGTGTCTCTGCTTTTAGCTCTCATTTAAATCAAAGGTGTCAAAGAAAAGCACTTTCCAGCCCCCTGGGAGGTGCTGTGCTGTGGTTTTGGGTTGTTCTGGGGGTGTTTATTCATTCCTGGCTTATCGAGCAGCCAAGAAATCCCAGATAAGTGAGAAGGGCAGGAACCAGGGTGGGAATTCTGGCTGGAGTCACTCATTGTGCACACAGCAGAGAGAAGAACAGGAATGTACCTGCACACATCCAAAATTCCCAATCCAGCCCTTCTTCCTGGCTCCATTTTACAGCTCAGATGGAATTTCCTTCTCTCCTGCTCACTCTTCGTGAATTTTGTCCTACTTGTTCACACAACTGTTTCTTAAAAATCTCCGTGCCTTTGTTTGGACAGGGTTGAACATTCCCCCAGGGGGTTTTAGGCGTTCGTGTGGAAAAGAGAAAAAACAGTTCCTTGCTGCAGCAGGAATGACCCAAAATTCTGTGTGCAGCAGAGCCCTGGTGCTGGGGGTGCCTGGCTGGGCAATAAACTGGTGTTAGTAGATTTAATTGAATTATTGAAATATAGAGAATGGGCTGCTTCCTGGAGTTCTTCTGAATTCTTTTGTTTTCATTTCAGCAGAATGGATCAGACAGAAATGAGGTCTTTTTGGAGAAAGGGAGTGGAGGGCACTGGGACAGGGCAGGGGGAGCTGCCCTTGGCCCTTTGGGTTTGTTCCTTTTGCATTTCACGGAGAACTGAAATGCTCTGGCTCCAAAGGCAGCGTGAGATGAGCGCAGCACTGAGTGCTGAGGCATCAAATACACAATTTTGCAATATTTATATATGTGATGTTACATCACACATCGAATATAGCCACAGATACTAAAACTGCAATTCCTCAGTCTCTGAACTCGACATTTCCTGTCCTCTCCTTAAGGACATTTCACTGTTTTACTTTGTCCTGTCCTTCAGCTGAAGCTGAATGGATTCTTGAATCCTGAACCTTTGGGTCAGCAGGGAATTATCCTTTCAGACCTCGGGGTTTTTAGCCAAATACCCAAACCAACCGGCGCAGGGAGCGTGGGTGAGATTTCCCTCCAGAGGAGATTTTGTTTGAATTAGTGGCTGAAATGGATGCTTTTCCCGAACATCTGTTCCTGCTTCTGCTCCCCTGATCCTCCTGGTGAGAATGTCAAGTGCGACTGCCCAGCTTTTCCTCACCCAGATTTCCAAACCTTGTTGTTTATGGCTCGCTCTGTTTTTCTTCTCCCTTTTATGGGCTTGCCTTTTCAGGCGTGATTAGCCTTTGTTTGTGCAGATTTGTGGTGAGCAGCTGTGGCAGTTGTTTTGGGAAGTTCAGGCTGCGTTGCAATGGGCTCCTAATGTTCATTAAAACCCTCCATCAGGCCAGAGGAAAAAGGATAAAAGGCAATTAAAACGCAGCCACATCCTTGTCCAGGTAAACAAAAAGTACGGCAAGGACTGGAATGGAAACCTCCAATGACTGATGGGCGATTTCTTCTGAGGCACTGCCAAAAAGTTCGTGTGCTAATATATTAAAATGTGCACTGGATGGCATCGAACTTCTCTTTGGTCACAAGGAAAATGGACTTTTTATTTCTACTCCCCTTGTCCTGTGCCACAGGAAATGTCTGAAATTTCCTTCCCAGGGAAAGGGAGTTGGGAGGGATTGTGCCAGAGCTCAGCCCAGGGCAGAGCGCAGAACCAGCCTGGCAGGAGGTCCTCCTGGGCCGAGAATGGGAGGTGGATTGGCCATTTCAGGGCTGCCAGGAGTGCCCTCAGTGAGGGATCAACGGGAATGGCTTGGAGCATTCATTCAGTTCTTTTGGCTGGCAGAATTCAGCTCGGAACTGTCTGAATTATCTAACTTATTATCCGAATTTTTATCTGAATTATTATCTGAATTATCTGAATTATTATCTGAATTATTATCTGAATTATTATCTGAATTATGTGAATTATCGGAACACAGAGGGTGGGTCCTGCTGGGCTGCCCAGGGCTGAGCAGGAGCTGTCCCCTGCATCTCCCGGGGCCAGGCTGGGCATGGATCACTCTGGAGCCAGGATATTCCCGAGCAGGGCTGGCACAGATCATTCTGGAGCCAGGATATTCCCAGGCAGGGCTGGCACAGATCACTCTGGAGCCAGGACATTCCCAGGCAGGGCTGGCACAGATCATTCTGGAGCCAGGATATTCCCAGGCAGGGCTGGCACAGATCACTCTGGAGCCAGGACATTCCCAGGCAGGGCTGGCACAGATCACTCTGGAGCCAGGATATTCCCGGGCAGGGCTGGCACAGATCACTCTGGAGCCAGGATATTCCCGGGCAGGGCTGGCACAGATCACTCTGGAGCCAGGACATTCCCAGGCAGGGCTGGCACAGATCATTCTGGAGCCAGGATATTCCTGGGCAGGGCTGGCACAGATCACTCTGGAGCCAGGATATTCCCAGGCAGGGCTGGCACAGATCATTCTGGAGCCAGGATATTCCCGGGCAGGGCTGGCACAGATCATTCTGGAGCCATATTCCGGATCCCAGACACTCTGGGATATTCCCAGGCAGGGCTGGCAGGCTGTGGCCGTGGCTGAGCTCCCATTCCCCTGGTGGCAGTGACACAGAGGAAATGTCCCTTCCACTGTGGAGAGCCACCCCTGGAATCGCTGCTGCGCCCAAACCCACCCTGGGGCCCGAGGGAGCACAGATCCACCTTTTCCTCCCCATTCCCATATTTGAGGTGCTTTTCCCTGGCACTTTTCCCTGGGAATGTGGAAATCCTCCTCTCCCTGGGCTCTCCAGGTGCAGGATCCACCGCAGCCGCAGCAGCAGATGGTGGAACTCACTGAGGTTCCCCCAGGACTTTTGGGAAGAGGAGAAATGGCTCTGAATATCCTGGCTAATTATCCTTTGGGAATTGATTTCTCTGCCAGTGTTTTCTGTCTGAGCACCCTGTGCGTTCTGGAAAATCTTCTGAGCTGAAGGTGACTTGTGTTTGGAGCTGAGCATGAGCAGAGTTCTCACCTTTCCATGGCAACTGCAGCTTGACAGCAGAAATGTTGGATGCTTGGGGAGACGTTAAGCTTTGTTGAAGACTTTTTGACCAAAAAAAAAAAAGGTCTAAATGTAGAAGGGTTTCTTTATTGGAAATCCGGTTTCTTTATTTGTATTAAGTAAAACTAAATTTTAGGGACAGCCTGAGAGAAAATTAGAAAATATTCTTTGTCGTATTTTCCGTGCAGTACAAACTTTAGGGGTGAGAGAAAAAGGAACAAAACGTTGCTGTAGGAGATGGCTGGAACCAACAAGGAATGTGTGAAACCGAGGACATTCACACCTTTTTGTGCTGCAGCTGCCACCGGCCGAGGCCACCCCAGTGCCGAGGAAACCCTTCCCGGGCACGGATCCAGTCCCTGGCAGCCTGTGAACTCCACTGCCCTGTCTTGCAATATCACACATCTTTTGAGATGATTTGGAAATGAAGTGTCTGGAAAACACAAGGGCTGCAAGTTCATTTAAGGGCTGGTTTTTTATTCTCTCTCCTACGTGATCATTTAGAGCAAAATGTTGGTAGTGTTAATGACAGAAGCTGGGATGCCAAAATGAATAAACTGGAGTGGTGAATTTGGGATTTGGAGCCAAGTATTGTAGGAAAAATCCTCCTGTGGAAGGAGAACGTTGGTGGCTGGAGAAGGATGGGGAAGAAGGGGAATGCAGGGAGGGAAAATCAATCCCAGTGAGGGAATGGAAGGGCCAGAGCCAGGAATGGCTGAACACAAAATCCATTGAGATCCAAATCAATTCCAGCAGGGAAGGCAAAGGATTTGTGCTGCTGCTCCAGAGAGGCTGAGCCTCTGCAGGGCCCTTGGGATGGACCTTGGGATGGAGCTTGGCTTCTCCAGCACAGAGCAGGGAACAAATCCCAATATTCCTGACTCAGTCCCAGTGAACTCCAGCAGGGAAACGCCACTGCCTGTGCCCAGACACTCCTGAAAACCTCTCGGGAAAGCTCCTCACACCCCAAATGGAACAGCTTCAAACAGCTCCCGGGGCTGCCCCAGCTCTCGGGGCTGCAGGGCCAGCGAGGAAACGCTGCAGGGTTTGGGAGTTTGGAGCTTTTCCTATTGCCACTGTCCTCAAAAACCTCAATGAGGGCTCCAGGGCCGGAGGAGGAGCAGGGACTCAGCTTTCCCACACGCACCCAGGGCTGTCAGAGCAAAACAGACCCCAGGACCCCAATCCCCTCAGTGTAAAACAGACCCCCAGGACCCCAATCCCCTCAGTGTAAAACCAACACCAGGACCCCAATCCCCTCAGTGTAAAACCAACCCCAGGACCCCAATCCCCTGTGTAAAACAGACCCCAGGACCCCAATCCCCTCAGTGTAAAACAGACCCCCAGGACCCCAATCCCCTCAGTGTAAAACCAACCCCAGGACCCCAATCCCTCAGAGCAAAAGAGACCCCAGGACCCCAATCCCCTCAGGGTAAAACCAACCCCAGGACCCCAATCCCCTCGGGATCTTGGTTTTAGGGCACAAAGGCCACTCAGTCCCTCGCACACGTCCCTCCTCTCCATCAATAGATGGAGCTGGTACCACACAAATCCATGGGAAGTCGATCCTGGGAGGCCTCACGAGCTCCTGCTGAACCAGGATGAGAGGAAAACACATCAAACGGAGCTGGCACCCCTTTAAAATTGGATCTGTAATTGTTATCCCATCAAAATCCATATGGATGAGGAAGATAAGGGTGGTTTTTAAAGACCAGTTCATTAAGTTCTGATGAATTTCTATCATATACCTGCTACAGTGCTTGAGTTTATTGGGAATAACGTTTTTATCAGCTGCCAACTCCCTTTGGTGGCTTTTCTTTCATGATTTTTTTTGGTTTTGAGATAAAACAATGTATTCTAGAGAAGATACTGATGAACCTGACATTTGCCCAGAAACTGTGTTCTCTCTTACAGCTCCATTTTGAAATTATTTTGGGGTCTGAATTAATTCCTCCTTGTACAATTCCACCCTTCATTACTAATTTAACCACTGTTACTGGCCTGAAACGTTGGAATTCAGTTGGAAGGGCTGAATCCCCAGAAAATTGGGGTTGTTTCTTTATCCCGGGGCGAGCAGAGCTGGGAAGGTTTTTTATTCTCTTGGTGGCTGTGAAGTCCCAGGAGCTGAGATGGTTTTTGGGAGGGACAGGAACAGCAGCTCCTGCTGCTGCATCGACTCTGGGCTGGACAGAGACACAGCTGGGCACATCTGGGCTGGGTCAGTGTTAAATAACAGCCTGGGTTTGCTGAAAAAACACTGAATAACCTGGGGGAATCTTGGGGACAAGCCCAGGGCCACCTCGGGCTGTTGGGCTAAGCCCGAGCAGGGCAAGGATGGGGTCAAGGCACAGAATCTGTGCTGTGGAATTCCCTGGGAACAGGAGATCACCAAACCTCCCAGACGAGGGAGGATGAGCCCTTTCTTTTCCTCCTCGTGTCCCCAAAAGCTGGGGCTGTGTTTAGAAACACAAACACAGGAGCTTGGCTCTGCTAATGAAACATCAGAGCAGGTTCTGAGGAGCCCATCCTCTCCCAGGAGCTCATTGATATTAAAGTTGGTGTTTTCCTGCTGATAAATGGCAGCAGAGGAGCCAAACGTGTAGGATTTGGTTCTCCAGGATTGCTGTCTGAGGTGTAGGTGCTGTTCAGACGGCCAGGACGGAGACGAGAGACTTCTGGATTTTGGTCTTAGAGCATGAGGTTTATTGTAATAAAGAGCGTGGGGGTGGGAGACCTGCTATGAGCTGCCAGGTGCAGCCCAGAGCAGGGCAGAGAGGTGAGAGAGAGAGAGAGAGGTACAGGGTGCAGGATATGGAATACAGAATACAGAAAAGAATACCGTGGTTCTCACTTACAATACAATAAATCATGTTCTGTGCTGAATATTCTAATTTTCACTAACCAATCTAGAACAAGATACAAGTTCTATAGCATTTACATACAGCCTAGGAGAGTCATTGCATTACCATACGGCGTTACATTTTAAACTCTAAAAACTGCTTTTTTGGACCTTATGCTAGGTTGGTAGGGTCTGCTCTGACCCTTGGACCTGTGTGCTAGCAGGAGGTATTGTCTAATCAAGGAGTGGATTACCTTCAGTCGCCACACCATTGTTTTCCAGTTGTTCAGTCACTGGGGTTTGGTATCTCAAAGTTGTCTTCATTTCAATCCCGCTCATAGTTTCCATATTCTCAGCATCTTTTGCCAGGGAATCATATTTACAAGACTTTCCTATTTCATCCTCCCCAACACAAATGTCCCTCAGCGAGGCAGGAGCAGCTCCTCCTCCTCCGTGTGCTGGAGTGACCCCGGGGAGAGGAGGATTCCACCAGTGTGGTGTTCATCCTCTCCTCCCCCAGCGATCTAACGAGCTTTGGTTAATAACATTCCCTTTGTTCTGGCAGATAATCACAGGCTGGCCCTGATAGCATCACAAATTCGTTCCCCTCTGATAACGGGATCTTATCAGCACACCGCCGTCTCCAGGATGTGGCTTTAATTAAAATGACAGTGTGGGACAGCTGGGGTGAGATTCCCCAGCCTGGATCTCGGCAACATCAGCCCGGAGAGGGACAGGGTAATAAATGTCTTTTATCTGCTCTGGGGGAGCAGGAGAGGACTGTTCTGCTGATGCATTAATCAGCTGCTGCTGGATAGAACTTGTGCCACACTCAGGAGTTCTGTGGGAAGGAAAGAATGGTGTGTGGTGCCTTTGATTCTGCTGTGTGGTACCTTTGGGTTCTGCTGTGTGGTGCCTTTGGGTTCTGCTGTGTGATGCCTTTGGGTTCTACTGTGTGGTGCCTTTGGGTTCTGCTGTGTGGTGCCTTTGATTCTGCTGTGTGGTACCTTTGATTCTGCAGTGTGGTGCCTTTGGGTTCTGCTGTGTGGTGCCTTTGGGTTCTGCTGTGTGGTGCCTTTGGGTTCTGCTGTGTGGTGCCTTTGGGTTCCGCTGTGTGCTGCCTTTGGGTCCTGCTGTGGATCCCAAAGAGGCTCAGACTGAAATGGGAGCATTTACAGCTCTCTTTGGTTGTCAGTGGTGGGAACGGCAGGTCCTGTGCTGTAGAATATAAGATTTTTGTTGTGCAGCATCCTCTGGGTTCGGTTCGGGCCTGGCTGAGTTCTCACAGCTCTCCCCACCCTCGGAGCTCTGCTGCTATTCCCCAAATCCCTACAGATGAGAGCCCCTGGGGCCTCCCTTTCCATCAGGGACCGACAGCACCCAGCGATGGGGCTGAGCTGAGGGCACAGCAGGAATTTCCTCCCTAGGAATCCTCCCCAGCGTCCCTCTGGGATGGATCTGTGAGCCGCAGCTCTGTGCTGAGGCAGGGCTCCTCAAACCTCATCTCCCAATTTCTGAAGGGTGTTCACCTCTCTCTGGGGCCGCTCCCAGCCCGGGAAGGTGCGGGGGGAGGAGACAGCAGCACTTCAAAGCAGGAGCTGCCCCCCAGCCAGGGCTGAAGGTTTTCTGGGACTAAGCATTTCTAAATTGGAATTTCATTCTCTTAGCGCCGTAACGCAATCGCGGAGAGTTCTATGAATATCCCAAATAACAGGAGATGACAATGGATGAAAAGGCACCGGGAATCAGCTGACTTAAGGGAAAATAATTACTTTTACTCAGCAAAGCTGAAGTTAATATTTTTGAAGCACTGAGTTGCCTCATAGAAACCTCCTCAGAGAAGGAGCTTTTCTTATTAATTCTAGCGATTTTTTTTCTCGCTTTGTTTTATTCCTTTGTATGTATTCTGTAGCTTTAAAAAGCTAAATGAAGGTGGTTTATATCCTGTCGTGATTGGGTTTGAAATCAGAGGTTAAAGGAAATCTCTGAGCAGTTGAGAATTTACGGGGTTTATTCCCTCGCTGGGTGTCATGCTCTAAAAGCCTGATGTGATGCTGTGCTTTGGTGATATAACTTAACACACGACGATGGGATTGGGTTTAATTTCTTTTTTCATATCAAGGTCGTGTCACTTGCAGTGCAGATTTCCCTGACACGACACTGGAAGGATTGGGTTCGTGTTTCGCTCTGCAGAACTCCTGGATTTATTAAAATATGGGTGTTTACCAACACGGGAAATACAAACTTCCTGCTAAAGAAAGTGCTGCTGCCCTGAACTGGAGCCCTGCACATTCCCTGGACTGGGAGAACTTTATTGCAAGTCTCAGCTTGGCTCCAAATCCAAGTTCTTGGCTTGAGTCACGTTCCCACCTTAAAATATAGCCCTGGCTTAGAATTGTGAGTATCTTTATCTTAGTTCATTACAGCCACCCTTTAAATAATCAGTAATTACCAGCCTTTAACCTTTAGTTCTAACCTGAGACAGCAGTTATTTAATATTATTTTACCTTAAGCGTTGAGGAAAGTAAAAATCTGTATTTCAAAGCAATTTATTCCTGAGGTTTTATCATATGATCTGGGCCTTTAATGGCTTCATCATTATTCTTACCTGGTCTGTCTCCTTCTGCCTCCATCCCCCACAAATCTTCTTTACAAGAGAATCAAGGAATTGTCTCCTTCAGCTTCCTGGGCACGAGGAAGAGAGGAGAATTGAGGCAGAAAGGAGACTCGAGGCGGGAAGGGGTGCCCTGGCTCAAGGCTGAAGGGAAAACTCCATGGAAAACACTGAAATTCCTAAATTTGCCTGCTTCAATCCATGCTCCGGGGTTCGTGGTGTTACACCTTTCACAAATTTATTATAATGAGCGATAAAAATAAATCAGTGATGATCTTGGATGATTCACCTGGGAATTTTGAGGAGTGTTTGACCTTGGAGCCTTCCCCGGGGGGTGGGGTGGGAGCAGGGTGAGTAAATTCCAGGATGAAATACAATTCCAGGGTCAGAACTGTCCCTTACCTGTGCAGGACTTGCAATCCCTGAGTCGGAAACACCTCTGGGGGCTCTGCTGCCTCCTAGAAATGTGAAGGGAGAACTGAGTGTGATTAAATGCATTGAATTCCTCTGATTTTTGGAAAGACAAACACCAGAACTGTGGAAGATAAGGGTCCAAAGATGAGTTTTATGCAATGTTTGGTTCCTGTGCAAAGGTAAATCACCAAATACATAGAATGTTGAACTTAAAATACTTGAAATCTATTGTAGGCAAAATTTCCCCTCCTTTAGCTGCCAGCAGTTCAACCTGGGGATGTATTTTCACTTAGTAAAGTAGATTTATCAGTAAAATCTTAAGAGACTCTCAAGATTTGAGGAAACTTTTGTAGTTTTAGTAAGTTTTTCTGGTAGAACACCAACACCTGAAGCCAGGTGTGGATAAGCAAAGCAAACCCCTGCATTACACTTTGCTGGGTTCTTTTTCCTGAGCCCGGAGAGCTTTCCCTGAAGGCAGAGAAAACTTTCCCGAAGGCCACGAGCCCCGCGCTCCGGTGCGGTCCCTGTGCGGGGGCTTGTGCTCGGGCTGCGCACATCGCCGAGTGCCGAGCGCATCCCCGCGCACATCCCTGAGCGCCGTGCGCATCCCTGAGCGCCGAGAGCATCCCCGCGGACATCCCCGCGGACATCGCCGAGTTCCGCACATCCCTGAGCTCCGCACATCCCCGAGCGCCGTGCGCATCCCCGCGCTCATCCCTGAGCTCCGCACATCCCCGAGCGCCGAGCGCATCCCCGAGAGCATCCCCGCGCACGTCCCTGAGCTCCGCACATCCCCGAGCGCCGAGCGCATCCCCGCGCACATCCCCGCGGACATCCCCGAACTCCGCACATCCCCAAGTTCCGCGCACATCCCCGCGCGCATCCCCGAGCGCTGTGCGCATCCCCGAGAGCATCCCCGAGCAAATCCCCGAGCTCCGCACATCCCCGAGCGCCGTGCACATCCCCGAGCGCATCCCCGAGGGCATCCCCGAGCGCCGTGCGCATCCCGGAGCGCATCCCCGAGCCCCGCACATCCCCGAGCCCCGCACATCCCCGAGCCCCGCACATTCCCGAGCTCCGCACATCCCCGAGTTCCGCGCACATCCCCGTGCATATCCCCGGGCTCCGCACATCCCCGAGCGCATCCCCGCGCATCTCCGAGCGCATCCCGGAGCTCCGCACATCCCCGAGCTCCGCGCGCATCCCCGGGCGCCGCACATCCCCGCGCACATCCCCAAACTCCGCACATCCCCGAGTTCCGCGCACATCGCCGCTCGCTGCTCCGCGTTGGTTCCGCGCCGGCTGCTTCCCTCTGCTGCACGCAGCCAGAAGTGCTCGGCAGGGCCCGAACCCTGGCCGCATTGGGAGCTTTGTCCCCAAATGGCACTGAGGGCACAGGGCCGCGCTGGGAGCTTTGTCCCCAAATGGCACTGAGGGCACAGGGCCGGGCTGGGAGCTTTGTCCCCAAATGGCACCGAGAGGGCACAGGGCCGGGCTGGGAGCTTTGTCCCCAAATGGCACCGAGAGGGCACAGGGCCGCATTGGGAGCTTTGTCCCCAAATGGCACAGAGAGGGCACAGGGCCTCATTGGGAGCTTTGTCCCCAAATGGCACAGAGGGCACAGGGCCGCGCTGGCTGTGGGGTGCGGTGGGAAGTGTCCCCTCTGTCCCGCACTTCTCCGGTGTCCCAGCTCTGCCCTAAATGGCGTTTTGGTGCTGAAGGACAGCTCAGCTCCGTGCTGTGTTTCTCGCCCGAGCTCACCGAGCTGCGGCACTCGGTTTGGGGCTAATTTTGGCTAATTCAGTGCCGAGGGCACTGTGGATTGAATGGAATAACCAAGCAAAGAATTCACGGCCCTTTCCCCTGCCCCTGGACAGTCCTGGGCAGGTGCCACTGCAGAAGAACAGGAAAGTTCCCTCTGACCCCTGGGTGTGTCAAAACTGTGCCGAATTAGGGGAAATGATGTGAGGTTCCCACGTCGGGAGCAGAGGGAGGCAGAGCTCTGGGATCAGGAAATGTCCCAAACCTTTCAGTGGTTGCTGTGTCCTTCCCAGGCCCCTCGGGCTGCACAGGGCAATGTTCTGAGTCAGCTCAGATTTTGTCATTGATCTCTGACAGAATCCTGGGATCTCTGAGGTGGGAAAAGCCCTCCCAGGCCTCGGGTCCAAGCTGTGACCCATCCCCACCTTGTCCCCAGCCCCGAGCGCTCCGTGCCACATCCAGGCCTTCCTGATCTTCCTAATTATCCATAACGCAACCCCCTGGGTGTGCCAAAGCATTGATTTATGTGGACAAATCTACAAAGGGCCTGGAAATAAAACCATAATTAATGCTGAAGTGGGAATTCTTCCTCGCCCGGTTGGAGGAAATGCAGCAGGTGGAATTTCAAGTGCAGCTGATTTCCCCAAATTACAAATCAAAGAGAGAATTAGGTATGAAGATTATGACATTTTCTAAATGCCTGGGTCTTATGATTCTTAAAATCGAGGAGTGAAGTTGGGACGTTGTCACCCCCTTGGCATGTCAATGCACAGTTCCCTGTTCTGAGCTCAGCCAACCACTCCAGCATTTTGCTTTTTATCAGATTAACTTTGCTCTGCGCTCTCTGTCGATTTTTGGAATGAGTAAACACCGGGAAATGCAAATAATTGCATTGTATTTCATCTTAGATTAATGAATTAAAAAATAATATAGATTTTTAACTCATCAGAGCTGATGGCTTCTGACAGATCAAATGGGGACTTCACTTGAAAGCAAGTGGCTTGGAATTGTTTGGAGAACATCATGGGGGTTTTTAAAGAGTTTTTTTCTCATCTCTGAGGAGGCTGAGGTTTATCCTTTGAAATCAAAGGGCTTCTATATTTATTTTTTTATTGATATGGAAACAAAACACCACAAAACTTGAGGGGACTGCAAAATCCAAATGGGAATTGTTCCCAAAGGCTGCAGTGCTGGCTGGGCTCACTGATTAAAGGCCACCAGACGTGTCCTGGCTAAAAGTTGTCACATTTCCCTCTGCCAGGGCTCATTTTGGGCTGGAGCCAGCCTGTTCTGGGCTGGGGAAGGGCCCCTGAGGCCGGGATGGAGGAAAGGTTGGACACAAGCAATGTCTGGGTGGTGTTTTCAGTGCTGGCCTGGCAGAGCAGGATCTGGGATGGGGAGGGATGAGGGACAGTGCTCAGGGGATCTAGAGCTCCTGGGTTTGGGACAGCAGGGACTGGGGCACTGTCACCACCCCAGGGCACAGCAGGATCTGGGATGGGGAGGGATGAGGGACAGTGCTCAGGGGATCTAGAGCTCCAGGGTTTGGGGCAGCAGGGACTGGGGCACTGTCACCACCCCAGGGCACAGCGGGATCTGGGACAGGGCAGGAATGAGGGACTGTGCTCAGGGGACCCAGAGCTCCTGCAGTGCCTGTGTTTGGGACAGCAGGGACAGCTGGGCACTGTCACCACCCCAGGGCAGAGCAGGAGGAAGGGGCTGGGTTCCAGCAGCTCCTGCACCTTCAGGATGTCAGTGGAACCCAACACTGCCCCTTCCTTCGTCTCTGTACCATTGGTGCCCAAGAACAGCTCCTGATGGTCTGGCTCAGGCCAGCAGAGCCCATTCAGGGCTCCCGGAATTCCAATTATTTGTGATCCAGGGGCTGTTCTGCTTCCTGAACTATTCACCTGTTGCTCAGGGATGAACATTTGCTGCCAGGCCCTGCCTGATGTTCTCCACGATGAACATCAATGCTTTGGGTGCATTTATTCTCCGTTATTGTTGTGCCTGTTCAGAGCAGCAGCGGCTCTGTCACATCCCAGCGATGTTTTTATTTGGAGGAGCAGGAAAACGAGGCAGGCGCCTTTCATCTGCTCCGGGAGTGTGTCAGCAGCCCCTCCCCAGTGCTCCCCGACACCCTGGTGATGGCAGCCCTGATTTATGGCACGGCACAGGTGGGTTACTCCAAGGGCATCCATCAAACAACAAACAAAATGTAATCACCTGCCGCAGAGCTTTATGTTGCACTTGAGGAGAGACAGGGACTGAGAGCACCTTTGCAAGCTCAGCTGGAACATTCTGCTGAGCCTCCAGGATGGAGGAGGTGATTTATTTTTTATTTCCCCCCCTTTCAGCCTGTAGCTCTCCGGGTTATTGAAAATGATTGGGGTATTGGCATCTTCCATCCACAAAGATTTCCTTTGCAGCTGTAAAGTGCTGCTGTGTTTAGTGAGTTGATGAAGGCTGCAGGAATCTCTTTGGCAAGCAGCTGAGGGGCACACGATGGGACCTGAGATGGGGAAAAGGTGCCCAGAAGGTCCTGTGGAGGGAGGGGGAGTGGAGATTTTGGGTTCCAGATTCTCTCTGCCCCTCCCAGGGGCATTTTCCCCCTGGGCTGTGGCTGCTGGGCCAAGGTGTTTAGGAAAGTTGTTTACTTTTGGTCTGTCTCCTTTTTGATTCTGTTCTGTGGGGTTTTGGTGCAGCTGCCTCAAACTTTAGGCTTGGAGTTTCCAGGAAATCCAGGCTCCAGCTGTGCAGTATGGACCAGGCCTCCGTTCCTGGAATCCCAGCGGTGACTGAAGAGCCCTGGTGTGCACAGAGCTTGATTTCTGCATTTATTCTCTATTATCATTTATTCTGCAGCAGTGCTCAAAGGATGTATAACATCAGCTTGAGCTGCACTCCACCAGCTCAGAAGAAGCTGCCTCACCCTGAGATTTTATTTTTGTGGAATATTCTGCTTATTTCCATTTCCAAGTGCGCTGATTGAAGCCACCAGCTGCTGCCCTTATTTCTACTTTTGCTCTCTCCTTCCCCATCAGAGCTGAGTTATAAACTGAGAACTCGGTATTTTTATCTGAAGCACCAAACACAGACTCCGTGGCGTAGGCAAAAATCCATAATTAGTGGGGCTCGAGGCAGAAGTGGCTCCGTGTGCACCAGGAAACTGCTGCGCTGACGTGGGCAGGCTCGGGAGGATGCTCTGCCACGTGAAAACTTTCCTGTGGAGCTGCCCAGCTCCTCTCCTCCATGGGCCTTTGTTTGGTTTGGGCTTTGTTTGGGTTTTTTTTTTATTATTATTTTTATTTTCCTTGGCGGCGTCAAACACAGACAATGACCTAAAAGGCTGTTGAAGAAAATGTATTTTTCATATATTTGCTCTCTGCCTTTGCAGCTCCGCTCCTCATTGTGAGCTCGAGCCTGGCAAACACACGATGGCAAGGGAATAAGGAATCTTCTGATGTGATGTGCTCACATATTGATTTTTTTTTCTCTTAAAATTCTGTTTACAAATTCCTTTTGCTTTAATTATTTGTTTCCTCCTGAAGACAGTACAAAGGCAGCCTGCAGGAGGACCGAGTGACAAGCCTTGTTCTTCAGCAGATGTAGCTAATCTGCTGCATCTCCCAGCCTTCAGCAGGCAGGCATTTCAAACCATTTTGTCCGTGGTAACTGAGCCCCTTAAAGCTGAGCTGTGAGCAGGGTTTGGGGCTGGGATGGAGTGAGCTCAGTGCAGCTGCTCGGCTGGGAGGGGATGAGCTCTGTGCTCTGCTCTGCTCTGCTCTGCTCTGCTCTGCTCTGGGCTGGGCTGGGCTGGGCTGGGCGCCCGAGGCAAATGGAGTTTGTTTCCAAAAGCAGGGGGAATGGACACAAAATTGTGATATCTTGGCCAGGAATTTCCCCGTGCTCAGCTTCCCCAGCCAGGGTTCCTGACAGCACCGCGCTGCAAACATCCCCCAGCTGCTCCTGCCTGGTGCCGTGGGGATCTCCTGGGGAGGCACTCTGAGCATCAGATCTCCTTTCGCCTTTTCCTGCCCCGTTCCCGTGGGGTTTGTGCCCCACAGGATCTCTGACACTCCAGGGTTCACTGTGCCTTTCTCCTTCCCCTCTGCCCATTGCAAACACCATTAATTCCCAAAATCTCATGCCCTGGCTGGATCCAAGGCCAGAGTCTGGCAGAGCTGCTGCTCTTTCTGACCACAGGTTGCTCCTCCAGCCGTGCCCCTTTCCTTCAGGGGTGCCTTTGCTCTCCCCTCTCTCAGGGATGGCTCTCTCCAGAGCCGAGCGGCTGTGCTTTCACTTGAGCAGAGCTGGGATTGTTGGCCTTGTCCTTTGCTCAGAGCCGTGTGGCGTGTCCTGATCAGGGGTGTCACAAAAATATTGATGTGCGATTAGCTGGGGGAAAGGAAATGGTGACACTGCTGGCCAGAAACAGAATTTTTGATCACAGGCCCCTGAAACATTGATAACCAGAGCCTGGAATGGGGGGGATGGGGCTGGGGGGCTTCTACATCCTGTTCCTGCTCACAGGAGAGCGTTCTTTAGGGCTTTGTGCCCAAACGGGCGAGTTTAAAGGGTCGCCATCCTGCTCACCTGGGCGTGTCCATCTCACCTGGGCGTGTCCCGCTCACCTGGGCGTGTCCATCTCACCTGGGCGTGTCCATCTCACCTGGGCGTGTCCATCTCACCTGGGCGTGTCCCCCTCACCTGGGCGTGTCCATCTCACCTGGGCGTGTCCATCTCACCTGGGCGTGTCCCGCTCACCTGGGCGTGTCCCCCCTCACCTGGGCGTGTCCCCCTCACCTGGGCGTGTCCATCTCACCTGGGCGTGTCCATCTCACCTGGGCGTGTCCCGCTCACCTGGGCGTGTCCCGCTCACCTGGGCGTGTCCCCCCTCACCTGGGCGTGTCCCCCTCACCTGGGCGTGTCCCCCTCACCTGTGTGCCCCTCCTCCGCCGCACCTGGGGGGTCTCTCGCGTCCCCCCCCACCTGTGCGCGCTCCCTGGCAGGCCCCGCCCCGCGCGCCCCTAATTGGCTGGGGGGGAGGGGCGGCTCATTAGTGATGCGGGCGCGCGCCGCGGCCCCGGAGTCGGCGGCGGCCGGAGCGGAGCGCGGAGCGGAGCGGAGAGGAGCCCGCACCGCATCCCCCGAGCCGCATCCCCCGAGCCGCATCCCCGGCGGGCTCATCCCCGCAGCCGAACGGCGAGGCAGCAGCGGGGACAGCCCACCCCGACCCCGGCGAGTTCTCTGGCTGCAGCTCGGCTCCGAAGCGAGGGGGAGCGGCTCCGCAGCCCCGGCTCCATCCCCGCTCCATCCCCCGGCGCTGCGGGCTCGGCATGGGCGGAGGAGCCCCGCGCCTGCACCGGCGGCTGCTGCTGCTGCTGGGGCTGTGCAGCTGGACGGCCGCGCTGCGAGGTAAGGGGGCTCGTCCTGCCCTCCCCAGGGCCGCTTTGGGGCGGGGGTCCCACCGGTTGCTCCGGAGCGGGGAGAGCGGCGGAGGATGGCGGAGCCGGGACGAGGGAGCGGGAGCGGCGCAGCGCGGGGACGGCGCGGACCCTCCGGGAGGAACACACATCGCGTCCTCCCTGCGAGCCAGCCCCCGGCAGAGACACCCGCATCCCATCTCCGGGAGAAATACCATCATCCCATCTCCCGGAGAAACACACGCCCGCACCCCATCTCCGGGAGAAATACCATCATCCCATCTCCGGGAGAAATAACCTCATCCCATCTCCGGGAGAAATACCCTCATCCCATCTCCCGGAGAAACAAACACCGCACCCCATCTCCGGCAGAAATACCCTCATCCCATCTCCCGGAGAAACAAACACCCGCACCCCATCTCCGGCAGAAACACACGCCGCATCCTCCCTCCGAGCCAGCCCCCGGCACCCCATCTCTGGCAGAAACACCCGCACCCCATCTCCGGGAGAAATAACCTCATCCCATCTCCGGGAGAAACAAACACCCGCATCCCATCTCGGGGGGGAGCACACAGAGCATCCCATCTCCCGGAGAAACAAACATCCGCATCCCATCTCCGGGAGGAACACGCACAGCATCCCATCTCCCGGAGAAAAATCCGCACCGCCGCGGGGACTGGAGGCCAGGGCGCGGGGCTGCGCTGCGGGGTCCCGGGGTGGTCCCGGGGTGGTCCCGGGGTGGTCCCGCGGTGGTCCCGCGGTGGTCGCGGCCGCTCGGGTCCCTGAGCGCAGCGCAGCCCCCGCAGGCTGCGGCTCGGGGGGAGCGCTCGGCGCGGTGCGGTGCCGCCGCAGCCGCGGGCCGGGGCTGGCTCGGGGTGGGACGCGCTCGAGGGTCGCGGGCACCGTGGGGATGTCCCGGGATGGGCTTTGGGAGGCTCGGGATGCCTTCGAGCAGCGCGGGCTCGTCCCTGTGAGGCAGCGCGGGTGCTGCGGTTGATGCGCACACGGCAGTGGATTTGTGTTCCATGTGTACCGCAGGTACTGGAGATGCTCCGAGTCCTTATTTTTTTTTTTTTAATTGTATTTAACTTTTTCCTGGTAAATCACCGGAGTGCAATAACCTCCTCAGGGCACCCAGCCCTCCCCTCCCGGTGTCCCGCACACCTCGGCGGGGCTGTCCGGGCTCCTCCGAGCGCTCCAAGCTCCGGGAAGGCGCGGGCGGGGGTTCTGCTGTGCTTTTTGGAGGAAGGCACCTGCTGGTGCCGATAATCTCTGTGTTTAGGCTCTGTGATGTTCATTACGAGCGGCTCATTCCTGCACAATGGAGCAATCAGACTTTGTGGCTCCTCAAAGATTGCTCTCGCTGGTTCGGCAGCTCCGCGGAGCTCTCTCTCTCCCACACCCGCCGTGTCTGTGCTTCCATTTTCCTTTGGATGGACTTTATGGGCTCCGGGCTCTGTATGGGAACCATCCTCAGGTCGCCACGGGCTTGTGACAGCTCGCCACAGGTCCTGGAGCCTCCCTGGCCGCCGCAGCTGCTCGGATCTCTCCCTGAATTGCCGCTCCAGCACGGGGAAAGCCGAGAGGCTTTTGTGTAACACAAAATGTGCTCCTTTGGGGGTGTTTTGGGCAGGAAAGAAACCAAACCAAGCGACAGAACCCCACCAGTTTATAGCACAGTGAAACGGGTGATGAGAACAGAATGGAAAATAGCGTTTGCTGGGTTTTGTAATACTTTGGTCAAGAAGCATCTGTGCCTGCAGAGGACACGGCATGTGCCTCAATCAGTGATGTGAGGGGCTCGGTGCCTTTGGTGGCTCACACCTGGAACCTTGGACAGCTCTTGCACTGGGGAGGTGTGGTGAGGATCTGAAATTTCCGACCATGGGGCTGGAGGATGCTCCTGCTGTGCTAAGTAACAAATTTCACCTCTTCAATTAAAACTCGCCAGGCTGGACGTGTCAAGTTCTAGGCTGGGGCAGAGCAGCTTTTGGGCATCTTGGCGAGGCAGGGCAGTGATTTTTGGGCAGTTTGGTGTTGGTGCCTGGTGTTCACTGGCAGCTCTGGCTGGTGCAGCTGAACCTCAGCTACAACCCCGGAGCTGTAAGATTTTAGTTTATGAAGTTGTGTCAAAGCTGCCTCAGAGACAGATTGTGCTCAGGTTTCTGTTCTGAGCGGGGATTAAAGAAAAATTGGATGTTTGTAGAAACCCCTGGCACCGCATTTTAAATCCGTCAGAATGAATATACATGGGTAGCTCTGGGCTTTTGTTTTTACAGGAAAAAATTGCCCAGACAGGATGGTAATTGGAGAAGAGAGTCACTAATATTTATTATCTCATTGACGCCTCGAAACTAATTTTGAGTTGCACATCTCTGAATAAAGATGTCTGTGAACATGAGCATTAATATTCTCTGCATCCTGATCCCGAAGCCTCGAGCTGTGTTTTACACAGTGTTCATGGATCTGAGTGAATTTGGTGCTAAATAAGCTTTGTTTGGGGATTCTGCTGCTCCCAAGGGCTCTCCCTGCCCAGCCTGGGCACCGCTGGTTTGTGATGATGAAATGCCCCATTGAGCCTCCTCATGGACCGGGGTGGCTCTGTGGGCAGGGAGCTGCTGGAGCAGAGATCTCCGACCATCCCTGTTGGTTTGTGGGTTTTTTAATTGCTTTTTGGCATAAAAAGCACCGATCACCTGCTGCTCAGAGCTGCGTGTTTACAGTGCTCCTGTGCAGCAGGAACCGAGAGGACCAACCAGGCTCTGGAGGAATAATGCTCGGTTTGGGTAAAACCAGCAACTTCTGCTGTGGAAACGAGCCTGGTGGTGAGGCCAGGACTGCGAGGTGTGTCCCCACTGTCCCTTTGTCTCACGTTTAATGTGCCAATCAGACCAGCCCCGTTATTCCAGCACAAAGGATTTCATTGTGTGCCGAGGGCGCTGCCCATCCTCCCCAGAGCTCGCTGGCCCAGCGGGGGCTGTGCAGGACCCCCAGCGACATTTTGGGGGCTGGTGAGGGTTGGCTGTGCCCCGTTCTGCTCCAGGGTCTCTCTGCACTCACGGGGAGGTTCTGGGGTGCCCCATTTCCCCATCCCGAGGGGTGTGGGTCATTCTGGTGCTCTGCCAGCCTGGCCCGGGCTCTCTGAGCTCATCCCATGGGAGCTGGGGTGGTGAAGGTGTTTTTGGGCCACTCCTGCTGTGCCAGCCCCATGGAGGCACAGGTGCCCCTGCATTGATTGATCTGCTCTCAGGGTTATCAATACCCGCCTGGGGGTGGGCTTGGCACAGGATAAATGGATCCAGGCAGGGCACGGTGTGGTTGGAATCTCTCCTGGCTTTGCTCGAATCACTCCATCCAGATGATAACGCTGTATTTTTATCTCGTTAGGACAAAGTGTTCATTAAAATAACAACCACATGCTCTGCTCGGAGCCATCCTCCCACTCCCCTGCAGTGTCTCGTGTGGGTTTCTCCATCAATATTTACATTATTTAACTCTGGAACTTCCCAGGAAATGAACTTCCTTCCCTCGTGGCTCTAGGGTCTGTTTGCAGCTCCCCAGGGTGAGCCAGGCTCAGCTGTGGGTGCTGTCCTTCCATCGGTGGGACACTCAGGGTTTGAAACAGTGATTATTTTCTCAAAACCACAGAGATCTGGGGACTCTGAAGAGCAGGATGGTGTGCAGGATGCAGGAGTTGTCTTGGCTTGGAACTCTTGTGTTGAGGCTTCTGTTAATCCTGAATTTTTTCTGCATTTATTGCTGTCTTTGGGAGAGAATTCAGAGGCTGTGGCCCAGTCTGACTTTGGCCATGAGGATGCTGCAGTTTTGTCTGTTTGGAGCACTGCTCCTTGTGAGGAATGTTTGATTTGCAGGAGTGTTCTGCCCTGCCCGGGGAGCGGCTGTGGTTCTGGAGGTGCTGCAGCTCAGAACGGCAGCAAGTTTGGCTTGGCTGAGCAAACCCTGGAGAGATGGAGCTGCAGGGAGCCCAGCCCAGCGTGCAGGGCACACATCTCTCTGGAGAGGTCTCATTTTGGGGAGGATGGGCGCTTTGTGCCCTGCAGGAGCTCAGGGATGGGGTCTGCTCCCTTTTGGTTCCAGGTACCTACTGGGGGCTGTGAGGTGTGATTCCTGTCCCTATGGATTTGGGGCCGTGAGGTGCAGGCTGTGATTCCTATCCCTGCAGGTGCAGGATTTGGAGTTGTGAGGTGTGATCCCTGTCCCTGCAGGTGCAGGATTTGGGGCTGGGGGCTGTGAGGTGTGATTCCTATCCCTGTCGATGCAGGATTTGGGGCTGGGGGCTGTGATCCCTGTCCCTGCAGGTGCAGGATTTGGGGCTGGGGGCTGTGATCCCTGTCCCTGCAGGTGCAGGATTTGGGTCGGGGGTCTGTGAGGTGTGATTCCTATCCCTGCAGGTGCAGGATTTGGGGCTGGGGGCTGTGATCCCTGTCCCTTGGGATGCAGGATTTGGGGCTGGGGGCTGTGATCCCTGTCCCTGCAGGTGCAGGATTTGGGGCTGGGGGCTGTGAGGTGTGATCCCTGTCCCTTTGGGTGCGAGTACAGGATTTGGGGCTGGCTCGCTGCAGGCTGCCAGGACCTTTCCCTGCCCTGGGAAGTGTTTTCCATCTCCTCCCAGGCAGGGCTGTGGTCTCAGGCTGAGTTTGCAGCAGGCCAGGGCTGGAGCTGGGGGGTTTCACAGCAGAAGGCAAACACAAATAATGGCATTTATGCTAAGATGGAAAATTACCGAGCCAAGGAATCCTGAGGGCCAGTGGATGTGTCTTGTCTGTATTTTTAGTCGTGGCTCTGGTGAAAGGTGGAGTCTGAGGCAAGCAGCAGAATGCTAACACCAGAGGCTGCTGTTTCAGTGCTTTGGGATGCTGCTGGAGCAGATGGTCACATTCATCTGTCTCAAACAGAAAAATAGCTCATTTTCTATTTCTATTTTTAATAGTCTGGCTGTGCCACGTGGCCGTGGCTCAGGGCAGCAGTGTTTGTGGCCAGGGAGGGTTTCTGTCCCGTCAGCTCTCCCTGGCTCCGTCAGTCCCATTTTGGAACGTCCTGCAGCAGGGCTTAGAGGAGCCTGACACCCTGAATTTACCTGTATGTTGTGTACATCACCTTCCCTCCCCACTCACCTTTCTGTTGCCTTTTAAACCACGCAAAAATGTTTTTATTGCCCCATCTTGGCGGAGCCCAGGGACTTTCCTGACACTATTTGGTGCCAAATATGTTCTATTAATGACCTCCAGCCTTTGCTATAAATCCATATCAATGTACAGGAGGTGAGAGATGCTGGAGGTTCGTCTGATTTCTCTGCTTTTGTAGGGGTTTTGGATCCCATCACAAAGTAGGAATAATGGATTATATTAGGCCTTGTATATCTTATTTATAAGAAACACATTTATTCCTCATCCCCTCTTGTTGTCAGTCCAGCTTTGTGGGCTTTTCCTAATTACAGAGGAAAGCATTCGGTTCCTAAACCAGTGAAATTAATTTAGTTCCCAATAAATAAATAAATGAAAAGTGGCAGTGAGTCCCTCCCGGTTGTCACCTGGCCCCACAGTTGGTGCTGAATTCCCAGAGGAATCTCTTTAATTGCCCCAGGAACAGCAAAACTCCTCCTCCTCCCACCACAATGTTAAAATTGCAGGACTTATTTTGTGTCAAATGAGCTAACAAAATAAAAGCTGAATTTTGAGTATTTAATCTGTCAGCATCAATGAATCTGGAAGGATTATCATTCCATTACGGGGAATAGATTTCTCCCAAAGATAGCTTTGCTCCTTGACTTGCCTATTTCCGTGCAGATTGTTATGGATCCAATCCCAGCTGCAATTTAAATATTCCTGCTCTGCTCTGACTGAATCTCAGAGTCACTAATGTGGTGCCTGGAGCTCCAGAACTTCACCTCCATCCCTCCAAGGTCTCTTGTTTAATTCTCCACGAGGGCTGGGGGTGTTTGTGCTCTCCGTGTGCTCAGCAGCTCGAGGCTGGCAGCTGCAGTGCCAGAAATGAGTGCCAGGCTTGCCCTGCGTCCCTCCTGAGGAGCCAGAGCGGGAGCAGCAGGAATGACAAGCAGGACTGTCCTGGGGAGGGTGGCACAGAGCTCTGGTGAATGAGAGGCACAGTTCCCATGGTGTGCCCCAGCCCAAGGAAAGCTTCCCTGAAGGTTGGGAAAAGGTTTGGGAAAAGGTTTGAGATAAGGTTTGGGATGAGGTTTGGGCTGAGGTTTGGGAAAAGGTTTGGGAAAAGGTTTGGGCTAAGGTTTGGGCTAAGGTTTGGGAAAAGGTTTGGGAAAAGGTTTGGAATAAGGTTTGGAAAAAGGTTTGGGATAAGGTTTGGAATAAGGTTTGTGGTGAGGTTTGGGATGAGGTTTGGGATGAGGTTTGGGATGAGGTTTGGGAAAAGGTTTAGGCTAAGGTTTGGGATGAGGTTTGGAATAAGGTTTGGGATGAGGTGTGGGAAAAGGTTTGGGATGAGGTTTGGGATAACATTTGGGATAATCTGGGGGCTGCTCCTGGTGCTGTTGTTGGGGTAAGTGCATGTGAGATAAACAAATTCTGGTGATTATAAACAATAGGTTGTGATAATTGAGATCTGCCCCAGCCAAGGGCGGTTTGCTGCTGTTTTTATATCAAAAAATGCTTTGGGTAATGCTTAAGTAGTAATGCTAAAGGGCATTTCTGAAAAAACTTCAGTTTGGGCTAGTGACTGTGATTTTCTTCGGTTTTTTTCCTGTCAATGAGTTGCAGACCTGATGCAATCTTTCAGAACACCTCAGTGCCTCTCACTAACATTTATCTGATTTCACCAAGCTTTGTGAAAGTCTCCATTAGCTCTCGCACTGTGCCACGTTCAGCACCACGGAGTGTTTGTCACTTCCTGCAGCTCCCAGGAGCATCTCCAACTCTCAGATTTCCAATATTGTGAACAAAACGTAGCTGACATCCAGAAGCCTCCAGGTGGAAATGTTGTTTCGTGATTTGTACCTGTGTTTTTGTCCAGCTCGTAGTGATTTTCCTCCAGGCTTGGGCGGCAGATTCCCTTCCCCTGCCTCTGTGGGATTGAGTTGGGTTTGGGTTTGGAAAGGGGCACTGCTCAGAGGCTGAACGAGGGTGTGGAGATAAAATCGAGTGCAGGAATGGATTGTGCTGCAGCTGCCCCCGGCTGATGCGTTTGGTGATGTTAATCCCTCGGAAAACAAAGGTGTTTGCTCTGCTCAGAGGCGCTCAGAGTGCAGAGCAAACAGTGCTGAGCAGGGGATGGAGCTGGATTTATTTGGGGGAGAGGCTCTGCAGGGTGAAAGGGTTGGCCCTGGCAGGAGTTAATAGAGATCGAGGCTGTTCAGGTACGTGGCTGAGGCCATGTCCTGTGTTTATGGAAACAGATTTTGACCTCTGCGCTGTCATGAAATGCTTTCTGCTGGAGATCAGCAAATCTCCCGTGGCCTTTCCTGCTGGGGGAGGCTCTCGTGCTGAGGTGGCACCGCAGCTCCTCGGGAGCACGGAACGAGGGGCTGGATGAGGGGACACTGTGACAAGGTGACTGAGAGGCTCTGTGTTATCTCAGGGTCTGTAGGACTTTAATTCAGAAATTGGGTGGCCCTGTTGGTCATCCTCAGACACAACCTTGCACATCCTTGGGGCTTTTTTAGATTTTTTTTTTTTTTTAATTTTTTAAAAAATTATTAATTGGTTTTTGGGGGGCGTTTCCTTGGATTAGGGCACTACCAGAGTCCCTGTCAGAAGGTCCTGCAGGTGGGGAGCTCTGTCACTTCCCTACACATTCCCTGCCCCCATCTCAGAGGAAAATTTTGTGGATATTTCAGCAATTCTTCATTTGCTGTGCGTGATGCATCCAGAAAGGTTTGGTTTTCACAAGCGACACAGGAGATGAATAAGAATGAAATTAATGCAGTTTTTAATTTGATTACCTGACTTTTCCACAGCTTCGTGTTTGTTTTCAAATGGCAGAGCAGCTGCTGGGCGGAGGGAAATGTAAACTCTGTTATTTGAACAGTGTCAGGTAAACTCAGCTTCTACCAAATATTCATTTAACTGGGGGAACTCAAGCAGGGACAGAGAAGGGACTTTTCCCTGGCGGCACAGGGAGTTAAATGAAGGAAACCTGCAGGACCCAGAGCCCAGCCCCTGATTGTGCTTTCCCAGGTACCACACACCCTTGGGGGGCAGTGAAATCACCCCCACACTCAATTATTCATTCAATTATTCTGTGTGGTGCCCACAGAAATGCCCAATTTCCCTTTCAGACCTCTCGGGCACCCTTCCCTCTGCCCGAGACGAGCCAAGAAATCCAGAACCTGTTCCCCTCGTGCTGCTGCTCCTCAGGGGCTGATCGTGGTCAGCGCAGGGTGCAATTTGGAGTGTGAGGCACTGAAAGCTCAGGGTTTGTGCTCAGTGTTCGCTGTCCCCAGCCCTGCTCTGCCTCAGGTGCTGCTGTGAGGGAATCACAGTCTGCTTAGGGCACCAGAAACCAGCGCTCCCCAAACCCTGCTGAGCCTCAGCTGAGCAGATTTGCCTCTTGTAATGCTAAACTCAGCCCAATGGGCTCAGGCAGCCTGGAAACATCAGATTTCCAGAGCCTCCCATGAGCTCTGCAGGGCTGGTGATCCCTCCTGCTCTGCCCTGGCCACACCTGGTGACACCAAGGTGACACCAAGGGGAATTTTGGTGCTGTCCCCCCTCGTTCTCCGCAGGACACAGCGACTCTGACGCTGCAGGAGTTTGGGCAAACCCTGCACTTGTCAGCTCAGGCCTGGATTTCCATCGAATCCTGGTGTTCATGAGCAAGTTCATGTTTTTCCACGCCGGAATGAGCCGGGAAGCTGCGGAATTAATGAGCACCGAGGGTGTTTGTGCTGGGCTGCTCATCCCTTGGCTTGTCCCCTGCACTGCTGCTCTTGCAGCAGATCCCTGCCTTGGCCTCCATCTGAGCACGGCAGAAGTCAGAGCCGTGGATGTATTTTGACAAATATTTGCTTGTATTCCAGGGTTGTTGTGGTTTGCGTTTATTTTCTGGCAGGAGGTTCCTCGTAGCATTGAGAATTCCGGAGGAGGCAGCTCCCAGGGCTAGGCCTGGCGGGAAAATGGAAAGTAAATGTCAAATAAAAGCTAAAGTCACTTATTTCTGGTGAGGGAAAGGCTGAGCTCGGGGCTGGGCTGCTCTGGCACTGCTGAGCTCCTGCAGAGCTGAGTTTGTCCTGCACGGGGGATGAGGATCAGCTCCCTCAGGCTGGGAATGGCTCCAGGCAGCCAAGGGGACAGGGCTGGGCTCCCTGAGTGGCCCAGCTGTCACTGGGGGGCACAGGGTGGCTTTGGGGTGCCCCACTCCTCCATCCATCCATCCATCCATCCACTCCTCCTGCCATCACAGCCCAGCCTGGCTCAGTGCTCTTCAGCCTCTCCTCCTCCCTCCCCTTCCCCTCATCTGCAGAGTTTAAAAATGACCTTGTTGGGCTTCGAAAAGGCAAATTGAGCTGGAGGCAGCCTGGCCTTGACAGGGCTCTGTGTGCCTTCCATCGGCTGCAGGAGGAGCCCAGGGATGGGAGTGAGGGATGGGATTGAGGGATGGGATGAGGGATAGGATGAGGGATGGGATTGAGGGATGGGATGAGGGATAGGATGAGGGATGGGATTGAGGGATGGGATTGAGGCATCCCCAAGGGATGGGATTGACAGATGGAACTGAGGAATCCCCTGGGGATGGGACTGAGGGATGGGATCGAGGGATCCCCAAGGGATAGGATTGAGAGATCCCCGAGGCATGGGACTGACAGATGGGACTGAAGGATCCCTGAAGGATGGGATTGAGGGATGGGATGGAGGGATCCCTGAGGGATGGGATTGACTGATGGGATTGAGGGATCTCTGAGGGATGGGATTGAGGGATCTCTGAGGGATGGGATTGAGGGATCCCCCAGGGATGGGCCTGAAGGATCCCTGAAGGATGGGATCAAGGGATCCCCGGGTGATGGGACTCTTGTGTGATCCAGCCATGAACACCCCCTGTGCCCTGCTCTGGAGGCAGAGGCTGCTGATTTTCAGAGTGACCCCAGGTACAATCTGACATTGCAGACCCCCCCTGTCCCCTCCCTGGACATGTCCCCTGTCCCTTTGGACACCCCAAAGCCCTTCAGGACAGTTTGGATCTGGCTCCCACCTTCTCTCAGTGAGGCTCCCTGAGTGCTGCAAAGCCTCTGCTCAGACATCTCGGGAGCAGGATTTTGGAGGATTATTGTCATGAGATTTCTTTAAGACATGATTATTCTGCAAAGACCTTTTCGTTTCTGCAAAATTACACAAGAACTGCTGGTATTAATAGGGTTTTTTTAGTAAACAGACCCAACATGTCTTTTGTTCTGTTTTGAGTTATCTCAGCCCCAGAGAGTCGAACATAAATAATATTTTGCCAGGATTAATTCTGCTCCTGAAGGTGAACAGAATCGATGCCCTGAGCAGATGCCTTTCACCTGGGAGTGTTGCTATCAAACACTTCTTTGTGTCAGCCTGGCCCAGGCAGATAAAACACCCAGAGCTGCTCCTCCAAACTTCTTAGCAACGCTGGGAACTCATAAATTCGTGCTTATCAGGAATACAAATATCCTGTCTCAGTGTCTGCACTCTGAAAGGAAACTTCAAAGAGTATCTTTGTCTTACGGCTCCTCTGGCTTTTCATAAAGGGATGAAAAGCACTTTTTGGAGCCTCGAGTCGCTGCCTGCCCTCCGTCTGCCTTGACAAGTGTTTAACGGCATTATCACCGCGCCAGGGCTGGGGCTGGAGCTGCTGAGCGCTGGGAAATGCCACTGCAGTTCAGGGAGTTCATCCTGCCTGGAAAAGAGAGGATTTAGGGCTGAGCTCCTCTGAGAGTCATCCCCTGGAGCTGGGGGTGTGGGAGGATGGACTGAAATGCAGATTGGGGTTCTGCCCTGGGCAAGGAGTCCATTCCCAATTCCATCCCAACCCTCATTCTCCTGTGGCTCTGCACAAGGAGCCTCTGCTCTCCTCACTCCCAGCCCTTGGGAAGGGATTTCAGTTTTTGAGAGATGGGGAAAACAGCTCATAATTCACTTAAAATGTCATTATTGAGGTAATTCCCTGTGCTGGACAGCGACTTTAGGTCTGGGGAATAAAACCTCCAATGATCCTTTTGGGGAATTCTGAGAGGGCAAAATGGGAAGAGTCCTGGGCTGCTCATTGGCTCTAGAATTGGTTTTTATTTCAGATTTTTATTAAATAGCCTTAAATCACCAAACAGTGAGTGGACATCACTTGCTACAAAACCAAATAAAATAAGTTTAAAAGCCCTGGTGAGTGCCACAGGGTAAAGCTGGGTGTTCCCATGGCTGAAATGGGGAAGAAAGGCAGAGGGTGAGCTAAAGGATTTTCCTGCTTTTTCCAAGAGCAATCCCTTCCATTCCTTCATCAAAGGTGTGGGATGTTCGTCCCTCAGCTCCCTTTGCCTTTCCCCACCAGAACCAGAGGATATTCGTGGGTTTGCCATTCCCAGGGAGGAGCAGGCTCTGCTCCTGAGGGGCTCTGCTTTCCAAAGCCCCTGAAATCCTGGGAAATTCTGGCAGGGAAAACTGCCCCAGGCCTGACTGTGCTGCTGCAGCCTCAGAAGGGCTGTCCTGGGAGCAGGAGCTGTCCTGGGCTGGCAGGGTTTGGCTCTGTCTGCAGATCCAGACACTCTCCTGGAATTCTCCCTCTTCCCCAGGGGTGAGAACGACATTTCCAGGCCCAAAGAAATAAAAATCTGCCGTCCTGCAGACAATTTTCATTAATTTTCTAATAACTTAATCTGTGTCGGGGAAGGTAAAATGGATCAAGCCCTAAATGAGAACGACTTTTTAAATAATAAAATGTTGGCACGCGGCCTCCCCGCATTATCCTCCAGACGGAGGAGCTGGGATGTTGCAGCGCATCTCAAAGGGACCATTTTTAGTTTAATATCTTAAATTGCATTAAAATTAAAGCACAGAAATAGCCTCTCCTAAATTACAGCTGCAGCATGTGACTCCTCAGGCCTATTTACTAATGTTTTAAATCCTGCTGGAGTCGGAGCTGAGGATGTCAGAAGCTTTTCCATTCGAGATTGGGTGAGAACCAATTAGTCCTGGAGAGCTGGGCCTGGCAGCTGCTGATGTCACGGGCTCAGCTGGGAACAAAAGGGACTTATTGGGAGCATTTGAGCAGAATATTATCTCCAACTGGTGGATTAGCAGAGCAAATGGAGCGCTGGACTCTTCCCACTCGATTTGCAGAGGAAGTGCTGAACTGGCAGGGATTTGCTGTTTCCCTCCCTGCCCCGCTCGGTCAGGCCGTGGGGATGAGGTTTGGTTATCCCAGGAGGTGAAAAGCAGAGCTGTATTTACAGAATGCTGCTCAGACAGCAATCCTCTGTGGTTAATTAGACTTTGGGTAATTGGAGCAATAGTGCTGCTTCACCTGGAGGTGATGGAGCTTGGGGTTTGGTTTTGTTTTTTTTTTTTTTAAACATACCCTCAGAACAATAAATATATAAATAAAATCTGCTGCAGGTTCCTTCCATCAGCAGCTGATTGATTGCAGGATGGATTTCTGGGCTCTGTCTCAGTGCAGACAATTAACACACTCAAGGCTGCAGGCACTGCCCAGGGACATAAACCCAAGTCCTCTTCTCTTTAATTAGCCCCACAAACCTCATTTCGTGCTTTTTGTGGGGGAAAAAACCAAACAAAAAAACCCCCAATACCAAAAAAACAAACCCCAAAAGCTTTGGGGTGAGCAGTGCCCATCCTTTCCCTCCCAAGCAGGGAAGAATTCGAGCTGTGCTGTGAATTCCAGCATTGATTTGCTGCCAGAGACAGAAACTTTGGGGATGTGGGGAAGAGCTTCAGGAATTTTTATTTGGACAGTTCCAAACCGTGTTCCTGATTGATGTGCCTGTTCCCAGAGTTCTGAAATCCACAGAACCAGATTTTGTGTCCTGGCTGCAGGAGCAGGCTGTGTTTTTGCAGGACCCACCCTGTGCTGGAATGGGATTGAGGAATTTGGGGGAACTGGGGTCTCCTCTCTGTGCTGGCCGAGCTGGGCACAGTGCCTGGGATCTCTGGGGGTCTCTGAGGGGCAGAGCAGGATTTTCCCTGGGGAGGGTCTCCAGCTGGGCAGGGGCAGGAGGAGCAGCCTGGCCTTGGCAGTGAATTCCAGAGGAATCTGCTGAAGGAGCGTTGCTCTGGGGGCTTTATTTCCCTTTAAAAGTGATTTAATCGTGTGAGCCGAGGCTGTTTCTGCTGCGTCGCTGCTCTCAGTGCATTTCCTACCCCACACCCTCTGCCCTGTGCCCCTCCCAGGCTGGCACAGCCCCCGAGCTGCTGAGCGGTGGCAGAACTGTCACCTGCGTCACTGTCCCTGCGTGTGCCTGCCCCTGGCACTCGGAAATGTCACCGAGTGCCACCACGGGTGGCATTGCCCCGTGGGGTGGGCTCTGCTCGCTGGGACCCCTCCGTGCCCAAAGCCCTCGGAGCTCTTGGGGCAGTTGGGTTTCGAGTCCTTCACAAAGAGCTCAAAGTGAGGCCTCTCCTCATCGACAGAAATAAAAATCTGCCGAGTGCTCTGCAGTTGGAAATAATTCCATTTCTGCGTGACTCGGGGTGGGATGGTGACAGCCCACGGGGACAGCCCAGGAACCTCTGCAGAGGCGAGGAAACCACTTGGAATTTTAGCTTTTCCCCTTTATTTTTCCTTCTGTCAGACAATCGTGTCAGAGTTGGTCTTTGCTGCTGTTTCTTTGTGCCAAGCTGCTCTCGGGGGTTTGGGGTTTCTGGCATTTTTGGGGTGGTGGCAGTGACTCTGCAGAAGTCAATGCTGAGGAGACTTTTCAGGTTTATATTTGGGCAAGTGCCCAAATATATATTTGGCCCAGCAGCCCTGGGCCCTCTGCTCCCTCTGCCTCCCCAGGCTTTGGCTCAGCAATGTTTGCTCCTCTCTGCTTTTTCTTCTCCTGGAGATTTCCCTTTCTGGTTGATTTTTGAAGTGTTTTCTTGGCGGTCCAGCTCTGATAAAAATGTCCTTCCAGCCCTCCAGTGACTCCTTGGCCATTCTGGGGATGGAAATGACACAAATCTTGTGTTGTGTTCCCATTCCCTTTCTTTTTCTTCCCTTTCTTTTTCCTCACTTTAACTCCTTTTTTCCCCTTTTTCCCCCCCCTTTTCTTTTCCTTTTTTTCCTTTTTTCCCCCTTTTCTTTTCCCTTTTTTTCCTTTTTTCCCCTTTTTTTTTTCCTTTTTTTTTTTCCTTTTTTTCCCCCCACTCATGGCTTTTTTTCCCTCCTCTTTTCAGTGGCGTACAAATGGCATTTTCAGATAATCCCTGAAATGAATGGCTACAAAAAGGCCACTTGCAGGGTGGCTTTGCCTGTGGACACAGAAGGAGCACTGTCAGGGGCTGAGGTTTTGGGCTGAAACGCAGCACTTTTGGCTCTGATTTTCCAGATTTTTACAATGACCTTAGACCCGAAGCTCCCCAGGGCTGTGCCCTGACTAATCTGACACAGGCAAATCCTCGTGGCGTGTGCCAGGATAAATCTGGGATAAATCTGCCTGTCCCAGCGCTGTTCCAGAGCTGGCTGGAGGTGCCAAAGGTGCTGCAGGAATTAGAGCTCAGTTAAAATGTTTTATTGGTGGTGTTGGCTGTGTTTCTGCAGCTTTGGCAAACTCAGGTGACAGTGCAGGGTTTGCTCTTCACTGACCTGGGAGCTGTGCTGAGCAATCGCACTCAGCTCCTCTGGCAGGAAAACAGAAATTCCCAGAAATGGAAAATTTGGGATTTCTAGCAGAGTTTTCATCGAGCACTTGTCAGGTTCCCATCGTGTGTTTGAGGTACCAAGAGAGGCTTTGCTGGGGTTGATTTTTGTACTAATGGGGCAAAATGAAATCTTCCTTTGTTCCTTTGCTGAGTCCCAACCCCCAAACTCCCAATTCCTGCCCTGCTCTGGCCTGGAGATCGTGGATTTTTGTTATTTTTCTTCTCTCTCTCCACGTTCCCTTTCAAAGCAATGATGTTGTGAGGAGAGTGAGGAGGATGAGCACAGCTCTGAATACAGAACCAAGGATTGTCCTTCAAGAAGACAAAAAGGAAAATTGAGTGCTTGTCCAGGCCCCTTTTATCTGCACCGGGAGCCAATTCCTTAATTCAAGATGAAATTGAGTCTGGGCAGCATCAGAGCAGTGAAGAGCTGCTCTGCTCACATCTGTTCCAAAAAGTTCACCTCTGGATCTGGATCCATTTTCTTCTCATTACTCTGAGAGGATATTTGGCATGAACAAATTGAAACCAATTAAAACACTTGTTAATCTCTTAAATTATTATTTATTCATAGTAATTTAAATTGTTGTTGCTTGTAATTTAACTAATAATTTCATTTTAAAATAATTTAAATAATCATTGAATCTGATTTAAAGCTAAATAATATCTGTGAGAAAAAATTGCATAATATCTGTAAGAACAAATTAAGTGGTTTCATCAATAATATTTCAGAAGTCAATCAATATTTGGGTTTTAGAGCTCTGCTAATGGATGGTGGCATTAAAAATAATAACAACCCTCTGGAAGCACTGAAATTTCCTCCTGCTCTGAACCCCTGTGACAGCTCTGGCAGGGAAGCTTTGTCAGAAGCCTGGAAACAAAGTCCTTGATTTTACATCTTTGAAGCACAAAAGCATCTTTAATATTAAAGGATCAAATAGGAAGAAATCACAGAGTCAGTGGGAAAGAATTTGCAGATAAAAACGAGCCTGGCGGAGCTTTGTGTTTCCAATGCTTTGCCTGGAGCTCCCCTCGGTGCCCCCGGGCCAGGGTGGCTCTGGGCTGGGCACGGGGGGAGCCACAAATGGCATTTTTTCTGTTCTGGAGGTGAGGGGAGCAGATCCATGGCTGGGTCAGGGCTCCGGAGGGGATGAGTTCAGTCCCTGATCCACCTCCAGCAGCTCCCAGAGGGACAGGTTTGGGGGGACTGGGGCTCTGACCCCTTCTTTGGGACAGGGAGTTGAAACCAGGACTTTGAGAGCTGTGGAAGGCTGGTTTGCAGTCACTTGTGAAGATCCAGTGCCCTTCTTTAGGGCAGGGAATTGAATACAAGATTTTGAGAGTCCTGGAAGGCTGGTTTGCAGTCAGTTTTGAGGATCCAATGCCCTTCTTTAGGACAGGGAGTTGAAACCAGGACTTTGAGAGTCAGGGAAGGTTGGTTTGCAGTCATTTGTGAAGATCCAGTGCCCTTCTTTAGGGCAGGGAATTGGAAACCAAGATTTTGAGAGTCAGGGAAGGTTGGTTTGTAGTCACTTGTGAAGGTGCAGTTGTTATTTGTTGCTATTTATTGTTATTTATTGTTATTTATTGCTATTTATTGCTATTTATTGCTATTTATTGCTATTTATTGTTATTTATTGCTATTTATTGCTATTTATTGCTATTTATTGTTATTTATTGCTATTTATTGCTATTTGTTATTATTTATTGCTATTTATGCCGGGTGAGAGTCTCTGTGCCCAGGGAGTGATGCTGGCACTGCTCAGGGATGGGGAGGATCCTTCCTGCTGCTCTCAGAGCAGCTCTGGAATATCAATGACATTTCTGAGGAGCTGGGAGCTCTTCCCCCACACCTCGGGGATAACGGCGCCGCAGCACAGGTTCTTTGTAAACTCTTTAATGGCAACAATTTTCTAAATCAAAGCAATCTGCACTTCCCCATTTACAATTTCATTTCCAAGCACTAAAGTCTCATAAAAGGGTTTACAACGCGGAGTCTTTGGCTGCTGTGAAGTTATCCAGCAGTGGTGCAATGGCATTATCTTCAGTGGAGTATTTTATCTTTAAAATTATAAGGATTTGTTCTGCTCTCTTTTATGCAGAAATAGAATGCTAACAGATGCAAAGTTTATTTTTAAACTTTGCTAGGGGCTGAAAAAGCACATTTAGTGGAGGTGTCATTCGGTGCTCTGAATATATTTTAGCCTTTAATAGTAAAATGTTTCAAAAAACGACAGAGCTGATCCTCTCTGTAGTGGGAGATGACACCGAGGGTGGACACAGAGAGTTCCCCCTGCTCGTTCCCTTCGGTGCTGCCCTTTCCTGCCTGGATGTTGCTGGACGAGCAGGTTATTATTAATTATTGCTGTGTTAATGAATTATTAATTATTGCTGTGCTAATGAATAGGAGAGGTGTGAGTGGTGCTGTCCCTTCCTGGCTGCCTTTGATGCTGCTGCCCTGAGCTGTGCAGCCCTGGCTGTTCCCAGAGGGGATTTTTGGCAGGAAAGCAGAATTTTGGGGTCCCCCTGGGGTTATTTCCCTGGGCAGGACTGTTCCCCATGGAACACTTTCCAAGGGACCCAGCCTGGGTGAAAACATGAGATGTTCCCATTCCCCAGAGAAACTTCCAAGGTCTCCTTGCCAAAAAAGCTTTTCCTCGCACTGAGCTGAAATCTCCTTTCAGAATTGGGGGGGAGGCTGTGCCCTGTGCTCCTCTGGGCTCTGCTGGCGTGGGGAGCTCAGGGAATCCTCCCCAGACCTCCCCTGGCACCTCCCGAGCACTGAGGGGGCTCCTCCTGCCTGGGGAAGTCACTATTTTGTGTTCTCGTGAGCAGGAACACAGAAATCCGGGCACTCAGAAACGCCTCCTGCTCATCCCTGCCAGGCTGAGCGTGAGTGTCTGCTCCAGGTGTCACATTAGCACTTGGAAAGGAAGATTTGTGTCTTCAGCTCATCCTCAGCCTGTCTGCTCCCTCCTCCCCACAGCTGACAGGTTATTTTTAAATTGTGTGCTCGGGCTCTGGGAAGGGTTTGATGAGCACAAACACACCCGAGCTGGAGCTGTGTTTACTCTCACCCTGAGCGTGGATTAGAGCATGAACAGGTAAATAATTCCTGCATTAATCCTCGGAGGGCCAGGCCTTGCTGGGAACTCTTTCCCTGGAGGAGTTTTCCATCCTGCCTGACCTTGTGGGGAGGCAGGACCGTGTCCGTGCTCCCCCAGCCCTGCAGGGCAGCAGTAAATCTTCATTTGGGGTGTGAGGAGGAAGGCAGCAGCGTGCAGGTGTGGAATTGCTGCTGCTGGAGCTAACAAGGATGGACAGGAGCTCAGGGAAGTGACCTTGTGTCAGTCAGAGCTGCAGGTCAGTGCCTGGGCTCACCTGCAGCAGGTGAAATAGGAAAGGTGTGCCCCCAGGGACAGCCAGGCTGAGAGATGAGGATTTTCTGAGGCGTTCTGGGTTGGGTGGTTTGGGATTTTTTGAATGAGAGGGCTTGTGTGGTTGCACTGTTTTAGAACCTTCCTGTTCTTTCTCACAGAGAACATAGACAAGCTGCATTCTTTTACTTTCTTCATCTCTGTGTTTGCTATTAGGTGTTATTTGGCTGTGACCAATGGTTTTAGGAGGTGGTTTTATTGCTGACCAAGAGTTGCTAGAATATGAATGGATATAAAAGACGTTTCTTGTAAATAAACTTTCCCTTTTCGCCATCTTGGTTCGTCTGCCTGAATTCTCTCAGCTCAGCCTCTGCAACCCTCAGGGACTTTGAAGCCACAGGCTTGGTTTGGGGATGGGTGTACTTTAAGTGTCTTTTTTCATTCCTATAACATTTTGGTGCCCTTAGGGCTGGGAAATGTCATATTCTCAGGTTAAATAATGACTGCAGGTAGGACAGGAGTGGTGATTGGCTGTGGTGGTGAGGGGACAGCGAGTGACAAAGTCACCGAGGGCATTTCCCAATTCCAGCAGCTCCCAGGAGGCTGTGCAGGGCTGGGGCTGTTTGGGACCATCCAGGCTGGGCTGTGACAAGATAAACTCTCCTGGAGGGATTAAGGAGGGAGGCAGATGTGCTTCGCTGTCCTTATCAATCCTTCATTGCCAGGCTTAGCAGCGTGGGGATTGAAGCTCAGCCTTAAGTGGTGCGATCAGTTTGGACTAAGCCCATCTTTGTCTCCTCAAAGACAAAGAGGATTTTAATTAGAAAATGAGCAAAACAGGGAGTTTTTCAAACCCCTGGGGCTTATTTTTAAAGTTTTTAGATATTATTGGGTAAGTGCATGCTGTGGCAGGCTTGGCGTGAGGTTTGGGGCTTGGTTGGGATTCTTTGGAGTCTGACTGTGCCCAAATGCCACAGTTTGTCCTCTTTAGCGCAGAGTCTGCTCGTTCCTGGCAGCACTGGGTGACATTTCCTGTCTGTGCCTCTCCCATTGCACCTGCTGGGTCAGGTGGGTGCTGTTCCCAGCCATCCAAAGGGAATTCTGATTTATCACAGCTCAGCTCCTTGGGGAAACACCGCACGGTCCTGGTGAGCTGCTGGAGCTCCACAGAGCACAGAGAGCTAAGCAAGGTTTCTTGGAGGATGTTACAGAAACTTCAGCCTCGTCACAGAGACTCCAAATGAACTTTAATCACTGTGAGTTAATGGAAATTATTTGTTTGAAGAACACTGACCCCCAGCAAAGCAAGGGGAGCTGCAGGGAGTCGGTGTATTTGGATTTTCCTGCCTCACTCCCTTGTCTCGGAATGATCCCCAGGCTCCTGTCCCAGCCCTGCAGGGAACACAGAGTGTGTGGTTGTGATAAAAGCTCCGTGTTCACTGTGGATCCCAAACAAGAGATAAGGAGAGAGGAACACTCAGCTGTCAGCTCCCAGCCCGTGGCATATGGTTCCATTAAGATAAAGGAACAAAAGGTAATTTATAGTAACAGATGGGCTTGAACTCTTTCTGGAGCTGTTGAATACTTTTTAATTTTTAATTTACAGTGACTCTTTCATACAGCATTTAACCAACTCTTCTGTCATGTTCCTTTAGAATTCACTGCCAGGGAGAATGAGTGTGAGAGTGAGAGGGACAAAAGGAGCAGAGCTTCGTTCTGCTGTTCTCCACCTCATGTGCTGGTGGAGGGAACAAGGAGAGCCTGGGCCAGGCTGGGATTCCTCGAGCTGCAAACCACCAGGCGTGCGAGTGGAAGTGCAGATCCTGCTGGAGGAGCTCCAAAGCCGCCCTCGGGCAGCGCGGGTGGTGCAGAATTAGCTCAGAGCTGACCGTGTTCCCAGCCCCACACTCCCAGAGCTTTGCTGTTCCACGTGCAGATCTCCCCTCGCTGCAGTCCCAAATCTCCTGGTGCTGTGTCCCAGCGCCAGACACCGAGGGCTGGGATGGGACAGGGCTCTAATGTCCCATCTGGTGGCTGCAGTGCCATCCCAGCTGGCTGAGCCAGGGAAAACCAAACTGGGGCTGTGCCTCGTCCCCAAGCCAGGGCAGGACCCGAGTGGGCAGGGAGCTCTGCCATAGCCCAGGCCATGCTGTTTGCTTTTAAAATTAAAATAAACCTGGTGAGGGATGGAGAAAGCAGGGTATGGATCCGGTCCTGGGAGAGGCTGACAGGGCAGGGATGAGGTGTGGGTGCCTGGGAATGATTCCTGCTCAGGCAGTGAGTGCTGGAGGCTGTGCTGGGCTCGGGGGGACACGGGGGAGCTCTGCAGGCACCTCTGCCCACCCCGCGGGGTTTGGCTCCTTCCTGCCTTTGTGGAAAAGGTGCCTTCCATTCAGGAATCTTTCCAGTTGGTCTCTCCATGTGCTGGTGATGGTTGAGCTCAGGGTGGGAATTTTCTCCATGTGCTGGTGATGGTTGAGCTCAGGGTGGGAATTTTCCTGCAGTGATGGTTGAGCTCAGGGTGGGAATTTTCCTGCAGTGATGGTTGAGCTCAGGGTGGGAATGTTCCC